>CM037025.1:22661640-24074632 GCA_020875875.1 Dioscorea alata | reverse complement strand
CTCTCTCTCTCTCTCTCTCTCTCTCCTGTCGCTCTCGCTCATTTTGTCGGCTCAGGAGCTGCCCCCGCCGCCTCCTCTCTCTCCTTCCTTTCTCTCTCACTTGCTCGCCGTAGCCTCTTCTATTCGAGAAAGGCGTCACCACCAATTCCTCATCTTCAAACGGGCATCACCTCTGCAACGAGGAAGGCTCGCCCTCTTGTGGACTGTGGAGATCGGGGCGGCGATGATGATCAGCAGATCATCCCAGCACCAACCTTTAGGAGTGAGTAACACGAACTTCTTTGACTCCCGGATAGCCTTTGTTTTCTTGATTTAGGGTTCTTGCTTCAATTCATGCATTTGGATCTGCGTTTTCATCCATTGGTTTCAAGAAAGATCTCGTAGACAGGGGTTTTATATTCCGATCTTGGTTCCATAGTTGATTGGTTCTTCTTTTCATGGTTTGATTGTGATTTAACCAATGAATTATGTGTTTTTTCTTAGGGTTCGACATTAACCCTTGTATCTCCTCAGTGCCTTCTCTCTCTTTTCTCTATTCGCTTTTTTATTCTCATGCCTGGATCTAGATCAGAATCTTTAATCCATATTATCAAGGAACTGAGCCTAAGCTTAGTTCCATGGCCTCTGTTGGTATGAGATCGGTTTTTGTTTGTAGGGTTGTGGTCGTACATTAAGGTTTCTGTTCTTATGTCTGGATTTAGATCTGACTCTGGATCCATTTATTGAGAAATATAGGGGTTTTTTTATTTTTATTTTTTAATTTTTGTTAGGGTCTTAAGTTTGGCTGCATCCATGTGCTTGATCTTTTCACCTTTTGTTTCATTTTTTATTTTTATTTTTTTGATAAATTTCATCTTTGTCTGATTGATTATCCTGCTTTTACTAGATAAATGAATAAGTTAACTGTTAGATTGGGCAAAGTTTAGTTCAGTTTTGTAGTTCATGGGGCTTAGAGAACACCAGTTATGGACTTTTATTGATCACAAAACATTCATATTTCTTGGATCTTGAATGAGATTTAAATTCTCAATAGCTTTCTAGATGGCACAATCATTTAATTTTATGGGCCATATGCTGTAAGTTGCATCAGTTTCTCATTCGACTATTTGAGTACGCTATTTTAGGTTCTGTAGCTATTTCCTTATTTGGCTCCAAAGCGAGAACTAATCTTTTTTAGCTTAATCTTATCACAAGTAGGATTACATGACCGCTTAAAAGAAAGCAAGAAATACATAATCCTATAAACTTAGAACCTGTGGTATATATTTATTTGTTTCTGTTGATTTAAGCATGGTTTCCACGTGATCTTGCACGTTGATATTTTCATTTTCTTCGTATGGATCAACAAAATAAATAAATAAATAAAAAGGTTTATAGCTAAACCCTAACCCCTAACCCCTAAACAATAAAACCCAAAACCCCAAGAGTAATGCTATTTATGAATTTCTTCCGGGCTTTGTTTTTGCATGAGGGCATTTGCATAAAATATCATTATCATTATCATTTTTTTTTGGTGCATATGTTGTCTTAGTTATCGTACAGGACAAGATTTACAGTGTTATGTTTTTATTAAGTGGTTCCTTGCTTGTTGCTCAATTGCTTCTCCAATTGGCTAGTTTTAGGTATTGTTCCATACAAAAGTCACATGACTCATATTACTAGCTCGGACTTGGGTTCTATTTTATAAAAAAAAAAAAAAAAAAAAAAGCTTTCTGAACAATCATATTCATTCTGGTTGGATTCTTTTGTGTTTGTTTTTTTTTTTAACTTGTTTATTCCTAAAATTTGTGCTACTAAAAAGCATGCAGTCATTTCATCAATGTTGGTGGGTATGTAGCATGATATTTTTCCATGCCACTGGAATTGATTGTCTGTCTTTGGTTAAGCAAAATGTTTAACTTTCTTTAAAGCTAAGTACTCTTTTTTTGTTCAAGTGTTTCTACTTTGATAAATGTGCATGATATTATATTGCTTGGTTCTTGAATTCTGCTATGATTACTACTAGTCCATTAAGCTCCGAAAATGGATGTTACAAGTATTTCATGAAAATAGCATACTTCTATATTGTTGATTGAAGAATACAACTTTGATATTAGCCAATTTGTGCTCAAGAATTGTAAAATATATTAGCCAATCTTAGCAGAAACTGCAAATTTTTCTTGGTTTCTAATGTAAGCTGTGAGCAACCATATGTGTATGTATGTTATTTGAATCATATATGTCCATTCAGACTTCTTGCTAACAACGAACATATTTTATGGTGTTTTATACTGTGGCATGGTGAGCTAGTGTGTCATGCATCTAAGGTATGTCTAGAAGTTAGTCCTACTCCGCTTCTCTATTATGGATACCAGAACTGACATTGATCATTTCCTTAAATAATGCCTATGTTTTAATCTTTATGATAATTGGAATGTATGTATATTTATCATTCTTTTTTTATGTGAAGTGAAGCTTACTATTTTGAATTAAATTGAGCAACTTTTCCTTAATTATAATCTTGCGAAGGATTTTCAGTATCATTCTTGTTCTTTTCCTATTATCATGTTCTTATTTTTGGCATGTCTTTGTTTAAATTGAATCTTTTTTCAAAGAAAAAATAAATGGTTATGTATACAATGGTTCGGTTCTTGATGAATTCTTGAATTAAAGTATAAGTGGAAATTCTTGATCATAATGATTCAATTCTCTTTTAACAGTTAATTCCTAGCAGTTAATGTTGCTTGTTAATGGTTGTTGTGTTGTTTCAGGATCATTTAACTTATTATCTGATAATGCTCGGAGGTTTTTCAGTCATCTCTATACTTGTAAAGGTTGGTTCCATGTGCCTTTTCTTATTCCCTTTTGAACCAACATCTATTGATGTAATCCTTTATTCATTATACCTTGCAGTGTGCAGTTTAGTGAATGATGTCTTTGTTTGTGGTTTTGGATGGGTAATATTTCTTACCCTAAAATCTGCAGATCCTGAGAAAAGCAAGTCAAGAATTGCAGTGTCAGTTTCCGCTGCTTTTTTTGTGCTCAATATATTATTTCTGCCTTTGGTTGGTTTCATATATTTATCGCATCTACAATGACTAGTTACACTCATTTCTTCCCCCTCAGCAAGAACTCATCAATAAATGATATATATTATAGATGTTCTTGTTGTGCTGGCTGTTTCTAAAGTGCTAAGAGATTTAAAACTTTTTGCAAATCTGGAACTCATTTTCATGGTGGTTTTTTTTTTTCCTGTTTAGAGGTAGATATCTTGAAGTAATATCAACATGAATAATAAATTGCACCATTGTGTATGCTGGGATAGAACTTGATCACAAATCCTGCTTGTTGTGTAAAATATTATTGTGGAACTACTAACAAATACAGATAACAAAACTGACTTCTACCACGTGTATCTTAACATTCTTGCCTATACATCAGTTGAATATTTTTAATTTTTAATTTATCTTTAGGTTACTTTTTGTTTTTTCCTTCCCTTTCCCCATTTTTCTTTCTTTTCGTGTTTATTTATCATTATCACTTGCAAAAGTTTCATATATAAGCTTTTATGGCAAGGTGCGGTGTTGTTTTATTTTTTCACTTTGGATCATTATGGATGATTTTTTTTTTTTAGTTTGGAGGTCGCCATGGTTCATGCTCCTGTACTTCACAACTTCTGATGACTACATATTATTGGCTAATATGTGGACAGATACAGGTCAAATATCTGATCAATCTTTTTTCTTTTTCTTGGTTTGGATGCCATTATTCAATATGAAAATTGCGAACATATTTGTTATGCCTTCGTTAGAGTTAATCTATTTTTTATAGTTAGTTTTTATCTTTGTTGTATTTGTTAGTTTGTTAACTTCATCCCTCTCTATATATTGTTAGTCTTTAAGGACATTTGAGGAGTGGGAAATTTATTTATCTAGTGTTGAGCTTATGAGCATGTTTGGACTTTGTGCAAAATATTATCCTAGACCTTCCAATATTTTGTTCTGTACATTTTGAACAACACATTTTGCACCTATCTACATTTTAGTATTGATCACTTTCATATGCTGGCACTTGTTATTGATCCCTGGATGGATATTTTGTGTGATCTATAATTCTATGGCAGATAACATTAGCTGCAAGCCAAACTCACTAGATTCAACCAATAAGCTTGCGCTAATAGAAAGACAAACTCAAATTTATATGTTTATACTAATATTTACTAAACTTAAATGGGCCTGTCAGTTATTCTTATAGGGATGACTAGGAACTCTGTTTCTAGAGTACAATGAGTAGATCTTCTCATCCAAGCATGGTCTATGAGAAAGGCTGGTGATGATTTCTTCTATTGGCTAGTAATAAATACTAAAATGTTCTAATCACAGAAGATGTGAAAGGAAATGAAAGGAAGAAGAGAAAGAAGGAATAAGTGTCGCGGTGTGAATCAGTGTTACTAAAAGCTCCAAAAATGCTCGCCTAGGTGTTAAAAAATGGAGATAAATTTAGTTGCCCATGTCTTCAAAATGCAAATAATAAAACTCACTCATGTTAATGGTTGGTAGCCATTAATTTTGACCTTGAAGACATGTTAGTGGTTGGTAGCCATTATTCTTGATTTTGAAGCCACCCATATGTTGTTTTCATCTAAAATCTTTGCCTATAGAAGAGGAAGATTTTTGGATGATGAAGTGTGTCTAAGTTCATAAGTGTTCTTATGAACAAGTAAGGGAGAAATCAAAAGAGAGAGTGATAGTTCTTGAGCAAAATTATTGTAAAATCCCCTAAACCCTAAAGTCTAAATCATGTAAAAATGTATGGGATTTTTTTTACATTTTTTGAAAACATGAATTGTACATATTTGGTCATCTTCCATGCAATTGTTGTGCGATAGAATCAAATCTGTTGCTTACTAGTGCACTTATATAAGTAATTAAAAGTTTGCTAGTCTCATTGCATTAACAACTTATAAAATGAAAATTAACCAAGAAAAAGTAATCCTTCACTTCCATGCCTCTATAAATCATACAACATTAACCAAGAAAAAGTAATCCATTACTTGCATGGCTTTATAAATTATACCATTTCTTCGAAGTGTGTTGGGCTTGGAGATTGTAGCTCAAGTTTGATATTTTGTGGGCCAAGCTAGCCATGCCCAAGGCCCATTTACTAGCCCAATCAGTTCAAAAACCTCTGTAGATACCCGTTCTTCATGATCTCCAAGTCTCCACAGGAAAGAGTAGGCTGAGTGGTTGTCATTTTTGTGGTCTCGTCTTCAGACTTCGTTGTCCTCCACTGGTGATCTCTTCCTCTGTCTCTCATCTAAGGTGTGATTTCCGGAATTTTCACATCCTATCCTATTGTTGTTTCTTGATCTGCTTGATTAGCAAGAATCGCTATCTAGTTTTTGAAATTCTATGGAATTGGGATTTAGGGTTTTCTATGTTTCTATTGTTTTTTTAGATGTCCGAGGATTTGTTTGGGTTTAACTAGTTTTTTGAAAGTTCTTGAATGAGTTTCTGCTGGATTTTTGGTTTGTTTCAAAATCCTAGTCCTTTCTTTGCATGCGATTCAATCCTCAAATTTGTTGATAAGGTTATTGATTTCTTGATATTTAGGTTGATCGAAGTTCAGATAATTTTTTCCTTGAATCCACAGTTTGGGGTTTAGGGTTTTTTGATATTTCTTGTTTAGATTCTTCATGACTTCCATAGGTTTGTGTCATTGTTTCAAATGATTTTTTGTTTGGGTTTGCTAGGATGCTCTTATTGTGATTAGGGTTTGTTTCAGAATTGTTATGCTTTTTTTTTGTGCAAATTTCTTTTACCATTTACAAACCTAGATTTGTTTGAAACTTTTTTTTTCGTGGATATTTAATACTATTTGATCAAAGTTAAGAGCTTTTTTTTTTCTTGAATCTTATTGTTAGGGTTATAATCTTTCTTCTTGTTTAAATGCTTCAAGATTTTCATATGTTTTTTTTTTTTTTTTTTGTTACAGAATTTCTTGGCCTAGATTTCCTATTGTAATTTGGGTTTGTTTCAAAATTTAAATGTTCTCTTTGCTTGTGATTTCTTAGTTTATCATTTCCCAAGCTTTAGATTTATTGAATAGAGTCTTGGTTCTATGGATGTTCAATAGTGTTTGATCAAAATTGGAACTACTTCAATATTCCTTTTTTATTTTAAATAAATTGTGGCGTCATCAGGCAATCTTTTAGGATGTATGGTGTTTATGTTATAGGAGTTAAATGGCTTTTTCTTGTCTAGGATGTGTGAGCATGCCTGGATTATCCATTCTCTCAAGAACTATTCTATAGAATAGGCATTAGATATTGTATGTGCTTTTAGGGTTTGGAGCACCTATAACTCATGATTCCATTTGTTGTTCTAACTTGCCCTTACAGCTCCTGTTTTATATTTTCATTACTGCATGCCTTATGAAGAGTTTTGCTTGTATGTCGAGTTATATCATCTGAAAGTCAACTGCAGAAAACCCCAATAACAATGATTTATGACTATGTTTGTTGAGGTTTTTAATTTGTTTGCATCCTATGTTTGATCTTTCACCATTTGTTTGTTTTCATAAATTTTGACTCTGTCTGATTGGTCATCCTTCTTTAACTAGACAATTGAATAAGTTAACTGCAGGCTGGACAATGTTTAGGTATAGTTTAGTGACTTAGAGAACACTGGATATGTCCTTTATTGAATACAAAACATTCATATCCAAAATTTCTTGGGCCTTTATGAAGTTTTTCTCTTAAATTCTCAGTAGCTTTCAAGATGCCACGATCATATATGTTCATGGGCTATATCCTGTAAGTTGCACCTGTTTCTTACTTAATTTTTTGATCAAATCAGGTCAGGTTCCATAGCTAGTTCTTTATTTGGCTCCAGAGCAAGAACTAATCTCTTTAGCATAGTTTATGTAAGTAGAATTACTTGATTGCATGACAAAATGGTGGAAATACAAAGTACTATAAACTTAAAATTTGTGCTATATATTTTTTGTTTTTGTGGATTGGAGCGTTTAATTGCCACCCAATCTTGCATGCTGATTTTGTTATTTTCATTTTCTTACTATTGAGCCACAAAAACAAGGTTGGATTTATCCAATCATACGCCATATTTTTCTTTTTTCATATGGAGGGTGCATTAGAGAAATTTATTTTAAAACTTTAGTTATAAATGGATCTTGATTCACTGATTCAACCTGATACATGTGTTTTTATATTTTAGGGTAGCAACTTGTTCTCAGGATTTACTCAATTATGTAAAGGCTTCTCTGTGATACTTGTTGGAGGTTATGTTCTACTGCAGATTTTCCCCTCAGCTGCCACATATCTTGCTCTTATACCTACTAGGTATGGTTGTCATAAGAACCGCAATTTGAAATAAGTCATTGTCATTTGTCAAATATTAATTTTTGTTTATTAAGTCACCCGTGGCTCTTATTTACATCATGTTATGACTGTACCTATTAGCATGATCTATGACATTGTGCTCCAGATGAGTGTACCTTTTTTAAGCATATACAACCCATTGATTAACCTATCAATTTAATGTGAATATGCATATATGTCATGGAATAAGTTATATACTTTGATAAATGATAATTGGCTTGCTTTTGGTCTTAGGTAGATCATATGTTATGATTGTAGCATCATAAACTTTACATATATGGTATCAGTGGTTGTTCTTGTGTGCTTTTAGGTGATCATGCTATAGAATGTGATTTCTTGTCTTTAAATCTATCTACCAACTTCTAGATTCTTTAGTTATGATTGTTCACTAACATGGTAAAACCATAAAAACTACTTATATTGATTGACCTCTTATTTTTAGGTTGTTATGTGGTTTTTTTTTTTTTTACTACATTAAGTATGCATTATGCCAGGCACTTCACATCATTATTGCTGACACTCTATAGTATGCGTGTGTGTGTGTGTGTATTTGTATCCTCCCAATCCTCAATATAATCTGATTACACTGGATAGAAGTTGCATGTCATTTTGCTCCTTGTCAAAGATATAAGGTGTTTCTAACACAGAAGTTGTTCATTGACAATTTACATTAATGGACTATTGTTCTAGATGATTCTCTTCATTGCATTGTCAAATAACAATCCAATTTGTTATTTATTTAGTGGCTATCTCTCCAAGTTACATGAGTTTTACTTAGTAGTTACTACAATTAGGAACATCATTCCCTCAATCTGTAATAAAACCTGATATCATGGGTATAGAACATGCATTTGTCCTAATCTTAAAACCGTGTTGTCATCATTGTAGATTCTTTTTTTGTCAAATATGCTTGTTGACCAACTATATGGATGAAGTTGATGAAGTTCTATTCTTGATGATTCCTTTGATTATGTAGCTGACAACCATGCATTATGTTTATTCAGTTGTTAACACAGTTGTGTTTATTGCTTAATTAGTCAAAACAACAAGACACTTATGCTTCAGTTTGGCAATACCTAACCCACCGCACTCATACACCATATGGAAACAGAGCACTCTTATGTGTCTATTTGGTGTCTTATGATGTGGACCCTTCTGCATTGGGACCCATTGTGCAATATTGCTTTTGGCAAATTGTATATATATATCAGTGTTTGTATGGGTTAAACGCTAAACTCTAAACCTAAACCTAAACCCTAAACACTCAACCCTTAAACCCTAGACCCTAATCCCTAAACCCTAGACCCCTGAACACCTAGTGACCCAATTGACTGTAATTCTAAAGTTGGGAGATCAAATCAAAATTTTTTATAATCTAATAATCAAAACAGAAATTCCCGAATAATTATGTGACCGTCTAGATATGTTACCCTTCAATTTAAAACTTCATCTTATACTATTTTGAAACCAAACCCTAAGGCCTAACCCAATATGAGCTAATCAGCTAATGTATATTTTTGAATATTTTTCGAAAGAATTCTTAAAAAAAGCAAGAAAAGGCAAATAAAATTCAGTAATACTCTTCAGAAATATGCATTAAATTTGGGTGGGTGAAAAATTTTAAAATTAAAAAAAAACTCATTTAATATTTTAAAAAGATATTATTATAAAAAATATATCTATTTCCACAAACATATAAAAATACATGTTTTCATTTTTAATTACAAGAAAATCATATATTTATGTTTTATTTACACTTATAAAATAGAGGGCTACTAAAATGATCATCATTGAAAAGGCTCCTAAGTAACCTTATAATCCTTTCAATATTTTTTATAAAAGCACTAGTAGTTATAATAATATATTAATAATTAATATAGTTATAAAATTTAAATATAATTCGAACAAAAGATTCATATGAAATAATCTTGTTTGGGTACTAAACTATACCCATATTTCATAACGGATACCACATTTCAATTCGTTTCTTTTCGGATACTACACTATAATTTTTGTTATACAACACTATGATTTCTGTCAATGATGGGAATAAGTTGGCGTGGACGCCGGAGTAACGATGTGGCAAGGGTTTTGACAGGTCATCTTTTGATGTAGACCTCCAGTTATTTTTTAATACATGTCACCAGAGAAAATCCATGTCATTTAAAATTGGGGCCACATCAGCATCACACCTCCTCTTCTCCCGAGTACTTTGTCTTCTTCTCCTTCTCCAGTCAAAGAGGACACTAAGTGAAAGGTGTTGTGCATTCACTGGAGGCGAGCATTTACTAGGGCATAACCATCCGGGAATCGGGAGTAGTTCTAGGTTTGAACATGGAAGTTGACTAGGTGATACGACTTGTGGATGTCGGAGATGCAGAATACCGTAAGTGCTTCTCTCCTTCAAGAATTTACAAGGGAATTATGTTTACGTATGGGGGAGTGAAATTGAGGGTATTTAGGTTATTTAGTTGCAACCTTGGTTAAGTGTGAGCCAAAAATTAGGTAATTTTTTAGTAAACTGAGGGGTTTACCCGTATTATGCCTTTTCTTTGTAATTTGCTTTGGATCGTGCCATTTACTACTCGAGTTTTCTAAGGATAAATAACAATAAGCTAATTAGGGTTTAAGGAAATCTTACAATGCCATTTAGGACTTAGGGTTTCTGCCATAATTGTGCAAAATTTATTTGTGTAGGTTTTTTTTAACTTATTTGAATGTTAGCATCCTACTTTAATTATACCCTAGTAGTGTACTTGCAACCAATGTTCTGCATTTAGAAATCGAATCATGTATTGGTTCACTTGCCATTCATATTTAAATTTATGAAATGATGATGAAGAAGAAAAAGAAGGAGAAAAAGAAGAAGAAGAAGAATGAGTTTTCAGGAGAAGAGGGATAAAGAAGATGGTGATGGCGTGGCCCCAATTTTAAATGGCATGGATTTTCTCTGGTGACATGTATTAAAAAATAAAAATTGAAGGTACACGTCAGCAGCTGGCCTGTCAAAACTCTTGCCACGTCGTTACTCCGGCGTCCACATTAACTTATTCCCATCGGAAACGCGCGAGTACCCTCCCGTTGAACAAAAATCATAGTGTAGTATTTGAAAAGAAACAAATTGAAATGTTGTATCCATTTTGAAATATGGGTATAATTTAGTACCCAAACAACATTATTACCCGATTTTTATTTGAAGATGGTGTTTCCATGTCAAAGGATTTCAAATAAATTTTATTTTATTTTTTAATTTGAGTTATTGCTAAATATAAATTTCACTTATTAATAAATAATGATGGGTAATTTGCAGCTACCAAAAAAAATTATTAAATAAATAAAATGAAATGAAAATTCTTGCTAACCCTCTTGTTTCTCCTCTCTCTCACACACATTGGTTAGTCGTCGTCGACGCAGCCTTTGCCGCCTTCTCCCCCCTAAACCCTAAACCCCTAAACCCCTAAACCTTAATTATAAATTCCAATTTCAAGATAAATAAATTAGAACATAAATTGTGGTATATAAACACGCATATATAGATTTATATGATTATATCTAAAGCAATAAATTCTTTTGTGGTATATATAATTAGAGAAATCATTTAATAAAATAAATAAAGATATATATATATCCTTTTTTTCATTGTCCTTTACTGTTCAAATTATTATTTTTTTTAAATTTTTTGAATTCTTAATAATGTTTTAAAATTGTCTTTTTTTATTTTTTCAGAAATTTTATAATTTTTTAATAATTTTTTTTATGTTTTTAAGTTTTTAAAAAAATTTCGGTATTATTTTAACACGTTAATTTTTATTGCAGAAACTGACAACCATTCTCAATTGGAATTGATATGCTCATGGTGTAAATTAGGAGTTTTTAATAAAGAGAGCAAAATAGCTAAGTGGCTAGGACTATTACAAGAATTTTACTAAAAAATAAGGGTCATTTATTGAAAGTTGTATGATTAAGATTAGAAATGAAAATTTTAAATAATAAAAATATATTGATTTTACAATTTATAATGTAGAGTTATTATTTTAATTTGGTATTTAAAACAATAACAATATATATATATATATATATATATATATATATAAACTAACATTTGTCCGTTTTAATCCCTAAATTATATTTAAAATATTTTACTCAACTTTTAGCTATCATTAGTTGTTTTTGTAAAGCCTAAATATAATCACAAATATGTCACAATGATTAATATAATTATTAAAGCACTAGATAATCCCTTTTGTTTTGGCGGACTCCTTAGCTTCTTTTTCTGGAGGCGGAATCATCTCTGGCCTTGAGAATTTCATGTGCCAAAGCAGTCTGACGATCGAACTCTCCGACCAAGTCAATTTCATCACCGGCTAGAGTGGAAGTATGCAACTGAGAAGATCTAGATCGGGGAGGGTGTTGGAGTTTTTTTTCATCTTCTTTTGTTAATTGTTGTTCGATTTTGATACTTTTTATTTAGGTGGGAGCGCAATTTTGACGGTGTTTTGCCTGTTGTTTGGTTGCCAAGCCATGGGCACGCTGAGGACTCCGTCTCTCAAAGATTTCATCAAGAATGGTTGTGAGTAATTTTAGATATTAAGATCTTATCTTGCTTTGGTCTTTTGTGATTTTGATGGAAAATTTCTTTTGGTGATTTTTCACTTCTCGTGAGTTTATTATGGATTTCATCTTGCAAGTAGAACTTTACCAAGAATTCATCTTCTTTAGCAAAAATTTCTATCTTGGAATGCCTTTTGGAATGGCTGATTTTATGAAGAATCACTCTTGCAATATTGTTCTATTTGTTGGGATTCTCCTGAATTGGGGAAGGTCAAATAAAGGCTTTTCTTGGTAGCCTTGATGTGATTTGTCTTGAATTGTTCTTGCAGTAATATTGCTATTTTTGTGGAGATAAAAAACCAAAAAGAAGAGGCTTTCAAGCATGAAACTTATGATAATCTAATAATACTTAAGTGCAAGATCACAAAGAGTATTAGCGCCACTAATTTGAAGGACTATCAAAGTTGTTGGAAATGTTTTACTTTAATTTTGTTCTGATATGTTTTGATGCTTTATAGTCAATTTTGTTGTTTTATGGCCTTCTCAGAGAGGAAGGTTGCGACTGAGCTTGTGGAACATTTTAATGTGAGTGCCTTGGTTTCCTCTTTTGTCATGCTTATCAATGTTCACACTTCTCACCATAACGTTTTCTCTTGCATGCTTATATTTCATTGAATATATTAAGTATGAATAAACCGTATATATTTCCAATCATTGCTGCCTTGTGCCCTTTTTGTATAAATTTCTTTTTCATTTTATAATTTCCTTTTTATTAATTTATAAAACTACCTTCATTGCATGGGCCTTGTTGTGAATGCTGATCATGTATTTTGATAAAGAGTTCAAGTATGAGCTAGGTAAAGGTGACTGGTTATATTGGTATAGGTGAACTTTCAGAGAAATTGTTTAGTATATGCATTAAAATTTGCCTTCTTAAGCAACTTATTGTGTGTAACTTAATACAGGCATATGTATTTGGGGAAATTATCATAAAACCAAAAAATTAGCAATAGAATATACATTGAAAACTTAAATGAAGGCATTATTACCCTAATCCATGAGTAATCCTTTGGTGAACTGTTTTACCCAGAGATTTTTACGGTTTTACCGATGGAATCAGCCACGGGAAACTAATTCTTTCTTGTAGTGAAAGTGTTTCTTTCGTATTAATGACTATTTAATAGTTGTGTTCTAAATATCAACTATTCATTTTTTCCTTGACCAATGTCTTTAATAGTCCAACTTGTTTACTAACAGTATATTACTGTAAAAGTGATTTTTAAAAAATAAAAAATCACCAAGGAAAATCATAAATATCCTTGTTTCCAAATGATATTTGAAACTATTGTGCACTGTGGATCCTATTATTATTTGATGATTTTTATTAAGCAATACTATTCAAGCGTCTAATGATCTAATTTATATTTACGAATTTATTTAAAAATATGAGCTTATAATTAAGAGGGGATCCTTAAAATCCGCTTGTAATTATAATGTATATTTCATTATATAAATCAAAGATCATAAATGCCTTTATGATTGTTTAGCGTTTGGTTGGATGTAATTCTAAATGCAGTGGATTTCCAATTACAATGTAATGAAAATACTTGGTTTTCAAAATACAATGCAGTCAAATCTTGTGTTTGGTTGAATGTAACTGAAATTACTGTATTATAAGATTTTATGTTTGTTTAGAAGGATTTGTAAATCTGGAATTGAAAAACACATGTGTATATATATATATACATATACGAGTATATATATGTATATACATACATGTATATGTGTATATGTATGTGTTTGTATATATACATATACATATATGTATGTATACATATGTAAAAATATCTATACATGTTTATATATATATGAGTATATGTATATGGGTGTGTATATGCGTGTATATATGTATGTATATATATGAGTATATGTATATGGGTGTGTATATGTGTGTGAGTATATATACATGTATATGAGTATATGTATATGGGTGTGTATATGCGTGTATATATAAGTGTATGTATATGGGTGTGTATATATGTATGTATGTATATATATATATGTATGTATGTATGTATATGTGTGTATATATGCATATGTGTATGTGTATATATTTTTGTATATATATATATATGTGTGTATGTCATAATTCTAAACGAAGGATTTGGTTTTACGGCCAATTTGGGCGTAAAACCAAATACACCCAAATGTATACTGTAGTGTAAACCCAATTACATTAGGATTTACAAATACACTCAAACAAGCAAAGGATCTTTAAAAATAAAGTATTTAGTCTATATATAACCTAACACCCTTGAAGAGAGATGGATGCAAAAGCTCAAAGAGGGAACAATGATCTCGTGTTTGAGTCCTTTATCCTCCCTGTTCGCCAAGTGAGAGATAGATAGAGAAGCTTAGAGGGGAGCAACAATCTCATGTTTGGATCCTCTCTCCTTTATATATAACTTATCTTCCATTAAAGTGAGAGATAGATGGTGAAGCGCAAAGAGAAAACAACGATCTTGCATTTGAGTTCTATCTTCTCTGTTCACCAAGTCAGTGTGAGTGAGGAATCTCAGGTTTGTTTTCATTTTTGCTGAGTTGTAGCACATCTTCAAATTTTAAGATTATATTGGTTTTGGGTTTTGGATTTATGTGTGCAGGAGAGAAGATTTCAGGCTCGTGCTTGTGATTCCTCTCTTCTTTCTGTAAGATAGGGTTCGAAAAAATGAAAGGATCTAAGCCCTGTGCTTGACTTACTCTTCTCTGTTCAAAAATGGGTTTTAAGTTTATACTGGTTTAAGAACTAGGGTTTTGTTTCCAGTTTTCTGGTTTATATTTGTTTAAGGATTAGGGTGGGTCGGGCGGCAAATTGGGTATTCTCATACTGGTCCAATATATGGTGCATTGATTGGAATTTTGGGTTTTAAGGGGAAAACTAGGGTTCCTGATCATATTCTTAGACATATTGGTGAGGATGACAAGGAAGTTCCTGACAAGTTGCTCAATGTTCTTATTCAAAAATGTTAGAATTGTGCTTTGGAATGAGGCCCTTGAGAAGCTTGGAAGGCTTAAGGGTTTAAGCTACTAGGCATCTGGAGGCCACATATAATGCTCTGATTCAGGATTCTGTACGGATAGGTCCATTGTGGGGTGTCTTGCATGTGGTGCTGTGCATTGTGCAAGGTGGGGAGATGGGTGGAAGCTCTTAATATCATAGATAAGGAGGATTTTACTCTAGACTATTTTGGGTATGCAGATGATCATTGGGTTGCTGTATGCTTCTCTTTTTGAAGAAGCAATGTCTTTTCTCCATAGGATTCAATCAAATTCGTGTGCTTACAATCTTGTGATATATAGGGCATTGCTTTCAAGGCTGTTGAGAGAGAGAGAGAGAGAGAGAAAAGGAACAGTTTGGTTGGTGCAAAAGACTTATCAACATGATGATGAAAGAGGGTTGCAATCTCAACCCCTCTTTGTTTAATTCCCTGTTCATGCATATTTCCACTATGGTGATTATGCTTATGCGTACAATTGTTGAAGAGGATGTCTGCTTGTGGCTGACAACCAGGTTATGTAACTCATAATAGATTGATCGGAGGGATTTATCGGAATGAAGAGCATGGGTTTGTTTTGTGGTCTTTTATTTTGAGTTCTTGAAATCTATCTGGCTGTTATGAAATCTAGATTTTGTTTATTAGTTGATGGATTAGGGTAAGCAAATTTTCTTGGAGAGGCGGTGGGTGTGAAGGAATGAAGGGATTTGTTCAAGAGGCCGAGAGGAAACTTTTCTTTGAGTTTTATCTTGATAAGATTAAGGCTTAAGAATGGTGCATTTCTTGGTTTAGGCTGATTCTTGTTTGATTTCACTTGCAGTATGCTAAGCCCAACTCTCACATTAGACTTACAGGGTGCATGGGAGTTAGTCATGGAGGTATGGTTAATGACATATTCCTTGCTTTATGAGGATTGGAATTGAATTCTATTTTTTTGTTTATAGTGCAGCTGAAGAAGGGCTGAATGTGGCTGTAGTGTTTAGTGCTGAAATAATCAAGGTTGAGCCAAATTTGGCTGCTGTTGGTTTAGATTCATATTTATAGTGTTTTTTTTTTCTTCTGTTGATATAATTCATTGTGCATGCAAATAATACTTGAACATTATTGGAAATTGTATTTCCATATTCATGGTCACTGTTAAAATTATGTATCATTTTTGGCTAGGGCTCTGTTATACTGGGTTTTCAATATCTCACTATGAGATGGTTCATGAATCATGAGTAATTAAATGTGCAAAACTTTGTGATATCTTGAATTAAATAGTAAATCTGTTATTGCCGCATGTCCCTTCCCTAAGATGGTATAGTAACTTGCCTCCTTAACTTCACATTAAGTAATTCAGCATGCACAACTTTCGTGTGAATTCCAGCATGTCTTGAATCACACAGCTATTTTTGGTAATCTTATGTTAGCATGCAACAACCATACTAGATGATTTTAGCCTAACATCCGTCAATTGAATGTTATGTTGCTTTTATGAGAGGTAGAGCTTTACAAATTTTGATAATTGAGCAACAATTATACTCCTATAATTGTTCAATGCCTTGAATGAGCAGAGTAAACTGTAATGGTTAGAAAACTGTCATATGATAGGCCTCATTTCTGGTCAAACTATATATCTTTGCCCATCCTATTTTTTTATGGTTATGTGCATTACAAGTTCATGTAGCATGCCCAATTTGTTGCACTATTAATATTTGGAGTTTTCTTCTCAGGTATTTATCTTGGTTCTGTTAGATAAACATTGAAGAATGGAGGAGATAATCTCAAATAGGAGTTTCCAGAGGTGTGTCATTTGTGTACATAAGAGTATATTCTTTTCACTACCATGTTTGTTTTGTAACTTGAGTTTGGTTTTTTCCCTTTGCCTATATTGGAAATGTATTTTATATTGTAGCTCACTTAAAACTTGGCTGAGAAAGGTTGTTGGAAGCTTCCAAATCTCTTTCTTGCAAGGTGGCTCACAGATTTTGGTTGAAAATAAAGAAATACTGAAAGTGGACAGGAATATAAGTCATATATAAGGCTTAATATCATCACCGAATACTTTGAAAGTTGTCGATGTTTGTTCGTACTAAATTCTGTTGTATCCCAACCATCTTTCTTCATATTCTTCAGTTTTTTCTCCTTCATTTTTTTTTTTTTTTTTTTTTTTTTTTTTTTGCCTTATTTTTCTTCCCATGTATGTTATGTTTTTTCCCTTTTCCTTTTTCTTTTGCTACTCTTGCTTTTACCTCTCAACCATTTTTTAACTTACTCTTCTTTTAAATATTTTTTTTTCTTTGAAAGGGTTGGTAAATTATTAAGATTGTTCGTCACTATGTAAGTTTAAAAAATCATTGACTTTTCCCTTTGAACAACTCTTAATATCCTCTTTAGTATTTTGAACAATTTGCATTGGATAAGGTAGTAATTTTTTGTTAGACCCAATGTGGTGGCTTGTAGTCTTATCCCATGCATCTAAAATATCATTATTGATCTTTAAATACATTGTTTGGTTCAAGTGACCTTTACTACCGATCCAGTTTTAGCTGACAATATACTACATTAAATATTATTTAAATAATAATATTTTGATTGGCTAGTGTAAGATTAGAAGCATAAGTACTACACTTAGGGTGTAGCCTCTTTGCATGCTCAATGTTATATCAAATATATGAGCACAATAGTTATGAAGTTTTTTATGTAATAGTTGATGCATGTCTTATTCCTCAAAAGTTATTATTATTCGACACACCTTATTGAAAGTTCAAAAAGTCTACCCTATATTGATCACCAGATTTCTTTTAGATAATATTGAATCTTTGATGTGTATTTTTATTTGTCAATTTATTATACTTCTCACTGGTGGTTACTCCTCGTAGCTGTATGATCTAGCTGTTGAATTGATTCAAAAAATTCTTCCCTATGTTGATCACTTGGTTTATTGTATATAATATTTGATATTTGACATATTGCTTTTTTTGCATGAGTATTATAATGTTGTTAGGTTGTTAGCAGTGTTTGTCAGGACATTTCACATAGTTATGGGAACTATATTGTGAAGAACATTTTTGTACTTTCATCAAGTTCTGACGAATAGTGCTGAACTTGGCTTGTCCTGATTGTTTGCTTCCTAAGGATTTTAAGAAAGTACAGAAAAAAATGAACATTCCTCCACGGGCTTGACCCATGAGTCAATCTGCTGAAGTTGTTTGATGATATGTGACAGAGCTTGATTGATGGGGCTAATGTGAAACTCAACACAAATCAAAGTATTAGAGTGACAACTTGAACATGTCTGTCATATTTGCGCGCATATGATATTAAGGTTGTCCTTGAATTGAATGGTTAAATTTTTTTAATTTTATATCTTACTTAAATTTCCTTATATTTCTAGCACAACATTCAATTTATTCCTCATCCACACATGTTGGTGATGAGTGGTGTATACATCCTAGTTATTTACAATTATTCTCATGGCATCATGGATTATCTTGAAAATATCACATGTTCAGTCTTTTTATGTAAATATTTCATAATCGATATTGATGTTTGTAACAGTTTGGTCTGCTGCATAATGCATGATTAATTTCTGATCTGCAATACTTGTGATCCTGAAATTTATATAACAATAAGCATCTTAATGAAATCTGCATTTCATTTTATTCATGTAGACCAATTTTTAAGTCACACTTTGTTTTTTTGTTACTTAATATAAATTTCGCATGCATTCAAACTCCTAAACTCCTCAATTATTTTATTTACCACACATATTATTAGCAATCTCATCGTGCAGTTTTTCTTCAGTCTCAAGCTGATGATTATCAGCCACAAATTTGATCAAACCGGTATTTACTTTTTTTATTTTTACATTTAGAGGAAGCTAATGGTATCGGCAAAAATAGTGACCTAATATGTACTTGTCCATCCACTTTTTTGCTTTATTATTATTCATGGTTCACTTGGTGACTACATCAATAGCTTAGACATTTTTTTGTAATTTTGTTGCTATTATTTGTGAGGTTCTATTTAGTTATAATGTATCATTGCATCTGAATTATGTGAAACTTGTTTCTTAGTATATGATTCATGCCTTTCTTCTTGTTCTAACATAATGATATTCTTTTATCTTCCATGTGAAGTTATGTGCACTAGAGTTTGATATTCACCATCCTTTGTACTATTGGTTATTAGCAGCACTAGAAATTTACCAGCCTTATTTGTGGTATGCTCATAGTTAAATGTATTAAATAATTTATGAGTTGAAGGTGGTGATTCAATATTTCTTCTTTATATTATGATTGTCCGCTAAGTGTATAGGATTTTAAAATATTCTTCTATGGTCATGTTTGTGTTTTTCGTTGAAGTGTCTTTTGATGTGAATGTAGGTTAACGGCTGGGGTGACCCACACAAATGTAGGAGTTAACCATAGTCTTAATCTTGATCCAGGGTTTTTTTGAGTTTCACATGGCATTGCACCAAATTTGCCCAAAGTGAATAAGTTCACTTAATATGAACTCAATTAATTTTAATAGAGTTCAAGTATACTAATGTGGTTTAAAAAAAAAAAACTGTTTGTTGGTTTTATATGTGACGATAAACAGGCTAGTTAGTTGTGACATTATTTGGCCACATGGTTTTGCCATATTTTTCATGAACTTTATCAGTGTTAAGATTTGGTTTGAACTTAGACGGGTGCCACTTGCTCAACCTAAATTACACGCTTTTTTCAATGCATTTTGTCCAATGTGTGTATGTGTGGATGATCATGTTTTATACACTTCTATGAAAACAGTAATTGGTTATTTCATAACTTGTAGTTGTGGTACATATTCTGAAGAACTTGATTATTTACCCCTTTTGATCATATGAGAGTTATTATCTCTTTGAATATAAAGCTTATTAAGCATTAATAGGAAATGTTAATTTCTTGGTGTAATGAAGAATTTTATGTTTTTGCTATCTTATAACGTTTTACTTTTTCTTTCATGTATTATTTTGTGGAAGAAATATATTGAGGAGTTATTTATAAGTAATTGGGTGCAGCCTATTGTCTAAGACTTGACTACTAATATGGATGAGTTGTGTTGACTTATTATCCATTGTTTATTATTAATAATAGCTTGATGATATCTTTCTATCTGCTTTGTTCATCATATGGGGTGAGGGCTGCATGAAACTTTACCTCACATGAGGGCCGTATTTCATGCTCTTAAGTCTTTCTTTGATAGTTCTTAAATGAATTGCTAACCACCAACTCGAAATTCAAACTCTTTCTAGTCTCCAAGTGGTAATCAGAAATCTATGTAAGGAAATATGCTTGGAACTTGTGGCAAAGATTAGACTTCAGAAGATGAAGTTCTTGTTCCTACAAGTAGCTATGATTGTTTAAAATATTGTCAAATGCTTGAACTTCTTATTTCTTAATCTAGTTAAATAGTTTGTATTTTCCATATATGGCCTTAATTGTGTTATGTTTAAATGGTTTTTCTTCATGGTGTGCTTTTTTTTTCCTTGTGTTTGCACCATATTATTTAGTCTTGTTTGTAACAAATATCTTTCTTCAAGATTTAGAACAGGTATGCAAAATTGTTTTGTTGATAATTGTCACTCAAACCAACATATTGAATTTTAATGCATTTGTTCTAGATATTCTAATTTTCCGGTGTGATATGTTTTTGGGTCTCATTGAATTCCAATTTATGTGTAATCTGAACAAAATAAATTTGTAATTTTATTTTAGTTTCTTAAAACCTTATTGAATATTGAACATAAACCATCAGTATATCTTGTGCACCATGAGACATGGTATTTGAGCTAAGTGGTGTTTCATGGAATTTTAATGTTTCTTTAGTTTTCATGATTTGTGTTTGAGTTCTGAAATTTAGCTAAAGAAGGCTGATAATTTTCTTTATAGTCAATCTTTTATGATGGATCAAATTAGACAGCTTCTGGTGCATACAGTTTTGCAATACAATGTAATTTTTCTTTATTATGTTTCTTTTTATCTCACTGAACTTTAATTTTCTTCAAATACTTGGGCTTTAGGGTATAGATAGATGATTTGTTTTGATGGTTATTTCCATCTTCCTTTTGAAAGATAAGAATTTTGATATATAATGGTTTTGGTAATTTAGTTCTTTCATAGCTTAAGTTTTACTTGGCAGTGAGTTTGATATCTAATATTCTCATTGTTCATCATCTCTACTAAGAAATTTGATTCCATCTTTGATTTATCTATACCATTGAAACTTCACCAAAAATTCAAATTTTTTTTATGAATTTTAAGTTAATTTGTTTGTTTTCCATTAAATTTCTCGTCTCCTCACAAAGATTGAAATGTTTTTGTCATATTAACAGCGGCTTAATAGTTGTCTTGTAAATATTAAATGTTGTTAATATTACAAGTACATTATATTACTGTGAAAGAGATTTTTAAAAACAAAAGATCTCTAATGAAAATCAGAAGGATCCCTCTTTCCTAGCAATATCTGAAACTATAAGTGTAATTTAGACCCTGTTATTTAATGATTCTTAATAGGCTATATAAAGCAAGTGTGTCTTAAAAAAAAATCCCAACTCAAAAAAAATTTAAAATCCCTAATCATAATTTGACTGTTGGCCCTCTTATGTGTGTAACCTACCTCCTTTTTAAGAGAGTGATGGATGGAGAAAGCTTAGATGGATGGAGAGGAAAATCTCAAAGAGGAAGCAGCCATTTCAGTTTTGCATTTGAATCCTCTATCCTCTCTATTCATTGAGGAGGTGTAAGGGATCACAGGATTGCCATTGATTTCTCTTTTTTCACCAAGTTGGAATGCATCTTCAAATTTTTAAAGTTTTACTAGTGGGGGTTTCAGGTTTATGCATGTGCGAGTGAGGGCTTGATTTCCTCTCCTTTCAAAAATTGGGTTTTTAAGTTTATGCTGGTTTAAAGTGATGTTTGGTTTTTAGTTTATGGCGGCTTAGGGAATAGGGTTTCAGCCATGGGTCTTAAGGTTATTCTAGTTTAGGGATTAGTTCAGCCTGACTTGATGGATTTACTGGTTTAAAGATTAGGATTTGGGGGGTTGGGTTTTTTGGTTATACTTGTCTTAAATGCTTGACTTCTATTGGTTGTTTTTAATGTTTTATTTCTTTGGCTTAGTTCATTGGGTGGATATGAAAATGTTGTGATATTTAGTAATGTGATAATTGATTAATTTCTTAAATGAGCGATGTTCTTGTTTTTGGTTTAAAGTTTGATCTTTTGTTGAAAAAGAATTGGTTTTCTTTTTCACATATAATCATTTTAGTGAGGGCTGCCCATTTAATTTTTCACATCCTCATGACAGTTTCTACTTATAGTTGCAGGTTAAATGTTAATTGTATAATCTCCACAACAATGTTGGTTTAATATAGAGATTAATGTTTTATGGTTGTAAAGTTTTGTAATTGTTAACTAATGACTACTTATAGATAGACATAATTTAATCCTTGTTCTTGACCACAACTTAATGTGTACGACCAGCCATATTGCATGTGTTTTTGCACTATAAGATTCAGTAATTCAATCATCATGCTGATTAGCTTGTGCTCCATATATAGATGCAATAAAGCATGTGGAATAAATTAACTACTTAATCTATTTAAGTACAAGAGTTATTTTATTGGATTATTGATGGATCATCTTGTGGAGTAATATGTATCCTCTAAAAAGTTTGCAAAGCTGTAAGAACAATCCAAGGGGCTAATTTTGCTTGAATAGATAGGTAAACTTTAGTATTTATTGGTTTTGTTTTGACTCTTAATGCTATTGTTTCAGAAAATTCATTGTTGCCAGTAGCATACTTTGTGATCAAATGCAGTTTAAGTTTAACTAGTTTTACTTAAATGCATGATGTGCTACTAGTTTATACTATGCCATTTAATCAAGGCTGATTTTTAAATTGTGTTATGATCTAGTTTAATCCTTGAGTTTTGAAAACCAATGATCCTATTTCCTCTGGCTTCATATTACATAGTATGTTAAGAATTGGTTTCATATGTGAATTGAGTTACCTAAATATTTATTGATTTTTTAGTCAATTTTCTTTATTTTTTTTTTTAAATTGTAGTATTTTTTACATGCCATGTTGGTCAAATTCCTATGCTTTTGTATGATTATAGTTGTACTTATGATATTGTTCGACCTTTTTCTATGTTCTTTTTAGATGGTGATGTAATTGCAAGTACTTATGTTTTTTCTTTATCAATTATAAGTTCTTACTTGTTGTTCCGATATTATTCCCTTTTTTTTTTTTTCTTTGACATGAACTTAGGAAGCCACTGTTGTCATTTCCTTGCATCTTCCATGAGTAACCTTTTTTTTTTTTTTTTGTGTTGTAAACAGCTAAAATACTTAAATATGTTAGTTCTTTGGTTTGGCTTCAGTAATTGCTAGTAACTTTGTTTCACCTATTGCTAAATATTTGGGAGAATATAATTCTATTATTAACTAGTCATATGATAATTTCTGTTGTGGGCTTTTCCTATATATCCATGTTTTGAGATAAAAGGATAGTTTATTCTAATGCTCATTTATGTTTCTATTATTGATTTTATTACTAGGATCACATTAGACACGCATGAATATCTTGTTTTGAATTACATGTTGCAGCAATATCGAGTTCCTTCTACTGTGTGCTCACATGCTCATACATATATGTTCAGCTTGATATCTCTATTATTCTAAATGAAGGTACATATTCTTTTTGTACACATTACATGCTTTATTTAAAGTCTCAAATTACAAGATTTTGGTTCAAGTTTGTTGTATTATTACCCTCTGTAATCTTCAATTTCAGAACGTCCTGACATCTTGACAAATCATGTTTCATCGGAATCATGCACATGCTTTTTATTGGTTCATTATAGATGGATTACCCATTATGCATTTTGTTTGTGAAAAACCAGACCTAGCTATGATAGCCTTCCTAGATATAATATAGTACAAGTGGGATTTTCTCCTTGGTGTTGTATTTAAAATTAAGACTATAAGCTTCGGGGATTAGAGAGAGAGTACCTGTGAGTTTTTCTTCCGAAGAGGGTCTTGTATTCAGAGTGCGGAAAAGAGAGGAAGTGTGAGGCCAAGGATGTAAGCAAAAAACTCTTAAAGCTTTGATTTCTCTTACTCAAGAGGTTCTGAGATGTCAGAACTACATCAAGGCTTCTCCTTTTACAGAGGAGAGCAAAACACAAATTACATCAATGTTCTGTAAATAAGTTTGTTCAAGCTTATTTACATCGATATGATATAACTCCTACACTACCTCAGGCTAATGTACATACAGGTTCAATGCTCGTACTGCCAGAGATAGCAAAGTGGGAAGAGATAATCAGGCGATGGGAATCAAACACTATCACTCATGTCTCAACAAGACAATTTCTAGATAACCTCGATAAGGTAATGTATATCGAGAATCTCTCAGGAGAAACAGTTAAACTTTATTTTCAAAATTGGAGGACAGCCTATCCAACTGAATTTCAGGCTTTAGTAGACATAGCGGAAGATACTGCAAATGTCACCTCCCAGATTAGGCAGATTATTTTAGGATATGACGAGTACAGAGGTCAGACAGAGATGCAAAATCAAGCTCTCTTAGACCTAGAACAACTCCATATATCCAACATGAAGGACATAGAAACTTATTCAAACCAGTTTCTAGCCTTAGCATCTAGGACAGGAGCAGCCTTTCTGTCCCCAGAAATTAGCGATAAATATTTTAGGAAATTACCACAGTGGGTAGCCAAATTTCCACAGTGGCACGTAGGAGTGGCTCCTCATATTGACTTTACTTATAAAATTCTTCAAGATTTATGTAAAGCCAATGAGTTACACAGGCAAGCCAAAGATTTCTCATAAGTGTTCCAGGCAATTTCTCCAGATCTAGAAATCCCAGAAAACAGTTACATAGGTCAAATAGGTACAAAGGCCAAACAGCAAGACCTAATCAGGTTAGAAAATTCAGAACAGATAAAAGCACAGGAAAGCCTAAAAATTGTAGGTGTTTTATCTGTGGTGATAAAAACCATTTCGCAAACCAATCTACAAATAGAAATGTAAATAGGCAGCGAATGATGGTTTATCAGGATCTTGATTTAGAACCTCAATGGGACATAGTTTCATTAGAGGACGGAGAAGACCCGAATGATTCAGACATCTGTTCATTCACAGATAATGAAGAAGATCATAAGGAAAGAAATTTCCTAACAGAATGTATTCTGATCAGCTAGATTGGAATTTAGAAAGAGCAAATAAGAAGCTCACAGATATTCATAAAAAATGTCAACATACTTGGCAACATCATGCTGACGTTAGTTATACAGATAACACATGTTATTTTTGCAGATTAAGGCCTCCTAAAAGAGCAAGAACTTATTGCATAGAATGTAAACTTGTTCTATGTAAGTTCTGCGCAGAATTCAAATTGAAAATTGAAGTGCCTCTAGGTCCTTTGCCAATTCAGCAAAGATCAGACCACAGGAAAGTTATACAAGAACAGGCAAAGCATATTGTCAACTTAGAAGAAGAAATTGCAAGCCTGAAACAGCAATTAAAAGGAAAGGAAGTAGAAGACTTGAGCGATATTTTCTCTGGTCTAGGAATCAGTGAAACGATCCACATGGCATCTATTCAAGAAGGAGAAACAAGTCTAGCATTGGTAGCCAAACAAAATAATTTGCTCAACTTCATAGCATTAATAGAAGTTGGTACAGAAACTTTTGCGGTCAAAGCCATACTAGACACAGGCGCATCAAGTTGCTGTTTAAAATACGATGCACTTCCTTCCAGATGTTATGAGCCGCTAGCAGAATCGGTTGCGATGTATGGGCTCAACAGTAGCAACCCGACAAAACTAAGATTAAAATCTGGGAGTACTATCATCCTGAACAAAGATAAGTATCCTCTACCAGTCACTTTAATCACTCCAGTAATTTCAGGAGAATTACAGATGCTAGTTGGAATGAACTTCATACTCTCATTCAAAGGCGGCATCCGTATAGAAGGAAACCTAGTTACTTTCTACAGGAAAATTGATAATATACAAACTTCTCCTCTTATTAACTCACAGTTAGTAGTGGAAGAAGAAGTTCTAGAAGAAACTTATAATCTTCTAGAGGAACATAAATTTCTCTATTCTTTGTGAAATTTAACAGATTTTCAAAATGTTATAGCTCCTGATAAGAGAGCTAGAACAGATACAAATCATAGGAGATAATCCTCTCCAACATTGGGAAAAGAATAAAGTGATGTGTAAGATCAGATTTTTTTTTTTTTTTTTTTTTAGCAATTGTTGTCTTAGATTTCTAGTTGGTTCTTAGATATTTGAAGGGAATTACATTCTCAAGATGATTAATCTGCTAAACCTTGTGATTCACAAAGCCAAGATGTCGTTGCTTACAGGTGAGAATGCTTTGACTGTAATTCCAGGTTTTTGAACTTATGTGACCACTAATCCATTATTGAGTTAAGTTTATAAATAACTTAATACAGTTCAAGTTGGGGTTTAGAGTTCACAGGTTTAGTCAAGGATTAGCTTAAGTTGGGTTTTTGTTCATGATTTTAGTCGGAGCTTTCTCACCTGTGAGCGACAGCATTTTGGCTTTTGTGAATCATCGGATCTAGTAGATTAATCATCCTTGTGGTGGAGCTAGGGTTTTAAAGCTCATGGTCTCTAATTATTGAGAGTAAATAGGTGATTTTGTTATCTTATATGTTCTACGCTGCTATTTCCCTTAAGCGGTTTTCCCTCCCCGCTCAAAACCGCACCTATTTTCAATCCTAATTTGCCATTTGTTGAATCCTCAAGTCTCTTCCACACCAGTGACCCATTCTCGCTTTGTCACCACTGGCAACCTGTCGGTCGTCCTCTAGTGCATCCTAGACATTAACCTTTTCTCTATCTTAAATCTCATCCCCTATCTTGCATCTTCAAGTCAATCCTTGATGGAGCTTTTAAACAGAATCATCTTAGATGTTCCTTTTCTGAAGGCCTTTATTGTCGTGTACGAAAAAATGAAATGGTTTTCTTTCTTTGTTGCAGGAAGTATCTCATTATGCTAAGTTCCTTTGTTGTACACATGGTATAATTCAGGTTTTTGAACTTCTAAAGCTGCTTATTGCACCAAATATCTATATTTGTCTTTTATGTTGAATGAAATTTCATAGATTACTTCTTATTTTTACTCAGAAAACTGAAAACCTATGCGTAACTTCCTAACAACTTCAACTTTTGAGCAAATTTATTACACAACGTATCTATATGTATCCTCATGATGAATGAAAATGCATAGGTTTGTTCTTATGTGATGCCGAATGGTTTATGCCTTTAGTGTTGTGCAGCAAATATAGAAAATGTTTTTTTTTTTTTAAATTTGCTTTGGTGCCATAATAATATTAGAATGCTAAATTTCTTTATTGTGCGCATAATAAAATTCGTTAGAAATAATGGAGTGTTAAGTATCCCGCCTGGGGAGTACGTTCGCAAGAGTGAGCATATGGTTTAATTCGATGCAAAGTGAAGAACTATAAAAAACTAAAAGGGTACCGGGCTTATATAGTTCAAATGTGGTCACACCAATAACTTTGAGATTTTTAGTACATTGGCTTCCATTTTAACTATATAAGCCTAGCCATTCATTAAGACTCACTAATGTAAATCTAAAAATCCAACATGGTATCAAAGCCCAAGCTTAACAGTGCAAAAAAGATCCAAGAAATAAAAAACCCTCATGCCAAAAAGAAAGTAAGGTCTGGTGAGACTTAAGCCCAATAAAATGAGTAGAAGCTCAGGCAAAAAAAGGGCTTTTGATGTTCCAAAGCTTGAAGTACAAGTCCAAGACAAATCCCAAGTTGCAACTGAACATGAACTTAAGTGTTGGAAATAATGGATTGGGATAATAGTCCCACATCGAATAAAAACTAAAAGTGTAAGATGCCTATATAGTTCGAGTCGGTCACACCAATAACTTTGAGGTTTTTGGTACATTGGACTCCATTTAAACTATCATATTTCAGACATTTAGCAAGGCCTACTAATGCAAATCTAAATCCAACAAATTCATATGTAAGTAGTCTTTCAAAATCTTCATTTATTATTATGCTAATCTTAACATTTGTTGAGTGGGCATTGGCTTGACCATCTCTAATGTGGAGCCATGTATCATTTGTTTAGTCCTTGATTCAGTAACAGTTGGTTCCATATTTTTCTATTATAATTGCATCTTCTTGATTTTAGTTTAATTTTTTATGGAAAAATGAATTAATATCTGTTCTCAAGCTATGATTAGACTTGCCAGAAGTTCAAAACAATTTTTTATGTATGCTTTCATTCTTGAATTCCATAGTACTCAGATTCACTCGAATTAAGTTTTAATCCTTGGCTTTCTGGTGTGAGGCATTGAGATATTTATGTTATTTTTGCATTACCATGGTGCTCTTGAGACATGCATTGGAGCTTGGGTACAAGCCTAAAGATGGTAGTAATGGTACTCTCGTCAACGTTATTGTTGTCTTATTTGACTTCCTCTTGAAATCCATTCATTTTTGCTGGATAAAAAGTTTAAAAGAATCCTAAAACAACCTAAGATATATTTTCTTGTTGATAGCTGAGGGATTGTGATTAGCAAGCCATTTACGCCATAAGGGCGTTGATGCGGGATAGTCCGAATATTGTGACAACTAGTCAAGTCCACTAACTTTAATAACCTAATGTCAATCCTTGTTAGTCAATTCTTTCAATCCTTTTAAGAAATTCCTTTAATCCAACTTTAATTATGATCAAAATTAATCATGTTTTATTTCTGTGGATGTCTGCGGAGCCAAAAACAAAAGACTAAAGTTGGCAGATGCAATCAGCGCTGCTAAATGCAGCCTATAGTTTCTAGAGTCCTGAAAGCGTGATTGTGGTGATACAACTGCTAACAATAACGTGGCAAACACGTCGGTGTAATCATTGATGCCTTTAAGGAATAGAGATCCTTAGCCTGCTCACTGTTGTCTTGGTTCTGTTGTCTATCTATGGCTGTCTCTCCTGTTTGTTTGTTGTGTTTTCCTTTTTTTTGTTTTTTTAGCTTTGTCTGTCCACTCATAGTGGATGTCTTCATTCTGTTTTCCTTTCACATCTTCCTTTCTCATCTCTGTTCTATTATGTCAGTTGTACTGTGTTTTGGTACTCTTCTTTGTATTGCTTATTTTTGTTTAACAAAGTTGTGGTTTATAATAATAATAATTATTATTATTATTATTATTGCGCACCTTCCGCATGGTTATTATTGGGGAAAATGGCAGGGATTCCTGGTAAACTTATTTTGACTTCTATGTGGCATTAGTGGAACTACTCTTGATGCACATGATTAACCTGTGGCCTTATCATGCACGAGCAGGATCTTTTTTTGGGATATCCTATGATCCCATCTGTTGATATCTTCTTCATTGTTCTTTAGATTTTTCTGCCCAATCTCAAAACCTTTATGATGTTCATATTTTGGTTCCATTTTCAAGATTTTACTCATGTAGTAATATTTTTGTTAATTATGCTTCGTCTGTTCTTATATTTCTATTAAGTATGTTGCTTAATTGCATTAACAACAGTTTTCAGATTTTTATGTTTTTGAACAAGTCATGTTTTGTTGAACTCTTGTAAATTGATTTGAGTTTTTTTTTCAAATTTTTGTTTTAACACTAATTCTTGTGTTCGCATATTGTACAGGTATGAAACAATCCATTTGAGTGAGTCATATTCAACATTTAAGAAACTTTCACTTACACCTAGCCCTCATAATTTTTCGATGTCGTTCACTTTTATTTCCTGTCTCTGCTTTCCTTCTTGGATTAGGTTTTGCATCCAATTGTTGATTCTAGCAAAACCAAAAGATCTGGGGAGTGTATTTTGACAACTTCCTCCGAAGACTGGTTGAAGTAGATGATGACGGAAACTGTGGATCAATCACTGTTCGTGAGTTGATAGTACTTCAAGTATGAATGATAGTGGTATTGACTCATTCCATCACTTTGGAGTGTATACTTTTTTTTTTTTATTTATTTACCGCCATGGTTTTTTTTTTTTTTTTTTTTTTTTTGAGAAAATTGGATAAACCATTGATTTATTGAAAAAGAAAGAGATAGTACAGCAACGACACAAAGATGAACAACAGAACAAAAGTAAAAACAAGAACTCACCAGAGGTGAGGGATACAGCAAACAGGAGAAAAGGGACGAAAAAACAAAGGAAAGAAGGTGAAAGCTAGGTCTGCGAAGACAACCGTCTGGAGTCAGAGGTCAGACCAAGCAGAAAAAAGAGGGCGACCACTCCCGAACAATGTTGTGCCCTGCGTCTCCGGAATATCCAGCCAGACGGGTGTTCAGGAAGTTGAGAGAACGCTTGCTTTGCTGAGAGGCTTCTGTAGTCGCGATCGGATGAGGCTCAGGAGCTGCAACAAGCCAAGAAAGAAGCAAGTTAGCAGTCTTAAAAATAATAGAAAGAAAAGAAGAGCAGTTTAAGTTAAAAATTCTATTATTCCGTTCCAGCCACATATTCCAGAAGATTGCACGAGTACAAAGATCGCAGAGGTTACGGAGACTAGAATTTAAGGAAGGTAACTAGGTTGTCCATATATTTGAAACAGAGGACGGGGAAGGTTTAGAGCTGAAGAATTGTTTAAAGAAGGACCAGATTCTGGCGGAAAATTCGCAGTAAAGGAAGAGGTGATCAACAGATTCTGAATCTTTATGACAGAGAACACAAGTGTCTGTAGCATTCAAGTTTCACCTTTTTTTGAATAGATTATCGAGGGTAAGAATTTTATTCTCCCAAGCAAGCCAGCAAAACAAGGTAATTTTGATGGGGGATTTAATCTTCCAGAACTGAGGATAAAGTTGGCTGCGAGTTCCTCCATCAATTAGGAAATTATAAAAAAATTTAACGGTGAAGGTCCCTTTCTTTTCAAGTGTCCAAGAGTAAGAATCATCTTGATCACTGAAGTGACTCGGGATAGAATCTAAAAGAGAGGAAATGTTATCGGAAGTCACCGAATGGAAAAGATTATCGGGAGTATTAAGCAATCAGGTGAATTGTCTCAGGCTAACCCCGGGGTAATAACAACTTGTGAAAAGGGATGGCCAGATATCCATAGGAGTTTGGCCGTTAAGCCATTTGTCATACCAGAATGAAGTGCTAGCTCCATTACCAAGTGTTCTGTTGGTACAGGCCCTGAAGGGGTGAAGGACGGTGCTTAAACTAGCCCAGAAAAAGGATCTGTTTCTCGGCTGTTGATGGAACAAAATCCCAGGTGGATTTCTGACAGAGTAATTGGCATCAATGATCTTAGCCCAGCAACAATTAGGGTTATTAGAGATCTTCCACCACCATTTCCCAAGTAAGGCTTTGTTGAATTCCAGAAGATTGAGAATTCCCCAACCGCCCAAGTGGCGTGGACGAAAGATTCTATCCCAGGCAATCAGCCTGATACCCTTAGGTCCAAGCTCGGGACCCTTCCAAAGAAAATCTCTCCTAATCTTGTCAATATCATGTATAACCCAGAAAGGGAGTTTGAAGACAGACATCCAGTAGACTGGAATGGTCGAAAGAACAGAATTTAAAAGGGTTAAACGTCCACCCAGAGAAAGATAGATTGTTTTCCAGGGCGTGAGTCTTGAACGAACCATTTCAATGAGTTTAGTCCAATCTTGCCGTCTAGGTCGTTTGCCAGAAAGGGGAACACCCAGGTAAGTGACGGAAAGGCTGTCTCTTTTACAGTTTAGAATCCTTGCAGAAGAAATATGCGGTTGATAACCAAAGTTTGTGGAAAACAAACAGCTCTTCGAAAAATTGATAGCAAGGCCTAAAGAACCTTCAAAAAGATAAAGAATCAACTTGATAATTTGAAGGTCTTCATGCCCTCCGGCTGAGAAGATAATAAGATCATCTGCGTATTGCAGGTGACAGATGCTATTAGAATGATCAAGTTGAACACCAATAAGGGCCTTGGAATTGATAGCGTGAAAGAACATCGCACTAAGGGTATCCACGGCCAGAGCAAAAAGGAGTGGGGAGAGGGGATCCCCTTGTCTTAAGCCTCTTTTGCAGCGGAAAAAACCCTGAGTAGAACCGTTGATGAGAATTTGAGATTTAGCAGTTTTGAGAATCATGTGAATCCAAGAAATCCACCGGCATCCAAAACCCCTGGCTGTGAGAATCTCAAGAAGGAAATTCCAGTCTAGGGAATCGAAGGCTTTGGCGAAGTCGACTTTAAAAGCAAATCCGAGAAGTTTCTTCTTTTGGAGGTGAAAGATCAGTTCTTAAGCGGCGATAATATTGTCAGCAATACATCTCTGCCCTTGATAAATCCCGATTGAGAATCATCGACCAGCTCGTCAATTACGAGACTAAGTCTCGAGGATAGGATTTTGGAAATGATTTTACAAGTGGAATTGATAAGGCTAATGGGTCTAAAATCCGAAGCCTCAGAAGGAGCAGGTGTTTTGGCAATGAGTGCAAGGTGTACCCAGTTAATGCGCTCATAATTGATCGTACCTTCGTAGAAATCATTACAGAGTTTGAAGATATCATCCCTTAAAAGGTTCCAATGTTTCTGGTAAAACAATATAGGGAAGCCATCAGGTCCAGGGGCTTTATCAGCATTAAGATCGAAAACAGCGTGCTGGATCTCCTCAGTGGTAAAAGGTATTTCTAAGGAAGAGAGATCGATTCTAGCCTTATAATTGAATAGGTGAGGCCAGTCCAATAAGAATCTTTGATTGAGGGAGGTGCCAAATAAGGATTGAAAGTGATCGGAAAAGACTTTCCCGATCTCAGAGTTCCCTTCTATCCAAAGTCCATTATGACTAATGCGATGAATAAAGTTTTTATTTCTTCTTCCATTTGCCATCATATGAAAAAATTTTGTATTACAGTCTCCTTCCTTCAACCAAGTTATCCTAGATCTTTGCTTCCAATAGATTTCTTCTTGTTTAAGCTTATTGGAAAGCTCAGATCTAATAAGCGAGATGCGATCAGATTCGGCAGCAGTAAGATCTCTGCTTTCATTTGTAGTATCAAGGGAATTTAATTCATCAAGCAGGTTTAGTTTGAGAATGTTGAAAGAATTAACGTTTTCCTTGGCCCAGCTACGAAGGTTTTTTTTCAAGAGTAATAATTTTTTGGAAAGAATGAAGGCTCCGCAACCAAAGAGATTAGGTGCGGACCACCAGTCTTGGATGAGAATCTCTAATTGTGGATTAGAGTACCAAGATTTTTCAAGACGAAAGATGCGAGGCCTAAAGAGGTGATTCCCAAACTCTAGGCAAATAGGAGAATGATCAGAGCCAATTCTAGGAAGTGCAGATTGAGTAGTTTTGGGGAAAAGATGTGTCCATTTATGGGAATAGAGGAATCTATCAAGTCGAACCCAGGTTGGGTCAGATTGTCCGTTTGACCAGGTAAATCTACGCCCATATAAGGGAGGGTCAACGAGATTAAGATCGTTAAGGAGATTTTGAGATGTGGTGATCTCTCTAGCATGTAAGTCTCCTTTGTTTTTGTCATTCAACGTGAATTGCAAATTGAAATCCCCGCAAATCACCCAAGGTAAAGAGTGGAGAATTCCAATTGTGCGGAGTTCATTCCTGAAGTCATCTTTCAGGGGTCTGGAGGAAGGACCATAAACCCAAGTACGAGCCCAGGTGGTATTGTCTGATTGGTTTGTGAATTCTAAAGTAATGGAGAAAGATCCTTTATGAAGGAGAGTACCAGAAACTTGGGAAGAATCCCAAGCAAGGATGATACCGCCAGCAGAACCATTTGCTGGGATAAAGTCGAAGAAGTTCAGGCGGGAACCGCCAATCGATTTCCAAGTAGAGTTATGAATTTCTTGAAGTTTAGATTCTTGTAAACATAAGATGTCCGCGCGAGAAGATGAAATAAATTCTTTCACGAAGTGGCGTTTAGAGGGTCTGCCAAGACCACGAACATTCCAACTTAGAATTTTCATAAAAAAACAATGTAGTCTAATTGTCAGACCCCGAGGGGGATTTGGACGAAGAAGAAGGAAATTCAGTTCTCATGTTTTCTAGTTTGCGAATGCTGTCTAAACATTTATCTTTGTGATTTGGCGAGCCTAGAAATTTAACACCACATGCTATGCTATAATTAAAGAATTGAGCATCATACCATGAGGAAAAAACGGAATTAAGGAGATTAGGCGTACCGTCTCTCGGGTCATCAGGAACTTTTTTCTTTGTGGATCTTGGGGGAGAGGAACGAATCCTGCTTCCTCATTCCAATGGCCAGAGGGTTTCTTGGGTCTGTCACTCCTCCTGATAATCTTCTGGGTCTTGAGCTGTAGAGGCTGATCAGAAGATTAAGAGTCAGGAACAGTTTTAGGAGAAATGTCCTCAGATCGAGTGTTAATTGAAGCATTAATAACATTGAGGGATGAATGATCTTGAATGGTAGATTGATCAGCCAAGGTATCATCAGGTAGAATTCCAGTGTCTAAGTGAGAGAGATTCTCTTCACTTAGGAGTTGTTCATCATCAGCTGTCATATCGATGGGAAAATCATCATCTTCCCAGTCCAAGAGTTTATCATCAGTAGGATCCTCCAGGGGGGTGATGGGAGGTGTAGGATCTTGAGAATAGAATTTGTCCGAATTTACATTTGGTACAAGGGTCCATCCCCCATGAATAAAGATCCATCTGTATCCCTCGTGAATCGAGATTTCGGGAGGGTTCAATTGTAAATGTGTTGGAAGATTATCTTTTGCCTCAGTTAAGGAATCAGGCATGTGAGAAATTTTCTTGCCCACTGGATTATCTTTCGAAGATAGAGTAATTAGATTAGAAGATAATTCAGTGACATTAGAAATTTTAATGGAAATAATGGCTGGATCAATAATGGCCTGATCCGGTCTGTGGGCCTGTGCTGGAAAATGGGCCTGAGCAGGGATAGAGTTATCAGGATCCATGGAAATGGGAGGATTCTAATCACAAGGCAAGATAATGTCTGAAGGTTGGGAGGTAGGATCATCAGAGTTCAGTGCATCCCGAGGTAGCTGAGTAGTCTTATCTCGAGAAGCTTTGTGCTTCAAAATTAAAATGGGATCAGAAGGCGCATCTCAAGACGGACTATGTGCTGAATAATTGATGGAATCTGCTGGGGGCTGATCACGAGGCAGAAGGGACATCAGCAAAAGTCCAGATGGATCCGAAGAATGTTGATCCCTAGGCACATTCACGGCTGTTGTAACACAGGGCTTCGTGGGCTTGCTGTGCATGCACAGTGTGTCCCCTTCCTCGTTACTCTCACGAGGAATCCGGGGGACCACATGCTGGAGCTCGCCGGAACTCCGACCATCCTCCACTTGGTGATGGTCGTCTGAGTTCAACCGATCAACGAGAGAGGCAGGCGAGGGAGCATGCAGCAAGCCCTTGCCTTTCTCTTCACGGGAACGCCTGGGAGGTAGAGACGGGGGCTGGGCTCAGATGTAAGCTCCTCCAGTAGCAGACGAAGCGGGGTACCGGGGGTTCTTCTCAGCAATGGGAACAGAAGAGGCACCATGAACCACCTTGGAACGGATGATCGGAACGCCGTCGTCTTCAAGGCGGACTTTGAAACTCCTCATACCAACGTCAACGATCATCTCCAAAGGGAATGTCGTGGGAGCTTTGAGTCTGACGAGGGCTCTCATGTGCTAGAGCGAAATGTCTTCACGTTTCCGAACAAAGATCAGGTCTCCAATCGGTTTGAGGACGGCGACGATGGAATCCCAGTTCCAACAGTGAAGAGGCATGTTCGACATACGCACCGAGTTGTAACTCCCAAATTGTTTTTTAATTTAAATGCAAATTTTTTTAATTTAAAACCTACCGGACCCGCTATTTAATAATAATAATAATAATAATAAAATTAAAATATATATGGGCCCATTTGTTTTTTGTTTTAAATTAAAATTTAAATATTAAAATAATTAATGGGGCCATTTACTTAAAAGAATTATTAAAATAATCCAAAATGCGCATTTCGGTAAATAATCACGGAAATGCACAATTTGGTATTTAATTAAAAAAACATTATTTTAAAAAATTAGCCTCTAGTTGCTCTCCTAATCCCCAGGCACAGTTTCTATTTTAATGCTGATATTGATTTTATGATAAGAACAGTCTATCAAATAATTACGTGAAGATTCTACTTTCATGTTCCTGAACATGGTATTGATTTGTCATGTTTTCAAAAATAAAAAGACTAACTGTATCCTATTGGTAGGCTTTCTCTCTCTCTGTGTGGTTGTTTTTCGTGTAAAAATTAAAATTAAAATTTTATATTTGGTAATAATCTTAAGTTTTTCCTTCTTGCTTGTAAATAAGGCACTCTAAGGGTGTCATTAATTATGATTGTAACAATTAGGAATAAGTTGATAAGCCAATTTGAATTAGATTCTATTTGTTTAAACTTCCAACTCATTGCGACAAAACATGGTGAACGAAATCTCTCAAAGTAAACTTTTCCCTATTTTATAATTATCTTAGTCTTATTTATTATTTCACTTTATTTATTTATCTAGTATTTTGTAATTATATTAGTTTCTCTTATTATTTTGTTTTTAGTCTAAATCTTTATAAGTACTTGTTTTAGGGTTTGTAAAAAGGGAACCAATCAATTGAATTGTCGTGTTCTTTTTTACTCCATTTTAAGTGTTAGTTTTTGGAGTAGGACTGGGATACGCTGCTTCAGTTTGTGTTTATGAAAAAGTTTTGTTTGATTTTATGGATACACTAGGTTGACTCAAAAGGTTATATCGGTAGAAGATGAATAATTACTTGTTACAAGTACATGTCAGTTATCCACATTTTGGGTCTCGATAATGAACTAATGCTTTTGGAAACAAGGGGCTTAAGGTGAAATTGCTTTTTCATCTTTCTCGAGTTCACCATAGTAATGTATTTTTTATCTGGTCTTTACTTTGCCTTGACCACCAAGTTTTGAAGCTGCTTTGCTGACACAAAGGTCATGAATGCCAATACTTTATGTCATCTTTATGATTGCTTGCCCTAGCGTGTGTATTAGCCCTCTGAAATTGCTTCTAAACTGTGGATTTCTGCCATATTCTATTTTAATGATGATACTTTGACAGAATAGGAGGCTGTCCATGAACTGCAATAAAAAATCTCTATACAAGTAATTTGGCCTTTACACTTGTTTATTGCAGCTACCCTTCACAGTTGTTCTGCTAATGCTTTGACAAAATGCTTGAAGCTCTTGCTCGCAGGGAATCTAGTAAATCCGAGAGCAAGTCAAAAAAGGGAAGGAATTCTCCTAACCCGTAACCTTTGTTTTTCTTTCTCTTTCTTTTATTTATCATGTCTTCGCTCAAAATCTTATGTTGAAACTGTAGGGTGGCCTCAAATCCTCACATAGTCAACCGCATCAAAGACTTAGCGACTAGATTAAACCCTCACCTCATCTGCTTGGTAGAAACCAAAGCCGACACTGCTAGGACTCAACTTCTGCAAAATTTTCCAAAAGAAATGGGAATGGGCTGCCAACCCTGCGTCAAGTCTCTCAGGTGGTATCATCTTTCTCTAGAACATAAATATTAGCTTGGTCACTCCTATTATGGGTGTCAAAACCACTCAACTCTCAGCGTATTTCTTACCAAAATTTTCTCTGGAATTCATAATCGGTTTTTTCCTCGCTAAACCTAGCTTGGCTCTTAGCCGGAGACTTTAATGCCATTGTCTCCGGCCCAGAACACAAAGGTGGTATATTTCATAACTATTCCTCTAAATCTCAGAACTTTTCTCAATTTATCTCTCAAAATCAACTTCTCGATTTAGGGTTTACCAAGTTCTATCTTTACTTGGTGTAACGGTCAAAACCGCTTGTCTCGCAGATAGGCTCGTCTCGACCGTTTTCTCGCAAATGTTAGTTGGATGAATGGTTTTGTTTCCTTTGTTAATCATCATCTTTCTTGTACTAATTCAAATCACGCTCCTCTTTAATTAACTGCTAAAAACGACGTTTTTGTGCGCAACAAAGTTTTTCATTTTGAAAACTTCTTGCTTGCTTGGTTATGAGGTTGTCATAGATGTGTCTTTAGCGCCTAGACGGAGAACAGTTCTGTCCCCCCAACCATTCTTTTATTAGAAGTGTGTTGCTCTTACTATGCCAAATATTATTAAGTGGAAATCTACAGGTCTTAGTTCTATTGATGGAGAAATTCGAAACATCGAGCAAGAAATCTCCAAGATTGAGACCTTTGATCCCTCCGCTCTCTACAATTGCCATAAAGCTCTCCGTCAAAATTTTGTTTTTTTGGGCTCAGTGAGCTCATATGCAGTGGGTGTTAAATGGTGACCAAAATACAACCTTCTTCACCATATTCGCAATCACAAAAACAAGATTTCCAAATTTAAGTACCTCTTAGTTAACTCTTTTGACACTCCGGAGAGTTACTTGGTTTAAGTGGTAAAGGTCTGAACCACTTAAATAAGTGGTTTAAGGTACAATAATAAGGTTCACTAAAAAGAAAGTACTTTTGGTAGCAGTAATCAGCATTTTATAAAGTTCATGTGCATTAAAAATGATTGCAATAGTCTCATACTCATAATGATGTAGAAACAAAGTTATGTGAAGTTAGAGGTACTTGTATGTATGAACAATATTATTAGATTCCAAGTATTGTGGTACAAATATCTTTTGGTAATTAGCATTCCTTTCTGTCTAGGGTTTGGTAATTAACTTCTGATAAATGTGTTTTTTATTTTTACACTAAACGAGCTACCAAGTAGCTAAAGCCAAAAGAAAAAACAAGAAATAAAATCTTGAACTCAAAATTTGTCTCGTTGTTGAAATCAATCAACCACCAAGGAATATCTAATACCTTACGATAGAGAAATAGTTGGGGAAATAGCTGGGGATTGCGGTGACCATAATCAACAAGGGGATCGGGAAGGATGTTCTTATGTCAACTAATAACTTCACACCAGAGAACGGAGCGTGCTGATGCAAGCCACCTCAACATATCTCCAAGCCGTCCGATCCTCAAGGTTACGCGCCAATTCGATCAAGCGAATAAGTCACACGAGACTGTTTTAGCTTCGGGTTATGATCGTGGCATTGCACAAATGTAGCCACCAATGCAGCAGCTTTAGTTTAGAGGCAGGAGTCCACCAGGATAGCCATAGGTCCTACCAACATAATATCCTTAAAAAAAAAAAATTCTTAAAAATACCGAGTCACAACTACAAGTCCACTATTACGGGAGTTATTAGTCCTAATAACCCCCGGTTGGAAGATCAAAAAAGTTTCCTAATTTTCTCAGAATACTTCTTAGAGAAATTCAAAGCATGCCTCAGACGCAGCTTGGAAGATCACAAAAAAAAAAAAAAAAAAAAAAAAAAAAAAAAAAAAAAAAAAAATCATGTTCCAATTTTCTGAAGACCCGGTTGCACCAACTTTCCATACAAACAATGCACAAGAAGCAACAAGAGATTTGGCAAATGGGTCCAGATTGGAATCTTCTTGGTTAACCAGTCATAAGAGGAGAGGCCCTCCAAGGAGTATATCGATAGCCATATAACTCAAAACTTCCCGACTTCTGTTACAAGTCCACAAAATATGCTCAATTGTTTCCAACTCCACACACATAGGAGATGGTACAATATTTAGAGCATATAAGTGGGCCTAAGTAGGGAGTTTCCAAGCAATAATTTCCAGTGAAAAATCATGCACAAGGAGCAACCCTGAAGTTCTTCAGCCTATGGGGTTGAAAGCCACTATAGTTGCTATATCCATCCCATAAGAAATTCACAGTAAGCTTAGTTATCTCATCCAACACCATATCATGAAAAATATAAATTGAGAGGGTGTAAAAAGAAATTGAGAGTAAACATATTTAACTCTATTCACCTCTTCATACAGTGCTTTATAAGACTACTAGGAGTTGTTTGGATAGGTTTATTTTAAGCCCATAAGTGTTTTTTTTTAAGTTAAGCATTTTTGGGTTTTAGAAAACATGTTTGTTTTGGCTTTTGGGCAAAAACAGAAACTGTGAAAAAGCTAAAATTCAGCTTTTTTTAGAAGCTGGCCACCAGGTACTTTTCAGAAAAGCACTTCTGAGAAGCTTTTTTGTTTTGCAAAATTACTAAATTAACCTTGACAAAGGAATAATTTCTTCATTATTTTCATAAAGAATGCTTATTTTAGTAATTTATTATCACCAAAAGTGCTTTTACAATTCCATATCCAAACAACTTCGCATATATAAAGGTGTTCTGAATTAACTTATCCTAACATAAAATATAGAAAAACACTTAACTTACTCTAAAAAGCACTTTTTTCAACTTGAAAAAAGCACTTCTACTAGAAGTCAATCCAATCAAGGCCCTAATATGCTTCTCTTTTGGCTTACTGCAAATTCTGAAACACATCAGCAGGTAAACACTGAAGCCTCCCAGAGAATCAAGCGTTTCCTTAGCTTCCTGAGCACAAGACGGTTGTCTTCGCTGATCTAGTTCCCCTTTCTTTTCTCTGTTTTGTTTTATTTCCAGTTGTTTATTGTTTCCCTCACCACTTGTGAGATTTTCAATCCAGTCTTTCTATTTGTATGATTGTCTTCTTTGAGTTTGTACTGTTTTTTACTGCTTTTTAATAAATTGTGGTTTATCCATTTTATTCAAAAAAAAATTGAGAGTAACCGTGACAATAGCATGGTGGTAAGAAACTTGATTTTTATGTGGAAGATCAAGAATTTGACTCTCTCTTTCTAAGTATATGATGAACCTTAATAATAAAAAAAAACGTATGCAGAGGTGATTTATTCACATTGTTTAAAAAAATAAAAAATAAGTTGCCATTAATCAAAACTCCACCCGAATGAAAGAAGCCGAAGCAAAAATTATGTCTTGTCATGCAAGTAAATTTTTTTTTTTATTAAAAAAACTAGTACAAAGCAAAGATCCAAGAATGAAAGCATGATACCGTACAGGTATTTTTTTTTATTTTTTTTTGAAAAAGTGGATAAACCACATCTATTAGAAACAGAGAACAAAGTACAAGCTGGCCTCACACCGAAGATGGTGAAGAGGTAAAAACCCGCATAAAACAACTAACCACTAGCTGTGGTTACAAAACGAGGAACAGGCCTCCTCAAGCCACCCAAACACACACTACATCGCCGTCTGCACCTGGTCTTCCTCCAGCTGATCAACTTCCTCCGAGTTGACCATCTGAGGATCGACACAGTCCAAGCTACGCCGAATTGTGTCAAAAGAATATTTCAGTTTCTTCTTGGGGCCTTCCTCCATGGCTGTGTACCAAGATATGAGTGAATGAATAACTTTCAGATTAATGGAATGCATAGGCAGGACATTAGCATTAAAGACACAATCATTTCGAGCAAGCCAAATATTCCACACAATTGCCTTGATAACAAGATCAGATATCAGTCTACAAGATGGACGGATGAGAAATCTCCAGTCACCCCAAAAGCTGTGCGAAGTTAGCGGGAGTTCAGGGAAGTGGAGAAGATTCGCAAAGTGTACCCACACTTGTCTCACCATAGGGCAATGAAGAAAGAGATGGTCAATGGTCTCAAGTCCCCAGTGGCACAACACACATATCGCCATTGGAAGCCTATTACATCTTCTTTTCTCCAGGTTCTCCAAAGTGAGAACTTTGTTTTTCCACACCAGCCAGTTGAGTAGGTTAACTTTCATCGGACACAAATTACTCCAGAATAATTTCGCTCCCAAACAACGCAACCCACCATCATTGAGGTAGTTGTAAAACGATTTCACAGTAAAAAGGCCATTTCCTGTCAATCGCCATCTTTTCGAATCCTTCACACCCCCGAGTGCTAGCGTCGGGACCAACCCCCGAACATTAGCAAAAGGTGGTTTAGAAAATAAATGGAAGAGAGCATCCACCATGCCGTTGGGCTGGGGGCTCTCCCTAAATTCCGATGGCCAGATCGACATCGGGGCCACGTCATTTAGCCAGTTATCCTTCCAAAATAATGTCTCCGATCCCGAATTTATTTTATGTGCCACACAGCTATGAAAGGCCGGGAGGCCACTCAAGACGTCTTTCCAAAAGTAAGAGATCCTACCAGATTGTGTAGGGAACATGTTTCAATTGACCGAACCGTAATTGAAAGCCACAACATCCGCTCCACACCAGGTTGGCTCTGCCATGAATTTCCACCACCATTTTCCAAGCAATGCCTTGTTGAAGTTGTCTAGGTCCAAAATCCCCCATCCACCCTGCTCTCGAGCTCGACATAGATTATGCCAACTCACTAATCTACACTTTGGATGGTCAATATCCATACCAGACCACAAGAAATCCCGTCTGATACGGTTAATCGCCTTAATGACCCAACCTAGCAGTCTAAATAAAGGCATCCAGTATGTTGGGAGAGCCGAAAGAACCAAGTTAACCAACGTAAGACGACCACTTAAAGAGAGATGTTGACTTTTCCATGAAGACAGGCGCTTACGGACTTTACAAATAAGGTCCTCCCAGTCCTGTTTCCTAGGTCTGTTACCCGAAATTGGGATGCCCAGATAGGAAACAGTCAAGGAACCCGTAGTACAATTTAGAGTAGCCGCAACCCTTCCATCTGGTCGTTCCTTGGTCGAACTGGAGTAAAGACATGTTTTTGTGAAGTTGGTTTCTAGGCCGGTCATGCCTTCGAAGATCAATAAAATTAGTTTCACGATTCTAAGATCTTCACAACCACCAGTGATAATCACCAGGAGATCATCAGCATAATGTAGGTTACATCTACTAGTAAATCTCCCGAACGGGACCCCGATCAGCACCCTGGATCTTAGAACATGCGTGAACATCGAGTTAAGAGCATCCATAACCAGCACAAAAAAAAGGGGGGATAGGGGGTCCCCCTGTCTTAGTCCTCTTTAGTAGCGAACATAACCATTAGGGGACCCATTGACAAGAATATTAGCCTTAGAGGAGACAAGGATGCAACGCAACCAACCCACCCATCTGTCCCCAAAACTCCTGGCTGTTAGCAGATCAAGGAGGAAGTCCCAATCTACCATATCAAAAGCCTTCGCGAAATCCACTTTTAGGATATGTCCCTTCATCTTGCGCTTCTGGATACTGAAAATTAGCTCTTCCACCGTGGCTATGTTGTCTAAAATACACCTCCCCGTACAGGTATTTTTTAAGTTAAAGTAATCTATTTAAACCAACTATTTTCCAACAATACTATTATGTCACTACTTAAAAAGATTCTTTATCTGCATACGACAGATTGAAAATTGTACTATTAAGGAGCGTTTGGTTGCAATGAATGGAATAGAGAGAAGTGGAAGAGTAATGATAATGAAGGGGATTAAAGAAGGAATGTGATTGAAAACTATGTTTGGTTGGAAGGATTGGGGAGGTAGTTTATTGGGAATGGGAAAAGTGAAAAAGAAGATAATATAATAAAATTACTATTATGCCCTTGATACAAATGAATATTATATAAAGTGAAAAAAGTAAATTAATTGTTATAAATAAATATTTAACTTTAATAGGTCACCAAATCTCAAAATTTTTGTTAACTATAATAAATAACTAATTACATGTTTAAAGACATTTTAAATAAATAATTAAAGATATTTTTGTTAATATCATTAATTAGTAATTAATCAACTATAAAAAATAACTAATTAATGAAGAAATATAACTAATTAATTATTATAAATAAATATTTAACTTTGATTATTAGTTATTATTATTTCATTTTAATTATTAATTATTATTAAAATTATCTACTTAATTATTATGTTTAATTTAATTATTAATAATTTTTTAATTAATTATTATTTTTAAAATTATTTATTTATTTATTATTTAAATCAAATTATTATTTTAATTATTAATAAAATGGGTAAATTGGTCATTTCTCCCTAAGGAGTGAGATGGGAATGAGCAATCCTCCCATTAATGGGAGGATTGCTCACTCCTCACTCAATCCTCACTTACTCCCCACCCATTCCTCTCTCATTCCCATTCATGTCATCCAAACAAAGGCTTGGCTTAATTCCATTCCCATTCCCACTCCAAGCGTCCCAACCAAACACCCCTTTAAACATGTGAGCCCATTTTAAAACAAGCAAAATATCTTTAAAATTAAAAAGAAAGGTAATATATATATATATATATATATATATATATATATATATATATATATATATATATATATATATATATATCATCGTAAACCCTAAAGAGTTAAATGCTTGAGACAGTAATATATATATATATATATATATATATATATATATATATATATATATATATATATATATATTTATATATATTTATTTATTTATTTATTTATTTATTTATTTATTTTACAGTCTCATGCATTTAACTCTTTGAGGCTTTAGGGTTGAAAAAAAAAACATAGTATACCAATCAATATGCATGTGATAATGATTTGTATAATTAGTTTAAGAAGATCAAATACATCGCAAATTAATATACTAGAACAATGACCAACATTTATTGAATAATTTTTTTTAAATAATTCACATCAAATTTTTTTTTTTTGAATAAAATAGATAAACCACTGATTTATTAGAGCAAAGAAAACATAACAAACATGAAACAAAAAAAACAAGTGCCACGACAAACAAAACAAGAAGTAGAGCGCGGTCACTAGAGGTGAAGCACACCTCTAAGAAAAACCACAAAAGTAAAGGAAAACAAAAGAGAAAAGGCAGCTGAGAAGACGAAGGCCACCTACCAATATCCGAGGTCTTCTATAGCTGGGTCGAATCGCCGGTGTGATCTTCCAGTCTAGCACTCAGGAAATCAAGGGAGCGCCTTAGAATCCAAATGGAGTCTATTGGGAAACATTGGCTCGGATCCCTAGCTGCAATAATCCAAGACAATAACATGTGAGTTATCTTGGTAACAACTGAAAAATGTGAATGTGCATGCATGTTAAAAATACGGTTGTTTCTTTCAAGCCATATATTCTAAAAGATAGCTCTTGAAAGAAAATCCCAGAGAATTCAATGTTGAATATCAATGGATGGAATCTAGGAAGTCTAAACCTCATAAATGCTACTAGGGCAAGAAATTAACCCTAAATTATGTTTAAAAAAATGCCATATGTGATTGGAAAATTCGCAATTAATTAAAAGATGATCAACTGATTCCGAACACTTGAAGCACAGGACACGGTTATTTGTTGCGCATTGAAAGTTACAACCTTTCTTAGCTAAGTTGGTAAGAGTTAGGATTTTGTTATCCCAGGCCACCCAACAAAAAAAGGTTATTTTGTTGGAACCTCCTGCTTTCCCAAAGTTGTGGTAAAGGGGACTACAAATACCTCCATCCACTAGGAATTAATAAAAGATTTCACCAAGAAAATCCTTTCACTTTCTAGGTTCCAGATTCGCACATCATTAAGTTCATCAAGTTGGTCTAGGATAGCAAACATAAGAGATGAAATTTCTTCCATAGTAGCCATATGAAACATCCTTTGCGGATTGTGAATTAAAGAGAAGAATTCTCGTACGGAAGCACAGGAGCAATATTATCATTAAAGAGATTAGACCATACATCTTTAGGGATTTTGCCATCTAGGCAATTGTCATGCCAGAACAAAGTAGATGCACCATTCTTAATGATCTTAGAAGAGTAGAATCTGAAAAAAGGAAGGATAGGAGTGATATCTTCACAGAAGAAGGATTTGTTTCTAAATTGTATGTGTGAAACAAGGGTTCAGGTGGTCATCTGTTTAGATAGTTCAACTATTATTATCTAAAATAATTTTCCACCACCATTTCCCTAAAAGTGCTTTGTTGAAATTTTGGAGGTTGAGGATACCTCGACCACCGTACCCATTTTCCAAGGTCTACACATCTTACTCCATGCAACAAGTCGGATTTCTTTAGATCCCAATTCAGGTCCTTTCCATAGAAAGTCTCTACATATCTTATCTATCTCATTGGAAACCCAGACCAATAATTTAAAATTGACATCCAATTTAAATAAATTTTCATAATTTAATTCCAAACATTTTACACATGTGGACAAACATGAAGCTTTCCTCTCAGGAAGTAAAGTGTCAAACACAATTCTAAAAAAATCAGAAATCAGAAAGAAAACCCATATATTTCAGAAGCTAAAAGAGAAATTTAGAAATATTTTTAGAATATATAGAGAAAAAAAAACCCAAATGCATACAATTTAGTAAATACATTGTTGATATAGGATTAGACATCATAATTATCACTGTCTAGCATTCAAACACGTATGTCTAGATGTAAACACGGCTTCAATTTAATAGAAACCATAATCTCTCCTTGTCAACGGGTTACACCGACTCTCGTCAAGGCAAGATATGCAGCAAACCTAAATAGGAAGAGCATTAAGCTTAAAGCAATGGCAGCTTCCATTTGATGATCAAGTCCAACAAGCTTGATCGAAGGAATATCTTCCACTTTGCATGTGACGTTCAAAGCACAATGATAGGTGTCACTCGAGGAGAACTGGGAGCCCAGCTGAAGTTTGAAAACATAGAAGGTCAACGAAATGTACTTGATCCACGAGATGAACACAGGCACTCTTTGGACGTAGTACCCACCGGCGAGCATAAAGGTAAGCATAATGACCGAAGCAAGAGTGGTGGCTGCCTTGAGGTCCATGACAAGTGCGCCGAGTGCGAGGCCCAAACCTTGGGAGACTAAAACACCCAAGAGCAAAACAATAAGTGTCAGAAAAAAGCTCGAAGCATGGGGTTTTAAGCCTGCCATCCAATAGACAATGATCATGAAGGCGGTTGGGAGAACAAGTTCCATGGGTAAATCCCCTGCCATTCTTGACATGAAATAGGATGAAAGTCTGTACATCCCCGAGGCTCTCTCTTTTGTTAGCACCAGGCGCTCTTGTGGGAAAGTGAATATAGCCTGAAATAGTGGGAGAAACCCCCAAAAGGTTCCATAAAAGAAAATGAGCCCAACCTGCACGACATAATCTGAAGGTGAATACAAAATAAATATATATAACATAGCTTACAATTAATAAGTTAAAATTTCTATAATTTATTAATTTATTACACAAGATCACAATAACAAGAGATTTTAATCTCCGCTAAATCAAAGAACTCGAATGGGTTAATAATTTATTCATATTTCTTTGAAAAAATTATTACACGTGATCTGATAATAATTCTTATTGTAATTATTTTATGAATTCCTTTAAAATATTTGTGTAATTTATATTATATAGTTGTTTTTGATATTATCTTATATACAGTCATTAATTGCTCAATAAAAAAAAAAATATATGAAGTAACCAGAGCATGTTATTAGAAAAAGGGGTTTCAACCTGATCTTGAGCATGACCTCCTGATTGCCACCAAAGAATGCCTGAAAGAAAGGCCATTGCCATGACTTGTCCAATTTTCTGTCCGGAGAAAGAAACATGTTTCCTTTCCTTCAAACTTCTTTTGAGCAAAATCGTAAATTGCTGCCACCATGTTGTGTTCCATTGACTTTTGCCTCCACTGGACTCCTTTTCATCAATTTGTTGGTCAATTTCACGAAGCTCTTGAAGAACTTGATCATTTAAATGTGACTTGTAAGCAGACACTATAGCTTCCTTCACACATGCTCTGTTTTCTTGAGCACCGTCAGAGGACACGCCTGGATGATGATAATGAAGTTGTTGTCGTCGTCGACGTCAACTTGTTTTTTATTTTTTTTAAAAAAAGGAAAACAAAAAGAAAAGGAGTTGAGGGAAAAAAACCACTACAATAAGTACTAACTCACCGTTTGCAAGGTCAAGTAGAAAATCAGCTGGATTCATCGGAAAAGATGGTGTATAGCCAATGTTGGCAAAGTAGGTCATAGCCTCGGAAGCTTTACCGAAATAGACTGGGTGACCATCGGACATGAGTAAGACCTTATCGAACATGTAGAATAGCCTGCTAGAAGGCTGGTGTATGGTCATCAGAATGGTTCTCCCACCCTCGGACGACATAGCCGACAACATGGACACAATGCACTGTGCAGTGGTGGAGTCCAGACCAGACGTGGGCTCATCGAGGAATAGGAGGCTCGGGTTGACAAGGATCTCTTGGCCGATGCTCACCCGCTTCCTCTCTCCACCTGAGACACCTCTCACCAAGCCACCTCCTATGCTGCAGTTGCGACACAGTGTGAGCCCTAGCTGCTCCATCACGATCTCTGCATGCAACGCCTTTTCCTGCTTGGACAGGCTTCCGGGAAGTCGAAGGAGTGCCGTGTAGAGCAAGGTTTCGGCCACGGTTAGATGTGGATGTAGGATGTCGTCTTGGGTCACAAACCCCATGTTACGCTTCAACAAGCTGGAAAAAGGACTTCCATTGTAGGTGATGCCGCCACTGAGAAAGCGCTTGTTGCTCAGACGCCCCCCGAGCGCGCTCAGGAGAGTGGTCTTGCCACTACCAGATGGCCCCAGCATCGCCAGCATCTCCCCTGGGAGGACAGCGCCGGATAATCCCTTCAGAATTGTTCTCTCTGTCGCACCACCACCACCCTTTGGTTGTTTCTTGTTGTTGCTGGTGCGAATCTTGTACACTACCTGTTCGAACTGCGAGTATGATCCGATCATGAAAAGTTTTTAATTACTAATCCACATGTACCAAAAAAAGACCATTCGCTTAGTTTTGAGGGACTTGCATACTGTTGTATTGCCTATTTCGCCGAGTCCTGTGTTGGTTAAAATTATGCACAAGAAAAATGCCTTTTTTTTAAGGTGGGAGGCCCACTCTGTTACAGGGGCGAGGCATGGATTATTTATTGATAGTTAGTTTCTCTCGTCTATCTATCGGATCGTAAACAAATTATTTATTCCATGGAACGGAAAAAACATGAAACATGCATGTCTGACCCACAGGATCTTCGAGAATGATGCGGATAATAGAACTTCTGTTTCGTTTTTTCGTCACTCATCCGCCAATATAAAAAGGAGGGTTAATAGAGTCATGCATGAGAGACGATGGAGAGAGAGATAGGAGTGGAGATCTAACATATCAAGGGATCATAATTCATGGGGCCTATCCTCAATTCCTTCTGATGAGGCATGCTTACCTTGAGGGTGATGGGATGCTTGGTTTTGATTAAAATGGACCTGTTTTGTCCTGCCTCTTCTGTTGTACAATTGTTGTGAAAATCCACTGGGGCCGTCGCCATCATCCTTCCAATCGATGATAACAAATTGAGCTGAGGTTGCTGCTGCTGCTTCTTCTCCGTCTCCCTAGCAAGTGGTAGAGGAGGGATGATGGATCAACCAAAATCATTCATGAGTTGGTCTTTACTGATCCAGTGATCCCTTTGTATCAAACAAATTAAAGATCTTCAAGGATCTGCTGCAATTAATGTGGCTGAGATCGGGAAAAAGGGTGGTGGGTTTGGCTCACTCAGGGCCCATGGTCTCTTGTCATGGTTGTGGAGGAGCCGCCACTAGCTTGCTTCTGCTTCTATTTCTCAACGGTGCTTTTTATAAAGGCACATGTGCAGTTAACGGAACAAGAGAGCTTTGTAATACGCACGGCGTTAGCACTTTCGCGGATCCGGCTTTCTAGATCACATAACAAACTCCAGCTGTTTCACAGATGCTCTCCGGTCCGACCGTATACTATACGCATGCTAGCTCTCAGTTTATTATTATTATTATTATTATTATTATTATTATTATTAAGCACAAGACGCGAGAGAGAGATGCATGCAGACGGAATTCACCACGAGTCACTAAGCCATGACGGGCACGCGGCGCTTGTATCCACCTCCCACTGCGCCCAGAAATGGTAGCATGTCACGAGTCTCCTCTTCTTCGCTTCTACCGTTTAGCTTTTCAAGTAGTTCTGCAAATGGATCAACATGCCACCTGTCCATCTCTGCATTCATCTCGTTTAATTTGACTGTCAAATTGCCCATCTTCAGGTTCACGTATCCCTAGCTTTTCGGTGATCACTCGCATATGTTTTGCGGTTGCTATAATACATATTTTTTTTAAACACCTTCAATATCATTTTAAAAAATTATAAATAAAATATAGGATGTGTTTGGATCTCAGGACGGAAATGGGAATGATGATGAGAAAAAATAATAATACGAATAAAAACTATGTTTTGTTAGAATAAAATTAATTGTGATAAAATTAATACTTTATTTTTAGTGAAAAAATAATATTTAAATATTATTTATGATAATTTTTAAATTTATAAAATATTTTGTATAATTTATTTACTGTTACCAAATATTAATTAATTATTAACTTCAATTATTATTAATTAAATAATTTGGGTAATATAAATAAATTTTTGGTGTAGTGTTATTTTGAAATAATTTAGATATTATTATTTATTTTAATGATTATAATTAAATATTTTTATTAAATAGTTCAAATTATTATTATTATTATTATTTTACAAAATTGGGAAGACCGTATCTTTTACATTCCTCTCTATTACTTTAGATTTAGAGGTAATGGAGACCATCCTTCACTTCCAGAGACCTCAGATTCAATTCTCATTTGTATATGTATCCAAACGGGTGTTAGCTTTAAAATTTGTGTCTATTCACTTTTCTTAGCAATGATAACCTCAATCCAAACACACATAATCTACAAAAACAATTTGTATAAGCGTGATTGCTTTTTGCTAGCCGTTTTTCGAACTTTAAACAATAAAATCCATTAACTTCTTTTTCTAAACAATGTTGCTTAAAAACAAAATCCAATGTTGTTTTTATGCATCCAAAAAATTCATGAATGTTCAAAATTTAAGTTGAGAAGTTTTTGACCCTTGATTTTTATTCTGATTTTTTTTTTAAATATAAATCACGGGTGTTAAATCAACATACCTTTATCTTCTTACAACATATATCCTATCTCACTCCATTGTTGATTGTCATGTCATCAACTTTATTTTAAATTTTTTTAATTAAATTTATGTAAATTTATTTATATTTTTTTTAGCGTTATAAACTTTAAACTCAAACATCTAAAACTTGTACCATAAATATTAAATTCAAAATCATTAACTCTAAATTATAAAATGTAAACTCGCAGGCTAAATCCTTAATTATAAAGATGGTAAAAGTGAAAGTAACGGGTGACATGGTGTTATAACCCATTTTTTTTCATTAGCCGTTACTGGGGCTGTGTAGTAGCCCGAGAAATTTTTTAAAACATCAACCTTTTGTCTCCTCCAACTCCATCTCACATCCATAAATTGCAAACCCTAGCCATATGATCTTTCTCCACCTTTACTATGGATAGTTATGGGTAAATAAATATTAGGTTTTCCTTAATTTTTTATGCAATTGTTGACCTTATACCCTAGATCTGGTTTCTATCTTTTTCCTTTTTTTTGTTTTTTTCCTAGATCCTTTGAAGTAAGGGGAAGGAAAAGATTTTAGGTGAGTGGGTTAACCTAATCCTTATTGGTTTCTTTTAACTCTTGTATGATGTATTGGTTTGCTTTTGAGATGATTTTGTATGATGATATTGGAACTCTTGTTTTGTCTTGTTGGAGTATCATACCAAGTTAAATCGGGAGATCTCCATGAATTTACTTAATGATTTTTATTTGATATTTAAGATTTTGTTTATATATTTTGGCTAATTATTATTCTACTTGTCAAGATTCATTTTGTGTGGTATAGCAAACACCATGCTTGATGTTAGTTTTGATTTATGAAAATAGAAGACCTTTGGGAGTTATATTCAATGTAATTTATGTGCAAGAATTTAACGGATCTCATGTATTAAATGGGATGATTTTCTCATTTTCGGTGGAACAAAAATACTTGAAAAATGACTTATGAAAATGGGTTGTATTCATGTATTATGCTAGAAGTGATGTGTGGAAAGTTGGTCATTGCATGCAAGATGTTTGATGAAATACTCTTGAGTATTTAATGTGAGCACACAATAACCAATTGATTGTTAGAATATGATAATATGAGTTTATGAATTATTGGAGATGATGTTGGTGTGAGAGTTTTATATTAATGTTAATGGCATGGGTATATGTTTTTATGAGGTGTGCTTTAATTGTTATTATAGATTGGTAGATTGGTAGATTGGTGAAAGAAGACTTTAGTTTCCCTATATCTACATTCGGAATGGAAAATAGTCCTAGGTTTATGAAATTGAAAAGTTGGTGAATTTACTTTGGTGTTATTGCATCTTTGTTATTGGAGGATTGATGTATGTAAATTGGTCATTATTGGTTATGTTGAAACTCATGTATGAATATTTGAATAATGCATGCTAAGTATTTGACATAATGCTTTGAGAATTAATTGTAAACAATGACCCTATGATTATGAGATGGGTGGTGAAAATGATGTCATTAATGAAGTGAAGGTGTGTGGTTAGAGGATTTTTATGGTTGTATAAATTTTGGATGAATGTTTAAAATCATACCTTTCAATTTATTGTGAAACTTTTAAAAATGATATCTCATATGCTTGCATGACTTTAGTCAAGAGAGTTGGTTTGAGACTAGATGAATGCATGTATCTTAATATCTGGAAATTACATTAAGTGATTAGAAGTTGTGGCCAACATTCGAAGGTCATAGATACAGATTTTGTGTAATATTAAAATTGAAAAGTTGTAGCAAATTGTTTAATCTATCTACTTGCCAAATTTCATATTTATTGGGCATATATTCTATGAGATACAATCCATTCAAGTTGACATATCATGGAGGTATTACTGTGTAGACCTGCAGGTTTAGAGGCAAATTCCGGACTCACTAAGTGCAAGTAGACAAAGTGCAGTACAGAAAATATTCCTTATCATCTTAACTTTCAACTTGCAAAATTTCAAGTTTATTGGATTTGTAGATTATGAGTTATGATCTATTAAAGAGGGCTTGTGCAGGATGATGTTTATATGCAGAATGTTCAAGATTGTCCAAAGTTTGTTTCTGCAAAATATCTATGCATTTGATAATATGTTTTTTTTTTTTCTTTCAGAGTTATGTGTTATGGAATGAGGCATGTTTAGAGGTGTTTTCATGCCGAGAAGTGTCAGATGTAATATAATAAACTAAGTGTTTATCTTGCATTATACCTTGGTTTCTATGTGCATTTTGATTGGCAAACATGATTGTATGTAATCCAGCTTGATAATAGGAATCTTGAAGTAATTTGTATTTAGAAAATTGTTGGAATTGTTGGATTTTACCAATCATGTAATTATGTGTTGGACTGTGCATTTACCTGTTTTGTTATTTCCTGTTTTGCTTAGATTTAATCTTGCTTATTTCTTTATTTAGTTATACAATGGTTTTACTCTTGATTTTCGAGAGTGATTCGGTATGCATTAATGATTTGGCAATTTATTTACTAAATTCTATAATTAATTTTTGTTTATCTACTTTTCCCTAAAGTGGGATTCTGAAATTCTGAAATTCTGTTTATTTGGAATATCTGAGAGAAATTTGTGAATATTCAATATTTCGAGTACAAGTTTGTTTGAATGTTTTAGTCTCCAAATAAACTGTACTTAACCTTGTCAGTAGGGGTTAAATACTGACCTTGTCGACAAGAGTTTCTGTAAAATTGAGACTGCAGTTTCGTATTGTGTATGTTCGGTGGTAAACGGTCATCTGATACCGTGTCCCTTCGGTAACAATAAACGGCCATCTATTATTTATAGTAAATTTGGAGACATTTTGTTTGAGATCATGTCTAGAAGTTTCTATATTTCCAATATTTGTATTTCTAGATTTCGTATTTAGTTAATGGCGATATTGAGAAGTGTTTACAAAGTTGTGCATTGAAAACTTATGTTTAAGTATTCGTACTTGTACTTGGTTTCTTGTCTGATGTTTATTTACTTGTGGTTTTTACTAATGTTTTGGAAATGTTTGAATAAACTTCTTATGTATCTGAAAGTGTTCGAAAGTTTTTCATCTATTTTCACACCACTCACTGAATAATTGAGTTACTCAGTCTCTCTTCTTCTATCTTTTCAGGTACTAGACTCAAAGATTATTATGCTGAAGTCTAATGATGTTCAGCTAGTGCTATGATGGATCCACTAGGATTGTCACTTTTCTCGAAATTTTTCTGAAAAATACTCATTCTTTTATATTATTGTAAAATATTAAGTTGTAAAATGCTTGAATAACTTTATTGGTTTATTTTTGTTTATTTCTTTATTATTATTATTATTATTATTATTATTTAATCAGGTTTTGAGGTTTTGCAGATTTATGGGGTTCAGGCCACGTAGGTCTGCGACTGTTTGTTGGCTCGCCGAGTCCAATCAGGCTGGGTTCAGGACGTGACACATGACATAATTGATATATTTACAGATAAGACTTTGGCATGGCAACCTACTATGATTGGAGTGTGACGGGATATGCTATGGTTCAAATTAAAGTGCCCAGTTTTTGTAAAATTATTATATGAAACTACCAGTTGAATCCATACAATCAACATTTCCTTGATCATATATATATATTGAATGAATTAAAAAAATTTACCCACCTCCCATATGTCTTTATAACATATTATAACGTATAATAATGCAGGCAGGTGTTATATTTTCAAATGATTTGAGTAAATCACAACACACGTAACCTTTACACCATCGCATCTTCCAAGATCGTCAAGGGTGTGTATCTTTCATGTAGCTATTTTTATTGCATGAATAGCTAGGGCACGACATAGGCTCTCAATAAGCCACTAGTTTATAAAAACTAAACCAGTAAAACGTAAGCAAACAATCAATGCTATAAAATGCTGGAGATCTTAAATGGTCTCAAAAGAAAATCTACGTATAAATAAAATTTGTCTTGGAGTCCCAAATAGGTGTTTCCCTTGACGTTCTTTCGAAACCAAACTCTTATGGGATCCTCTATTCGGTGTCCAGCCTAAATTTGAAATTACATTTTAAAGCAGTGGGCGAGCACTGCTGGAGTCCCATATTCTCCATGCATCACCTATTAATTAATCCGGCTTTAATTTTTCCACTTACTTTGTTAGTGGGGCTTTTCTTTTTATTTTTTTTAAAGGTGGATAGTTAGTGGGGATGTGTCCTTTAGCAATATTTCTGAAAAATGCATTGTGATAGGTGGAGCATTGCTATTGAATACTGTGTCTTGTTGCACGTTATTTAATCATTCCAAACTTTTCGGTCCCGTTTGGTTCGTGGTAATAACATATTACCACATAATGAGATTGTCATAGTAATATAGGTGGGAATGTTATATGGTTGGGAATATTGTGGTAATTTGATATAACCATGTTTGGTTGGGAACTCTTATTGCTGGGAATAATTCATTACTTTGTTTGGTTCATGGTAATCAATTTGGTAAAATATAAAAAGTTATGAGATTATCATGGTAATCCAAGATAGACACCAAATTTGGTGGTAATAGGATTACCACATTTTTGGTAATATTCTCATGTTGGTAATATGATATTATCATCCAGATTACCACGTAACAAGTGGTAATCTTTCTCAGTGCAATGTCAAACGTGGTAATATTTTCATATTATCACGTAATACATGATAATCTTTCTACATTACCGCGAACCAAACGGCCCCTTCAAGTAATGCTCGCCGTAACCCAAGTATTCTGGAGAATTTGTCCCTGTGTAATAGAAAAATTATAACAATTGACCCCTTGATTTGTTTGTTGTACTGTTTTGGATGAATGATTCATGCAGGAGATCATTATCTCTAATTAGCATTCTCCTCATTTGTATCTTGGTTATTTTTTAAGTTCTTAATTTTTATTGATGTTTTAAGTTTAAGATTACCTATCATATTTTTTATTTTTTTTTTAAAAATTGTGAATAAACCACAATTTTATTGAAAATAAATAAATAAAAAACACAAAAAAAGTTCTCTCTACACAAAATAAAAAATAACAAGAAGGAAAAAGAAAGAAAATAAACAACAACGAACAAGAACATCGTCGAGTAACACAGATCTACTCAGTCTGTCAAATGGAGTATCTTAATAATGTCTTTAATATTTTTGTTTTTAATATTTTTTAATAAATTAATAGTTTAATTTATCGATTAAAAAAAATCATAATAATGTCTTTGTCAAATTGTTGCTTTCATGGAAGTTGCTTCAATTGTAACTTTAAAAGATATATTACACAATTAAATGAAAGAATTAGTAATTTTTTTTCAATATTTTAAATTAAAATTAAATAGACTTAAAATTCAAATTTTCAAAATTTTAAACAAAAATTTAAAGCTTTGTTCAATATTTTTTTTTACTATGTCCTGTATTCTCTTTATTTCTATTTTAGTAAATATAGTTTATCTATTTTTTTCCAAAAAAATTGTTGTTAAATAATATCCAAATTATTGTTATTATTATTTTTATAACGTGGACAAATGCTCACTTCAACTAATATTACTAATATTATGGGATGAAGTTAATTTTTTAAAATCTCACTTAAGAAAAAATAAAAAAAAATAAAAAATTGTCATCACTTCACATTGAATATTTTTTCCCATTCCAAATACATATGACCAAATATTGAAGTTAATTGCAAATACATCTTTTGTATTACCATCTCCTATCTATTCATTTGCCTGTACTAGTGGAGTCTTTGCTTAAAAAAAAAAAAATTACCAAAGCATCTACAGGGCTAAGTATATAGATTGGGTGAGCATTCATGTTCCCCATGATCCTTCAACAATAAAAAATGTCAGTTGAGTACTTCACAATTCCTCAATTGCAGTTGAGGGCTGTGGTCATCATACATATTTAACTGCTGGTGACAACTTACAATCAGTCTCGGAATATGAAAACGACATGAACAAAGCTTGCTTATTGTAGTTACAAAAGAATGGGTCAAAAACAAATGCCTCTGGCATCTTGCATGTTGTCAAGCGAGGTAATTAATTAATCACAAGAATGAATGTTTTTGCTTCAACCTGATCATCTTCCGTTGCTTATGCTTTTCACCACTATGTCAGCAGTTCTAGTCACTAGCTCAGACCAGTTCCTGTGCGGACCAACAAACAGCGTCAAAGGAGTAAGGGAGAATATAAATGACAAAACCACGGCTGGTCATTTATATTAATAAACTTGACTTTTGAGAGAGGGAGTAGCAGCACTGACCCGCTCTGGGAGTCGAAGGTAAGGCCAACCGTATTCTTGGCTTCTCGGAGAGCATTGTTGAACCTCTGGATTGCCTGGGTGGAGAGGTTGGGATGGTCAGTGACATGAAGGCCAGATGGTTTAATGTCAAAGAAGATGGGAATGAGCTTCTTCTTGGCCTCGACGAGCATGGCAAGTTCGTTGAGGCAAAAGAATGACTCACAATAGCGAGGGGAGAAGATGGCGATCCCCACATGACAGTCCAATATGGCCGAACTGATGTTGTCACACAACTTGTCCCCGGGTTCCATGCTCCGGTTGTCCAGGAAAGGGCACAGGTTCAGCTGCGCCAGCCGGTCATACACCAGCCCGGCCACCGTCCTCTTCGTGTCTACTCCACGGTGGTTTATGAACACGTCACACTGCCGCCGCCCGCCATCAATCGCCTTCGTCTCGGTGATTACACTATTTGTTACCGCATCGCCCACGCTGGTCACAATTCTGCAGGGAGTAACAAATCTCGGAAGGACGCGGTGCAGCGCACCAGCCATGAATGTGCAGCAGGCAGACTTGTTTAATCTCTGCTTTTCTCTGTGTGCGTTCTGCTACCGCTGGCTTATATCTCTGTTATGCGTGATGCTGCTCTGTCACTTTTGTACATGCGAGGTACTCCAAACGACTAATTGTACATATATATATATATATATATATATATATATATATATACCTGAGCCTTTGAGGAAGATAGCGGTCTCATATAAATAAGCGCATGCTTTGAATGGAACAAGGACCATTCGTCAAGGTCTTATTCTTAACTCTTTATCTTTGATTTGTTTTACTTGACGATTTCAAACAGATTGCGGTTTGGAATGCGGAGTTGGTGCGGACCACCACCCAGGACACGGGCACGGCGAGCATTGATTCAGGGGCCAAGGATGTGTTTTGTACATGGCCCAAATTAACCAACAAGCTGGTATATTGATCCCAGGACCCCAGCGGGCCTGGGGTTGGACCCTTCAAAGACGGACATAGGGAAGATTCCCGACACCTACGCAATCATGACTACTGCGAAGTTTATTATTAGACTCGGTAAAGGAGGCCGGGCAACGTTTATTTGTGACTAACCCCTTAAGAGACGGATACCAATGCAAGGTTTGCTTATCCGTTATTTACAAAAATAAAATAAAATAAAATAAACTACAAATTTTATTTATTTTTATTTTTATTTTTATTTTTTTTTATACTAATCGACAAACACCCCCATTTAAAGTTTAAATCAAAAATAAATACAGATGTAGAGTGCACTTGCAAATTTAACAACATCTTTGACTTTTTTAAAATGAGAATTTTACGTACAGAACCCAATTGTTCAAATTATATATATATTTTTTAAAATTATTAAGTTAATATTTGGTTAACCACTTTCCACATTAAAAATATATATATTTTTTTATTTGGTTAAAGGTTGAGGGACGCTCTTGCAATAATAGATAATATATATATATATATATATATATATAATCCTGTTAATCCTGTTCCCGACTGGCGAGAAAGATGACCAGCCCGGTCCAGCGACTATTGCAGGTGCATGTAATGGTAGAATCATATATTGGTGATCCTTAATTCGAGAAAGATGACCAGCCCGGTCCAGCGACTATTGCAGGTGCATGTAATGGTAGAATCATATATTGGTGATCTTGAATTAAGGATCTAGCTAGGATTGGGTGGTCGCCTCTTGCATCACATCATCACCTGGAGCACCTGGAGCACTATATTAAAGTTATTGTAATGGTACGATTCGGGCTTGAAGATCACCTCTTGCGTCACATCATTCACCAACAGGGTGTAGTCTAACACAATTAATTAGCGATCATTGATTTTATTCCTAGCGAAAAAAGGAAAAAACATTTCAAATAAACAAAATATGGATAGGATTATGTTGAAAGAAACTACGAGCATATATGGCTGCATGACTTCTCTGTTAAGTCTCAGCTGCTTGCTTGAATGTGGCATGCCATTGGACTTGCTAGGTATTTTCAAAGTTCTCGAAAGTCAGAAATTAGAAAGGGAAAATTCTATTGAAAAGATTAATTTAACAAAGTATTTCCCAGAAGCTACATCATTTAAAAGGGATTAAATTTGGGGTGGTTGGAATTTTTCTAATTTCTATAAAAAGGATTTTATAATTATTTATTTTATTTTCAAAATTTAAATCAATATATTTTTTAAACAATAATACACATTATTGTGATAGTGGTCAGTAATACCGTGTCACTCCACTTATTTGAAAGTGTACCTCTTCCAAAAAAATTGAATATTTTCATCTAACTAACAAGATAACAAGATTATAATGCTAGAAAATCTCATAACCAAGGGTTATAATTAGCTCATAACTAGTACGTGCTTCTTTTGCCACACAATAATTGAATTTATAGGTCATCTCTCCTTCTAATGTCCTTTCATTGAGCGCATATATATGGACCTCTTATGGTTGTTTATTTTAATTTTCGCAAGTGCCGAACACAATTGAGGATCTGGGGCTCATAGAGATATATCATACATGGCCCACATAAAAATTACATGGGATTTTTTTTTTTATGTCCAAAGTTGTTATCTAGATTACATGACTAAGCGTAACAAGTGCATTTTCAATTTCACAGCCCTTCCACTTTCACCATGCATGTTATTTTTAAAATTAATCATCTTTTTTTATTCAAGGGGTCTACAGTCTAGAGCAAAAAAGATTAAATTAGAGGATCTTATAAACATCAGTGAAAGCTTTTTAAGGATTTGATTAAACTGATATTAAATTTATGTCAGCGCCGACCTATGGATGATATCTTTGCCCATAAGAGAAGAGGAGGTGAGGTGGTGCCTCATATTATGTTATGTTTATAGTTCTGTTTTCCTTCAGCAGTCTTCTCTGCTAGTAGATCTTTTTATTTATTTATTTTTATTTGAAATAAAAATGAATTACTACTTTACTCTGCTATTGTGGATAAAGTTTTCTTTGTTCCTTTCTCTTGTACATCTTTTTATCGTCTTCTTATCTTTAATATATATATATATATATAGAAATATTCGATGGCAAGACTTATGCATAGTTTATTAGATAAATATATAATCATAAAAAGTTTATTATTATTTTATATATTTTAAAAATATTTATAAATGAACGGACAATTATGCACACACGCCCCATCAAATCATACTATAAATACAACAATAATATACTAACCGTAACAGAGAGAGAGAGAGAGTGTGTGTGTGTGTGCGTGGATTACACTGCCATGAGATTTCAATTTTAAGGATGAATGTGCTAGATTTAAATAAAAAAACCTTAGACCCTGAGGTAGATATGACCACGGTTCAGAAACCACCGGTTTCGATTCAAAGAAATTTTGAACCGGAACCGAACCGCCTAGACAAGGTTCTTGGTGGTTCCGGTTAGGTTCGGTTTAACGGTTCATACGGTTCGGGGTTTTTTTAACTAAATAATCTAATATTTCAAATTAAAATGAACACAAAAACACAAGAATTAATTTAATATAATAGTTTATTAAAAATTTAAAAATATTAATAATTTAAAACAATATTTTGCAATAAAAGTACAATATGAGAAGAAGTAAAAAATAAAGGGCTTGAACTTAATTATATCAAGTTGTCTACGTATCTTCTCAGGAATCAAAGTCCACGTAGTTTTTTTATTTTTATTATACACATTTCCCATATTTCCGTAATGTCTAATTATTTACATCATCGTCCTAATGGCTAATGCTAGCTAATTACTAATTGTTCTAACTCCTAAATTCCTAATAATTTAATCAATTGTTCAAGTCAATTGTTCAAATGAATCAGATCAGACAATCAGACGATTCATACCTAATCAATTTGGTTATTACAGATTACATGACTCAAATGGTCAAGCGACTCAAACCTAATTAGATAATAGATATCATGAGTCTATGACATTATTTATATAATATATATAATATTTTGATTTACTTGGAACCGGCGGTTGAACCGACGGTTAAACCGACGGTTCCACGGTTTTTAAATTCTGAAACCGGAACCGAACCTTGTATAAAGGTTCAGGTTCCGGTTTTAGGACGATTACGGTTTTTCCGATTCCGGTTCCGGTTTTTGGCGGTTCGTTCCGGTTCGGTTCCAAATGGCCACGTCTACCCTGAGGTCAATTTGTCCTTGGTGTTAGGAAACCTAGATAATTATTCTTAAAAAAATAACCCCACAGTAGATAATATTGTGAAAGTGATAAAAGCCTAAATATATGTATTTATACTATTGTTTTGTATATGTTGCTATTTGGGATGAATCGATGCTATTTATATTCTTGTATATGTATTTATATTCTGGTTACAGGCCGCAAAGAAGCTAAGATGAGCTCGAGAACGTAATTGGAGTGAAATTGACACCAAAAATCGCGTTTTTGGAGTAAGAACAATGTAGTGGTATTGTAGCATGGAAGCCGGGTCATACATGAGCAAAGCTGTGAACTACACGGACTATTGCGCGCCCCCGCAAACCACTGAAGAATTTGGGGCAAGTACTGTAGATGGATTAATGCAGCAATGTAACGAAGCTGGTACTGCAGCAGTGCACTGTAGCACCAACCCGTTTTTTGTGAACAAAAAGGCAGTGAATTGTGCAGGCTACTGCGCCCGCACGACTTGAGGCAGAATGATTTTAAGTGAAGTTAGGGCATGATTTGAGGAGCTTCTTCTTCCCCATCTTGGAGCCTCTCGGCGGAGGCTTTTCACTGGAGTCAACACACGGCCGATCTTCACGGTTTAGAGGATGAGAAATCAAGGGGAGAACATCCTTAGGAAAGAGCTTCATTGATCCCACCATTAAGGAGCTAGGAGACGACGAGGGAAGCCGCCCCATTGAGGCATTTGTGGAAGATATCCGGGCTTTTCTTCTACTCTTCTCGTTCTCATTGATTGAGGGGGTTTTTCTATGCATTTATTAGTTGTTTTCATGAACCTATCTTGTGTGATTTCTTGTATGGACGGCTAAACCCCAAGATCACCAAATGTCGGTGAACTTTAGGGTGAACTTGTGGTTGTAGAATGTTTTGATTTGCTTAATGCATGTGGTTTGTTCATGGTTTAAGCTTGGTACACTTTGATATGTTGATCTTGCATGAGAACTCTGTATTTCAACTTATAGGTTGTACTCGGCTCATGACCATCACCCTTGTACTAGACACGCCTTGCTTATTGAGGATTCATGTATGAACACGCCGTGACTATCGGGTGTTTCGTACACCTCCAACCATTAGGGCTGGACCTAGGTTGAGTTCTGACCCTAATTAGAGATTTTCCTGTGTATAGTGCAATCGTAGGAGGATTTGGCCGGAAGAGACTCCGTGTCAATACTCGTATGGGATTAGGGATTATTACCATGACCATCGGGATAATCTATCCTTGGATTTTTCTTAGCCTGGACCACCACGTGTTTAGCATTTCTAGTATTCTCCTGACACTTAGTAACCCCAGGGGGATCAACATCCGCAACCACCTTCATCTCTTAATTTACGTCTTCTCACTAAGCGTATTTACATTTACTTGCTTAGTTTTAATCCTGCTAGTAGCTATAATTACCAAGTGATTTGATAGATTAGACAACGAGTAAAGAGGAAATAAGGGTAGCTCCTTGGGCCCAGGGAATAAGACCCTCTCGTGCCCGCATGAGAGATATTACTTGACGACCCCGTGCACTTGCGGGACACTCATTAGAAAGCAAAAGAAATTAAAACTTTGAAATTAAATGGACAACCTCTTGGGCGAGCTCCTAGGAGGTGACGGCGGCGATTCTCACGACAGTCGTTCTCATGGTGCCGGCGATGATATTCATGGTACTAGTGATGACGCTCGTGGTGATGATGATGGTGATGACCGTAGCGGTCCTCGTTCCAAGTTTGTGAAGCTGACTTCCAAGGTAGCAGCTAAGGTGAGTGCCCGTCATTGCTTCGATGGTGGCAAGTACAATTTCAAGGGGCATAGGCAGGGTCGGAGCTCTTCCGGTAGCTCGTTTCCGACCTCCGTTAGCGCCCGTCCCGCTCCTCGCATCAACGCGAAACGGCGTCGCTCCCCGGAATCACCATCGCATCCTTGTTCGCGTTGCTTCCAGGATGACACCTGATCGTCTGCTTGCGCTGCTCCTGAGCGGGCCATACGGAATCTTCCTATTACTTCTCCCCCCGCGTTAAATTAAGCGAGGGCTCTCACAATGGTGGTTGGGTTTCCTCGCAGCACTAGGATCAAATCTCGGCTTCTGGCAGCTCATCTCAACGGAAGTCTAGTTTCGGTAGGAACTCCTCCTCCCGGCGTTAGCAACCTGCCAAACCTCCTGTGAGTGTGGCAGCTCCGCTCTAACCTAAACCTGTTCCACAGCCTCCTGTACAGCTGTGGCATTACCAAAATGCACTCATCTCCATCCCCCTCTCCCTCGACATCATCCGGGCGAAGTAGGTGCTCAACAACATGGTGGTGGCCACATTCAACTCGGTTTCATCACCCCTAATCGCCTGCTAGAATATCTCATGGGCGAACTGAACGTCAGCTTTATCAGAATGGCCTCCGGGTTCTGTGGAGAGTCCCTGCTCCTCAAATGCTTCGGGGAGGAGATGGCTAGGAAGCTGGTCAAGCTCTCTGTCTTCACGTGCACCTCTGCTTACGGTCTTTGCTTGGTGTACCTCAACAGATGGTCTCCGGAACTGGGGTCCTCTCGCAGGGCTATCAAGAGGATTGACTGGGCCCATATCTGGAACTTACCTTTTCACTACTAGGGTTGGAACGCAGTCTCCGACTTGATGAAAACATTCGACAAGATGGTGACGCTTTGTCGGCACACGAAGGCACATTCTTTAGCTTTGAGCGCACTGGTGCATTTGCGACCGTCGGTAGTGCTCCCATTGACCATCTAGGTTAGCGTTAATATGCGTCGTTTCCTCGTCCTCCTCACCGACCGTTATTTACCGGCCCCCGCTTTGACCCTCAGATGGATAGATTCTCTTTGACGGACTTTGTGACGGAGCCATCCCATTCCATTCATCATATCCCAACGAACCTCAAAGGTAAACAAAAGGTGATGGACAGTGGACAGGCTGTTGACGACGTCGTTACAGCTGCCGGTGGGAGCTCCGATCTTTGTCCGGAGATCCATGAGAGCGGGGTTCTCCAAAAGACCAATGGTCTTACCCCGCTGGTCATGGCTTATGATGAGTATGGACCGTCAGCGCAGGAGCGAGCTCCATGTCGCCTGGTTTCCCAGACATGGCGACCTTACAGTGCTGCCAATTGTGAAGGCCTCCTCGGGGCACGATCCTCAGGCGTGTCTACTGGAGAGCCCTCTCGCAATCCTTGTAGAGACGGATCCCGAGGTAGGCTGGTGGAGGTTGTTCGCGTGAAATCCTCATGCCGAGGCTGTTCTTCTTCTCGTCGTGCGATGGATGATGATTGCGATGATCGCGATGCTCTCCCTGATGTTAATAGCGACCTGTGTGTCCATCAAATGGCTGAGGACGAGAATCTCTTTAGCACAATCCAGAGGCTCGATCTCAGCCGTCCATGGCAACCTAGTGGAGTCCCAACCCAATTCAAATGAGTTGGGCTGCGACTTAAACCTAGTTTTAGGCCCGGAAACTGAGTCCTTCAAATCTTAGTGTTTGGGCCCAATGTGGACCTTCCCACGGGCCCAAGTGATGAGTTTCCTATCTCTCAACACTTGGGCACTAATGCCATCTTGGGCCATGATTCCTGTTCGAACCCTGATGCTGACCCTAATTCCTGTTTGGGCCCTGATGATGGTGTTGATTCCAACTTGGGCCCTATTGCGGGCTCTGTTTCATGCTTGGGCGCTTCTGTAGGTCCTGATGCATGTTCTAATGCTGGCCCTATTTCTAGTTTGGGCCCAAATGCATGGCCTATTTCTTCTATGGGCCTTTCGGCTGATTTGCATCCCCCATGTCTAGAGCTTTCTTTGCGTATTGCAGAGGACAAGTAACAAACCCCGAGCAAGCAGCTGCTATGGGCGTTTAGGAACCCCGACCATCATCCGGTTGGGATCCCCATTCTGCCTAGATTCACTTGGCACATATGTTGGGCATTTGGTCCATCGTTCTTAAGGTGAACACACTTCTCATTGACTTATTCCTCCTAGACCCCTCTTATACTCTCATAGAGGGAAAAGAGGGAGAAGACAAACAATTGAAGGAGGGTTTCAACGATGAGGCAGGGGCCCCTGACCTCAACCACCTTACTGTGGTCCTTTTTGGGCCATCTGCTTAGGTTCATGATTCCCTAGGTGATCGAGACCACTCTTTCGAGGATGACTCCAATCTGGAGGTCGTGACCTAGGCAGACTGCACCGTCAACACACAGGAGCCCCCCTGCATCAAGCACACTGGAGAAGTCACAAGCTGAAGAATCCCTCATCCCGATGGACTGAGGAAGCTGGCTTCCTTGCGCACCCACCCCGCTCCACCAAAAAGTAGACTATAGGGATTTCTCTAGAAGGTATGCCTCCTGAATTTCTGCCCATTAATTCTTGGAGTGATGCACAATTACTACAATATTGTTTGGCTTGTGACATTAACTTTATTGATTCCAACAATCATAGAGCTGCATGTTTAGATTTCATTAGGAATCTTGAGACCTCTACAGCTGCCCAGTCAAAGGACCAGTCGGGCCCGTCTTCAGGTTCTCGATAGTTGTTGTTTTCTTTATGAATATTATTTCCTGGAATGTTATGGGCCTGGGTGGGCAGTCCAAAAAATACCTTGTTAGGAATTTCATCGATCAATTCAAACCTAACCTTATATGTTTCCAAGAATCCAAACTTTCTGTGGTTAACCGACCCACTTGGCATGCTATCGCTAGCGGTTCGCTCAATTGCTTCTGTTATACCATTGCTAGAGGTACCTCCGGGTGGAATGATTGTCAGTTGGAACGGTGCTATGTTTCAGGGTAGCTCTATTCACTCTGGCAATTTTTGCATGACTGTTGAATTCACCTCAATCCATGACCTTTCAAAATGACATTGCACTACGGTCTATGGCCCTGATGCACGTCACCTTAAAAATGACTTTTGGTTGGAAATCAGGACCTGCAAACCCCCCTCCTCGGGCATGTCTTGGATTATTTGTAGTAGTTTTAACGCCATTTTCTCTACTTTGGACAAAAATTTGGGAACGTATGTTGGGATGACATTTACAACGGTCAAGACCTCATTAGGGATTTAAACCTAGTGGAGACAAATTTGAGGGGTCAACACTTTACTTGGACCAACAACTACCAGATCCCTACTTGGGTCCGACTTGATCGCTTCCTTGTCACCCCAGATTGTCTTAGTCGTTTCCCTAGGGTTCACCAAGGTGGTCTTCCTCGTTTCGGCTCCGACCATATCCCTATTCGGCTTGAGTTCAGGCATCATGGGTTCAAGCCCGCCCATTTCAAATTCGAATGTTCTTGGTGTACGACGGATTACTTTCATGATAGTATCAAGGGCTGGTGGGAAGAACAACTCTTCGACGGTTGCGGGTCCTTCATCATTGCCAAAAAACTGATCGGTCTCAAGAAGCGTCTCAACCTCTGGGCCAAACATTCTTTCGGTTCCATTCAAAGCCATTTAAGAGACATTCGTCACTCCCTGGACAACCTCGACGTCATCCGTGAATTTAGGCTGTTAGACGCGATTGAGCTTGAGCGAGTTGAGTCCCTCTCTCATGAGTTCTCTTTCACACTTAGGCAAGAGGAACTTCACTGGTGGTAGAGATCTTGTGTCAAGTGGCTTCGTGAAGGTGACGCTAATATCAAGTTCTTCCACTCAGTTGCGAACGGGCACCGTAACTGTAACTTTATGTCCGAGGTGGTGTATGGGGGTCATGTCATTAAGAGGGATAAAGACGTTTGGCAAGCGTTCGCGGTTGCCTTTCGCGCCTAATTTGGCACTAAGGGCGATGATCATTTGCACATTGATTGGAATGTCTTACTCTCCAAGGTTATCCATCACTTAGTCGACAGTTCCCAATCCACCTTTATTAAGGACAGATCTATCCTGGACAATATGGTGGCGACTGAGGAAATTGTTTTTAGCCTCCAAAAGAGGAAACTTGTCGGTAATATTGTGAAAGTGGATTTTGCTAAAGCTTTTGACATGGTGGACTAGGATTTTCTCTTTCTGTTACTGGAGGCCAGGGGTTTTGCCCCGCGGTGGAGGCAATGGATTATCAATTTACTTCACACATCTAAGGCTTCCATCCTCATTAATGGCTCACCTAAGGATTATGTCAGGTATCAGCGGGGTTTGCGACAGGGGGACCACCTGTCATCCTTGCTCTTTGTCCTTGTGGCTAACGTGCTTCGTGTCATGTTCAGTCTTCCACTGAACTCCCATGTCCAGCACGGGGTGCCGTTTGACTGTCATGGTAATGTTTGTTATCTCCAATACACTAATGACCTGATTATTTTGATGGCCTGTGGGGCCGAGGACCTCACGATTATTAAGTTAATCCTGTTTATCTTCGAGGGCATCTCTAGCTTGGCAATTAACCTTAGCAAGACTTTTATGTTCTCTACGAGTTTTGGATCCCTCCCTTGCCCATCTGCTTTGGCTACTCTTAACTGCTCAGCCAGTTCCATTCCGATCACTTACCTGGGTGTTCCAATTGCTGGCAGAAGACCACGTAGACAAGACTGGAAACCCTTATCCTCAAAGTTAAGAAAAGGCTTACGCCTTGGCATACGAACTTCCTATCCCTTAGGGTCACCCTCATCAACTCTGTCTTCTCTGCTCTGCCCACTTACTGGATATCGATCTTCCAACAGCCTAAGTGGGTCGTCAAACAACTCGACCGTTTGAGAAGAGACTTTCTTTGGAATGGTACTAACACTAGTAGGCCCATTTGTCGCCTGGTCAACTGGCATAGGTTGTGACTACCTAGGGATCAAGGGGGATGGGGTATCATCAACTTGGAGGAATTTAATAGTGCTCTTCTTGGGAAATGGTGGTGAAAAATTTTGAAGGATGAAACCTGGTGTGGTTCGGCCCCTATCCTCCACAACTACTACCTTCAGCTCTCGAGGTGGAATCTTTGGTTGCCTCGCTCCTGCCGTTACTCTTTTTTCTGGCAATGCCTTTTTCTCATCCATGGAAGCTTTCAAAGCTTGTCTTCTCTCGGCTGTTAGGAATGATAACTCCACCCTTTTCTGGCTTGACAACTGGTTCGATGGCAAGGCCCAAAAATACCGTTGGGGGGAGGAGTTTCTCTTTACCACCACCCCTTTCGTGATCATCAGGGAAATGGTCCTTACTCCCCCCTCGGTTGTTCTGAGATATGATCCTGCCTTGACTAATGTTAAAATCAGTATCACTTCAGCGACGGGGTACAATCCTGATCGGAAATCTTGGAAGTTGACGGCTAATAGTTCTTTTACCGTTAAGTCCTTCTATAGATTCCTTATCGATAGGGTGTTGAGATGTCGTGTCACCCCGGTTATCTTCAGGTGCCCTGTCTCCCGAAAAATCGCTGTTTTTAATTGGTTGGCCTAGGAGAGAAAGATACTCATCCTTGACATCCTTTTCGTCCGTGGATGCAACAAACTCCCTACGGCGACCTACCTTCTGTGCTGCGCTGAGATTGAGTCATGCGATCACTTGTTATTTAGGTGTTCCATGGCCAGGGGACTCTAGGATCGCCTTGCCCTTATGTTTTCTTTCACACAGGCCCCCTTGTCTTGCTCCGATCTTTGGGGCAGTTGGTATTGCGAACTTAGTCCTCGCCTCAAGTTGCCCTGTTCCTTGATTACGAGAGTTGTTTTGTGGCAAATTTGACTTGCTAGAAATAACTGTATTTTCAATTCAGTCTTTATTTCTTTGCCTGCTCTTCTTCTTAAAATTTGTTACATGTACCTCTCTTGGATTCCAGCGATTCCAATTCGGGAGATGTATAGTCTCGAGGAGTCTATCACTGCGGTTTGACGTTGTATCCAGTTCTCTGATCTTGTTCGCGATGAGCTGGGGCCAGACAGGCACGAGGATTTTTCCGGCTAGCTTTTCCCAGTGGTCTTTGTGTTGTGTTGTTTTGTGTTTCTAGGAGGAGTCTCTCCCTCCTGCTAGTGTCTCTGTGCGTCTATTCTCCTCTATTCCACTCCCTGTGGAGTCTTTTGAAGTTGTCAATCCTATCTTTGTACCTGTACTCTCTTTCTGTTTAATGCATTTGTGGTCTATCCACTTTTCTCAAAATAAAAAAAATAAATAATAAAAACAAAACAAAAATACATAAGTAAACATTTGAATACAAACTAATATGACCACTTCATTATTTTTCAAAAAAATTACAATTATAGGTAATTTTTCAATTACCCCCGCACAAAATGTTCTAATTAAATAACTTACACCAAAATTTAAATAATGGAAAAAAATATTTTTGGGATAATTACAACTAGAATACATGGGCATATTTAAAAAAAAAAAAACATACCACTCTCACAAATAACCAATGTGGGATTATTCCCACTTAACAAACAAGGCGATACATAACACCTGATAGCATACCCTAATAGCACAATCTTTACATAAAATCGGTCAAAATTTGAAACATATGTAATGGTCATCAACAGACAACAAATAATTAAATAACCACAAAGACGATCCAACTAAGTTTCAAGGTTTGTGATGCATGAACAAAATTGAGTCATAAGAGGATTTTTTTTTTTTGCCAAGATGAGCGGCCTAACTGCTAAGACAGGGGCGTGCACAAACCTTGGCGGAGCAAGTGGGAGCGGGGCCCGTGCACACATGGGCGCAGAGACCACTCGCACACAACCACTACTCACACTCCCAGAAATGTGCCTTCACCCAAAATTCGAACTCTCATCACTTGTGAAGGGTTCTATTGGGAACCCAGCTACCAATAGACCACTTGGTCGTTGGTAGTCATAAGAGGATTTGAGAGATCTTGCACAGATTACACATACATGGATATAAATGATTTGAATGTCAACCTGTTAACTATGAAGTTTTAATTTTCTTCGGCATGTGATTATTTTTGGGCCTGATGGACGGATGGAGGTGTTTGATTAGAGGCAAGGGAGCGACGTGACACGCCGTGCTTCTGATAGGATGGTTTTTTTTTTTTTTTACACAAAAATGATAAGTGTGGGATGGATAAGTACAAAGATATACCAGTTATTTTAGCTTAACAATCCCATATAAAATTTACGTACATATGATTTTTTTTTAAAGAATAAATTTAAACAAATCACCAAGCATTGTTGTAAAAAGTAGTTTGTTTTATAAATTTGAACAAGTCACAACCCTCAACAATTGTTAAGATAAAGAATTAAACTCTCTACCATTCTTTTGTCAAAAAAATTTACAAAATTAAACCTCATATCCCATGTATATCTTCTTTTACTTATTTTGATTTTAATTAAAATTGGCCATATATTTCATGCTAATTAGAATACTGAATCATTTGAAAACCTTTGAGATTTGAGCATGACAAAAATGTTGCGAACAAATGATCTTCTTAAGCGATAATTTCCTCGAAGCTTTATCTCATTATTTTACCCCTTTTTTTTTACTATTAGGTCACCTGATCATTTTTGGTTGATTTGAACGAGTATTTACTCCTAGTTTTAATTATTTTTATTCTTAATCTTTGTCCTAACTCTTAAAAAGAGTATTTTGAGTTTGTAATCTTATTTAATATATTTTATTTAAAAATCTAATAGTTTCATTGTTGAGAGAAGAAAATGAATAACAACCTGAAATTTGCAAATTGTGAATAATTTTAATTTGATAAAAAATTAAATTATATTGTGGGACTGTGAGGTGATGTTTTTTTATAAGATGGATAAACTATATATATATATATATATATATATATATATATATATATATATATATATATATATATATATATATATACACACATTATATTTTGTGAAATATATAAAAATAAAAATAAAAGGGCCAAAGGTAAAGGCAGGGAGGATCTTCTACTAGGGAGTCGTCAATCAAAGTTAGAGTATGTGCTAGGCGGTGATCATGTGATAATCGTCATGAGGGTCGCTCTCATCCTGCATGGAAGGTGGAAGGTCTTAGAAACTGTATACTTCTCTTAACTGCAGGGCAGTAGACAAGTTCTCTAATATATGCCTTTTAGGGGTCGTTTGGTTCGCGTTAATGATATATTACCACGTAATGAGATTACTGTGGTAATAAGATCGGGAATATTATATGCTTAGGAATGTTGTGGTAATTTATGATAACCATGTTTGGTTGAAAACTCATATTAAATGGTAATCAACTTGGTAATATTTTAAGATTTCCAAAATACCCTTATGTCTACCGTTTTTTACAAATTTAAATTTATTAAAGTAAAATAAAATTTTTTGATAAAAAATTAAAATTTCAAAGCTAAACATATTCCCAAATTAATGTTATTTAAATTTAATTTTTTTATCCAACAAATAAAATATGAAAATTATTATTTTTAAACAAAGGGTATATTTGTCCAAAAAATAATTAAGATTACCACCCACTTGGTAATCCAACATATCCACCTATTTTGGTGGTAATGGGATTACCAAGTTTATTGGTAATCTTCCAAAGTTGGTAATCATACATTACCATCAATATTACCACCACCATCCATCCATCCAAACGTGGTAATCTTTTCAGATTACCACGTAACAAGCGGTAATGTGAAAATATTACCGCGAACCAAACCCTTAGTAGCTATGGAGAAACATATGTTTTATTTTCCAAACTAAAGAAAACACCAAAAAAAAAAAAAAAAAAAAAAAAAAAGCATGTAATCATTACTTCCAAATCAAATTTGCTAAACAATTCTTTATTTGTTTTTATAAACAATGACCAAGACGACCCGTGTAAAGGGCCAAGACCACTGCACCATCCATCCCGGAGAATCAGATCGATTTAATCTAACAATTTAAATTGATAAAAGGAGGAAAAACCTGAAATTGGCACTCCATATTTGATGTGGTGGTGTTAATTACCTACCACAAGGACGTCGGCGTGGTAGTTAGTAGTTACTCCACCTCCAAACGTGACTGAAAAAGGATGGGACCGAAGGAGGAGGAGCAACAGCCCCCTCTCCGCAACTTCTGGGGCAACACGCCGGAAGACGAGGAGGCGTACCACGCATCCCAAGGCATCAAATCCACCAAGTCCTTCCACGACTCCCCGGGGGGGCTCTCCCTCTTCGCCCGCTCGTGGGAGCCACTGCCACCATCCTCCCCACGGGCACTCCTCTTCATGCTCCATGGCTACGGCAACGACATCTCCTGGACCTTCCAGTCCACGCCCATCTTCCTAGCCCGCTCCGCCTTTTCCTGCTTCTCTCTCGACCTTCCTGGCCACGGCCGCTCACAGGGCCTCCGCGCCTTCATCCCCGACGTTGACGCTGTTGTTGATGACTGCATCTCCTATATCGACTCCATTCGGCGACGCCCCGAATACCGAGACCTCCCCTGCTTCCTCTTTGGCGAATCCATGGGCGGGGCCATCTGCCTCCTCATCCATCTCCGTCATCTGACCGCCCGCAGGTGGGACGGGGCCATCCTTGTCGCGCCCATGTGCAAGATCTCTGATAACATCCGGCCTAGATGGCCAATCCCCCAGATCCTCACATTCGTCGCCAAATTCCTTCCCGCGTTGCCAATCGTACCCACCGCTGACCTGCTGGAGAAGTCGATCAAGGTCGAGGAGAAGAGGTTCATCGCCGCCTGCAACCCGCTGAGGTATCAGGGAAGGCCTAGGCTTGGGACTGTGCTGGAGCTTCTGCGGGTCACTGACGACTTGAGCTCCAGGCTCTCCAAGGTCAGCCTTCCCTTCATCGTGCTTCACGGCAGCGCCGATGTGGTTACTGACCCGAGTGTCAGCCAGACGCTTTACAACACGGCGAGGAGCGAGGATAAGACCATCAAGATCTATGAGGGCATGATGCACTCCTTGCTGTTTGGTGAAACGGATGACAATGTTGCCATAGTTCGGAACGACATATTGGCCTGGCTGAACGACAGGTGCGCTAGACCCAGCTTTCCATCTTAATTCATGTAATTATACCATTCTTCCTTCTTCTTCTTCTTGGCGCTCATGTTGCTGTTGTTGTTGCTGGATCAACCTGATTTCTGTTTCAGTACCACATTTATGTTTCATTTAATTATATTCTGAAAACACCAAACACTGCATTGCAATGAGTTGGATGATTTTGTGAAATTCCTTTTTTTTCTGGCATTTTTCGAAAATTATATGATATTGCTTACATAAATAACATGATAAGTGTCGCTGGATCCTACGGAAGCCCATCTGTAGGGTGCAAGCTGCTTTCCTAAATCTGCACTTGATCTCTGAGAGTTATGTTGGTTCCATTAGCCATCCAGGATGTCTGACTTCAGTTACTTAGTTTATCAATTGTGTCTTCCTCTCACCTCCCCCTTAGAGGTAGCTTGCATCTGAAAGCGGCAGTCCTTGTCGACACTTGTTCTCATGTCTTCCCACCTATTCCAAGTTAATGTGCATCACTAGGATTATAGGTAAAAGTTGATTAACTCATGAATGATGCCTACAATGATGATTTGTTTTGCCATTGTCCTCCCTGAGCAGTCCAATTTCATTCGTCAGCAATGTGTTGCTGATGTCTGCATCAGGTTCCTCTCTTGACACCACCTTCCTAGCAATCAGCAGCGCAAATATGATGTGATAATCCCGGAGCCTTGACTAGGTTGATTCCTTCAAAAGGATATATTAGGTGCATGATGTCAACTGAAAAATGTGGCACTTTTCACATAAAATCCTTGCTAATTTCATAGGCTTTTGGATGATACTGAACATGGTCAGTCATAATTGTTGGGTATACCAGACTGGGTGAATAACTAAACAAGAAGAGGACCATTTTGGTGGGATTGCGTAATATTAGCCAATTATCTGAGAAAAACAGGTCTTTGCATGCAAAATTAGTGGTCTAAAGGACAAGAAAAAAAAATTTTCATTTGTTGCTGGGCATTACAAGATGGTCTTGAACTTCCATGAACTTTGATATTTCCATATTCAATTTTGGATACATTTATCTTCCACCAGTTGCATCCCCATGGGGAGCAGCCCTAAAGATGATGTTTACTGAAAAACCAAAGGTTACCCTGATCAAAGGATATCCTTTGTAATGTGATACCCCTTGAATGAAACATAAGGGAGTAGATGTAGAGAGATCACAAGGATCTAATAAAAAAGGTGAGCTCCGTATAACTGGGGAAGAAAGCATGAAGACTGATTGGCCTAGCTAAACTGAAAATATCTTGCTGAAGCAACAATTAAACCTTGTAACTTATGTTAGGAGAAAACTTTTGAAGGGAAAGTTCTAGTGTTATTGCTATGTTTAACTATTCCCTGTTGTCATTATTTCTTGATGTGTATTGCTGATAAGAGATACCACAGAATTTTTTTACTTTGAACATGTAGCTTGCAATGCATTTACATCCACAAATATTACATTACAGTTATATTTCTATATAGCTATTCACTCTGACTATGTTATGTGTGGATCAGAACAAGAAACAACATCATGCTTTTTGTTTAAGGTGATTATGGTTCTTTCCTATTGAAGCAGCAGCTATCTTGAATGGATATTGATTCCTGCTCTTATAGCACTAAAGAGGCCTGGGGTCTTATTGCATCCCAATGTCGTCTTGCTGTGAGCTGATTGATCTTGGTTGGTTGATTTTGAGGGGATTGCATAAATCGGATTTTTGGATATTTGACTAAAATTCGAATCTCAATTCTTCATAAGTTTGTTTCTTATAAAAATTGGTATTGGAAAGGGCTTAACAAGGAGAGAAAATGCAAGATGCTGGTAGAGCAGCTTAAACAGTAAGACATAATAATGTGTTTTTGCAAATCCTGCCAAATAATAAATTATTTGTTGCCCAATCAGGGTAAATTCATTTGTTGTCTTCTCTGACATAAATTCTCTCAGATAAATTGGAACTGTTGCCCCTCCTTTCGCCGAAGAAGAAGCTCGGAGTGCTAGTGATTAGAAAAAAAACCTAAATTTAAGTTTTTGTTGCTGCTACTTGTAGCTACTAATACTGAGGGAAAAAGTGGAATGGTTTCAACATTATGAATGTCGTTACTGGAATTGGTAAATTGGTAATATATTAACATGTGCTACAATTAGTACTGTCTTATAACACCATTAGACTGCAGTTGTAATTCTAGCTGATTTTTGTACAAATACCACACAAATAAGTCCTACTGTGTAACCCTGCATTGAAAAATTTTGACTTTTAAAGTAGTGATCAACCCAAAAAAAAAATGTTTTACTTCAAATTGTACCCCCTTTTGTATATCATATGGGAGTTTTGTTTTATACGATTTATTCCTTGTTCATCTGTTCATTGTTCCTACATTGATTCATGCCATTTATACCAATACTCTTGTGCATCAGTTTTAGTTCTCCGCATTAATAAGGAAGATGATATTCTTTGGTAGGCAAGTTTTCTCAAGAGTCCAATGACCTATATGTTTAAAAAATATAAATTTTTTTCTTATTCTAGCTGTAAAATTATGTATGATTGTTTAAAGGATGAAAATCAATTGTGTTTTTTAATTGAAAAGATTTTTGTGGAGAGGATGTTAATGTCTGGATTTAAAAGTCTTGTTTGACACATGTTAAATGGGTTAACAACATGATGAGGAATATCACTTGGGCTTCCATGTTAAAAGCGAAGTTATTTGTGTTTGACCAAGACCTACTATTGTAAAATTACTTCAAATCTACTGTTGTAATAGGGTAAGCATTGCCATCACAAGGCATCCTTCTTCTCACATAAATTTTTAAGTTTTTAATATATATATGGCACTTTTTTCCAATATATATATATATATATATACACATGCTGTATGTATGCATTTCATCTCATCTATCTCCCAACCAAGAAGCAACAATAGCAATTTCTCCTTTAATCTGATACGATAAACTCATACAAATACAAATTTTCTTTGCTTAATATAACATTTGGTTGAATAAAGGATGTTTAGGTATAATTTCCTAGGTGGTCTACTTTTGGTCTTTGGTATGTCTTCAGGCTTTTATGATTCCCTAGTAGGGCTCTACTCTCCCTCTTTCTCATGTCTAAATCTCTCGTTCTCTACATATAATCTATTTTTAATATATATACATAGACTTATGAAATCATCGCAAGCCAAAAATAAGGAATAACCTCTCAGAACAAAGCACACCCATCAAATCTGTCTAAACAGCCGATGAAGCTTGTGGTCACAAGACAAGGAGCTTGGGAGGAGCAGCTTTTCACCAGCACCATACTTGGATGCCATCGCCTCTGAGCTCCAAGTTCGAACTCCCTTTCCCTTCCTTTTCGGCTCTAAGGTTCTACACTTTATTATTATTGCTGAATTTCTCCATCTACAATTATCCCTTTATTGTTATTTGTTAATTAGCAGGGCTTCTGCATTCCCATTAATTGCATATTTTCCTTTGCTTACTATTCCTTGCAATAGTAAATTTCAGAATCACAAAGCAGCTATATTTATGGGGAAAGCATTTCTAACTCACAGAAAAGGCATTCATAATCTATTCATGGTCACCTTGGTAGATGTTTGTTATGATTTTGAAATTTTTTTAAAGACCACTTTTATATTTAACAAGTTCATATCATTTATACTGTGACTTTTATTTTGAGAACTTGGATTTTATTGTTGGATTTTCTGCCAATGTCTTAGTTTTTTTGTATTTATCTGGATGGCGGTGAGTAATCCGAAGTTTACTGTCACCCTCATACTCACGAATGTGATGCCAAGTTTGATGATCTTCAAAAACGTTACTCTGCCTCTGAGTGAGTGCACTCTCCATTTCCCTGTTTCTATGAATTTATTTTATTAATAATCTTCATGCATATGCAAGGCAATAACTTTTATTTAGATTTTGAATAAATATTGGCCTTTTTATCAATTATTTGTCAAGTAGCTTGGGGTAAGGACTATCATCACTCAATATGTGGGCAAACCATTTATGGGTTAATTGCTGCGACCTTTAATTTGAGCCCTGTGTCATGCTAATGTTCCATATCTATGTGTATATGTGTTTCATGCACAAATGGTGCAGGTATGTGTAATCTATTGGATACGGGTTTGGTTTCGTGGCTCTCATGTCATGTCTGAATTACATTGTTTACTCATACCAATCCTCTAGTTTTTATGTTACACATTAATCGGCCAATCAAATCACTCAGTATTTTTCTTTTTTAGCAAAACTAAATGCAAAGTTTTTCTGAGGGAACTTGAATAGCAAAACAAATGAGATTCTTGTGGTGCAATTATTTGGCATGTGCTTGCTTCATCAGCTTGTATAGTCTAATTGGTAGGATAATCATCGCAAGTTGCAAGCAGATACAATTAATATGAGAATTGAAAATTCGTGTTTTTCATCCCTCTATCTTTTGTTTTTGTTTAAGGGAATTATCACATTGTTATCCTTTAAATGATGACAGCATTGCTTGCTCAAGTTGTACTTGTCTGTTATCATGAGTTGATTTATGCATGTTTAGGCTGAACTAGTTTATAGGTGGAGATCCAAATCATCTGATGTATATTTGGTACGTGGAATGAGAAGGTATATCTGGAAGATCTTTATAGAGATGGAAGCAACTCAAATTACTACCAATACTTACAACTTAATCCCTTTTAGATATGTGAATTCTGTTAGTTCGATGTTATGTATTTGTTGATGGCATTGATGATACTAGGTTATAAATCATCGATAGGTCATCTACAAGAAAAGCTTTGTGTGCTTTTATTTTCGAGACCTACCCAAGATTAGCTGTGTTGTATCTCTTGCAATACTGACTTGTCCTAGCAATATAAAGAAACTGCTCAACTATAAGTCCTCCTCAAGTATCTGCATGTTTGGTCTCCTCAACAATTTGATTATCTAAATCCATCTGTGTCCGTTATCATATGTCAGCCTTCCAATCTTGTTTTTTTTTTTTTTTTTTTCAATCCCACAGTTCTTGGCATGATGAGCTTCAAAAGCGTGGAGCTGTGACTTGAAGATAGAGTTGGAAAAATCAGAAGACTCCATTGTCTTGGTACTAATACATACATTTGATTCGTTAGTTTTGGCACATTCATGCTTCTTTGTTCATAAAAATATGCATTACAACTAGTTGGGTTTTCATGCATGTTCAATTGAAGTTGGTACTGAAAAATCATATTGATGGATAGCTGTTGATTCTTGGGTCTTCCTGCTGAAGAACTGGTCATCATATACGTATGGTTGCTTGATTAGATATTGCTCCTTTTAGATCATTGCAGTCCAAGTTGGAAAGTTTCAAAGCTGAGAGAGTAAGCAATGACCTTAACCCTCTTTGATACCTACTGCATTCAGATAGATCTTGTGCTTGTATGTTCATTGAAGGATCATAAAGAGAATGCTCATCAGAATGCCAGGTTTTAGCGTCTGTCTCATCTCAAGTGAAATTGTGAAGATAATGGAGGAACTTGGGAAAAAGAAATCTGTAAGTGGTCCTCTTGATTTTTTCTTAGGATGTATGAAGAAGAAAAGAGAGGATGTATGAAGAAGAAGAGAGAGATATAAGAAGAGAGAGCATAAGTGTAGTCATGGATGGGAATGTGAATGAGGATACTGTGCCAATTTCTTCTGAACCTATATAGAAAAAGAGGAGTTAGCATAAGGCCGTGGTTAAAATGCTGGAATTTATCATGGAGGATATTCAGGATGTGTGGATCCCTGTGAAGATTCGGCAAGGATTCTAGATTCAATCACTCGGCAAAAGAATGTTTATATTAGATTTTTATATTTTGTACCAGTGGGCTTTATATGGATGCTACATAAGCTTAAGGGTCTTACACCAAAAAGTTTCAAGACTTAGTGGTTCAACCCCTATGCCTATATATAAACACATTACACTTTTATCACATAACCGATATGGACTATATTTCCAACACCCTCTCTTAAGTTCAATTGGGTCTTTGTTTTTTTTTTTTTTTGTCAGTTTGAACTTGCTCGGACTTGTACACCAGAGGTCTGTTTTTATCAGAACTTGTACACTACTTTGTGTCTCAGATGTCTTACACACATGAACTTGTACATTACTTGTGTCTCAGAGGTCCTGCTCACATGGACTTGTACACAACTTTGTGTCAGAGGTCCTACTCACATGAACTTGTATACCACTTGTGTCTCAGAGGTCCTATATCTTTTTTTTTTTAATATATATATTGGGCTCCGCTATATTGCTCTGATACCATGTTAGATTTTTATATTTTGTACTAGTGGGCCCTATATGGGTGCTACATAAGTTTAGGAGTCTTACACCAAAAAGTCTCAAGATTTAATGGCTCAACTCCTGTACTATATATAAACCCATTATACTTCTATCATACAACTGATATGGGACTATAGTTCCAACAGTTTCAATCTTTATTCATCGGCTCAGCCAGGTAACACACCAAATACATTAAAATTGATTTCCACTGTCATGTTTTCTCGATGTGGTTGTCTGGTAATCACTAATCACTCTCTAAGACCTTTGACAAGTGGTTTTTCTTTCTTTATAGTTGTTTATCATCATCATCATCATCACCTTCAGAAGAAAGAAGCCCACAGGAAGATGATTAGCTGGCATAAACTAGCAAAGGTTCAATCTCGTCTTCCGGGGGGCTTCTCAGAGATTTGCTTCTGTTATCCAATAATGCTTCTTTTAAACCTGAGTCTTTCTCTTTCACCTACTTAGGTATCCTGATTTCTCCTAAAAAGCTTGCTATGTCTCATTTTAATTTGATGGTGGAGAAAATTGATAGGGTCATTGCCAATTGAAATAAATCTCTAATTTCTCCTGCTGGTAAAATGACTCTTAATTCCTCCCTGCTGTCTATCCTTCTTTATTACCTTTCTGTTTATCCTGTTTATCCTATTCCGGATGTTATCTTGGATAAAATTTCCACTAAGGCTAGGAAGTATCTGTGGTCAAATTGTGGCAATCGAAGTGACATCCATTTGGTTAATAGAACAGATATCTCTCTTGATTGCTCTGAGGGGGGGGGGGTCTTTCTTTTAAAAATCTCAGAATTTCCAAAGTTGCTTTAATGGCCAAGCATGTCTTCAGTTTTTTAAATCAATGCGAGCTCATTTGGGTGGATATTTTGACTCATAAGTATGGCATGTTTAATATTTGGTCTGACAATATCCCTCCCAATTGCTCCTGTTTTTTTTGGGGGTTTATGCCATGCTTCTCATACCCTTAAGTCTTTTCTTTGGATCAAGGATGTCAATCCTAACTATGTTTCTCTGTTGAATGATCCTTGGTATTTTGAAGCCCCTTTGGCCTTCAAACCTACTTACCTGAATATGGACTTGGATTTGAATAATTATGTTCTTACTGATTTCCTTGTGGATTCTCATTGGAATGTGCATGTTTTTAAATTGGTTTTTGGATAACATATAAATTCCTTTGTCTTCCATTTTGGTTCAGTTAATTTAAATGCTCTTCCTCATTGGATCTGGTTCCCCAAGGCTTCAAATAACAGGATTTGCAACATGGTTTACAAGCAGTTAGTTTCTTATAATTCTGATTGTGATCCTTGGATGGGTTGGAGTTGGAAAAAATTGTGGGCTTTAAAGATTTCTCCCAGAGTTGAGCATTTTCTCTGGTTGTTTAAGTGTTAGATTAAGACAACTGATTTTCTGCATCCTTTGAATTATGGTCCTCAGGAAATGTGTGTTTTTTGTGGCCTTAATTTTGAAACTGCAGAGCATATTTTTTATCTGTCTTAAAGCCTAATATGTTTGGAATTTGGTTAGCTGCTTGTCGTGATGGTTTTTCTGCTGGGAATTGGATTACTGCTGATCACAACTTTTTATGCAGTTTTGCTAAATCTGTCGTGGCTGCCACTGCTTGGTATCTTTGGGAAGCTAGGTGTAATGCCATTTTCAGGAATGATGATCATGATTTCATTAACATCCCCAGAAAAGCTTATGCTTTGACCCAGGAATATTCTGCTGCTGCCAAACATTATCATATGGCAAAAGCCTAATTCTTTCAGACTTTTCATCTGCTGATGGTCCCTTTCTCTTCTCAGCTGCCTTTTATTCTGGGGACCTTAATGTTGATGGTGCTGGGTTTTATATTACTTTGCTAATCATGTTATTTCTTTAGCAGGTTGCTGTCCTATTTCAGTAATTTCCATTTTGGATGCTGAGCTCAAAGCCCTTCTTAGCATGCAATGTGCTGTCCTTCAAGATGTTAAATTTCAGCATGTGTTCGTTGCATCCAAGGATCTCTATGCTGCTCTTCATGATGATATTCCAATGAATGCCTGGAGATTGGATTCACCTCTCAACCATCTCTAGTTCCTTCTTCAAGAGGCTGGTCTTCTCAGAATTCATCTTATTCCTTTGAGCTGGTGTATCATTGCTTCAAGGCTTGCTTCTCAATGTGTTTCAGTCCACTCTGTCTTTGTTCCATCAAGGCAGAGATTTACCCAGATGGCTAATGAAGCTCATCACTGGGCATGGCATGGCTATCGTTTCTAGTTTTTTGGGTTGTTTGTTTTTCTAGTGTTGTTTTAGGTTTCTGTTTGGTTTTGTTTTCCTTCAATTTTTTGTTTTTGTTGGGAACCTTTGTGTTTCTGTTTTATTTTCTAATAAATTCAGCTCTTGTGAGCTCTTTTTAAAAATAATAATACTAATAATAATAATAATACTCTTGCTTTCTATCCATAGAATTCAAAAAAAAAAAAAACTACTGTGGCCCGCCCTCTGAGTTCTTGAAGTATAGCAGAGTTCTCAAAAGGCTATTACCGGCTCTAGCGAGAGGTGATCGTTTGGCATGCGTTCGGGTGATCATTGGGGCATAACAAAGAACTTAAGGGGCCGCTAGAAAGCAAGGTGGAGCTCCAGGAGTGGACAATGCTCACAAGTATGGTCCTGGTGGCAAAGCCGCAGAAACTTCCGATCATTATAAGTATTAAGTAGTAACGGGAAGTCCCAGAAGGGAGGCCTGAGAAGTAACATAAGACCAATAAAGACCATGAATGAAAGAGAGTTGTGAGGTGACTAGGTTAATCTCATGCAGAAGCTGAAGCATGCCAGCAACGTACACTAGGAACTAACACGTCACGTCTCTGTCTTCAGAGTTTGCCATTGTACCGAGAGAGAGTTATGACTATGCTAGTGGCACGGTTTAGGCTTGTCAAATAAGTAGCCACCAGCATTTCCTTGAGATGGGAGGATGACTTCCCGGATGCGGCGGGATTTGCACTGTATTTGCAATTTGATTTAATAGAGAGTCCTTTCCATTTAATTTACCAAATAAAAAATAACCCCCGCAATGCTGCATTCTTGTTAGTTTGGCCAGTGAACTTCTTTAGATAGTAGCAAACTGCAAAGGGGCATTGTAATTGGGTCCACATCTCGAGGCATGATCTGCCATATAATATGATGCAGGGGTAGGTCCTAACCCACTGCGAAGCCAATAGTGAGTCCGTCACGCGGTGCCTTGCTTCCGAGGTATCGCGTTGCTTTTTAAATAAACAAAAATCTAAAAAGGAGAGGAAGGCGAAGAAGAAGAAGAAGAAGAAGAAGAAGAGATCGGCCATCGCTGATTTCATTTTCTGATGGCGGGCCGCTATGACAGCAACCCCTTCGATGAAGAGGAGGTCAATCCCTTCGCGGTCAGTTCCTACTTCCCCCTGCTTCCTCTCTATCTAGATCTGTCCTTCTCGTTTTTAGGGTTTTTCCGACCCGTGATCGCAATTTGTTTTGATTCAAGGGTTGGAAAGAACCCTGTGCCTGATTTTCTGTTTTTTTTTTTTTTAGATCTGATCGTATCGACTTGTTTCTCTCCAAATTTATTCAAATTTTCTTCCCAATTTCCAGATTATCGGTTGTGGCCTTACTTTGTTCGAATAAGATCGTTGGGTTTGAGTATCTTTGATATAACCTATCATTAGAGACCCTTATATTTTTCATTTGGATCTATTTTGTTGTCTTTGTACTGAATTCATTCTAAAAGAGATGACAAGGCACAATAAGTTCCTACTCGTTGCCTTTTTCTTGTTTCTTTTCCATTACCTGTTCTATTGACGAGATTTATCATGCTAGTCCAGGCCATTTTCATCTTGCTTTATTGATGATTACTTTCTTCTTTCAAGCAATTTGCCCAGTATAAGAACCAAAACTGCACTCTTTAGTTTTCCCTTAAACTGTAATGTTGACGGTTTGCTTCTTTTTATCTATTCATTTCCAAGAGCAGGATCCAGCCGTTCGAAAAGGAGCTGGACAATCAAACTTTGGTGGCGGCGCTTTCTACACAACTGTGAGTTGAAAACTTGTTGAGCTTCATTGTGTCTCTCAGGCTACTAACTGGGCCATGTAGAACCTTTTTATTCTGTAGCAACATTGGTGTTGTTGTTTACAAAATGTTCTAATCAATACAAGTTTGATGACTAATTACTCACATTGAAGGAAGTTAATTGCTTAGAATTGTTCTGTAAACTGCCCAATTGAATCTAGAAACTGACATAATTGTTGGATCCCATCCTGCATAACTATGCAAACATCCAAACCTTTATTGTTACTATGTTTATATAAAAGCTGGCCAAATATTTGTACTTTACAGTTCTTTCCTTTTCTGCAAGAAATTTACATCATGATTTACACATGCATTTCTGTGTTCCAGAACCCTGGTAGTGTGCCTCCTGCTTCAAATTCTAGGCTTTCACCTCTTCCCCCTGAACCTGCAGATTTCTACAATGATAGAAGTGCGACAATTGATATTCCTCTTGATTCATCCAAGGTTGGTGGATACCTTCAAAATTTAAAAAATTGTAGGAGACTTCCATATCTGTAGATATTGTCACAAATTATAACTCAGGCCATGTTGGTAGTTGACAGTGCTTCACACCTAAAAGAGCACTTTGAAGACTTGCCAATTGGCCTGTGGTCTTTGTGCCTGGATATGCTTCCTCCTTCCTATTCTTTTTTTTGTCCATAATTTGCTAGTATTTTTCTTCTACCAATCTTACTTAGGACTTGAAGAAAAAAGAGAAGGAACTTCAAGCTAAGGAGGCAGAACTGAAGAAGAGAGAACAGGTATCCTTCCTGCCAAAGTGTTTTTCAATGAAGTATCCTTCTCTATTGCACTAACAAAATTTCCTTGTTGTACAAAGTTTTGTTTGGCTGGGTGGTTATTTTGTTTTTGTGTGTGTTTTGTGGAACAAATTAGTGGAAGTGAAGGGGTGAAACAAAAGACCAAAGGGAACAACCCACTTCTTGATTTCTCCTGAAATAAACATCCCCCTTAAAGTGGCCCTGGGTCTTATATTTCAAAGTGCTGGTTGGAATATCTATTTACTTTTCACATTGGAGGAAAATGTATTTGATATGAAATACATATCACGTGCCAATTTGTTTGTTACTCCTTTATTCCTATTACACATTGATTTTCATGCCACTATGGTTATTTGCATGTTTGTTTAATGTGTTGTAGAGAATTGTTATGTTGCTTTCAAGCAGATCTTTTTTTTCTTGCTCAAACTTTTCCAAAACCCCCTATGCTTTGTGTGGCAAAGTTGATGACCGTAAGTTACACTAAGTTCATTTAATATATTAAATTTTCAGGAATTAAAACGCAGAGAGGATGCTGCAGCAAGAGGTATATTTTATATTTCTGTAAAGGAATTAATGTGATCTTTTTAAAATTTAGTGATTGAGAGGCTGACATTTATATATGGTTCATTATTTATCTTTCTCAGCTGGAATTGTTATTGAAGAGAAAAATTGGCCTCCGTTTTTTCCCATCATTCATCATGATATTGCAAATGAAATACCCATCCATCTTCAGAGGTTGCAGTATTTTGCATTTGCATCATTGTTAGGTGAGCCTCTTCTTGGAGTTGTATTGTCTTTCTCCATGCCAGATTACATGATTTCCATGCTTTGTAAGACTTAAACTTGTTATGCTTATTGAACTTCGTATGTTATAAGAAATCTCTCTTGTGAGCAGATAATGAATTAAGCATGCCCAAGCACTAGTTTTCTCTCATTATGTCATGATATATATTTTGACCAAAGAATGACTTGCAAGTCTTTAAAAGCTCAGTTATTGTGCTGCACCACATTGACAACTACGCAATCTGCTCCAGGAAGAACAAAAAAAATGAATCACTTGAACAGTCTTTCTTCTTGCGTTTGGTTAAACCTCCTAGTTTATTAGTTTGTTCACCTGTTGATTCTAATAGTTTGTTGTTTCCATGCTTGGGTAAAAATGGGATTTGTTTGGAGATAGGATATGTGGTTCAGTTAAGGACATCTATAAGGTATACTGCAATGATTGGATGGTTATGCATTGGGCTTTTACGCAGGATCTTATTGGAGAGAAGAGGTTTTGGTATATTTTTGCTGGTGAATGCATTGTGGCATTATTGTATATTATGGTTGTGCTGGAACCTGACGACTGAATGAATGGTAAATGTTGCTTTGGGTTCTGTGATGGATTACTGTGATGGCTCAAGTTTATGCTTTGTAGCCAATCCATTTTGCTAACTCTGGCATGTTTATGTTGAATGGTGTTTAATTAGTGCCTTTTTTTACTGTGCATAACTAGTTTTTTTAAAGTAGAATTTAACATATTAAACATTTTGGTGGTTCAAGTGTATGCAAAATCTGTCTTAATTTTGTCTGCTTTATATGTTGTTAGGCTTAACTCTTTGCCTATTCTGGAACATCATTGCGGTCACAACAGCTTGGATTAAGGGTGAAGGTATGATTGGCTTGGTTATTTTGAAACTTGACATTACATATGATGCTGGTTTGCTAAGTCAGTTTTCTGTGTAAATTATGCTGATATTGCTTGTTTGCAGGTGTAAAGATATGGCTACTTGCAATCATCTACTTCATCTCAGGAGTTCCTGGGGCTTATGTTTTGTGGTATAAACCACTTTATCGTGCGATGAGGTACTTCAACTACTGAGTTATGAAATAGTTCCAATTACAGGTTTTGTATACAGTTACTTACACTTATCTCAACATCTTGAAGGACTGAAAGTGCTTTGAAGTTTAGTTGGTTTTTCATGTTTTATCTGGTAAGTCCTCATTTATTTGTTGAATAGACAGGTCAATTATCTCTCTTTTTTCTTTTTTTAACTTCTTGTCGAAATTCCATGGCTGACACCCTATTTTCTGTTCTCATATACAGCTTCACATTGTCTTCTGCATCTTTTCAGCTGTGGCACCTCCAATTATTTTCAAGGGGAAATCCTTGACGTAAGTTTCTGTCCTCGTGAAAATATTTATATTCAATCATAGCCAAATCACTAATCATTTGTTGTTTTTTTTTCTGTGGGACAGAGGAATATTACCAGCAATTGATCTGATAGGTGATCATGCCATAGTGGGAGTAAGTTCATCCTTTTTATATTCTTAATTTTTTTTTTTAATTTTGAGTCAATTTTTTTAATGTACTCTTTGCTTCTGTTCAATAATACATAGAAGAGTGTTGTTTTCTTTAATTGTCATTCTATGTTAACTTTTTTTTATTACTGTGGGCTGTGGCTATTCTAATGGTATTGCATACTGTTTCTTGCTTCTGGATCTTTGGGGTTAGCTCTTACAATCTGAGGATGACTTAATTCAATTGAATTATTAACTCTGCTAGTATAGTTATGTAGTAAATGTCTTAATTCAATTATGAGTCTTTTGGATCTTGCTCATGGTGGTTGCTGCTCCATTGTCTTTCTTGCAGATTTTCTTCTTCATTGGATTCGGTTTCTTCTGCATTGAATCATTGCTTAGTGTCTGGGTCATTCAGGTGATCTTTAAATTTTTGCTTACTCGGTTACTTTTTTTTCTACATGTGTGCATGCATTGAAATGATAGAATGTGAGAATCATTGGTGCTTGCAACAAAATGATTATAAAAAAAAATGATTGGACCTGTGACATTTCTATTTGAAACCTATCTATGTGATAATGCTTTTGAAGGATTTTCTTGTATAGGAGAGTTATTTTGCTGAATATTGATAGATATTTTGACATATGAGCGGTAATGGATGAATCGTTGGAGTGGAAATTCTAAAATTAAATTTTTTGTGGCATTTTTATATCCGTGATTCTTGGCCATTGAAATTTCAGCAAGTGTACATGTACTTCCGAGGGAGTGGGAAAGCTGCGGAGATGAAGCGGGAGGCAGCTCGAAGTGCAATGAGGGCAGCGATGTGATTCCAAGATGACATCTGTAGGATCCAATTCTTAGCGCAATAGATGGAAAGCAGCAGAGAGGAGATTGGCCTTGGACAAGTACAATCAGTTTCTGTTTGATGTGATTTCTTCATGTCCGTTTCATATGTTTGTGAATTACATAGGTGCTTAAAACACATTTGTAGCCTATCTGTGTACCTTTTGTGGAGGCTGTTCTACATTGAATCATTGCCATTTTCTTTTGGTTTACTTGTACATTAGAGGTTTGACAGTCGTGATGCAGTTTGAATTAGTTCCGCTGTTGCCTGCTTTAGGCATTATTATGGTATACTTTAAACGAGTTCTATTCAAGGTTTACATTCTTCAGGCGTGTTAATGGTGAGTTAGAGTTCATGCTTGGCATAAAGTCTGCACCATTCCTTGCGCAATTATTTTAACACGCCTGAAGAATGTAATATAAAAATCAATTTTATATTTAAGATTTTTAATAATAATCTTTAGCAAAAACCCTCATATGATAATAAAAGGTTTTCATGAGTTTTCCTTGTAAATAAATCTGTTTCTGCAGACGATTTTTAGGAAAACCCTACAATTATTTTAATTTTGTATTATGTAAATTTTCTTCAATGGAAACCGCTCATTCTTAAATATTACTTGTTTTTAATTTATAAAAAATAGCTATTTTTTATAACTTTTGTACTATCTGTCTATTTCAATAATTATAATACAAATAAAACCATCAATTGTCTGTGTGCTATTTTGATCATTACAAGAAAATGAAACCATCAATTATTTTTGGCTCAAATGTACTATTGAGCGGAAACGAAGAATATATAATATACGGGCAAGGGCAAGGTACTATATTGCGATCTTTGGCTTCAGCTAATGTGTCTAATGTGCGCGTGCACATGTCCAGATTTTTTTTTCTCCCAAGATCAGCAGCTACTTTGTTACAACAAGTGGGATAAAATCTGCTCACATGAGAGCTTCCCTCTCTTTGCTGAGACCTTCTTGCTTTGGGTCATCTTGTTGGTCTTGTTTTGTGTTAGTTGTATTTCTTCCACTCTTTGTGGATCTTTTGTTTGGCACGCTAGTCTTGTTCTAGTTGTGGATGTGTTGGATCATTTTTATTAATGCACATGGTTCGTTCATTTTTTTCAAATTAAAAAATCTGCTCATGTGGGCGACGAAATCATCCTATCACAATCTCGCACTTTAAAAAATATGAATTTACATGGGAATCTAACTCTGACTACATACGAAAAATTTTTGAAGGGACTGAATACAAAAAAAAATTGGGTCGCGCACACACACACATGTGAATGATAACGGACTTAAATGTTGTTGGGCAAGTGAGGTATCAACCAATCCTGGAGTTATCCCGGCCGAATACGAAGGTGGTGGCCCAGTTCACTGCCACGTAGAATCTGTTCCTCCAGCTCACAACGCGGGTAAGATAAGCTGAGCGCCAGATGAACCAACTAAGAAACCCAGCCATGGACAGCCCTCTCGCATCCTAAGAAGCCAGAGCAAAACATTTTTTTTGTCAACTTCTACATATATTTAAACCATGTAATTGGTATTTGGTATTATGCACAACTTGGAAAACCGATTATTTTATTTGTGACAAACATAGATTACCTTGTTCTGCCTTAGATCAACCAATGCCTTGTAACGCCCAACAGAAGCCATGCTTCCGAGGTGCCTGTAGATGAAGGGATCCCCCAGGGGTATGTCTGCAGCACAGCCTGCTTTTCCTCCATTCTCCTTTCCTATCTTCCTGAATAACTCTGACAGATACTTGCCTTGCCTTTCCGCCACCTGCAGGAGCAGCATGCATCTCTTTGTCACAGACATAATTAATTAAACAATCTATTTGGAGGAATATTATGTGCAAGCCAAAACACAATATATAGGAACATGGTGAATGCAGATTACCAAAAATCAAAAACATTTGAATAAATAAATAAGAGGCCAATCTACTTATGCTGAATATAAAATTTGCAAGGCAAAGAACTCTTCTCCATTCCTTCTACATGTATCAAATTCAGAGTTATCAGAATTTTCCACAATAGATCACACAGCAATTTTATTTTTCAATAGATTCAACAACGAAATCTTAAAGAACATTCGAAATTCTCTGTATCAAAGCAGGATAGCAGACAATATGGTATATTTAAAAGAAAATGCACATCTATTGGCAACGCGGTGACCAAGAACAATGATAACCTGAGCCAATGCAGGAAGGACTTGCTTTCCTGTCTGCTCAAGAAAACCCGCACAGTCCCCGAGTGCAAACACATCATCCACAGATGGAACACGCAACCACTCATCGATACCAATCCTAAACAAGATTACCAACGTATCACAAAGGCGTATCAGAAGAATGGAGCTCTAATAACAATTAGTAAGAGAGTATATAGCACATATCCGAGAGAAAATAAACAAGGACATCAAAAGAATTAAGCTCAAATCTTGCACACTCAATTTAGTTGCAGGTCAGTCATGTAAAACTAACCTTCCACCAGGAGCTTTAGGCAGATCAAGAGATTTCACAAATTGAGATGGTCCAACACCTGTAGACCAGACTAGCAGGCCATAAGGAATGTCAGTTCCATCACTCAGCAGAATTTTATCAGGACGCACCTCTTTCACAACACCTTGCACAAGGTGAACTCCAGACTGCAATATGCATTACAGTGTCAAACTTTAGAATGTTCTTCTCATGGGCAAGAAGGCCCCTGAAATTAATGGACATAAAAATTCAAGATAGGATCAACTTACCCTGGTCAAGTGATTAGTTGCATATTGCCTTAACCCCACATCAAATGATGATAATATTTCATTGGCCTGCAAACAATGGCAAGAAAATAGTGAGCCATAATTCTAGGTCCTCAATGCAAGAGAGAATTCAGATTATGATGGCATACCTCTATGAGGGTGACCCGGATGTAATCCTTTACATGAGAGTACCTTTGGCGAACATCTCTCATGATAAAATCACTCAGTTCACCGCTGAACTCAACTCCAGTAGGGCCACCGCCAATCACAACACAGTGCAGGAGGCGCTTCCTCTCTTCTTCCGATATGCCTGTGCCAAAGTTTTAGACTGAATTTACATTCACGTGCAAAAATATTATGAGCTCTAACTAATTACAATTGACAAATTTATACGGGACAAATTAATATCCACCTCAACATTCAGAATGCTCTACACTAAGAAACCTAGAAAATCCTGCTCCCTTTCAAATTAAATCCATCCAAATCATAAGGATCTTTGAGATTAAAGTTGAAGCAACACCTCCAAAAGCAAACTTCCACAATATCATTGGATAAGAAGCACAGGCAGAGCACTGGGAAGAAAAAAAAATCTAGACTACATGCGCCGGTTTAATATGATAATATTATCTGGGAACAACACCTAAGAAGAACTCTCAGGTCAAACTTTAGGAAAGGCAAGTAATGATTACTAAAAAGGTCCAGAAGAATGATACCTTCTAATTTCATTTTTTTTTTTTTTAGAGCAGTGGATAAAACATGATGCTATATTAAGGTAGAAATGCGATTGTAGCTACCCGGATTTTCAGAAAGCATCAAGTTCAACAGAAGCTTCTTTCGGATTTCTTGTGCGTGATTGACTTCACGGAGGAAAAGTGCATGCTCGCTCACTCCTTTAATGTTGAATGTCAAAGGATCAGCACCAGCTGCAATGACTAGCTTGTCATAGGCAACTTTAAAGAGGTATGGATCACTATGAAGGCCAGCATTGGGAGTAGCCTCACAATAAACCTAAGAGAAACAGAGCAATCAGACACAACTAAATGATTACCTGAAAACTCAGTGTAGATATATGCTTAGACTTGATTCATCTCTATTGTATAGAACCACTCATTTAAATGGCATTGCATAGATATATAATCAGGCTAGCATGTGAAGATCAACAACGTTTAGAGGGATCCATTAGCATAAGGTTATGACATGGCATGTTATGTCAGAAAATTCATCAATTGCCATATGATACCTCTGAGCACAAGAAATCTCCAGAACTTTAAAGACAGCAAACTTTAAGAAGCAAATTTGCAAGCATACCATTTTTTTAGTATAAGATTAATAACAGGAAGTTTTAGCTTACTTCGTGCTTGTCTGTATCAACGCCCATGCAAGAAGCCAAGTAGAAGTATGAATTAGGGGCTCCGGACAGAGCTGGCTGAATTCTACTAACTGGCTCCGCAACTGATCGAAATTCTAAGGTCCCCACGCATGTAGAAGCAAGCAGAGGAGTAAAGACCATATGGTTCCTTGGAGATATGCAGACAACATCATAGATTTTTGTGTCTAGCCCTTTAAGAAACCTGCAGGCAGCCCAACCAGTACCCAGAACGACGACTCGTGGCTTCTCCCCAGGTTTCGTTGGTTCAAGTCCCGGCAGCCTACCAATATCAACCTCGGCGTCCGAATCAATAAGATTAGCCATCTGTGGTGGTGGTGCTGCTGCTGCACCAGCAGCATGGTAATGGCATTGTGTTGTCACACTAACAGCCCTGTGGTGGAAAGCATCCCTCGGTTTATCTACAGAAACTTGTTTCCAATTGGTGACTGTGAAAATTCTACTTCTGAGGGAGGAGAAGTTTCGGCATTCATTCTCTGGGTGAGTTCCAGGAAGCAATCCAAGTTGACCAGGGTGGGTGGGAGTGACAAATCTAGCAGAAGAATCAACAGAAAAAGAATGCCTCCATGTAGTTCTTGCAATCCTTGGCAACCCCATTCGTACGTGTGAGCAACTTTAGAACCAAGTCCACGTTGCTCCTTCAATATATAGCACTAGCAGAGAACCTGATCTGGTGATCCAAGATATTTAAAGATTGGATGGGACTCGGGAGCAAGGAAGAGCTGATAGAAGAATGAAACTTACAAATGTTGAAATAGGTAAATCATGTTCATAGCAATGATTAAGAAAGATTTCTTTTGTCCTCGCGCAAGGAAAGCAAGTTAGCCTAGAGCTAATGGAATTCATTAGACAATAAAGAATCCAAGAAAACCCAAGCCGCAGAGCAGAACACACACAAAAAAAAAAAAAAAAAAAACAAAAACACACATTAATGAAATTCGTCTGAAAGAAAAAACAGGAAAAGAAAAACACAACAAACATAAAAATTTCTCCACAGAAATCACCATGAATAATCAAGCACGTATCTGGTACTAGTCACAAAATCATCAACTAGCTAAAGAGGTCATTCATAATATAGATATATATTCTTCAACTTGAGATTAAAAAAACAAATAAAAATGATCTCACCTCGCTAAAAATCCTAGGCCCTAGCCACCTTCAGGACGAGGGAGAGGGTGCGAGAAAGGCAGGCTTTTATATACATCCACAAACAGACACGTGCTTTCTGCGAAAATGGAGGAAAAAGCAAGAGGAGAAAACGTTCCCCAAGATTCAAGGGAGAGAGGCTGGCTTGTGGAGCACGTAAGTCTTACGGTCATCGTTTATTTTGCTGTTGCCATTGTTATTAAGCTGTGCGACAAATAAAAAGCAAGTCTATAAAGTGCAGCTAGCTAGAAGCCGTCTGAATATCCCATTATATAAGTTCTAGAAGCAAAAGGAAATGTTCCAATTTTTCACATTGACCAAAACCAAACTAAAGGTGCGTGGGTGTGGAAAGGTGAGTTGCTGGTTGTTAGCTTCAGTTCGGTTCATGCCGTGCGTAACGATTTTAATATGGCAGAAATCAACTGAGAAGCCTCTGTGTCAACCACTCGATGCAATGCACATGGTCGAAGCCCGACTGATCGGGGCCCATTCGACAGCAACTGGCCTGGCCTATTAATCAGATGGCCCGCTTATGACCATTCGAGCGTAAATGAATGCTTCAATTGCCCGTTCCACACCGAGGCAAAGCTAGTCGTCTCTAACCGACTGCATGCAAATTGTTGTCGCCTGTTGGCTTGTTGTATGGAGAGAGCCCCATTCCTAATGATCCTCTGTAACAAATAAAGCCGCATTACCCTCAACTCAATTGAAAACTAGCCTTTAAGCATCCTGATCTCATATTGAAAAGTGTTGGAAATAATCCGTAGGTATAGCATGCAAGCAGATAAACAAACAAGATGGAACTTAATGAAAACAATAATGAAATGAAATGGCTTCGAATCAGTCATACAAAAGTACTGTCCTAATGTTGAATTAGCCACTTTCATGTAAGTGAATTGGCTTCACTCCAAGTGTTAGAATATTGTAATCCACTAGCGAGATGACCTCTTTGCGTAGCACGTTCGGCAAAGAGCAAATTTTAAGTATCACAAATAGTTCAAAATTTTAAAAAAAAGAAAAAATTAGAGATGAAAAAAAGAGAGTTTTTTTATATAATATTAAAATTCATGAGAAACCCTTTTTATAATGAGAGATCATCTAATTTTAAAAAAGTGTCATTAGAAAGGATCAATAGGAAAAAATAAATTTGGAAATTAATTTTATGATTATCCAAGATTGCAGTTAAAATAAAAATGAGGAAATAAATAAGAAAGATTAGTTACTTAAGGCAATAAATGATAAAAGTTTTCATAGAACCAATTTGGGTTTCGGTTGACCCATATCTAACAAAAGGAATATGCATGTGCAGGCCCTTAAAAATCGATTATAGCATTTTATGGGTGGTTTTGCTTGTTAACGTGATTCTGGAGGGCCATTCATAGTTGTTAAGAGACCGAGCCACTTTTCATTAATCTACAAGTGTGTGTGTCTATATATATATATATATATATATATACTAGCGAGAGCGATGTCTCCAGATTAATATAAAACAGCAGCGGCCATCCATTGGGCATAGGGTGAGTTTCACTTTTGTCACCTATTTCCACACAACATTAATACATTTGAACTACACGTACCCTTTCATAAAGTTTCGCTCTAAAAAGTCATGAGTGCTACTGAATGACAAAGAATTACACCTAAATCAACAGCCAATTTGGCATTTGCAGGGACGAGAATTGGGGAGCGAGGAGCAACGAGGATTTGCTAGTGATGTTGTAGCTGTACCGGCGTGGCAGACATTAAGATAGGAGACCACCACTTGCTTCGGCTACATCCCGTTATATTGCTGTTATTGGCGCGAAGCCGCATCATCCGCACTTTCTACGTTGCTCTATTAAGTCCTACAGCTAGTCTTTCTACTCCCAAGTCCCAACCACTTTTATTTTTATTTTCCTGATGGTCTTGCTTTCTTGATTGGAGTTGTTTTCACAATTTTAATTTCTTATTTCTACTCCTGGTATGCTACTGTGCGCCAATGGAGCGTAAAAGGGTGCAATATATATACACACACACACATACATATATATAGGTTATTTTTTCTCCTCTTTAATTTATTGCTTTGCAGGGTTTACTTGTGAGTTATGACTTGTGCTCGACCAGAAAACAACTTCAACTGTGACTAGTGGGTAGTGTTTTGAATTAATTTGCGCACCAACCTTGTGTCCCAAGACGCAACTTGACTTGACTTTCATTCTCACCGGTAGAAAATTAACTCGCACCTATACAAGCAAATTAGTACAAATTTTGGGCAAAAATTAGCCGGCGTTGCTAGTACATGTAATTCTGATGAGCATTTAGTCGAGTTTCAAAACTAGTGCGGCATACAAAATTAATTTTGATTATTATTTAAGTATATATGTTTTTTTTTAATTTTACTGCACATTTGGCTTATGCTTGAATCCCGGGCTAAAATCTCTGGTCAAAACCGGGTGTGAAAGAAAGACATTGAAGGGGGCATGGATGAAATCTCCATGTAAATAAGAGAATTTATTCCTAAGTTCCATTATATTAAAACGGAATTAATGGTTACAAGTCATTAAATAGTTGAATATATATATATATATATATATATATATATATATATATATAGGAAAAACATCATCTAAGTAAGTCCATAGATTTGAAATCTATGGATGTTTAAATCTAAGCCATTGGATGATCATCCAATGGTTGTTTGTTTATATAAACACTGTATACTTTTTTACTGTTCATGATTACTGTGCAATACTGTAGAACGCGGTTTCTACTGTTCATAATGATAATAGCCGTTAGATTATCATCCGATGGTTACTATGGACATCCCTAGATTTCAAATCTAGGGACGTCCCTAGATGATGGGTCCTCATATATATATATATATATATATATATATATATGAAATAAAATATGATTTTGTGTTTATTTCTAGTTGTCATTTATTATATTTTTTTATATGACAGAGTGATATGTTTGGTATTGTAGGTATTTGTAACTGGCAAATGTTTGGTTATTATTGATATCTTACTTTAATAATGTCATAGATGATGTCTCAATAAAATATAATATTTATTTTAATTAATTTTAAAAAAAATTAACATAAATGTTGTTGTTTTCATCTGATAGCTGTATAACATTATTCGCAATATGAGTTGAGACAGATATTGGGGATAAACCAGATTGACCATATCAATGATAAGTTAACACTTATACGAGGTCTATCAACTCAAAATTTTATCTAATAAGCTTTTACTTGGTATTTGATTCATTCAGCAAACCGAGGGGCAACTAACTAATATGGCCAACATCCTTGCATATGAAGTTACGAACCATATCCAAAAAAAAAAAAAAAAAACTTAACTCAATCCGTTTAATTTTGTATGTACACCCCAATCATTTCACAAAGAGTAAAAACAAAAAAAATTTAAATCAAGGAATTTCATGCACATTTACCTAAATTTTCCTATATTACCCATTTCTTATCTTCCATCCACTAATTCTCTCTCCCTCTTTATCTCTCTATTGAAATTTTGCTTTATAATTAGTTTTTCTTATTAAATGCATGCTATTTTCACACACATTAATTTTATTAAAATAAATTTATAATATTCCAAAAAATCAATTTTAGAAGAAAGTGCAATTTCTTTGTTCACTGATTTATTTAAAGGTTGCATTTAACATAACAGTGATAAGAATAGTATATTTAAATAAATCTAGAAAGATAAATTTAAAAAATTAAGTTCTAATTTAATTATGTGGATAGATAATTTAGGGAAAAAAACATTTCAAAATGATGAGAGTAGATAATAGTGGCTAGCTCGTAAACAACTAGCTCTGAGAGAATTAAATGAGAAGTTGGTATGATTTTTTAATTAAATATTCATAAGAATTTATTAAATATGAATGGATAAACACACGTAGCACATTCACGGTTTTTCGTGTTCTCACATTCACCTTAACGAGCATATCCCAGTTTCAACGAAATGTTGTTCATCGAAAATAATTTTTATATATATAAGTGATTAAATGTGAAAAAATGTTTTATAAAAATACTACAAAATTTTAAAAATTATAAACATTGACTGTGGAAAAATTAAAAGAAAATTAATTTGAGAGCATGCCCATGATAAGTTTAGCTAGCATATCAAAAATAGAAATGATAGGCGTATGCGGAAAAGAAAATAAAAAATTTATTTCTATACTACTATAAAATTTTTTACCAAAAGTCAAGTGGAACAACTTTATTAAAAAAGCAAAACCATTATGTATTCTCTTTTCTTCATCTATTTTGGAAAATGAAATAGTAATAGTGTAAAAATAAAAATTAATTTATCCTTTGTAAAATTAAATTTATAAGTTAATATTTAATCATAAAATACACAAATATATAAAAAAACATTTTATAAAAACATACGAGCAAATATAATTTTTTTTAGCTTAACAATAATATCAGCTAATTAATGCTTGATAAAACTTAAGTTGCCTTCTCCCCCATTTTTTGAAAAAAAAAAAAAAAAAACAGTAAATTAAGTATTCTACAAATCTGTCTGGGTGGAAGACAAGGGCAGCCCCAGCATGTAGCTAGGGAATAGGGATCAGCGATTCATCTGATCACTTATTCACTTACATTAAAATTAAAACAAAATAATAATTTCGCTGAAACGCGGAATAAGAGGACGTCAGCCATGTGAGCATGCATGTACATCGTACACCTCCCGTGCAAAACGACCACAACCTCACCCTCGGCAAAGTGACAGATTCCTTCCCCTGCATGCGCCTGCGGGACCCCATCCCATTTCCCATCCACCACGGGTCATGGCCTCTCATGATCAAACTAACCACATTTACGCACTCACATGCACGGGTAAATATTACTGTATATCATCTAATTATACACAAGTCTCACTTTGAATATCAAATTTTTATTTGTATCAAAATGGTCATTTCATTTCAATTTGGTTTCAAAAGAATATTACCCAAAGGAATTCGGTGAGATTATGCTAACATGGATGCCGGCAATCCAATGTGGTCGACAGATTTTCACATTACCCATCCCAGTGGCCTTGCCACGTGTATTAAAATGCCATCACATCACCTTCCCCAATGGCATGACATGGATCATAGTGCCATTTTAATCTACGGGGTAAGGCCATTGGGATGGGTCATGTGGAAATCCGTTGACCACATTGGATTGCCGGCATCCACGTTAGCATAATCTCACCGAATTCCTTTGAATAATATTTTTTTTAAACCAAATTGAAATGAGGTGACCATTTTGATACAAATCAAAATTTGGTATCCAAAGTGAGAATTTGGTATAATTAGGTGACCTACAACAATATTTACTCCACATGCATATTTTATTATGCCCATCAAACTGATTATGCTCTTGTCTTCTCAATGTCAATCTCATCACGACACTCAGCCCATTCGTACTTACAAACTAATTATACAACAGTGTCAAATGCCAATTGGAGGGCTAGCAAAGTAACAAGTTTGCAAAAGCAATCTCTCCCCAGTTCCAGCCCTATGAAAAACGAATGTGTTTCATGATTGTTCTGAAGAAGTTATGCATGCCAAGTACGTTACTTTTTAAAGGACAGCTTAAACACACTATTATCTGTTTGTTCATATACTTGTATTATTATGCATTTTGATCGTTATTTAAAAAATAATAATATTATATTATATTTTTATTATATGCATAAAATTTATCTTCATCTTATATTATTTATTATTATAAAATACCCGCATAAAATATATTTATATATTTAAAAATTTTTAGATTAATAATTATTGATAAGAGTGACAATAGTTGATGAGGATGACGTGTTTGAACCACATATCCTATCACAGATTACCCCATCAAAAGTGTAAAAATATTTTAAAAAATAATTATGCCATGACAATGCATGTCACACTAACAAGGTTATTGATAATTTTTTTAAAAACAAAAAAAAAATACATGTGAATTAGACATGTCATGGAAGTGATTAGTATTTATTTTAATTTTTGTCCATATATTAAAAAAAACTAATACATGTATTGCCATGCAGACAGGCGGTAACGTATATTTATAAAATATAAAAAAAATTCAAGATGGATCACAGTGACAGAAATTAACGTCCACTGTTAAAAAAGTTTTTTTAGACATGAGCATGAACATCTAACCTGTTGTCAGTAGATAATTACCCCTTATTTTTTATTATGGAAGCGTCAAGCCGAGAGGTGACGTGGCCGCGCGAAAGTCGGCTTTAATTGAGGAAGAGAAGAGGAGGCTCGTGGGAGTTAGGAGGAGGTACCTTAATTTCCATGATTTAAGGCTTCCTCAGCATGCGCTTGTCTTCCACAGCGTTCAAAGTTAAGAACGCGGATATGCCGTTTCAGGCTTTAAAGAGTCTGCTCTGCTGTATCTTGGGCTTGACTCAGTCATAGTCGATTGACTAAAAGCCCATTTAACACCGAGTTGCTGTACTGCACGAGAAAGCAGATCGATAATAATGGTGGTGAGAATGATGGATCCCCTCACTCCTCAGGCCTCAGCTGAGCTGGTGGACTACCCCGGACGGTGTGGTGAGCGGTGACTACAATTTAAAAGTTTAAAACCCCAACACAACACAGCTACCAGTTGTTTCTTAGCTTCTTAACAGACCTCCCAAATCCAGAAGGAGAAAACAAAATAAAGCAAAGGTCACATGATCCCATGCTCTACCACCACGACTCCAACTCAACTTATGGGCCTTTAGAAAGTTCCTCGTCCCTTCCGCACCTTTCCTTTCTTCCTTTTTTTATCTCTTCAATCCTTCTTCACTGGAGAGTGGAGAGCCTTTTGCTGTGGGTCCTCTCATTTTTCTCTCTTCAGATGACAGACTAAGCACACAGGCTGGAAAGAGCTGGTTAGGAATTCCAGAGGAAACCAACTAAAAAGGTGCCCCTTTTTTTTTTTTTCTTTTTTTCAACTGAACTTAATGCAAGCAAATCTCCTCTGGAATTCGTCGCGTCAGCTGTGGATTTTGGGATTGGTTTGCTCAGGAGGTATGAGCTTGTGGGAATGTTGTGATCTTGATTGCATTTTCTGAGCTTCAAATGGTAGACAATGCTTATTCCCACTGCCACCAAACCCATATTTCTTTGTGATTGTTGTGGGCGTGGTGTACATTGCGGATCTGAGCGATTCTACGTTGGTTTCTTTCTTTTGAATCTGCTGTAGTCTTTTTCTTTTCTTTTCTTTTCTTTTGCGTTCGTGTGCGTGCGTGTGTGTGTGTGTGTGAACTCTTATGATTTGAACCTTTGATTTTGTTGAGTTCAAGAGACTCTTCTTGTAATTTTTCTAACTTATTTTGCTTATTTGTTTGTTTATTAGCCGTTTTTACAGGTTACATTTCTTGTGTCTGTGTTGTTTCAGTGTGGAGAGGCGTACAATTTTTTTTTGGTTCTGAAATGAGGGGGGATTGGGAAGATTGGAATTTAGAGCTAGGACCAAAACTGAGGATGAGCTAATTTAGAAGCTTGTGAGGAACTTGATGCCATCGGATCAGAAACATTATTCTCGCCGGGCCACATTACAAACAAATTAGTATAGTTGGCTTGGCTTAAGATGAGGAAGATGAAGGAGACGGGATGGATCTCTTTGGCGGCTCGGATGTGGTTGTTGTGTTGGGTTGTGGCCGAGTTTGATGCTGCTGCTGCTTTGTTCCTCCCTGTGGACAACTACTTGCTTGCTTGTGGGTCTTCACAAAATGTTTCGTATCATGGCCAAGTCTTTGTTCCAGACTCACAGCGATCTTCAGTTTCCCTCAAGACATCAGGAGATGATGTCATCTCAACATCCAATGGCAACGCCCCATCTCCAGTGTACCAATCCCTTCGTATATTCTCAAAACCGGCATTCTACGAATTCGACATCCAGCAGCCCGGCCGCCACTGGCTCCGCCTCTACTTTTATCCTCTCTCTAATTCCGAACATGACCTCACCTCTGCCCAATTCACGGTCGTCACCGATGGCATGGTCCTCATCAACAACTTCACCTTCAGCAACTCCAACCGTTCCTATCTCTTCAAAGAGTATTCTTTGAATGTCACATCCGACTCCTTGGCCGTCGCTTTCATTCCTTCCAATAACTCAGTTTCGTTTGTGAACGGGATTGAGGTTGTCTCCGTCCCAGACGAGTTGATCTACGACCAGGCTCTGGCCATTCCCAATGCTCCCTTCAGCGGCATCTCCGTTCTCGGCCTGGAGACCATGTACCGGCTCAACATTGGGGGTCCTCTGCTCACCCCTCAGAATGACTCTCTTGGGAGGATTTGGGAGACTGATGGCAGGTATCTACATGTTAACAGCTCCGCTGTGAAGGTGTTTGTAGATCCCTCCACTGTAAAGTATCCGGAAGGAGTCACTGTCGAGACAGCTCCCAGGTTGGTTTATTCAACTGCTGACACCATGGGAGATCCCAACGTCACTGATTTGAGTTTTAACATCACCTGGGTTTTCTCGGTGGATCCCAGTTTCCTCTATTTGCTACGCCTCCACTTCTGCGATATCGTCAGTAAGGCTCTCAATACGCTTCTCTTCAACGTCTATATCAATTCTGACATTGCCATCGATGGTTTGGATCTTTCTTCCCTCAAGGGGGATTTATCAGTACCATATTACAAGGACTTCGTTTCCAATTCCTCAAATGGTTCCAGCACACTGACTGTCAGTGTCGGTCCCAATTCCTTGAACGAGGACAACAACAATGCAATCTTGAACGGATTGGAGATCATGAAGATGAGCAATCAAGTCGGAAGCTTGGACGGGCTCCATTCTGCTAAAGATCTTCTCCCTCAGACACCATCCAGCAGCAGCCGCATCTGGGTTATACTCGGAGGGGTTTCTGGGGCTGTGGTTGCTGCCACATTGGCAGCTGCGTGCTATTGTTGTCTTGTGGTTCGCCGGTCTAAAACCAGTCCTCACAGCCACCCCTGGTTGCCCCTGCCACTGTATGGTAACTCCCATACCATTAGCAAAGTATCCACGACCTCACAGAGAAGCGGTACAGCCAGCTGCATCTCTCTGGCCTCTACGAATCTAGGTCGTGTTTTCACATTCCAAGAGATCATCCTTGCCACAAACAAGTTCGATGAGAGCTTGCTTCTTGGTGTTGGTGGGTTTGGTAAGGTGTACAAGGGGACATTGGAAGATGGTACAAAGGTTGCAGTAAAGAGAGGAAATCCAAGATCTGAGCAAGGATTGACAGAGTTCCAGACAGAGATAGAGATGTTATCCAAGCTGCGGCACCGGCACCTCGTCTCCTTGATTGGCTACTGTGACGAACGGTCTGAGATGATTTTGGTGTACGAGTACATGGCCAATGGGCCATTGAGGAGCCATCTGTATGGGGCCAACCTGCCTCCTCTCTCATGGAAGCAGCGACTCGAGATTTGCATAGGAGCGGCCAAGGGATTGCACTACCTCCACACTGGTGCTGCACAGAGTATAATTCATCGTGATGTGAAGACTACTAACATTCTCTTAGATGATAGCTTTATCGCAAAGGTAGCAGACTTTGGCCTCTCAAAGACTGGCCCAGCATTGGATCAAACTCATGTCAGCACTGCTGTCAAAGGAAGCTTTGGCTATCTTGATCCTGAGTACTTCCGGAGGCAGCAGCTGACTGAGAAGTCTGACGTTTATTCATTTGGTGTAGTGCTGATGGAAGTCCTTTGTGCAAGGCCAGCTCTCAATCCAGTCCTTCCACGGGAGCAGGTCAATATCGCCGAGTGGGCAATGAGTTGGCAGAAGAAGGGCATGTTAGAGCAGATCATGGATCCCGCTTTGGTAGGGAAGATCAACCCAGTATCCCTTAGGAAGTATGGGGAGACAGCTGAGAAATGCCTGGCTGAACAAGGTGTTGATAGGCCTTCAATGGGGGATGTGTTGTGGAATCTTGAGTATGCACTACAACTTGAGGAGACATCCACACTAGGAGACCCAGATGAGAATAGCACAAACAATATTCCTGGTATCCAATTGGCACAACTTGAACCTTTCGACAATAGTGTGACCATGGTGGAGGGAGTAAATTCAGGCACTTTCGATGATGCAGAGGATGCTGCAACAAGTGCTGTGTTCTCCCAGCTTGTGAATCCACGGGGGAGGTGAGGAAGTCAATAAATTCAAGTGACACTGGATTTGAATTCAATATATACATGGCCTTCTCTTCAAATCCTAGAAGGTTCTTTTTTTTACTATTTCTTCGTTCTTTAAAATGGCTATCTGGTATTCGCATATGTAACTACAATGCCCTCGTCTTGATTCCGTGCATCTGGTCTTACCTCTTGATATTCCGGTATAAATTCATTCACATGGATTGAGACTTGTGTGCCTGCATTCCATATTGAAGCTTCGTGATCAGCAGATATGTTTCTTAACAAGTTAAATTTTATCAGTTTGTAGATGTTGACAGCGACATGATATCTTGGCTTTTGTGTTTATCAGTACTTGCATTTGATCTAAACTAGTGTTTAATTTTTTTATCTATGGTTGTTGAGGAACATATAACAACTACTTTGCCATTTTCTGGTGTCTTTTCTATTTTCTAGTTGCCTGCAAGTATGATGATGATATAAACAACTTGATAGTTTTTTTGTTTTTTGTTAGAAATGTTATTGTTCCATACCTGGTACGAGTATATGTCATCATTGGTGTGATCTAGGCATGAGTCAACATCTTATTTGAAGAGATTTAAGTTGTAGATAGTTTATCCTAGTAGGTTTCTGGCACCTTGATATTGTATCAGTTTCTGGAAGCGCTGAATGAGTTATGCTCAAGCTTGGGAAATGTTGAGATTCAAACGTCATGAATGGACTGAGAGGTTCTTGCTTGTAAGCAACATTAGCATCTTGAAGACTCGAAGTAATTAAACCAGGTAAATATGCCATTCTTTAGCAACAGTGTCCGCCACGAGTAATTGTACCAATTAATTGGTCGAATTGTTTTCCCTTAGAAACTATGTATTTATATACATCACGTTACTGGCTTGTGTTGTATAAATTCTGATACCAACAGAATTTTGCAGATATCTATTTGTGTGTGTGTGTGTGTTTTTTTTTCATGATAATATATTGTATATGTTCTCATAGGCAATGTAGTAAGCTTGTGAAGACTGATTACTGCACCTCTGCTTTTATTACTTGCATTGTTATTGTTTTTTTTTTTTTTAAATCTGCCATGATAATATAATGTATATGTTCTCATAGGCAATGTAGTAAGCTTGTGAAGACTGATCATTGCATCTCTGCTTTTATTACATGCATTGTTCAAATAGTTTTGGTTAAGAATTATTGTTTGCTGTGTTTATTTATTTATTTATTTTGATAAAAGTGGATGAATCATAATTTCTTTGGATTGGTTTTATTATATTTTATTTGTTATTTTATTTTATGTTATTTTGGTTTTTTAATGAATTTGGTATCATTTTGCCACAAAATATTGATGGAATGACCCGAATGGGGGTATTTTGCGCCTTACATTTCTATATGAACTACACTTTTTATACTTCACATTCACATGAGTATAAGACTTAATGGCTTTACCGACGTAAGTGATGCATGACTTGGCTTTTGCACAATTCCCATCGTTTTTTTTTTTTTTTCTCTTGAGACCTCGAGTGAATTCTATAGGGGGCAGATACCTGCACGTGGTCTTTTGCAACTTTAAAGTTCTCTCATTATGGTTTTCCATTTACCTAAAAGCCTGGTCTAACTTCCATGCTTGGAAAAGTCTACATGGACCGTTTCTTTGAATGTAACTCTCAAACAAATTGTGACTACTCACTAATTATTGTTTTGTTAGAATTAGAATTTTGAGTTCCCAAGTGTGAATGTGTTTTTCGTCGCTAAATTATGACAGTCATTTTGATAGTAAGGTCTAAATTGAAGGTTGGATCATTTAGATCGTTGAAGTAGAAAATTGAGGAAGTCTTAATCTCTCACCAAAATGCCATCGATTTTGACTGACATGGATCATGGGGACGAATTTTATAAAAACTTAAGCTAAGAAACAAAAATACCGATTATTTTGTTAATTAATTATTATTATTTGTATGAAGTGGGTTGGGTTGGGTTGGGGTCAGATGACTCGTACAAAACTATGCTCAAGTGGATAATAAAATAAATTTCAATATATATATTTATATATAAGTTACCATATTTATGGAGAGAGAGAGCAGGCCGATACATTGATGGCAGCCGGACAGATATCCAAACCACCGTCAGGCCAAAAAATTATCAGGTCGCAGACACTTATGAGACGCTCTCAATCCTGGTAGTGACTTCACAAACTTCTTTTATATTAAAAAAAAAAAAAAAGGCTTTTTCTTGCACAAACGGACGGGCAAAGGGAGCCATGACATGATCATGGCAGCCTTCAGGATCAAGGAAACACGTCACTGGAATGATCATTTTCAAGCGGAACTAAGTCCAGCTCAAATGGCAGATCAGCATCATATATATATCTTTTGTATCTTTGCTGCAACAATGCACAAGAGAGAAGTCCATCCTCACTACAGTAGGTAAGATTTCAAATGACTAGTGCACGTCTAAAAAAAAAAATGAAAGCTATTCAAGTTTATGCATGGATTGTTTTTTTTTTTTTTTGAATAATAGGCGACAAGTGCCCAGTATATGAATAGTGTCAGAGCCCGATGTACAGTGTATAAACAGTATAGAATAGTGAAAAAAAAAGTTTATATATGGATTAGGAAATTGACAATGATAATTATTTTCAGGTTTATATATATATATCTTTGGATAGCTTGCAACTAGGATGGCTACTCGCGGATGGGTCACACTGACAAAGCTCTCTTAAGCTGTTGAGGAGAATGGCAAGATAATATATAGATCCTTCCTCCGGATAGGTTTATATTAGTCTGAATGATGCTTTAACTAATGACACCGCGGCTAAATAATTGATGCCATGCTACGTGAGCACATGAGACGTGAACTCTCCACTCCAGCCTCCAAGAAGCTTCTTGTCTCCCTCCCTGCCTCATCACGGAACGCACCGATTTTGGGTGAGGTGATGATTATTGTCATTTACAAGGAACATACAAATTTCATAAATAAGTACTTACTTCAATTAACTCCCATGAGATCACAAATGATTGAATTGAAGCGGAAGGATGGAAAATGGAACAAGATCAACATATACACGTACGTGTTCATGCAAGCGAGAACCAAGATTCCCACTAAATTTTGCTGTCTAGTAACAAGAACCTAATGAATCGAAAATCAAGGGAAAGCAACTTCCAAAAGATGCCATCTATCTAATCACCGAAGCAGGGCAAGCCAAATCCTGTAATATGAATGCGCACGTAAGTTTACTTATCTATCAATCAAAGAAGTTGTTTATTGTCAATTTCGAGGCATTGCTCTAACGCTTTGCCACAGTTCCAATCAGAAACTATATGATACGTTTCAAGATGATTAACCATTCAGCACAAAACAAATTCATGAAGCAATAAATATGGAAAAGAGAAAAGTTCTCAACAAAGTAGCAGAATAAATAAATAGTCACCAAGAAACCCCACCCCAAATTTAAAAAAAAAAAAATACTGAACCCGGCCACTGAAATTTCAAGGCGCCTCTAGAATTCAATTTTCCTGATGGTGCCCAAGCCCCAAAGATCCAAAATGGGATAAAGAGCAAGGCATAAAATGACTCTGATGCTGAACCACTGGGAAGTCTCATGTTTCTGCATTCCTTGTGAAGTCCATGCAGGTCTGGCAGCTACAATCCACAAAACGGCAGGTTTCACATCCAAAGCAGACGCATGAAGTGCAACCTTTACATGACGGAGAGCGGGAGCATCCTCTGAGAACTTTGCGGCTCGCCCGCTCTTCATCATCTTCACATGTGATCCTGATCAACAGAGAACACCATAACTAACATGAACACATGGCTCAACATGAATTAGAAATAACATAACCCCATGGATGAGGGCCAATGGGAAAATAAAACATACAGATGGTAGCTTCCAATTGTTCAATAAGGATACAGTGTCATTCATCCTTGAAAACTAATATTATTCAAATCTCTGGATACAAGCTAAATTGCAAATCATATTTTTTTTATACTTTCTTGCCTTGACACTCCATAAAATATTTCAAGAAAAATGAATAAATCAATGTTCCATAGAAAATGAAAACTTTGAATTGTATCCCATGCTTATAACTTATCAGGTAAACTTTAAACTAAAACATTGAATGCAACCATATAATCAATAAGAGGATTGATAGTAACCAACAAGAGGGATTTGAAGGCTCATGCTGCTATTCAATAATGCATCATTATCATGGCAGATAGAAAGCACCAAGTTTTTGAAAAGTGAGCATTCATCTCATTCTAACTAGAAACTTACTTGTCAAATGGCAAGTCAGAACATTTCCAATTAGGATCTGCCACAGCATCATGGTGAACACGGCACTCCTCTTTGGTTCTCAAACGGAATCTGCGTTCTTTGCCACACCTTGTACAGCGAACAAATTCATCATGATGACAAGGGCGCCCATTGGGGCCTTTGTGAGATCCATTAATATGTTTTGATGCTAGATTGTAGTATTTCAAGAGGATTGTTTTTGCTAGTGGAACCTTCTCTCCATTAACTATGACCCATACATTACTCTTCCATTTCCTAGCAGTCTCCCGTCCAGAATGCTTCTCAAAAGCAGCTGGTGTCAACTTGTCTGCTCATTATAGCACAAATAATAAATCAACAGGCAAGAGGGGGCAATCGGAGAACATGAGGCAAAGGTTTCAGTAACCAATTGTCAAATGTAACATCAACAACAGTTCAGATGATATAGAAATAAATAATCATAAAATTAACCATCAATCAATTATTTTTCATGAAACTAAGCTTGAAAAATAAATAGAAAATAACTATCAACGAAAACAGTTCAATTGCTAGATAGAACTCTGTATCACAATGCAAAGCCAAAAAAACCTTTTGTTGTGGGCAAAAGCAAGCTATGCTCGTATGCAAACAATATCAGTAAGCATAAATGAACAAGCTTATTCTGCATTTTGGGTAGTTTACTGCACTGCAACAGAGTATTCACTGGTCATTTTGAAGTTGCAAAATGGCAATGGCATGCATGGAGTCCAGATGAGTACACACTTCTCTTCAGTGAAAGAATAAATGCATGTTAATTTTTTCTATAAAAGATTCAGTAAAATCCAAGGTAAGGTATGCTATTATCTAAAAATAACATCTAAAAGCTAAGCTATGTTAGGACGTAATGATTACATTTAAAAACTACAACATGGTCTTTCATGGAGAAGCCTGTCAAAAGAGAGGATAAATGAACAATGGACAGCATAAAATTTTTCATCCACGAAAATCTAAACGAACATTTATATGGTGTTTGCTATTGATGACTTATAAAAATCATTGCAAGTAAAAGAGTTAATAACCAAAACTTATATTGCATGGAGAGAACCATTGTAAAAGCCCCTGGCATGGATCAGAGATGTAAAATGCAGTGGAAATGACTAGTGAAATTGTATTTACTACTCCAACCTCACCTGACTGACCTTAGTTTTCAAGTGATAAAAGATATTTTCTTCCGTTTTTTATATGAATGCTGGAACATTTTATTACTGCCAGTCCACCACATAATAAGTTGATAAGGGCAGATAATCTTTTATAGGATCATGATGATGCTTATTCATTACAGTTAGTCAGGAAATGAATATTCAGAAAGAACAGAGTAAAGGAAGAATATTCAGAAATCAAGGCCTGCAAAAGGTCCATTCAACGGTAAGTTGCGTGGGGTGGAAAGGAAGCACATTTATTTTTTCCTCACACAAAGGCTTTGCCTGAGTAGAAGACTAAAGACCGGATGATAGACTTTCAATCAGACCAATGACTCGTTCCAACCTGCCCAGAAGCCAAACCATGGCCTTACAAAAGCTAATGTCTAGAACACTAAACCATGGCCTTACAAAAGCTAATGTCTAGAACACTAGCATTTCATAACAGCAAAGAGATCTTTCCAGAGAGGAGAGGAGAGGAGAGGAGAGGAATGACAAAGATGAACGTTAAAAAGCAAAGCACCACCGCACAAGATATATCATGCATGATCATGAGAGGTACATCAGATCTACATGAATAACAGCATGGCAAAGGAAACTTGTACCCAGTGAGGTAATCAAAAGCTGCGAGCATAAGAAAACATCTCGGGTTGGAGCATACAAAGATGGCCGTCGCATTGCATGCTATATAAAAACAACTATAGATGCTTGTGATACGAAAAAGAAGATGAGTTTTTGGCATCCCATATCCACATGAGAATGACCGTGAGGTAGAACGAAGCATCCAAGCAAAGACCAAGATCACACATCACGCTTGCATGACCATGTAGAACGCCGATAATGAAAAGACCCAACACCACCAAAACCAAGAACACAGGACCTACCCTCCATTAAGTTTTCATCACCCAAAAAAACCAAAAGATAAAAAACCAATGTGATGGAGGCCAACAGAGAGTACAACAAACCTTCTTGACAACCAGGCGTGCACTCGCAGGTGATCTCAAGATCACCAGAGGCGGAAACCCTTAGCCTCCCCACGGCATCTCCATAGCGATGGCTGGTGCAGCCACATGTTACCTCGATGAAGTCTCTACCTTTCTTCAACCCACTCATCTCGCGCAATTCCTCGTCCGTGAAGAGGAAGCTGTTATCTTCGCCCGATCTGTTCGCCATGAGTCGCTGCAAAAAGACACGCAGACGCACGAGCGGGCACAGAAACACACACAGAGAGAGAGAGAGAGAAGAAGAAGAAGAAGAAGAAGAAGAAGAAGGGGGGCCTTGAAATAGAGAATGAAGAAAAGAGAAAAGAAGACGGTGAAAGGCCCTCTCTTTAATAAATAAATGGCGAGAGGAGCAAAGAGAGGCCAGATGGTTAGCGCTAAATGCACGTCAAAAGCGATTCTCAAAATCCTAGAAACATAAATGAATGCTGCGGGAGATCTGATTGAGAACCCAGGCGGCGTGGGGGGATCCCAGATGAGAAGAAGAGATAGGCACCAGATCGGGCTACAAAGAAGAGCTCCGGGAAAGGCGCAACCTTTTTATTAGTGACAACGGAGATCTATGAGGAGGGGGAGCAGGCGAGAAGAAGAGAGAGAAGACATCCCATCTCTCGACCCCTCCTCAGCCCACAACGCTCCCAACCCTCTCGAGAGAACCCCATCGCGCACGCCTTCCACCTAAAAATAAATATAACTGATGGAATTAAGTGAGGGCCATAACTCCGCCTTTTTCAAACTTGTGTGTGTCGTGTTCTGTGTTCCCATTAAGCCTCTCCCCCTTTTTCCTTTCCCCTCACCGCATCCAGTATCCACCCAGCAAAACTAGACGTCTAAACCACACCAATCCTACCAAAGCCTTTCATTCCGTGAAAAACCAGGTAGCCAAGGACGACGAGGATGACCCCAGTCCCACACACACACACACACACACACACACTCTATAGAGGAGGAGAGAGATGATATAATAGAGAGACAAGAGATTGGCCGAGAGAAGCGAAAACAGGCACAGGCACAGGCACAGGCAACAGGGGCAGAGCTAGGCAGGGGTAGTAGGGTGGGATTCCCGAAATGGGCCTAGCTATGAAAGATCTGGGTGAGCTGTTTGTGTGTGTGTGGGTGGGTGTGTCGTGTGTGTGTGTGTGTGTACAATACTACAATTGCACTGCGTGCCTCGTTCGTTCATGACAAGACATTGAGAAATATAGTTTCATCAGAGGTTTTAGAGAGGAATCAACCGAGGTTTAATAATACTCGTACTTTTTTACCATTTCTATGTATATTGATTGATATTGGCCCCCCATCCAACAGTCCCACCTCCACTTCCTTTGCGCTCTACTTTTTCTTTCTTTTTATTATATTATTACTATTATTATTATGTTTCTCAAACGATCAAACTTGGGGTTTGGGCCAGAACTTTCTAGCTCTTTGGTTTTTTTTTTTCAAAAAAAAAAATTCCAAATTCACTCTCTCCCTGCCTCGCCGGCCGAACCACTTTGATGTCTGATACTCAATGATGACATTTCCGCAAGTAATGCAACTCAAACCTTCAACCCGGCAACTCTCTCCTCTCATTTATGATTTATCGACAGGCTCAGATCACCATCATTGTGTTGTACTTACACCAATATGACCTTGTTCTGTGCTTTATTTATACAAACATTAACATATACAGAGAGAAACAATTTCTAAACTATACTTTCACTGGACTGCTATTCTTACTGTAATATCACAAATCAATGATTAACAATTTTTTATCAGTGTAAGAATCATTGATGCTTCCAACAGCCATTGCATATATTTTATACTTGATAACACAAAAGTGCTTCTTTTCCATATCTGACGTGGTGATGAGATTCCTGTGAAAATGTCAACAAAACTATGCATCCTGATTCCGTGAGGGCCCTTCCAACTCACTGACGTTTTTAAGTGAGTGCACCAATGATTATGTTTGAGAAATGTCTACTCTTTTTTTTTTTTTTTTTTTGCCTCATCTTAATTTCAGTTGTTGTTCACTTTCAAATATGGTTGTTGGATCATGCCAAAATAAATGTTTATTTATTTATTTGTTTTGTTGAAAAGGAATGCATCAGCATGTTGACAGTCATGCGTCCTTCATTCAACATTTTTCTAGCTACAAGCTGTACTGGAGGCAAGGAAGGAACGTTTCATCAGAAACTGAAAATCTAGTAAATAACAGGTAGAACTCAGTTAAAGTTGGGATGGAACAAGTAAGAACTCAAGCACGTATAGGCATATATATGTATGGCATATAAGTGCAACAAGCGCGTTATGCAAAAGATCCAGTGCATCTCTGCTATTTCCTTTCAACCTGAGCAGGCAATACATATATATATAGACAAGCTAGCAAGAAACAAGGAAGAAAACAGGAGTTCTCTGATCAGCTAGCTAGCTAGCTAGCTAGGCAGTCGTAGGTGACTTACAGTATTCAAATTAATAACTTGAAACATCAAATATATTGAACAGAGAGCCAACAAACAAAAGAAATGAGTTTGCCATCGATCGTGCAAAAGGCCAGACTCAGGCGAGACTCTGTCCATTCGGTGGAACACCATCCCATGATCAACTGGGTGGATTTTAAGTTGACGAGTACGGATCTGGACAGTAATAACAGTGAGAGATAATTAAGCATATGGGTCATCTAGGCCAGACCGCCATATATAGTCAATTAGCATGCAACTACCATAAGGATTTCCATTGATGTTATAGAACATTTGTGCTGTTTATATATTTAAGGTCCTCCACACAAGTTGGACAATAATGGGGTATGCCTCTGTGAGGTCATTGATCAACTCCACTATAATATTAAAGCACCATTATGCTCAAAGAAACAGCAGATGTTCAAGATGTGGATGAACTCTTGAACTAGAAGCCCTTGTCAACATTTCATTGTTTTCTTTTCTCTTGCATGAGTCCCTATCATCGTCTTTTATATCATGAGTCTAGCTATTTCCCCACACACTTGTAATTGAATATCAAAATGGAGTATTAAAAACTGGTGAAACGAGGCGGGTCCTTTTCAAGGCCAGGAAAAAAGGTTTTGTTTTCAAATCCGATGTTTCACTTCTTCTTCTTATCCACAGGAAATTAAGAAAATGAAGAGAGTTTTTTTGTGATTGAGTGGCGGTTGTTTTGCAGCAATGTCATGATCAATTATTGGTGCGCTGCCTGCCTTTTGAGCTAATAATAATTGTGAAAACGCAGCATAGAATTAATAGTATTATTATTATTATTATTATTATTATTAACTAATGAGTTAATATATAAAGATTAAGAGAAGCAAACTTGTCCTCATGTGAATGTGGGAGATATCATAGTGCAGTGAAAAGTGGACTGATGATTCATGATTGATATAAATTTACTTGGAAAGTTCAAAATTAGTGTACCTAACCAAACCAAACTGCTGAAGCTGTCTCCAAAGTCAGTGGACAAAAATACATTTATGACTATGAGCCACCTCTCTCCTTCAACTTTTAGTAAACCAAGCACGGCTCTTTTTTTATAATGTATCTATATATGCAATGCCAAACTGTTGCCAAACCTTTAATAGCAAATAATCATGATATATTATCCTACACTCAAGTCGAGCCTCTATCACAGATAAATGGGCCTCATAACTCTTTCGAAGCCCAATTCGATCGCTGCGGATTGGATCCTGGGGTGTTGGGCCTTGACTGGAGTTTACTATCTTGTAAAGTTAAATGGTTTGGTGTTATAAGAATGGATGTTGTTTTCTATTGTATGGAATCCTAGTTTCCTCATGGATTCACATTTCACACATTTTTTTTTTTTGGGTTGAAAAACACAATAAATTATACACCAAAAATTTAAATGGCATATTAAAACGCTCAATATATGCATATTTATTGCTGAGTTGCCAGGCAATATGCTTGGGCCCAAGAAAAAAAAAAACCAAAACAATTGGTGAGCATACGTCTCAGGTGTTCACCTTTTGTTTTATGGTTGTATTTAAATTTTGTAACTCAGAAAAAAAAAAAAAAAATCCTTCCGTGTTGAATGACTTGACCTCAGGTTTGTGTGAAGTTGCTATGATAGTAGATGACTTTTTTTTATTTTTTTTTTGATAAAAAGTGGATAAACCACTAGTTTATTAAAAAAGAGATAGAATGATAGCAGATGATTTACAAAGAAATTGGAAACATATAAAAGAAAATTAGGAAAAATTACCACTGCAGTGTCCCTCCAATTACAATACATCCTTGGCAAGCAAATAAATAAATAAATAACACGCAGCACATGCCCACACAACTCACCAAACCACATGGATCATACATGATGGATGATCCATTACATGGTCAAATTCAAACTCATTCCAAAAAGAATTTGTTTTGGAAGGTCAAGGAGGACGAACAAGAATTAGAGTATGAATTCATTGGTTATAGGTCGGCCCCGTGGGAGATCAAATATTTGAGCCAGTAAACAGGGGTTTCTCAATTCTCATTCATACTGATGCAGGCAATGACATATACATACAAACCAAAAAAAAAAAAAAAACACTCGATGTTAATTAATCTCCCCAGTGTTTAAGACCGCGTTGGAAACAATGGCTCTGTGGGCCCAGTGTCAATGTCTTCTTAAAAGGTCCTCTTTATTATTTACACCAACTCACCGCTTTAGAGAGAGAGAGAGAGAGAGAGAGAGAGAGACTTAAGAGTTCTTCTCTATTATCAGGGCAGGGATAGGTGGATTAATAGATAGTGGGATCTGAATCGTCGGGAGTCAAATTCACAGTGGGATCTAAAATCTATGTAAGTCATACTTCATTTTTTAATCACGCATGCTTTTCTATTATGTGAGATTGTAAGATCGATGGTAGGTTACTTGAATCAGTTCTGTTCCTTTTGTCGAGTTCCGTCGCTGACCTGACCTCTCTTTCTTTTCATTGTACTGAGAAAATCATTCTCTTGATACAGCCCCTTATTTTGTAGATGATTTACTCATGTTTTTTTTTGGGTTTCCTGATGATTTTGCCCAAAACATTAAGTAGCAGAGAAGCACCTCTCTGTCCATGTTGTGTAGGTCTAAATAATGGTTTCTTTAGAAAAAAAAAAAAAAGAAAAGAAAATCAATCCTATTGTATAAGATAGGTGATGGATTCCTATTGCATTTTTTCTGGTTTATCAGAGCATACAACAAAAGTTGTCCTATTTTCTCTTTCCTTCTTTGTAATATGTTGATGTTGTTGATGTGTGTTAGTTTCTACTAAGTCTTGCAGAATTCTTGTGAGGAAATTAGTACGAGTTTTGAGATTGAGAAATGGATGTGCAACATCAAACTGGTAGTTGTTTAAGATGCCTAGACATCTGTATATTAAGTGTTGTTTATGCTATTTGATGTTAAAAATTCTTTGATGCGGATTAGATTTAAGCTGGAGACACTGTAATTGTCATCCCTATTAACTTTAAGGGTTGATAAGCTTTTTTTTTTCCCTTTCTTCTAGCATTGACGTTAACTGCCAATCACTAAGTGCTCATCAATATATGTTCTGTATTTCCCCTTCTAAATTATTTAGAGTATGAAACAGCTTCCCCATGAGGTCGTTTGAAATTAAATTGCATTATTTACATGTTTGTGCTACGTATTTTAGAGTTTTTTTTTTCTAGGTTGGAAATAGTTCATATCCACTCTTGAGCAATCCATGGTTGATGTTTGCACAATAGTCATTGGAACGTATCACGCATGCCTTAAGAGAACTTTCTTTTACCATCTCTTGTGCTTGTAATTGTGATATTTATAAAGAAAACAATAAGAAGACAAAGATGATCATCAGTATGAGAGCTGTCTTTTGCTTTTCAATGCCATTGTTACAGTTGCCTATTAACATTTCTAAATGTTTGTTTTTTTTTTTCCAGATTGTGCTTGACCATTTCATCTTGCTGAATGGAAATAATGAACATGAACCCCCGGACATTCACTCTACTAGTGACAGGATCCTGTGTGATGCTGTCAGTCCATTTTACAATACGGTTGCTATCACAGCATCTTTTCCATTGGAAGAACCCCAAAGAACAGAAGGCCATTCTGGTCATCATACTTATGGCCCCTTTATATGCCATTGTCTCCTTTGTCGGTCTGTTGGATATTCAGGGCAGTGAAGCCTTTTTCACATTCTTGGAGTCTGTCAAGGAATGCTATGAGGCCTTAGTAAATTCATGGCTCTAAACTCCCTGCTTGCAGTAATTCAGATTTGTATGCTATTGTCACTAGACTCACTACAACATTTTCCTTTCTCTGTTTACAGGTGATTGCCAAGTTCTTGGCCTTGATGTATAGTTACTTGAATATCTCAATCAGTAAGAACATAGTTCCTGATGAAATTAAAGGAAGGGAAATTCATCATTCTTTCCCTATGACTCTCTTTCAGGTATCATAACACATTTAATATTTCAAACGCTCACAACCATTAAGGTAATGCCACTTTGTCTTGATCAGTTATCTATGCCTGTCTTCTGGTCTGTGGTTGACATCATAGTGCCCCGTCTTTATGACTGCTATTGACTAAAAAACTTGTGGAATATGAATATCATGTGTATCATGCACCGACTGCTTTCAGTGCTTATATAACCTAAACTTATCGTGATGAACATCTATGGAATTGCAGCCCCACTCTGTGAGATTAAATCATCACACTTTGAAGCTCCTTAAGTATTGGACATGGCAATTTGTCATAATTCGCCCAGTTTGTTCTGTCCTGATGATTGTTCTTGAACTTCTTGGATGGTACACAAGTTGGATCAGTTGGACGTTCACCATTATACTTAACATCTCCGTTTCCTTGGCATTGTACGCCTTGGTCATCTTCTACCATGTATTTGCGAAAGAGTTGGAGCCGCACAAACCTTTGGCGAAGTTCCTATGCATCAAAGGGATTGTCTTTTTCTGCTTTTGGCAGGTATTGCAAATTTTTTTGAGATCAATGATATTTGCATTTATACTATTTATGAGCATGTTGCTGATTACTGATGCCTAGTGGTGGTCATGAAGTTTAAGCTTTGGCAGAGTAGCATGTTGATGTGCTAATAAACATTGTTTGTCAATGCATTTAGACGAAGCCATACAAAAACTCTTAAGCCAAAAACATTTCCATAATAAGCCATTTGTGAGGCCTGCTCTAATCTTCTTGAGCTGGTCCTGTTGAGCAATCCCAGTTCTTTAAATTAGTAAACAAGAGAAATGATATGTACATTAATAAACATCATATGTGATAAATCTACATATCCTTTCTATTGTATTTCGTATTCTGGTCATTTCATGTTTTACTTGGTGCTGCTGGCAGGGTTTGGCATTAGAAGGCTTAACTGCAGCAGGAGTCATTCGCTCTCACCATTTCTGGTTAGACGTGGAGCATATTCAGGAGGCTCTGCAGAATGTCATGGTTATTCTGGAGATGGTCATTTTCTCTATCGTCCAGCGTTATGCATACTCTGCCATCCCATACACTGGAGCCAGCGTAGACAAGCCCAAACATGAATAGAAGAAAAATATGTGATTTGCTGTTGTTTTAGAATAAATTTGATGCACTGCAAGTAAATCCACTGAGTTTTTACTGCTTATCATTGTCATCACATTGGAGTGTGCTTTATCAACATCTTGAACAATGGCTACTGGCATCATAAATGGATGGATATATTATGCTATTATTTTCTTGAGGCTTCAGTTGATTTTGACATTTGCATAATTCCTCCAACTCGTTGGCAAGAATGGCTTAATGTCATGGAAGTAAAAATCTCACAACTTATATATGAAGCGCTAAGGAGAATCCAAATAACAAGCTTCGCCACCAAAATTAATACAAAAACATCTATACAAAAACCCCTCTTTAGCGGGTAAAGGTTCCAGCAGCGGCAGTTGCTTTAACTCCATGAAAACAAAGAAGGCCTTTACAGATACCTGTAGATTTCCATTACAACTGCAATACTAATCAAATCAAAGATGAAAAGATAACCAAGCTTTGTATAAACAGAACCAAAGACTATCAGATTCTCGCATTCCATTAAAGTACTCCCAATGATGCATGGGTTCCATCTCCGCCATGACAAGAGTCCCTGTCTTTTGAAAAAAAAAAAAAATCAATTCACAATTTCAGTACATGCTGCCGAAATTTCAAGAGCTACAAATGCCCGTTCAAATTAATTCCGAGAGAGCTTCCACAACTGACAGTGGGACTACATTAGGTCCAAAAAGAAGTGGGACAAGCGAGTAAATAGGTGTGTTTGCCCATTCAAGTTACATGAACCATGTTAGACTACCCATTTTCATTCAAAGGGAAACAAAATTCAATTATCCTTCTGTATATATAATAGAGTCTCAGGTGTAAATAATGATAGATGTTTTGCAATTTCCATCCGCAGCAGATTCTTTAAGGTGCATTTAATTGATATTACTGGAAGTTAGCAACCAAGAAGCAAAGTACCTTGGTTGTTTGCTAAATGAACAAGATGCTCATCTTCACAAAGAAAGCCCAGCAAAAAGTAGCTCCAGCTCTTCATCCTGTGACCTACTCCTCTGTGATCCAGCAGCAGAAGAAAAATGAACATGAAAAGCAGCCCACAGATATAAACAATTTCTGAAGTTCAAATAAAGTGATTAGACTGGCCTCAATAGCCATAAGGTGTAGAATTTTGTTCAGCACACGCATGCGATGTACAGCATAGCTGCTATTAGGAGGAAGCTGATTAACTCTTGCAATTTCAGCATGGATTGCGCTCTTCTTGGCATCATTCCTTTCTGTTTCTGGCATCCAACTATGGGTTCCCTGAGGCTGGCCTCTTCCATCATTAGTCAGACCAAGGGTGTTGCCACCCTTGACATTATCAACCTGATCCAGCTTGGACATACCTGTAGAGATGGAGAAAGTAGTAGTTTTTACCACTCTGGAAACAATACCAACAGAAATGAACCAACAAAAGCAAATAAAAGAAATAATAAACAAAGACAAGTACAATAATAAAGGGCAAAATTAAACTATATGAAAATTGAAAATTGAAAATTGATAGAAAAAGGATCTGATGCTGCCCCAAAACACAAGATTTGCATTGAACTTTAAATAATTAGTTTCTAAAGTGCTCATTCAATAACCTTTAGCTAAGTAAGAGTTTTCAATTACACTTTTAAGTGAACAAATACACATGAGAATAAAATAACAAACTACAAACTTTTTTTTTTCTTTTTTTCTTTTGGATAACTTCTTACCTGGTCAAACATAAGCCAGAGCACACTGTGCTTGGAAGGCAAGTAAGCACAACAACATGATTTATTTGGTTCACCCACCAAGAAGCTCCATCAACAGGAAGGTCACCCACTAAATGAGATATAACACCCCTCTTTACAGTTGACGAATCTCAGCTTCAAACAATTGTTTATAGAAAAAAATAATAATAATAATAATAAAAAATCTCACAAGACTTTCGGAAGAGTAACAAGTTTTTGTAGGTCTAACCTATTATTAAGGTTTGGAAGCCCTCATATCAACAACAACAATAATCAAATTGAGCTAACAGAATGGTAGAAAGACCTCATTATCTTTTCCAACAATTCTTTTATCCACTTATTGAAGGCAAGAACACATCAAATCAAAGGTGTACCACATCTTAGTCTGTTCTGCTCATTCCCTGACCATTGAGAGATACTTCCTTCGTTTTATCCATCACTATTCACTATTCACTATTCACTATTCAGCACAAATAGTTGACAGAAGTAACCGTGATGAAATCTCAGCGACATAAACATAGCAAGAATTTGCCGCTACTCAGTATCCAGCACCTGTACGTGTCTTACTATAGGAGGCTATTATTTAACAATTTCCAAAAGAGTAAGGAATTGGTTCCGATTGGGCGCTTTCCCAAGAAATAAATTTCATAGAATCAGTATTGAAGCAAGTTCTATCTATGTATCTATGAGCCCTAGAATCTATGATTTGTGTAACCCAGCAAGAAAGAAGAACACAAAAAATTATATCATGTCCTCTTAGGAACACAACAAACAGAAAACAATAGGATGGATGGAGATTTCACCCGACAGCAAGACAAAAACAAGAGAATCATATGAGAAAGCTTACTTACGGCCCGGATCTCGCCTCGCCTCGCCTCGCGTCGCCGCGCCGCGTCCTGAGAGAACGAAGCCCTGCTCCGGAGAAAATCAATAACAAGGCTTTTTCCAAAGTATGACATAAAAAATAAAAATTGAAGGGGATAACAATAACGAGGGGATTAATATTAATAATTTTTTTTTGAAAAGTAAATATTAATAATAATGACAAGAACATATTAATTAAGTAAATAAAAAAAGAGCTACATTTTTTAAATACAAATATACCCTTTTTAATGCACGTTGTTTATCAACTTAAAAAAAAAAAAAAAAAAAAAAAAAAACTAAATACCCCTTGCTTAAAGTCCAACTCCTGGTCAATAATGACCAAGTCTAAAACGCCCTTTCTCTGGCTTCAGTACGCTAGTGGAGCTGCATCAAAAAGCAAGGAGGACAAGCAACCATTGGTCGGACGAACCGCGGGTTGAGACTTGCCACTCTTGACTTTGGATGTCATGTCATTTGGCCGCCCTGCACTTGTCCTGTTATCTTTCATGTTTTCAAAGAGACTGACGAACATAAACCATGTGAAAATAGATTTTTTTTATTAATCTCTTCTCCCATTAATACTTTTTTCCCTTGCTCGTGATCAACAACGATGCCAGACTGAGACTGGAAGTACAGTACAAGCAGAGAACTCGTAAATGAACACAAATTAAAGCAAATGCTTCAACTAATTAATTAATAACCCAGGCAAAAGCAGCTCTGTCATCCGTGCGTAATTATATGGTATTGTCGCAGTCGCAGGTGACTTTCAATCAACCACTTACTTAAAATTTGATCTGTTAAATACTACTAGTTTGCTTGAAAGCAAGTTTAGCGATGGAACAGTATGGTCCTTTGTTAACGTTCTTTTATAATATCAACCGTTGCTTTGAGATTCCAAAACAGTGCAGCAGATTGATAATCGATTGAATTAGCCTTCAAACATTCACGATGACTGCATTGCAGCAGCTTTTCTTTATGCCGTCCTGATCCTATTCACGAGCTGTGTTAATTATAATACAGTTGCCAGGCTCCACCTACCTACCAACCTTCTGAAACTTGCTGACATTTGTCTCTCTAAATCCATCAATTGCCATTCTCCATCATTGTTTATAATTCAGCTTGTGCAAATCATTATATTTATTATATATATTAATATATATATATACATAACAAGAAAACACTTGACAACTAGGTACAGGTTGCAAGTTGTAAACGCACCGCGGCTGTGTGGATTTGTTTGACATACTTGCAAATATCATAACATCTCTCAAATATTATCATATTCAACTCACGTCGCCGCAAGTGCTATATATTACGATCAATTCCAGTATAACAAAGCCATAAAGAATGTTTGTTGGTTTGGTAAGAAGAGTGCTGCATGTGATCATCTTGACATGATTGCCCTTGAGATAATTGGATGCGCACCCGTTGACTGAAAAGGGTTGAGTATTTATGACTTGAAATACTAAAATAGACCATCTTTATTCTTAATAAACAGAGCCCCAAAGAAGAGTCTTCCTTTGTGCTTGTGGACCAATTGGTCTCTTCACATTTCCTCTTGAGATTTAATTCTACTTTCTATAGTTCTATTTGGCCTTTGGGTCTGACACGGAGTTAACGAAAGTGCCAGCATCCTTCCCGGCTTTCATTTGCGTAAATATAGTCTTCGAACTCTTGGTGAATAAACTCAACATCGTGGGCCATTACCAATTTAAACGTGCACGCGTATGGAATTGATTTGCGAGGTAGGATCGAAAAGCTTGTAACACACCTAGTCTAGTTCGTTAGGTCTTCCAAATTAATGAAAAAATTAGTAATTATAATTTTTTAAAAAATATATAATCAGCTTAATTTAAAAATGTGAACAAACTATTTATTCAAATCTTAATTTTTAATTTGAGAAGATAATGAAAAACTAATTTTTTTTATTATGATAGTAGTTTTTAAAATAAATTTAATTATTTTTATAATAAAATGATGTGTATTTTTTTCCTAATAAAAAATATTTAAATTTATTTAATTATACGAATTTTACATCACATACTAAATATCTAAAAAGAATAATTTGATATTTAAGGGTAAGTGTGCAGCCATGATTCAGCACGTGTATTAAAATCAAACATTGTGGATAAAAATCAGAATAAGTAGTTAAATTACTATTTTCAAAAAAAAAAAAAAAAAAAAAAAGGGGCAGCGAGGGAGGTCAAGAGAGAGTTTCGTTTCTCTCCCTCGCCCTTTTTTATGCTCTCCCTCTCTCTCTCTCTTCCGTCTCGCTCAATCGGCATCATCTCTCCCCGGCGTGCGGAGCGAGGAAGGGTCAGAGAAGGAGAGGTAGCCAACCCTGTTGTCATTCTTCTTCATAAACCTCCTTTTCTATATTTTCTCCTCCATCGCTTCTCGAATTCTTGATCGCCATCATGAACGAGAAGGCCTCCGTTTCTAAGGAGCTTAATGCCAGACATAAAAAGGTGGTTATTATTATTTTTTTTAAATTTTTTTTCCCACCTTGGATCTCCCGATCTATTGTTCTCGGACCATGTTTTTGCATTTCTTTTCACCGAAAGACGTGATTTTTTTTTTCGTTTGCATGTAGGATTAACAATATGCAAGTTGTTAATTTTGAGATCCGCGTTTCAGGTTATTGCTTTAGTTATCTCCGAGATTGGATTTACTTGTATCCAGATGTATACTTGTGCTTTTGAGGTTGTTGATTTTGGGTGTATTTGGGTGTATTTGGGTTGTAGAATTTAGATCCTTGTGTGTTTCGATCTTAATAACCAGGGCTCGCCGTTTGATTTTTCATTTTCTTTTTATTTTCTTTACCGACGAACCTCAAGTTTGATCCTGTTGCGGTGAGATTAATGAGGATTCATAGTCATGATCGTTCCTGCTTTATCCTTGCAGTCTTCTCATTGACATGAAAAATTTTCTTTTTATTTCTTACCGAGAAGTCCTGGTTTCTGGTATTAAGAAGAATCATGTGACAACAACGTTCATACTTATTATACTTCCTCGTAGTCTTAGTTATGTATTTTGATAGCCAATTGTTGTTCCTTGCTGTCAGATGATTAGTACATCAGATGTTGTCTGATCCTTGCATCTTGGAGGTTGTGTGGCATCTATTTGGAAAATAATATGATCTAGTTGATTGCTTATACAATCCTGTTTGGTTAAATTCTCAAGCAGCTTCTATAATCTATGACTTGTGATTTTGTTGCCGCAAAGCTTGTTTTAATGTCCATTGAAAATCTATTACAGTTGAAACACGATCCCGTATTCTAGAATTTCTTTTTAATTTTTTTTAATTTTTTTATTGAAAGTGGATGAACTACATTTAAGATGAAGGAAAGTATAATGGAAAGGCCATATGATTAATTTATTCTATTTGGACCTAAAATTTGCAGATATTGGAGGGGCTGCTTAAATTGCCAGAGAACAGGGAGTGTGCTGATTGCAAATCCAAGTAACAATCTAGGATCAGCACTTGTCTCATTGCATTTTATTGATTCTTATTGGAGATCTGTATTTTATTGAAAAACATTTATCAAATCAAAATCATATTATCTTCCTGCAGGGGTCCACGCTGGGCAAGTGTGAACCTTGGGATCTTCATATGCATGCAGTGTTCTGGAATCCATAGAAGTTTGGGGGTACACATATCCAAGGTCATACCTTATTTTTAACATATGGTGTGCGCCATTTGATTAATAAACTTACTTGCTTTTATAGTGTAATTACCTCTGTAAGCTGTGGTTGTTTATGTTGATGCTTTCTTAGTCAGAACTTACCTTGTATAGCGTGTTAACAAAATTGTATGTTAATGATCTGTTGTTTTATAGAATTGTTTTCTTTGATATTTGTTGCTTCTTAAATCTAACATAATAAAGGATCACCATGAAGGATCCTTAAATGAAGAAATACGAGAACATGGGTAAGGCACATTTCTTTCCACTTATAATAGAGGTAGGCGTTGGAGGAAGGTTACCTTCCAAATATTATGTGTGGCTCCAGTGCATCCCATTATAAAGCATTCATGATTTAGTTTATTGACATATATTTCTTCTGGAAGCCATTATGGCTAAAGTTGATTTATCTTTCCAGTTTCCATATCGATATTGGTGCCCGTATTGAAGGACTAAACTTTCATGATTCTAAGAGTTAGTTTTACTTGCTTAAGATGTGTGAGTCTTTGGAACTATTTATTGTGTTATTCATGATTAGGAGAAGTACAGTGATATCTAACTTCAGTTGATTATGCACCTGATGGCTGCTTCAGGTCAGATCTGCAACACTGGATACATGGCTTCCGGAACAAGTTGCTTTTATTCAATGTAAATAAGTTAACCTCTTTCTCCAGGCTCTTTGTCTGCCACCTTTCTGTGCTTTTTTCTTTTCATTCAAATGCTATAGCTGAAACAGGCCGGTGACAATACTGATGCTTTATTTTGCAGCCATGGGGAATGAAAGGTCAAATAGTTACTGGGAAGCAGAATTGCCTCCAAACTATGACAGAGTTGGGATTGAAAATTTTATTCGTGCAAAGTATGAAGATTCTCATTTTATTTCCTGTGTCTTTCTCTCTTGTCTGGAGATTTCCTGCAATAACTGGCTCATGTTGTAAACCTCTTTAAAAATATGGAATTGGCAGATATGAAGATAAAAGATGGATACCCAGAGATGAAAAATCAAGGCCACCTTCAAGGGGTCGAGAAGAAAAGACTTTTGATTATAGGCAGAAGCCAAGTGAGAGAAATGGAAACAGTTTAAGTAATAAGCTAGAGTCTTCTGAGGAATGTAGGCTTCCTGCTCACACTGCCAAGAAAAGCATTACAGCTACTAAAGTTTCAAATCAGGTAAACTTAATTTATATATATTCTAAGGTCTTGTACACTTACTCCTTTTCCATTCAGTGTTAATCATGATGCTATTGTAAGGATAAGGTTCTCAACTAAGCTCCTTGGCTACCTATATTTTGGCTAGCTTTTATCTGTGTTAGCTTTAATATCTGATTTTTTTGAACTTCGTTAAGTTTGGCCAATATAATTTATGCTATTCTAAGACTCGGGCCCCATTGATGGCACACAAATGAAAGGATATTGGATTTCCCAGATTATCATATTTAATTATGAAGTTAATAGCCTAGATGTATCTGTTTCTGCACATGTTTGTTTCATATTCTAATTGACGTCTTCAATTTTCTTTGTGAGAAGATGGTTTTAGTGTGATTCAGCTTGTCAAGGAGAGGCAGAACTTGGTTGCTGGAGAAATATTCTGGAATATTCTTGTGGGCTATTATCATTTTCATTTGTGATTACTGCTTCATTCTTCAATATGAGTAGTACAAACATACAATTGAGATTGCCATTATAAATCAAACTCCTCCCCTTCTTATCATTTTAATGTGAGCTATGTGACTCATTTCGATGCTTGAATTGTTTTCTTTGGCACTTGTTGGTACTTATTGATAGAGGACAGCACTATGTTCTTTCAAAATGTATTTGTTTTGCCCCAGCTGTTATGCTGGTCAAAAGAGTGCACGAGTCTACTTTCTCTAAAATGTTTTGTGGCTCCTTATATTGTTGGACATTTTAATCCTATCTAGATGTGTTGTTTTGTAATGCTTATAATCATATCTTACATATGGATATTGTGATATCTAGATTTTACTGTATGTTCCCTGACATGGCTGACTGTGAAATCAGGTTTCCTCAGAATCAAAGGCAGAAATAAACTTGCCCAAGGCTGAACCTCCACAAACTTCAGAGATAGCTCCTGCAAAAACTCTCTCTCCACCTAATAAAGCTGATAATTCACCTGCCAAAGTTGATGCTACTCCTGTACCTCCTGTGAAAGTTGATACTCCACCTGTACCACCTCCAAAAGTTGATTATGCAACTGATCTCTTTAATATGCTCACTATGGATGCTTCCCCTAGTGAAACCGGATCTAAATCATCTTCGGCTGATGATAATGCATGGGCTGGATTCCAGTGTGAGCTTTATTTCCTTTTTTTCATGATACTATGAGTAGTCAAGGACGTGTTCCTCTTATTTGGTACCTGATGTCTACAATTCTTGAAGTTTAGATTTTAAGATTCAAAGCAATAGTCTTCAAATGCAAGCTCAAAACACAATGTCAGTTATTATTCCCCTCTTTGCTGTAGCTTATGTGCTATGGCCACTAATGAGTTTTTATGCCATGATACCAGTGTATTTACCTGTATTGTTTCTGCCAGTGACAATTTCTTTGCTAATTCTCACAACCTGCAGCTGCGGAAGCTACAACTGCTACCAATAGTGGCACTACAACAAATCCAGTTGAAAGGAAAAACCAGGCTACTGGAGTTGAAGACTTATTTGTAGCTTCACCACCAATGACACAAACTCTGGCTCCCACAAAATCTCAGGCAACTGTCAAGAATGATATCATGAGCCTTTTTGAAAAGGTATGTTCTGCTCCTGAAAATAGCATGGGAAATTTTATTAGATTGCTTACTTTTTAATTTTTATAGACAATATGACAAGTGATGCACATTCGACACGTACCCTCAGTTTGCTGCTAATTTCCTGCTTAATGCATTCTTGTCAACAATTGGACCTGCCAGCCAATGAGGCTTAGGCTAGGTTCTGGGCAGTGTCCACTCTTCATATGGAAATGGGCGCCATGAAAAACAGCTCATTGTTTGGTGTATCTTGTCTGGATTTGATGTAGTGTCAAGTCATTTTCTTAGTTTTTTCTTGGTTTTGAGTCAAAGAGGCAAAACAATCACAAATTTGTCATTGGTGTTGCAGACCAATATAGTATCACCATACTCTATGCATCAACAGCAGCTTGCATTCCTTTCACAGCAACAGGCTGCTCACATGGCTGCTGCTAAATCTTCTGGTACATCTTTGCCCACTGTTCCTCTTCCCCCGAATGGGAGTCCCTCAATACAAAACTGGACAAACCATGGCTATCAAATTCCAGCAAGGGCACCGATGGTTGGACAAAATGGAGCCAACAACTTGAGTCAGGTAACGCAGTTTGGGAACCTCAGGGCAGCCTATCCTTATGGAAGTTATGGAGCATTTCCTACACCACCCAGGTAGTGATCCCACCCTCGTATGATTGTGCTTTTCTCATAAATTAACTACATACTGCTGTCCATTGGATTTGAACCCTTCTCCTCAAAGGCTTACACAGTCTCTTAATTTAAATATTTCATTATTTCATGGTTAATAGAGAGTTTCTGTTTTATAAACTACGTATTTAGTTTGGCATTTTCAAGGTTTGATTTAGCGAAAACATTCATTAATGTCAGTGTTATCACCATAAGCTTTGGAAGCCGTATCTTCAACCAAGCGTTGGGGATGAGTGTTTTTTCCCCCTAAACTAGCATTGTGATTAGGGAATGGTGTATTTTATATCCTTCTATGTTAGCAAGCTTTGTCTTCCTTGCATTATACCCTACCTGGGCCCCCATCTTTAACATTCATCTCATCAAGTTTCCCTCTTGCTGCTAATTTCTCTTTTTCTTGCAGCATGTACCCAAGCATGTCCAACAATGGGACAAGCAATGGGGTTGCGAGCAGGCCATCTGCACCTTCTGTCAGCCCGTGCGATCCGGCAGTGATTATGACTTCTCGTCATTAACTCAAGGAATGTTCTCCAAACCTTGAAACTGTTTGCTGCAGATACGCTGAGTGGATTTTCTTCATGATGAGACCCATGGTTTATAATGATAGAGCACGTCACGTCAGTTGAGGCTCTCCTGAAACCTTGGCGCCAACTAGTTGTAGATGCAGTAAAAACATTTCTTGTTGATGTCATTTGTATTGAGCAGTTTTTCAGGACTAGTAAATATAAGCATTATTTGCCAGTGTTTGTGATGGTCGGAGATCTTCCATCAAGGGAGATGCTGTCGGCATTGTTTGCTAATTATGGCAAAGAAAATTATTTTACATAAATGTCTCATTTGAACATAGTGACACAATTGGGTGGAGCAATGATAGAATGCTGGTTGGTTCCAGTGGAGATAGAATGTATCGCAAAGCGGTTGCCTGCAATACATGATATTCTTGTCATATATTTTACCAAGGCTCATTGTTCGAAGCATGCAGAATTTTCTGAAACATTCTAGTTTGCTCTGTGATAGCTGAGACTTGAGAACATGGACTGCACGGGCAACTCCTCCATGATAAAGAGCAAAGCTTTCAGCATTATTGTTTTCCCTTGGAAAATTGAACAAACTGCTTCTTTTGGGTGCCCCTTTTCTTCCAGACTTTGCTTAGTTGCAAGCACATCAGATGTTGCTCAGGTGCACTCGGTTACCAGTTCAGCTAGCTTGGAATGAAGGTATAGCAATTCTTCTGGTACCTCCATCATACCAGCGGTGGGCTTGGACATTAAGGGGGTATTTATTCTAGGGAAAGTGATTTGAAGTAGGGAAACTGGAGAAAGTGTCACTTCTCTGAAATAAATGGAAGAAGTGATGTCACTTTCAGCACTTTTAGTATTCATTTATCGATAAATGAGAATAAAATTAGAGAATTCTCATTATCATATTGAAATTTGTTTAAAGAGTTAGGTAGAGCCGTGTTCCCGTATCCTATGTTAGAGACTTTAGCAAGTGCCGAATTAACCCTGCCCTCTTGACCATTTGCCTCCACATGGCATATGCCATTTGGCGGCCTGAATGCCAGCTGTCATGAAGAGAGGCCACATAGGGTTAAGGTAGCATAGAGTGCCCTTCCGTAGCCAATGTCAAAGTTATGTGCATCCCTAGTAAGTCATTTTTTCCCTGGTTGCGTAGCTGCCGGGCGACCAACATCTAGGGGCCAAACTCAATGTCCCTGAGCATTTTGCTCTTCCATTGAAGGGTTCAGACTGTTTGATAATAGAGTTCTCAACTAGAATAAATTTCTCAGAGGGTTAAGTGTAATTTTTTTTTAATTGAGGTAGGGCAATATTCGAGGCCATAATAAGGTGCAAACTCTAGCTTTTTGAATGAGCACGTTTTATATATAATATATTGTCAAAAGTATAGATTACAAATTTTCTTTTTCAGAAAATAAAAAAAAAATTATTGGAAGTTCAGTTTAATTTTTGTAATCAGGATTTGACTAATTTTCAAAAGCTATAGCAAGATGAAAAAATCTAATTTTTTTAATGAGTATTTTTCATTTATAACCTTATAAAGGGTATCATTACAAACGGTTCCCTGAGAATAAAAATAAAAATTTTTAAATAATCCAACTTTTGGGAATGCGCCTTTGTTATACATAAGTGCGTAAAAAGTATAAATTACAAAAATCTCTCTTTGGGATAATAAAATTAAAAATTTTAAGAGGTGTAAACTGCAATTATACAATTGAGATTTGAGAAATTTTCAAAGGCTATAGTAACAAAAAATATCTAATTTTTATGTATGTATATTTTTCAAATATAACCGTCTTAAAAATATAAATTACAAGAATCTTTATTTATTAGAGAATAAAAATAAAATTTTATAAGGGCTAAATGTAATTTCACAATTATGACTTGGACAATTTTTAAATGCTATATATAATAAAGAAAAATGTCAAACTTTTTTAATAGATATTTTTCATTTATAACGGAGTAAAAAAATATTAATTACAAAAATCTTTTTCTTTGGGATAATAAAATTAAAAATTTTAGAAGGTGTAAGCTGCAATTATGTAATTGAGATTTGAGAAATTTTCAAAGGCTATAATAAGGAAAAATGACTAAATTTTTTGCATAGATATTTTTCAAATATAACCATCTAAAAAGTATAAATTACAAGAATCTTTATATATTAGACAATAAAAATAAAATTTTATAAGCGCTAAATGTAATTTTACGATTATGATTTTAACAATTTTTAAAGGCTATAATAAAGAAAAATGTCAAACTTTTTTAATAGATTTTTTTCATGCATAACCGTGTAAAAATAAATAAATTATAAAAATATTTCTTTTTGGGATAATAAAATTAAAGCTTTAGGAGGTGTTAGGTGTAATTATATGATTGAGATTTATGAAATTTTAAACACAAGGAAAAATGTCCAACTTTTTGAATATATATTTTTCATGCATAACCATGTAAAAAATATAAATCACAACAATATTTCTCTTTAGGATAATAAAATTCAAAATTTTAGGAGGCGTTAAGTGTAATTATGTAATTGAGATTTGAGCAATTTTTAAAGGCTATAGTAAGGAAAAATGCCCAACTTTTTCAATAGATATTTTTCATAGTAAGGAAAAATGTCACAAAATCTTTCTTTTGGGATAATAAAAGTAAAATTTTTAGGAGGTGAATATTTATTTTTCATGCATAACCATGTAAAAAATATAAATTGCAAAAATCTTCTCTTTGGGGGTAATAAAATTAAAAATTTTAGGAGTTGTTTGGTGTAATTGTGTAATTGAGATTTGGGCAGCTTTTTTGTGCGAGAGCAGCCTACCTCAGTGAGACCCAGAACAGAACTCATCACAACACAGGTATTGTTTTGCTTGGTCACATACTAATTCGCACTCTCTCGGAGTCTAACCTGTGACCTAAGCCTTTTGTCTCACTTAAAGTGAGCGCCTCTCACCAACTGATCGGTCACGCACTAATTCGCACTCTCTCGGAGTCTAACCTGCGACCTAAGCCTTTTGTCTCACTTAAAGTGAGCGCCTCTCACCATCTGATCAGCTGGTGAGAGGCGCTCACTTTAAGTGAGACAAAAGGCTTAGGTCGTGGGTTCGACTCCGGGGGAGTGTGAATTATTGCTCAACTAAGCAAAACAATACATGGCTTGTCCAGAGTTCAGTTCTGGGTCTTACTGAGGTGGGCCGCTCTCTCACAAAAAAAGATCAATTGGTGAGATGCACTCATTTTAAGTGAGACAAAAGGCTTAGGTCGCGGATTCAACTCTGAGGAGTGCGAATTAATGTGCAACTAAGCAAAATAATACCTGGCTTGTACAAAGTTCTGTTCTAAGTCTCACTGAGGTAGGCCGGTCTCTCACAAAAAAGACGTCTTTTTCACGGATCAATTGGTGAGAGGCGCTAACTTTAAGTGAGACAAATGGTTTAGTTCGCGGGTTTGACTCAGAGGGAGTGTGAATTACTAGTACGCAATCAAGCAAAACAATACCTGGCTTGTCATGAGTTTTTATTCTGGGTCTCACTGAGGTGGGCCGCTCTCTCATAAAGGCTATAGTAAGGAAAAATGTGTAGTTTTTTTAATCGATATTTTTCCATGCATAACTGTCTATAAAACATAGATTACACACATTTTTCCTTTTGGGATAATAAAATTAAAAATTTTATGAGGTGTTATTGGTAATTATGCAATTGAGATTTGTACAATTTTTAAAGGCTAAGGAGAAATGTCCAAATTTTTTAGTAGATTTTTTTTCATGCATAACAATGTAAAAAAAACTAATTATTAAAATCTCTCTTTACAATAATAAAATTAAAAATTATAAGAGGTGTTATGTATCATTATATAATTGAGATTTGGGCATTTTTTATAGGCTTTAGTAAGGAAAAAAAATGCAAAATTTTTGAATAGATTTTTTTTCATCAATAACCGAGTATAAAATAAAAATGAAAAAAAAAATTTCTCTGTCGGATAAGAAAATTTAAATTTTAGAAGATGTTAAGTATAATTATGTAATTGGGAATTGGATAATTTTTAAAAGCTATAGTAAGGAAAAATGTATACTTGTTTGAATAGATATTTTTCAAGCATAACCATCTATAAAACATAGATTACAAACATTTTTCTTTTTTTATAATAAAAATAAAAATTTTATTAGGTGTTAGGGGTAATTATGTAATTGAGATTTGGGCAATGTTTAAAGGCAATAGTAAGGAGAAATGTTTAAAATTTTGAATAGATATTTACCATGTATAACCATGTAAAAAATTTAAATTACAAAAATCTTTCTGTCGAATAATAAAATTAAAAATTTAAGGAGGTGTTAGGTGTAATTACATAATTGAGATTTGGCTAATTTCCAAAGCCTATAGTAAGAAAAAATTTTCTCAGTCGGATGATAAAATTAAAATTTTAGAAGACGTTACGTGTAATTATCTAATTGGGATTTGGATAATTTTTAAAGGCTATAGCAATGAAAAATGATTAGTTTTTTTAACAAATATTTTTCACGCATAACCGTCTATAAAACATAGAATGCAATCATTTTTCCTTTTGTGATAATAAAAATAAAAATTTTATTAGTTGTTAGGGGTAATTATGTAATTGAGATTTGGGCAATTTTTAAATGCTATAGTAAGGAGAAATGCCCAAATTTCTGAATAGATATTTTCATGCATAACCATGTAAAATATATAAATTACAAAAAATTTCTCTTTCAAATAATAAAATTAAAAATTTTAGGAGGTGCTAGGTGTAATTATGTAATCGAGATTTGGGTAATTTTTAAAGGCTATAGTAAGGAAAAAATGTCAAACTTTCTGAATAGATTATTTTCATACATAACCGTGTATAAAATACAAATTAGAAAAAAATTTCTCTATCGGATGATAAAATTAAAATTTTAGAAGATGTCATGAGTAATTATGTAATTGGGATTTGGATAATTTTTAAAGGCTATAGTAAGGAAAAATGTCTAGTTGTTTGAATAGATATTTTTCATGCATAACCATCTATAAAAGATAGATTAAAAAATTTTTTTTTTTGGGATAATGAAAACAAAAATTTTATGAGGTATTAGGGGTAATTATGTAATTGAGATGTGGATAATTTTTAAAGGCTATAGCAAGGAAAAATGTCCAAATTTTTTATAAGATATTTTACATGCGCATAACCATGTAAAAAATATAAATTACAAAAATCTTTCTCTTTTGAATAATAAAATGAAAAATTTTAGGAGGTGTTAGGTGCAATTATGTAATTGAGATTTGGGCAATTTTTAAAGGCTATATTAAGGAAAAATGTCAAATTTTTTTGAATTGATTTTTTTCATCCTTAAACGTGTTTAAAATAAAAATTACAAATTTTTTTACAGGATAATAAAATTAAAATTTCAGAATATTAAAATTTTTTTACAGGCTATATTAAAATTTTTTTACAGGATAATAAAATTAAAATTTTTTTGATTTATAATTTTTACATGCTATATAGTAAGGAAGTATGTCTAGCTTTTTTGAGTATATATTTTTCATGCATAACAATCTATAAAACATAGATTACAAAAAAAAATTACCTTTTGGGATAATAAAAATGAAAATTTAATGAGTTGTTAGGGGTAATTATTTAGTTGAGATTCGGACACATTTTAAAGGCTGTAGTAAGGAGAAATGTCCAAATTTTTAAATAGATATTTTTCATGCATAACCATGTAAAAATTTTAAACTACAAAAATCTTTCTCTTTAGACTAATAAAATTAAAAATTTTAGGAGTTGTTAGGTGTAATTAAACAATTGAGATTTCGCCAATTTCTAAGGCCTGTAGTAAGGAAAAATGTTAAACTTTTTGAATAGATGTTTTTTCATCCATAACCGTGTATAAAATAAAAATTACAAAAAATTTTCTCAACCGGATGATAAAATTAAAATTTTGAAGATGTTATGTGTAATTATGTAATTAAGATTTGGATAATTTTTAAATGCTATAGTAAAGAAAAATGATTAGTTTCTTTAACAGATATTTTTCATGCATAACCGTCTATAAAACATAGATTGCAAACATTTTTCCTTTTGGGATCATAAAAATAAAAATTTTATTGGTTGTTAGGGTTAATTATATAATTGAGATTTGGGCAATTTTTAAATGCTATAGTAAGGAGAAATGTCTAAATTTCTGAATAGATATATTCATGCATAACAATGTAAAATATCTAAATTTATGAATAGATATATTCATGCTATAGTAAGGAAAAATGTCTAGTTTTTTGAATATATATTTTTCATGCACAACAGTCTATAAAACCATAGATTACAAAAATTTTTCCTTTTGGGATTATAAAAATGAAAATTTTATGAGTTGTTAGGGGTAATTATGTAGTTGAGATTTGGGCAATTTTTAAAGGCTATAGTAAGGAGAATGTCCAAATTTTTAAATAGATATTTTTCATGCATAACCATGTAAAAAATTTAAATTACAAAAATCTTTCTCTTTCGAATAATAAATTAAAAATTTTAGGAGATGTTAGGTGTAATTACATAATTGAGATTTGGCCAATTTCTAAAGGCTATAGTAAGGAAAAATGTCAAACTTTTTGAATGGATTTTTTTTCATCCATAACCGTGTGTAAAATAAAAATTACAAAAAATTTTCTCATCCGGATCATAAAATTAAAATTTTAGAAGATGTTACATGTAATTATGTAATTGGGATTTGGATAATTTTTAAAGGCTAAAGTAATGAAAAATGATCAGTGTTTTTAAAATATATTTTTCATGCATAACCATATATAAAATATAGATTGCAAACATTTTTCCTTCTGGGATAATGAAAATAAAAATTTAATTATGTAATTTAGATTTGGGGAATTTTTTAATGCTATAGTAATGTGAAATGTCCAAATTTCTGAATAGATATTTTCATGGATAACCATGTAAAATATATAAATTATAAAAATCTTTCTCTTTTGAATAATAAAATTAAAAACTTTAGGAGATACTAGTGTAATTATTTAATCGAGATTTGGGCAATTTTTAAAAGCTATAGTAAGTTAAAAATGTCAAACTTTTTTAATAGATTTTTTTTTCATCCATAACCATGTATAAAATACAAATTAGAAAAAGTTTCTCAGTCTCATAATAAAATGTTATGAGTAATTATGTAAATGGGATTTTTATAATTTTTAAAGGTTATTGTAAGGAAAAATGTCTAGTTGTTTGAATAGATATTTTTCATCTATAAAAGATAGATTATAAATTTTTTTTTGGGATAATAAAAATAAAAATTTTATGTGGTGTTAGGGGTAATTATGTAATTGAGATTTGGACAATTTTTAAAGGCTATAGTAAGGAAAAATGCCCATATTTTTTATAAGACATTTTTCATGCATAACCATGTAAAAAATATAAATTACAAAAATCTTTTTCTTATGAATAATAAAATGAATAATTTTAATGGGTGTTAGCTGTAATTACATAATTAAGATTTGGTCAATTTTTAAAGGCTATTACAAGGAAAAATGTCAAATTTTTTTAATTGATTTTTTTTCATCCTTAAGCGTGTACAAAATAAAAATTACAAAAAATTTTCTTTATCATATAATAAAATTAAAATTTCAAAAAATGTTACTTGTAAATTTATAATTGGAATTTTCATAATTTTTTAAGGCTACAGTAAAAAAATGTCTAGTATTTTGAATATATACATTTCATGCATAACAATCTATAAAACATGGATTACAAAAAAATTTTCCTTTTGGGATAATAAAAATGAAAATTTTGTGAGTTGTTAGGGGTAATTATGTAGTTGAGACTTGGGAATTTTTAAAGGCTAAAGTTAGGAGAAATGTCCAAATTTTTAAATAGATATTTTTCATGCATAACCATGTAAAAATTTTAAATTACAAAAGTGCTTCTTTTTCGAATAATAAAATTAAAAATTTTAGGAGGTGTTAGGTGTAATTACATAATTGAGATTTGGAAAATTTCTAAAACCTATAGTAAGGAAAATTGTCAAACTTTTTGAATAGATTTTTTTTCATCCATAAAATTGTATAAAATAAAAATTATAAAAAAATTTCTCAGCCGGTTAACAAAATTAAAATTTTAGAAGATGTTACGTGTAATTATGTAATTGGGATTTGAATAATTTTTAAATGATATAGTAATAAAAAATAATTACTTTTTTTAACAGATATTTTTCATCCATAACCGTCTATAAAACATAGATTGCAAATATTTTTCCTTTTGGGATGATAAAAATAATAATTTTCCTTTTGGGATAATAAAAATAATAATTTTATTAGGTGTTAGGGGTAATTATGTAATTGAGATTTGGGCAATTTTTAAATGCTATAGTAAGGAGAAATGTCCCAATTTCTGAATTGATATTTTCTTGCATAACCATATAAAATATATAAATTACAAAAATCTCTCTCTTTCAAATAATAAAATTAAAAACTTTTGGAGGTGCTATGTGTAATTATGTAATCGAGATTTGGGTAATTTTTAAAGGCTATTGTAAGGAAAAATGTCAAACTTTTTGAATAAATTATTTTTCATCCATAACTGTGCATAAAATACAAATTAGAAAAAGTTTCTCTTTCGGATAATAAAATTTCTACTTGTTTGAATAGATATTTTTCATGAATAACTGTCTATAAAAGATAGATTATAAACATTTTTTTTATAATAAAAATAAAAATTTTATGAGGTGTTAGGGGTAATTGTGTAATTGAGATTTCGACAATTTTTAAAGGCTAAGTAAAAATGTCCAAATTTTTTATAAGATATTTTTCATGCATAACCATGTAAAAAATATAAATTACAAAAGTATTTCTCTTTCGAATAATAAAATGAAAAATTTTAGGAGGTGTTACATTAAAAATTGAAATTTGGGCAATTTTTAAAGGCTATAGTAAGGGAAAATGTCAATTTTTTTAATTTATTTATTTTTCATATTTAAGCATGTATAAAATAAAAATTACAAAAAAAATTCTTTATCAGATAATAAAATTAAAATTTCAGAAGATGTTACTTGTAAATTTATAATTGGGGTTTTTTTTTATAATTTTTAAAGGTTAGAGTAATGAAAAATGTCTAGTATTTTGAATATATATTTTTCTTGCATAACAGTCTATAAAACATTTGATTACAAAATTTTTTTCCTTTTGGGATAATAAAAATGAAAATTTTATGAGCTGTTAGGGGTAATTATGTCGTTGAGATTTGGGCAATTTTTAAATGCTATAGTAAGGAGAAATGTCCAAATGTTTAAATAGATATTTTCCATGCATAACCATGTAAAAAATTTGAATTACAAAAATCTTTCTCTTTTGAAAAATAAAATTAAAAATTTAGGAGGTGTTAGGTGTAATTACATAATTGAGATTTGGAAAATTTCTAAAGCCTATAGTAAGGAAAATTGTCAAAAACTTTTTGAATAGATTTTATTTTCATTAATAAACCTATATAAAATAAAAATTATGAAAAATTTTCTTAGCTGGTTAACAAAATTAAATTTTTTGAAGATGTTACGTGTAATTATGCAATTGGGATTTGGATAATTTTTAAAGGCTATAATAATGAAAAATGATTAGTTTTTTTAAAGAATATTTTTCATGTATAACCATCTATAAAACTTAAATTGCAATTATTTTTCCTTTTGGGATAATGAAAATAAAAATTTTATTAGGTTTTAGGGGTAATTATGTAACTGAGATTTGGCCAATTTTTAAATGCTATAGTAAGGAGAAATGACCAAATTTCTAAATAGATATTTTCATGCATAACCATGTAAAATATATAAATTACAAAAATCTTTCTCTTTCGAATAATAAAATTAAAAACTTTAGGAGGTGCTAGGTGTAATTATGTAATCTAGATTTGGGCAATTTTTAAAGGCTATAGTAAGTTAAAAATGTCAAACGTTTTTATTTCAAAAATATTTTCCTTTTGGGATAATAAAAATGAAAATTTTATTAGTTGTTTAGGGTAATTATGTAGTTGAGATTTGGGCAATTTTTAAAGGTTATAGTAAGGAGAAATGTCCAAATTTTAAATAGATATTTTTCATGCATAACTATGTAAGAAATTTAAATTACAAAAATCTCTCTTTGAATAATAAAAGTACAAATTTTAGGGGGTGTTAAGTATAATTATGTAATCGAGATTTGGGCAATTTTTAAAGGCTATAGTAAGGGAAAAATGTCAAATTTTTTGAATAAATTTTATTTCATCCATAACCGTGTATAAAATAAAAATTACAAAAAATTTTCTTTGACAGATAATAAAATTAAAGTTTTTGAAGATGTTACGAGTAATTATGTAATTAAAATTTGGTATAATAAAAATAAAAATTTTATTAGGTGTAAGGGGTATTTATGTAATTGAGATTTGGGCAATTTTTAAATGTTATAGTAAGGAGAAATGCCCAAATTTTTAAATAGATATTTTTCATGCATAACCACGTATAAAATATAAATTACAAAAATCTTTCTCTTTGGAATAATAAAATTAAAAATTTTAGGAGGTGTTAGGTGTAATTATATAATTGAGATTTGGGAAATTTTTAAAGGCTATAGTAAGGAAAAAAATGATAAACTTTTTTTTTTTTCATCCATAACCGTGTATAAAATAAAAATTACAAAAAAAATTCTCTACCGGACAATACCATTAAAATTTTAGAATATGTTACGTGTAATTATGTAATTGGGATTTGGATAATTTTTAAATACTATAGTAAGGAAAAATGTGTAGTGTTTTTAATAGATATTTTTCATGCATAACCGTCTATACACATAGATTACAAACATTTTTTCCTTTTGGGATAATAAAAATAAAAATTTTATGAGGTGTTAGGGTTAATTATGTAATTGAGATTTGTAAAATTTTTAAAGGTTATAGTAAAGAGAAATGTCCAAATTTTTTAGTAGTTTTTTTTTCATGCATAACAATGTAAAAACACATAAATTATTAAAATCTCTCTTTCGAATAATAAAATTAAAAATTTTAGGAGGTGTTGGGTGTCATTATATAATATAGATTTGGGCAATTTTTAAAGGCTATAGTAAGGGAAAAATGTATAATTTTTTAATAGACTTTTTTGTCATCCATAACCACATATAAAATAAAAATGAAAAAAAATTTCTCTGTCAGATAGTAAAATTAAAATTTTAGAAGATGTCAAACGTAATTATGTAATTGGGAATTGGATAATTTTCAAAGGCTATAGTAAGGAAATATGTATAGTTGTTTGAATAGATATTTTTCATGCATAACCGTCAATAAAACATAGATTACGAGCACTTTTTTAATAATAAAAATAAAAATTTTTCATGCACAACAGTCTATAAAACATAGATTACAAAAAGGTTTTCCTTTTGGGATAATAAAAATGAAAATTTTATGAGTTGTTAGGGGTAATTTTGTAGTTGAGATTTGCTAATTTTTAGAGGCTATAGTAAGGAGAAATGTGCAAATTTTTAAATAGATATTTTTCATGCATAACAATGTAAAAAATTTAAATTACAAAAATCTTTCTCATTCGAATAATAAAATTAAAAATTTTAGGAGGTGTTGCGTGTAATTATGTAATTGGGATTTGGATAATTTTTAAATGCTACAATAATGAAAAGTGATAAGTTTTTTTAACATATATTTTTCATGCATAACCGTCTATAAAACATAGATTACAAATATTTTTCCTTTTGGCATAATAAAAAAAAGTTTATTAGTTGTCAGAGGCAATTATGTAATTGAGATTTGGGCAATTTTTAAATGCTATAGTAAGGAGAAATGTCCAAATTTCTGAATAGATATTTTCGTGCATAACCATGTAAAATATATCAATTACAAAAATCTTTCTCTTTCGAATAATAAAATTAAAAATTTTAGGAGGTGCTAGGTGTAAGTATGTAATCGAGATTTGGGCAATTTTTAAAGGCTATAGTAAGTTAAAAATGTCAAACTTTTTGAATAGATTTCTTTCATCCATAACCATGTATGAAATACAAATTAGAAAAATGTTTCTCTATCGGATAATAAAATTAAAATTTTAGAAGATGTTATGAGTAATTATGTATTTGGGATTTGGATAATTTTTAAAGGTTATAGTACGGAAAAATATCTAGTTGTTTGAATAGATATTTTTCATGCATAACCGTCTATAAAAGATAGATTTTAAACATTGTTTTAGATAATAAAAATAAAAATTTGATGAGGTGTATGGGGTAATTATGTAATTGAGATTTAGACAATTTTTAAAGGCTATAGTAAGGGGAAAAATGTCAAACATTTTTTCATCCATAACCATGTATAAAATAAAAATTACAAAAAAAATTCTCAAAGGGATAATAAAATTAAAATTTTATAAGATGTTACCCTTTAATTATGTAATGGGGATTTGGATAATTTTTAATGGCTATAGTAAGGAAAAATGTCTATTTTTTTAATAGATATTTTTCCTTACTATAACCTTTAAAAATTTTTGAATAGATATTTATTTCATTCATAACCGTGTATAAAATAAAAACTACAAAAACTTTTCTTTGTTGGATAATAAAATTAAAATTTTAGAAGATGTTACAAACATCTATATTTTAACCGTCAATAAAATATAGATTACAAACATTTTTCTTTTTGGGTAATAAAAATAAAAATTTTATGAGTTGTTAGGGGTAACTATGTAATTTAGATTTGGGAAATTTTTAAAGGCTAAAGTAAGGAGAAATGTCCAAATTTTTTAATCAATATTTTTCATGCATAACCATGTAAAAAATATAAACTAAAAAAATCTTTCTTTTTAAAATAATAAAATTAAAAATTTTAGGAGGTGTTAGGTGTAATTATATAATTGAGATTTGGGCAATTTTTAAAGGCTATAGCCTATATAGCAAGGAAAAATGTCAAACTTTTTAAATAGATTTTTTTTTTTTCATCCATAATCGTGTATAAAATAAAAATTACAAAAAAAATTTCCCTGTCGGATAAGAAAATTGAAATTTCAGAAGATGTTATTTGAAATCATGTAATTGTGATTTGGATAATTTTTAAAGGTTATAGTAAGGAAAAAATGTCTATTTTTTTAATAGATAGTTTTCATGCATAACTGTCTATAAAACTTTTATGAGGTGTTAGGGGTGATTTTGTAATTGATATTTGGCCAATTTTTAAAGGTTATAGTAAGGAGAAATGTGCAAATTTTTCAATAGATATTTTTCATGTATAACAATGTAAAAAAATATAAATTATAAAAATCTTTCTCCTTCAAATAATAAAATTAAAAATTTTAGGAGGTATTAGTTGTAATTACATAATTGAGATTTGCATAATTTTTAAAGACTATAGTAAGGAAAAAATTGTCAAAATTTTTTAATAGATATTTTTTCATTCTTAACCTTGTATAAAATAAAAACTACAAAAACTTTTCTTTGTCGGATAATAAAATTAAAATTTTAGAATATGTTACGTGTAATTATGTACCCCCTCTATTCCTTTTTATTTATCACAAATCCATGTTTTTTCTATCTGTCATTTTCTAACATCAACAATCATTTATTATTTTTTTTTCCAAAATTTCGCTTAACACTCTATTTAATTCTCCTCTTAGAATTAAATATGAGAGAGAAATGTGAAGATATAAATTAGGGGTAACCACGACAATAGATAAAAAGGAACGGAAAGAGTAATTGGGACTTGGATAATATGTAAAGGTTATAAGGAAAAACGTCTAGTTTTTTTAATAGAAATTTTTCATGCATAATCGTCTATACTTATGTAATTGAGATTTAGACAATTTTTAAAGTCTATGGTTAGGAGAAATATCCACATTTTTTAAAAGATAATTTTCATGCATAATCATGTAAAAAATATAAATTAAAAAAAATATTTCTCTTTTGAATAATAAAATTAAAAATTTTAGGAGATGTTAGGTGTAGTTATATAATTGTGATTTTTGCAATTTTTAAAGGCTATAGTGAGAGAATAAATATCAAACTTTTAAATAGATTTTTTTTTATCAGTAACCGAGTATAAAATAAAAGGTACAAAACAAGTTTCTCTCTCGGAAAATAAAATTAAAATTAAAATTTTACAAGTTCTTACGTGTAATTATGTAATTGGTACTTGGATAATTTTTAAAGGCTAGTAAGGAAAAATGTCTAGTTTTTTTAATAGATATTTTTCATGAATAACCATCAATAAAACATAAATTACAACTATTTTTCTTTTTGGGATAATAAAAATAAAAATTTTATGAGGTGTTAGGGGTAATTAGGTAATTGAGATTTGAGCAATTTTAAAGGCTATAGTAAGGAGAAATGTCCAAATTTTTTAATAGATATTTTTCATGCATAACCATATAAAAAATATAAATTAAAAAATATTTCTCTTTCGAATAATAAAATTAAAAATTTTAGGAGGTGTTAGGTGTAATTATATAATTGAGACTTGGGCAATTTTTAACAACTATGGTAAGAAAAAATTGTCAAACTTCTTTAAGCTTGTATAAAATAATAATTACAAAAAAAAAAAAATTCTCTGTCTGATATTAAAATTAAAATTTTAGAGGATATTACGTGTAATTATGTAATTCAGATTTGGATAATTTTTAAGGGCTATAGTAAGGAAAAATGTCTAGTTTTTTCAAGAGATATTTTTCATGGATAACCGACATAGATTACAAACATTTTTCTTTTTTTGAAAATAAAAATATAAATTTTATGAGTTGTTAGGGGTAATTATGTAATTGAGATTTGTACAATTTTTAAAGGCTATTGTAAGTAGAAATGTCTAAATTTTTTAATGGATATTTTTCATGCCTAACTATGTAAAAAATATATAAATTACAAAATTTTTTCTTTTTCGAATAATAAAATAAAAAATTTTAGGAGGTGTTAGGCGTAATTACATAATTCGGATTTGGGCAATTTTTAAAGGCTGTAAGGGAAAAATATCAAACTTTTTTAATAGATTTTTTTCATGTGTAACCATGTATAAAATAAAAATTACAAAAAAATTTATCTGTCGGATAATAAAATTAAAATTTTAGAAGATGTTACGTGTAATTATTTTTCATGAATAACCGTCTATAAAACAAAAATTAAAAAAAATGTTTTTCTAATAAAAATAAACATTCTATGAGATCTTATGGATAAGTATGTAATTGAGATTTGGGCAATTTTTAAAAGCTATAGTAAAGGAAAAATGTCAAACTTTTTTAATAGATTTTTTTTCATCAATAACCGTGTATAAAATAAAAACTAAAAAAAAAAATTTCTGTCGATAATAAAATTAAAATTTTAGAAGATGTTACATGTAATTATTTAATTGAGATTTGGATAATTTTTAAAAGCTACAGTAAAGAAAAATGTCTAGTTTTTGAATTGATATTTTTCATGCATAACCATCTATAAAACATAGATTACAAACATTTTTCCTTTTCGAATAATGAAAATTAAAATTTTATGGGGTGTTAAGGGTAACTGTATAATTGAGATCTGGGAAATTTCTAAAGCCAATAGTAAGGAGAAATGTCCAAATTTTTGAATAAATATTTTTTCATGCATAACTTTGTTAAAAAATATATATTACAAAAAATTTTCCCTTTCGAATAATAAAATTAAAAAATTTAGGAGGTGTTAGTTGTAATTATGTAATTGAAATTTGGGCAATTTTTAAATGCTACAGTAATTTGAAAAAAATGTCAAACTTTTTTAATAGATTTTTTTTCACCCATAATAGTGTATAAAATAAAAATTACAAAAAGATTTCTCAATAGGATAATAAAATTAAAATTTTAAAAGATGTTACGTCTTTCTTGGTGAGTTGTCAGTCTTTCCTTCTTCTCTTGCTTGGTTGTTCTTCTTCTTTGAATCTGTACTATACTGTTTTTTTTTTTTTTTCCTTTCAAGAAATGAATGGTTTATCTATTTTTTTTTTAAAAATGTTACGTGTAATTATTTAATTGAGATTTGGATAATTTTTAAAAGCTATGGTAAGAAAAATGTCTATTTTTGAATTGATATTTTTCATGCATAAAACCCTGTAAAAAAAACCACGCAAACATTAGCTTGAAGTTAAATAACTGAGAAAAACTGTCCTTCTATTTGATTACTGCTGAGGGTGAAAGAAGAAAAAAACCAAGCAAGCTGTAGTCCTTTTGAGAGGGTTAGGATTGAAGGTGTGGTTGCAGAAAAGACAATTATTTAAAAAACAAGTGTGACTGCAGGATTTGAAAGGGTTTGATTTCTTGGCCGCCAATTCAACCAGTGATTAACATGACACACATTCAACTTGCACGTTTGCCTCACAAATGATAAGTTGCCACGAGGGTAAGCATGTCCTACTTTTTCCAGGGTGGTCGGTTCTGCAGTTTTTTGGCTGTATGCATGTTGCATTTGTAACCGGTGAAGCACAAAGAGCCGTGTTCTTTGTGTGGTAGCTAGGCCCTCCTAAAATGACCACCAAAAGTTTCTGACTTCATTTCAGACACGGCCATACCTATGAGATTTTGACCATCTTAAGTTGTGCATCAATTGAATTGCAATTCCAAGGTTTAAGAGTGATCAAGATGAGAAATTTTCCATATTTTGCAACTTTTTTCTTTACTTATAGTTGTATATTTAAGTGAAGGTTTTGAATTTGACATGTGATTTATTCATTTTATTAAAAAAAATTTATATGTGGTTTGTTCAATTTTTTTTTTATAAAAAACAGTACTTTGAGTGGCCAATATTGTCTGCTATCGTATCTGAGGCTGGGGATAACGATGTTAAAAAATAAAAAGCGCCAATATAAGAGGAACACTTGGCGCCTTGATATAGATGTCATCAGTTGGAGGCTTGGAGCATATTTCTTCGTTATATTGTAATTCAGTTATAAAGTAAATAATAAGATATCAGAGATACATGGTTTCTGGTCCTACTCTTTTAATTTGTTCGGGTTGTTGGAACTGGGAACTTGCAAGCCGGTTGAATGAATCGAAAGATTAGAGAAGTCTGATGCAGTGACGCGTTTTCCTCCCATCTCTTATCGGTCATCGGTCAATGATGATCATCATTAATGATATGTTGCTAGTCTGATTTGATGTTTTACAGTGTACCGAAAGCAACTTTTTTTTTTACGAGGATTATTGGTTAGGTCGGTAAGGAGTAGTTCTGAGAACAACCTAATGCGAAACATCTTGACTGTGACCCTTTTGTTGCATTCATGGCACACTGGAGCAGTTTCTGTCTGCATTGGTAAGTCACTTGCATATATACAATATCATTCTAGCTTGTGCTTCTCTTTTACCAATGCTATTATTATAATAAGTGAATCTAGCGGGCATGCATGGGCCATCCCTAGCTCATCATCAATCATGCATCAAACTAGTTATGGAGGAAAGGCCAATAGAGAACATACATACAGAAAAAAAAAAAAAAAAAAAGGGAGCTGGTTTTGATTGAAATTGGGCGTAAGCCGTTCAATTGGTTTTATCCAGTCCCGGCTTGTGAGATGCTTTTTTTTTTTTTTTTAAAAAAAACAATATTGATTATCAAAGAGAGATGTTACAAATAAGAAAGCTCATTAGAAGTGGATACTAATAACAGACAATAAATAAAATAAAATAAAAAAACAGAAAAATACAAAACAGTAAGAGTATACCCTTTAAAAACCATAGTAGACAAAACTACAAGCATAACAAAGGGTTCGTTTTTAACTGTTCAGTCATAATAATAAATTTGTGGTTTATCCACTTTTTATAAAAAAAAAAAAAAAACTGTTCAGTCATAAGAGGAACATTGTTTTTAAAAATGAATAAATAAATAAACCATTTTAATTAAAAAAAAACACAACACAACACAAGAAGAGTACCACAGTTTTCCTCTGACACGACGCAATTTTATTTAAAGTGTTTTTTCCCCCCAAAAACCACTACTAAATCAAACTATTGACATCCATGGGTTCAGATGCGATCTTCTTTTGCCACTTTTCCTTATAAATATATATATATATATTGATGCAACAATCACTGCCTTATAAATATCTCTCCCTTCCTTTGAAAAAGCTTCAGCGATTTCTGAGAAAGAGAGAGAGAGAGAGAGATGGGAGCTGCTATGGAGATGAGAATGGCCCTTGTTTCGGCTATTGTGGCATTAACGGCGGTGATGTTCTGGCTTTCAGGGTTGGGAATTCTAAGTTTCCTATCCTCTGAAGTCCCCAGAATGTATGGATCGTTGCTGTCGTGGCTCGTGCCGCCTTATCTCTACATCATCATCAACGGCATCATCCTCTCAATCGCCGCTTCATCGAGGTTTCACAAGGTTGCCACAGAGGATGTTGATCTGGCGCCGGTGATACCAACAACGGAGTTAACTACGCCTGCAGAATACGTAGTCGAGAGCGTTGATGCCGAGGAGTCTCAGGGAGTACTGGGCGTTTATTATAAGGTGGCTGTTGGAGATGAGCTGATTATAGAAGAAGGTCATGAGGAAAAGGAAAAGGAAAAGGAGTTTGTCTTGAAGCCGAGAGAAGAAGAATCCGGCTGCGGGGGGGATATACTGACGAGGTTTTCGCTTGCTGAGGAGAAACCGCTGGTTTCATCCCGCTTCGGGAATCATCGCAAGACAGTGAAAGCAACTACTGATCATGGTACGTCGACGATATTATTCTAAAACATAATATATATATAACACAGCAGCATAATTCGGCCCATGCATATTCTCCCACCGGGGCCGGCCGGTGGACGTGCAGAGGGCCGAATTGGTTACGTGACGTATCTCACTACGGTGACCAAATTAATGTTAGTAAATAAACTTGTTTTATGTCTATGTTTAATAGTTTGTCTTGAGATGTGTTTTCTAAATCATGTGGTGTATGATAAGTTGGTTGTCTTGAGATATGTGTCTTTTGATCAAGTGCTTGTAAACTTTAAGAAAGGAGATGTACTGAGAACAAAAAGGGTGAGTGAATGTAGTCCCTTTATCTATCTGCAGAAATTCAGTGACCTTTCTGAAAAAGGGTGAACATCACCTTGATTCTCTTCATCCTTCTTGGCAGATCAACAACAATTTGAGTGGGATCTTTGTCAAGGTCAGTTCAATCAACTAGGTACACTCTACACTCATCCTCTCCTTGTTTGAAGGTGAAATGGTTTATACTTGTTTGAGAAGTGTGTGCAACTTCATGAATGGCTTGTAAATTGGAAGAGCTGCAGTTTGTGTTTGCTTTGATTTAACATTGTGGTATCAGAGCTACAAAATCTTGTGCCGATCTACGATTTTTGATCTTCGGTTACTGTAGATCCGGGCCAAAATTTCTTCCAATTTGGGCAAAATTTCTTGAACTGTAGTCTTTGTGGTGGTGGTAAAAGCCATAGTTGCTGTTGATCCATCAGTTGAAGTAGGAGAGTTCAAGTGAATCATGAACAACATGTTCCCATTTCAGTTTCCTAAACTCACAAAGGAGAACTATGAGAATTGGTGTATTCGAATGAAAGCTTTACTGGGATCACAAGATGTGTGGGAGATTGTAGAAAAGGGCTATGATCAACCAGCAAATGAAGAAGGGTTGACAGCTGCACAGAAGGACACCTTTCAGAAGGCAAAGAAGAAGGACCAGCAAGCACTAACTCTCATTCACATGTGCTTGGATGAGAGCATGTTTGAGAAGATTGCTGCAGCAACCACTGCAAAGGATGCATGGGAGATCCTAAAAAATTCTTTCAGAGGGAAAGATAAAGTGGTTAAAGTCCGTCTACAAGCTTTGAGAAGTGATTATGAAGCTCTTAAAATGAAGGAATCAGAAACTATTGAAGAGTATGTCAATGGTGTTCTGGTAGTTGTCAATCAATTGAAGAGATATGGAGAGACTTTACAAGATGTTCAAGTGGTTGAAAAAATTCTTCGCTCATTGACTCCAAAATTTGATTATATAGTGACTGCTATTGAAGAATCAAAAGATGTGGAATCAATGACTATAGATCAGCTGTTGGGTTCTTTGCAGGCTCGTGAAGAGAGATTGAAGAAAAGAGAAGAAAGTGTTGTTCATGCATTGCAAGCAAAGTTAGATGTGAGAGAAAAAGGAGAAACACACCAACAATATATTGAGAGCCGAGGAGGAGGTCGAGGAAGAACAAGAGGCAGAGGTCAAGGTCGATTTCATGGCAGTCGTGGAAGAGGCAGAAGTGGCAGGACATTTTCTCAAGATGCAGAGTCAAGTGGTAGGCAGCAAAACTTTAGAGGAAGAGGCAGAGGTGGTTGGTTTCAAGGTGGCCGTGGGCGTGGTAGATACGCCAATGTAAAGTGCTACAACTGTCAGAAATTTGGGCACATCGCAGCAAATTGTTGGTTGAAGACAGCTAAGGATGACAAAGCAAATTATGTGGAGGTTGAGGAAAGTGAAGAGTCGACATTATTATTAAGTTGCAATGGAGAAGAAGAAAGAAATGCCAAGTTTTGGTACCTTGACTCAGGAGCCAGTAATCACATGACTGGGAATAAAGACTTATTCTACAATCTTGATGAGAGTGTTAAAGGCAGCATCTCGTTTGGTGATAAGACTAAAGTGCCAGTTATGGGCAAAGGTGATATCCTTATCAGATCAAAAAATGGTGATCATCAATTCATCTCTCAAGCTTATTATGTTCCAGCCTTAAAAACAAATATCTTGAGTATTGGGCAGCTATTGGAGAAAGGGTATGAAATAGATATGAACAAGAATGGGCTACTTATGAGAGATGGAAAAAAGAGGATGATAGCAAAGGTGCCATTATCAAAGAACAATATGTTCAAGCTGAAAATTAACTATGATAGTCCCATGTGTTTGAAGACTTCTATGGGTGATCTTTCATGGCTTTGGCATCTCAGAATGGGTCATTTGAATTTTGGTGGGCTGGAGCAATTGTTCAAAGAAAACATGGTGTATGGTTTGCCATACATACATCATCCCAATCAAATTTGTGAATGTTGTATGTATGGAAAGCAATCAAGGATGAGTTTTCCAAAGGAATCACTTTCCAGAGCTTCTAAGCCACTTGAATTAGTACATGCCGACATATGTGGGCCTATCCAACCAAGTTCTTTTGGAAGGAATAGGTACTTCTTATTATTTATTGATGATTGTACTCGAAAAACTTGGGTTTATTTCTTGAAGGAAAAATCAGAAGCACTTGAAGTCTTCAAGACATTCAAAGCTCAAGCTGAAAATGAAAGTGGCTATTTGATCAAAGCATTACGAACTGATCGAGGAGGGGAGTTTACATCAAAACTATTCAACCAGTTCTGCAATCACTGTGGCATTCGTCATTTTTTGACTGTGCCGAGATCACCCCAACAGAATGGTGTTGTAGAGAGGAAAAACAGAACAATTCTCAATATGGCTCGTAGTATGTTGAAGAGTAAATTAATGCCAAAGGAATTTTGGGCAGAGGCAGTAGCATGTGCAGTCTATTTGAGTAATCGATGTCCCACACAGAAATTGAAGCAAAAAACACCACAAGAAGCTTGGAGTGGTAGAAAGCCAAACATTTCCCATTTGAGAGTGTTTGGTAGCATCGCCTATGTTCATGTCCCGGATGAGACAAGAAGCAAGTTAGATGATAAGAGTGAGAAGTTGGTGTTTGTGGGATATGCCAAGAACTCAAAGGGTTATAAATTTTATAATCCTCAGACTAGAAGAACTATAATTAGTAGAGATGCAAAATTTGATGAAGAAAGCTCTTGGAAGTGGGAAATCTCTCAAAATGAAAATTACAATTTTTTTCCTCTACTTGAGGAGTTTCAAGGTACTGATTCATCATCAGGTGAGATTGTAGAAGTTGCGGCATCTCAAGCGCCATCCCAAGTGTCTCATGTTGATCAAGGAGATTTGTCTTCTCCTAGCTCATCGGAAAGGCCATCTCGTATGCGAAGCATAGCTGAATTATATGAAGAGACGGAAGAAATTAATGAGGATTCCACTCTATTCTGTTTGTTTGCAGATATAGAGCCAATGTGCTTTGAAGAAGCTATTCAAGATGAAAAATGGAGAATGGCTATGAATGAGGAGATAACAGCCATTAATAAAAATGAGACGTGGGAGTTAGCAACGCTGCCTAAAGGAAAGAAGCCTATAGCAGTGAAATGGATTTACAAAGCAAAGAAAAACTTTAAAGGAGAAGTTGAAAAGTATAAAGCTCGCCTTGTGGCAAAAGGATTCACCCAAAAGGCAGGAATCGATTATGATGAGGTATTTGCTCCGGTGGCTCGTATGGAGACAGTTCGTTTGATTATTGCAATGGCAGCTCAACAAAGATGGAAGCTATATTTGATGGATGTAAAATCAGCCTTTTTAAATGGGGTCTTAGAAGAAGAGGTGTATGTGAATCAACCACAAGGTTACATTATTGATGGGCAAGAAGATAAAGTGTTGAAGTTGAAGAAAGCTTTATATGGCCTTAAACAAGCTCCAAGGGTTTGGTATAATTGCATTGATGAATATTTTCAGAAAAATGGCTTCACAAAGTGTCCGTATGAACATGCTTTGTATGTGAAAGAGAACAAAGATGGAGGGATTATGTATGTTTGCTTGTATGTAGATGATTTGATCTTCACAGGCAATAATCAGATCATCATTGAAGACTTTAAGAAGCAAATGACTGCAAGGTTTGAAATGACTGACTTGGGGCTCATGTGTTATTATTTAGGCATTGAGGTGAAACAAAATGACGAAGGAACCTTTCTTTCTCAAAAGGCCTATGCAGAAGCAATAGTAAAGGAATTCAAGATGGATATGTGCAACCCCGTTTCTACACCTGTGGAATGTGGAATCAAGCTTTCAAGGTTTGATAATGCTGAAAAGATAGATCCCACTATGTTTAGAAGATTAGTGGGAAGGTTGCGGTTTCTAACCTGTACAAGACCAGATATCTTATATGGTGTTGGTGTTATTAGTCGCTACATGGAAGCCCCAACTATGACTCATATGAAAGCAGCTAAAAGAATTCTTCGATATGTGAAAGGAACATTGAATTATGGGTTGTCTTATACCATTGCAAATGATTTCAGGTTGTTTGGTTATAGTGACAGTGATTGGGGAGGAGATGTGGATGAAAGAAAAAGCACTAGTGGTTTTGTTTTTTTTATGGGTGCTGCTGCATTTGCTTGGAGTTCAAAAAAACAACCAATTGTTACTCTCTCAACATGTGAAGCTGAATATGTTGCAGCAGCTTCTTGTGTTTGCCATGCCATTTGGTTGAGAAATCTTCTGGGCAATTTGGGGTTTGAGCAATCTGGAACAACAGATATTTTTGTGGATAACAAATCAGCTATTTCTTTGGGGAAAAATCCAATTTTTCATGAAAGAAGCAAGCATATTGACACTAAATATCATTTTATAAGAGAATGTGTTGGTAAGAAAATGATCCAGCTGAAGTATGTGCAATCCAAAGAGCAAGTGGCTGATTTGTTTACAAAAGCTTTAAAGTTTGAAGATTTCTGCAGGATGAGAACAAGCCTTGGTGTAGTGAAAGGCTGATGACAAGTTTAAGGAAGGGTGTTAGTAAATAAACTTGTTTTATGTCTATGTTTAATAGTTTGTCTTGAGATGTGTTTTCTAAATCATGTGGTGTATGATAAGTTGGTTGTCTTGAGATATGTGTCTTTTGATCAAGTGCTTGTAAACTTTAAGAAAGGAGATGTACTGAGAACAAAAAGGGTGAGTGAATGTAGTCCCTTTATCTATCTGCAGAAATTCAGTGACCTTTCTGAAAAAGGGTGAACATCACCTTGATTCTCTTCATCCTTCTTGGCAGATCAACAACAATTTGAGTGGGATCTTTGTCAAGGTCAGTTCAATCAACTAGGTACACTCTACACTCATCCTCTCCTTGTTTGAAGGTGAAATGGTTTATACTTGTTTGAGAAGTGTGTGCAACTTCATGAATGGCTTGTAAATTGGAAGAGCTGCAGTTTGTGTTTGCTTTGATTTAACAATTAAAAGGTCTGCACCTCAGTTTTGAGGTGGATATATAGGACCCGCGCTATACTCTGTTTAATTTTCAACAAGTAATCAAGAAAACAAAAACATTAAAGTTATCAAATTAATGGTCGAGATTCCATACTGCTATAATATATTAAGTGAGAATAAAATGATTTTTTTGGATCTTGAAACAGGCAAGGCTTTGAGAGTGGTTCCTCGATCTAAGAGGAACGAGACGCTGGAGAGCACCTGGAGGACAATAACGGACGGTAGGCCGGTTCCACTGGCTCGCCATCTCAAGAAGCCTGACACGTGGGATGCCCTTCACGGCCCGGCGGCATCCCCAGTGAGGAAGACAGAGACATTTAGTGAACGGCGACCAGCATCTCCCGGAGGGACATCCTCGTCGGCCGGAAGGATCCGCCGGGAGCCATCACTTGGTCAAGACGACCTCAACCGACGGGTGGAGGCCTTCATTAACAAGTTCAACGAGGAGATGCGGCTGCAGCGCGAGGAGTCATTGAAACAGTATCACGACATGCTCAACCGCGCAAGCCTGCAGTGATTTCATTCTCGTTTCTTTAATACGTTGCCTCCGTTGTCATGAGTGGAATCTGTATCCCAGAGGCCTGTATTTATTTTTGTTTATTATTTATTTAATTGTTTATTTTGATTTTTTGATTTTTGATTTTTAAAAAAAATTCTTGGTTCTTAGTCTTGCCAAAGAAAATATCCCTATATTGTATATCGTGTTTAATTGAGAGACGCTCCTGCCATGTATGTCTTCTAGTACTGCGTGGGTTTATTTGATTTTGTAACTAGAAGTTTAAGTTCTGCCAAGGTTGATTTAGCACGACTAGTGAAATTAATAAGTAGTTCTAGTAAATAAATTAAAAATAACTCATAACTCATCACAGTACTTTTTCAAAACAGTACACTCAAAAAAGGAAAATTTTCCCAATTCCACTGGCCAATACAGGAAGATGGAATATTATTCTCCTATGCAGTTGCTATAGCATTCCTAGCTCGCCCAGAATTCAGTTGGATTAGATGACATTTTAAGCTTTCTTCTTGAAGCTGCAAGACATGGGCAAATAAAAACCATATTGGCATTTAACACAACTATGTATAAATGATTGGTCTTCAGAAAAATTTAGCCCAATTGAGAGATAGAAGCTTATAATTATCTCTACCTGTAAAGAAGAGATCAAACCCAGCAGTTCAGAGGCCTCCTCCAAAAGAGATTTCTCTTCGGTGGCCACCTGTGCAAGTTCTGAGAGCAATGGGACCATCTCCAGGTTCTGCTAGTTAATCACAGTAGTGTTTCAAGAATTTAATTTTACACCAGAGTTCCTTATTAGCATATTGAAAGCTTTATCCATACATACCATAGGACTGAATATCCCCACCGTTGTCTTGATTGTTGAAGTCAAGTCATTCGCCTGTCGAAGAGCTGCGGATATATGCTGTGGCTCTGCCTGGTGAATCAACATGAAGGGACACACACACACACACACACACATATATATATATATATAAGATTACCAATATATCAGTCTAACAAATAAGCGAGCAGTCCCAGCAAGATTAATCAGAGTACTTGTAACATTGTGGTACCTTGGCTCCTTCTACTATAGGTAACCTACAGACCACTGATTGTAAGCTGTCCCTGGTGGTGGACAGTGCAGCAACATATTGTCTCTCGGTATCATTCCATCTGTCTAGTAACTTAACCTGCCAAATTAGCATGTCAATTGTAATTGTTTCATGTGATATATATATATATGTACAGCTCACGTCACGTGAATTATGAACATATCTAAATGTAGATATGTACCTGACAAGAAACCATGGTGTTAATCTTGAGGAGCTGCTTCTCCTTCTGAAGCTGCAATTGTTTTTGCGCCACTGAAGCCTGGAGCTTAGCCAGACCTGCCCACGCACAAGTCATAACAGCCTGTACCCACATCACGAGCAGTTAGTTATAGGCGAATATTTGCAGTTCGTTGTTGGCGGCGGGATGCAATCGCAAAAAAATCAAATTTTGAAAAACTGTTGTAGGTGGGACGTACCTGAGCGGTGTTCGCCTTGGTGCGGCTGGAAGCGTCAGATCTGGCGTTCGCAAATCTCCACTGCATCAGACGGTTGTAGACTATCTTAAACTGATGTCCGGCTTCCCCAGTAGCCATCTTCGGCGATCCATTCCCGAAAGAAGACGAGGATGTCAGCGTCGGCGAGCCAGACTTTTTCCTGAAGAGATCCAGGCCCAGGCTCAGAATGTTCCCCACGCCTCCCCCTCCTCCTTTTCCCCTCCCGGGACTAGGTGGACGGAGGTTTGAGAACGACCGGAGACCCGCTGCTGCGGGTCTTGTACTGCCGTCCACTAGCGGAGGAGAACTGGCTCGCCTTCCTGGTGACAGAGCCCAGGCGGAACCTGAACTTGTTCGACGAGGAGCCGGCTTCATTGTGGGGTTCATCTCCAAGGATTTTGATTCATGGTTTTTGTCCTCGTTCTGGTGGTCGTTGCGTTTGGAGCGGGGAGCGCGTGGGTTTGGGATCTTTTTTGAGTTAACGTAGTCGCTGCGGTCTGACTCGAAGGAGGGGATGTCCAGGAGGAAGTCGCTCTTGCGGCGGCTGGAGGCCAGGGCGTTCTCGTCCACCGAGATGCGAGCGGCCGTGGGGGCACAGGCGGCAGAGGGAGGGGAATCGGGCTTAGACGATCGGGGAAAGTGGAGCTTGTTTCCGATGTAGCGCATGGAGCCACCCAAGGGCCGATGGTTCTCCTTGCTACTTTTCTTCTTAATCTTGCGGCGATCATCCATGCCATCATGTTCTCCCTGATCAGCTCTGTTGCTCTGATCTTCTTCGACGTCCAAGCTGCGGAACTCGGAACAGCTACGCTGGCGAGAGATGGAAACGGGGGGCTCGGGAGCAGTGGGGGATGGGGAAGACCGGCGATGAGCGAGGTCGATGAGACGGTCATTGCCGAGGTGGTCCGCGAGAGTGCCAGAGCGGCGGCGGATAGAGGATGAGGACGGCCAAAGGGCGCGGGTGGGTGCGTTGGGGTGGTCGTCGGACGACGAAGGAGGGCGGGGTTTCCGAGAGGTGGTGGTGGCGTCGATGGGGAGGGATTTACGGCGGAGAGGAGATTGTGTGCGGGAGGAGTCCAGAGGGAGGGATTCCCGAGATCCGGTGTGACGGTGTTTTTCCATGCTTGCTTCTGGCCGGTGGGTGGGGTCTCTTCTTTCTTGGTTTCTCAGGACACAGGATCATCTCGATGAGGACGACAATTAAGCTCTTCTTCGACTTGGCGGGAGAATCAGTTCGTTGCTGCCGGCCCTGAATTTTTTTTTTAAAAAAAATTTAAAAAAAAACTTGGATAACCCACGTCGCTAACATGCAGGTGAAGAATATACATGTATATGGCTGTGGAAAAACACTTATATTTGAGTGTAATACAGTAGAAAATAAATAAATAAATAAATGAAACAATTGAGTGCATGTATCTCTAGAAAGTTAATAAATAAGATTAAGAAGATAATACACCTTCGAGGGGCTTTGAATATTATGTTGCAGCTTTTTCGTTCTGGTTGTTTCCTTCGCCGGCGTGACACAAGTGCCGGCTTGCGAGAATGAAATTTATTTATTTATCGTGTAATAAAGACCAGGTTTATAGTCGCATTCCTTGTTTTGTATTGTATTTACTAACTAATTTTCCTCATGAGGTTTAATATAACTCTACCGATTGAATCAAATCAAATCAAATCAAATCAAATGGCTACACCAGTACAAGTCGTTACAGTAATGGATTGAGAGCACACTAATTTACATGTTTGTTTGTTATTATGCTGCAGTAATCCTGTGACTGCTCGCCCGTTACAAAGCTCTCCCCCCACCCCCAGTCAGTTGCCAATTGGAAATATCCAAACAATGCACGCTTCACATCAAACTTTGAGCATGCACAATGCATTTTCGCTGGCCCAATCTCAATGTCTTTAGACATCGACAGCATTATGTGATGCTTAAAGCCCAGCCAAAAAACAGTGCCTCACCCATTAAGTAAAATCCAACCAGCCATTTCTCACTTCTGGACGCAATAAGGGGGAAAAAAAGTAAAAACGACAACATAGTGAAAGATCATCCAGGTGATTAAGTCAATTTACTGCTTTAGGATAAAAAGAACTACAACTTCTAATGGAAAGGAGAAGAGAAAAAGAAAACACAAGAGGTGACCTGCAAGACTTCTACATACGACCTTTACATGTTATTGCTGAGCTGAGACTAATAACTCATAAGCCGCTCTTCAACAGCACTGCTCAGATGGAAGTGCGTTTGCAAATAGACCCTTCCATCCCCCATTGCAATGCATGATGAAAACACGGAAGTATGTACTTGATAAATCTGGGTACAGAGTATACAGCCAGAGATCATCTAGGAGAATATATGGTGGCCAAACCCTTGTCCACTGTCATATGAATGGGAGGGCCATAGGCCATCAAGTCATCTTGTTGATCGCACTCGTATGTCCCTTCTCCCCTGGCAATAACCTCACCATCTGAATCTATTATACCTCCCCTTGCCGGATTCCCTACACGCTGACCAGGTTCTAGCCGAAACGCCTTCACCTGCAATTTTGTAATGGAAAAGAATTTTATTATTGACAGATGTAAGATTTCAAGTGTTGTAAAAGAAAACAAAGAGTGCACTCCGAATCTTGTAAAGCCCAATATAAGTGACTTAGTCAAGTTCTGAAGGTAAAAAGTTTCAAAGTGCAAGATTAAGATCAAAGCTATGGGAAGTACTGGAAATAAATCTACTTTTGAATTTTAACCAACCACTAGAACCCCATCTGATAAAGCTCAAAATAAAAGAGACAAGCAACAAAATAAGAAACAAAAGCCATCTAGAGCCATTTGAATCATAATATTCTCTTTAGTAACCGGTATCAACTTTCAAGTCAAATCATCAAGATCGTGAAAATATACCTTGAGATACATAACATAAGGAGACTTCACATGGCTACCGTCTTTCATCTTCAACAGAATTGACATAAATGCTGACTTTGGACAATCCTTGATAATGATCACGTCTAAGTAACCATCTGAAAACTGTAATATCAAGTCACAAAACTTGAATCGGTTAAAACGAGCATTGTGAAAAAGTTACAGCCATTTAATAAAACAACAAAGAACATGCAGACACATGCTGTGTTTCTAGAAGTTACAGCAGAGTTAGGATGATGAACTAACAAATGGCATTACCTTTGCTTCAGGTGCAGGCATCATATCTTCACAGGGCCAAGGCACATTATTGAGCCAAACCAAAATAAAAGGACCACCAATCGACCTCCACTCAAGGTCCTCCAAAGAAATTTTAGGACCTTCATAACCACATTGCAGATATCTACCATCATTCCCACAGATTTGTTCAGGGATTCCATCCTTGCAGCATTCACTTCGTTTTACAAGTTCCCCATAAACTTGATATCCAGGAGCAGGTACAAATTCAACGTGCCCATGGTATTTTCTCAAGCTCATCACACGCAAAAAACACTGGAAAGAACAAAAACTTCAACAATAAGCAATTATAGACAGGTGAAGAAAGGGACCTAGAAACTTAGCAATTTACATAATACAAATTAAAATATAAATTTTAAGAGTATCAATGTCCTCATTCACAGAAGATTCTAGTTCAGGGAAATTAAACACGAGTTCATTTGAGAGAAATGGTTATAACTAATAGAATGGCAAAAAGGTGATGAGTTTTATCATGAGAAATGGAAAGCATTTGATTGACATTGTAATGTTTTGAAGATTAGTACATAAAATGTTCTACGGTTAATGGTAATGCACTGCATAATGGTAATTGAATCACAAGAGAATATGGTAAACACACATAAAAGTCCAGGCGAGCACTGCCCATCCACCTATACTTCTCTGACTCAATATCAACATCTGCCACAAAACCTGCAGAATCATTATGAGCTTTCACTTTTAGATCAACATACCGAAACTATTTGCAGTAAAAAGTTGAACATCTGCTGGACAAAACTTCAAATTAGAAGCATTGCCCAAGAAACAATTAAAGAATCAAGACAGCAAAAACATGAACCATAACTACTTATATCCAATGATAAGGCATCAGATATTTTGCATACCCCAAGTAAGCATCAAGACACTAAAAAATCTTGCCTCTCCTTGCAAGACTGTAGTAACATCCAATGAGCGCGTGTGACCTGTGTAGGTTGGGAAACAATTCTGTCAAATGGCAATTTCATCTCAACAGCATCAAAAGAAGTAGATTTTCAAGGCACCATCAACTAATGAAAAAAAATGAACAAATGAGTAAGTGTCTTACCCCTTATAATTGCAAATACAGTATTAGATATTGAGTAAACATCACCAACTGAATCCAGGAGTGATTTTGCCATGCCATTACCAGTACCTGGGCAAAAACGTTGACGTCAAAACAGAATTGATTTTGCCATGCCATTGCCCATAAAATTTGATTATTTCAAAGAGAAAATAAAGCACATGCCAATCGAGAAAGAGAAACATATGAAACGCCAAAATGCTGAAAACTAAAAGACTATTTCTGTAGCTAGGAGCTAGAACTGTGTCCACACAGAAATAAATGAATGGAAGCCATTACTAGACCAGACATGAATGAGGATTAAGACCCAGAAATGACAAAAAAAAGAGACTGGATGCGCGTTTTGACTGTTCTGGTATCTTCTAATGATATATTTTAGTATATCATAAAACTTCACTATAAACAAGCCTAAAAAACTTCATTATAAAGGAAAAGCTACGTTTATTCCATCTGGTTTGTTCACAGATTTAATTTAACTAAGTCGAAGGCAACACAGTTGATATTTCTAAGAAGTAATAAGGGAAAGGTATTGGAAATTAATCTTTCTAGAAATGACTCACAGGCATAACTTACCAGGATTTAGGTCATAATTGCGATTGGATATCAAAATAGGCTACGAGTAACTTTGAAAACAATGACATACAAGGAGAACTTACAAACCTGCTGGAATTATGCCTAGAGGAACTTTGATTGCAGTATCCCAATCATCTCTTTGGAGCAATCCATTAACCACCTAATAGCACATATTTGAGAATTGTTACAAGATGAAGATCAAAATTTTAAGAAAGCACACTTTCTATGGATTTTATAAATCAAACGGCATCCAATTTCAATGTTTACTACATATCATGAAAAGAAATCATAAGAAGCAAAGATAATTTCAACTCCCAAGCACTAAAATATCAAGATGGATTGACTAACCTCAACAAGGACCCCGTCTCCACTTACACATACAATCCCGTCATACTTTAGAAGCTCCAATTTGCGCGCAATTTCTTGAGCATGAAGTTGGTAGTTTGTTTCTAAAGCAGAGTTACATTTCAAGAAGTTATTTAAAGTTTATGATTTATTCTTGCTGCCGAGAGCACAAAGTCAACAAGAAAAACTAAGGAGAGCAAGTGGAGTTGCCACCAAAACCCACCAACCTTGCAATGTGTACAGGATATCAGAAGCTTCAAGTAAGGGTCTAACTTCATTGTGGAATATTTTACGGGCACATTTCTTTCCCCCGTATGGGTTCAATAGAATATACAACCTCCTAGGGCGACCTGCAATGCATGAAGAGCTAGTTTAGAGCCAAAAGCTATAGAAGAGAAAATAAGAAATACGTGGATTTCATTGCAAGTGGCAAGCAATGAGTCAGAAAACATTAAATAAAATAATATTCTAGCCAGGAAAAGAAGGGAAGATGTTAATGCAAGAAGACCATTCAATTTTGAGAAGAGAATTCAATAAACAGAATATTAGAACAATAATCAATGAAGAGCCTTATCATTGTACGGTAAGCCTCAGCCAAGTCTTGCTCAAAGAAGGGAAATTTAGGCAGCAGAGGAGCAAAATGAGTCAATATTGGGGAGCAATATATGAAAATTCAGTATAGATTCAATAAACAAAATTCTTCTAGGTGTTTAGCAGTTTTAATACAACTCTAAGTAGCTAGCTAAAAAACCAGACTGGCCAACGATATGATAGGAGCAAACAGAATAAAAGTTTAAAATACTAGAAACTTGGAATAGCCAATTGAACAGATCCCAGTCCTCAGGGAGAGGTTTGACGAAAGGGGAGAAGACTAGTCCCCACTGACAACCAAGGGCCACATGAAAAAATAAAACTATGACAAAAATACATCAAATAAGTATTTAAATAGCAGTCAAAAACTAATTCTGGACATTATTCTTAAATATTATCACGTTAGTCAATTATGAGACGTAACTAGAGATCACATTATGAGGAATAGGATTTACATTAAGGAACAGAGAATATCAAAATCCAATACCAGAGTTCCAGCATAATCTTCGTGGAAAAATGCCATTCTGGAAACCACTCATATTATGATCAGTATGGATGCAATAAAAGAAAAGTGAAGAAAAAAAAATTCAAAAAGATCAAAAAATTTTTTTTTGGTTCTTTTTCACTTTGAGAAAGAAAAAGGTATGCAACTGCAAGAAAAACGCCTACCAAATGAATTGATGAGATTCCGTAGCTTCTCACTCCAAGTCACAGCGCACTCCTCGGTCGGCATCTCCAGCACAAAATCCCTTCTTGTACGCTTCCCATTGCTCTTGCCACAAGATGGTCCTTTTGTTTCTCCAACAAACGCCTTAATCGTAATCCTAGTTCCCTGAGTCTCGAATCCTAGCACCTCCGACTCTACTTCCAGGCACCGTTTCTCTCCGCTCAGCCATCGGAGCTTGCCAACGCCCACATCGAGGCTCGCCTTAGTAGGGGCGCCGTCAATCCGGATCAACTCCGTCAAAGTGATTTCTGCACCACTTTCGTACCCCATGTATGTGTGTGCGAGCGAGCGCGCGACAGCGAGAGAGAGAGAGAAAGAGAGAGAGCACCGCCGGAGATTCGGCGATGAAATGTTAAAGACGGTGCGATGCTGCGTGACTCCAGAGTTTGGTGTTATATAGAATTGATAGAAAGAGATAGGAAGGAATTAGAGACTGATAATGGACCCCAAAAAAAGGAACCCGATACTGACGTGGTGTTTTGGAGGGATATGAATGGGTGAAATGTCAGTGCATGTGCCGTATACTTCTTTTAAAGTTTTCACACGTGATGTGTGCGGAGCCTCTGCCTCTCACGTGCCACTTCCCCATTATTAGATTAAAGCGTTAACTTAGTGCTCTCCTCTCTTTTTATTGTTGTTGTCTTCAAGGAAGAAGACTAGTGTTCCACATTAATCAGTAACAAAATCTTGTGTGAGCCCTTATGTCCACAGCTCATGCCTCAAGTGTCATTTTTAATAATCATCAAGTAATTTTTAATTTGGAGAGAAAGATATTTTCCAAATATTGGAGTAATAATTATTAATTTGTCAACGCATTTGTGGTGGTGGCCATAGCGGTGCATTTGGCATGATCACCGATTGGAGATTTGTGTTTTTAATAATGGTGGCATTGGGGTGCGGTGGTTGAAGCATGATCCATCTGAGTCTTCTTTAAACAACCCAAGTACTATCCATTGGCGTGCAAGCGTCCTTGCCAAATATTTTCCTTGTTACTTGTTCGATCTAAAGTTTTAAAAGACAGAAAATTATACAACCCCACTTGCATCCCATTGTTCCAACTATGGGACCAACTGATCACTAAATAATCAAATGATACAAGGACCATGAATAGCAGCCAATTAATGAATCAACAAATCAAGGAACAGGAACCAATTGGAGTGATCATAAATGGAAATTTAATATGGTCCCCAAAAGAATTTGACAAACTTCTTTGGCACACAACGGGGTGTATTGTAAGTAAAGCAACCACCAGGTTCGTAGGCTGATTTGAAGTCGCTATTTGAGGCAGGAGACAAATGAAAGTCAATGGAACAAGTAACCTAGCAGCATGGAGCAGCTAAAATTAGAAGTTTGATTAAAGAAAGATATCCCTTATTTATTTACTTATTTATTGAAAAAAAAAATTGGATTGATTAAAGAAATATCAAAGTGCCGGGATTGTCAAGTTTAGTACAATCAACAGCATCATTATGAAAGCCACGGCAACCACAAGGTTGCTTTCTCCCTTAAATTTCTGTAGTTCATCAGCAAATCTACTTCATAGACTCTCAAAACCACAAACATCCCTGTCGTTCAGAAACCCAAGTAATGATCAACTTTATCTTACCGGCATTAAACAACTCATAATTTAAAAAAAATAAAAATAACATGATTTCTTAATCAAAGTTCTAGAAGCAAAGACGCATACACATTGTATAATACTGTATTAATGTCAATAGGAAGATTCTGAATGACAGTTCATTAGTTTATTTATCCATGCGCACGGAAAGTTGAAAAGCAATTCCATTATGTCATTATCTGGAAAAAAAAAACTGGATATCAGTCAAGTTTTCAGTGTGAAAACTACTTCAAACGGTGTAATTAATTGATATTTGTTTGGATGGTCCGTGTGGGTTGGAGTTGCTAAACCGCCCTTGCATCTTTATACAATGAATAATGAATAACATCATCTTCAGAAGTGGTCGAATCAGAGAGATAAGCATGACAGGGACATCCTTCCATTTAAATACCATGTATAATTTGTTTTCTTTATAGGCCAAAAAACAATTCATACAATTAAGAAAGTAAACCAAAGAGATCATATTTTAAAAGCAAAAATAGATTCCGCTGTCCATGGGATGATATATATATATATATATATATATATATATTTCACAAGAAATCACCTTGGAGAAAATATGGTGGCTAAACCTTTGTCCACTGTCACCTGAATGGGAGGGCCATAAGCCATCAGGGACTCTATCTGGTGACAAGCATAAGCATCTTCTCCCCTTGCAATGATTTCTCCATCACAGTCTACTATACCTCCTTTCTTTGGATTCCCCACACACTGTCCTGGCTCTAGTCTCAATGCTTTCACCTGTGAGATTCACATAAGGCAAGAAACTCAACCAAGCAAGAAGATACTATGATTGAGGAAGTTCCAAATTCCTACTAACTATTTCTAGCCTTTGTTAATGGATATGAACATGAAATTGAAAAATCTGCTTGGCATGGAATTATTTGCAGAAGGAACATACCTTGAGATGCATAACATAGTCTGACTTGACATGGTTACCTTCATCCATTTTCAGTAGCATCATCAGAAGGGCTGTTTTCGGGCAGTCCCTGATTATGGTCATGTCCAAGTAGCCATCCGAGAACTGCATCATTATCATCAATGGAACATAAAAATGGTTAGCAAGTTAGAAACTAGAAAGAATTAAGACTGATTTGTCATGTTATGAAAAACAACTCCAAAAATAGGATACCTTAGCTTCAGGTGCTAACAAGACATCCTCAACAGGCCAAGGCACATTATTCAAACAAACTAAAACAAAAGGACCATTAATTGATCTCCATTCCATTCCCTGCAGAGAAGTCTGAGGACCCTGGTAATGCCGAACTCTAAAACCACCCCTGCTTTCTTGCATGGGTGGATCATCCTTGCTAATTTCATCCTGGCACAGGGGCTCCCCATATAACTCATAACCAGGAGCAGGCACGAATTTTACACACCCATGATACTTTCTCAAGTTCATTACACGCAATAAACTCTGGGAGGAACAAGGAAATAAGAAATAACATGGAAAACTAGTTATGCATAATCGCATTCGAGATGAAGCAAAATGTAATGTGGCCTGGTCTCAAATATTAGGTACTGTAATGCCTTTGATAGATATCAACAATGGATTAAGCTATTGATGAAAAGTGATGTGATCTAATTCAATGTTATAGTCTTTGATTACCATTAATCATAGAAAGGGTTAAAAATATTACAAGATGATCATGGTGAATATGTTGTTTGGAAAAAGATAAACTCACAGTAAGGTTGGAGCAGAATTGCAATTTCACATACCAATGCATTACAGTAAAGAACAAGCAATTAACAACAAATAATGGCAAGAAACAGCTCAAATAAACTAAGCATACATAGAAGCCTATCCGAGCACTGCCCATCCACCTATACTTCTCTGACTCAATATCAACATCTGCCATGAAACCTGCAGGTATCATAAATTAGTCCAAAAACCAATCTGATCAACCAGCAAAAAAAAAAGAAATGCAGATCAAGCATTAGAGTTTTAAGACAGTAGAACAAGAGGAGTGGGAACAAAAACTACTTTGCTAGAAGCAATGGATAATGCCATTATGCAGATTTAACATACCCCAGGTAAGCATCAAGACACTGAAAAACTGTGCCTCTCCTTGCAAGACGGAAGCAACATCTAGCTTACGAGTATGACCTGCAAGGTTTGAAGGCAAAGGCAGTTAAGCTTTGCTTTATCTCAAGCAGGCATCAAACTTAGCAATTCATGGACTACCTCTAATAATGGAAAATGCAGCATTTGATATTGAGTAAAGTTGGCCAACTGAATCCAGAAGAGATTTTGCCATGCCATTGGACGTGCCTGCATTTAACTTGCAATTTTCTACTTCAAGCACAAAACAGTGGAAGCTTTGCAAAAAAATCATGTAGAGTACAATAGTCAGAAGATTTTAACAGTTTTCATGCAAGTGAAAGATTTACAAGCTCCATGGTTTGCAAGTGAGAACTTGCATTTTTACCGTGTTTGCGAGAAATTCATAAATATCTATGGGACTGACCAACAACATTCAGAATTTTTCGAAAGAAGAAATTTCTTTTTTTATTTAAAAAATTTGTTTTTGGCCATACTTTAACACCAAACTCCAAAAATAGTAATTACAAAATTTCATGTAATGAATACAAACTAACAAACCTGCTGGGACTATCCCTAGAGGCATTTTAATTGCAGTGTGCCAATCTTCTCTTTGAAGCAAACCATTAACCACCTAATGGAAGAAATATAATATAATTAAGACATAAAAAAGGTAGATGGAAAAGACATTTCAACAAAGTAAAATAGCTTCATAATCTTGCGATATGAACCAAACAATACTCATTACCAACATGTCACGCAATATTTTATTGAAGACGACCAACTGACTGACTCACCTCCGCAAGAATACCATCTCCACTGACACATACAATCCCATCGTATTGATCAAGGTTCATACTCTGAGCTATTTCTTGAGCATGTAGCCGGTGATTGGTTTCTGAAAGAAATCAAGAGCAAATAAAGATGGACCAGTTCAAGGTGACACTTCATTCTCAAAAAGGGAAAAAATGTATATAAAACAACACCTAAAATAACAAACAGGACAAGTTAAGTGCACGTGGTTTATCCATTTTTATCACACCAAAAAAAAAAATTGAAGAGGCAACCAAATTTATTGGTCAGCGCACCGACCTTGCACTGTATAAAGGATTCCGGCAGCTTCCATTAATGGTCTGACTTCGTTTTGGAATATTTCTGGCGCCACCTTTCTCCCACCAAATGGGTTTACAATTATAAACAACCTCTTTGGTCGGCCTGTTTTGAGAAATCAAATGAAGTCATTAGATTTTTAAAAGGCAATAGAAGAAAATTTACAATCTCATTTTAGCAAAACATTAATATTTACCAACTCTATATGAACGAAATTCAGAAGTCTAAGCCTAATCAATTGGAAATTTAAAAAAAAACTCTGGAAAAAGAAACTAAACTCAAAAGGGGATATAATATAGCAAGGAGAAAGTTAGAAGAGAAAGCTTCTTGGAAGTAATTCTTAATTATCATACTTGGGACAACAGAGTGTGAGCATCAAGCGGCAATTAATATGAGGGGAAAAGAGTTTTTTTATGACATGTAAAACAATATATTAATCAAATAGGCCATAAAAGAAATATCAGAAAAGGGAAAAAAAAAATGATAGCTTTTATTCAAAGGGAGAGAATTTTGTGGTAATTTGAGAGAGCCAACCAAGGGAATCGATGCAATCTTTGAGCCTCTCGGTCCACATCATCGCGGAAGTCTCAGACGGCATCTCCAGCTGGAAATCCCTTCTCACTCTCTTGCCGGAGCTCGAACCAAAACAGCACCTCTCGGGTGCATCCACAAAGGCCCTAATAGTAATAATCATCCCCTTCATCTTGATTCCTAGCATCTCTGACTCCACAAAGAGGCGCCTATCATCATCACCGCTCCGCCACCGCAGCTCGCCGGTGCCATGGTCCAAGACAGCCTCCACTGGATCCCCGTCCACTTGGATTCTCTCAGTCAGCACTTGGGCTTTGCTTGCCATTGTTGTCGCAGCTGAGGTCGTGGTGGTAGTGGTAGTGGTAGTGGTATTCATTGAGGGGCACTGTTTGTTTTATTTCGTATGTGAACCAAACCCTCGTGGATCTCAGAATCAATAGCTTCAAATATATTAATTAAATGCGAGTAGTCAATGTATGGGAACCTTTTTCAGATTAAAAAATATTAAACATATTATAAAAGTTTTATTGTTTCTTGTTTGGTATAAAAAGCTAATTAAAAACAAGTTTCTGACTAAGCACTAACCTTGATTTTATTAAAGTTTGTCACAGAACCAGTAAAATGGTAAGAAGACAACGAGACTAGAAACAATAATAGCTAACAAAAGCTGGAAAACTCAGACTAAAAACGTATGACATTACATAACAGGCAAAGCAGTAAAAAAATACTTAATAGATTGAGATTAGCAACAGTGCAGGGCTAGTGTTGCTGTGAATCATTCAAGATACATAAAAGGGGCAAAATATGTTCTACTCGTACAAAGTCTTTGCGGATTGAATTCTAGACATTTTATTTTTGCTCTTTAAGACTTTCTCTGCAGACTTTTCACTGTTGATGACAGCTCTAGCAATGGATTTTTTTTTCTTCATATTCTTTGCTCGCCTCAATGGGATTCCCTTCTTTATCTTTCTGATTCCAAAAAGTAGTAGAAGTCGCATTAATAAAACAGGATTAGTGATAAGAATGATTCACCAACCAACATAAACAAACACTGCCGAAAGGAAATTCTCTGGTATTAAATTTGTTTGGAAAAATGTAGCGCCAAAAATAAATAACAATTTTTACAACAACAACAACAACAACAAGTTGCGATTTAATCCATGCGCTAGCGTGGTTTTCATGGTCATATCATTAGAGTTATAACGCCAGAGAAAGATAAATTATATAAGTTTCAAACCCTTCTTAAGTTTGAAATCTATCCTCCAGATATATGCTTTACTTCTCTATCTCAAATATGTATTTTGTATAGTAAGGCCTCAGAATGTTTTCCCTCAGCATGGCAATCAAACAATTTTATAACATGTAACAAATCTAGAGTCAGATAGCCACTTAGAATTTAAAAGAAAAAACTAGGAAATTTCCTTAATAATAATTCCTTCAACTTTTACAAGTGAGCAAGCTTAGATGTCAGTTCCTTAATTCGATTGCTTATCATCCTGACGACCAAGTGAGCTAGTTATCCGTAGCAGCCCGCCACCTAGGCAAGCAATTCCCCTTTTTCCTATTGTTTGAGAATAAGCAGAAGCAATAAATTCAAGTATGCAGTAACATTCATTCTTATGAATGATGAATCGATGATCAAGCAAAGATGGTGCTACGACGCTGTAACTTAAAGGCAACTAAAAAAGATTTAACAGAGCAGAACAAAGCTCACAGAGAAAAAAAAAACTCACTTTGGTGAAAATAAATTAAACTCTCATCATCATCTCCAAAACTACTAAATCATGTCTAGAAGTTCCAACCTTAAATTAAGACATCACAAGCTTACCGATATCTAACTGTCATACTGAAATAAAAAAACAAATTAATAATGGCCAAAAAGCACAATAAAACTCACCCGGCAGATGGCTTTAAAGCTGGATTGGAGGTAGCTGCTTCACATGTATCCATCGCTGCACGTAATGAATAAATAAGAGAAAAATATAAACCAAATTAAAGAAAAAAAAAAAAAAAAAAGACTTTTACATCTGTGGGAAGGAGCAAATACCTTGGGGCACATCCGCAGCCTTGTCAGAGGAGACCTCCATGGGCGCGCCATCACCCTTGTTCTTCTTCTTGCTCCTCTGCTTCGCCATGGCTCTATGCGCTAGGGTTTAGGACTTCTTCCTCGCAGTCACAACGATGATATAACCCGTCTTCATTGGCGACTTCAGGACTCTGCAATGGGCCTCGGCCCAATAAATAACAATGGTTTCAATCAAATCAGTCCGTTAACCTTGTATATGGGCTCAAACCCGACTTTTCATCTAATCAATTGGATTATTGATGGGCCCTTGGTTTGGATCATGGGTACCACATGCTAATGATTTATTCCCTCATCTGATTTATCAACCACATTATTATATATACAAAAAATAATAATAAATACGAGCGATTTTTTTCCCCCTGGTTCAGAGGGATTGAATCAATCAACCAACCAAGCATGTGGCAGTAGTGTATGGGATGGAGCTCATCTATGGCTCCACTTTTAAAACGACTGTCTGGTCCGGGTGCACGCGTACATGCAAACCTGGCCTGGCAGACACCATCGCCAAGAAAAAAAGGTTCATAATTTTTCAGCCCTGCTTCCTCCTGGACACTCCTTCAATGATTGTACTCTAACTCTAACTTGTTCCCTCCTCTTCCTTTGAGGAGAAGCCTGCAACCATTATCATGTTATTTCATGTATCATGTATCATGTATCCAGTATCCCTCCCCTCTCTCTTTCTCTCTCTTTCTCTCTCTCTCTCTCTCTCTCTCTCTGTTCTCTGCTCTTAATTCTTCCTGTTCTTTTCCGTGGCTGACTTGTTCTACATACATTGCATGGCCCCGGCCCCGGCCCCTTTCATGTTATGAGCTGTTTATACTAGCGCATCATTACATACTTGATCACATTCTTTTAGTCTTTTATAATACCATAATCCTTACATGCAGCTGCCCGGGAACTCTGCTTTGGCTCTATTGGTCTAATGGTATAGATAGAAATTTTTTCAACTTTTTAGAGTACGTGATTGCCCATCAAAACGTGCGCCCAAGTATGATTGGACGAAACTATTGATCTAACATTCAAGATGAAAAGGAGCTGAGCTTACCAATAAAACATATGGATCAACTAGATTAAATAAACAGGCCAAAGCGAAAACAGTAATTTCTTTATTGATTTCAATTATAGAAAAAAAAAAAGAAAAAAAGAGATTGAATTCGTCGGACCAACCACCCAGACATTATCTTGTTTGCACCTATAATGGAGAGGTAGTATGTATCCAAATTTGGTTAGATCCAACAACCGTTGCCATTTCTCATCATGCAGTTCTAGAATCTTGTTGTACTAAGAAAAATCTATTCATGTTATTAAAATTGATCACATAATGAAAATTCCTTGGACAAAAATTATATTAGAAAACAGTATCTAATGAATCCTTTTCTTTTTCATATATATGATATGGATTTATTCATTTCATGCATGATTTGCCTGAGTATTCATTGAAGCATTCATGCAATGACATTATTTGTCCTTCCATTCATCCCATCAAATTGATTCTATGTCAACCTAAATCTACACCTAAACACAGTCATGAAAACCGCAGATTACGGATCTTAATTGCCATACCTGCTATCATTCATTCATTTTTTTTTTCTTCGACTAATTTGAAATTTCAAATATCTATGTAAAGTAAATGGCATGACCACCACTTTCTTTTGGGAAAGTGAAGACCATATTATTATATGTAAACAGGGTCCACACAGTGTCCTGAATTCTAAAAGGTCTCTCTCCACTACAGAGATTCGAAATCAAAATATTTAGATCTCTTTTTCAGGAACATCCTCCTTCCGAACCACATTTATAATTTTATATATAATAACATATAATATATGGCTTGTAAACAAAGGCACATTGACTCATTGAGTAATGTGTGTTCTAAGAGGATGCCTCCCATCTACTCTACCAATCTAATCAGAATTAGTTTTCTGTTTTTTTTGTAAAATAATAATTAAAAAAAAAAAAAGAATATTGGAATAGAGATAGTCACAAACCAAACTGTGGTGTGTTGAAGCTTTAAGGCAGACATCTTTTGTCAGGAAAAAGAGTAAAAGAAGATGAATGGCTCGTTTTTAAGTGAAAAAGACTCATCTCCCAGTTTCCGCAATTTCTAGATAAGATGCCAAAGTTATAAGTAAGCGTATAGATGGATGAGTAGAAGACACGTTACTTTAGCAGGCTTCATATGTATAATTCCTATGTTGACTTGGCTTTTGGTTTTGATGTCTCTCACGTTAATGATTAGGAAAAATAAGTAGTACTACACCCGAGTATTTACAAAAGATTTTAAAAGTAATACTGTTGTTAATTATCATTACACAAGAAGGAAAGGAATCCCCATATAAAAAACAGTAAATATTAAAAAGGAAAAAAAGATAATAATTAATTTAAATTAGAGCGGGTTGGGTTTATATTGGAGAAAAGGGACCCATATAAAATATACAGGATTTTGAACTTAAATTTCGCTTCCAAGGACCCGTTCATTTGTCGCCACCACCTCCGCTCCCTTTCGCCAACGGCCGGCATCTGTCCCGTTCTTCTCGACATCTTTCTAGGGTTAGGGTTAGGGTTTGCGACCTTGGGTTTGGGTTTCTCGTCCCTTCACCCTCCACCTATGCTACTCGATACCACTCTTCTTATTTATCACGCTTTTTCTTTTTCTATGTTTCTTCGTCACTAGGATCTGATCCCTGCCTTGCCTTGTTTTCTCTCTGGTCTTAGTCCATGGCCTGGTATTCAATTCAGTTCCATTCGTTTTCTTGAGTCTGAGTCCTATCAACTTCTTGCTGCTGCTACTGCTGCTGTTGTTGGTTGGGGGTTGATGAGTGGTTTATCGGTGGTGACTGATGGGAATTTGTGTTTTGGGAGTTAAGAATTCATGATTTTGCTAATCAATTCGTGATTTTTGATTTTTTGGGATGTCGGGATGCATGTTTGAGGATTTTTGGGTAGAATTTAATGCTTCTTTGGTTGTGGGGACGGTGACAATTGGTTCCGTTCTCTTTTTCGTGTGGAGGAGAATGAAGAGATGCATGTGCTTTCAATGAAGAGAGTTTGAAAAATTTTGCAATTCCGTTCGAATTCATTGTTCTCTGGTATACCGTCAGTGAGCAAGTGTGGATTTCTTCAGGTCCAAGTCAAATTTCAGGATAACTTTTTTCTTGTTTTTAGTGGATTTGAAACCATGCCGTCCACTGTTGTGCTCGCTCCCACTGTCTCCAGCAGGAGCTCACTGGAGCTGATGCTGGACTTGATCCAGAAGAGGGACGAGCAGCCTAAGGATGAGCCCCCAGCTTTGCCGGCCAGGCCCACCTCACGAGGCCGACTGCCCTCTTCCAGGAGGTCTTTGCCTCTAAACTTCAGGATTGGCAGTATAGCTCCTGAGCCTGTCTCTAAGAGCCCAAAGGAAGGGGCAGATAAGGAGATAGCGCCTGAAAACAGTGCTTCTGGAAACAACAACGTTGTGAAGTCGGACCACTTGGAAGATCATCCATTCGTTAACATACCAGAATTAGAGAGCTACGAGGGCGTTATGGAGGATGTTTCTGTGATGGATTCGGCCACAGTGAACAATCTTGGTTGCGACCATAATGTTGATAACCTTCTGAAGAAGGTGATAACCCGTTTTTGAATTCTCTGACCACTTTCTAATTGACCCTCCATTTTTCTCTTTCAAAGTTTTAGGTTTAATGCATATCTTAGTAGTTGCAAATAATAGGGATGACGGTGAACATTGATTGATGCATAACTGAGAATAGCTGAAGAAGTTTATTTTTTTATTTATTTTTCCTGAAGTTTATCTTCCTGTTCATACCACTAATCCTTTTTTTTTTTTTGGCTTTTGGTTACTAACTTACTACCTTACGTTGGAAAATTTGTAGATTGTCAAATCCGAAGATGCTAAACATCAAGGTTTACATCATATCATTGGAGTTCAGAAATATATCCGTGGTGTTCAAACTCGGCGTCACTATGAAGAACTCAAGAGAGGAGTTACTATGCTTCAGTCATGTAATTCAATAATCCTGAAAATTACATTATTCTCGCTTCGTTATCAAGAACTTTTTTTTAGTTTCTTTTTGGATAACCATATTTTGTTACTTTCATCAGTCACCCCATTTTTGGCAGGAAGTTTCAAGTGATTCAATGATTGATTTTGTGCTTTTTTAGTTGGGTGTTTAAAATTGCTTATTTTGCTTATTTATATGAAGATTACTGGAGAGTTTTTTTTTTTTTTTTGGCTTCTCTCATACAAGTATGAATGTGCAGTTATTCGGGGTGAAAGAGCTAGGCGTGAATTTGAACTTGTACTGAAGAGGTGGGGAGCAGTCCTTGTCATACAGAAATTTCTCAAAGGGTGGATTGCTAGAAGAACATTTAGTAACCATAAGCAACGTATCATACATATACAATCTGGTAATGAGGCGCCTGTACAAACGGTTAATTTTGGATTGCACTATCTGTTTAATTGAGTTTATTGACCTTTTTGTGCAGCTGCGCGTGGATGGCGGACAAGAAAGCAACTTATTATTCTTAAAAATCTGAAATTGTCAGAGCTGAATCAGACTAATACAAACAGGAGTATTCAAGAAATCAAGGTATTTCCTGCTTCCCTGATTTTGCATTGTGAAATTTTCTTTGATATTTTAGAAACGCCAAATCTTATGTTGGCCTAATGAATACTCATCGGCCAACAAGTGTAACAAGTTGTCCCTTAATGTTGGGATTTGCAAATGAATTTTTTTCTTAAAGAAGCTGTGGTTTTAAGGCAGCTAAAATTTTTCTATAATGAACAGGATTCAAACATGGGTCATCTTTGGGTTCGCCGTTCAGTTGTGGAGGAACTTGAAATGCGTGTATTGAAGGCAGAAGCATTATTAACACAAAAGGAAGAGGACCATGCTATGTTCCAGCACCGATTTGAACAGTACGAGGCAAAAATGAAGTCAATGGAGGAGATGTGGCAGAAGCAGTTGATGTCATTGCAGGTGATTTCACTGACCTATACTCATCATATTTGGAGAAGTCACTATCAAGTCAGCTTTTGATCAGTGAGCTACCTTACAGAATTTCTCTCTCCCTTTTTTTTTTTACAAAGTACTAGGAAGGACACGAGTTGGAGGCGACAAATATTTGCTACTACATAAGAAATTATCATGTCTTTTGATGTTGTTTCTCTGCATCATGTTGAAGATAATCTGGATTTTCACCCTTGTTTAACCATTATTAGTTCCATATAAGTGCTCTTATTGCAAAAGGTAAGTATAAAAATAAAAACATAAAAAAATTGTGTTTCATGCAGTGGAACCCTAGTAAGAAGCATTCTGAGGCACATCAAGTTATTTCAACAGAAACTCAGAGGCAGAGTCTGAATGCAGAAGTAGCATTGAGGGAAAAAGAAGAAGAGAATGCCAAATTGCGAGAACAACTGCAACAATATGAGATGAGATGGAGCGAGTATGATATAAAAATGAAGTCTATGGAAGAAATGTGGCAGAAACAAATGGCATCCTTGCAGGTAGATTTTGTGGATTAATTGTTTGGTATTATTTTTAGTCTTGAATCATGTATTATTTTAAATGTAGTTAAATGGATTTTTAACTGAAATTTTATGTGCAGTATCATTTGTAAAATTTCTTTATTGGCTAATGGTTATGGTATTATTCATCCAGCTGAGTCTAGCTGCTGCAAGAAAGAGCCTGGTTGCCGATGATTTGGTGAGCCCCCCAGAGAGGCCTTCTTCACCGCTGCTTTGCCCCTTGTATGACTCAGAGAGTACCCTCTCTGTGGAAGCACGCTCACCCGAGCCTGCACTTGCTAAACAGCCTCAGTTGAGTATTGGCATGGGGGGAAATCCTAATGACACCCAGAATGAAGTTAGTCTGCTAGTGAAGGAATTTGAACAGCATAAACAGGTGTTCGAGGAAAGCACTAGATTCCTTGTTGCAGCCAAATCTCAGCAACCGAATTCTTGCATGAACCCTGATGAGGATCTTCGGAGACTCAAGATTCAGTTTTCTTCATGGGAGAAGGATTATAAGATTCGATTGCGTGAGGCCAAATCAGCACTTAAAAAACTTGGAAATCCACGATCAGAGAAACCACGAAAGAAGTGGTGGTTCAGAGGTTCAGCATGAGATTATTTCTTCCAAAGAATTCATGAGGCTATTCGGGTTCCTTCCTGTGTAGTGATGTGTCAAGATAAGATTTTAATGGAAGCAGTCATATATCCTCTGCTGGAGACTGGTTGGGTTTTCTCATCTCTAGTTTAACTACTTTTTTTTTTTTTTGTTGTCCTGAGCTTTTGTAATTATTTGTTAAATATAGAAAAGATAAAGGTCTATTTGTAGGTGGATTGAGAGATTCATGTTGTTGTTGCTGTTGTCAAAAGCAATCTCAAGATGTCAACTTTGGACATGCAATTTAGTTAATGGAAATTATATAATTTCAACAGCTGGTGAACCGTAGAATATTATATTAGTTAAATTAGTAGAAGAATTAAATTATTATTATTATTTATTTTTATTTTTTTATTTTGTTTTTCAGCAATAACAAATTATTCTTATTGCAATCGAGATATTCATGATGATGTTTTAGACGTGTGAATTGGATTAGTATACAAGCAGAACCATTTATTCAATTAGAAACCCATATGCAAAAGTTGATCCATACAAAATTAAAAAAAGAAAAAGAAAGTTGATCCATACAAACTCGTTGTATGGGCAGTTGGTGGCGTTGCTGATTGTGGTAGAATGATTAAGAGAATGTTTGCAAGTAAGTGTATGACAAGATATATATGAATCTATTGCCCCTGAAAAAAAATTTTAAAATAGAAATAAAACGCCGTTGCCGGGGATCGAACCCGGGTCACCCGCGTGACAGGCGGGAATACTCACCACTATACTACAACGACTGCTGTTGCTTCTTTTTGTAATAATCAAATTATATATATATATATATTATTAAATTCTAGCCTCGAATTCACAGCCATTGGGCGAATGGCCATCTTCTTAAAGATGCTTTCTAATAGTTTTAACCAGGTTAGTCTCAACTATATACAGTCAAAGGTGATTTGGTGAGTAGTAACCGTTTTGACACTAGTGCTATATACGTGAGTACACGGTGCTTAATATAATAATAATATCCACTGTCTAAGGTGTTATGTATCGAATAAAAAAAATTGTTTTGTGTATGCAGCCAGATGCAAAGTCTTAGTAGTCATCCTCGTATTAATTGCTCAATTACATCAATTGAAGTGGTTGGCCACATAAATTTTTCTTATTTTTATGCATCGGAAGCTAAAATATATTACTAATATTAATTGAATGATAATTTTTTTATTTATTTTATTTCATTTCATGTGATGATACATTGCATGTTGAAAGGCAGAGAGAGTTTTTTTATTTTTTTATTTTTTACAAGATAAATTTCGAAACCATATAGCTTACAAACATATGTATTTTGATACGAACAAAAAAGATTTGTTGTTTCTTCTACCAAATATACACTTTTGTAACTTGTTTGTGAGCCACTAGAACTTGACAGGCACACACATATAAGTCCCGTTTTATAAATGAAAACAATTTGGTGCATTTATCTCCATTCATCAACATTATTTAGGTTTTTTTTAGTTTGTATGTATCCACAAACATCACTGTATCTTTATCAAATGTATACTTCGTCATAAAGTGAAGGTGAGCATCTTAAATGTATACTTCGTCATAAAGTGAAGGTGAGCACCTTAAATCTCTTTCTATTCCTCTTTCTCTTTCATTTCAGGCTATCAAATGAAGCATCTTGCTACTCTTTATATTCTAACTTGATGAAAAATACTATTCAGTCTGAATAATTGGGTTGAAATTAAGGCTGAATGTTAATCTCGGAATTGGTATTGTTAATCTCAAAATCAGGTTAGTATTGGACCTGAATTTCAGCCCAACTATTCGGCATAATTAAATTACAATGCTCTTGATAAGGGATAAGGTTGCCATGCAAGTGCGTCACCTGTGACCTGGAAATCTCATCCACTGCTACATTGCATTAATATAGTGCATCGTCCTGCACATGCAGCTCAAATGTGTGTATCTGTTAGGTTAGCAGCCGACATCACCGACCAAAGATGACCATCTTGGCATTTGAGCTCTTTGGACCACCAACCAAACATCTGAATCAACGTGCTCCAACGGCTACTTCTTAATCTCACGCCGCGTGTTATTTTTGTATACGTGTAAACATGGCATTGAATGGAGAAACACCCACGTTGAGGCCACGTGTTCACGGTTTACGTGTATATCGGAAACATCTCCTGTTAGAAGAAGCGCGTAGGCTATTCCAGCAGTTTCCTCACTTGAAAATAAATTATTTATTCCGGCTTAATTATCACTTTTGACCTTATATATATCAACACTTTCGCTCGCTGGCTGCAAGTGTTGGTAGTCTGGTATCCATCCACTTGGTTCTCTTTTGGTGTATAGATTGTAGATTGCTCAAAGGGGTTGAATTGAAGAAGGTTAATCTTCTCTTCAAAAGGATAGAGTATATTAGCTAATCAGGTATGTTTTTATGTTTAACTTAGAATGATTTCATTTGGGTCTTGCTTTGGATTTACAATTTTACATTACATGCATGCTTTTATATGTTTGAACCTACTGTCTTTGGTCTTTGAGAATGCGAGTGGCCAGCCGGCTTTTATTTGGGCTTTGTTCTTTTCGTTCATTCTATGGTCTTATTCAAGCCTCTCTAGAAATGATACTGCATGCGAAGGTACAGGGTTGGCATGTAGTTTCTTGGGTGATGTGGGATTTCGATTGAATGCCTTGGTGAATGTTGCTTATAATTAAAACTTATGTTTTATGATGAAACTGAAAATATATGGTGTCCTTCCTTATTTATTTTTGCACATTTGGCTTTTGCTATTTTATCAGTTGGTGACAAAGTGTTTCTTTGTTGGGGAATTTGCAGCTGCTAATTTACAATATTCTTTGTGATATTTCAGGGAGTATTCTGATTCTGATTCTGATTCTGATTCAGAGTGTTGTAAACATTAAAATTCCTGGAGTTTATTAGGAGTAGATAAGAAATGGCATTAGGGGAGATGACCAACTTGCAAACAGGGAACCAGAAGTTGAAGAGGAATGGAATAAAATCTGCTCACATGACACGCATTATCGGTAGGAAGAGAGTTCTGGTTCCTGGCCACATGGAGGATTCTTGTTTTTCTCCTCCAACTGCCACTCCAACACAGAAGCGGCTGCAGAGAAGATCTCGAATTAAAGGAAGATTGAATCTCCTGGAGGCACTGCCCCAAGACATTTTGGTAGTTTGCACATTCCCCTATTTCTCTTTCTCTATGAGAAACCAGAGTATTGTAGTGATAAAGCACAGTAACCTGAAATTTTTTTCATTTGCCTGAATAGGTTAGGACACTATGCAAGGTGGACCATAGTGATCTGAAGCAGCTGCTTCTGGTGTCCAAGTCTGTAAATGAAGCTGTAAGTATAATTAACTGTTTCTATTCTAATTCAGACTTTTGTATATTGTGTGTATGCGTATGTGGTCACTTTCTGAATTGTTTGCTTTTTTTTTTTTTTTCAGACTTTGGTTGCAAAGGATGTGCATTTTGCTTTCAGTACTCCTTCAAAGTTTGGTAACAATGGAAGAGGTGGTGATTTGTGGGGGGCAACTGGTGTTGAAGAAGGTTTAGAGACTCCAGATGCTCCAAAGCAGCGCAGGGCTGCCAAATCACGTATTGATCGCAGTAAGCTCGCCAGCATTTCCGTTGCTCTTTTCACATCTCCTGACTATTTTTAGTGATCCGGAGAATTAATTATGTAGCAGCATGTATATATGGCAAACATTTTGTAGACAAAGGCATACATACATATATATGTACAGTGTTTCCCTGGTAAACCTGTAAAGTAAAGTAATTTGTAGATAGCTAATTGGTTATTCATTTCTTCAATGCCTTTATTGAAGATAGCTAATTGGCTTTTATTTTTGTTTAGTTATCCTGAAAGTAATGTTAGAACAGCATCCATCTCTGTGTACTTGTATTACAGCCTTTTTAGTGTTTCAATAAAAGAATCTTTTACAAAATATTGGATCCCTTTCTCAAAAGCATATATATATATATTGGGCCCATATGCTAGATGATGGCCAAACATAAGCCCACAAACAAGCCCAATCCATTCATATAGAACAGCCTTACCTCTTTGGAGGGTTCCTAACAGACGGTTCAGATCTTTTATGTTCTTCTTTCCCGTGGGGCCCACCGAGAGTCGTACATAAATCGCTTTGTTTTAGGGGGGAAAGCTGTTCATGTGGACCGCCATCCATGGCGTCGAGGCAGCATCGACCACCGCGGGAAGTAATAGAGGAAGGCCCCGCGACGAAGAAGACAAGGGCTGGATCTCCTACTAATAAGAAACCAGGTGGTGCTCGGCGCGTCGAACTCAATCCAGCTGACTGCGATCTAGGCACAGTCTTTTGACCTTGTTTTTAAATTATGACCTGTGTTTATGCTTTGCTAAGGCTTTCTATAAAATACATGTTTTGGGCTTAGTATGGATTGAAATTATGTGATAATTATCAGCAGAAAGTGATTAGAAACATGGAAGACTACTTACTCCTTTTTCATTTGCTCAAATTTCACGTTTGGTGAGGTTGAAGGTGAATACAATATCAAATGAATGATGGCCATGGGTTTTAGTTAGAACTTTCCTAAATTTTGTTTTTTTCAATTGACAATCGATACTGTTGAAGGCCTGGTCAGTTTACATATGTTCCCTTGTATGTGGGAAGCACCTGCTTTCAGCTTCTGAATATTTTTGTAGTTTGGCAATGCGAACTCTTTCTGGATTTTAAGCGTTTTTTTCTTTGATGCTTTGTTAGTGTTTTGCAAACTCAAAAGTTTTGCACCATGGGATGTGTAACTATGAATTCTTCTATGTGTTTCCCCCCATTCCATATCATGTACCTTGTGTGTTTATCTGTAAATTTTTCTTTTCTTATCTTGTGAAGCCTATGCTGCTTTTTCTCCCCTGGTTGGTTCTTTGTTTTCACTACTAGCTACCAACACTCATCTGACAAAAATTATTACTCTAGATTTTGATGTTACCGGCAATGGTCTTCAAGGTCAAGCTCTTCATAAAAATGGGTTTGCGTATTGCTGGTCTGGTGCTCGTGCAACTGTTGGAATAAGCAGAGGAAAGTATTGTTTCGGCTGCAAAATAATTTCTGAGCAGGAAGTGGAAATGGCTGATACACCCGCTGATCAGCAGCATTTGTGTCGGGTTGGTTTTTCAAGCGGTGATGAACCTGTTGGAAATCTGGGAGAAACTGCCAATAGTTTTGGCTTTGGTGGAACAGGAAAATTTTCAAATGCAGGAAAGTTCTCTGAATACGGTACAAAATTTGGTCTAGGAGACACTATTGTTTGTTCTGTGAACGTTGAGAGTGAAGTGGCTACTATTGGGTTCTCAAAGAATGGGGAGTGGCTGGGAATTGCCAAGCAATTTGGAGTTTCTTGCTCTCAAAAAGATTTGCCCTCCGAATTTGGACTATTTCCACATGTTATGTTGAAAAATGTTGTGGTTCAGCTTCAGTTTAGCATTGAAGATGGATTAATTCCTGAGGTAGGATACAAGCCGTGGAGTTCAGCACTGGAGGATGGAAATGCTGCAGTTGGCCCGTCTTTTTCAAGCCCAAGCGAGTGTGAAGTTGTGATGATGGTAGGATTACCTGCCTCTGGGAAGACTACCTGGGCAGAGAATTGGGTGAAACGTCATCCTGAGAAACATTATGTCGTTCTTGGAACAAACCTTGTTTTGGATCAGATGAAGGTTTGTGTTAAGAGATTGTTCTTTGTCAACCATGATCTTGTTCAAATGATTTATTCCCTAACCTTAGCTTATCATTTGATATATTACCAAATTTCATCGACGGATGTTTTATGAAGGTACCTGGACTTCTAAGGAAACAGAACTATGGGAAGCGCTTTGACTGCCTCATGGACCGGGCAACAGGAATATTTAATGAATTACTATCTAGGGCCTCCAAGACACCTCATAATTACATTATTGATCAAACAAATGTTTACCAGAGTTCTCGCATTCGCAAATTAAAGGCATTTGTAGAGTATCGTAAGGTCGGTAAGAAAGCTGACAGAAAAATATTAGCCTTACATGTTTTCTTCAGAAAATTAATTTTGTGGGCTTTCATGCTGATATATATATATATATATATACTGACCCTTTTTTTAATGCAGATAGCAGTAGTTATATTCCCCGCACCCAGTGAGCTAAAGCTTCGTACAGATAAAAGGTTTAGAGAAATGGGAAAAGAGGTGCCTGCGGACGCTGTAAATGAGATGTTAGGTGCTCATTGATGCTTGTTGTGTGTACCTTTTTATTGTTACTAATTTACGTGTTGATAAATTAGTAAATTACGTGCATGTAAGTCATTTTATGATGAGTCTCATCTCTTGCAGCAAACTTTGTGTTACCTATGAGCAAGGACACTCCTGGTTCATCTGAATTGTTTGATGAGGTTCTTCTTTCTCATTATCACGTGTTGTGTCTTGTAGTTCTTGAGCGTTTTATGATGCGTGCTTTTCATTTTCTACAAGGTTATCTTCCCAGAGTTAAGCAGAGAAGAAACTCAAAAATACTTAACTGAAATGAAGCAAGCCCTTGGGACACCTGTTCTGAGCGCAAGACAAGACCTCTTACCATATGCTCAGGAATGCTCTGTCCAATCATTTTCTAGGCCTTCTGTCATCAAGGAAGCTGGTTTAGGTTTGTATGACACTTACATGACCATGAGAGCAATATATTTGTTTTATTGTATGGTGTTTTGCTATCGCTTGGTATGTATTTCAATCGTTGGATTATATTATTCATGCAGTACTGTTCTGATGCAGCTCCTAGGGGCCATATGTGGGCCATCAGATCACCTACCGTTCTTGCTAATGATGATAGTAGAGTTCCTCCACATGTAAGTATTTTCTGGAGCCATTCAGCATTTAGCATTTTAAACATGGATTATATGAAGTGTTACTCATTAGGCTTTGAGAGGCAAAAATACTTGCAGAGAACTCTTTCTACCCAGATGACTAACACAATTTGTAGCCCTCTCGGACAATGGCAACCCTTAATTTTTACACACCAGAATCAGCAATATAATTCCCTAATGGAAAAGCAATACTTGACCTTGATTACACTGATGCTGGTCTAATGGGTCAATGACTTGAAATGGCCCGCCTATAGCATATTAAACATCTTTTCATGTTCGGTGCAATTTGTAATCGAGAATGGTTTTTGTGTTGCTCAGGATAAGATGGCAGTTTTTATACCTGCTTCTCATGCAGTTCACCACCCAAGGTTTGATGATCCTAGCCTTTCTTGCCCAAATTATGGCCCTTATGAAGTCTGCTATAAGCATGGAGAATCTTCTCATGGTGCTGTGGCCTATAGCAACCGTGACAGTTTTGATCCCTACGAAAGGAATGTCTCTGAAAGGAGCTCCATTGATATGAAAGAAACAGGTCCTTTCAGGTCTTTTGGAGTTACAGATGGCTTCAGTAAATCATACTATGACAGTTCAACAAGCAGGCAAAACTATGAATATTCTAATGCACCTGACCCATATGGTGGCCAACATGCATATGCGCGAGCTTCTGGATTTTCCCAAATCAACCACCAAGCCTTGGCTCGGCCTTCATTTATTCCGCATAGCCCCCTGCAAAGCAGTTATGGTAAGAATTTACTTCCAATTGCATATTTTCCTTGATTTTGCATTATTAATCCCTTACTGGCCATGTGGAATTATAGATGGATTGAGAAGACCGAATTTTGATAGTCCAGTAAGTGGGTGCAACTACGCACATATTCAAGATGCTCGAATTCCCCAACTCAATCACCAAGATGTGTGGCAATCCTCATATCAAGAAAATATATCTCTTCAAAGACCTTACAGTAAGAATTTTGGCTATTAGTGAATTATCCTGTGTGTCATTCTTCCAAGTGTGCTATAACCTCTGAGGTTTCCTTCAAGGAAGTCCTGATGTCAATGGAATTATTTGATTTCTTTTTATTTGTTTTTTGTTTTTCCTGATATTGATTATATATATGTTTAACTTAGTTCTAATCAAACAAATTGCTGTCATAGGTGCTGTTGTATCGCACGCGCTTCCTCCCACTCAACCCCCATCTGGAACTCCACTGTTGAATACCCCTCATCACAATTCATGGCGTCCTCGCCCCAGGTTTTGTTAACAATGACACTATCAAAAGGTATGTAGTATCAATTAGCACATTTTGTTGCACAGTTGTGGCAAATAGTTACTCCTAACAATGCCATATGATGTCTATAACCTTTTTCTGTTCTGCCTGGATATCTCCTTTGAGACGGTGCTGTAACATGAGTGAAGAGATGGCTGTTACCTTCGGATCTCTTTTATCTGCACAGCTGGCTAACTTGTACCTAGTTGCTTGCGTTTTGAGGATTGTAGAGGCTTTTAGGGACCTCGTTTAGAGAAGGACTACAAGTTAGCTGGATGTTAGGGAAGTGTGCATTTTATGTAGTGTTTATTTTGGTTAGGAACTGTTATCTTTTTCAGTAATATAAGATCATGCGCATTTTGTTTGGCTCTAACCCATGTTTTTATATTACTTTCTATTTTGTATGTCCTTTTCTTTTCTTTTTTTTTTTGTAATCCTTGATATTGCTTCCCCTTGATCCAATGATATGGTTTTCTTTGTTAGTAAATGTTATGGACAAGACACCTCTTCTCTCCATAGGGAGATGCTCATGTTCTTTTGATTAAAGAAATAAGTTCAATGCCTACAAGTTCAATTTTCAATGTTCAGTGTCTAATGGTTAACCAAAAACCTTGAGAACTGCAAAAGAAACCTCCCACTCTTTTCACGTCATCCATGCATAGTGCTTTTACAAGTCACAGAGGCCAAACCAGAAAAAAGGTTCAAGTTCATTGGTTTCCTCTGGCTTTTCTTATTAAGCGCTTGTGAGAGATAAGGAGAAACAGAAGACAGGATCCCTGATATTTATGCAATGCATGTGCATGGAAATGACCAGATGTTCCATGTCTAGTTCTTATGTTTATGTTGATGAACTGAGCTATGTGAAAGGCACGCAGGCAAGGTGATCGAATCATCCAAATGTGCTAAGCATGCATGAAGCTTATCATGACTTCCTAATCAAACTCCAATATTTGCATGATGATCCCCTCTGGGGCCCTTCCTCTTTATCTGATTTGTAGTGATTTTTAACATTTTTACTAATCATGCTTCTCTATCTAACTAGGATAAATAAATAAGTAAAATAAAATAAAATGATGTGCCTCTCCATCTAACAAGCAGTTAACTGTGGAGGTATGGGCCCATGTGAACGACAATCCAGAAAAACAAGAAAGGTGCACAGTAGAAGGATAACACAATCATGATGAAGAGAAGAGACTAAAAAATCATCGACAACTTAAAGATTAGAATTTAGAACTCAGTCACTGGGATGTGATTTCCTTCACAAGATCAAGATGAGATTCTCACAGTGCGTGTGACAGCAGCAGACATTTATTGGACTAGTCAACTGACAGCTCATACAAGGCCTTAGGCAGTTTGGTATATTTTTGGGCTAGCAATGGTGCACACAATGACAAAAATGAGTCACAGTAGCACTCTACTAACTGTGGGTTCTTGATCATGTGCCACCAATGGTGCACTGTGACAAAAACATCTCCTTGCCTAAACAACACACACACACATATATATATATCCCAACTGCAGCCCTGCACTCTCTTTTGTAACTTGTAGTTGATCCTCCTCCGCAACAAAGAATTTCCTTGCCTGTGGCTGTGGGGTCATAAATGAGGTACATGCCCATATGCTGTGTTTAATGCGAGGAGTCATTAGATAGAATAAATAAAGTACTATTATAAAAAAAAAAAAATGAAGTACTAAACTCGCTTTAACTCATCTTTTAGATATATCCATTTGCTTGAATATTTACACTCTCATACGGCTAATAAAAACATACACGTTAAATAAAACAACGTACAGTGATTTATGTTTTTTTTTTTGGTTTAATAAAAAGTACTATGAATTGTTAATTGGTGAAATTTTGTGTGTCTATAACTATTAAATTGCCAGATTTGCCAATTAATCTTGCGACACGTCAGTGTACATATATGTACACATATTTGATTATTTTTCTCTTTCGCTGTCCCATTCTTAATTTTTGGGACTATATATATACATTCACAGACTACACACTCAAACGCTGAAACACAGACACATATCCTCTCTGAAATTAATGGGTCAAAGCCATGGGCAAGAAGAAGAATGGTGCACTACTGCTTGTCTTCCAATAGAAATAGAAACAGAAACAGTGCAGCAGCAGCAGCTATCAAGATGGCTCTTTTATGTATCCAAAATAAGTTCTCATCCACTAGTCTCCATATTCACCACATACTCACTTCTCATCGTCCTGTACCTCCCTCGCCCACTCATTCCCCTCCTGCTCTCCCTTGTTCCTATCTCCTCCCTACTCCTCATCCTCCGTTCCAGATCCAAACCTAATCATGACCATCTCCATCCACCCATCCCACACCACCCTGAACCAGCTGAACTCGAACCCGAACCCGAACCCGAACCCGAACCCGAATCCAAAACACACACAGAACCTGTGCCGGCCTTGCACGATCACTTCTTTTTCCATTCCGGCCCTCTTAGGGTAATATACGAAGAACACGAAGGTGAACTCAACGGAGACCACTCTCAGACGTCCAATGAAATCGACTGTCTCCGATTCGGATCCTTTGGCTTATGCTTCACAGATTCAGATTCAGATTCGGATTTGGATTCAAATGGTCACGACCAAGCTAATCTGCGTTCCCATTGGAATGTGGAAGAGGAGGAGGAGGAGATGATTGAGATAGCTTTGGAAGAGGAAAATCTCATCGAGATTGACATTTCCGGCTATCAACGTTGATGATGGTAATGAAAAATACTATGGAGTTTTAGGAGAAATTTTCAAAAAACTTTTTTTAATGATTTTAGTTTTGTTAAGGTGGTAATCAAGCAGTGTTTGTTAATTTTTTTGAGTTTATATTTGTCTTGATTCCTAAACATGATGTTCATGCTCCTCATGTACAAAATAATTATAGCAAAACTCTATCTGAGAGCCAGACAATACCTTCGGAAATGCTAACATTGCAGCATTAAAGCACGTACCCCATTTGTTCATGAGTAAACAATTGATAATTTTTTTTTTTTTTAAGTTATGTAATACATTTTTTTTTTTTTTTTTTTGAAAAGGTGGATAAACCACATCTATTAAAGGCAGAAAGAAACAGAGTTTACCACTAGATGTGGTATACAACAAAACAAGACCCAAAATAAAAGGAGGAAACACAAGCCCTCCTCAAAGGCGAAAAACACAAAAAACCTCCTACCCCACGGTAGAAACATGGCTCTCGTCAGGCCTCGATCCCTGAGGATCTCCCGCCTGCGGACCTAGGAACTCCAAGCTCCTTCTGACAGAAGTGATCGCCTCCTTGAACTTCTCCGGAACACTAGAGTTTGCTGCGGAGAACCAAGACAGAAGCAGTCGATTAACTTTCAAGATAATAACATTCACAGGCAAGCATCTATAGTTGAAAATGCATTCATTTCGAGCAAGCCAAATATTCCAAATTAAAGCTTTCGCGACTAAGTCTCCCACGGGTTTTTTGGAAGACGATAAACTCCTTCTCCAATCCCCCCAGAGATTTGCAACAGAGCCAGGCGCACGATGAAGCTTGAACGTATGCATGAAGTAATTCCACAACTGTGTAGCAACCGGGCAGCAAAAGAATAGGTCATCGACAGATTCCGACTCCGAATGACACATAACACATGTGTCAGTGGGCAATCTATTGCAACATCTTCTAGCAAGTGTCTCGAGAGTGAGGATTTTGTTTTGCCACACTAACCAGTTAAAAAGGTTGATCTTTTTGGGGCAGGCATTACACCAAAAGAACTTCCCAATCCTACAACGCGTGCCACCATCCACCAGAAAATTGTAAAATGATTTGACCGTGAATATACCATTCCCTGATAGCCCCCAACATTTCCTATCCCTCGACTCCCTTGTAGCAGCCCTCCTGTTGGCACAAAAAACTGCCACCTCACCGCATTCTCTAAAGGGATACTCCTCCAAATAATGTACAAGCTCCACAAATGTAGCATTAGTATTTGGACAATTCCCAAACACCTCAGGCCAGAGATTCATAGGAGCTTTACCATTAAGCCATCGGTCTTTCCAGAACAGAGTTTCATCCCCATTGAATACTGTGGTCGAGACACAGCTCCTAAACGGGGGAAGGCAGCTCAGCACCCCTTTCCAAAAGAAAGAGATCCTACCCGTCCTCGTGGGGTGGAGATTCCATCGTGGAAACTGATAGTTAAAATGTATCACCTCCGCCCCGCTCCAGGAGTCATCAGTCATGAATTTCCACCACCATTTCCCGAGGAGCGCCTGATTAAAAGTAGCCAGGTCAAGGATGCCCCAGCCCCCTTGATCCCGAGGCCTACATATGCTTTTCCAATTAACTAGGCGGCAACGCGGACGCTCCATGTCAGGTCCCGACCAAAGGAAATCCCTTCTTACTCCATCGATCTTCTTAATGACCCAACTAGGCAACCTAAACAGAGACATCCAGAAGGTGGGAATCGCAGATAGGACAGAGTTCACCAGGGTGAGTCGGCCTCCTAAGGAGAGATGCTTCGCTTTCCACGAGGCTAGGCGACGACGTACTTTGGAGATAAGTCCTTCCCAATCCTGTCTGCGGGGTCTCCTACCCGAAATCGGGATACCCAGGTAGGTGATCGGGAGAACCCCCACCTCACATTGGAGAGTACTAGCAGCAGCTGTCCCCGGACATTCCCCAGGGCGACTAGTAAACAGACAAGTCTTGGAGAAATTCGTTTCCAGCCCAGACATACCTTCAAAAAGGTAGAGAATCAACTTAATGATCCTGAGATCCTCCAAGCCCCCCGTGGTGATAATGAGCAGGTCATCAGCGTAATGCAGGTTGCACATGCTCGTGGACTCCCCGAGTGGTACCCTAATTAAAATCTTCGTGCGCAAGGCATGTGCGAACATCTCACTTAAAGCGTCCGTAGCAAGGATAAAAAGGAGAGGAGACAGAGGATCTCCCTGCCTCAGTCCCCTATGATACCGGATGTACCCATTTGGGGTCCCATTGATCAAGATTGACGCTTTAGAGGAAAAAAGTATACATTTGATCCAGCCAATCCATCTTTGACCGAATCCCCTCGCCTCCATAAGATCGAAAAGAAAGTCCCAGTCCACATGATCGAAAGCCTTAGCGAAATCAACTTTAAGAATGTGCCCAGGGATATTTCGCTTGTGAAGGCTGAAGATTAGTTCCTCAGCAGTGGCAATATTATCGAGGATGCAGCGGCCCCTAAGGAATGCCGACTGACTCCTATCCACCAAATTACTCAGAACCCTACCCAACCGCGACGCGAGTAATTTTGACAGAATTTTCAACGACGAATTGATGAGGCTAATTGGGCGGTAATCACCCTCCCCTTGTGGAGACTCCACCTTGGGGATCAGCACAATATTGGCCCAATTGATTCTCTCCAGATTAGCTTTTCCCCAGTAGAAGTCATCACATAGCTGGCACAAGTCATCTTTAATCGTTCCCCAGGATTGACGAAAGAAATTCAGAGGGAAGCCGTCCGGCTCGGGTGCCTTATCTTTCCCCGAGGTCAAAGGTCGCCGCCTTAATTTCCTCCAACGTGAACGGCTGCTCCAGGTGGGAAAGATCAAAGCTTGCTCTGTTCTCGAAGAGCTTGTCAAAGCTAATTCGGAATCGCGATTGTCTCTTGCACCCAAATTGCTGCTTAAAGCGTGTAGAAAAGATCTTTCCAATTTCCTTAGGATCGGAGGTACTCACACCACCATGAGACAAGCTGGGGATGAAGTTTCTATTCCTACGTCCATTGGCCATGGCGTGAAAGAAGCTTGTATTTTCATCACCTTCCTTTAACCATTGCAACCTCGATCTTTGCTTCCAATAAATCTCTTCTTGTTTGTGGATCTCACTCAATCTGAGAAGGAGCTCCCCCTCCTGCTTGATTTCCACGTCAGTGAGGCACCTGAGCTCACGGATTAAATCGACCTTGTCTACCTCACGCAAAAGATCTAATTTCCTGAGCTTGATGGATCCAAAAGAGAACTTCGCCCAGTCACGCAATCGAACTTTGAGCCCGGCTAACTTTTTGGCCAAAATGAACGCACCGCATCCTTGGGGAGAGGTCTCCGTCCACCACTGTGCCACCAGATCCTGGAAGCCCTCCACAGTGTTCCAGACCATCTCATATCTAAAAGGCCTCGGGTTGGAAAGATGAGTACCCAATTCGAGACGAATCGGCACATGGTCCGAACCCAATCTAGGCAAGCTTTTTTGCACCAGTTTAGGAAAGCGATTAGCACAAACATCATTGACAATGAATCTATCGAGCTTCACCCAAATTGGGTCGGACTGACCATTGGTCCAGGAGAAACGTCTTCCCACCGAAGGCGGCTCCAGAAAAGCCATATCGTGGAGAAACGCATTGGACATTCTGATATCTTCCAAGTTTGGGTGGCCCGAGAGCTTGTCGCCTAACCCGAAGATAGCGTTAAAATCTCCGCCAATAATCCAAGGCCCACCAAAAGATCCCGCACTGTCTCTTAGCTCCTGCCAGAACGCAGGCTTAAGCTTTCTGTCATTCGGACCATAAACCGACGTACACCTCCAGCTTAAGTTGTCGCTAAAGGAGAGGAATTCCACCGTTAAACTAAAAGTACCCAACTTAAGAAGCTTGGCCGACATAATCGCACTATTCCACCCAATGATGATCCCGCCCGCGGTACCATGGGCCGGCACAGATAAGAACTGATCGAGCCGGCCACCGCCAATCTCCCTCCAGATAGTAGGCGAGATTTCCTCCAGCTTGGATTCTTGGAGACAACAAACGTCCGCGAAATGCAAAAGCAAAAAATCCTTCACGAGAAACCTCTTAGCAGGTCTCCCCAGTCCCCTAACGTTCCAAGTTATCAAATTCATAACCCACCTACACTATCGCACTCCTCAAAGGAGGATGCCTGTGCCCTCAGGGGGTTCAAACGAAGAGATTCTAACATGCGAATATGGTTCAAACAATCATCCACAGAAGCAGTAAAAGAAATACCACATGCATCACAGTATTTAGTAAGCTGAGCAGATGACCAATCGGAAATAAGGAGAGGTTTCGAGCTAGTACCTTCATCGGTGTCCCCCCGGTGCCCCTTCTTCTTTGTAGATTTCGGAGGTTCAAGTACAAAACCTGCCTCCTCATTGAAGCGCGAAGATGGTTTCTTAGCTCTCTCACTTCTACGGGTCCCCTTAGAAGCATCCTCGTGGTCTTCCTGAGCAACCTTGTAATATTCTGGGAATAGCTTCCTGATATTCTTTTCAAACTCAGAGCTGGAATCGTCTGACTCGGATCTAATTTCTGGTGTCTCTATCACCACAGATGGGGGGGAGTTTCCACCATCCTTGGCCTCTAAAGATGGAACATCAACCGTCCCAAAGGGCTGAGCAAGATCCGGAGCAAGCACCCAGCCATTCTCCAAGAATTCCCAATGGAAACCCAACGGAGGCACCATAGCTGGCTTGAGATTACCATCCTTGAAGTCAACACTAATCTGGCCCAGTTTACTCGGCCCATCACTATGCTTCTTTAATAAATCCGGTCCACATGACCCATGCCTCAACAAACTAGAATTATGGGCCACCTCTCCCGTCCCCTGATCAATCTGGTCCGCACCCATGTCAACAGGCTTCGTAGCTCCAGACCCAAGGGCTGAGTCTCGGCCCGCGTCACACAGTAGAAGAGGGTCCCCAAGCAACATCTCCGCATCTGGAGAAGAGTGGCGGCCCAGCGCACAGCCCGGCCCATCTGACAGCAAAGGGTCCATGTCCAGATTAGCATTGGAGACACCCTCATTCGCGCGCGAACTCCGAGACACAACCACCTCGTACGGGCGATCTTTGCCAACTGTCTTTTTGGAGCCCTTCGGCTGCCAAAGCTCGACACGTCGATGCCTTGGCGCGCCGAGCGTCAGCACCGCCGAACCGTCTTGTCTCTCGGAAGACCGAGCCGGTCTTTGCCTGTCAGGTCGAATTGCTGCGCGTTGCTCGCGACCGTCAGTCCGTGTGCCTTGCGACCGCTGGCCAGAAGGATCCGGCTTACTGTCGCCGAGAGAGCCTCGCTCGACCTCAGCGACAGCGTTACCACTATCAACCAGGTCCTCCGGCCCCGGCGGCATCACCGACGCCTGACGGGAGCTGAGCTCCACCGTCGCACTTTCAACCACCACTGTCCCCTCCATCGGCGATATCACAGGCACTCCAACAAGGCGGGAGCTGAGCTCAACCTGCCCCTGAGTCCTGGACGACTCCTGCCCCGCCTTTTGCTTGCCCTTCATCTCCGGTGGAACCTCGTGCGTGCTTCTACGCACCGGTTGGACCTCCGCCAAAACCTCGCTCCTAACAGGCAAAGAGTATCTGCCCAGCTCTCTCCGGAAGACCGGAAGCTCACCTCGACCTCCGATGATCAACACCAAGTATCTCCGCATGCCGAAGCTCAAATCCAGTTCAAAAGGTAACGCAACGCCTGGCCTGATTCGCACCAACGAGGACAGGAAGCGCTTATGAGGAGAGGTCGCCTGCGAGAATGCAATCAACTCCCCCACTGGTCGCACTACCTCCGCCACCGTGCTCCAGTTCCAGCCATGCAACGGCAAGTTCCAGATAGTGATCCACTGGCCTCTCCCCGACGCCCTCCCTGCAGTCCCGATCTCAGCCGACCAAGGTGAAAGCTTCAGAGTGCAAGGCCCATCCTTGGTAGCGACCTTGAAGCTTCCCAGTTTGCATACCTCCTTTACCTCGTCACGAGACGCCAATGGGATTAAGAAAGCAATGTCACTCAACGGAGTGATCGGCCCGGCCAAGCATCTGTTGATGATTGATGGAACAACCTCAAGGACGCTCCCTTCATTAACGAACCCCTCTACAATCGTGACCACTGCCACTCTAGCTAACTCCTCTCTCGCTGTCTCAGCTTCTGGATTGAGCGAAAGAGAAAGAGCCGCCTTGGAAGAAACCTGGTGTGTCGTCGAGCTCACCACACCTTGCTCCACTACTTCACAGCGTCTCTCAGGCGTGGCCGTAGACTGCTTCTTGGTCCTGACGTGAATGCGCTTCCGGTTTGGACTCTGGATAACGGGGCATCGCGCTGCCATATGCCCCACACAGGCACATTTGAGACACACAACCTGATGGCGGCACTCAGCCGTTTTGTGAGATGATCGGAAGCAACGTCCGCAAGTCACCTCGGTCGGAGAACGCTGACGTTTGGCCCCCGAAAGACGATGACTGCCCAGCCTCCTAACCCCAGCTTTCTCCGGGGGACTAGCCCGAGAATCCGCCCCTGGTTGGCGTCCATCCATACCTGCAGGTGGTGACCGAACAGCCAAAGCATACGTCTTCGTACTCTCGCTGCGTGTGCCACCCTTAACAGCCTGTGCCCCCACCTGGTCAGCAAGAATGCTGGTAGCTACTTTCCACCTGTCCCCTTCTCCCCCGTCTCCTCCGCTTCCTTCCCCGGTAATACATTTTTTCTGTGATACTTGTTTAATAAATATATGTGAATTAACAATTGATTGTTTTATATATATATTCCAACTAATGAGATTAGTTTTTTTTTAAGACAAATCAAATAACTTTTAATATATGCAATTTATCTATTTTATTAAAAAATAAATAAATCACATATATAAAAAACTTTTTAATCTGAGTGATCTTCTAGTCTATTTGGATCAAATAAAATAATCATATTTTTTTATAACATTAAAGTATTTTTTTTATTATTTGTAAATACTACTATATGTTTCTTGTGATACTACACATTTAATTACTTGATAGTGACCATCTTCATCCGTCCGTCTTTTTTGAAATACTATTCTAATTCTGTTCGACTCATGGTGGACATAGTTCTTTCTTCTTTTAGTTTATTTTTATTGTTTCTATTGCATTATTTTTTTTATTATTTCATACTCGTTGTTTTTTTTTTTATCTTTTTCAATAAATTATGGATTATTTAATTTTATAAAAAAAACTATTCACATAGATTATTTGAGACTTATTGAACCCTTATAAAAAATATATATATATTTGTTGAATTGGTTTTATTTTTTAAATTAAAAGAACTAAAAGATTTTTTTCTATCAATGAAGTTTGAGAAATGATAGATGGTCATTGTGGTTTATACATATTTTTCATAAAAAAAAAGGGGGCGCCCACGTAGAAAAAGAAATCAAATCCTTTTTCCATGAATAATAAAGAAAGGACACTGATTAAGGTTGGTTAGCATTTCCTAGCGTCTACCAAATGATTAGTCAAATCTTGCTTCACTATGGCATTTTAGGCTCTCTATAAATTAATGGCTGCAAAGAAAAATAAAGAAAAAATTGACATATATGGAATTAGAAATAAAGGGAAGAAAATGTCATCCAAGTACAATAATTCAAACTAAACTTGATTTAATTAAACTAAAACAGACAAAGTAACTATCATTACTTACTAGTTGTGAAGATCCCATTATACTTGCGCATCTGAAAGTAACTATGTAAAAACAGGTTGAGTGCATTCCACATCTCCCACATAAAATTTGTTTCATGAGTCGATTATTTTCTTTTATGACTTAAGCCATGTATATTAATATTTCATTTTAAAAAAATGAAAGTGGGCAAATAATCAAAAGCTAAGAAACTCATAAATTTTCTCAAAACTGTTAAAAGTCTCTTGTACCTGGGCTGTCAAACGATCAAGCTGTTCGTGAGCAACTCGAGCTCTGCTCGGTAAAAGCTCGAATTCGGCTCGAAATTTCGAGCTTTTGAGCCGAGCTCGAGCTTGAATTTTGAGCTCGAAATTAATTTCGAGCCGAGTCGAGCTCGGCTCGATAGCTCGAAATTATATATAATAATAATAATAATAATAATTTATTACAATATATAAAATCAACCTCCACCTCCTTTTATTTATTATTTTGTCATGTGTTATAAATTATAATTTATAAATAAGATTTTAATTTTGAGCTAATCGAGCTGAGCCGAGCCGAGCTTTCAAAAATAAAATCGAGCTGAGCTCGAGCCATTATTTTCGAGCTCGAGCTAGGCTATTTTGAGCCGATTTCGAGCTGGGCCTGGCCCGATCAAGCTCGGCTCGTTTACAGGCCTACTTGTACCAGATGAGTATGATTATCAATGAAAGCTATAAATATATATATATATATATATATATATATATAATCCCATGTCTGAAATAAACCATAAATAATGGAAAAAAACATTGATTGTTGTCCTCTGGTTCTCTGTGATGTCCCCAGGTTGTTGGGTATTGCCTAAAATGTGAGCGCAACATTTTTTTTATGAACAAACTAACATTAAGAGCGTGGTGATAGGAATGATAAAATTCATGCAAAAATAATGTCAAATGTGGACTTAGTTGTTAACTGGTGTGGTGACATGCATATAAATCCATATAATGACATGTATATCGGCATTAATACATCTGTATATTTGAATGCTATAAATATTATATATATGCATGCACGTAATTATTAAGAGAAATATACATATGGATGTATTTCAGTAAATATAAACTAGAGTTAGATACAAATTGATAAAATCAACTCACTCTTTTTTTAAAATACTGAATTTTCTATGTTAAAATTATTGGAAGGAAAACATGTTTGAAAAATACCAAGGATATTTAAGCAAATTAAACATTCAAAGGAAAAGAATCAGGTGTATATTCATACTCAATTCAAAATTTAATGTATTAAATTAGCGTATCTCTAATTATCTCTTCTCTATAACTATTGTATAATTAATACAATTCATACACTTTATTCTTCTTTTCACTTTTATCTTATATTTTTTTTAAAAAAATTCATTCTCATGTTCATAAAGTAACTCAAGTTAATATTAATTACAAAATAAAATTTAATATTATCTTCAATTTAATGTAATTTGAAATATGACACTAAAGTTTTTTTTTAAATGATAAACCCCTCTTGATTAAAACTCACACTAAAGTTTCCGGTCACCTACGTCTTTTTCACACATGACACATAAAAACCCCTCCTTAATTTCTCATATATATAGAACCCTTCTTTCTATATTTGGTCAGGGATTCTTCAAGAAAAACTCCCTCAAAAACGAATGGTTGTCACACCACTTACAACAAACAAATATAGTTTTAAAGTTCAAACAATCACAAATCCATGCAAGTCTAAAAAAATAAAAAAATAAAAAAAGAGGTTCTAACTTCAAGCATGGGCACTTTGCCCAACCAAAGGTAGTATTTCTGTAGGGATGAGCCATCTAAGAGGTCGCTGAGACCATGCAAAATCTTTAATATAAAAACAAGTTGGCAAAGTTCTATCTAGTGTTCACGTTGATGATGATGATGAAAAGAACTACTAAAATGTTAGATTTTTTTTTTTTTTTCTAATTTAACTTTGTTAAAGTAAAAATCAAGGAGTGTTTACAAAATTTTTTGGTTTCTCTGTCTTAATTACTTAATACGATGTTCATGCTCCTCATATACAAAATTAACAGCTAAGCTCTATCTTAAAAAAAGACAAAAGCTTTCGGATTGCTAGCACTCTAACACTCACCAAACCCGTTGTTAAAGAGTTAACAATTAATTAATGTATGTGAATTAATATATCATGAGTAATCAGAAAGATTCTATCAGAAATACTGAATTATTTTTAGTATAAATTAAAAAAAAATTATTGAAGTTTAAGAAACTGAGAATATTCCAATTAATCGTAACTTTTTATTTTATTCAGTCCATTGGCTGAGTTTATGTTTTTGTTTAGTTAATGGAAATTATATCATTTCAACGGCTGGTGATTGATATTGTCTTTCAGACAGTAACAAATGAATTTTATTGCAAAAGAATTTTAAAAATATAAAACGCCGTTGCCGGGGATCGAACCCGGGTCACCCGCGTGACAGGCGGGAATACTCACCACTATACTACAACGACCGGTTGCTTGTGGCCATAACAAATGGCTACATAATTTACATTATATTCAACTCTTGCCTCGAACTTACCATTATTAGGCGAGTTGGCAAGTGGCCGAAGATGCTTTCTAATAATTTTAACCAGGTTTGTCTTAACTATATACGGTCAAAGGTGAGTTAGAGCAGTAACAGTTTTGGCACTAGTGCTATATATTATACATCGTGCATTCACATATATTTGTTTATTAGAAATTAATTAAAAGAATCAACAGATATTTGTTTTTGATTGACTCTCAAGAAAAACGAGAATAGTCTCATGTTATAATCATTCTATGTTGTAAATAGAATTATGATTTATCTATGTTAATAAAAAATTTCTATGAAAAAAAAAAGCATTTCTGTGAATAATAATCAATGAAAGACCACGCAGGTAAGCTTGGTTAGCATTTTCTAGGCTTTACCAAATGATTTATTAAATCGAGCATCACTTTGATATTTTAGGCTAACTAAACACGTGAGAAATGGCATATATTATTGCTTTACTTGGTGGTTCACAAGGAATGTTGTTATTGAATCTTTGGTGCTCGTTTGAGCAATCACATCAAAATAGTTGCCAAGTCTTGCATTATAGCTAGTCATCAGCAGATGCTCGAGACCCTGTAAAGCAACTAGACTAGACAACCGGCATATAGCTCAGGATCAACTAGTTTACTTAGGTCATAGGAGAGCCACTCGTCCTATGCTTTTTTACTTGGCTGTTAATTTTTTGGTCTATCCATTAGCTTTTACACCCAGCTGTGGACGCTAGATGTATTTCTATTCTTATTTGTTTTTATTTATGTACTATTAATAATTCACATGTTTATGTTATCTTTGTATCTGTTTTTTTGTTTTCTTTTTTAATAAATTTGTGATTTATTTAAAAAAAATTATGCTTTGTGTATTATTATAATTCTTGATTCACCAATATTTGTATTAAAAAAAAAATCTATTGGCAATGTCCAACTACTACTTAACTCTTTCGAAATTTTGCCATTTGATCATTAATATTCATTTGAATTTTCACATCTTTTGTAGTCATGATCAAAGTCAGAAGTAATGCATATGCGTTAAAGATCCCGACTCTTTTAAATGTCTACTATTTTTTTTCTTCATCTAAAATATGTCTTTTATCAATGGTCAACATCTTTGGCAAATTAATTCTTAATTACTAATATAATAATATAATATAGTAGTCATGTGCTAATGAATGTGTCTTATGTATTGGCCAACGACCCCAAAGCAATACACCAACCTTGCTTTGCAATTGGCCACGCTTTCAATGGCCACCTCATGTGATGCCCGTGTTCCAACTTCCAACCACGCTTTCCATGCTTGCTTCAAACTTTTAAAACTATAGTTTCTCCTTCATCTCCTTAATTATCAAAGTGTGGGGGAAAAAAAAAAGTGCGGTATGTGAAAGGATATGCTTACGCTCTGTATTGATGTTCTATTCATCAAACTAAATTTCATATGCATATACAGAAGTTTTCAACCATTAGCAAAGTGTTTCATATATCATTTACACTTTGTTAGACCTTGGTGCTTTTTTTATTTTAAAAGAGGTGGGCACTATATGCTTATAATAATCTTTTTCTTGTATTTTTTTTTTCGTCTTCATTTAATTGTAAACTGAAGTTCTTTACTGTTTTGATTTTGCGACTATGCTATCTTTTCCTAATATATTTGTATAGAAACTTGATAGGAAGGTTGATCTTTGCTTTATTATTATTATTATTCATGGGAATTGTATTACTGGAATTCTTAAGGGTGGGGCCTTGGGTCTTTCAGTCATTTAAAATGTGTTAGTGTTTACAGAGTTTTTTTTTTTTTTGACAAAAACGACAAGCGTCAAACGCAGAAACCTGAATACCAATAGACCTGAAAGTCGTTGGTGTGTTTACAGAGTTTATAATATATATGTTGCTTGGCATTTTCTTTCTCAACTTAGATTTTGATTTCGGGTTCTGCCTCCACTTGTTTCGTCAAAATTTATAGATGTTTTTATTTTTCTTAGCAACTTAACGGTTGACAGGGGCACAAAAAAAAAAACCTTAGACTTTGATTCATTGTTGCCCACAGTATCATATATATGCTGAATTTGAGGCGGACAATGTGGTTAAAAATCTCCATGGACCTCCCAAGAAAAAAATGGTCGCCCTCCTACCTGGTTGGGCCAGCACTAGTGTTTTTTTTTTCTTAAAAGAATATCTGGGTTACTGGGTACCTCTTTGTATGATGTGCAGCTCAGAAACCTATTTTGCTTATATCCCTTTGCTGCCAAGCGTTACATGTGGAACAGTAGAAACTTGTGGCATTGTTGATCCAATCCGGAATATTGTGAAAAAGGTTGCAGTTCATGTCTCAAGTATTTCAAGTTAGCAAATTGGGAAGTGAACTAACATAAAAGAAATGTTTGCCAAAAAATTGGACAAGTAAAATTTTGGCAGGCTGAATTTGCTAGCTGTGAAGTATGATTACTGTTTGACATGTCTATTTCCTTCATTGCAGTTTATAACCATGATTGCCACCGAATTTGGGACTGTTTCTTCAAGGTACAAGAAATCCTTTTGGTGTTTCATAAGGACTTCTTATACCTGGGAGAAATGTCCTTCACTTGTACCAAATTTCACGGCAATTAGGGTTCCGATGTGATAACCTCATGTCAAAGGGCAACATATATATAAATATAAACTGTCTCTATCTGGGTAAACAATAATGGATAATAAGTTTTTCTTAAAGTATGTAATAGATTTTTGTGGGCTACTTGTTTAATAAATGTATATGAATTAATAATTGATTTTTATATAGCATGAATAATTAGATAGATTTTTTTTTTTGGATAATGTGTATAAGTCACTTTAATTAGATAGATTATATGATAAATAGTGAAATATTTGTTTTAGAAATTAAAATAATTAACAGATTTTTTAATTGAAACTTAATAAATACAGAGGATAGTCCATGTTGTAATTATTCCATATTTTTTTAATAAAATTATTATTTACTCACATTAATTAAAAAAAATCTCATGAAACAAAAGTAGATGTCATTTTATGGATAATAATCAATGCGAAAGACATCACTAACATGCTCGGTCAGCATTTTCTAGATTCTGCCAAATGATTCATTGTATCAGGCATCACTTAATTTCATATTTTAGGTTGTTTATAATTGGTTGGAAAGAAAAATAATAAAGAAAAACATGTACATGTAATCCTCTTATGTCTTTCTCAACAATGGCGGGACGCGTTGTACCTTCAAAAAATTTCTCTAGATAGGTCCCTTATCTTCTCAAAGTTAAAGCATTCTTTTGGTTAGCCTTTTATAATAAAATTTTTTCCCAGGTCAGCCTGGCAAGACATAATTGTAATAGAATTTGCACTTGCACCTGTGTCCTCTATGATGATCCAGAGGAGGAGCCTGACCATCTTCAAGTTGTCCTTTTTCTATTAGAATTTGGGCATATTTTGCTGCTCTATTCCTGACAGAAATCCCTAATTCTCTATCTGAGGCCTGGATTTCTTGGGGTTAAGAGGAGTTTTTCACTCTAAACCTCTTGGTCTTATTCTTGTTAGAATAATCTATTGGACTATTTGGGCCGAGTGCAATAGACGCATTTTCTTTTTTATTACTTTAGATGAGTACTCTATCATTAGCAAAATTGGCCGCATGCTCATTGATTGGTTTATTGCAGCTCCTGCCTCAACCAAAGCCAAGCTCGAGGAGTCCGTCCCCAAGATTAGGCACACAACCTTGCTTTTATGAGATCCAGGAGTCCCTGCCCCGACCCTCTTTTTCAGCTAGCTCCGGCAAACAAGCCAACAGACCCAACTGTTGATGGTGCCAATCTAATTTGATCTTCGTTTAGGATGTAGCTTTGTGTTGGTTGTTGCCTCCCCTTTTCTATGTGTGTGTTATGTTTGTTCTTTTTTTTTTCTTGTTCTTGTAGTGTTACACTTCTGGTGACTCGTCTTTTGTTGTCATTGTTGTTTTTTTTTTTCATTATTCAAATAAAATCAATGGTAATAATAAGAAGAAGAAACTAAAGAAAGAAATGGTGTATATTATTAAGTGTTTCTTAAGAAATGTTTACCTCTTGCATCTCAACAATTGCATTAAAATTTTAAGCAATTTTTTTTTTTATAGTGCGATAAGCCATCACACACTTTGTAATGTTCGTCTTTTCTAATGCATGTGGTTTATCACTTAAAAAAATAAATTTTATTATACTTCAACCATGTATTGAGAGAAAGTTGAAATCAATTTTTTTTTTTTTTTTGTGCATGAGAACATAAATATCTTACCATTGGTCTATTGCGGCAGTGACTTCAAATCTTGCATTATCATGAAGTTCTTTATTTGCATACATAAAATAATTAAATAAATATCTTTGAAAAGCAATTTAAGCTTTTCTTTGTATATAATCCATGATTGATATTGACCATGCATGTACTTTCAACTCCAAAAACACAAGAACTACTGCTGGTGCTAGTCCTGTGACTCCCCTGCAATCAACACCGAGAATTGACAACATCCTCTTCTTGCCTTTAACTTTGAAGCCATTAAGCTAATTAACCTCACTCAATATGTGTTTCAATTTTCCAAAATGTATGTGATTATGTATAAAATCATATTATTATATATTAAGTAATTATATTGAGAAGTATATGTGTAAAATCTTGGATATAATCCACTGTTTGATATGCCTGTGTACGGTCATAAACACATTGTCTAGAGGAAAAGGAAAAGAAGAATGATCCTCACAAATATTACCAAATTTTACAGAATCCTTATTTTCACTTTTTTTTTTACAACATTCTGATTTATTTATTTATTTTTAAAATCATGCAATTGAGGCCCAACCGTTTAGATTCACGGGTTATGCTTTGTTCCTTTTCTTTTAAATCAGAGCCTTGCATCTCATGTGCTTCTTTGGTGATTGCCAACCACTTTTTTTTTTTGTCTTTATTAAAAAAAAAACAGCAAAGCAATACACACCAACCTTGCTTTCCAATTGGCCACGCGTTCTTCCATCATCGCCGTTCAATGCCCGTCTCATGACCATGTTCCAACCCATCCAACGGTCACGGAGACATGGAAGCCAAACTCCCGCCGACTCGCTCTTCTTCTTCTTCTTCTTCATATTCTAATGCCTTCCTTCTTTTTGGCACGTGAAAGAAACTTCACCGTGCCTTCCAGAATGTGTGATTAATAACACAGCACCGAAACGCCTGTCACATTCCACCCCACCGGACAAAAAATAAAAATAAAAATAAAAATAAAAATAATGCACTCGTGGCAATATGTAATTGGGTCATTGATGTATGTTCTCCGCCAGAGTTCAATTCTGGAGTCTCTTTTAAGTGCACCCCTTTCTTGGTTAGCAAGTCAAAGAAAACCTTCTCTTTTTTTAATTATAATATAAAAAAAACCTGAGAGATATGACGGCATTCAATATTTTTGACCAAAAAATCACCGAAGAAACGGGAAGCCAATTTTCTTTTTCTTTTTTTAAAAAGAGAGAAAAAAAGGAATAAACGAATTTCTCCAGAAGCCACGTGTTCTCTATAAATATTCAACTTCCGAAGATCTCGAAGACCCGCGGCGAGAACTATTGGTTTTTGGTTCCTTTTTCTCGTTTTGCTCTGTTTTTCCAAAATTCCGGTTCTCGTTCTCTTTTCATCTCCATTAACCAACAAAACAAGCTATGCGTTTCACGACGTTTGTCCTAGATCGCGCCTCCCAGGCCCTTCGCCGTGGTCCGTCGATCTCCAAGCTTGTTGTTCTCTTCGCCGTCAGGTTTTCCCCACTGCTTAGATTCTGTTTTCGTCTTTATACGGTGATGGAGCCCTAAATCCATGTTTTCCTGATTGAAGTGTTTGGTGTTTGATTTCCCTTTTTCATCTTATTGTTAGCTTGTGAGAGAGTTACTTGCCCATGTTTTGCTTCTATATATATATATATATCTTCTCTTGTTTTGCTGCCTTCTTAGTTGATAACTTGCATTCAATGTGATGGTTCATGTGTTTAAACTCTATTTGATAGCCTTGTTCTGTGTGTGTGTGTGTGTTTTTTTTTAAAAAAAAAATTCTGAACATTTCACTATTCGCTGGATGCTTTATTTGTTGCCACATAATGTAAGATTCGTGCAAGAATGCCTGATCTATAATAGGATTTGATATTATAAATCCAGGAAAAAACTTATGGTATGTGAAAGGATATATTAATGCTCTGTATTGATGATCTATTGATGACACTAAATTCCATATGTATAAAGAAGAATTTTTCAACCATTAGCAAGGTGGTTGATCATTTACGCTTAGTTTGACCTTGGTGTGCTTTTTAGAAGAGGTGGGCACTAGATGCTTAGAACAACCTTTTTCATGCGGTTTTTTTCTGCCTTTTATTTAATTGTAAACTGTAGTTCTCCAATGTTTTGGTTCTGTAACTGTGCTATATTTTCCTTGTATGTATATATATATATATAGCAGCTTGATTGGAAGATATATGTTTGCTTTATTATTATTATCACCTGTAGGAATTGTATTACTAGAATTGTAAAAGGTGGAGTCTTTGATGAGATCTTTAGGTCATTTTAAATTTGGTACTGTTCATGTAGAGTTTCTAATATGATGCCTGTCATTTTCCTCCTCAAGTAAGACTTTGATTCATTTCTGCGTGCAGTAGCGGGGGTCTTGTGGCATATGCTGATTCGAGGTTGGACAATGGGGTTGAAATACCCCAAGGACCTCCCAAAAAGAAAGTGGTTGTCCTCGGAACTGGTTGGGCTGGCACTAGTTTTTTGAAGAATCTGGATACCTCTTTGTATGATGTGCAAGTGGTATCACCTAGAAACTATTTTGCTTTTACCCCTTTGCTGCCAAGCGTTACCTGTGGAACAGTTGAAGCTCGTAGCATTGTTGAGCCAATCCGGAATATTGTGAAAAAGGTTGTGGTTTGTGCTAATAAGCTTGTTTTAAGTATATCAAGTTAGCAAATTGAGATGTGAACTAACATAAAAGAGCTGTTTGTCAGAAAAATGGACAAGTAAAATTTTGGGAGGCTGAATGCTTCAAGATTGATCCAGCAAACAAGAAAGTTCTTTGCCGGTCAAACATCGGGACAAACTTAGATGGCAATGGTGAATTTGCAGTTGAGTATGATTACTTGGTGGTTGCACTGGGAGCCAAGTCAAACACATTTAACACACCTGGTGTCGAGGAGAATTGCCATTTTCTCAAGGTATGCTCTTGTTCTCATACAAGGAAGAATTAAATATTTTTTCTACATCATGAAGTGGGAGAAGCAAGTGGAAATTAAGAATATACCCTATTTAGACAAATGGAAGTTTATTTTAACTTCTTGCAAGTAGTCTAGTAACTCTGGCAATCTCAGTCACTTTGCCAAAAATAATATTTTCCTGTTTCTTGTCACATTTTACCATTTTCCTAAAGTTGATTATGAATTCTAACAGTTATTGTCACATTTCATATGAACCGCATTGGATCCAAAAAGAAAAGAAAAACTGAACATCATTTTCCTGGCAATGCTTCCTGTAGGAAATTGAGGATGCCCAAAAGATCCGCAGGAGTGTGATGGACTGTTTTGAAAGGGCCTGCCTTCCAAACCTCAGTGATGAAGAGAGGGAGAAGAATCTTCATTTTGTTGTTGTAGGTGGTGGTCCAACCGGTGTGGAATTCGCTGCAGAATTGCATGACTATGTCTCTGAAGACTTGGCAAAGTTATATCCTAATGTTAAGGATCTAGTGAAGATATCAGTAATCGAGGCTGGGGAGCATATATTGACCATGTAAGAACTTACAGTATTTTTAATAGTTTTCACAATGTAAGTTAATATTCTATGACAGAATTGCTCTGCCACTTGTTGAAATGGGAGGATGTATTGTACGCTAGCAAATGCAGGTGTTATATCACATAATACTTGTAACTACTTAATCATACATAATGCTTAATGCCACAGACTGAATAAAAATTATTCATATTCCCATTTTATAATGCATGTAGCTTCTATGTTTATATGCTTAGAATTTCAGATCTAGAATATTAGCTTCTTCTTTCACCTTTAATTTTCTCTTTTCTAGCTGCTTATATTTTTCTTTTTGTGTCTGTGATCGTGATTGGCATGTAGGTTTGACAAGAGGATCACAAAATTTGCTGAAGACAAATTCCAGAGAGATGGCATTAATGTGAAAACTAATTTCAAGGTTGTGAAGGTGTCCAATAAAGCCATCACGATGACCAATCCGTCTACTGGAGAGGTTTCTGTACCATATGGAATGGCTGTTTGGTCTACTGGTATTGGCACACGTCCTGTCATGATGGACTTAATGAAGGAAGTTGGTCAGGTTAGCTAATCAAGATGCTTAACCATAAAGTATAGCCCAGTTAATGTTATTTTTATTGACTTTCTACTTTGTAGATTGAATTCCCTTGCTAATGCCCTCTACAGGCTGGTAGGCGTGTCCTAGGGACTGATGAATGGCTTAGAGTGCTTGGGACTAATAATGTGTATGCCCTTGGTGATTGCGCCACAATAAGCCAGAGAAAAGTCATGGTAAGTGCAGTCCAGTCTTCTTATTGCGTGCTATTAAGCTGTTACTATTCTCGTTGATTATCTTCCTTTTAGAATCCTGGATTCCACATCCATTCATCTGCTTATCTTTCTTAAGTAATTAATCTTCTTTGTTTAAATTTGATTCCCTTGGTTACTTCTAACACATTTTCTATTCTTTTCCAGAACTAAAAAACAATCAACTAACAATCACCTTAACCTCATTGTTGTGTTTAACCCTGAAGTATTACCAGATCCGCCTGTCAATGCTAAAACATATCAATTATCAGTTAGGATATTTTTTATGTGTTGCATATCTTACTCAGTTTCACATGACACCAATATTTTTGCAGGAAGATGTCTCTTCTATATTTAAGGTTGCAGACAAAGACAACTCTGGAACTCTGACAGTGAAAGAAATCAAGGAGGTTCTTGATGACATCTGCGTTAGATATCCTCAGGTGGAACTCTACTTGAAAACTAAGCAGATGACGGACTTCTCATATTTGCTCAAGGATTCCACTGGAAATGCCAATGAAGATTCTATTGAATTGAATATAGAAGAATTTAAGAAAGCCCTTGCTGATGTGGATTCACAGGTCAAGAATCTTCCCGCAACAGCACAGGTACAGCTATGCTTGCGAGTAATAGCTATGTTTGCAAGCAATTGGTGTAATTTACTTCAATTTAAGATATCCTTGTTAGGAATACTGATGAGAGCATTCTCTATGGCTTATTTGTTGTGTTTCGTCAGGTTGCTGCACAACAGGGTGAATATCTTGCTCGGTGCTTCAACAGAATGAAGCAATGTGAAGAAAATCCTGAAGGTCCCCGCCGAATCAGAGAACCAGGCCGACATCGCTTCCGCCCTTTCAGGTACTTTTTTTTTTTTTTTGACCAGATTTTATCATTGCATAAATTAAAAATGCAACCTTCCACATGATTAATGGAAAGCATTTAATTTAAATTAGTTGAGTAGTTCAGTCACAGGCCTCCATATCAACCTGTGAAGTCAATCTTATTGTTATCTAACATAAATTACCTGCATCTTGAATCTGCATAATTGTCATTCATCTCTTCTCTCGGTGTTAAATCCATCATCCAGGATATTAAAAATGTTGAATCCAGTTTAACAGAGGTGCTTCATTTATTGGTTCAGTAGGTTTCAAGTTTTTTGTACATCTTACATCAAGACTGTTCCGTTTACATCTAACTATTGACATTCGTGATGGAATTTTTTGAATACAATTAAGTTAACAAGTAAACATGTTCACTGATAATATTTTTTGTTTTTGTGTCTGTTGAAGGTATAGGCATCTTGGGCAATTTGCTCCATTGGGAGGAGAACAAACGGCAGCCCAATTGCCTGGAGATTGGATCTCGATTGGCCACAGTACCCAGTGGCTTTGGTATTCAGTATATGCAAGGTATCTGAATATTTACAAATTAACTTAAATTTTATTACCTAACTCTTTTTGGCATGATATATTAGGCTTATCTTCTCCTTCATTTTTAATTTCTGATCCACTGTTTTTTCTCCTCAAATGCAGCAAGCAAGTCAGTTGGCGCACGAGGATGCTGGTGGTATCTGACTGGACAAGGCGATTCATCTTTGGAAGGGACTCGAGTTGCATCTGAGTCCTGTAGAGGAACAAATCATGCATTAACTTTGTCCTGTTTCCCTACCATATTCTTTTCCGGCAACAATGTCTATTTGTTTACTATGACAAGTTTAAATTTCTTGTCAATTTTTTGAGTACCACTGTCTATGAATGAATTCATTGTAATAAATGTGCGAGTATTGGCATTTTGCTTTGTGCCGTGACTTGAATTTCCAATTTGCATAAGCTTTTTTAGAATGCTTGTCATTGTCTTGGTTTTTCAGGCAAATTATGGACCACACTCTCATTAATTGTGAGATGCCCAATAACTATTATTTGGCCTGTGATTCTTCCCTTCTATTAGCAGTTTAAATTTATCAATTGCTTGATTGAATGTATGATTTCTACCGATGGATTTGGAGATTTGGGTTGTTTAAAAAAATAGTTTAGATTTTGAATTATTGTGCATGTAAAAACACATCTTACAACCGGCTTGTAAAAAATCAGCGGGGCAAAGGAAAAGATAACAATTTCTAGTGATAAACTGGGTTTGAGAAGGAACTACAAAAATGTGACAAGTGCACTAAAAGTAGTCTGACTTCTTCCTCACCATATATGTGTGTAGTGTATATATATATATTTGTATATGGTTTCTGGGCTTCAGCTTCTCTCATATTATGTGGTGTTTTAGCAATAGCAGTATAGCAGGTAGGGGAGTGTTTAAAGCATTTGGTGGCAGGGTACTTTCGGAAAGCAGTAGCCATGCTTGTTCTATTCGCGGACATGTTTTGTACGCAATGCTAAAGCTTGTTCTTGCCTTCTTTGGATGCTATGACTCTCTCACATCCTCCTTCTCGACCACCTTGTTTCTGTTGCCTTTCAAATCTCTTTGAAACTCGTGACCCGTTCATTTCTTTAAAGTTTAAACAGAAACAACACATCATGTTATTCACCCCATCAACCAGCTCCTCTCCCACCGCCACCATGGCCAGCGCTAGCACCAGCGGTGAATCATCTTGTCACTCTCACCACCCCTCCTGCATCCGCTACACCAAAGGATTTGGAGAAGACGACGACGAGGGAAGCATTAATCGCGCCGTTGGCTCTTGCAAGACAGGCCAACCTCTGATGGATGCTCGATGGACTCAGGAGTGGAACCGAGCCTTCGTCTTGGTCTGCGCCGCTGGTCTCATCGTTGACCCTCTCTTCTTCTACGCCCTGTCCATCAGTGAGGCTCGCATGTGCCTCTATGTTGATGGATGGTTCTCCATCACCGTCACCGCACTCCGGTGCATGACTGACGCCGTGCACCTCTGGAACATGTGGCTTCGTGTGAGGTCCGCCACTCGAATGAGGCGCCTCGATGGGGATGAAGGAAGTCGGCTTGGCCGTGGTCACCGTGACTACTTGGTATCCATGAGAGGCTTCTTCTTTGATCTCTTCGTCATTCTCCCTGTGCCCCAGGTGAGGCCCATCATCATGTCGTCTTCTTCTTCTTCTTCTTTATCTTTAGCAAATTTCGATTAATTAATGGAACCATCATCATGCATGTGTGTTATTGCGCAAAAATATAACTGCAATTGCCTTTGAAGTTATTACTTGTCTCTATTCCTGTTTATCTCTCTCGTTCAATTTAGCCTGTTAGTGTTAGCCAAACTGTTTCTCTCTCCTGTTTGTCTCTCCGTGTAGCTTTGGGACATCTTTCCCTGAGTGCACGTCTGATGGATGGAGAGAGAGAGAGAGAGAGAGAGTGAGTAAGTACGTGAGTTAGTGAGTGAGTGAGGAGGTAACTTGGAAAACCTGTTATCAAGATCATCTCTGGCAGTTCTTTTGTTTCTAGTGCCCACTAGAGCGGGGCCCAGCTTACACGAGTTGTGTAAATCGTACTTCAAAATAACGTGAAGTGAATGGGTTGAATAGAATCAATAGTACTAAATCATATATTAATGAACATTATTCAGAAGTCTGGGCAACAGTGACATGTATTATTGTTATTATTCTTATTATTAATTACTGTTATTGCTATTGCAGGTTGTTTTGTGGGTGGCAGCACCATCTCTGATACGAAAAGGATCAACAATGACGGTTATGACAGTGATATTGATCATGTTCCTCTTCCAATACCTCCCAAAGATATACCACTCTCTCTGCTTTCTGCGTCGCATGCAGAACTCCTCTGGTTACATATTTGGAACCATCTGGTGGGGAATTGCTCTCAACTTGATAGCCTACTTTGTTGCATCACATGTAAGTCCTCCTCTCTTTTTTTTTTTAATTTTTATTTTTATTTCACCACAACATCAATTTTCTTAATTAATTTGTTACCTAAATTGCAAATTTTTAAGTAATTAACTACTTATGAACGAAGCTCATCTTCAATATATATATATATGAAGAAGATGCTCATCGGATTCTCTGATTGAGCGGTACCAATAAAACACCACGTTTTCTATTTATAAACCTTTGGAATAATAATATTAGATTATCATCACGGCCTACCCTATGTGCACCTACCTAATCAGAGTTCTCCCAGCTATGTAGAAAATTATAAACAGCTTGTCCTATCAGGCTGCAGGTGCCTGCTGGTACCTGCTTGGAATCCAAAGGGCCACAAAATGTCTTAGAGAGCAATGCATAACAGCCCAAGGATGCGGACTGAAGACAGTGGCTTGTGTGGATCCAATATACTATGGCACAACAACGACAACAATGAAAGACTTGGGAAGACTGCACTGGGCCAAGAACATGACTGTGAGGACTACGTGCCTGGATAGCAGTGATAATTTTGAGTATGGAGCTTACAAGTGGACGGTCCCTCTATTCACCAAAACTAATCGTGCAGAGAAGATCCTCCTCCCAATCTTTTGGGGCCTAATGACTTTAAGGTCTTACAATGTTAAACCTTTCTCTCTGATCCAGTTTTTACTGCAAAGTTAATTACTCAAACTTAGCTAGTTATCAACATTAATATTTTAGATATTATATATAATTAATCAGCACATTTGGGACGCTTGAGAGCACAACGGAATGGCTGGAGATTGTTTTCAACATCATCATCGTCACGAGCGGGCTCCTTTTGGTCACCATGTTGATAGGAAACATCAAGGTGAGTAGTGTATTTATTTGTTGGTGTGCTTGCATGCATGCATGTGTTAATGGTCATGGAACATGGAGGACGTCCAAATGAATGAGCGTGATAATGACTGGCTGGCAGGTGTTCTTGCACACGACCACATCGAAGAAGCAAGCACTGCATCTCAAGATGCGGAGCTTGGAGTGGTGGATGAGACGGAGGCATCTCCCGCACGGGTTGAGGCATAGGGTCAGACAGTACGAGAGACAGCGCTGGGCAGCTATGCGTGGCGTGGATGAATGTGAGATGATCCGAAACCTCCCCGAAGGCCTGCGCCGAGACATAAAGTACCACCTCTGCCTCGATCTAGTGCGCCAGGTACCTCTGTTCCAACACATGGATGAGTTAGTCCTTGAGAACATCTGCGACAGAGTCAAGTCCTTGATCTTCCCAAAAGGAGAAACTGTGAGATAATTATTTTTGATTAATTAGTTAATTAATTATTCCAAGTTTATTTGTTAAAATGATTGCTCCATCAACACATTAATAATTCAGATTGCAAAAGAAGGTGACCCGGTGCAGAGAATGTTATTCATAGTGAGAGGGCACCTGCAAAGCAGCCAGGTGCTCCGGGATGGAGTGAAGAGTTGCTGCATGTTAGGACCTGGGAATTTCAGTGGGGATGAGCTCTTGTCATGGTGTTTGAGAAGACCGTTCATTGAAAGGTTGCCTCCGTCTTCGTCCACTCTGGTGACACTGGAGACAACGGAAGCGTTCGGGCTGGAAGCGAGTGATGTGAAGTATGTGACGCAGCACTTCAGGTACACGTTTGTGAATGAGAAGGTGAAGAGGAGCGCACGCTACTACTCGCCCAGTTGGAGGACATGGGCGGCTGTGGCCATTCAGCTGGCGTGGAGGAGGTTCAAGCACCGCTCCGCATTGGCGTCTCTTTCGTTCACACTCCCTCGAAGGCCTGCTTCTCGTTGCTCGTCGCCCGGAGAGGACCGGCTTCGCCATTACACTGCGCTCTTGACTTCTCCCAAGCCACAACTGGATGATTTTCCCTTGTGAGAGAGAGAGAGAGAGATGCACGTGGCCCCTGGCTCCTAGCTCTTCACCTTAATATGCTTAAAAATAATAATACAATAAAACACAACGTTGTATGTATTTCATTAATCTTCTTATCTTATTGACCTTAACTCTCAATAAACACCACTGAAAACTGAAAAAAAAAACATCTAGCGTTCTTTCATAATTGGGCTAATAGCATGAGTTCATGTATGACACTGGGCTTGTTATGTTTAAAATAAAAGAAATGACACTGGGTTTGCACCACAAAGCAAAGACCTCGTCTGCTGACTCAAACAGCAATTAGATTCATATTTTTCTATAAATGGAAATAACTCTCGTCAACTCGTTGTTCTCCTCCACAGTCCACATCGGCCCATTTTATGTCGATTTTCTAACTTCTTTCGTGGGTGGCAAAGTCAATTGACCATATTCGATATGACTTTCTATATTTTGGTCCAGAGATTGAAAAGTTTGAGAGCAGATCAAGGATATAGGGGAATGGCGAACTTTAATTTGAACATTAATTAATGAGTTTAACCTCTCCCTTTGTGAACCCCACCATGACAGTTGCAAAATGGTGACAGTTTGTCCCAATTAATTTCTTTGAGATGGCTCCAGCCTCCAGTGCCTCAACGTAATATGTCGGTCTTTATTTATTTTTTAGTATTATACAGTTAAATTTACTCTTTTTTAAAGCTCTGTTAATATTTCTAATTTCTCAATTAAGTAAGATTTTACTTTTACTTGATGAGAGATTATTCTTGACACACTAGGCTCTTAAAATGCAACAAATTCTAGTGAGATATTTATATGCTTATATATATATATATATATATATATATATATATATATATATATATAGTGATTTGTTTTTATCATTTGAAAAGACTAAATTATTTGATGACACTATTGCAAAATAACGAGTCTGTCTCAATTTTTTTTTATGAGATGGCTATATAGTGATTTGTTTTTATCATTTGAAAAGACTAAATTATTTGATGACACTATTGCAAAATAACGAGTCTGTCTCAATTTTTTTTTATGAGATGGCTCCAACACATTTCTGTGGTATGTTGATCTTTGCTAATTACTAGTTTTATAAGGTTAACTTTACTTTTTAAAACTTTGTTTGATATTTCTAATTTTTCAATTAAATGAGATTTTGCTTTTATTTGATGAGAAATTTTTTTTTAACACAATAGCCTTATATTACTAAAACGCAAGAAATTTTCTGTTTGTTGCACTACATCTAATGGTCTTTTTGTCTTCTGTTGTATGTTCTCTCCTATACTGGGTTTTGTTTTTTAATAAAAATTATTTATCCACTTTATTTTAAAAAATGTAAAAAATTATAGTGAGATATTTATATGCTTATAAATGTATTTATGATATGTAATATAGTGATTTGTTTGTATTATTTTCAAAGAGTATATTACCTGATGATACAATGAGCCATATTAATCTTTACTTATTTTGTTAGTATTTCACAATTAACTTTACTATTTTATAAAGCTCTGTTTGATATTTCAAATTTCTTTATTAAATTAGACTTTGAATTACTTAAAAAGATCCTATTGCTAAAACGTAAAAAATTCTAGTGAGATATTTATATGCTTATATTTGTATATATGATATTTAACTTTACTATTTGATGACAGTCTGTCCCAGTCTATCTCTGTAGGATGGCTTTAACGCATCAACATGGTATGCTTAATATTGGCTTCCAACTAATGATCACTGTTAAAATTAGTGGAGGATGAGGCTCAAGAATTAGTCTTGCTCAAGCTGTTGTCCCTGTACGTTATTCATGCTCCCAACTCTCTCATTTGAACGTGGCTATGATGAAAAATCTGGGACCATGCGACGTCACCTTAGAGTATAATGATCTTATGGTGGCCAGTAAGAAGTCAAAGGCTGTCAAACACCCTTAGAGTAACATTATTTAATGTTTCATAAATTTTTTAAATTAACATGTAAAGAGACTAAATAAAATTTTTAAAACTAGACAAATAAATAGGACGAGAGAGGGGATAAAATTAGGTTTGATGCATATATTTGGTTATTAATTTAGTGATTTGGACGATTACATTGAACTACTTTAAAGTTACTTTTTACATTTTTTTTAAGACTTAGTTGCGGTGCCTGAGCAGTAGATTATGTCTTCTTGCCAACCAAATTTTATGCTACAACAAAACAAATGACATGGATTTGCGGCCCAAAGCGATGGGCCCAAACCCAGACCTCTGTCTATTGCTTCTGCTATTGACTCAGAACCACAGTCACCTACATATTTTCTATAAAAGTATACAAATTATGATTTATTGTAAAGAAAGAAAAGAAAATTAAAAATATTGTTACCTACCAAAGTGGGGTTATTGTTATGGGAAAGTATGGTAAAGCCTAGTATTTTTTGGCTTTTTATAAACTCCTGCTTTTAAACTCCTTTTATTATATATTTATAGAACTAGTTATTTTTTATTACAATAAACAATTAATTTAGATTTTAATAATAAGATTATAGTTTTAATTTATTATGAAATCTATGTCACTTTTAATAGTAGATTTCATTTGGGTTTCAAATTATATTGAAATGCTTAAGAGTTTATTAGATTTTTGTGATATCTAATATAAATATTTTAGCAGCAGTTTTTGCTGATTTGTGTGCTCTGAGAATTCAATTTGTGAGCATATAATCATTTGCTGCTTATCCAGCCTATTTAATTGTGAATAAAGGCTAAAAAGGATTAGTGAAAAGTATAAATAAAAAACAAGAACATATAAATAGGGCATTGCATTGGTATATGATTATCATATTTATCTCAACTTCTTTTTAATTTTAAAGAAATAGATAGTCTTTAAAACCTCAACTATACCTGAGAAATAAAGAATATAGAAAAAGAATATGGAAATTTGTTGTTATTTTAGTAGACATAAAAGAATTGTATTACAGATATGAAAGGAATCATTAATTACGTACCGGATGGCAAAGTCAAGAATTGATCAAATAATGTCCATGTGAAAGGATATGAATTGGACTGGCAATCCAACTCCAAAAGAGGTGAATATAACATTTTGAGTTTTTGGGACCCAAATGGTCCATGAAGCCAGACATACACCAGTAATGCTTTTGTTTGTGTGTGTATGACAAACGAGAGATCTTCCATGGCAGCTGGAGCAGACTGGCAATGTTGACCGGCGTTTGCATTGTTAATCTACGACTTTTCAAAGTAGTGCTCTTTTCATGAAATTTTTAAAGAATATAATAATAATAATAATAATAATAATAATAATAATAATAATAATAATAATTAAGAGCTCGTGTTTCCAATGACATTAAGAGACTGTTTGGTTAACTGTAAATGAAATCACAGTGTAAGTAAAATCACATGTAAGTGAAACTGCTGTATTTCAAATTCCATTAATATTATTTGGTTTAGTGTAACTGAAAATACTGTTTTTACTTTTTTATTGTTTGATTTGATGTAAATTGAGAGGTACAGTTATCATGTAAGTGAGATGGTGAGATTACTCTTTATGTACTATTAGTACTATTTATATATATTTTGACTTAAGTAAAAACAATTAATTAAGTTGATGGACTATTTTGAAAATTTTAAAATAATTAATATTTCTTTAATTAGGCCACTAAATAAATATTGGGCCCATGCACTGATGAGAGCTGTTTGGTATGACGGTGAGGTGCTTGATATTGGATGCGGCTCCAATATTTTCAATCACATCTGATGGTTTAATACTTTCTTGTTTTTAATTATAGCAGATTCTCATTTCTCTGTCCGTTATTTTATACCCTTCACTCGTCAAAGTCAATGAACTTGGTTTCACATCGTTGGAAATATCTTTAAGGAATTAATTAGTGGTTGATCAGTTGCTCTTATTAAATAATAATATTGATCAGTTCTGTGATCATTAATCATGAGTACAGTATTAATCTCTTATGATGTTAAGCTTGGCTGAAGACTACTATCAATACTAGATCACAGCAATTTGTTTGGAGATGAAATAATCTGCAGTTAAGCATGGGTTATACTAGCGTTCAAAGTTTTACCAATAGAACAAAAACCTCTCATGAAAAAGGCCTAATGGGTCCAGCCTGTTTATTCATGCTTGTTTGTGTTAGAATTTATCAGACTTAATTACGACATCTATGTCGTATATTATATGCGGAAGCAGGATCACATACCTCCAGCCATAGCAAATTGTTGAAGACGACGAGAGCCTCTGAGTCCACGCTTGAATTAACCAGGGACTCTTCCAATCTATCCCGTCCTCTCCCACCGATGGAGCTAGGTATTTGCAAGAACGATAGATTGGGGACCCCTGGTGCTGTCCTATATATAATCCTTACCATCAAAGGATTAACTCTACTTAAAATTTAAGTAGATCATTATCCAAAGTGCCAATTAGAGTTAACTTAGGACTCCTATTAGATAAAGTCATGGACCGCTTTATATAGTTTGAATTCAAGTTGAATTAATATCATCACGAAGTTAATTCATAATAGAACTCAAACTAACATTCTCCCACTTGGTCCAACTTTATCATAGGTAACTTAAATATCCATTAACATTAACCCATGAATCCGTATGTCCACATCAAAGAAATAAATTACACGAATCATGGCGGTAAGTCATCATTAAAACTGAGTATTACCTTCCATGCATTACGATGCAATCTCTCCCTTTAATGCAAAACCTATATATGGCATTTTATCATAATGAATAAGCCAGATGCTTATTCGGGTCCAACACAAGCAAACCAATAATGCATAAACTTAATAATTGTCATTCTCAAACTTAATGTATACACTTAAAGAGAAGACAAATAAACAAATAAATAAATGTTTAAGAGTTCAATACTTAAAGTGATATTAATTGTTCATAGAGAAGAGCCAAGTCCCATATGTTCAACATGATCTCTAAACAAGTTTGGCGCGATTCCTTTCGTCAAAGGATCCGCAATCATCAACTCTGTGCTAATGTGTTGAATGGTTACTTCACCGGCATTCACGCGTTCCTTTAGTGCCAAATACTTGATGTCGATGTGTTTACTTCGACTACCACTCTTATTATTCTTAGAAAAGAACACAGCAGCAGAATTATCACAATACATCCTCAATGGCTTAGATATAGAATCAACGATTCTAAGCCCTGATATGAAACTCCTCAACCAAATACCCTGAGAACTCGCCTCGAAACATGAAACAAACTCGGCTTCCATAGTGGAAGTAGCAACCAAGGTCTGTTTTGCACTTCTCCATGAGATAGCACCACCGGCCAACATGAAAATGTAACCGGATGTTGATCTCCGAGAGTCATGACAACCAGCATAATCTGAATCCGAGTAACCAATGACTTCCAAGTCATCTGATCCTCTGTATGTAAGCTTGTAATCCTTTGTACCCTGAAGGTACCTCATTACTTTCTTTGCAGCTTTCCAGTGGTAAATCCCTGGATTACTTTGATATCTTCCCAACATCCCCACAACATATGCTATGTCCGGTCTCGTACAGACCTGAGCATACATAAGACTTCCAACGGCTGAAGCATACGGGATGTTTTCCATCTGTTCCTTTTCCAAGTTATTTTTAGGACACTGGTCCAAGTTAAACTTGTCACCTCTCACAATAGGCGCAACACTAGGCGAACAATTTTCCATCCGGAATCTCTCAAGAATTTTATTAATATAGGCTTCCTGAGACAAACCCAAAACACCACAATGTCTGTCTCTATGTATCTTAATGCCAATGACATAAGATGCCTCGCCCATATCTTTCATATCAAAATTCTTAGAAAGAAATCGTTTCACCTCATGCAACATACCCTTATCATTGGTTGCAAGCAAAATATCATCAACATATAGGACTAAAAAGCAAAACTTACTCCCACTGTCTTTATAGTATATGCATTGATCCTTAATGTTCTCAACAAAACCGAATGATGAGATAACATCATGGAACTTCAAATACCACTGTCGGGATGCTTGTTTCAGTCCGTATATAGATTTCTTAAGCTTACAAACCAAGCTTTCACCTTCACTAGAGAAGAATCCTTCAGGTTGTTTCATAAACACCTCTTCATCTAGATCTCCATTAAGGAAAGCGGTTTTCACATCCATCTGATGTAATTCCAAGTCAAAATGAGCAACTAATGCCATTATAATACGAAACGAGTCCTTTTTCGAAACTGGAGAAAAAGTCTCATTATAGTCGATGCCCTCTTTTTGAGTAAATCCTTTAGCAACCAATCTAGCCTTGTAACGCTCAATGTTGCCTAGCGAGTCTTTCTTAGTTTTATAGACCCACTTACACCCAATGGCTTTCGCCCCTTCAGGCAACTTGACTAGATCCCAAACACCATTATGTGCCATGGATTCCATCTCGTCCTTCATAGCATCATACCACAACTTAGAATTACTACAACTAATAGCTTGTGAAAACGTTTTAGGGTCATCAACGGCTCCAAAATCATAGTCAGATTCTTGTAAATACACAACATAATCACTAGATATTGCCGGTTTTTTAATTCTAGTTGATCTTCTTAATGCCACATCATTATTTTCTTGATGAAGTTGTTGCTCAATAACTTCAAATTGATGTTGTGCGATTTGATCAACTGGATCAGCAGGATGTGGTTCCTCAATGATTGTCATTTCAATGTCTTCCAAATCTTGATGGTTATCATGTGAAATAATCAATCTTTGATTAGTGTCCGGAGTTTCTTCATGATCTTCTTCAAGACCAAAGTCTAGAGGTTGATCACTCCCACTAATCAAGTCATTCTCAAGAAATTTGGCATTTCTTGATTCCACAATTCTAGTGCTATATGATGGACAATAAAACCTATAACCCTTAGACTTTTCAGCATAACCAATAAAATAACCGCTAATAGTCCTTGGGTCCAACTTTCTCTCATGTGGATTAAACACTCTTATTTCAGCTGGACAACCCCAAACACGCATATGTTGCAAACTCGGTTTCCAACCTTTGAACAATTCAAATGGAGTTTTAGAAACTGCCTTGGTCGAAACACGGTTTAATATATACGCTGCTGTTTTAAGAGCCTCAGTCCACATAGATCGAGGAAGTTTAGAGTTGCTAAGCATACTCCTTACCATATCCATTAAAGTGCGATTTCTTCTTTCAGCTACACCATTTTGATCTGGTGAGCCAGGCATAGTGTATTGGGCCACAATACCATGCTCTTCTAGAAACCTCGCAAATGGACCTGGTGCTTGTCCATCCTCTGTGTACCTACCATAATATTCTCCACCTCTATCTGATCTCACGATCTTTATTTGCTTACCGCATTGTTTCTCTACTTCAGCTTTAAAGATCTTGAAAGCATCTAGTGCTTCACTCTTATTATCAAGCAAGTAGAGATACATAAAGCGTGAATAATCATCAATGAAAGAGATGAAGTATTTCTGACCATGAGAGTCCATCTCTGGACTGCAAATGTCTGTATGTATGATCTCTAATAAGCATGAACTCTTCCTAGCACCTTTCTTAGATTTGTTGGTTTGCTTACCCTTTATGCAATCCACACAAGTTTGAAAATCGGTAAAATCAAGAGAGTCAAGGATTCTATCATTCACCAACTTCTCAATTCTCTTTATGGAGATATGTCCCAATCTCCGGTGCCATAACATAGAAGATTTATCATTCAAAACACTACGTTTAATACCAACATTTACTTGATCATGCAAGACATTATAAGAAACATTACTTTGTAAATAAATTTGGAAAAGACCATCACACAATGCACCATTCCCTACAGGAGAAGAATTATAAAACAAACGAAAATATGTTTCATAAAACTGAAAGGAATATCCTAATGGTACAAGTTGTGAAACTGAAATTAAATTTCTAGAAAAACTAGGAATATAAAAGGTCTTTTCCAAATCTAAAACAAATCCTGAATCTAAAACTAATCTACATGTCCCGACTGCCTCTACATGTGAACGAATCTTATTCCCTGAATAAATAAATTGTTCACTCTTCGTCGGTATCCTTCGGCTTAAGAAGCCCTGCAAGGTATTAGAAATATGGATTGTAGTACCAGAATCAATCCACCAAGTGTTATGACAAACATCAACCATATTAGATTCATAACAAACATGACATTTTAAGCCCTTCCAAGTTTTATAATTATCACCCCTTAACATAGGAACATGAAATTTTTCATCAAAAACATCTGATTGTCTAGCTACAATAAACAAAATAACATGCATATCATTCTTAATATTCAAGGCAATAAAACAAGTTGGTATGCTTACCAATGCAAGCCATACCAAAACATGAATCAATTTGTTATCACAATATGCCTGTGGGCAACGATGTAGATACAAATTAAATTCATAACCACCAATAAAACTAATGGATAATTAAAATTCCTTAATACCTGTGGGCGACTTAAGAAATAAAAATTAACCATTATTCTATCCTGATTAATTACAAATATAACAAAAATCCCTGTGGGATAAAATCATTATATCAAATATAATTAATCACAATTTGCCACCTGATAAAACTAATAAATAATTAAAATTACTTAATACCTGTGGGCGACTTAAGTAACAAAAATTATTCATTATTTTATCCTAATTAATTATGAGAAATATAACAAAATCCCTGTGGGGTAAAATTATTATATTAATCATAATTAATTACAATTCATGTCATTTAAGCTAAATGCGATCAATTACACTCACAATATGTAATTTATAATTTTTATAAAAATAAAATTATGAATATTGTGGTCAGTTCATAATTAACAAAAAATTCATTCGATCACATGACATACCAACTACATACATGAACAAATTCAATGTAAATAATTAATTATACCAATTATAATTAATACACTTAATGCATGGAAAAATTCATACAAATAAACCTGGAATTTAAATAAACAACTAGACAGGGATCTATCTGCAAAATATACCTAATAAAGCAATTTTGCAAAAAATACCCATTAATCTATTTAATTCAAATAAGTAACTAAACAGGGTTCTAGATGCAAAATACACCAAGAAAAACAATTTTGCAAAATTACCCATTAAACTAATTTATTTAAAAGCATCATTCAAACTAATGAATTAATAAAATAATTAAACTTTTAGGGAAATAAAAGAAGAAACCCTAAAATTTTCTTCATGAGCAGCCGCCGCTATTGGCCGGATCGCCGCCCGCCGGTGATGCCCGCACGGCTAGCCGACGCGCTGCTAGCAGGCGTGCGCGCATGGCCAGCGCTGCCAGCGCATCTGTGCGCGCGCGCTGCCCTCGCTCTATGCGCGTGCGCGTCCAGCAAACGCAGGGCCAGCGCACCTACGCTTGCGGCCAGCGCGGCCAGGCCGCCTGCACGCCGGCGCAGCCATGCTTCTGCGCGCGTGAGGGCTCAGGCCAGGCCTGCGTCTGCGTGCGACCAGCGCCAGCACGCGCCAGGCCAGGCGCGCGGCCAGGCCAACCGGCCAGCCAACGCGCGGCCCAGCCTGCGAGCGCGGCCCAACCCAGCCCGAGCGCATGCATGGCCCATCCGCGGTCTATCCGTGCTCTTGTTCATGATGTGTTCAATATTTGGGCCTAATACCCAGTTCAAACCCTAATTTAGCCTAATTTATTTCATTATAAACATGCATAAACATTAATGGATTTAATTCATACAACCCCTAACTCATGCATGTTTATTACAACTTATATGAAATAATGCATTGAATTTAAACAATGTGTAATTTGTAAATAACACATACATGTAAGAATTCAATCATGCTAGGCAGAGGTATTAATCAGGCTCGGATGCCAACTGTTAGAATTTATCAGACTTAATTACGACATCTATGTCGTATATTATATGCGGAAGCAGGATCACATACCTCCAGCCATAGCAAATTGTTGAAGACGACGAGAGCCTCTGAGTCCACGCTTGAATTAACCAGGGACTCTTCCAATCTATCCCGTCCTCTCCCACCGATGGAGCTAGGTATTTGCAAGAACGATAGATTGGGGACCCCTGGTGCTGTCCTATATATAATCCTTACCATCAAAGGATTAACTCTACTTAAAATTTAAGTAGATCATTATCCAAAGTGCCAATTAGAGTTAACTTAGGACTCCTATTAGATAAAGTCATGGACCGCTTTATATAGTTTGAATTCAAGTTGAATTAATATCATCACGAAGTTAATTCATAATAGAACTCAAACTAACAGTTTGGTCATCTAAGATTACAAGAAACCAAGTCAAATTTGTCACCAAATAGATTTAAAATAAAAAAAATAAATAACTCGGGCCATCACGCTCTGAAAACACTTGTTTGTTAATGAACCCAAAATGAGAAAGAGTTGCGCCCTTCTTTCTCCAAAATTCTTAATCACATAGTTATTTTTGGATGCATATCTCTTAAGATGTTGCATTTCCTTAAAGATACCGCCATCTTGATTATGAGTGTTAAAACTGCCATATAAAGTTTTAAAATTCATTAAAAATGTATGAGCACAACCATATGAGTCCCTATATTTGAATGTCTAAATAAACACATTAAGATATATATCTAAATTCAAATGATGACATATATGGGCATTTGTACATCCGTATATTTGAATGCTATTAAAGTATAAAGTATATATATACACTCATTGATAGATATATACAGGGATGTATTTTGCAAAATATAAACAAGAACTAAAAATATTTATAGAATTTGGATATAACTTAAAAGGCGAGTTATCCGCTTGGGCGGTGGTGGTTCCCATCCAGTCCAGCTAGCTTTTGCATGGACATCACGTGGACCGAGGCCTAGAACTTGGGTGGTTCTTCTCTTTTTTTTTTTTCCATATAATTAATTAAAAAACAATAATAATTTTCAAAAGAGAGAGAGAAAAAAGAAAATGGCACTCACATGCAGTTGCTTAAAAATTAATTCATTAGTTAATGGACTGCTGATGGTTCTATAATTTATTTATTTAATATAAAAGTTAATTGTAAGGATAAGTCATAATTCCAGTCAACTAGCCATTAAAGCACACAGGATGGGTCCATTCAACGGACTAGGAACCAACGGCTACATCATAAAATTGCGCTACAATTGGGTCAAGTTGTTCATACCTAAAGGAATAATCAACGCCTTCTATTTTTTAATACTGAATTACTTATTTTAAAAGCGCACTCTTATTAACCACAAAACCATTATCTAAAAAGTATGCAAAAGAGTCCGATTTTCACTTAAAAAAAAAAAAAAGTAGGTGTATACTTGCCCAAAGTCATATGGATTCCACTTTGGCAAAGACCAATAACATTAATTACAAGACAAGTATTAACCTTATTCTCAGAATAAAAATATAATTTAATTTTTTTAAAAATAATTGAATAAATCATTAATTTATTAAAAAAAATAGAACAAACAAATCCAGAATCACCAAAAATAAATAAATAAATAAATAAATAAATAAATAAATAAATATATATATATATATATTGAAGGTAACAAAAAAAAACAAGGAGTAACCAAACATCAAGTTTATTGGAAAAAATATTATTAATTGTAAAATACTCCAAATATATTTACAAAAAATTAACGTAATTAGAAATATATCCTTGTTTGGATATATCCTCCACATCAGCCTAAAGTTTTCACCCTCCAACTCCTCCGTTCTATAGTGTATATATATATAGAGTCAGAGACACCCTCCTCTGCCTCTCTAACTATCATTCTCTCGTTCTCCATTTTCTCTTCTATATTGGGATTTGGAGCTCTCGATCTTGATTTTCATCAATGGCAGGAGGAGCAATCGTCAACACGGCCGGGGGCAAGGACTACCCCGGAAAGATGACTCTTTTTGTCTTCTTGACATGCCTTGTAGCGGCCACCGGAGGCCTCATCTTCGGCTACGACATAGGGATCTCTGGTACACCAAAAAGCTGGCCCTCATCAAAATCCAATCTTTTTCTTTTGAGTTTTTGGGACTTTTTTTCATGCATGAGTATGTGATCTTGAGTTGTTTTGTTTGTTGTAGGTGGTGTGACATCCATGGATTCGTTTCTGAGGAAATTTTTCCCTTCAGTTTACCGTAAGCAGCAGGCGAACCAGACCACCAACCAGTACTGCAAGTTTGATTCTCAGTTGCTTACCACTTTCACGTCTTCACTCTATCTGGCCGCGTTGATCGCTTCCTTCTTCGCCAGTACCGTCACTAGGGTGTTTGGCAGGAAGTGGTCCATGTTTGGGGGTGGCGTCATCTTCTTGGTTGGTGCTGCCATCAATGGTGCAGCCAAGGATGTCGCCATGCTCATCATCGGCCGTATCTTACTCGGAATCGGTGTTGGCTTTGCCAATCAGGTGATCATCTTCTTTTCTTTTTTATTTCCTTTAATCTTTTCTTGTTTGATTTTTTTTGTCCTTGTGTCTTCTTTTTAAATATATATATATAAATTTTTATATTATATAATAGTAAAAGAGAAACCTTTCTCTGTTTTTTCCTTTTGTTTGATTTTTGTCATGAGCTTGGAGATGATGTTTTGCAGTTGTTGTTGATCTGAAAATAATATTTCTATAAAATATAATTTCTAATTGGAAAGTGAAAGGTTCAATGTTTTTGTTTCCTATATCTTTATTTTAAGCTTTTAGTAAACAATTATTTTGGTCTTTCTTATATACTACGATTGGGTTTCTGTTTTATTTGTTGGATTTTTATATGCAGGGAAGCATCTATCTCCCCTGTCCACCTTTTTCCAAACTTTTGTGCCGTTCTCTTTTGCTTGTTCACTCTGTTAACTCTTCTTCAGAACTACTGATGATGTGAAGTATCATAATTTTTAATGGTTCTCGGTGCTGATAAAATTTAGATATCCTCAAAGAAACACCTTCATGCCCTATTCATTTCTTGTTTTAATTTGATGTGTTAAGCTGATTTATTTACATCGTGAAATAATAACTGGCATTCTACTATGATTTACATCCCTCTCCACTTACTCCTTTTGCTATTCATGAATGAATCCTATACTATTCTTCTTCTACTTCTTCTTCCCACGTGACGTACGGTGTTGTTTTTAAGTCCACCAAACCCGTTTACTTTTACAGCCAATTGCTTTGGAATCGTAGTGAGATAGATAAAGAAAGTTATCATGTTGAATAATATAGTAGTATTCTATGAAACCCATGATAGTCACATGCTTATGTTCATATAATTGGCTGTTTGTTATATTTTTATTCAATTAATTGGTGGTTTTATTTGACTTGAAAATGTAATATTTTTTCCTCTCTTTTCATCAATGAATGTGTATTATTTTGTCTGTGTATTCCCACTGAGGCAATTGGAAATTTGGAACGATCCCATACAAAAGTTTTCAAGAAATTAGCCACTTTCTTTTGTTGGCTTGTGGTTCCCACTTTCTGCTTTGGTGGGCCGGTTGATTGTTATTCTCACACACTCCTTTTCTATATCTTTACTATTTTTCTTTTAATAGTTCCAATGTTATTGGACTACTTGTTGAGCAGATTTACTGTTTGGCACTTTTGCTTCATCATTGTCCCATACTCTATTTTAATGCTTTGTTCGATATTTCCGATGTGTCAATTAAATAAGATTGTGCTTCTTTTTCACGAGAGATTTTTCTAAGACGCAAGTGTATTTGTGATGGTTTATTCACACTCACTATTGTTTAGATTCCAATGTGATATTTCTATACTCATTTACATAATATGTTGTAATATAGTAATTTGCTTGCATTATTAGTAATGAGTTAATTATATTAACTAATGAGCAAGTTACATTATGATGACAGTCTGTTCCGGTTTATCTCTCTGAGATGGCTCCAGCGCGTCTACGTGGTATGCTTAACATGGCCTTCCAACTAATGATCACTATCGGCATCCTTGTTGCCAGTCTCATCAACTATGGCACTGCAAAAATCAAAGGAGGATGGGGTTGGAGAATCAGTCTTGCTCTCGCAGCTGTCCCTGCAGCCATTATTACTTTAGGTTCTCTGTTCCTTCCTGATACTCCCAACTCTCTCATTGAACGTGGTTATGATGAGAAAGCTAGGAACATGCTTCGCCGGATTCGTGGCACTGATGATATCACCTTAGAGTACAATGACCTTGTGGCTGCTAGTGAAGAGTCCAAGGCTGTCAAACACCCATGGAGGAACATCATCCAAAGGAAGTATAGGGCCCAACTCACCATGGTCATCTTCATTCCCTTTTTCCAACAATTTACCGGCATTAATGTCATCATGTTTTATGCACCTGTGCTTTTCAAAACCATTGGCTTTGGTGCCGATGCTTCTCTTATGTCTGCCGTTATTACTGGTCTTGTCAATGTCTTTGCCACCCTTGTTTCCATCTTCACTGTTGACAAGTATGGTAGGAGGCTTCTCTTCTTACTAGGTGGAGTTCAAATGATCATATGTCAGGTAATGTCTTACATGCAATTCTTTCATGTAACCCTCTAGTTTCCATATTTGAGAAATTTATTTCTTGCATTGTAGATTATAGTTGGAACGTTGATAGCCGCCAAATTCGGGACGAGTGGAGAAGGACATTTCTCCAAATTATATGCAGGCTTTGTGGTGTTGTTCATATGTCTCTATGTTGCGGGTTTTGCATGGTCCTGGGGGCCTCTCGGGTGGCTCGTCCCCAGTGAAATATTGCCTTTGGAGATCCGGTCCGCTGGACAAAGTATCAATGTTTCCGTGAACATGCTTTTCACTTTCCTCATTGCGCAACTCTTTCTTACCATGCTTTGTCACATGAAATTTGGTCTCTTCTATTTCTTTTCTGGATGGGTGGTGATTATGACTATCTTCATTGCGTATCTCTTACCGGAAACCAAGAATGTGCCGATTGAGGAGATGATTCTTGTGTGGAAGAACCATTGGTTTTGGAGCAAGTTCATTGCAGATAGTGATATTCATGTGGGCAACCTTGAGATGGGCAATGGCAAATCTGTTTCCATATGATGTTCTTTGAGAGTACACTGAAAGTCCCCATGTTCTTAGATAAAAATAGCTTAAGTGCATATAGTTGGATGATTATGTTGTACTATGTTTAAGTCACTTTTAACTTTTCTCTGTTTTTTTTTTTTTAAATATGTATAAATATATGAACTTGTTCTTGTGTTTTTTCTTATTCATATTTGAGGTTTCCATGAATGATAAAAAGTTAAAATTTATATATGTTGTATTCAGTGCACTTAGGACTCTCTATGATAGTTATGGTTATGGTGCTGTTTTGAGTGGGATTGGAATGTGATTCTTCACCATCATTTTGTTAAGAGACAGAGCACTCAGGGGACATGCTTCTCATAGGCTCTGTTTGAGAAGTCCTCAACAACCTGCTTCTCAAATGAGTACGTCTCCTGGAAGTGCCTCTTTGGCATTTGTTCTGTTATGGAGAAATCTTTTCGCCCTTTTTTAGATGCCTTTCTCTTATTTCGTTTATCAAAAGTACAAGCAATCCAACTTGGGAAATCATTATTTTTCGAAATTTTTTTTTCTTTTAAGTATGAATCATTAGTTTTTGCTCAATAGGATTGAAGAAAGCTTTTTAGATTTCAGCATGAAAAGCTTCTTCTTTATCTAATCCAAATAAAACTGAGACCACTGGTTTGTACAGATTAAATAGAAAATAAACATCTCCATCATTTAATTCTCTGGTTTGCTTGGTTTCTACGTTCTTTGAGATATGGCCATATGTGAATTTCACCAACCCTTTTCTATGATCGACTCAGTTTTTCTTGGTATATGTCGCCATCACCAGCAAAAAAAGAACAGTCATGCCTTTTTTTTATTTTTTCTTTTGCGGTTTAATACTCATAGATTTCAATTAAAAGTTGCAATAAATGGAGGATAGTGATCTCATCAAAATGTCATGGATCATATTCATTGGTGATCTTTCCAAGTAGCTTTCAAGAGATCTCTCTGTGATTTCCCATGTTGCAGGGCATTGCACTGCATGTGAGTTTAGGACCCTTTTCATGAACACAGGGAAATTGTTGTGGGCTTTATGGATTAGGGTGGCCAATTATAGTGGATTCAGGGGCCCAAATGTCACATGTTGGATCTGAGTGTTAAATGGCTTGGTGATAAGAATGATGAGGTTCATAGAAAGATTATGTGAAATGAGAGTGAGTTGTCCTTCACGCGCTTGCAATGAGCCAATGAAAAAGAATAATAAAGTTGCAAGCAAGCTTCAAGCCTCAACCAAAAATAAATTGCTTTCTTCTCTTGTGTTCTTAACTGCATTCTTTTTATTTGGATAAACATTGGATAAGTCGTATGACATGGAAAGTCTTAAACAGAAGTTATTAACCTCACGAGTCGTCGAATAGTGCGGATACTGGATAGACTCGTACACTCATCTGTTGCTCCTTAGTCCTTATTCAGCAGATCAGTAGGTACATACTGTATACCACAAGTGTCTCAAATGAACTTATATACACTCAACTATTTTGAAAGTTTTACTGTTGAATTTCAATGGTTTTAATAAAAATAAAAAAACAGTAAAGGTAATGTATAATCTTATGGAGAACTTGATCATTCGTACGAAATCTTTTGCAGAGAGTATTTATATCCTAAAATATGAATTTTTTATGTATTTGTATATCTTGAACATGAATTATTCAATTTAATGAAACGTGAGCTAACTCACTGATAACTACTCTTATAATTCATTTTCTGGATCCTTTGTAGGCAAGTGAGGGTTATTATTAGAATCACAATCAAACTATTGTAATTGATGTATCTTCATATTCACTTGTGATTTATTAATTTTGTAAATAAAATTTATTTATTTATTTTTAAAAAATAATAATAATAATACAATATTTTTTTCTTCAACATCCTGTGATAACTAATAAGAGAATCGGTGTTAAGGTTTTTACGCATAACTGCTTATATTTATCAAAATATAATTCTTTGTGTTTGCTGACTCTTCAACTCTTTTATTATATAAAATAATTATTTTTTTAAGAAAATCAAAAAAAGGTCATCCATCACAATCCCTGTTAGAGTAAAAGGTAGTGATTTGGTGACCTGCCACACCATGCTTGCCGACATTTCGCCTTCCGTTTCTTTCCCTTTGGGATCAACACTATCATAGATCCCTCTTTAGATGCTCGCGTTCGAGTTCTTGTAACGAATCCAACGGCCAATATTGCACTCTCACTGTACAACCATTCTTGCGTTAATGGAAAAGACAAAATAGACTCGCACGTCCAGCTGGTGTTCCGATGCCGTCGCCACGTTCCTCTCACTTCCACCGACCACCCACTTCCTTGTCCCTCCATACGCCAATCGTTAGCCTACTTTCACTACGTGGCAAGTTGTTACTGGGTATCTTCACAAGCCAACAGCCATTAAAAGCTCACCACGTAAGCACTCATCAAAAGTTGAACTGCTTCCGAGGGTAACCATCTCAATCCCCGCCATGAAAAGATAACCAACAGCTGCGAATCCCCTCCTCGATCGCCTTCCTCTCATCCAAGACCCAAACCAAACGGAACCCTCGTTTCAATTGGCCTCGAGCTCCGGCGATGGCGCCCCGTCTCTTCGCCTGCTTCGGGCGTGGGGCGTCCTCTTCGTCCACCGCCACCGACAAACCCGCTTCTTCCCCCGACTTACATGACACGGCGGATCAGGCTGCCGAGGAGCAGCGTAGGGGAGCTGCGGTGCTGGTGGAGCTCTTCTCCTCCCAGGGCTGCGGCACCTCGACCGACGCTGAGGCCATTGCTAGTCGCGTGGGCCGTGGGGATCTAGGCCTCGACGTCCCCGTGGTCGTTCTGGCGTGGCATGTGGATTATTGGGATTACCGAGGTTGGAAGGATCCGTTTGGATCGAGCGTTTGGACGGTGAGGCAGAAAGCCTTGGTCGAGTCGCTGCAGCTGGATACTCTGTACACGCCGCAGGTGGTGGTTCAGGGCCGGACTCAGTGCTTGGGTACCGATGAGAGCTCCATTGCTGATGCCGCCCGTGCTGCGCCAAGGTTCCCCTCGCCCGCTTTGAAGGTAGACTTTCTGCTTCCTATTTCCAATGTCCTCTTAAAAATGAGGCTTATATGTGTGTGCTTTTTCTGTTGCTTCCGGGCTTTTCTTTTCTATCCATTAATGGCAATCGAAACTTTTGGTTTGCTTGCTTATCGCATTTGTGAGCTTACTTCTCCTGTTTTCCCAAAATCGTGCGACTACATTGATGCTGCCATTTCATTTCAGTAGTACAAGTTGGATCTTTATGAATTAAAACTCAATTAGAGCATTTTATTGCCGGTTGTTATTTAAAATCCGTTCTTATGGTTTTGTAATGGTTGCTACACTTGCTGATATGTCATTCATGCTGTGTCTAAAATTTAGTTAAATTTGCCCATATTTGCTATCAGAGGCAAACATGTCTCCTTTGTATGATTGCTATAGTCTTGATCAGTGAAATAACTTTGTCAAAATGATTAATTTATAGCATATGGTACTACAGTATTAGTTATTCGGACGTGAACTTTACCCCTGTATGGCACCTATTGATTGCTATAAATGCGTATGAAATAGCTCAATTTTTCATCTTGCCACAAGTAGCTTGACGATTCATTCTCCTGTTTACCAGATAATTTATGGAACCATTCTGGCAACCGATTTCTTGCATGCATATAATTGAAGGGATAGCATGGTTTACTTTACCGAATTGTCCAGCTGTTTCCCTTCATGAAAAACATCTTTTTAAAAGAACAATTTGTTTAGCTGTGATCGAGGAAGAAGTAAAGATTTTCTAATACCTGTTACATTGAAGATAGCTATTACTGAAATGCTTGTAGATTCAAGCTATGATTGTTATTACAACTAAGCTAAGATACAGTTCATATATGGAGAGAGAGCATTTTTTACTATGGTTGTGATTTGTTGGTGGATTTTGAATATTTGGAGCTGAAACAAATCTACTGTGTGTTTGCCTCAATTAAGATCTAGGATGAATGTTTGAATATCATATCGAGTTTAATAGCTGAGATTTCTGAATGCCGCTGAGTAAACACCCTGTTAATGGCTTAATAGACAAATGCATGCGAATGTTTTGAAGGTCTCGTGCAGATTTCACCTAACATAAACAGGTTTACCCTGTTTTCTTATATGACAAACTCTAGTAGTTGTTTTTGTAACATTTGTTTTCTTAGTATGAAAAGGCATTGCCACTTTCTTGTTCATTCCAATGTATAAAAATCAGAGGAATCTTTGTTTGAGATATCCTACTATGCCCCTGTTGGTTTTTTTAAAGATGTATAATTACGATTTCTGTGTTTTGAACCTGTTAGGGTAAATATTATTATGGATTCAGTTACTGGAAAAGTTTGGCTTGTTCTTAGTAATTGCGTGTCTATGTTTTTTCCTCTACCAGCAGTGTTTTACTTTGAGAGGGTCGTGCTTAGGAGATAAGTGACCCATCAGGAACATGCTTCCTTGTTTATTATGTAAACATGACTTAATTGAGAGTGAAAGCTATGCTAGATGAAATATATTGTTATTAGTAGAGTTTGGAAAGGATGCAACAAAGAGGGAGATTTTTTTATGTCTAATTATTGGGTGCCTGGGAATCTTATGTTGAGTCTCTACAGAAGCATGATTTGGTTATAATCTTGGGCTCAGGACATACTTCCTAACAAATTTTATTAATCTGCCCTGCAGGCAACTTTCCAGAAGTCATCACCGGATATGTTGCAGGTGTCCTTCTCAGGCACACTGGGTTCAAAGGTGGACAACAATGGTGCGGATGTGATGGTGGTGCTGTACGAGAGTGGACTGGTGACAAACTGTGAACGAGGTGAGAACAAAGGTCGTGCGCTGAACAATGACCACGTTGTTAGGCGCTCTGAGAAGCTGCTCACTGTGAAGGATGTCTCAGCAAAGAAGAAACTATCTGGCAGTGTTCAGTTCCCTCTGTGGGAGAGTTTCAACAGCGCCAACTGTGGCATTGTGCTCTTTGTTCAGAACCGGTCTTTGCAGACCTTTGGCGTCCAGCACTTCCAAATCCCAGACACCATCTGATTCTTATGGTTGGTGGTTTGAAAACTACGCAGCTGTTGATTAATACAGTGCTTCTGTATAGTGGTGTTGTGGTCTGATGAGTTTACTGGTTTCAGCTTGTTATTTACTCTTGTTTTATATATTATATTTTATATATTTTTTAATTGCTTATTTTTGTAGCTCGTTACCTCATTGATTTGATCTTTAGAACTGTTTGTATTGTACGGTGGAGGGAGGCATGTGGATTTTCTGTATTTTTGGGAATTGAAAACCAACGAAAACTTGGGCTTAATTCTGTTTGTGTTAATTTCAACTCAGGCCTGATTTGTTCTGTTGTCTAACTAGTTTTCTTGAAGTAATGCATGCAAATGCCTCTCGTACTCCCAGACTAATAACAGAGTTTGCAATCCAACTCATGAACCGAATAGTTGTTGGAGGCTTGATGCATCAGTGGTATACCTGCTGTCCACCTGCAATCATGCCTTTATGGGGATCTGCCCACAGTCACGTGAGCGCACGCCCTGCCTGCACATTTGTTGGTGCATGAACCAAGAGCTCTCTGGTCCCGTTCTTTAATTGTGAGTGATGACACGTTACATGAATGCAGGTAACACCGTACCACGCGTGTCATCCCCTTATCAAGTCCTTCCAGTAAACGAACTAAAAAAAAGGGTTGAAGGATGTGGGGCTCATTTATTCATTGGGCTCAAGCCCATATGCAGTGGGGACCGTATGTGATGACCAATCCATTCCATGCTTATTTGGCAGCTAGTTCTTAATAAACTCCAACATAGAGAATCACGTCCGTTCACGTGAAGATTAGATGCCTGTCCGATTGACTACTCCCGTTAGGACAAAGAATTGCTCGGACTCTCTCTCTCGATCTCTTTCTCGAACCAATTTTCTCAAAGTTCCATCAAAAAGCACTATATTTTTAACCCAATAATAAACTCGCTTCTGAGCTTGGTGGGTAAACCATCGATTATATGCTTAAAAGTACAATAATATCTCTTGTTCCATCACAATAAACAAAAGTTTGCTACCATGCCTTCAATATTGATGGTTCCAAGTTATTTCTTTTTTAAAAAAAAATCATATACTCTAGGTTGCATCTCCTACTAATTAGAAGTCCTATTTTAGCACTCTTTTCGCTGATTTCAAAACAAAATTGAAATAAACGGAGAATTTTGAGTATGAGAAAAGAGCCATCAATTAAGTTGATCAATATTACACATCAGGTTTTCAACATCTCCGAAAATCAGGCTCATGTTACACCCCATATCATCTTTTCATCATCATCATCTCTTCACAAGAACTTAATTAATTACAATCCGAACATCTTGCTTTACATTTCACACCCTGATCAGTGATCAGCCCTTCAAATATTTGCACTTTAGCCCCTTCATCCATCTCTCAAAAAGTTTTCACATCGATGATTGATCCATATATACGTCGACCATGAGTACAGTATGTGTTTTGTTGTTTTAGCTCGGACCCCAGCAGCTGATATACATGGCTTGCCGGACCGAGTCCTCTGCTTGCTTACCCTGCTCCTCTTTTCCCCCGGTGCCGTTCACTGCCCGGCTAACACCAAGTCCGGCCAACGGCAGGATCCCTCCAGATGCCAACCGGCCCTTGCCGAACTGCAGTGATCTGAGGCCGGAGCTCAACTTGGCCCCGCCATCCCCGTTCGTCTGCACAGCCGCCACGCTGGCGGCCATATAAAACCTGTTCCAATAACTCATCTTGATAACCCAAGATTCAAAGAAGGCACCACGACTCTTTTAGTTTTTTTTTTTCCTTGCAATTTGCTCGCTCTTCGATGTTACCTGTTTCCAACTTTTGGGGGGTTTGTGGTCTATTTATTGAGTTAAGAGGCGGTTTTCTTTTATAAAACCACTTGTGGTTTCTGGTATTGGTATTGAGTGGTTTTGGTTTCCGGTTTCACTTTTCTTTGTTTTTTTATTTAACAAAAGGGCAATTACAGGTTGTGTCTTCTACTGTGAATCCAAGCATATATCATTTTCTTCTTTTTCCTTTTTTTTTTTTTTGGAATTTTTTTCTTATAAGAAATAAATAATTTCGTCTTTTAGTTATATATAATCCATGTAATAGTGATTCGACCTTGTGATCATTAAGAAAATAAACATTTTTTATGTTTCATTATTTTATTGTCTTCGACTTAAATAATTAGTTTGGGACTTTCAAGGTAACAGGTGTAAGCCTTATCCGATGCGAGAGAGGTGACTCACCTTTCATATACAGTGCAAAGGCCTGTCCTTTTCCATCTTTTATCATCTTCAAGCCATAATTAATGCCTGTCTTCTTTTTCTCACTGTACTATTGTTTTTTTTTATAATTATTATTACTTAGCCTGAACTCCTCGTTTGGTAGACTGCAATTATCAGTATTAAATAGTTTAGAAAAAACGAAAAGCGTAATTATATATTTACAGAGAGAATCAAGTACTTATGTGTTATATCTCAGTTTCTCAGATGCACAGGTTACTTAACTGATTTACTGGGATTTCACTGAATTTCATTCAGTCCACTGTAAATATATCACATGACATCAATATGCAAGACCTTATTCTCTTGATGAGCACATCATATGTAAACATCAGTTAGGCTTCATCTTTTATTGAATTTTAACTTCATATGCTTTTTGTTAGCAAGTCTCATCTTCCGTAACTGAAGAAGATACGGCTGCAACTTGCAAGATAGAACAATGTTTGGTGTTATTGAGACAATTAATGTTTCCCAGTGCATCATCATCTTGAAGCTCAGAAGCCAACTGTTTTTAAAAGAACTGGTTTTTAAAGCTAACCATGGTTTTCTCTTCATCAGTATGAAGTTAAAGAGAACAAAGTTAGCAAGGAATAACAAGTGGGTCTACATTCATTTTGTTGTTTTCTTTTACACTGCTCCTTGTCTTCATCTTTTTCTTGTTATCTTTTAGCTGCCTTGGCCCACACACCCTTATCAGTTGCTCTCTCTTGTTACCGTATTTGTCACGTTCAAATCTTAAACTCTAACTCTTATTCTGTAACTTTCTTTTTCAAATACAAATTGCTGCTGTTTTAAAGGTAGGAAGTTTCCTAAAAGGAACCTAAATATATTAAGTAAGCAAAGTGGTATTCTTACTGTCATTCATATATCATAATATCATATACATACCAGTGCGCTATATAATAATTATAATTACGTTTGTTTGCCTACCTTTTATGATACAGTATCTAGCTGAGCAGTATGAGCATCAACCTGAAAGATTGGCCACAGAGGCAAGAGATTTTATCTGCATATAATATCACTTCTGATGATGTGGCCTTCTAATTTTAAACATTATCACAAGAGTAAACAAAGTAGAGCTTGGAAAGGGTCGTTTAATTTGACACCCATATCTTAATAAACAACTTGGACGCGTTTAAACTATCAAAGCCATTATTAAGTAGAACAATTAGCGGGTCCTATGGCAATAATGTCAATTGAGAAAAAAGAAACAAAGCTCATGGGGCAGTTCATGATGGTGATTTTTTACATATATTTAATTAACTATTGCCTCCTCTTAATTAATTACTCTTATTCCCAGTGGGTCTGTGGGTGGCACTATCAAGCTGTGCCCACTTTAATGCTTTAGATGTTGATGTGTATGAGTTGTTTAACATTATTAAATGACTAAATTAAAGACAAGACAAGAAAATAGTAAGAAAGGAAATTTGTTTCCTTCTTACTGTCTAGGAACCACTACAGTAGGATAAAGGCTTATTAAACCAATCAAGCTCACATATATTAGATTAATATTGCCGCCTGTGACCCACTATGATTGAGGCAATAGTTTTATCAAGGAGTAAAGAGACAAATATAGATATTAATTAGGTAGAGATGAACATGATTCATGAGGGCATTTACTTGGGCCTTTTAACCATGCCAACTTCTTAAAGAAAAGGTTTTCAAAAATAAATATATATATTTCACATCCAAAGATACGAAAGAAAGATTTCCCCGTTACTGAGATCTTATTGTCTCCTTTTCTTTACCTGTTTGCATTTTTCCCCTTCCAATACAATGCCTCCGAGTGTAAGCATATACCAGTCATTGTCAGTCCCATCACATTGTGGACCACTTGGTGCTTTTATAATAGAAAACAAGACTAGGCCTTTCTTTGAATATGACAACACCAATCAGACCATGGATTATTGGCACCCTTTGAGATGGACTGAAGTAAAAGTTAATTCACTCTACACGTTCATGGAGCCCATTCATTCGTTTGCTTATCAAAATTCATAAATGGAGGCTTTGAATTCCTTGAAGGAAATATGGTAAAGGATGGCATGGTAAACCTCACTGACTACAGCAATAATAGATTAAACCAACTCCAGGACCTGATATAATTCTCAACAAGAATAATAAAACAAAATTATCAACAAACTTGGGCACACATACAACTTGAAGAAATCTCAATTTTCAGACAAGGTTGAATTGATTTACTTACAGACTCTGTTATTTCAGGATAAACAGTTTAAACACATCCCAAAAGAAAGAGAAATGAAAAAGGGTTGTGTACCATGTATTGTTGGAAAATTTTCTGTAAGCAGCACCTCTACACTGAATCAACAACACCTTCAACTTGTTGTCGAGCCAGGTATCTTTCCCTCCGTTCTTTCTAAAAGATTGAACATAAGGATAAGACATCAGAATAAGAAAATTTGGTAGAGCTCAAAGACAATCTAGTTAGGCTCTACAGAAATTACCCATTCATCAATGACGAGTCCTTCAGAAGCAATCCGAGGACCGGTGTCTTCAGGAGGTTTTTTACGTGTCTCAAGAGCTGCCTCAGCTTCAGCCAGTAGCCGCTTCAATTTTTCCAATTGCTTCAGTGACAACATGCGTAACATTCAGCATAAAATTCCAGTGCGCACACGGGCGCGCACACACATACACAAATCATTCACTGTTATTAAAATTGTTGCTTACAGGGCTAGGGCGATCAACATCTAAGAATACTACTCGCAAAATTTGCTCAACCGCAACCTGATCTTTCTGCTCATCAAACTGACAAAAGAGAAATTTTTTCAGAATGGTAATTCAAACTAAGCCCAAATTACTCATGGACAATGAACATAAGTTGTACATGCAAGCAACATGACTCATCCGATGTGGAGAATCAGAATCCTAATTCGGTGTTACTTCACAAAGCTATACAATATACATGTACAATCAGTAATTCCAAACCACGAGCTATGTTAAGCATCACCAATCTAAATAAAATTATTATAGATAAGTAGGTGGGCGGAAAAGACTAACCAGTTCCGGGACATACTCCATGGGTTCATTGACCTTCAAACTGACAATCTTAAACTTAACCTTGCTTTTCTGGTCTTGTTTTTCATCATTCTCGGGATGCTCAACAAACTTGAAAACTTCAAAGGAAGTAAAATCATGTGAGAACAGCCCCAGTGGGACGCACGAAAACTTCAAAGAAAGAAAAAATAAATCATAGTACCAGTCGCTATAATACTCTCGCCTGGAGAGAGTACAGCCCCAGGGGGACGCATGAAACAACTTTTGGGTGCAGTTGTTTGAAACTGTAATAATCAATACAAATTGATCAGATTAATTTCCGCAAGAAAAGGCATAAAAATTACCCCTCATAGGCAAAAGTTAAGAAAATGAAAGCTGTGAACATGCTGTGTGAATCACAGAAAACATGCATTACAATTCCAATTAGAAAGATTGCTATTACTAGCAGGGTCTAGGTACAGAGTTAACAATGAATTGCCTATCTGAGCGCTGTTGTTCATGTGTATTAGTGAGTTCATAAGTCACACAAAACCTATGCAGAACCATACCTTAAATGCTACATGAGATTTGCTGGTATTCTTTATCCTGACTGCACTCTGAACTTGCTTGCCAGGTTCATCTTCAACAAATAAATAAACAAGTATGTCAACAAAGGATCAGAACCTCATGAAGCACTTTTCACTCAGTTGACGGAAAATTGGTTCCTATGGAGAAAAATATCACTATTGACATTTTTTTTATAAAATATCTACAATAAGTTACGTGTGTAAACCATGAAAAGTATGCAGAAACTTGGTAGATATCATGCACTAAATAGTAAGAAAAATATTTGCCATGAATGCTGCCCGCATATTAGCATTAATTGGTAAACATTCGGCAACACCTGTATAAAATTTCTATCCTTCAGTTACCAATATATCAAGTCCTTTGATAGGTTAATGATGACCCAAAAAGTCAAAAACTGTATAACAGCCTTTAAATGCCGCAATGGACTTCCCATTAGAAAGCGGGAAATTATGGTCCTTCTAGAATATTGAATAGATGTTGAGCTACTAAAATTTTGAATATTCATTTAGAAACCATTCCCTTTGCCTGGATTGTACGATAGCCAAACAACTTTGAAAGAAATACTGAATGTAGCACCACGATGCCACCATTGAATGAGATTAAGGGTGATCAAGAACCAAAAAATCAATTACATTATAGGTTAACCTTGCAACGCCTCTTATTAAAATAAAAAAAACATACTCTGGGAAACTATGGGGTGATGTCTGTTTATTCAAAAACCAATAGTTTGCAGCCTGAGGGGCTCTTATCCTTCCAGGCATTGAGTATTCATTCACCTCACAGTTAACAAAAACCAAAAAGCTTGAAGCTAAGGCATAATGATATATATCGGGATGGGCAGACATAAATTCTATGTTTGATCTTCCATGGTGCAAATGTGATTCAGATATATTAAAAAAAACAACAATTAAAATGTCTACAGCTAACTGATCAAAAATACCAATCTGACAGCAAGAGGAAGGATCAAAGATTTCAACATGAACCATAATATAAGAACAATGTAAGCACAACCTACCACGAAATGTTATCTGTTCTTCTCTGCGGAGTTATAAAACTAATCAAACGGAGAGGGAAAGAGATCGAGACAGAGATCCACGTTCAACCCGAAGTAAAAGCAACACAACAATGAAATTAAAACATCCAGGTAAATCTAATCTTAGATTCAAATACACAAAGAATTAGTTTAAAAGATGAAAACTTTACATCAAAAGAAGAACACGCATTCCTCAAAACATAGCAAAAGACCTAATTTTGCAACTCAGATCCCAAAAAAAAAAGGGGGTAAAACAAAAAGAAAGGAAATGCTCACATGGAAAGTAGAGCTTGGTGGCGGGATCCAGCCGGAGCCGGCGTCTAGTGGGCAGTAGCGACCTCGCCACAGATGACACCGAGCTGCTACCAGATCCCTTCTGCTGCATGGCTAAACCATTCCCCAGACTCCCCCTACCCGAGCCATGACTCGTCGGATGCTGGTGGTGAGTCAGCGACACCGACGAGTTGTTCGAGGACGAACCCCCTCCTGCGGCTCCCGCGCCGGAGCTCTGCCAGAATGGCATCCTGCACAATCCCCAGACCTTCCCTTCGGACTGACTCCGGATTGCCATCAGTCTCACTCCATCACCGTTGCACAGTCGGACACTCAGCGTCCGCGGAGAGAGGGAGAGAGAGAGAGAGGAATCAAAGAAAAGGTGGCAACTTTACAGAGTGGAAGAGAAGGGAAGACAGGGCGGACTTCAGCCCGCGCGTTGCAATGCAGCTAAGAGGTTGCAGTTGGTGCCCGTGTGCTGGAATCCTGACACAAAAAAACAAGCAGCGCGTGCCTTACTACATAATAATAATATAACTATCATTCATTAAACTTTATTTAGAATATATCAACTTTAAACACTAGAGCATTTACCATAATTGACTTATAAACATTCAAAACGTTGATAATAACGAGTGTTGAGTCTCGTGCATGTAAAACAAGCCATGTGGAACACTGAAACTGCCCCGGTTTCTGGGATATGACATCTCTATACCACAAGATGCTTTTCAGCTCCCGGTTTCTCTTCCAAACCAGCAGCAGTAACTCATTCACTGTCACCTATATATACTTCATAGATGTCCCCATTTCTCATTACTTGTCTTGCAAACATAAATCACAGCAACACAGCATTTTCAACTTTCAAGCACCTCTTTTTGAGATATGGGTTCCGTGGGGAAGGCTTCATGGATGGTGGCCATGAGTGTGGGAGCAGTTGAAGCTCTGAAAGATCAAGTAGGCCTCTGCAGATGGAACTATGCTTTGAGATCTCTGCACCAGCATGCCAAGAATAACTTGGGGTCTTTGTCTCAGGCCAGGAGGATTAATTCCTCTGCAGATGTGATGACAAAGGCTGAGGTTGATGAGAAGTTGAAGAAAACTGAGGAGACATTGAAGAAAGTTATGTACTTGACCTGCTGGGGACCAAATTAGGCCTTTGGCTCTACTTAGCTACTGGTTTCTCTTCAATATTTTTTGGGGGATTTCTCTTTCCCTTGAGGTTTTGTATAAATTCAAAATAATGTAATGCAAAAGTGCAATTCTGGTTCACAAGCCATTTTCTTCTCTTCTCTTTTGCTTGGAACCTTTTATTTTGAAAATGAATATCCCTGTCTAAGATCTCCTTGCGCTTGACTAAGTGCACACACAACAGAGTATTATTATTCTTAGGTTCATCACAATCTACTGATAGTTTTCTAAATCAAACTAGAGTCAGAAACAAGAGAAGAGCCTAAATCAAATTTGCTGGCCTTTCTTTTGTTATGTCATTATAAATGAGGAGATAACCAAATTACATTAGAAAGGTCAATCTTTAACTTCATCGTCCGTCCGACCATATTCCGGCCTAGATCTTTTTTTAAACTTAACTTTACCTCTTGATCTGAGATTTTTACATACTAATTGTTAAAATTTAAAACTAATCCTGAATTTTAAGTTAAGTTATTATACTGTCTTAAAATTAAAACCTATCACAGTGTTGTTGTTCACTGTAACAATAAAAACATGAGAACACTGGCACTTGGCTCTGGACATAAACATAAAAAAATAAATAAATAAAAATTAAAGAAAAAATCCAAATACCACCAACTTTGTGGAATCCGGATGCTGGATCAATAAACAAGCAAAAGTTTTACACTGTTGGCTTTATCTGAAAACATGTTGGTTGATTAAACCAAGCGAAAGCGACCCTCAGTTTTTCCTGAAAACAATGTGGGAGCTCACTAAAACCAGCAGTTTATAGCCCCCTGTTTTACGTCACCCTCCCACTGATGTACTGAACCCACCCAAATCCAGGTGCCCCACAACTCTGTATAAATGTTCAAGTGCCCCGTTGTGCTCATCAGTCATCATCATTCTCAGCTCAACACAACAATCTCTTTTTAGTTTTTGCTACTCAAAAACACTTGTTCAAGTTCAGTCTTGACAAAGTCTTCAGCAATATCTAGCATGGGTTCTGCAGGAAAAGCTTCATGGATAGTGGCAATGAGTGTTGGTGCAGTGGAGGCTCTCAAGGACCAAGGTATTTGCAGATGGAACTATGCATTCAGGTCTCTTCACCAGAGCGCCAAGAACAATATGAGATCATTTTCTCAAACCAGAAGAATGTCTTCTTCTTCTTCTTCTTGTTTAGAGAACATGAAAGCAGAGCAAGTTGACCAGAAGACAAAGCAATCCGAGGAATCTCTCAGAAAAGTCATGTACTTAAGCTCTTGGGGGCCTTATTAGCAAGACAACCTGTACTATCTTCTATTAATGTAAATTTCCACTCGGAGAAGAAAAATTTAGAGTTTAGACGTATATAAATGCAAAAGGCCTTGTTCAATACTCTGTCTGCCTCATTGCTATTTAAGTTCTTCTTATATACTTCACTTCCAGAGAATTCTTGTTTAAAAATGAAAATAATAACAGTAAGAAGAAGGAAAAGAAGAAGTGGACATTCTTATCTAATATTTTACTCATGCTATTTTTTTTTTATTAAAATAAATAAATCACAGTTTTTTTAACTTATGTTAATTGTTCAACACCAAATACTACCATGAAAATTATAATAAAGCCCTTTTCTAAAAGAGCAACCCTAGCAGTTTAGTTTTCCCCTGCCTTGATTTTTTTTTTTTAATAAAATGTATAAATCACATGTCTCAACCGACACATACTAAATGCACTCACCTAATAAACATTAGAAAATAATTATTTGGCCATGTGATAATTGTTCCGCTATGCGCACTCACCCAATAAACACCGGAAAATGATTCTTTAGTCATACACACTCACTCAGTGATCGCAATGAACGCAGGAATTAGTTAGACTTTAGAGCTACAGTTTGAATTTTTAGTAATAGCTGATAAAGTATCTGAAGGCAACATTGAATTTGTTTTAATTTTTGTTTTATCTCAACTCAATGTCTTTTATCAGGAAAAAAATTTCCAAATTCAAATGAATTGTTTTCCTGTTTATGATTATTCCGAAGGGGGCAGCACACCAATACAACAGTCCCAAATTTTTTTGAAACTAATTAAGTATCAAAAGTCATTGAATCATGCTATTCTCTTGGTTTTCAACGGCTGCCGACAGTCATCAGCAGTCTCCTTCTAATGCATCTCATTGAATCAAGCACTTTCTCAATTTCCTTAGCACTAGAATTCCCAATCAAATCGGCGATCCAGAGCACGACTTAGCACTGGAGTAGGCTTCCCCACTATTTCACCTAGACAGACCTAAAATTCCTGATGGTGCTTCCCGTTTGTCTGGCATTTATCTTGTGTGTTTTTCTTTTAGTTGTACTTTACCTATCCTCACTTCTGGTGAGAGATCTACCTTATTGTTCATTTATATTCTTTTCAATAAAACTGTGGTTTATCCACATTTATTTAAAAAAAAATCATCGATCCAGTTTTTCTCTTAGTATATATATATATATATATATATATATATATATATATGTGTGTGTGTTTTATTTATTTTTTTTAAATCTCATTCTGTAATTTTTAATTACCGTCTTAAAAGTTAAATTAAAACAGTAAATAAAAAAAAAAACAAGGAAGTCATCAACGGGCAACGGAGCTACAAGCAGACACTTATAAAACCCAATACCACCAGCTTCGTGGGACCAGGACGCTGGTTCAATAATCAATAAACAAGCAAATGACTTTTGGCTTTTTTCTGAAAACACCTCACTAAACAAGCAAAGCAGCCCTCTGGTTTTCCTGAAAACTGGGTAGGCCTGCACCAAACCAGAGGTTTATAGCTCCCTGTTTCACCTTGACCTCCTTATCCTCCCACTGTCATTGGGACCCATCCAAATCAAAGTTACCAGCAACACCAAAACTCTATAAATGCTAACAACCCCAATATGATCATCATTCTCAGTTCAACACAACATTCGCTTCTTAGTTACTACTCAAAAGGACTTTTTCAAGTTCAATCTCCACAAAGTTTCCAAAAAATAAAAATAAAAATCAGAGATGGGTTCCGCAAGCAAAGCTTCATGGATGGTGGCAGTTAGTGTCGGTGCAGTGGAAGCCCTCAAAGACCAAGGTATTTGCAGATGGAACTCTACCTTCAGGTCTCTTCACCAACGTGCCAAGAACAACATGGGATCTTTTTCTCAAACCAGAAGGATGTCTTCTTCTTCTTCTTCTTGTTTAGAGACAAGGAAATTAGAAGAAGTTGAGCAAAGGGCGAAGCAATCAGAGGAATCTCTCAGAAAAGTCATTTACTTAAGCTCTTGGGGGCCCTATTAGCAACCCATCCTCTACTATGTTTTTCTTAGATTGTTTCCATTCCAAGATGTAAAATTTGGAATTCAGGCATATATATAAATGCACAAGCCTTGTTCAGTACTTTTTTTTGTTTAACTCCTTGATATTTAAAATTTTGTCAGAAACTTCATTTCTAAAGAGTTCTTGTTCAATAATAACAATAATAATAAGCAGAAATGGACATTCTTATCTAATATACCCTCTCTACTATTCACAAAAACAAAGCAAAAGCCCCTTCCTTTTGTTATATTATAAACGAGAAGGTATCCTATGCTTTTTTTCCTGAAAATCCTGCTCCCTTTGCTTCATCATCCAACCTACTGTCGTCCAGAATTTTGCTAAGGCAACAATTTAAGTCACTTCCTTCCATCTAAATTATTTGTCAGTTTAGATATATATTTTTTAAATTAATTATTACTTCTAAAGATAGTACAAATATCAACTATAATTTTTTCAATTTTACTCATCTAAAAAAAAAAAGTGCATTAATAAAAAGGTAAATAATTTCAATATATTAGAAAAAAATGAAAAAAAAAATTGAATAAACCACTGCATTACTAAAAAAAAATATATAATAATAGGAAACACTTACTAAAACATACAGCAACCCATAAAAAATGAGAGAAAAACCCAAAACAAAAGACAATCAAAGCCCAACTAGAGAGGGAGCTCTTTAGGGGTCCCAACACCAACCACAACGCTAACCGTCGCTGGAGGAAGAAGCAATCACCGGAAGAACACTCGGCTCTTCATTTCTAAGGAGAAAATCCAGGCTTTGCTTGATTTTCGTGACCCGATCCTCCTTTTTGGTCTTTTTAGAGTTAAGTACTGCATTTAACCACAGAAAAACCATATAAACAATTTTAACATATATTAGTAAATTGTCTTATCATATATTTTTTTTTATTTTAAAAGTTTTAATATAAACTATGAGCTTTGTGCAAATTTCAATATGAGTAATAATTTAAAATGTGAGATATAATTTGCAATAGAGGCAGTAATTAACGGTCCTAAAACTTTTGGACTAATTACACGCCAATTATCACTGTGTAAGTTTTAATTTTTAAAAAATTTAAACTAATTGCATACTGTACCAATTAATAAAAAAAACTTCCTTCCACGTGGCCATGCGGCAATAGGCAGATATTTAAAAGCAAAACCACGGCATTCTTGGAATCAGGATGCCGGTTCAATAAACAACCAACGTGTTTTGGCTTTATCTGAAAACATATCATTTAACAAATTAAACAGCCCTCTGGTTTCCTTAAAACCGGGTGGGACTACACCCAAACCAGCAATCTATAGCTCCCTGTTTTACACTATATCCGGTTTATCCTCCCACAGTTGTGCAGCCCCATCCAAATCAAAGTGCAAATCATGAAGGCCAACCCCACAACTCTATATAAATGCTCAACGATCACATTCTCATCATCATTTTCTGTTCAACATAACAATCTTTTCTTACTTGCTTCTCAAAGGACTTTTTCAAGTTCAGTCTTCACAAAGTGTTGCAAAATATCATACATGGCTTCTGCAAGCAAAGTTTCATGGATGGTGGCAGTTAGTGTTGGTGCAGTAGAAGCTCTCAAGGACCAAGGTATTTGCAGATGGAACTATGCCTTCAGGTCTTTTCACCAGCGTGCCAAGAACAACATGGGTTCCTTTTCTCAAGCCAAGAGGATTTCTTCTTCCTCTTCTTTTTTGAACACCGGAAAAACAGAGGAAGTTGATCTCAAGGCTAAACAATCTGAGCAGTCTCTCAGGAAAGTCATGTACTTGAGCTCTTGGGGACCATATTAGCAACAAAATCTCAACATTTTTTTTTAATTCCATCCATAGCTTTCACTTTCAGAATGCCACCAATGCGAAATATGTAAATTGTTGAGTTCAGTATATATATACATAAATTCAAGAGCTTTGTGCTTTATTTTTCCTTCTCTCTTTTTGGTATGGAAATTCTCTTCTTCCTTCCCATGTCTGTTCTTTAGTCAATCTTGAAGTACTCCATTTTCAAAGAGTTCTTGTTTTGGGAAAAAATAAAATAAAATAAGAAATTGGGATTCCTATCTACATACTGCTGCTAATGGTTATAATTCAATGATCAAAAGAGAAGAAATACAAAAACCAATAAGATGCAAGAACGGGCAGTTTTTTTTCCCAGCCGATCAGCAATTGAATATTCATTCAAGATAAGCTCTCCAACAAGAAAAACACAAGCTTCGCACACTTAAAAAGCCATATTATTAAACCGAGACGTGCAAATGAAATCAAAAGCTAACAATCTGCATGCACAAATAATAGTTTTTCCTAAACTCTTAAGCTAAAAAAGCATTCATTCAGATAAAGCTTTCACTGCCGAGCCTGAGAGCTTCACAAATTTCAACCATGCAATTGAACAGAGAAGTGGAAGTCATGATATCTAAAGTTAACATTGTTATTCAACTCCAATAAAGTCAACATTTATATGTATACAAATACATAAAAAAAATGGGTCCTTAAATCATAGAATGACTAACTGGACCCCAGCAGCTGAGATACATAACAGCTGATGATTGATCAATAGACAGAGAGGAGAGAAGGGAAGACAGGGAGGACTTCAGTCCGCGCGTCGCAATGCAGCTAAGAGGTTGCAGTTGGTGCCCGTGTGCTGGAAGCCTGACATAAAATAGAAGAAGCGCTTGCCTTACTACATAATATAACTATCATTCATTAAAACTTTATTTAGAATATATATCAACTTGAAAGACTTGAGCATTTATCCTAATTTGACTTATAAACGCTCAAAACATACATAATTAACAAGCCTTCCGTGCCAGTGCGAGTCTCATGCGTGTAAAACAAGCCTTGTGGAAGACTGAAACTGCCCTGTTTTCTGGGAGTGGGCTTGTGGGACATGACATCTCTATACCACAAGGCACAAGATGCTTTTCAGCTCCCGGTTTCTCTTCCAAACCAGCAGCAGCAGTAACTCATTCACTGTCACTTGTATATATATATATATATATATATATATATATATATATATATATATATATGTACCTGTATGCCCTCATTTCTCATCGCTTGGCTTGCAAACATAAATCACAGCAATACAACAATTTTAATTTTCAAGCACCTCTTTTTTGAGATATGGGTTCAGTGAGGAAGGCTTCATGGATGGTGGCCATGAGTGTGGGAGCAGTTGAAGCTCTGAAAGATCAAGTAGGCCTCTGCAGATGGAACTATGCCTTGAGATCTCTGCACCAGCATGCCAAGAATAACTTGGGGTCTTTGTCTCAGGCCAGGAGGATTAATTCCTCTGCAGATGTAATGACAAAGGCTGAGGTTGATGAGAAGTTGAAGAAAACTGAGGAGACATTGAAGAAAGTCATGTACTTGACCTGCTGGGGACCAAATTAGGCCTCTGGCTCTACTTAGCTACTGGTTTCTCTTTAATTTTTTTTGGGGGATTTCTCTTTCCCTTGAGGTTTTGTATAAATTCAAAATAATGTAATGCAAAAGTGCAATTCTGGTTCACAAGGCATTTTCTTCTATTCTCTTTTGCTTGGAACCTTTTATTTAGTGATTGAATATCCCTGTCTTTAATCTCCTTGCGCTTGATTGATTACATACACAAAAGAGTATTATTATTCTTTGGTTCATCACAATCTACTGATAGTTTACTAAATCAAGCCAGAGTCAGAAACAAGAGAAGAGCCTAATTCAAATTTGCTGGCCTTTCTTTTGCCATGTCATTATAAATGAGAAGATATCCAAATTACATTAGAAATATTCCGGTCTAGATCTTTTCAAATTTTTTTTTTTTTTTTTTTTTTTTTGATAAAAAGTGGATAAACCACAAATTTATTAAAAAAAGAGAAAGTGCAGTCAAACAACAAAGAAAGAGAACAACCAAACTGCAAGGATCCTCACCAGAAGTGAGGAAAAGTACAAGGAGAAAGAAAGCAGGAAAACAGCGGCAAATAAAGATAACAAGTCTGAACTGACGAAGACGACCAGCAGGAGTCACAGGCCAGTCCAGGCTGAGGAAGAAAGCGACTACTCTCGATCCATTGGGGGGTCTGGGCCTCCTGAATGATCGGCAATTCTGGAGGTTAGGAAGCTGAGCGATCTCTTGATTCTGCTAGAGGCGTCGGCATTCTCTTGTGGGTTTTTTTTTTTTTTTTTTTTTTTTTTTGAATAAAGATCTTTTCGAACTTATTATACCTTGTGATCTGAGATTTTTTCTCAATTTACTTTGCTCACAAATGAAGCATGGTCTATCCACTGCTGTACTTATCTGAAGAGATACTGCTACAGTCCTATATCTTTAAAAATTAATTATAAAAATTAAAACTAATCCTGAATTTTAAGTTACTTAAGTTTTTAAACTATCTTAAAATTAAAACCTATCGCAGTGCTGTTGTTCACTGTAACAATAAAGAACAAGAGAAGGCTGTCACATGGCACTGGACATAAACATAATTATTAAAAAAAAAAATCCCAATACCACCAGCTTTGTGGAATCCGGATGCGGGATCAACGAACCAGATAAAGTGGTCCACTATTCGCTTTATCTGAATACCTGTTAGTTGATTAGCCAAGCGAAAGGGACCCTCAGGCACAATGTTGTAGTTCACTAAAAAACCAGCAGTTTATAGCCCCCTGTTTTACGTCACCCTCCCACTGATGTACTGACCCACCCAAATCCAGGTGCCCCCCAACTCTGTATAAATGTTCATGTGCCCCTTTGTGCTCATCATCATTCTCAGCTCAACACAACAATCTCTTTTTAGTTTTTGCTACTCAAAAACACTTGTCCAAGTTCAGTCTTGACAAAGTCTTCAGAAATATCTAGCATGGGTTCTGCAGGAAAAGCTTCATGGATGGTGGCAATGAGTGTTGGTGCAGTGGAGGCTCTCAAGGACCAAGGTATTTGCAGATGGAACTATGCATTCAGATCTCTTCACCAGAGCGCCAAGAACAACATGAGATCATTTTCTCAAACCAGAAGAATGTCTTCTTCTTCTTCTTCTTGTTTAGAGAACATGAAAGCAGAGCAAGTTGACCAGAAGGCAAAGCAATCCGAGGAATCTCTCAGAAAAGTCATGTACTTAAGCTCTTGGGGGCCTTATTAGCAAGACAACCTGTACTATTTTCTATTAATATAAATTTCCACTCGGAGAAGAAAACTTTCGAGTTTAGACGTATATAAATGCAAAAGCCTTGTTCAATACTCTGTCTGCCTCTTTGCTATTTAAGTTATCTTACATGCTTCACTTCCAAAGAATTCTTGTTTAAAAATGAAAATAATAACAGTAAGAAGAAAAAGAAGAAGCGGACATTCTAATCTAATATTTTACTCATGTTAATTGTTCAACACCAAATACTAGCGGGAGAATTATAATAAAGCCCTTTTCTAAAAGAGCAACCCTAGCAGTTTTCTTAAAGTTTGATTTTTTATTTTAACGTGCTCAAGTGAACATGTCTGTACCGGAGTACCATCTGATGCACTCACCTAAGGGCTTGCTTGGGAGAGGGTAAATGGAGGTTTTGTAAAGTAAGGTTCTCAACCTACCCTTGTTTGGATCCAAGGTTTTGCAAGGGGTAAGGTTTGAGGGGGTTAAATGGAGGGTTGAGAAACCTCCATTTACCCCATTTTCTCAACCCTTCAAATTGGGGGGTTGGGAAGGTTTGGTTCTTTTCTTGGACCAAAATGCCCTTGATCATTTCAAGAAATTACATCTATGTATTATTATTAGTATTAGTATTAATATTAGTATATTTGTACTCATAATAATAATAATAATAATAATAATAATAATAATAATAATATTATCATTTCAATGATAATATTATTATTATTATTATTATTATTATATTAATATATTAATGTTAATATATTAGTACTGGCATTATTATTAGTATTAGTATTAGTATATTATTATTATTATTATTAGTTTTAGTATATTAGTATTTGTGTTCATATTATTATTAGTATATTAGTATTTGTATTAGTATTAGTATTAATATTAGTAGTGTTATTATAATAACTCAATGAAGGTCTATTAATGTTCATATTACTATTAGTATATAATCAGTATATAGTTTTATAATAACTCAATGAAGGTCTATTAATGTCTTATTTTTTTATAAGGGTATTTTAGTAATATTACTATAAAACCTTACCCTCTATTACCTTCAATCCAAACATTACAAGGTTTGGTAACCTTCATTTACCATACCTTTCTCCCAAACAAGGGATAACTTAAAACCTCTATTTCCCTTACTTTACCCTACTCTACCTTCAATTATGAACCCCTCCTTCACCTCTCCCAAGCAAGCCCTAATTAACATCGAAAAATAATTATTCGGCCATATGATAGATTGTTTGTCCATACGCACTCGTACACTCACCCAATAAACATCGGAAACTAGGGCTACATCCACGATCGGCGGCTGCGTTTCACTATTTTTCTTCACCAATAAAACCCCCACTTTTACAAAGATGAACATATCTATATAAAAGAGGGGAAAAAAAAATTAGTACATTGGAAATTTTTGTAAAAAAACCCCTCAAAAATTCTAAAATAAAAAAATGCAAATGGGTGTTCAGTATAATTAGGCTCCACACACCCCAACAGATTATTTACACTCAATGAACACTGGAACTATCCTTTATATCTCAACTGAATGGGTTAGAATTCGGTCTTACTTCACAGCCGCAGCGACTTCTCAACTGAGTGTGTTAGGACCCGCGTGAAGGAGGGGATTCCTTTTTCTAAGCCCATGTATTCTCTCCTTAATAGAGCCATATGTCAGGTTATTTGGCTTGCAATAAACGTCTTGGTTTTTTTGTTTGAAACTCTAGATATGCTCTTTATTATTTGTAAAATTGATAACATGCTCATTGCTTATTTTATTGTGATATCTAACCCGGTCAAATCTTAGTTCGAGGAATCCCTCCCAAAGATCAAGCGCAGCCTTGTTTTCATGGGTCCTAGGAGTCCTGACCACCCTGAGCATCCTTCTCGGACAAACGAGCCAGACACTCTTTCGCACCCAATCCCGGCAAGTGAATCAAACGCCCCTTCTTCATTGGTGCGTTTTTAATCTATTTTTGCTCTTTTATGCATCCTCCTTTTGGGATTGGTGCATATCTTTGGTTTCATTTTGTTATTTGTTTTGGTTTTTCTGTTTTAGCCTTGTTACGTACGTATGGTGATCCAGGCCATTTTCTCTCTTGTTTTGAATTTCTTTTCGTTCTTTATACTTGTCTATCTCATTTTAAATAAATTTGTGGTTTATCTGCATTTAAAAAAATCAAATCAAAATAAATTATTTTCATGTCTATGATTGTTTCGAAGGGGACTAGACACCAATACAACATTCCCCAATTTTTTTGAATCTAATTAAGTATTAAAAGTCATCCGACCCGGTTTTCCTCTTATATATATATATATATATATATATATACTGAAGTCATGAACAGGCAATGGACAAGCAGATATTTATAAAAGCCAATACCACCAGCTTTGTGGAAACAGGACGCTGGTTCAATAAACAAGCAGACGCCTTTTGGTCTTTTCTGAAAACATCTCACTTTAACAAACAAAACAGGCCGCTGATTTTCCTGAAAACCTGGTAGGCGTGCACCAAACCAGCAGTCTATTGCTCCATGTTTCACCTGGTTCTCCTTATCCTCCCACTGTCATTGTGACCCATCCAAATCAAAGTTACCACCAACACCAAAACTCTATATAAACGCTAAACAACACCAGTATCATCATCGTTCTCAGTTCAACACAGCATTCGCTTCTTAGTTGCTACTCAAAAGACTTTTTCAAGTTCAATCTCCACAAAGTTTCCCCAAAAAAAAAAAAAAAAAAAATCAGAGATGGGTTCCGCAAGCAAAGCTTCATGGATGGCGGCAGTTAGTGTCGGTGCAGTGGAAGCTCTCAAGGACCAAGGTATTTGCAGATGGAACTCTACCTTCAGGGCTCTTCACCAACGTGCCAAGAACAACATGGGATCTTTTTCTCAAACCAGAAGGATGTCTTCTTCTTCTTCTTCTTTAGAGACAAGGAAAATAGAGGAAGTTGAGCATAGGGCAAAGCAATCAGAGGAATCTCTCAGAAAAGTCATTTACTTAAGCTCTTGGGGGCCCTATTAGCAACCCATCCTCTACTACGTTTTTTTTTTAAGAATGTTTTTATTCCAAGAAGTAAAATTTGGAATTCAGGCATATATATAAATGCACAAGCCTTGTTCAGTACTTCTGTTTTTGTCTTGCTCTTTGATACTTAAAATTTTCTCAGATACTTCATTTCCAAAGAGTTCTTGTTCAACAATAACAATAATAATTAGCAGAAATTGACATTCTTATCTAATATACTGCTAGTATCCCTCTCTACTATTCACAAAAACAAGGCAAAAGCCCCTTCCTTTTGTTATGTTGTAATCCAGAAGGTATCTTACTCTTTCTGAAAATCCTGCTCCCTTTTTGCTTCATCATCAAATCTACCGTGGTCCAGAATTTTGCTAAGGCAACAATTTAAGTCACTCCTTCAATCTTAATTATTTGTCAGTTTTGTTATTTTGTTTTTTCTTACATTAATTATCACTTTAAAAATTATATAAATATCAATTATAGTTATTTTTTGAAAAATCAATTATAGTTTTTTCGATTTTATTCATCTAAAAAAAATATTGTGTATCAATAAAAGATAAATAATATTAATATATTAGTAAAATTGTCCTGTCATGTTTCTTTTTAAATTTTAAAAATTTTAATATCAACTTTTAAGTTATGTGAGTAATAATTTTAAATGTGAGAAATAATTAGCAGTAGGGTCAGTAGTTAATAGTCTTAAATCTTTCGGACTAATTAGTAATTACAAGCTAATTATCACTGTGTAAGTTTTAATTGTTTAAAAATTTTAAACTAATTCCATACTGTACCAATTAAAAAAAAAGCCTTCCATCCACGTGGCCAAGCGGCAATAGGCAGACATTTAAAAGCAAAACCACCACATTCGTGGAATCAGGATGCTGGTTCAATAAACAAGCAAACGTGCTTTGGCTTTATCTGAAAACATCTCATTTAACAAACTAAACAGACCTCTGGTTTCCTTAAAACCGGGTGGGACTGCACCCAAACCAGCAAATCTATAGCTCCCTGTTTTACACTATATCCGGTTTATCCTCCCACAGTTGTGCAGTCCCATCCAAATCAAAGTGCAAATCTTGAAGGCCAACCCCACAACTCTTATATTATATAAATGCTCAACGACCACATTCTCATCATCATTCTCAGTTCAACACTGAACAATCCTTTCTAACTTGCTTCTCAAAAGGACTTTTTCAAGTTCAGTCTTCATAGTGTTTGAAAAATATAATACATGGCTTCTGCAAGCAAAGCTTCATGGATGGTGGCAGTCAGTGTTGGTGCAGTGGAAGCTCTCAAGGACCAAGGTATTTGCAGATGGAACTATGCCTTCAGGTCTCTTCACCAGCGCGCCAAGAACAACATGGGTTCCTTTTCTCAAACCAGAAGGATTTCTTCTTCCTCATCTTGTTTGGACACCGGAAAAACAGAGGAAGTTGATGTCAAGGTTAAACAGTCTGAGCAGTCTCTCAGGAAAGTTATGTACTTGAGCTGTTGGGGTCCTTATTAGCTAGCATCCATAGCTTTCACTTTCGGAATGACTCCAATGCGAAATATGTAAATTGTTGAGTTCAGTATATATACATAAATTCAAGAGCTTTGTGCTTTATTTTTCCTTCTCTCTTTTTGTTATGGAAATTCTCTTCTTCCTTCTCATGTCTGTGCTCTAGTCAATCTTGAAGTACTCCATTTCCAAAGAGTTCTTGTTTTGAAAAAAAAAACATTAAGAAATTGGGATTCCTAATTATATACCGCTGCTAATGGATATAATTCATAGAGCAAAGAAGAAGAAATACAAAAACCTTATAAATGCAAGAACACACAGTTTTTCCCCAGACCATAAGCTATAGAATATTCATTCAAGATAAGCACTCCAACAAGAAAAGCATGAGCTTCGCTAACTTAAAAACCATTTTATTAAACAGAGACGTGCAAGTGAAATCAAAAGCTAACAATTTGCAAGCAAACATAGTTGTTTTTCCTCAACTCTTAATTAAGCTAAAGAACATTCATTCAGATAAAGCTTTCACAGCCTTGCATGAGAGCTACACAAACTTCAACCATGCAATTGAACAGAGAAGTGGAAGTCATGACATCCAAAGTTAACATTGTTATGCAACACCAATAAGGTCAACATTTATATACAAAAATACATAATAAAATGGGTCCTTAAATCATAGAATGACTAACTGGGACCCCAGCAGCTGAGATACATAACAGTTCTAAGCGCCTCCTCTGCGCGTTTCCGCTTATCTTCACCTATAGTGACAACAGACTTCAGGTCTATAGCCTGGTCTCTAACAGCGGAGTGTCTGGTCACCCGGTTGGAAGCTGAGGATGTGGCGGCGGTGATCTTGACCGACTTGGAGGTCTCGTACAACGGGCTCATCTCATCTCAATCTTCTGACTGATCTCATAGGCATAAAAGAAGATGAAACAAGGAGATGACCCAATGCTTATAAAGAGAGAGAAAAGAGAAAACCACAGGCCATGGCCAGCTGATTCAACCAGAGGACCATGGGCATGTGACTATGTGAGGTGATGTGACGGACGCGTGTCAGTGGATATATACAAATGGTGATTAGTCCAAATCTTGGGATTGGCTTTACACGTTGGTGCCGTGTCCACATGGTGATAATTTCTGAGATCTTCAATCTTTTATTAAATTCTAAAATAAAAAAATTACACAAAATAAAGACATGTCTAGTGGTGGTTTTTATTTTCGAGCCTGATCGGCTCTCTGTTCTATTTGGATGGTTCGCTATGTGGTGTTTTTTGCTTTAATTGAAGTGGTTTATTCATTTTTTTTTAAAATTAAAAACATGTTAATTTTATGGATTGATGCAGCAACAGAGTTTAAAAAAGCCCGACTAAAAGAATCAGCTACTATTGCTAAATACAGTTTAGAGTTCTTTGAACACCCCTGAGGATCAGGTGAAAAAAGACCAGTAATATAAAAAGATCAGTAATCAGTAACGAAAAAAACAATATCTTGTTTGGTTAGTAGTTTTTTAAATCCCTTTTGGGCCTAAAGACTCCCCTTGCTTTATCTTGGGTTTGATGTTTGTTTTTGTAATTATTTCGTTTTGTTTAGTCTATGGATTGTGTTCATTGTTGTTTTTTACCAGGTTCCACAGCCAATGATATTTTTGTATTTTTATAAAAAATTTGAATAAACTACTTTAAAATTAACAAATACCAGCAGTCCACTAGTTGTGGAACAACAACAAGAAGCCCAATTTTTTGTATTTTTCTTTTAATGCATGAAGTTATTTAAAAAAAAAATAATTAAAGACATGTAAGTTTACTGTACAAAGGGGAAAATTGAACAAGAATAAGCAGAAAACTGTATTTTGTTTAGCTGAAATGAGAAAGATCAGCTTCCTCAGGGTATTTGAAGGTGTCTGCAGCTCCAAATTTCCTTTTTTCTTCCGTTTGTTCATCGTCTGAGCTGTCACTGCTATGTGAGTCATGATGGTGAGATGAAGAGGAGTCATGTATGCTCTTGGATCTGCAGTTTGGGTTAGCCAACATGTTGACTTGACCATGATGGGAGATCTCTACCACAACAGTGTCATCATCTTTTGGTAGGGGCTGTTTCCAAGGCTCGCCATCAATTCTCATGTACGTGTGATCAACTGCACCTTTGTGGAACTCAAACCGAATTCTCCGTGCCTGTTTGAACAAACAAACACATGTAAATGGTTTGACAGTAACTTAACAGTAAAGTAAATTAACTGTTAGTTTATAGTTGTTTAACCTGGGCAAGGCGAGTTCCATGGCCCTTGGGAGCAAGCAAAATAAGTCCATGCCAAGCATCTCTGAAACCCACAACCTCAAGAAGACCATCATCCACATAGGGTGGGGTCAAATCTCTCTGTATATCATAGCATGTAAATTTTCAGATATGAGACTTTGAATGAAGTTAAAGGAAATGTTAAGTGGATGGATATTGAAAGCTTACATCTTTTTGTTTCTTTTTGCTTGGAGTTCCCCATGGATTTAGTCCTCCGGAGAAACTTGGCAAGTTGAGGCAAATAATGGATCTTATGCTGTAAAAGTGTAAATTGACCAAAAGTTCAGTTTAGCTGGACAACAATAAGCACTTAGCAGATGGAGGAGAAAGGCACAAGAGAAGTGAGTCCTCAAGTTACTACCTCTGAGGAATCTCCAGTTCATCCCACTGTCCGTGTCTTCTCATGATCATCACCTTAGCAAGCTGGGCAAAGTTCCTGAATTTGCAGGAGAGTATCATAAGTATTAGGACTATTGGTTTTCATTCTCCCAGAAAAAAAAATTGTTGTTATTGATGTCTATATTCCTTAATACAAATCAAAATAAGAAGAACATCAATCAAGGAATAAATCATACACCATCAAATTGCAGACCATTGACAGTATATTACCATGAAGAAGAATGGGAAGGAGAAGCAGAGAACCACCCCTGTGAGCCAACAAGCTTTGCATAAGTTACCTGCATTATACAATGACAAATATGAGGCCTTGCAATATGAATGGTAATGGTTTATGTAAATGTGCCTTCAGTACAAGAAATGATTGCAGAAAATGATAAATGAAATTATGTTGAGGAAAATGAAGGAAGATTCTGTGGACAAAACTATGTTCACCACTGTAGAGATGGCTGAAACATATGATGTTTTATAGCTTTACATAAAGTGATAAGAAAAAATCGGATCACAGAAATCATTTTCAGTAGTAAGGCATTACTGATGATTATTATGGAAGTTCCGTCTCATATTTGAAAACATGATATTCAAGTTCATAAATTAGGCCCTTACGTGCATTAATCTCCTAAGGCACTATGCTTTATGGGTGAAGTGACTTGATAAAAGCAAAGTTGGAAATTGAAATGGTGAAGTTAACAGCCAAATCTAACGGAATAAGAAATCTAAGTCACCTAAGGTAACCGAGCAAGGCAAAGAGAGATGGCAAAATCAAAATTGCATTAAATTCGTTATGATTTTTTTTCTCAATCCCACTTCCCAGACAAATGATATTACCAGATACAGTGTTTTGGTATATCATGACAAACAAAAAATTCTGAACTCTGCATTGATAACTCATGGATCAATATCTTAGTATGTTAGACCTATGAAGTATGGAACTTTAGCAAAGACCAGTAAACTTGACAATTAATGTGGGATTTCCACTTTCAAAATCCATAATATGAAATAGTGATGAGAAACAAGCATAGATTTTGTAATTCATTATTATAATATAATAGAGAATGCAATTTGCAGAAGCAGTTAGCAAGGAATAAAGATTGAGAAGCGTGCATTTTAGATGAGTTTCTACCTGATTAACTAACTGGTTCTTGAATTTCTCAGGATGCAACTTTCTCTCTGAGTGAAATGCATATGAAACTTGGGCATCCATTCCTGTAATAAACAAAAACTTCCATCATTCATTATTAAATAACAAGGTTTAACAGCAGATAAAGTCTGTGGAGGACCCAAACAGAAAAAATATTGACAGTATGACCGCCATTTCAAGAAGAGTTTGTTTTCTCCCAAAAAGTATAGAACATACCCATGCTGAAGTAGTTCCAAAATCCTCCTCGAAATGTGTGGTAACCTTCCTGAGGAGGAGAAAACATTAAAACTGGTTATATCATAAAATACCTTAACCAAAAATATGATAAAAATCAAAGAGACCACATCAACAACTTATTTAGCTATACATTAGTAAAAGCACCACCGATCAGAGATCTTTACATACCCAATATATTTTAATGAATATAACAAGAATGTTTTTAATAGTTATAAAGTTCACATGCATTATGATGCCAGAATTGCACAAAAATTCTAAAAGCCGCCCCTAATACTGGTACTCTTTCAAAATTTGCTAGCAAGCATCATGAGGCCATTCTGTCCATGAGGTTCAGTAAAATAGGGACAAGCCATTATAAAAAGAGAAGGCTTACCATATTAAGTGGATCAGAACTGGAGACACGGTGGAATGCATGCAAGGAATGCGGTAATTCAAGAGGAGCAACTGGATCGCAAGAACCTTCCTTTGGAGCACGCATCCTCATGATGATATGCCAGCTGATGAAATAGAGATGATATGCTTAATATATTTAAAGAGCATATTAAAAAGTGCTCCACCATAAATTGACATGACAATTGCATCAAATGACATGTTAGTTCAGAATGAGATGCATTGCTACCTATCAATTTTCATTTCTCTGGCTCTCATTACTTGCTCTAGAAAAGATTTTACAGATTGACTATCTGTCATAGGATTCTTCTTTCCCTGCAGCACACAAAGATTGTAGGTAACTAAAAAGTGACGTACAAACAACATAAATCAGAAAAGCCATAATGAGAAAATTCAGAATGAATTTTAGACCATTAAGCTAACTAACAGAAATTTCCTCACTTCCTAGCACTTCACAAGGTCACAAGCTAGCAAACAATTTTTTTTAAAAAACATGTTTTACTGATAAAACATGACTGCAATCATTGTAAAACAAATTAACAACCATAAAATAAAAATTAATAGGTTAACATACCCAGCCAAATGAAAAGGGAAGATTGTTTCCGGTTCCCAGAGGAACAGTAGCAACAGGGGGTGGATGTTCAAGTTTGAGATCACAAATTACTCCTAGCAGCCAACCTGCTGTACCATCACCACCTGCAACCTGTACAACCTTAACTGTCAAATGATAAAGAATTAAGCGGAAAAAACAAAAAAGCAATGGTTGATAAAAGTTAAGAAACTCTACTCACAATCAGCCTTAATCTCTTCTGAATTTGATCAGCAAATTCATCACCTCTGAGCTTGAGTACCTCTAAATTGGCATAGAGTTTGTGTAGCACCTTGTCAGGAGCCATTTCTCCCAAATCAAAGACCTAAAATTTACGCAGCCTCACATTAAAGTGTAACTTTTGCACTTAAGTTGGTCAATTCAATTGACCATAAAAGACAAATCTCGAATGCAGCTCCTGCCTCCAGTAAGTCAGAGAGTACCTGAACTTTGTTGAGAAGCTCCCGGTAGGTAATCAACAACTCGCCACCAAGTTGCCCACCACTCTTTGAGTTGATAAAGACTACAACTGGACATTGAGGTGTATAAGAGAGCTTTTCCACCTCCAATTCTGGTTCAAATATATAATCCGGGATATAGAACTCTCTCAATGACTCTTCTTTCTTTATTTTCAGAATCTTCAATACTCGATCTGTCTTGGAAGTATGATCTACCATTTTCGTATCCAATCTGTGGCATCGAGCAACAAACTATTGAGATGCAACAACACATAATATCAAAGTTTTTTAACAATGAGATGCTGCCACTAAATTATCCCTTCCAATGTAGAGAGTGGTTTCCCTTTTTTTGTTTCGGAATAAAAAATATAAAAAGTAGTATTTGATAAATAATAAATACAAAAATGAAAGTTTCTTCTTAGCCAGTCAAAAGAATTTAAGAAAATAAAGCTTGAAAGAAGACATAAAAGATGTCCTATGAAGGTTGGGCATGAATTTTCTTTATTAAGAGAGCAAAACACATGCACGCGGCACTCACACACACATGTATATATGCACACTAAGCAAGCAAAATTTACCACATAGACGCAAATCAAACATAACACGTTAGACAAGGTAACTTTTCAGAATACAATATACAAAATAAAAATTCAAACTTGGCAATTGTCGGAAGACCAGTAATTAGAAAACAACTTTTGAAGCTACAAAAAGGCCAAGAGACTGTTTGTGAAACCAATTCTTCCCTTTCACGTAAGATCAATAAACAAGCCTAAAATTTCTCCCATGCAATAGAAAGTAAGGAACAGAGTAGTCATTTATCATATTTACTTACATCACAAGTTAGAATAGCCATGGAAAAGCAATCACATAACAATAAATCAACATTTACAAGCCATTATAGTAGGAGAATTTCAGAAGATATGTTTTTGAACCTTCCAACCGTGAGAAACAGCAGCACATCTCAAAGAACACATTTTCTTTTTGCAATCGTATCAAGTTATCAACCGTATGATCATGCTATAAGAACTATAGTAAACACCTGGTTCTGATAGGATATGCCTAGACAGTAAACCTTAAGATTACACATAAAACTTAGTGGCAAAACCTTCAGGTGTAGCAAATGGTAAAATGTCGAGAAGAACTAGAAGAGAACAAAAAATAGATTGAAAATGGATACATGATGATATATTTAGCTCCCGAAACTCATAGACAAGAACAAAAACAACATGCTAGACATCAAAATTCGTTTTTTTTTTTTTTAAGTCTCTCCAGCTAATTGATTGATTAAAGAAAGAAAAGAGAATCCGAAAATCTTCTTATGATTTTGGAATTGACAACCAATCAACCTGAACTCCTCATCAACGAAATCTCAATAGAGAAACAAGACTATATGAACTCTCAAACACTCACATTTCCAATCCGGGATCAAATTCTCCATTAAACCTAACAAAACGACCTGAATTTAAAACCCAGCCACGCAAACGAATCCATGCAAGCCATAAAGACGCACTTCTCATCAAATCAAAGAAATTCAAAACACACACAAGATTAAAAAAAGGAAAAGAAAAAAAGGAAATAGACGAACGCTTGGTGATTCAGTTGAGAAATGAAAATGGGATTTGAGCTAAAAAGAGCAAAAGGGATCAATCTCACCTGACAGGAAAGGAACCTCAAAGATCGGAAGAGAACTTCGGGAATGGCTTTCAAGCGATTCTTTGTGTGGATTTGAATCCAGAGAGAGAGGAGGAGATTCCGGGAAATAATAGCAGTTAGGAGGGAAAGGGCTTCCACTTTTCCAAACGATATTTTGACGACAATGGCCGGTAATGCGCGTGACCAGGGGCAATAATGGAACTTCAAAGTTGCTTCAGCAGCGTCTACCCAGAGTGGGGCCTACACAAGGATTTATTACGTGGCAAACATCTAGGTGGATAGCATGTTGATATGCTGATAGGTGCCATGTTTGGGATTGGCATTCTAGAAGTAGGGAACGGCTGAGATCATTCCCGGGAAATTCATGATTCCGTGATTAGAAAAATCCGAGCCTGTGATTGAAAGTGTTCTACGACCCGGATCCGAAATACATGTGGGAGAAAAACTGGGAGGTGGTGAGCTCACCGGCGAAGGGGTTGAACTTGCACGCCTTTTCCCGGTTTGTCTGCTATCCGATCAAGCTGTTAGTTTATGTACGACAACTGGCTAATCGAGCCTATAATGTCTGGGGAAGTGTTGGTGCCTTGCGCGTGTTGACTGCCTATTGGCTAGATCTTTACAATGCTGTTTTATATTGTACAGCTGACTGCCACCAAACATGACGGCGTTGACGGTGTTGAAAGGCGTCCTTAACGAATCAGAATATTGGAGGTGACTCGATGATGTGTCAAATTTGCACTATGGATTCAATCATGTCCGGCAGGTAATCGGTGTTCCGTCAAATCAAAATAAATTATTAAATCGAGGTCGATGAATTCAGATTTCAGAGGTCCTTTTAGTTTTAGCATGTTTTTCATGATTAATTTCAGTAATTGCTTGTGCATCTGATCAACAATAGTTTTGGTTGCATGCTCGTATGCCTGCCCATCTTGTCCAAAAGATCAGGCCACTAGTTATGGCTTTGGCTTTGGGATAAGAGGATATTCACGGTCAAATTTTTCGCACGTTGCCTTTTTTATTATTAAAATAAATAAATAAATCACATGTATTAAAATAAAATAAAGTACAGTGTTAATTGGAATCAGACATGTGGATGGATGGACAACAATGTGAAGAGAGGACATGTACTGCAGAGCCTATTAGGAATGGACAACGCTAAATGAGAATATGACAACAGACTAACAAATAAAAAAGAAAAGAAGTGCATAAAATATATATATATATAACCCTTTGAAGTGATTCTAGGGAGGGTGAAGGGATGGCCCACCTCCCTAATTGAATATCATCTCCTTAGGATCACCTATGGCATGAGAAGGGGTCTAAAAAGTAAAAACTCTAGGATACGCTTAGCAAATGTACCTGAGTTTTCTAGTTTGGTATTCTTAGTCAGGGGAGCTACAAGAATTCATATAAAGAACATGTGAATAATTTTAATAACTACGTATGTACACAAAGTCTCGCAGAAGGTGGATGCATTTTATTTAGTTAAATATTTCAAATTAAGACTCTAACAAATCGATCCAAGTGTCCTTTATCTAAGGGTGTAGGTGATAATTCTAAAAGCTTCACAATTTTTTTTACGAATTTGGGATACCGGTGACTCTTAGAACTTACATCAATTAATTTGAGGTTTTTGTAGTAAATGGATAATGGATAAATAAATGATCTATTAATTTGTTTGCTGCATGGCAAAAAATTATATTTTTTAAATTGCTGAGTTTTCTAAGGATAGTATGCAGTTATATATAATGATTTTTAAGCTAAATATATATATTTTTTTAAGGTGGATAAACCACTTTAATTAAATAAGAAAAACATAACAATTTTAAGCTAAATATTTAAAAAATGGCATGGATGATTAAATGGTCACTATTTTTTAGAAAAATTATAAAATGAATTTAAGAAGAAAAAAAAAAGTTGGTTAATGGATTCCATATAAATATATAAACTCATATAACTAGTTAGTGATAATATGAGAATTCCATATTAAAAAATAAAATAATCTCACTCGGTGACTTAGTCATATATCTTGCACTTGAAACATAAAAAAATTGTCAAATTTACACAAAATAGAATCCAATGTAATCACCTTCGTTAAGCAGTTTGATTTGAACTTTTTATAAAATACCTAAATAATCACCCAATTAGTGAAAATTTCTTATTTTGGTGACCGAATTATAAAAAAAATTTGAATTTGATCATCCAAATTAAGAATTATGGTTTCTACATCATTAATAGTAGGATGACATGGTGGTTTATATCATCCATTTATTGCCACGGTACTTATATATAGTACTAATTTCACACTAAACTGACATGACAATGTTGAGTGATATACCATTTCATGTGGCATCATTTTTTACTCACCACATAGTAATATTAACATGACGGGCGGAGGAAGACCAGAAGAACTTCTCTTCTCTGCCCTCTCTGTTTTACTCTTCTTCCTCCTCTGTCTCTTTTTCTTTTAAATCAATTTTTTTTACAAATTAATATCTATAATTTATTTTTAAAAAATAATTTAAAACTTTATTATTTAATCCGTTGATAATTTTATGAATTAGTTTATGTAGTATAATTTTTTTTTTCAAAAAATCTATTGCATTGTTTAGCCTTTGCTTTTTTATAAATTTATATGGTAATATATTATATTTTTAGTAGAGTTATTATAAAAATTTGTTGTTTGATCCAACTCAACTGGAACATATAAAAAATATTTATAAAAATCTATTATTTAACTTATTTATGTTTTTATCACAGCGAAAGAGAAATACTTTATATAGGATCATTTTATATAAGAGTCTCGATCCCAATAAACCGTTATGTTTAAAAAATAAAATAATAATATTAATAATATTAAAAAAAAAAATCATCATCATCACCAGGCTCACCAGCGGCCAGGAGCCATGGCCGCCATGTTTTTGCTTCACTTGCACTCCCGCGTCTCCGTCTCTAGATTTGCCATTGCCCAATCGCCGCCGCGCTCTCTTCTCACCAGGTCTCGAATTCCCTTCACCTCCTTTCCAGATCGAACAATTTCCTTATATTAACTAATCTCTCCCTCTCTTTTTCAGGGCGAGCCTCCCATTCCCACAGGAGAAGGCGCAGTTCCACAGAGAGCTTGAAGCCGCCGTTGATGTCGTGGAGCGCGCCTGCCGGCTCTGTGTTGATGTAACTCGGGTTCCCAATCCTAGATTCGAGTTATGGTATAGAATTAGAGCTGTAGACCCAAAAAGGTGTGATCTTTCTCTGGTTTTGTGATTAATTAGGTCAAGAAATCCCTCCTATCGAGCAAAGGTCGGATCTTTGAGAAGAACGACCAGACTCCAGTCACCATTGCGGATTTTGGAGTGCAGGCTCTGATCAGCTTGGGTAGTCATTGTTTTTCTCCATCTAATTTAGTTTCGATTTGGTCGTCTCTTCCTGACGATGACGCATTGCTTGGTTTATTAATGATGACAGAGTTGGGCAGGTTGTTTCCTTCTATCCCTTTGGTGGCTGAAGAGGACTCCGCCTTCTTGAGGTCGAGCACTGCGGATTCAGAAAAGGATGGAGATACTTCCCTTGCGGACTTGGTGCTGAGTGCTGTGCTTGAGAAGGCAAGCGATGGGTACAAATCTTTAACAATGGATAATGTCCTGAAAGCCATCGATAGGGGAGGAAAGGATGCGTTCTCTTTTGATTCCAAGCCTGCTACGTATTGGGTAAAGCGTTGAGTAGTTTTCAGTAAGTTAGTTGTTATATGCTGTTGGCATCTTGAAGAGGTGCTTGAATGCAGGTTCTTGATCCCATTGATGGAACTCGTGGTTTTCTAAAAGGAATTGAAGCATTATATGTGGTATGCTTCATGGTTTAAGAATTTTGTATTTACTTCATCCTCAATTTTGCTTGGTTTCAATTAGTGGAAGCATGTGTCTCTTACATTATTTTCTAGACATGTGTCATTAGCTAATTCCTTCCTGGATATATATGTTGTCCTTAGGTTGTTGTTGTAGATTCATGCGGTTGAAATGCAATGATACACTTTCTCACATGCTTATGTAGAACCAGCTTTCGCATTACAAAGAAAGTGTTTGTAAATCCTGATGGTTACCTGAGAATGTAACTTTCTTGCCCACACTACATTATAAAACAAGAAGCTTGGTTATCACGGGCATCTATTTATTCTTGAAGTCATTAGGTACTAGTTAAATATACGAGACTGAGTGCTTAGCAATGCATCTAGATCAGCCTTGGTCCTCAAGTATGCTTGACTAAGTGCTGAAAATATTTCCAAACTTTCCTCCTTATAGGACAAATCCTATCTCATTATGGTTCATTCATGAATCATGAAAGGAAGTTCCTGTCATCAAAGATGAACATGCTCAATTTGGATATAGGAGAACAATACTATGTGTACTCATTTTTTTAATAGTTAGAAAATAATAAAACGGCATATCTCAGGAGCCATATCTCTGTTTTCAAGTCCATTGCAAGCTCTATTTGAGGTTGGCTGTAAATCCCCCAAAGAAATAGAAGGCAATTTCTTGACTTTGGCTATTTGAATTGAGAAATGTCCTTGATTTCAGGTGGGTTTGGCCCTTGTGGTAGAAGGCAAAATCACACTAGGTGTAATGGGCTGCCCAAATTGGAAAGAGGATTCTCGATCTCCTAAATCTTCTGATAATGAAACTGGTATATCTGGATCTGGGGTGGTCATGGTTGCACATGTAGGTTGTGGAACATGGACTAGAAGGTTATTTCAAGATGTAATGAGCAACCGAATGATATCTCAGGATGGATGGAAGAGATGCTTCGTCGATGGATGCGAGTTGGTTCATGAGGCACGATTTTGTATTCCTGAGAGTCAAACCTGGGATTCACTGCCATTTTCTGTTTTGTTCAGCTCAACTACTGATGCTCAAAGTGTCACAGAGGAAGGAAAGGTTCTGCTTTTGCCAACTTGTTGTGGCAGGTTTGTCACAAATTCATTTTGTAGCAATTAATTATACTTATTTTTGTTTATTTGATCCTGAAATGATGTTGTGCTGTGGACGTGTTAGATAATTCTTTCTTCCTTATCAACATTTGGTTTTTCCAGTTCTCTTCACTTTTAATGGCAATCCACTTCTTGTCTTACTTTATGCCAAAAAGGATTTTTTTTTATATATATATGATTTTTCTTTGATTCAGTTTCCCAAATGTTTATTATATGCACTTCAGCATTTTTCTCCATAAAAAAGGCATCAAATTATGTTTGGCAATAAGCTAATATCCCTGGCTTATTTTTCCTCCCTTACGCAGTCTTTGCAAGTACCTCATGGTTGCTACTGGTAGAGCTTCTGTTTTTATTGTTCGTGCGAAGATTAAAACAGTGATAAAGGTATTTTCACTTCATTTGTCATCAAATTGGAGACATGTTCATTGATGCATTAATAGCTTTTATCTCTATATAGGTTTGGGATCATGCTGTTGGTGTGATCTGTGTTCATGAAGCAGGGGGGCAGGTTTGTCCTCTTCAGGTTTCTCTGCTGTTTCTTGAGAATACCTTGCCTGTTATTGATCAAATTCCTCGCTAGCAAATCCAAATCCATTAGATCAAACCATATCAATTTGGCCATAACAAAGTGCCTTGCTAAAACTCCCGAAACCTCATTAATCATTCAATCCTTATCCTCAATGCTGCTGAAAATCATTTTGAATTATTTCAATGCATTTTCATGCTTCACCTCTGTCATGCACATGTACACACACCACACGCATACATAAAAACTTGGGTGTTTTTTTTTTAACTCATTGACACTGGTACTGTTTTTACTTTCAAAAGGAAAAAAATGGAAATAGGAGATGTTTTGTTCACTTAAAATCTTAGTTAAAGAATATGATGGTATGATAGTGCTTGAGCATCCTCCTGTGCTTCATAACAAGTTTCGATGATTCTCTTCCATAAATTTCGGTTCATGATTTCGTCATTTAGGAAGCATATGGATGATAAATGCTAGCCATATTCCATCAGGTTACTGACTGGAGTGGTAGCCCTCTGAATTTTGCTGTGGACAAAGCTGGGCGGAGAATCCTGTACCCATCAGGTGGTGTTCTTGTGTCCAATGGCAGACTAAACGAGCAATTATTGAAAATAATCTCTTCCAATTCATCAGTATTATGAAGTGTAATCTTGTTGTATATATCTGAATTCACAGTTTCAATTATTCATTGATTTGACACAAGCACACAATGTTTACCAACAGCATTTGAGTAACAGATGCTGCTTCATTTTGTAAAACAAAATTCAAACAGGAACTGGAAATATTATACCAGTTAATCTTCCTTGTAGCACTTGCTGTCAATTATCTTTAATTTTGGTCATGAATCTATTAAGGTTTGAGCTTCAAGCCTTTGGAAAATCCCGTGGCCATAAAAGTCTACTAGAAAAAAAAAAAAAAAAAAGCATTTAATGTGAAGAATAGTCTTCATGTCAAATATCACTTTCTTGGTGGATCATGAGTGAACAGTATGCTTAGGCAGCTTGACTTGAATTATAGATGGAGCCTGATTTAGTGGAGGAAATCAAATGTCTATCATTGAAAGATAGCAGACAACACTAATGTGTTTGACACTCCCGCTTAATTGACTTTTTAGCATAAGAGTGCTAGTGGGACACAATTAAATCAAATCAAATCAATCAATACAATTCAATATTCAACTGTTTATGGTGTGGGCTTGAACATTATAAATTATACCTTCTTGTTGTTGTCGCAAAGACTTTTGATGCTTATTATTGGCTATTGTAAACTATAACCACATCTATTCTTACCTTTTGTTATAGTTGTAATTAATAGCTAAAACCATGCAAAAACTTCTCTCTGTAGGGCATGTTTGTGATTGTGAGTAATTCTTGCTAGTTTTTGCAAGGGAATTAATGGCGTGTGTTCTTACCTTTGATATCATAGGATTTCGAAATCTGTTTAACGTGAAAGTTGGTATTAATTTGCTTGATGGTTGGCCACCAATCCAAACTAATTTGGGAAACTCAAGATCTCTTTTAACTCTTTAAAGTTGAGTCAGCCCTTCTTTATCTTCTCTCAGGTCTCAAATTTTCCAGGTTTACTGTTTTTTCAAGTATGAACACTTTTCGAATGGGCACGAAATCTCTATGTAATTCACTACTCAGTATTCATTACATTTTACTTATAAATTAGCTAAATACATAATTCACTCATATATGCATTTATCTTCTTTATGGTTTTGAATTTACAAACTAAAAAAGTACATTGAAATATTTCTTTAGAACAATTTCTGTATCAATCAAGCAATACTGCAGAAGGTCTCATCCAAGCACAACTGCAGTTATGTATCATCATATATATGAAGTGTAGGTACTCAAAATATACATTCCGTAACTCTCTTCTTCAAAGTTTGTTGGGGTTACTGGACACCTCATACGGCCAGACCATATAAAATATTTTCCAGCTGATCATCATGATATAAGAAATGGAACACTGGAATGTTCCCAGTTGTATTAAGAAATAATTTGGTAAGCTGATGCAACCAAATATGTCCTGCAGCTAACATGAAGTAGTCCCTCAATGTGTTATATACTCCATACTGCCCATTCAAACTTGTTTAAAATTTACTGGTTGGAAAAACCAGATCATAAGTACGTCCATCCTAACTAAAGCAATAACTTGAAACACGGACCACTCTTTCCTAATTAAAAGGAAAGGATTTAAAAACAAGCATGATATATATATATATATATATATTAAGTCATGAACTGGACTAATGCATGTTAAAGTTGTTGTGAATCAAAACTTAGAATCTAAGAAATGCAGGCTTGTTAATATTTTTCCAAGTTAACTATGCATGTTTTCATTATTATATACTAGATATGCATGGAACCTGCTGGAACAGGGCTCATATATCTTAGGAACATCCCAAAGGTCTAAACCAACACACAACTAATTATACTAGCATGCATCATCACCTTGAGTTTGCTTGTAGATTAAATGAACAGTGTCAGTGGGTGCAGAAAACAACCCAAATGTTCTCCACTTCAATGTTTGTTGTGTCTAATCTCACACCTGATGACAACAATATTAGAGAGCATTGCACTGTACATATTTATTTAGCAAAAATGTTAAAAGCTTTTATTAGACAAAGAAAACTGTTTTCCTAATTAATTAAATAAGTCTATGCTTTTATAAGCCAACTTATTTCTTCATACCTAATTAGGTAAGTGGATATAACAAAAATTGACCCCTAACATAATAGATCTTGAACCCATTATTCTAATTAATATCAGGTCATTGCTCCTTCAATAGGTTTCATTCCAAATGAACAAGTTCTTTTCTTTTCTCTTTATTATTATTTATTTTTTCTGGTGGGAATGCATGGGCCTCAGGCCTTAATTAGGAAAACATATTCATACTTAAAATGTGTGGATAATATTCTGCTTAATGCACTAACTATTTTTTATATAATGACACACCAAGACTAATAACTGCCACAAAATTAAGAAAAATAAGCTAGCTTCAGCAATGGATGGGATGACCAACCAACATGATTATAATAATCAAACAAGTTGGATTAAGATGCAAGGTTAAAAGATTTGCATGGTCAATGGTTTACAATGATCGTACATGCACTTAATAAGCTCCATAGATTTCCATATCCCAAAAAAATTTTAAAAATCTCATGCATGCATTGAATATGTTGCTAAGCCATTAGTATTTTGTTTGTGAAATAGGACACCTCAACATCTTATCTTTACCGCTAATAACAAATATATATATATATATATATATTTATACATATATTCTTAAGTATATAAGGAGTCAACTTTTGAGGACGTAGGGTGCTCATTTGGGCAAGCCATACGCCAACAAGAGATACGTGTCAATACTGAACGGTAAGTAGAACTTGGTCTCATTTTATTAGAGATGATCACAAATGGAAATCCAAGTTAAAAAATGGCTTGTTGCTATGCCACCAGACACGGAAGCAATCTGAAGAGATTGTGGCTAATTTTTTTTAGGGAAATCTTTATGTTTTCAAATGGTTTGCTGAGCCTCTGATCTCATGGTCTTAGCCATACATGCATGCATACCGATATACAATATTGTATATTACTACCAAAACCCCCGCCATGCAAACATGCAAACCTAATATAATAAATATTTTATGGAGCTGGTTGAATTTAAATATAATATTGTTCTTTTAACGTCCTCCTGAAATTAATATATAATGCCCAATTGACAGCATGGGTCCCTAGCTAGAAACTTCTCAGAATATGTTAGTTGTTCTAGTTTTACCTGTAGATTTGAACCTCTATAGTTCTCTTGCCATGCTTACTAGTTAGCATGCATTCATGCATGTGGACATGTGACGAGTATTGTATATATGTACACCAGTTACGTAATGGAATTTTCCTTATAATTTATTGGTGGAGATTTAACTAATTATTAAATCACATTAACACCTAATTATCCTCCCTTTCTTGTGTTGTATCACAGTTATCTACTAGTTTATTTCTTTTTAAAAGAAAAAGGGTGCTAATATTGTTTTCAGTTATTTACCATGCGTGCCCATTGGGTTAATTCATCTTCACACTCCAAATCCAAAATTATTTGCTGGTTTTCACATGAGGGGATCCAAAGTCTAACTAGGCATTATTCCAATGTTATGGCTTGATAAGCCTTAAATATTAGACCACCAACCTTACACCCCCTTTTCGCCATATGTCAACATAAAGGTTCATCATATTCCTGCTGGTGGTTCTTACTGAAGATGCTAATTAAGCTAAAGGGATGGGTGAAAAGAAGAAGGATATTGAAAAAAGAAAACATAAGTTCAAATGGTCCGTTATGAAACTAAAAGGTGGAAAATCTAGTTAGAGAGGAAATAATATTTAAACCATTTTATGAAAAATATGTGTTTGTACTGGTTAAAGGATTAATATAATATTTGACCACAGATATGGTTGTTGGAGTTGGATGAGACAACAATGCACTGTTGTCTCTAAAAACCCTTGAAAAGTTATGCATGAATTCAGTAAAATAAATGTAAAAGTGGTCATGAAATTGATAATGACCAAAATATACAAGTTTTTGTTTGCATGAGATGAACTTGAGAGAGTGGTAATCCCCTAAAACAAGCATGGTGGAGGAACTCACGTCAAAAAGGTAGGCATGTCGTTGGAAAGTAGACCGAGGACACGCGTCACGAGATTTGACGTGGCAGTCCAAGGCCTTGTTATTGGACGTGTGGGTCCCACATAAAAGCAAGAACAATGTCTTGTGATGGACAAGTGCATGCCCTCTTTTTAAGCCACATCATGCACTAACTACGCTGTTTGATACTATATGAGAAGTTTCGTTTTGTTTTGTTTTGTTTTTTTTTTTTAAAAGATAATAATAAAAAAAGTGAAATTCATAGCATTGATTAAAACTCTTACGTAACATGCAGCCATATATGGTCCAAAAATATTTGAAAAAAGAAAAAGTGAGAAAAAATATTTTTATTTTTCATGTGGAGGAACGCACACCAGCCGAAGAGAAGAGAGGAGATCAAGAACTCGTGAACGTGAAAAGAGAAAGTCTTCCATGAAGGTGGGACCCACCCCCTATCAGTTCTATGCCGTCATTTGGGGGCTACGTGGCAACACCTGGTCAACGCCAGCTAGTGGGAAAGCGATGATAAGCCCTTCTCTTTATTGCAGCTCTACTTTCAAAAAGTTTCATCCTTGCTAATAATAATAATAATATTATTATTATTATTATTAACTTTGTATGTTTAAGATCTCGTATAGAGAGAGAGAGAGAGAAAGAAAGAAGCAGAGAGACGCAGAGACAGAGAGGATTACATACCCTAACAAGAGAAGCCACGTACCCTTTGAGATAAACTAGGGACGGCACCGAATCCATTTGACTTTCTCTTCTAGCCCTTCACTTCTTCCTATATAAACCAGAGGGACACACTCATCTCCCATTCAAACTTTCAAGTTCTTTTGCACCTTCAAAGCTCTTCTCCGATCGAGAAACAAACTTTGGTAAAAAAGATCAATTAAGTCTTTGAGACATGGGACGTGCACCTTGTTGTGATAAAAACGGACTCAAGAAAGGGCCATGGACACCAGAGGAAGACCAGAAGCTCATTGATTACATCCAGAAGCATGGCCATGGGAGCTGGAGAACACTGCCCAAGAATGCCGGTAAGCAAAAACATATAGTTCATAGTTTGCTATTTTAGGTATTACATGTATTTGATTACTGGCTTTGAGCCACATGAACTAATTGTTTTTAATATCCATGTTTAGGACTTGCAAGATGTGGAAAGAGCTGCAGACTCCGGTGGACCAACTATCTGAGACCAGACATCAAAAGAGGAAGGTTCTCGTTTGAAGAAGAAGAAACAATCATTCAGCTGCACAGTATTTTGGGAAACAAGTAAGCATCAGTTTAATATTTAATTATTTTTATATATTTAAAGTATCTTCTACGTGATTCAGGCTCAGGCATACATATTTAATTTGTCTATTTATATGTACATATATATTAATTAATTAAAAAAGAAATAGTGCTGATGATGATTGATTTATTATCAAATTTCAGATGGTCTGCAATAGCTGCTCGTCTGCCCGGAAGAACAGACAATGAAATCAAGAACTACTGGAACACACACATCAGGAAAAGGCTTCTAAGAATGGGAATTGATCCAGTGACACACAGCCCTCGCCTTGATCTTCTTGACTTCTCTTCCCTTCTGGCTCCATCCTTGTACAATCAAACTCAATTAGATGTCTCAAGGCTGCTCGGCATTGAACCTCTTGTCAACACCGAGCTACTAAGAATTGCAACAAATCTTCTAACTTCTCAATGCCAAAGCTCCAGCATGGTTAACCAACGCCTCCAACAGCAAAGCTTAATCTCCAATCCTCCTCAAGTCCAAGACCACATCTTGACAACGTTCCAGCCACCCCAACAGCAACAGCAACAGCAGCAACAGCAGCAGCAGCTCCAGAACAGTATCCCTGACATCCCAGCTGCAATCTGCACCACATCCAATGCTCCATTCTTTGGTGATCAACAGTCACAGTTAGTGCAAGCCAATGCTGGACATTTCCAAGCAGACGTTCAAGCTAACACATGGCAAGCATCCAGTCATGTACAGTGTGACATCCAAGAGACCTATGGCCCGCTGCCAACGTTTAACTCACAATATCCCCAGCAACTGATCTCACAGCATTTTTCTGCTGATGATTATAATCAAGCCATTCAAATACAAAACAACAATCATGGGTTCGATTTCTCTCCAGTTCTGTCGACCACCACATCCAGCCCTACCCAGTTAAACTCCTCCCCGTCCACATATATCAACAGTTGCAGCACTGAGGATGACAGAGATAGCTACTCCAGCAACTTGTTCAACTTCCAAATTCCTGACTTACTGGATGTCAGTGAGTTCTTGTAATTAAGTGACAGAGAAAACGATGAAGAAGAAGAAGAAAAAGAAAAAAAGAAAAAAGAAAAAAGAAGAGAACAGTCTCTGTCTTTAGATATGAATTCATCAAACAGACTTGTTCCCATTGATATCTGTGTTCATACTGTGAGAACTGGAAAGGGTGTGTCTTCGTTGCTTTTGTTTTCAATGGTCGGTGTATATTACAAAGACTATTTACTGCTTTTTTGCACCGTGTGCTGATCATGTTCATTCATGGGAGAACTTTTCTATATCAATATATCTGTCCATTTACATATGTACCACGACCGTACTACTTAAAGAGTGCTCACCGTTCAGATAAATATCGTAATTACAACACTTTACTAAATAAATAAATAAATAACAATTACAATAGTCAAAAAAATCCACTGAACATTGTCTAGAAATGCAGCAGTGCAGCCAATTAATTTCTTATGTGTCATATTCACATGATATGCGACAGTTGCTTAAATAAATTGCTACCTTTTTAAATGTATATATATATATAATATGGTGTCACATTAATTTATAGTAAGAAGAAGAAAAAAAAAAAAGAGGCGGTGTAGAAAAATACAGAGATGATAATGTTTACTTGCAAGAGTTGCATTTTTCTTTCAACTGTAGGCTTGTCAAAGCATGCAGAAAGACAGACAGTGTGGTCCTTGTACAGAGACTCAAAAATCCAACTCCACTTATATTGAATAACATTTTCAGTAAAAAAACTATGTATATTTGGACATGTGCTAATAAGTAATAATTATTATTTAATTTAGCTCATGCTAAAATGGGTCTCCAAGTTGGGGACGACAAGCAAATTATACGGAGAATCAAGAAAACGATGAAAAAAAACACTAGTTGTAAAATTGGCCAAATCCTTGCCGTTCAAAAGGTCAAAGCAAAACTTTGAACGGCCAAGGAGGGACTAGTTAATGATTGAGAACTGATGATGTTGATATACACGTGTCAACGAGGGAGAAGATCATCAGAAGTCGATCAGTTAATTGGGCCGTTGGGTCTGTGTCACGTGTCCATGCTCTTCGTTGGATTCTTGCCATCACATGCTCGGCAAGGTCAAACACCATCCGGACCTGAGCGTTATCCCGGTCGATCCTCGCCACGTGTTGCCAATAATGCAGTCCCTGATGCGACCGGTTGACCGCTAGTTGTCGGTTTCCTTCCAATGACGACAGAACTTGCATCAGTTGCCTTGTCCTGCTGTATTCTCTCAGACAGCGTTCTCTTCATTATTTTCGTGTTTTCTTAAAAGTTACATCAATTAATTTGCAAGAGTTCGGAACCAAGATTATTAGTGGTTTGAAAAAGGCCAATAACATTGATTGAAAAGTGACACTCAAATTTGGCTTTTGAATGTTATGGACATCAAATTAAAGCATCATGAAACATGACTTGTAAAATGCTGAATTCTTGTGTTTATATGGATGTAGCAACACATCTTAGCTTGTGAAAGTTAGATTCGAAATCATGACTTGTTTGTTGTTCTAGACCATGAGAAATGATCACATGTGACCAAATTAAAATATTGTTGAAAATTTTTTACACAACACTGAACTGGTCATTGTCACCAAAGACATGTTGAGCACTCATTGGTTAATCTTTTTGAGTTCTCTTTAATTCTCTCTTTTATCCGCCCACAGCTTCTCTTTTATCAGTTCAACCAGAGAAATTAGTGAGATAATGATAAACTTTCTATTGGCAACAGCTAGCTAATCCACTCATCACTGAACAACAACATCAGCTGTCCTTGTGAGATTGTAACTTAGCAGGAAGAAATAAGTGGCTTCACATATATAAATATATATAAGTCTATTGCTAATGCTGTCATCCTCTTTGACATTTCATCCGAGATTCATGTCATAAAAGCTTGAGGTTGTGATGATATTTGATCTCTAATTTGTCCTTCATCCATGACTCCATGCATCCACCACCATAAGTTTCATCAATAATAATGCTCGATCAGACCTTCATTAATTCCGGCGTCCACTTGAATGGTTTCAGAATCTTCTTCTTGATTATGTAAATGTTTGTCTTGAAAAACACTCAATTAGCTTTTCTTCCATCTCTACTCAAACCAGGGATTCTGTTTTTTTGTTGCTAGTAGTGTACATATGAATAATTAATGAGGAGGATGTATATGGACAATGCTGACAATTATGCAGTATATTTGTAGCGAAAAGCACCAAAACAGTTAAGTAGTGGCTATCTAAATTAATGCTGTTTATCTCTTGCCTAGATTCCCGGGGTGTACATGACAAACCATAAAGTTATTCACCCCTCTAATAAATTAACGTGACATTAGATTGATTTAGATCTATGCTCTAAATTCTTAAATAATAGTAATTATACATACCAACAACTTTCTGGTAGATTGATATCAGGTATTCTTGTGTATGATGTTCATTTACGTGATAATTCGAGACAAACTCCAGAATTTACACAAGATGAAGATAATTTATTGAATTTATGCTCTTTATCCATACTAGGGGTGTAAATGAGCCGAGCTGAGTAGAGTATCACCGGGCTCGAGCTTGGTTCATGTATATTATTCAAAAGGTCGAGCTCATTCAAACCATGTTTTTTGTGCTCAAACTTGGCTCGTTGAAAAGCTCGAGTAGCTCGAGCTTGACTCATAAAACTCAAAATCAGTCATACTAGAGCTTGTTTATGCTCGATTAACTTGTCAAATAGAAACAATTTCTGCTATAGCCAGAATTGAGAGTTTTGATTGAGCAATTTATGGTCAAAGAAATCATCGATATTATTGCAATATGTAAAAAGAGGAAATTATACATGTAATCTTTGACCTGTACAAAGAGGAAGCCATACAAGCATCAATCAATGAAACACAAACCATATGATGGCGGATGGTCACAGAAAGATCGGGATGGATTGATGGCAGTGAGTTGTAATAGATTAGGATTATTTGTAGTTAGAAATTAGAATAGTATTGTTTATATGCTTAAATATTTTTGTAATTTAAATATAATTAGTTTAATATTATATATAAGCTCATTTAAGCTCGCACGCCTCACGAGCTGAGTAATTTCTGGCTCGAGTTCTACTCACCAAAATAACACAAGTAGCTTGAATTAGACTTGGCTTGTAAAAAATCGAATCAAATTCAAGCACAAACTGAGCTTATTTCAAATAGTTCACGAGTAATTTGACTCATTTACAATCCTGGTCTGTACACGTGTTTGGCACAAACTTCTTGCATTACATATCATCAGAAAAATAAAAATAAATAAATAAAAAATGAAAATAGTACCTATATAAATATACTATATGATACAAAGGTTATGATTGGCATGATTGTATATATAATGCTCCAATTAATATATAGCATTAATTGATCCAATTAGTGGATTTGGTGGGAGGCGTGGAAATGCAAAAAACATAAAAAATAAATAAAAAACACACAAAAAACAAAAAAATAAAAAAGGGTCAGGCCAGTGCATCACCGGCCGGGACGGTAATCCCTACCCTTGCCTCAGCACGTCGTCAGGAGGACGTCAAAAGTGCAAGGGCACCGCCAAAGGTGATGTGTCAAAAAACCATTGGGAGGTCAAAAACAGGTGTGCAAAAGCTTTGTCTTTATTGACTGCAATTTTATCTTATCCGGCCGCCCAAAAGAACCATTAAAAGCTCTGCTTTGTTTCACCCCTTTCTAATGTCGGGCGACTAAAAGCTCTCCTTTGTCCTGTTAAATTCTCATACACGTTTTTTTTCTTTTTTTCTTTTGGTCATTTTTCTTTAATGATTGAGTGCAAAGAAAGTTTGAGTGTGTCATCCCATTTAAATGTGATAAGAATGCTCTTATTCAATGTCATCTGATGAGAGTTCCAAGCCTCTTTTTTAGTGTTCAAATGATCATATGTACTCTGATTTGCCTGAGAGATATTGCTGAGCTTGACATGGATTCCTTTCCTTCAAGATTTGATGAAGCCATTTTGTGATTGGCATGAAACATGATGCCTGAGTGAGGAACATGGTCCTCTATTGTAATTTTTAAGATGATAAGATAAGGTTGTGTGACATTGATAGTTAATGGCTGACGTGACTTGACATTAATTGATAAAGATATGTCCATTAATCTTCAAGGCTTTTTTTGATTTTCGTGTGAAAATGTCATGAGAATAAGTTTCGTGTAATTGATTATTCATATCCATCACTCGCTCAGTCAAACATGTATTTATAACTTATTCTTACTTTGCTGCAAATTCATTTCATTGCATTGCACTTAAATTCAATACAAGATGTTCACATAGAGGCACAATAGTTTGTTGTTTCAATTGTAGCTAATTGGGGTACATCTGTTGTTATTCATTTTTCACATTTGTTTTTTTTTTTTTCTCGTCAAATTTTATTCAATACTATTCTGGATTAGCTGGTTTGTTCATTTTGATCAGCTAATTGTATAGAGCTTTAAAATCATTGATCACAACTAAGTTTGTTAGTTGCTATTTTTTTTTTTGGCCAATGGTGATAAACACATGTTCCTCTATCGCGCGTGAGTAATTCATCTAATGAGAATTCAAACTCTCACCCTTCCGCACTCCGTACAAAGAACTTAAATTAATGTTTCTGTTCACTTGAACCAAGTAGTTTTAATATATGCTAATTTTGCATCCAATTGTTATTAGTTTAATAGTAAAATGTTTTGTCATACTGAACCAACAAATGCACACAAAATTGCTCAAGAGTGCCCTGTTTCCTCATATAAAACTATACAGCTTTCCAGCATAAAAAAATATATGTTTGGTAATGTTATTGTCATCTATGCTTTATGAGAGTTTAGCAGCTTAAAAATCTGTGCCTTTTTGTGCTAATGTGCAGTTAAGTTAATATATGACCTTATAATGGAAGTTCCAGAGGAGAAGCAATATAGAAAATATGCATGTGATTTGATCTTGGGATTGTTTAATTAGTGTCTAAAGTATTTATTATATGTAATGGTCCAAAGCTGTAGTCTTGCACTTATTATACTAACTGTAGATTCTTTGTATAGTTTGTTTGATTAACAGCACATTCACTCTCTTGTTGGGCTTTCTCATGTGTTTGTTTTGTCTTACTCACTGTGGCCTATGCATAAAGGCTCCTCTACCCAATGACTCCTGGTATATAGATGCAGTGATTAGAACAAATAGGTCCAAAATATTATGATTTTTATGTTGCGGAATTCAAGGGTGTCTCTTTGAAATAATGCTAAGAGTGGGGCAACTCCATGTGAGAACTGAAGGGTCAGTTCATCAAAAGAAAGCCACTCTTTTTCATTTTTATTTTCTTTATTTTTATTTTTATGGGAAATGAAAGGTCCTCTTTTGTGCTTTTCTTTTCTCAGTGTGTTGTTATGCAGCTTGTTTTCAAGGGCTGCTAAGGCCCATGTCTCTCCATTATAGGTACTTAATTGGCTCTTGCTTTAAGGACCTGCATAGTGATAGTACTACAAATAGTCCAGAAGATGTCCCACCTTGCACCTGGTTTGATTGCCTAAAAAGTAGTTTTAACAAGGGTTTTTGATCTTAAGTTGGTCTTCTTGACTGTGGGACAAGATACGAAAGTTAAGAGCACCATAATTGCTTACCTTTTGGTGTGCTTAGTGGTTTAAGAATATCTAGCTTTACCTTAATAAAATCTAGTGAATATTGATGAACATCCTGCAAATTAAAAATCCAATATTCACCCATTCACGTGAACTTGAAGAAGTAGTACTACACAAGTTGGTAACTGATATCTCTTGTCCATATTTGATTTGCAGCAGTGTCCAAGGACTGGCTCATGTGAAGGAGAAGGTGGTGGCAAATGGGAATTGGACTACTCCCTTTCTCTTCCTTTTTACTCTGGGCCTTTGGCTTTGGGTGGGAACCTCAAAGGCAATGTATATGTGAAGGAGAAGGCATTGGGGAGTGGGACTATTACTCTTTTGCTCTTCTTTCACTTTGGAGCCACGGTGGAGAACCTCAAAGGCAATGTTTTACTTCTCTTTTTCACTGTTGTAGCGTTGCTTCTCAAAATGCAGCTATTACGAAAAAGAGAGATTTGAGGGGCCACCTACAGTATCTCTCTCTCGATGATCATAAACATGAAACATTCTTAGAAAATCAATATATAAATAAAAAAGAATGTATCACATTGAAAACAGCACATAGTAGTTTCACAAATGAAAAGCATCGCATCATGACACTACTGCCCATATATCATACTCTTTCTCAAGTTATTTCTTCTTGCATCCCAATGCAGATAAAAAATAAATAAATAAATCTCATTGTTTGATTAGACGACAGACATTATTCAAATACTGCTGCACATATAATTATTATAACTTAAACGTTATCAACAACAAAGCTAGCTTTTTGATATAAAATTCATAAAGAAACGAAGAGTCCAAAATCTCCTTGTCAGACCAGCAAGGAATGACTGTCCACTCACCACTCCAACCTTCTTTCTTTTTTTTTTTTTAAATAAAATAAATAAAAATTAAAAACTTTTATACTGCTTTAATAATAACCATCCTACAATCCAAATATCATAAGTCACACACACTCTCTAATCACACAAACATACACCCCCACTAGTCCCACTTTGCAGTTTAAAAAGCCAAAGTTAGAAACAAAACAAAGCCTCTTTCCCAATGTTCACCCTCTATCTCTCTCATTCACACCCAAGAACCGAAGGCAACAAGAGAAATGAAGAAGCCTAACGTTCCCCATCTCCTTCTTTCTCTATGCCTTCTCTCCTTGCAATGCTTGATGGCTGTTCAAACCTCCACCGTCCCGGCCTACCCCTCATCTGACTTGCCATATTCCAACCAAACCTGCCGCCTTGACCTCTCCGCCGAGCTCTTCGGCGGTGTCGGCGAAGCTTGCGGCCGTTCCCTCGACCGTAGCCGATGCTGCCCCGTCCTTGCCGCCTGGCTCTTCGCCGCGCATGCTCGCTTCGCTCTCGACCTCCGCTCTTATACTCCCACCTCCCCTTCCACTTCTCCGCTGAACCCCGCCGACGACAGCCTTCCTATGATGCCCGACTCCGACTCGCAGCGTTGTGTTGCCGCGCTGCACGGTGCACTCGCCAGCCGAGACATACATTTACCGAGGCCTAACGCAACGTGTGATACGGTGTTGTGCTTTTGTGGAATAAGGTTGCATGAACTTGGCTCACTGAGTTGCCCGGCGGCGTTTACTGTGTCCGAGAACCGGAATGCGACGCCGACGGCGGCGTTGAAGGGGTTGGAGGTGGCTTGTCGCAATGCTTCTTACGCCGGCTGCACTCGTTGCCTTGGCGCTCTCCAAAAGGTTTGCTTTCCTGTTCTTCCTTTACTTCTCCATTCTTTTTCATTAAGCATTTGCTCATTGTTGAGAAACTTTATCTATGTATATGCTTTTCTAGTGAACTCTTTTTATTCTTTTTTGGTTTTCTGGAGTAAAAAGGCTAAAAAGTTGTTATGATTACCTTTGTTTTTTTTTTCTTTTCTTTTGAGGACTGATATCGACTATGAATCATCAAAGGCAAGTCCCTCTTTCTTATGCTTTTGAAGCAAGATCCGTCTATTAAGTAATTATTTAACTTCTTTTGCTGAAAAAGTATTTCTAATCATTATTCCATTGACGAAGTTCTAACATTCCTGTCTGCTATTCTTGTCTTGAATAGCATCATCTTTGGTTAAGACCTTTGTTTCTTGAGAATTTTTTTCTTCTCTTGCTCACACCTGCACATGTTTCTCCAAATTAGAAAACCTACAAAAACATGACAACTGGTTCTCATTTCCCAATTCCCAGAAAGAGGCTGTGATATACTACATTGAGGATAGTCACTTGATTCCTTTAACTTACCTGCATTGGAAAACAGTTTTTATTAAATGTGACCAATAACAAGAAGCAATAAATTCAGAATTCCATCAGACATTCCCATGCCATTGATCCATCCATGTGAAATGACTAAAGTTACCCTTTGTTCTTTTATTTCACGCTTTGCAGGTGAAGGGTGGGGGAGTTGAGGGTATGAGCAGTGACAGGGGGAGCAGGATGATGAAGAGAGACTGTGAGCTGATGGGCCTGACGTGGCTTCTGGCCAGGAACAAGACGGCTTACATCCCCACCGTCTCGGCTGTTTTGCGTGCCATCCTGTACAGTGCTCATCCCCAGCACTACAAATGCAGCCCTGATCAAGAGAACATGCCTCTCGCCGTTGATTCACTCCAGTTCGACCACCTTGAGCCTTCTTCGTCTCTCTCTTCCCAAACTACCCTCAACCATTACCTCTTTTCCATGCATGTCCTTCCTATTCTGGTTCTTGTTTTTCTTTTGCCAGCTGGTTATCAGTACTCCTGGCTATGAATGAAATGGAGAGCTGTCTCTCTTTTGTTGTTTTTATTTTTCTTTTCTATCTCATTGGCCGCTGTAAATCTTCTCACAGCTGGAATTATATATATACAAAGAGCTAACATTTTGTGGGTATTTCCTGTCCAAACGCAGAAACAGAAATAGATTTTGCGGTTTTATGGGCTTATTTTTGTTTGAATATACTCTTTCTCGTCTAGGAAGAGAGATCAGGAGAAACCAATGGATATGAACATGGTATCCTGGAAAAGCTTAAGAAAACTTCAGAACTGCAAAATAAAACAAGAATCAAAGGCATCATTGAGTACAGCGCTGGTGAAGTGAAACCTTTACAACCATTTGGGAGCTAGAATGGTTGGTTTGGGGTTCATCAACGCTGCACTCAATGGTACCTTCAATCTTGAACTTGTCCTGTTTGCCTCCCATTTGCAGAGGTTAATAATACACACTGTTTAACTCATTAAAAAAAAAGATTTAACACTAATCTTATAATGCCAAAGTGATGTGTTTAGTTATTTTAATGCAGTTTCCGGCCGCATGGTTCACCTAAATCTGCGTTTTACCGGTTTGAGTTTTCTATCTTTACAATCAATTTGTATGTGAATAACAACCATACCATCCAGAGCTGTGTCTCTTGCTAACTGTTCAAGTATTCAATAGATTCCTTTAAACTAAACAGGGCTTTAGTTCACCAAAGACTTGCCTGTTTTTTATTTTTAGAAAAGCATCACTAATCTAATATCGTAAGCAAAGCAAGCAATTGATTGATACACTACCGGTGATCACATTGCAACCAATGGAAGAATGAATAAATAAAACAAATACACTCAATGATTAAGGCATGATTCATAGCTTGCGAACGGTTGATGCCAACTTGTGGCTATCTTGAACTTCAAGAAGCACTAGACGTGGGAAAATCTTCCGCAATTCATGTTCTTCCATCCTAAATTCAGAGAGAAACCTCAAGCGCAACACCTCCACGGACTTGAGCTCTGTTCCCACACCAATACGACGCAAGCTACCTCCCCTGATGTACAGCTTCTGCAAGTTGAGAAATTTCTCACAAGTCAACCACTCTGGCGCCATGTTTCGAGGGAAACAGCGCAGGTCCAGCTTTTCCAGATAGGGAGGAGGAGACAGGTTGATTCCAGCGCTTGACTTGCCAGACGGTGCATTTCTCACTCCGTTTGATGGTGTCAAGGCTGTAGCTCCCCATGTGATTGTCAGTGAACGCAGTGCCGTGAGCTGGCTCAGTTCATGGAATTCTCTTTTCCCGCCGGCAGAGTCACGGCCTATGCTGATACTCAGCTTCCAAAGCTTCTGCAACCTGGCAAGCTCCCCCAGCCGGCACGGATCTCTGCTCCTTGAGTTCCCAATCACAAAGCCTTTTAGCACTCGAAGCTCTGTTAGGGAACCTAGTCCCTCTGGCATGTGATCCAACAAGTAACATTCAGACACATCCAAGTATGTTAGTTTCTTAAGCATGGTGACCTCAACTGGCAGGTTCTCCAAATTATGACAAGCTTGGAGGTCCAAGATCATGAGGTCAGTCAGCTCGCCAATGGAACGTGGGAGCTTGGTGATGTTCGAAATGCCTCGGAGGCTGAGGTACCTCAACTTGTTGAAACATGCCAACCATTCCAAGAATTCAATGCTCACAGTTTCAATGTGATGCTTGGGAGAGGTTTGCCATCTCCCCAGCTGCATCACTGCAGCATTTCTCATAGCCATGAATCTGCTCCTCTCAAACCTAAGGTTGTGTTTGTCCACGTTGAAACATGTCTTGAAATTGTTCCAGTTGAAATCCGTAATTGCTGGCATCTGTATAGTGCCTTGCTGCTGCGGTGACTCTTTTAAGCAAGCACGGGGAGATGATGTGAGAGCTTCTATCAGCTCCCCGGAGCCATTGAAGCTGAAAGCTTTATCTAGCATAGCAAGAATGATTACCTCTTCTCGAATCCATTGCTCCACCCTCAAGTGCTTAACCTGTGAGCTATGGCCTCTACAAACTGGAACGATAAGACCCTCACTGATGAGGTCTTTGATGTACCGGTCTCCAAACTCCTCTGCTGTGTGGTCACTAGTTGGAGTAACAAGTCCCTCCCCAACCCACCAGTGGATCAGCAACCTCTTCTCTATGACTGAATCCTGTGGGAATATGGCTAAGGTGAGCAAACATCTTCTCAGTGTCGGACTGATCTTTTCATACTTCTTTGTGACTTCAAATCGTTGCGTGGCCGAGTTGGTTCTGAAGTGAAGCTCGGTGGTGATGTTGGGTGAGAGGGAATGGGTCAGAGAGCACTGTCCTCCTCCTAGTTCACCAACACTGGATGATTTACAGCGGAGCTGGCCAAGTGGCCCAGTTACATGTTCTCTCAGAGTAAAGATACTCTTGTGGATGGGTGAGAGGGAATGGGTCAGAGAGCACTGTCCTCCTCCTAGTTCACCAACACTGGATGATTTACAGCGGAGCTGGCCAAGTGGCCCAGTTACATGTTCTCTCAGAGTAAAGATACTCTTGTTGGGTGAGAGGGAATGGGTCAGAGAGCACTGTCCTCCTCCTAGTTCACCAACACTGGATGATTTACAGCGGAGCTGGCCAAGTGGCCCAGTTACATGTTCTCTCAGAGTAAAGATACTCTTGTGGATGGTTTGGAGCCCGGAATCAAATACTCTCCTTCCTGTATTGCCTTCCAAGATGTCGTCCAGGTTTTTTGTGACGACACTAACTTCATTCTCAACGTCTTTGATCCAAGTCTCTAGTCTTTGGAAAGCGTCCTTGATGAGCAGCACCTCATTCTCAATCTCTTGTAGTAGGCCATCTGCAGTAGAGGAGCCGTTGTGCGTGCTCTTGCTACGTTTGGTAGCGAGTATGCACTTGGCGTCGGCCACCTGCTGCACAAGCGGTGCAACAACGTCTTGTATGATCAATCCTCCCTTTGACATGACTTGAATTGAAAAAGGAAAAAAATTCAGTGGTGAATTCACTTCCCAAAACGAATGACTGATATTAAAATATAGATCAGTAGTACCATTCTAGCTTCTGTACTTCTTCCTTGGCATTGAAGTTTCTTTGCTCAGAGGTCTTTGCCGGGACCTCTTCTTCGCGGAAATACGCGTTTGAGGAAAACAATGCCGGTGGGAATTCATGCCTTTGAAACTTCCAATTTTTTTTATTGAGTAAATTAGTATTGAAGAAAATAAAATAAATCTTCCAAATACTCTAAAAGTCCAATCACTCCAATTGAACATGCTCGTGGAAATTCATGCCTTTGAAACTTCAATGTATTCGATAGTTTAATCGCTCCAATCAACTATCTGCACTGGCATTTTTTCCCCTCTCAAGTCTCAAGTCTGGTTTCACATTTCTGTGTTGCTTTTTCAAAGAAGAAAAAATTCACGGCATCAAAAACTAATGCCTCACAGCAGAATCTGTTTAAGAACAATTCTACGTTTTTGGTTGCTCAAACTTCCTGCAGCAACTGACTCCAATACGGATTCATGCACCTAAATCACAGAACAAGGATGTTATTCATTATTATTTTTTTGAAGAGATACGCACTTTCGAGGACCACCATCTATTCTATATACCAAACATTACTACTACTCTTTATTACTTTTTTTCTCGGCACCATCGGATGGGTTGACGATGGTAAGTCAAGTGAAATGATCGTGTAGGTAGTATCTGTGAAACCAGGAGACTAGTTAGCGCTGACTCTTGACCCGTCCAAACTACTGTTGGAGATTGGAAGTGGTAAACCAGAACCATTAGACGATTGCATTTGAGAGAACCATATTGAAAACTATAGAGACTGAATTGAAGAAGAAATGGAGTTGTTTCCCTTCAGGTTGAGGAGCATATGGAACGCTTGGGATCTCCGAACATTCATGCTGACAAGCCTTAGCTTGCAGATCATCCTCATTTTCTCAGGCAGCCTCAGGAAACGCAAGGCCTCAAGGTGGGTGAGCCTCATCCTCTGGTCAGCCTACTTGCTCGCTGACTGGGTGGCCACCTTCGCCCTCGGCATCCTGTCCAACACCCCAGTCGACGACCATGACTGCATATTACCGCCACCGCCACCGGCACTTTCTTACAACCAGAACGACGACCTGCTTGCTTTCTGGTCCCCTTTCCTTCTCTTGCACCTCGGCGGTCCAGACACCATCACAGCCTTCTCCTTGGAAGACAATGAGCTTTGGATGAGGCACTTGCTGGGTCTCGCCTTTCAAGTCTCTCTGGCCCTCTATGTCTTCATGAGGTCCTTGCCGGATACTCGCCTCAAAGTTCCCGCTTTCCTGATGTTCCTCGCCGGAATTGTCAAGTACGGTGAGAGGTCTTGGTCTCTCATGTGTGCCAGCATGGACTGCTTGAGAAACTCCATGGTGACACCCCCTGATCCTGGCCCAAACTACGCTAAGTTCATGGAAGAGTACGCTTCCAAATCAGCCGCCGGCCTCCATGCAGAGATTGAAGTGGAGAAGGAACCCGAGTCCAAGCCACGAGCTCTCCACACCAACGTAGAGGAGATTAGCAATGTCATGCTTCTATCCAAAGCGCACTATTTCTTCAAAACGTTCAAGCGCCTCACCGTGGACCTTATCCTCACATTCCATGACCGGAACGAGAGCCAGTCCTTCTTTCTCAAGCGTTCTCCGGCTCAAGCGTTCAAGTTGATCGAGTTTGAGCTATCCTTCATCTACGAAGAGCTCTTCACCAAATCCACCGCGCTCCATACTGTGGCCGGGCCCTTCCTACGCTTGCTCACGTTCTCGTCCATCCTCTCTTCGCTTCTCCTCTTCTTCTTCACCAAGAAGCAAGGCTACGTAGACGTCGATGTGGCCATCACTTACACGTTGCTCGTTGGTGCTGTTGCTCTCGAGAGCTATGCCGTTGGTCTTCTCTTCTTCTCCGAATGGACCTTTCTCCAGCTTAAAAAGCTCGGCTTTTACCAGCTCTCCAACATGATTTTCACAATCATCTCTTATTTCCGACCAACCAGTAAGCCGAGATGGTCTAATTCCATGGCCCAATACAGTCTCATCAGTTTCTGCCTCGCTGATGACGAGCCTTCAGCATTCAAAACCACACTGGAACTCATCAGCATGAAAGACACCTGGGACAAATACTGGCACACCAACTACATTCCGGTGACCAGCGAGCTCAAAGAATTCATATTTGAGGAGATAAAGGGCAAGGCCAGCAGGGCAGAGGATTCTAAAAGTTACAAACGCTTCAGTGATTATAGAGGGGAATGGGCGCTTCAGAAGAAGGGCTACCGCAAGGAGTTGGGTTGGAGCGTGGAGGTGGAGTTGGACGAAAGCATTCTTCTCTGGCACATTGCCACTGATCTCTGCTATTACTCCCATGATGAAAACAAACAATCTCCGCCTGCGTCAAACCGTCAGATGAGCAAGGCTCTATCAGACTACATGTTATATCTACTTTTATTTCGCCCTTTTATGCTGACTGCTGGGATTGGGCAGGTCAGACATGGGGACACTTGTGCTGAGGCTAAAAACTTTTTCCAGGGTGGTGAAGCTGCAGTGCTTGATGAAAGGCAAGCTAGTAAGATGCTGCTGTCGGTGGAAACTAAAGTGCCACCAGTTCAGGTAAAAGGAGACAGAAGCAAATCAGTTTTGTTTGATGCATGTATACTTGCAAAAGCATTGCTGGAATTGAATGAAGGGAAAAGGTGGAGGATAATTAGCGCTGTTTGGGTGGAGATGCTTTGTTATGCTGCAAGTCACTGCAGAAGCTACTTCCACGCTAAGCAACTCAGTAGTGGGGGAGAGCTAATCACATTGGTCTGGTTCCTTATGGCTCATCTGGGAATAGGAGAACAGTATCGGATAGAAGCAGGGCATGCCAGAGCCAAGCTTATTGTGGAGAAGTAATGCTCTCTCATTTTAATTCCATTAATAATAGTCACATGATTTTGCAAATTTTTTTTTGTTAAATTCCATCTATAGCTCTATAAATCAAATGCGTGCCTGCAATGTAATTCTATACAAATGCACCTCATTAGATGGTTTTGCATACCTGAAAGCTGCTGATGCAGTATACAACATGAGTGAGATCCTTTGTCGAGCACCTTGTGTGCAAGTGAATCAACCGAAGACATTGAGTCCACCTACCTACCCAACCAACTGCAATATCAAACAAAATTATAACATGCAATCCAATTCAACGTATTACCAGACTAACATATTTATGAGTACAAATCTAAAACACTCAAATTTACATCACAATAATTGAATACAAGAGCTCCAAACACTTCACTACAAGTTTTACATCTCATCTTAAATAAAACAAACAGATGAAATAAAAAAAAAGGTCAAATACATAAATAAAACATCCTTTATTAAACACCGGAAATATATATCCTATATATCTGTAATTTAAAAGAACTCATCAGATATCTGAACAGATACTACCTGAGGACATAAGAGAGAAGGTTCCTCTTGGCCATAATGCTCGGTTTATTGTCTGTATATATTGCCTGGTCAATGCAAGAGAAGCATCTGTCCCAGCACGAAGTACGTGCGGTATTGATAAGTTCAAGTCCAGCTGTCTGCATAACTGGATATACAAGGCACACCGACTGACAGACAAAACATATATAATAATCACATCAGTTACCGTAAGTTTAGAATTTGTTTTATTCCAAAAGTTAAGGAAAACGAAAATCATGAATTCTACATTTGGAATGGAACCAGTAATCAGCGAACGTGGGCCACGCGTTCCCTTGAATTCTAAGCAGATGGAGATATTCAGCAGGACTTTTCATGTTGAAAATGTCATTTTGCTTAGTGGTGCTACCTTTTTATTTTTATTTATCATCTCTTATTATCACGCCATCCTTTGTTTCTCCTCTCCATCTCCACCTCCACCTCCACAAGGAATAAGCTTTCCTCTTCTTCTCCTTGCAGGATGTCCAGGGAGGTGATTACTGACTATGTGTGCCCCCTGTTGAAGCAATTGCAGGAGGCCAAACGCTTATCCGCCAAGCATAAGTGGAAAAGACCCATGTTCATGGATAACATGTTGAAGAAGATGGAGAGAGAGCTTATGTTCATAAATGACATCTTCCGTAGGTTGGAGAGATGGGAGAATGATGTCAAGGAAGCACTCAGTGTTCTAGCGAGGTTCCTGGATGATATGTTGGATGATGGTTGCTATGAAACCAGAGGCCTTGAATTCCAGCTTCAAAGCATCGACTGCAAGATCTCAGACTTGAAAGAGCATGTGACTCCTCCTCTCCGTCTACCACAGTTGGCAACTGATGAATCAATACCATCCTCCTTGTCAAAAACAGATGCTTTGCAGGAATTTGCTTTCGTTGGTAGAAATCCAGGACTCCCTCTTCATGTTTCTTATGTCTGGCAGAAGTATGAGAAGATGAGGCCTCAACTGAGAGAATGCTTGCTTACTCTGGTTATCTTTCCCAAAGTTTCAGTCATAAAGAAGAGGTTGATGAGCTACTGGTGGATTGGTGAAGGGATTGTGAAGGATGACAAGAGTGGAGAATTGTGCTTTCAAGAGCTTATCAATGAAGGTCTCATCACACCCATATATAAAGCTCACAACTTGGTGGCGGACCGCTGCATGATGCCACTCTGGGTACGAGATGAACTAAGTTTCATTGCTATGATGGTGGATGCCTTCAGCTATGGAAGCCCAGGTTTGCCATCATCACTTCTGGCTTCATCTCCTCGTGCAGTGCTTGTGCAAGGATCAAAAGAGCCAGAACAATCAATAGCTGTGAGTCCGAGGTTCAATCCGAACAAATTTCTAACATGTTTCAATGCCAACCAACGGAACTTGGTATTCGGAAAGGAGTTCATTTTGATGAGGAATGCTGCTGTTCTGCAGCTTGGGAGGTGGCAGAGCTCTGCTCTCGAGCATCACATTGAAGTGAAGAACACCAAATTCTTGGAGTGGTTGGAGTTCTTCAAGAATTTGAGATATCTCAGTCTCCGAGGTATTTCAAGAATGACAGAGCTTCCAGGTTCCATTGGCGAGCTTGCCAACTTGAAGATCCTGGACCTTCAGGGGTGCCAAAGCTTGGAGAAATTACCAGTGGGGATCACCAAGCTCAAGAGCCTGACGCATTTGGATGTATCCGAGTGTTGCTTGCTGAAACACATGCCAAAGGAGCTTGGCACACTCCCAGAACTGCAAGTGTTGAAAGGCTTCGTCATTGGCAAAGATCAAGTTTGCCAGCTCCAAGAACTGGTCAAGCTGGAGAAGCTGAGGAAGCTGGATATCAACATTAAAAGAGAAGCCATGATTGGAGCAGGGGAGCTCGATGAACTCTGTAAGTTGACAGCTCTACGTTCATTGAAATTAACATGGGAACAGGATACACCATTGCCACCAAAGGTGGCAACCGTAATGAATACAGAGCTTGTATCGCTACCTCCAAATCTAGAGAAGTTAGAACTCTGTTGCTTTCCATTGGTTAGGCCACCGAGTTGGCTGGATCCCTGCAAGTTAATGAGGCTGAAGAGACTGTATATCTGGGGAGGGAGGCTGCAAAATCTTTGTCAGGGATCTCAAAAGATAGAAACTTATCATGTTGAGGTGCTGCGCTTGAAGTTCCTGCAAGAGTGGAACTCGGAAGAGTCTGAACTATTGAAAGAGTTCCCATGTTTAACCTTTCTGGAGATCACCGAGTGTAACAAACTCAAAAATACTTCTCGGTGTCTTAGAAGACACAAGACTAGTGAAACAGAGGATGGTTCTCTGCTTCCACTGTGAAATTTTGTATTTGAATTACTATTGATTAAGTATCAACAACAACATCATTGTAGGTTTTGACAATTATTAGGAGAAGGGATTATTAATGTATTTTTTGTTTTTATTCCGCTTAAGCCTTAGCTTGTCTGTAGGAAAACCAAAGGCTTCATTCATCTTTTGATACTTTTCCCAAAAGGCAATAAGCTCCCTACTATAAAATGTCAAAGGCTAGCAAAATATATATATGTTAGTGATGAGATGTCTTAAGTGTTCCATCAGAAAATGCAAAGAAGCAAGTGGCCATTTTTGTGTGAAAGACAACAAGGGGTGCGTGATCCACCATAAAAATTGCATGTCTGAATAGAATGCGCATCATATATTAATTGAGGAACAACTGGCTCTTGTTACAAGACATGACAGTGGTGGGCAATTGTGAATCATAGATTGTGGATGCTGATCATGTCCTGTGTTTGTCATCGCCTCTAGCACATGCCTAGGCATATCCTGTTGTTGAGCATAAGGTCTCCAAACACGTTAGAAGACATCATATTTTTAGAAATGAGGGGCCCAAAACACACGTAATATCCAGCCGGCCATTACCCTCTACGTCATCACCTACTTGCTCTTCTTTCTTCTAAACAATGCTAAAGCTCAACCTCCTTTTCTTCATCTCTCAATTCAGGATAATGGAATTGGGGAAGTAGCTACCATCCACAATATATCCTTTATCAAGTAAGAATTCTAGCTAGAACTCCCTTATATATGGTTATTAATTCCTACTTGTTCTTGATAGGTTTCCTGTGATATTTTTGCTCTTGTTTTTTCATTGATTCTTTCTTCTATTGATTCTCTGATTACATTTGGGGCTCTACCTCTTGTGAATTTCTAAATTAATGTATAGTGAATTCCTATGGATTTGTTCTAGATGAACTTTGAGTGTTAAAAACTTAATTTTCATAAAATTTTTGAAGGCTTAGTTGGTCAGTCGTCTATTTCAATACTTGTTTCATTCAAGAAGTAGTGAAACATTGTTCTTTTCTTTGGGGTTCATTTCGCCATCTTAACAACTATGGATGATAAGTTACAATTAAGGTACCTTTTGATTGCTTACTTAGCAGAGAGACAATCCTAAGCTTAATTGCTTCATAAGGAATATATTGACAACCACATAAGAATTCTATTAATTGTTTATTTTCCATTACCTCTGAAATCTTTTCAAACAAATCTTTATGGTTCTTCATGGCTCCTTAAATTCCTTAAATATGATTTGCAACTGAGTGAAAATTCTTGGTTTGATGCCTATGTCTCACTTTACAAAAAAAGAAAAAAAGTAGTTTAAGCAATCTCAGACTTTGAAACATTGATCATTAGAAGGAATCCATTCAGGCCAACTGTGCCGCTTTTTGCCAATCATAAACTACAATTATACGAAGGAATCTATGAATTAGTTCTAGCTAATTCACAGTTCATTAACTAGATCTTTGTATTTTTACTCATTTCCTCATGTTCAATGCAACTCTAAGCCTGCTATGCTGATTGTTTCATAATACTAATGCATATTTAATTTGAAAACAGAAACTGAATAATATATCTGTTTGACAACCCAAACAATTGACATCATCTAGAAAAACAAAGCAATTAATTAAGGGTTCAAACATTTATTCTGTGAGAGATCACATCAAATGCTAACATAATTTAAAGCAACTCACCATCAATACTGATAGACGCCTTGGATTAAAGGTTGAGTTTCATGGTGCCTTCTGACTCATACAAAGCGTCAGTCACCTTCCAGCGATTGAAAACAATATTAAAAAAGAATTAGTAAATGATAATAGATGAATAAGATGATTAGTCAAGAAGGGTCCACATAAATTTACTTACTAGTTCCTCTCAAGTAGGACCCACATCTCAATCATCAACAATAAATGAATGGCATTGCTGTAGTTTTATACTAATTGAAGCCCATTTCTGAGCTTTCAGGAAACTCACTTATCTCGCCGCCATGGCCGACGCTGACTCCACCGGCGATACCTCGGAAAACACGGTCACCGGCCAAAGCGTCCGCCTCATGTGTAGCTACGGCGGCCGCATCCTCCCTCGTCCGCACGACCACCAGCTCCGGTACGTTGGCGGCGACACTCGAATCGTCGCCATTCCCCGCCACACCTCCTGGTCCTCCTTCCTCTCCAAACTCGCCAAGCTTTCCGGCTCTTCCCCGGACTCCGCCTCTCTTATCGTCAAGTACCAGCTCCCCAACGAGGACCTAGACGCCCTCGTCTCCCTCACCTCCGACGAGGACCTCGAGAACATGATGGACGAGTACGACCGTCTTCTCCTCCTTTCCTCTCCTTCTCGCCCCCCTCGACTCCGCCTCTTCCTTTTCCCTCCGGGCACCAACGTCATTTCCTCCTCCTCCTCCGCTTTCGGGTCCCTCTTGGAAAGCTCAACCTCCAAGCGCGACACTTGGTTCCTCGATGCTCTCAATGGAGGCACTAGTCCCGGCCTATTGCCTCTCGAACGCGGCCGCTCGGAAGCCTCATCCGTGATCTCCGAGGTCCCAGACTACCTCTTTGGCCTCGACTCCAACTCCGACGATCCGAAACCCAAATCATCCGACCCGGGCTCACCAGCAATTGCCACGTCATCCCCACATTATCATTCGGCCTCATCTCCACCGTCTGTTACCGTAATCCCTGATTTCCCACCCACAACCACCAAAAAGCCTGAACCGCCGGTTCATCCCATACCGAACCCGAACCCGAACCCGAACCCGGTCTATTACGTACATGACTCGGCGGTCCCGGTTTATTACGTTCCCAGCAGCGTTCCTGTTCGACCGATGCAGTACGGCCCGGTTTACGGTGGACCGGCTTATGTTGGTGGACCGCCAACCCTGGCTTCGGCTCGACAGGGATTAGCAGGGGCGTTTGAATATCAGGGTGGGGTGGTTTATCCAATGGCTGGAGTTGGGCAGGTTGGAGGAGACGTGGTGACGCCGCCGGGTGTTATTGGGCCGGAAATGAGGATTGGGCCCGCATCTCATCACTACACCACTTGAAGGAATAATTTTATCATGATGCGTCTTCTTTTCATTGCAAGTCTTTTGTGTTTGTTTTGGTATATATCTTCCAATTGCCCAATTGTGGCAATGAATTGATATTTAGTTGTAGTTTTGTGCATGGAGTGCTATTATTGTGGGCTATGGCTTGCCAATTGTATTATCAAAATGATAATGATCTGGAAGAGTCTTTTCTTGTATATATTGCTGTAAATATTGTTACATTTCAGTCAATAAAGCATGCTTTTAGCTGTGCAATATGGTTTACATAGATACTTATGATAAAGAGTACTTAATACAATTTTTCATGGTATAAAATCATCTTATTGATAATTAATCACATGAACAAATTAAGAAATAAGTATTGTGAATGATTGTAATTGGTAACCACTGTGACTTTTAACTGTGATCAGCTAGCAGCAACCCCTTGGCTATGCCTTGAATCAGCCTCCATGTGGCATCAACATGCCGTATCTCAGTGAGCGTGGTGCCGATGGCAAAACGAATCACGAACCTACCACCAATGATGGCATGAGTCATGAATGCACGGCCACTGGAATTCACAGCATCAAGCAGCCTAATGTTCATCTTCAAACCGTCATCATCATCATCATCATCAAACCTGGGCTTCAGACGAAAACACGCCAAAGAGAATCTCCGAGGGACCACCACCTCAAACTTTTATCCATCCTAACCAGCTTCTCAAAATGCTTAGCTAATCCCACATCACTCCTTATGTGCTCCATCAGGCCAGCCATTCCATATCTTCGGATAACCAGCCATAATTTCATGGCTCTGAATCTCCGGCTGAGGGCAATCTGCCAGTCTTTGTAGTCCACCACCTCCCTGGCATCACTGGGCTTGTTCCTCAGTGTCTCCGGGTTGGTAGACAGCGAGTCAACCAGTTCTGTGGGACTTCTCAACCATAGACAACAACAGTCCATGTTAGTCAGGAACCATTTATGTGGGTTCATGCTAATTGAATCAGCTAACTCCACCCCATCAAAGTAACGCCTGAATTCTGGGCAAACAGCCGAACTCCCAGCATAAGCCGCGTCAACATGGAACCAAACACCGAACTCTTTGGCCACCTGACCGAGTTCTAACAATGGATCCACTGCGCCAATGGCAGTTGTGCCCACAGTGGCACACAGGTACAAAGGTGTAAATTCTTGTGAAATGTCTTCCTCCATGACAGACCGGACGGCATCAGCAGTAAGACCATAGCCTGAGTAGGCTGTTGTTGGGATAACTCGGAAGTTGCACGGCGGAATGCCGATGATCTTCGAGGCCTTCTGAACAGTAAAATGTGTTTGATCAGAGGCATAGACCACCAGTTTGGTTATAGAATCATGCCCAATCTTGGTCAAGGCCTTATCACGAGCTGCAGCTAGTGTGCACACCACTGCCTCGCATGTGCTGCCATGCAAGACACCTCCACCACCTTGGCCACCGGAGAAGAGAAACATGGACGGGAGTTTCATCATCTTTGCCATCCAATCCATGACAATGCTCTCAAGCTCAGTTGCAGCAGGGGAAGAGATCCAGCTGAACCCAACAACGTTGAAGCCACTGCAAAGCATCTCACCGAGAAAGCCGGCTGTGCTTGCATTGGCCTGGAAATAGGCGTAGAAGTTTGGGCTCTGCCAGTGAGTGAGACCAGGGATGATGTCCTTCTTGATGTCTTCTAGTATAGTATCTATTGGTTCCGAGAAAATTGGAGGGGTGTCAGGTAGCAGCTTGCTTAGATATCCAGGCTCAGCTTGGCTCCGAACAGGATACTGCTCTATGCCACGATAGTAATCAGCTATGAAGTCTACGACAGCGTGCGACTCCTTGATAAAGACATCAGGATCCAATGGTTGGAAGAGCTCCAATGGCAGGCTGCCCATCTACTTAATCAACAACTTCTGCCTAGCTAGCACCCAGATACAATAGACACAACCCTGGTTATTTATAGAGGACTTTGTCTCGATATTGAACTTAAAACATCTACGTAATTGCATGAACAAGCTGAAACTTTTCTAGTTATTGATTTTTATTTTAGTTACTAACTCGACTAGTTATGCCTGGCAATGTTTGATGAGAAGGTATCCACGACTTTGATTGAACTAAGGCTGGCATGCCGTATACGCATAAGGCATAACGTAATATTTAACTGATTAAACTGTTCATGCATAATCTCGATGGTAAGCTATGGTTGCTTTTGCGATTATATATCAAAAAGGAGATTTTGACTTCATTATGGTTCTGAATTAGAAGTGTCAAGCTTAATCTCTGTGCTGATTTGACAAAATTAGGTTTTAGCTTTAGCTTAATTATTTGTGGATTTTCAAATCATCTGGGTCAATAATGGCAAATGAAATCGCCGCAAATGCTATGATGCATTATTCTGGATATCATTAAACATACCTAGTCAAATGATTTTAAATTGCTTTAACGTATGAAAATGCTTGCCCATACTTTTTTTTTTTTTTCTCCAGAACTTCTCAACAGAGAAGCTAATTGACCAAGCCTTTTTTTGCTGATCTTACTCAATATGGGGAGCATGTTCAGCAACATATATTAGAATGGTGGGTGCTCAACAATGAATTCAATCTTTTAGTTTTTTTTTTAATTATTATTATTTACAAAGTGGATAAATCGCTTTACTATTGAAAACAACATATTGAAAATTTAGTTCAATAAATCAATGATTTTTTAGTCTATTGAGGCTGTATCTTTTATGTAAAGTATTCTTATCCTTTTAATTAATGAAGGGTTCAAATCTTAACTCACATAGGTGAGCGTATAGATGTATTTTTATTTATTTTTTAATAAAAAAAATAACCCATAACTATCTATTAATTAAAAGCAAATAAAAACAATACTCCAAAACCAATCTTTCCAATTCAGTTTTAAAATTTTTAAGGTATCATTAATTTTTAACTTTTATAAGAAAAAAAAATAATCAAACTGCATGCCAACTAGAAAATCAACTAAATGCAATACATTTTTGTTACATAATTTTTTTTTTTTTTGAAAAAAAATGAATAAACCACTTCAATTAAAAACATAAAGAACAAAATAATACGCCACCCAAAAGAGCAACCAAAGTATAAGAGGCAGAAGCAATAATAACATATCACTAGGTGTGATATAATAATAAAAGCAAATAAGAACTATACAAAAGGAACAACGGATTTCCTCAAAGCCCAAACAAAAAAAGAAAGATATAGCCAGTGATCCTATCTTGAGCCATCTTGTCGATGGGAGCCCCACTAGTCTCCTCCGAGCGTGGACCTAAGAAATCCAGATTGAGCCAAATGGTCATAATAGAGTATTCGAGATTTGTTCTTAAACCTTTTGAGACTGCTGAGAACCAAGATAATAGCATGCAATCATTTCTCAAGATAATTGCATGAACAAGCAAAATATTAGCATTAAAGATGCAATCATTTCTTTCAAACCAAATATTTAATACAATAGCTTTCAGTGCTTTCACTACCAAATCCACTAGGTCTCGATTAACAGGTTTCAAAGAGGACCTCCAAGAGCTCCAGACTTGAAGCATAGATTGAGGGAGATCTGGCAGCCTCAATAATCTAATGAAGTACTCCCACAATTTTTTAGTGAAGCTACATTGAAAGAACAAGTGATCGACAGATTTAATCCTTGAATGGCACAACACCCAAGTAGCAGTCTGAAGCTTGTTACATATTCGACTTGCAAGATTTTCGAATAAGAGAATTTTATCTTTCTATGCTAGCCAATTGAAGATGATAATTATCTGTGGGCAAAGATTCTGTCAAAACCATTTTGCGATCAGACATCGCGTACCTCCATCATTTAGATAATTATAGAAGGACTTTACTGTGAAAGTACCACTTGTGCCGTGAGACTCCACCACCTTTTGCCCCCAACCTCCCCATTTGAGTTAAAAAGCCGGTCACGGTATTACAACATGTCTGAAAGCTCAGCAAAAGGGACCTCATAGAGTAAGCTGACAAGATCCCCCACAGTTGACAGGAACATAGGCGCCCTGCCATTAAACCACTGGTCTTTTAAGAAGTGTTTTAGATCCCGAGTTAATTCCTTGTGTGATATTGATGAATGTACAATATTCTATTATTTCATATCATTTTGTACACTCATTAGGCTTGTTTTAGGATCATATTGTGGAATCAGGTGCTAAACATAGTGTGTCTTGCATTCTCAGGCTTCGAACAACACTTAAAGATGAGAGAGAACTAAAAAAAGCACTCCAAACCCAAACACAAAGAAAATGGAGCTCTCTCGACATCAATTTAATAAGGACAAAGAAAATTGGCGGCCTCACTTACAGCTGTAAGCATCTTCCAGAGAACATTGTGGGCATGCATATACTTGTAAGGAGAAGTTTAGAGCAAAACCAGAGGACCTTACGGGCAGGACTTACACTCGTAAGGATGCTTGTAAGAAGGACGATCTAGAAGAGTTTACGACAAGAGCTTACACCCGTAAGGGCGGTTACAAGGGCAACACAGTGAAACTTACGATCTATCGCTTATGGTAGTAAGCTAGAATGCAACACAAATAGAAGACCACACGGATTTGACTTACAACTGTAAGTGTTCCCGTAAGCCTCGTGACCCATCCTCTCCATCTCCTTACGGCCACATCCGTACATCGGTAATTAGTTCATAAGCAGCCAAGTATAAATAGACCTGATGAGAATTTTTAGGGCATCTTTTGTTCAATCTTCAATCCCTTTTGGAGGCAAGGTTAGGGAAGAAAAGAGGAAAATTTCTAGGGCTTATTAGGTGACTTTTGGAGGAGATTTGGATCCATCACCAAGTGGAGGAAGATCGCAGCTATCAAGCATCACCTCGGCGGCATTTGTGGAAGCTTCTTGGGAGTTTTTCAATGATCTACCTCCGGCGTGATTGAGAAGGTTGTTTCTATATATGTTTCTTTCTATTCTTTTCGTATCTTGTTACTTGGATGATTATTCTCCATTAATGGAGGGCTACCTTCTTTGATGTTTGGGTATACTTGAACTCTAGGGTTCATCTTTTGACATTGGGTGTAGATCTATGTGATTTACTTATTTTTTTTAATTGCAATCCTTGCTATTTGAATCTAATTGCGTGTTTGTATACTTGATTGTTATCTTGGCGAAAGACCTTGCTATCATATTTGATGTGTTTTGTGATGAGAAAAAATTCCCACCTAGCATAAACATACCCAGATTAGAGGGAATTAATTGTGGGTAAGTCTAGAAATATGGTATTTTGGAAACCCCGTCTCTCTCAATTCTCCCGAGTGTGTTTATTAGAATTTTTGTGGTCTTTGCAATCATGTAGAATAAATTGTAGGAGAAATCGCATTTCTATTTTGTATTCAGATTAGGGATAATCTCTTCTCACATGATAGATTACCTACTTAAGAAATTCTCGTTAATTCACATTGAGGTTTCAGGGAGTGTTAATGTGATTGTGTGGTGACTGCATCAACACTGTACCAATTTAGTTACTCTTCACCCTTGAAAGAAAGGTTTTGTATGATTTAAGAAATCTATCGGTTCAAATAGGATTGCATGGTTAGACAACATTTGTCTTGCACTTAACAAACCCTAGAGTGATGCTATACTAGGATATTGTTTCTTCCCCTAATTTCTCTATTCTTTTATTCCGTACTTCTTGAAGTTACTTTCTTTTGTTCACACACATCACTCGTTTGGTTAGGCTAATTTTCAGAAATAGGGTTTTTACTAATAATCTCATTCTTTCCTCTAGAACGACATCCTGCTTACTAGCACTATTGTTACACGATTGGCATGTTCACTTGCATTTCTATCAGATGTAGCCTCTTAAAGTTAGTAAACAGCTAGACACACCCTTTCAAAAGAAGGAGATTTTGCCCTTCTATCTAGGACATAAGTTTTAGTTAGATCCGTTGTAATTAAACCGAATTACATTCGCACCACACCAATTAGGATCAGTCACAAACTTTCAACACCACTTCCCTAGCAACGCCTAGTTGAAGGTACTCAGATTTAGAATGCCCCAACCAGGTTGGTCTCGTGGCCGACAAAGGTTCTTCCAATAGACCATCCGACAACCATGATGGTTAATATTTATCCATATCCAGAAGAAATCTCTCCTAATTCAATCTATAGCTTTATTAACCCAACTCAGAAGTGTAAAGATAGACATCTAGTATGTTGGAAGAGTAGTTAGCACCGAGTTAACCAGAGTAAGCCAACCTCCTAGAAAGAGGTGCTGCAACTTCCAAGATGACAGCCTAGCCTCCTTCTTACTTTTGTAATAAGGCTCTCCCAATCATATCTTCTAGGCCTTTTATTGGAAATCGGGATACCAGAATATGTCACTGGCAGGAGACCAATCAAGATATTCAAAGTTGTAGCAGCCCCAACATCCGGCAATTATCCCCATATACTAAAAAACAGACAAGTTTTAGAAAAATTGGTTTATAGGCCTGTCAAACCCTCAAACAGGTATAAGATCAGCTTCACAACCCTTAAATCCTCACTTCCTCTCGTGGTTAACACAAGTACATCATTTGCATAGTGAAGGTTGCACCTACTTCCAAACTCCCCAAGTGGCCCCAACCAAGACCTTAGAGTTCAAATCATGTTGGAACATCGAGCTCAAAACATCTGTCACCAACGCAAACAACATAGGCAAAAGAAGATCACCTTGTCGCAACCCCCTTTGATAATGAACATAACCATTTTGTGACCCATTAATGAGGATTGATGCCTTTGAGGAAGTTAAAATAGACTGAATCCATCCCACATATCTCTCTCCAAAACCCCGGGCCTTTAAGGGGTCTAAAGAAAATCCCAGTTCACCATGTCAAAAGGCTTAGTGAAGTCCACCTTCAAAATATTCCCTGGTAGTCATCACTTATGGATGCTAAAAATCAACTCCTCCATAGTGGCTATGTTATGCAGAATACATCTTCCTTTTATGAAAGCAGACCAGGTATTATCAACTAATAAATTCATGACCTTACTTAGACGATTCACCAAAATCTTAGAAATAATTTTCAAAAATGAATTAATAAGACTGATGGGTCGATAATCCCCAGTAAACTCAAGAGTCTTAACCTTAACTTGTGAAAATATTAACTTGTTCGGTTGACATTAGAATATCAATGAGTACGCTATTTTTATTTCTTAGATCATTATTAGCATCCAACAATATATTAAAATCAAATTATGAATTACTTAAATACCCTTATGTATAATTTTTAAATAATAAGCAAAATAAATAACTTAGTAATATATCTCCATATGCTGTCTTAAATCTAAAAAATGAAAAAAAAAAAAAAAAAAAAAAAGATAATTTTATTCAATGTTAAAAGTAAGTCTCGCGAGGGAGAGGCAGGTGATTCTAGAGAACTAACACCTTTTCTGGAGGCTGGCTGATCATCAGTGTTCCTGATATCTTCTTGGGAGAAGATCTAATCTCATTTACTTCATGTTTGTCAAGATTGTACGTAATTGATTTTATCATGCACCCACCTATGTCTGTCTCCAACTACTTGTGATATTCACACCTAATGGAACAGCTGAACCCCTTTGTTCATCCTAGTGTGGCTCAACTTCGTCTATATATGTATTTCTTCTTTCATCTAATATAAATGCTTATAATTTTAACCTTTAAAAAAAGCATTTTCATTACTTTGGTATAAAATCTAAATTAGGGGTATAATTGTAAAATAAATATTTAAGCCAATGAAATAAAATCTAAGGCAAGAGTGTAATAATAACTTTCTAATTATACATCCTTTGTAATTGTAACAACAGTGACTGTTTAGCAGAAATTACAATTCACTTGTTCAATAAAAATTATCATGTATTAAAATTAAATTTTGTAGCCAAAAGTCTCATGGCCCAATGGCACATCTGTCCCATTTGCTTTGGTGAGCCGCGAATTTAATTCTTTATTTTTATGTGCAGCGAGGGATAGTAGTTGAGTCTGGTCCTTGTTAATATAGGGAGAGTAGTTGAGTGTGGTTCTTGTTAATAGAGCCAACTCCCCACATGGGCACATCAATGGCAGTACAAAATCTTGCTAAATCCAATGTCTTGTCAAGACATTTAATATTTTTTTAAAATAAAATAAATAAATTATTATTTTATTACTTTATGCACTAAACACGCATGAATATTTTGCATGTTTTATTAAAAAAATTAATATGTCTACAGTGATATCCTGTTGCCCGACTCTTATGCACATCAAGAGTGAGTTTGATTGTCACGGATAAATTGTGAGAGGAGTGTAATAGCAATGGCATGAGAGGAAGTGGAGTAGAAGTGAGAATAAAATGTAAAAAAAATAAATATGATAAAATGATATTTATATCCTTCATGTAAATAAATAGTAGCATTATATATATAATAATGAGTTATTTTTAATTATATTTTTTTAAAACATTTTTATGTAACTAATTAATTATAAAAATAAATATTTAACTTTAAAATATTACAATTTCATTCTCATTTTTAATTAATTAACTATTAATTAATAGTGTTCATTGCAAATCAAATTAATGATACATCCAATAAAAGAAGTCAATTATAATAATTATTTATTTAACACAAACAAAACAATGTAAGAAAAAAATTAAAACAATTAAAAAACACTTTGCAAAATATACTATATACATGTAAGGGCATATTAGTCATTTCATATCCAAGATTGCCAATCACCCGCAATCCCCCAATTATGTGGTATTGGGAATTTTTCACATACTACTTTCTCACTTTCCATTAATACATACACAAACAATGGAATCTTGTTTCTCTGTTTTATTTACTAGCTTTGCTCTTGTCCAAAAAAAAAAATCTCCACAAACAAACGCACCCTTGTTTAGTTGTGCATGCATAGGAGCGAAGGAGGCATGAGCAAGGAGTAAAATCATGTGTTATAGGTGATTGCAATCCTCTCAAATTTATAGAGAATTCTTCATTACTTTATGATGCCTTGAAGGTAAAATGACACTTTTGTCCTTCCATTAAAATTAGGTATTCTATTTTACCATTTTTTAGTTTAAATTTTTTTTTACATTCATTTTTTTAACATTTGATTGTTAATGTCAAAGTTTTAGTAATTTAAAAATTGTTAAAAAAATGAAAATTTATAATTAGCAATTTAAGTTTTAGAGATAACTCCTTAATTTTGATATATGATTAACACTGGTAACTAATAACTAATCAATGATCGCAAGCAGCTATTAAAATTAAATATTTATTTATAATAATAAAATAATTTTAATATTATTTATTTGCGTAAGAGTATAAGAGTCATTTATCATTTTATAATATTTATTTTATCTAATAAGTTATTAAAATTAAATATCATCTGTAATAATAAAGTAAATTTAATATTTTAAAAAATAGTTATCACATACAAATTATAATTAAATAATAATTAGTAAAAATCTAATCATAATACTAACTACTAATATTTAAAATAACAATTGATTCAATTATTTTACTTTAATATATTAATATTATATATAATGTTATTTATTCCTATAAAGGTTATAAAGGTCATTTTATCATAATTTTTGTTTATTTTTCACGTTCCCAATGATCGAACTACCCTCTTATACCTTACCAACTAGACTTCCTTCACTCCCAATCCTTTTCCACTCCTCCTTTCCATTCCTCCCTCACTCCTTTCCATTCCCAATCCATGAATCAAAAGGCCCAAATTGTGTGACAACACTGAAATTAATTGGAAGATCGTAAAACTCTCTATTCTATGGATTTATTATTACTTGTTAGCATCTAGTAATTAATTTCATGTTATAACTTAGTATATTCAAATCATGGTTAGCTAAATGTGAAGGTTTTATTCTTGTTAGCTAATGTGATAATTAGATCACCTTGCATGTAGCCCTACCAGTTCAACAATTTTGAAGTTCAGTCAAACAGTTTATATAAATATATATTGAAAAAGGTAGACAAGCCACGTTTATTAGAAAGAGAGCAGGATAAGAGATGGTGTTACAAATATGAGAAAGAAATGGAGAAGTATTAATAAAAAAGATATACACATATGAGAAAGAAAGGGAGAAGAGTAAAGAAAACTCCGCACAGTAAATATTCAAATAATGCTTAATTAGCCAAATATTTTTTTTAATAAAATAAATACATTATATATATTAATAAATAAGTAAAGAGTACACTCTAAGCAGAAAAAAAAAACAACAGGGTATAACACTATCTCAGTCGGACTACAAAAAAAAATTCACTAACCGTAGAACAACCAGAAAAATAATTACTATAAAAACTGAACAACACAAAAACTCAAAACCTAGCCAAATATTTTTAATTTATTAATTATGTTACCATTTTGCCAGCATCAATGGGTTAATTTGATATGACTGTCTCCTGTACTGTTTCTTTCTTTTTCAATAAATCTGTGGTTTATCCACTTTTCTCAAAAAAAAAAAAAAAAAAAAAAAAAAAAATAATGACATCACTGTAAATAGAGACTATTATAGCTTTTTATTGCAGAGATGAACAAATTAGGAATTAAGAAAAATATTATGAAAAGGGATAGCCATAGAACACGGAGCAGCTAGCATTATGTGGTTATATATAGTTTGTAGTTTTTTTGACAATAGAGGAAGAAAAACATGAAACGGCTTGTAACATGGAGTATAACACCAATTAGTAGTATTATGTGGTGAAGAAGTAGCACATGAAGCATGTGTTCAAGAAGAACTACGGCCAATCTAAGAAAAAGTGAAAACAATGGCTGCTTAGAAGTATACATCAAGCTTTTTCCAAGTGTCAAACTTTGCCGCCACCATAAGCTCCTCTTGGGTAGGTGCGCCGCGCTCAACGACCTAGAATTAATGCCCTCATATCTATATATAGAGTATCCCTTCATCACTCTCTGGCATTCATTTCTATATTATTTCACGTACGTACAATGGGCAGCCTTCCATCTGAGGTCTTCTCCCCATTGGACACCAATCTCTACTCGAAGGAGTCCCATGCCATGGTAGATTTCATAGCTGATTACTATCGTCACATAGAGCAATACCCAGTTAGGAGCCAGGTTAAACCTGGATATCTAAGCAAGCTGCTACCTGACACCCCTCCAATTTTCTCGGAACCAATAGATACTATACTAGAAGACATCAAGAAGGACATCATCCCTGGTCTCACTCACTGGCAGAGCCCAAACTTCTACGCCTACTTCCAGGCCAATGCAAGCACAGCCGGCTTTCTCGGTGAGATGCTTTGCAGTGGCTTCAACGTTGTTGGGTTCAGCTGGATCTCTTCCCCTGCTGCAACTGAGCTTGAGAGCATCGTCATGGATTGGATGGCAAAGATGATGAAACTCCCGTCCATGTTTCTCTTCTCCGGCGGCCAAGGTGGTGGAGGTGTCTTGCATGGCAGCACATGCGAGGCAGTGGTGTGCACACTAGCTGCAGCTCGTGACAAGGCCTTGAGCAAGATTGGGCATGATTCGATAACCAAACTGGTGGTCTATGCCTCTGATCAAACACATTTTACTGTTCAGAAGGCTTCTAAGATCATCGGTATCCCCACGTCCAATTTCCGAGCATTGCCAACATGTTCGTCTTCGGACTATGCTTTGACAGCTGATACCGTCCGCAAAGCCATGGAATCAGACATGGCTCAAGGACTGGTTCCTTTGTATCTCTGTGCCACTGTGGGTACCACCGCTGTGGGTGCTGTGGATCCATTGTTTGAGCTAGGCCAGTTGGCTCAAGAGTATGATGTTTGGTTGCACGTGGATTCAGCTTATGCTGGGAGTTCAGCTATATGCCCGGAGTTCCGGCATTACTTTGATGGAGTAGAACTTGCTGATTCTATTAGCATGAACCCTCACAAGTGGTTCCTGACCAACATGGACTGCTGCTGCCTCTGGATCAAGAATCCTAATTTGCTGGTGGACTCACTATCTACTAATCCTGAGATTTTGAGGAATAAAGCTAGTGATGCGAAGGTGGTGGTGGACTACAAAGACTGGCAGGTTGCACTAAGCCGGAGGTTCCGGGCCATAAAGCTATGGCTGGTGATCAGAAGATACGGTGTGGCTAACCTGATGGAGCACATCAGGAGTGACGTGGCACTCGCTGAACACTTTGAGAGGATGGTGACCTTGGATGATAGGTTTGAGGTGGTGGTGCCTAGGAAGTTCTCCCTCGTGTGCTTCCGTCTCAAACCTAAGTTTGAAGCGTGTGAAGAAGCTAATTATTCGGAGCTGAATCGTCAACTTCTGGAGGACATAAACAACAGCGGACGTGCCTTCATGACCCATGCAGTAGTGAGTGGTACGTTTATGATTCGGTTCGCTATTGGAACAACGTTGACCAAGAAGCGACACGTGGATGAGACATGGAAACTGATCCAATCTAAAGCTACTGATTTACTCAACCGTAAATACAAGAAGTAGCTTGATAAATTTGCATGCATGGTTATTTTAGTAATAAACCTCAACTCACTGCTGACATGGAGTGAGGGAGAGATGGATCAAATTAATAAATAATTCAAACCATCATATATAATGTATGTGTTTATCTTAAATTTATTCAAGGTATTTACAAGTTGTCATTCAATATATTTTTTCTGGTGAACTTTTGCTGTTATTCAAGTTTTCTCTTTCACTGTGGATATATGTGTGTATATATCATAACAAGTAATTAAATATAAAAATATAAAAGAAAGACCATGCTATTAAATTAAAATATAATAATAATTTCAATAAAATATAGTTTATCTATTTTATAAATAATAATAATTATTATTATTAAAATTAATGATATTGTTACTATATTAAAAGATACTTCCTCAATTCCCAAATAAGTGTTAGAATACAATCCTAAATATTATTGTATTAATTCTCTCCCACACAAGATTTTCTATTTTAGCTGATAATTGTAACCGATTTTTCATTAAAATAGTGGTGGAGTTGCAGGAAAAAAAATTTTAATTTTATCTTATTTTTTCTAAAATAACCCTTATTGGAACAGAGGGTGGATTACAATGAGGGCCCGTTTGGTAGTCCGGAAAGATTTTGCATGCAATTACTTTCCCTGCAAAGTAACATTACAATGTTTGGTGTATGCAATAAAAATTATAATTTAATTGCATGCAAACTTAATTCCTCCATTTGGTATGAATGCATCTGTTATGTAAAGTTATGTTTATTCTCAATATTACTCTTAGTTATTTTATTTATAAAAAGTGGACTTTTAATAAACTCTAATGACATAAAGTATTTTAAATTTTTTTAAAATATGGTTTTTATATATTTTTTTTTAATACACTAAAAAGAATATATGGCTTTAAACTAATGCGTTTGTCAACTTTTGTCCATTATACAATTGTATTTATTTTAATATTGTTATGGTTGATATTGTCCAACAATGCGTTAGGGTTTTTATTAAAAAAAACAATAAAGAATTTTTATTTGATAAGAGAGTAGTATAGTAATTTAACAAATATAAAACTTTCGCACAAAAAAAAAAACAGATGCAAAGAACTCGGAGGTGACTGCAATGAGCAGAAATATCACTCACCAGGGCATTGGATAAAAAGAGGTAAGGCGCCCCTTTTTTTTAGTCAATTTTTACTAGGAACTAGTAAATGGTTCAAATCGTTTTATATGCCCAATGCTAAGACCGTTCAGAGTTAATGGAGGTCTTTCCTAGTTAATGGAGGTCTTTCCTGTGCAACGTCCAGGAGTGTCCACGACATGGCTTGTTGGAAAGGTTCATGTCTCTCTCTTCGAGGAAGACTGGTACTCACTAATTCAGTGCTCCACCCCTCATGTGAATCACTTTCCATGGTCAAAAAGAAAGTGATTGCAAAAAGACCAACTATTTTTAAAAAACCAAACAAGTGAAAATAATTCACTCCTGTTACTTTGCAGAAAAAATTATTACTTTCACTCATACCAAACGGGCCCTGAGAAGTAACGGGCTCATAGGTATAACTAGAAAACTTCAATACCATCAGGTTCAAAATGCGTACAATGTTGATAGGAGACCAACAAGCAGGAATGACACACAAATTTACTAGAAGTCTAGAATCACAGATATCCCCAAAAATTTACATTGGACAAACTGCAGTGATGACATATATATAGCTGATTGAATGCAAAAGCTCAACCTGAATTCTTATCATTATAATCATTTTTAGATGTAATTCTTGAAAATACATTGTTATCTGATTAAAACCATCAAACGGAACACTTTCTGGGGATGCTGGAAGCTCAAGCGGACCACCATGGATCTTCACCTGTTCTGAAATCATTCTCAACCCATGGTACAAAAACCACCTTGTTGTCATCATCCACATCCACATGAGCCAGAGCCAATGACTGTTACAAAAGAAATTTAATTTCACAAGAATTTTCATTTTTCTGAAAAAAAAATAATAATAATTTGCTGATCATACCAAAGGTGCAGGACCCCTAACAACTTTGCCTTGGTTGTTGTATTGAGAACCATGGCACGGGCAAATGAACTTGTTCTCTGCTGCATTCCATGGCACAACACAACCAAGATGGGTGCATACAGCATTGATACCATAAGTTGCAAGAGTTTTGTCATTCTCTACAACAAGATATGTAGGATCTCCCTGGCATCAAATGATTGAATTCAACTCAGCTTTTTCTTTTTTTTTTTAGATTAATAAAGCAACACATTATACTCAGAAATTATCAATTAGCTCATTCAGATTACTGTCACAAAAATGGCATTCTATAGTTCATGAAAGAATAACAAATGAATACCAGTTATGTGTTGTTCTAGCCAGGTCATTGAGAGAACATGAGATATTGTATCATTTCTGAATTAAATTGCAGTGACATAATTAAGAGATCAAATTTTGATTCACCTTCAAGCCTTGTGTAAGGGTTCTATCACCAGGACCATGTGTCTTAAGCCACTGAGCTGCAATTACATCATTTCCAAGTGCGTCTTTGGCAATGGTTCCACCACCAGTACCACCTGAACTGTTCTCATTACAAATGAAAAAGGGATCAACATTTTGGGCTACCATTGGGGATGTGGTGGCATCTATAAATCCCATGTTAATCTTTTATAATCTTTTAGCTTGAGTATAGATATAAAGCACAAGAGCATCAATGAAAAAGGAGAAGCTGATACCCTGGGGGGACAAAGAAGTATGTATAGGGGATCAGCATCCCAACTGTGGGAAGGGAGATAGCACCCAGCAATATAAGATTCAGCAACTGCCTCTTTCCCATGTCAGGAACTCTATCAGCAGTAATACTACTAGTAGCCTGACACCTCACCTTACCACCATTCCTCTCCCTTCCAAAGCCTAAACCTTTTGCAGGCTTGCTAAGGAGAGCATGGTATGGTGAAAAGATCCCATTTTTACTAGAACAGAGCTGTTACAAGGAAAGAACATCAAAATTAATAAGCTCTATATCTCATAACTATGTGGCCTTATCCTTCTCTGAAAATAAAAATAAAAATCTCATCTTTACCAAATGATTATCCCTACAGCAGAGAAGCTCAAATAGAATTAAGTAAAAAATCACTCACCTGAGAAGGGGAGGCAACAGTAGAGAGAGTGGTGGAAGCCATGGGGAAGAGAATGGCACTCTGTGCTTCTTCTCCTTTAAAGACTGCTGCTATTTTGTATAGCTGCGTTATTTGAACAGAAAGAAGATGTTTTGGAGAAGATGATAAGATTGGTGGTTGATGAGAAGTGACTGAGGCTGGAGAGCCACAAGTTTGGGATGACGCTCTGCTCACTCAGATCTTCCACAGTGTCCACTATGTTTAACGTACGGATCTACACAAAAAATGTCAAACTTTTCAAACACCAAAAAACACTGTAAATGCATCTATTAATTGCAATATAATTGTGATTATTAATTGTTCTGTTTATTCATGATCTTATGCAGTTAATTGCAGATAAACAGTTCAAAATTGCTGCAGGACTTGATAGCTAAGCATAGCAATCCAGTAGTTTTTATTGGCTTTTCCTTTTCTTCTTGGCATTTGCTTACATTTGTTCCTTTATACTTTTTCTTTAATTAAATAAAAGGTAGTTTTTTTCTTTATTTTTTTGAGGAATATGTTTCCAATCTTATCAAGAATTGTTTATTGACAGAAAGAATAGGATTTAGATTACTATGTTATATCATCTTTTAAATCAAACTGGCTTCAATATTGTAGCAAGTTCAGATGATGCAGTGAAGCCCATTTTTATCCAAAAGCCCATACAAAACATGGGCTTGCATGGGAACTCATTCTCTGAAAACAAGAGGTTAGGGACGATGTTTGAAATAATGATGTCTCTGGTGTGTGCATGGGGTGAAGGGGGGCGTGGAAACATGCAGAGTCTCATGCACTCATATTCATATTGCAGCCCTAATACCCCCAAAACATTAATAATGACAGCAGACACCACCATACCTATATATATCATTCCAAGCATGCTTCACTCCCTCTCTTTCCTTTTGACTGCCATATTTTGCCTTGCTCCATCCTCTGTCTCTCTGTCTCTCTCTCTCTCTCTCTTCATAAACAAAAAAAAAAGAAAAAACAAACCTCAAGAGAGGGACACAAGAGAAAGCATGCAAAAGTTAAAGCAGCCTCCTTCTCCGTCACTTCACATCCCAATAAATGGAAGAGATGCTATGGATTTTTCACACTGCTCTCTTTGCCCGCAGGCCACAGGCCACACATTAGCTTTACTCTTTCTCTTGCACCAATGCAGCAGAGAATGGATGGGATAGGGAGGTGTATTCATCTATAAGACTATAACTATACACTATGAACTTCTAAAGACCTTATCTTTTGACGCCTTTCCATGTTATATATTCCTATCCCACTCTGTTTTCGTACCAATTTCTTCAAAAGCATATATTACCAAAAGTGAAGAAAAATAAAGAAAAAGTAAATCTTCTTACAGATCATATGGACGATCTCTTCTTATACCAAAAGATGAAAGGGAGTTACTGTTCTTCAGTGAGAAAGATCTGCTAGGCTTTATTATAGTATTATTATGCAATTTAGCATAGCTTAAACTAGGAGAAAAATAATTATATTTATATTGGAGTAATAAGTATAAATATTCGGGACATTTGTACGATTAGAGAGCAAATGATTGGTTGGCTTTACCATTGAGGACGTGGCATAAGCTTTGGTATGATAAGAAGATGAGAAGGATTTTAGCAATGGAGGAGGAAACAGTGTCTCTCATGTCGGCCCCTGTCACAACAGTAAGAGTTGGGACTACTCAATGTGTCACTCTGAAAATTATCATCATCATTTATAGACAAACTCTTTTCCTTGATCATCATAATGTCTGCAAGAGAATTTGAACACACATAACCACACACGTTTAACATTCTAACACGTACTTCAGAATTTGACAGAAAAGAAAAAGCTTAATTTGTGCTGAAGATTAATTATTAACCATTGACCATTGCTATTAAGAGAAATAATCCAAGGTTGGGTGTGTATTGTTTAAAGAGATTAATAAGAGAAGGAATTGGAATTGGAATTGGAATTGGAATTGCAATTGAAGGAGATGCATGGCAGTATGAGTTCAATATCTTATTTTCTACACAAGTTGTGGCAAGGCAATGAGCTAGCAATGTCTATGCAGAGCAAAGAGTGGCCACACTTTATTTTTGCAGGAGCAGCTTGACCTCTTTCTTTTCTGCATCCTTCCAAGCTCCTCCCTCACATGGGTGGGGGGGACGGGGGAGACTTTAGTATGCAAGAGAGAGAATTTCTCCTCACCTAACATACCTTTTGTTCTCTTGGATTGGTGCCAAAAATATTCTAAGGTTCAAACAAGAGAATTCTCTGATTAGATGCCAGGTTAGGAAGTTCATTCCTTGTTACATGCGTGAGTTTCTAAAAAACAGAATGGCTTAAAGAGGTCTGGCCTTGGGTTTTCTGTTTGTGTGATACACCCACCAATGTCCTTATTTATGAAGGCAACTCCTTTTTCGTGTGCCTCTCAGCTCAAAGGACATGACACACTAGCTGGCAACCTGGCAACCTCGTGACAGCACAAGAGATCAAAAAGGTTTCCATCTTCATTGATGCTCCACTCTCACATGATGGATGGAGAAACAAGAGGCTGTCCTAGCTAGTGTGTTTTGGTGGTGCCCTTTGGGAGCTTCCACCATGGTCCATGGATATATCATATACTAAAGTGTTTTCCTTTCCTTGGTCTTTGGGAGTAGTTCAATATACACATGTTTGGAGTGTCTACTTGATGTGTTTGCAATCTCCAATAACTCCACCTCAACTGGATTAAATGCATACACAAAATTAGACTTGGGTCATGTGCCATGTGTTGCACAATTAAGTGCAGAAACAAGAGTGAGTGACTCACAGTCACAAGAGGAAGATGCAGATGAACAGTTTCACTACACGCAAGAAACAAAACAGAGGATGATCAGAAAAACGACATGGTACTGTTGCATATGTGGTCATGCACATAAAGTTTTCCGGATGGTTGCAACCTGAAACCAGGACATGAGAGAGTGTATGCAGGAGAAGCATGCAGTGAGACGGAGCCCTTTAGAACTATAAAAAGATAGCTAGCATGCACACACTGTTCCTGTCAAACAAGACAAAAGCATCCAAGAAAACAACGGATGGTGGGGTTAGAATAATACTACGTACTCAAGAGGTCGTCCAAACACTAAAACTATATTAAATTCTATATTATTATATTTATCTCGAGACTATAGTCTCTGTAACAGTGATTGTTTGGACAAATAATATTAAATCAAATTAAATTATTATTGCTCTTGGTTACACAAACCTGTTTATTTATTTATTTCATCTTTAATTACACTGTATCTGTATGTAGTTTAGAAAAGAGATTTAATTAAAACAAGGGTGATGAAAAGATTAGGAAGGAGTTTTTAACTTATGAACTCATGTCATTGGATCCCTGGGCGATGGCGGACCACCAGCTAGCTTCCATTTTTCTGATCTGACGGAACCACCCTACAAATCACATGCTCGAGCCTGACTCACACCTGCCGATGGTCCCGAGGTGGAACCCACTTTCTCAACGGTCAGGATCACATCTTTCGTTGATAAGACCCAGATAATTCAAGCGCAGTTCCAATGACTGATGAAGGGCAAATCTGTCACTCAGTTATTACTTGCAAAAGACAAGATGCCCTTTATCTCTATACCATGTCTATTTCTTAAGTAACTTCTAAATCCAAAAACATTAAAAGCAAAAGGGTAACAAAGGTAAAAACGAAGAGAACTAGAGGATAATTTGGTCAGACAAAGGGTGAGGGAGGACTTAAACAACACAAACAAACAGGTCAAAACGGAGTTGTCACATGAACAGGCAACGGACATTCAATCCAAACTAGTGTCCGGATACCTGCGGTATACTTAAAAACTAAGTTACTTATTAATTTTTTTTATGAGAAGCAAACGTAAAACATGGCTTCATTCAAACAGAGGAATCAGAATCAAATGCATGGCTTGGTTTAGTAATTAGTAACCTATTAGTTTCATGACTGTCATATGTAAGTACCCATAGTATATAACCATCAGTTCTGTTCCTATCATAGGGGTCCACTAGTATCAGCCATAATTTATTACAACAAGTAGAGAAATCGCTGGCTTCTATTAATGCCAGGAAGTACTATCCTCTGCACTTATACTCACTCTTTAAATGCATTAATCATTGAATGAATTTTACTAATGAGAGATTACACTAAGTGACGCTACTTCTCAGCGTGTGTGAGCAAGAAGACACAGTGGATGAAAACCAATTTGGAGGATAGCGGTGAGGATACAGGAGGTGAAGAGACACAACCAAAAAAAAAAATGGCTGTACAAAAGAAATCTCTCCAGAAACGAGAAAAAAGACATAGTTGATAGTTATTATGGACTTGCGCTAGTGAGGTCCCAGTACGACAGAGACATCTGTTACACTCTTCCGACATCTCAAGAACCCCTCAAAACCTCCCAACCCTCTCCTTAATTAAGACTCTACCACATCTACAACTATATATTTCAACTCTTGCAACACTAGCTCATACCCCGCTAAATAATTCTCCACTCTGCTCTTCCCATTGATAAAGTGAAGAGGCCTCATTCCTCACTTACAGGGGAGTGTCTTAGAAGTCTCTTCTTGCAGAGTTAGTCCCCTTTTTTTAAAGCATACATGGCTTCGCCTACCCTCTTGATCTTTTGTAAAGCTTAGCTGCTATATTACATTCATTACTACACTCCTCTATATATATATATCTATATTTATATTGGGAAGGATACAGAGAGAGATATAAGCACATAAGCATATAAGAAAAAGAATTGAGATATGGAGTTCGACTTAGAGAACCCGTTAACAAGCTCTGAGTCAGAGCCGGACTACGTCTCGGCGCTCTTCGCTGCCGAGTCCGACCACATGGGCTCTCCTGCTGCCACTCTCGATCTTTCCTCCCGCCGTGATGCCGTCTCTCTTATCATTCAGGTTTAGATAAAGATTGAATTTTTATTTCTTTTTCATTGTTTTTTGAGGGGTTTATCATACTTTGGGTCGATCGCAGGCACAGTTCGCATGTAATCTGGATCCTTTTATCAGTTACCTCGCTATCAACTACATCGATCGATTCCTCGCTCGCCAAGGAATTCCAGTAAATTTTCGATTTTTTCCCCTTTTTTTTTTGGCTGCATTTCTGATCGAACTTCAATAATGATCTTGATCTCTGTCTCGAAGAGAGAGAAGCCATGGGTGGCGCGACTTCTCGCTGTGTCTTGCCTCTCCCTCGCATCCAAGATGAAAAAATCCGAGTTTTCTCTCCCTGATTTTCAGGTATTTTCTTCAAAATCTGAGCTTTTGATTAATTTTTAGATCCAATCATGGTAACAAGCATCCGATCTGGGGTTGAATAGAGAGAGGAGGGATTCATATTCGACGCACAGACGATCCATCGGATGGAACTATTAGTCCTCGGAGCACTCGATTGGAGAATGCGATCAATTACCCCCTTCTCTTTCATCCGATTCTTTCTATCCTTTTTCTCTCCGGCGAATCCACCACTTCTCCAGGCTCTCAAGGCGCGCGCTTCCCACACACTTCTGAAGGCTCAATCTGGTACTCATTCCCTTCATTTTCCATGAAATTCCCACCATTTTGCTTAGTTTTTTTCATATATTCTTTTGAGGGATAATATAGAGATCAAGCTGCTCGAGTTCAAGCCATCGGTGATCGCCGCCTCCGCTCTCATCTCCGCTGCCCACGAGTTGTTTCCCATTCAATCCCCTTCCTTTCGCTCCGCCATCGTCTCCTCCCATTTTGTAAATAAAGTTAGTTTTTTTTCCTTTTTCCCTTTTTTCTTCGATTTTCAAGGATTTATTTATTTATTTATTATTTATTGATATTTAATTGAAGGAGATGCTTCGGGAGTGCTGCACGGTGATGGAAGGAGTGGTCGAGATGATGATGATGGACGGCTGTGATCCGCGGCTCGAGATGGCTTCGAGTTGCGGCACACCGATCACGGTGCTTGGCCAGCATTGCCCCAGCTCTGAGAGCGATTTGACCGTCGGTTCCTCATCCGACGGTCGTGGTATAAAGAAGCGCCGGGTTGATGGAATCCCCGCCTTACATCTGTCGCAGACCTGTGATTAAGCGGAAATAATTTTATAAAAATAAAAAGAAAAAAAAAGGGAAATGTTTCAATTTGGTATTTTTAGGGTTTTTATTGTAGTATTTTTGTTTTTGAAATGTTAATTTTGTTCGGCAAATGAGACGGGAGAAAAAGACAAAAGAGAGCTTTGAATTGGTTGTTGCTTTATGACTTATTTTTTTCCTGTTTTTCTTTCGGTTTTCATCTAAGTTTAGAATAATTTCCTGAAAAGCAAACGGTCAACGGGTAATGCGGTCTGATACATGTCAGGACGCCGGGGGTGCTGGCACGTCGCTGCGTGTGTTCCTACTCGAGTCGGACCGTTTCATCGTCCAAACTTCCTCGTTGCTTGCAACGTGGCATGTATGCATTGAGTGGTATTTGCTTGCCAAGTTACGTAGTCTTTGCAATTGCATGCATGTATGGTTCTACGTATAAGACGCACATGTCAGGCACATGCACGTGGGCGTGCGTTTTGTAGGAGTTGGTGGTAGGTTTGCAGAGTTTGTGTGTATTTAAATATATACTAATAGTGTGTTGATTAAGAAAAAGGAGGGAACAATTGACACCTTTCAAAATTTTCTAAATCTTCTGCTTAATCGTATGCGCCTGGGGGATGAATAACAGAGAGTTTGGTACTGGGAAATATACCAACTCTCCCATTCTAGTAGGGCCTTGGCATAAATATAAAAGTTAATTCAGAGACACATAAAAGGAAAAGAGTGAAACAATTCCATAGCCAGAAAATCAACAATGACCCTTTCTTTTTTCTCATGTTACACTGTACCCTTCCATGAGCCACAGAAGCATGTCTTTTCTATTTATTTAAACGGTGTACTGTGGACCCAAATGCATGCATGGCTATTAACTCATGCGCGCAAACTCGGCGTTAGGTTTGGTGTTAAGGTACTGTGTAGCATGTAACCCAGGCTAGTAGGTAGGTCTTGTGAGAGATGATAAAGTTGGAAGATAGGAGATTACAAGAGTTTGACCTGAATGACAGGAGCAGGTAAGAAGAGATGTTGGCATGTTATGTACGGTCGGATTCCCTTAAGGACAGTGCTTACCTGAAAACTCTTACTCTTTAGTCAAACAGAAGCATGACTAGCTCGGCAGTCGCCGAATTGGCAGGCTGGCAGCATCTTATTGGAACTGCTTCCGTAGAGTGTATGTATGTGTGATCTCAAATGAGACAGATCTCCTTCTGCTTGTCATGCATGTTGACAAGCTAGCTATACACCATGTAGCTAACCGGCGACACCTATTTCCCTTTTTGGTGATCAATAATTACATGTTTCAAAAGACTTCAATAAAACAAACTCAAATAATTACATGGGTGATCTATCTGTTTCTCAATATCGGTATTGAGGGCATATATATATATATATATCAATTAATGCATAACCATCTGAGCAGTTGCAGGTACAAATGTATAATTGATCAAGTTAAAGATCTCATTTAAGTTGGTTTGTGGTACCAAATACAAAGGAATTATGAAAGGGAAATTCATTCCATTGCTTTCAATGACGCATATCCAAGGTGGCATTTATTATCCATGAAGATGTTCCGAGCACCACCATCCCCAGCTATCTTATTTACTCACCTGTGAGAGCTAACATAGGAAGACACATTCCTTACATACTGTTTCTGTTTTATGACTTTTGATGCTTCAATCCCAAACAAAAGATAATATTTAAGGAGCTGTAACAATACAATGAATCATGAACATGAATTGTTAAAAGAAAGACACACACACACACACACTTCTTTTGCTTTGTTATTAATTTTTGCATCTACTTCTTCACTCCAGAAAAGCATGAGTTCATGATGAAGAGAGAGAGAGAGAGAGGGATTTGTGAGGGTGGGCCTGCAAACATAGGTTGGGTGATGGCAATACATTCGAGTGAGGAAATATACATGACTGGACCAGATCAGCAAGCAGGTCACATGTAATACGGGATTCGTTTTAATATCTGGAGTCAGGTTTGGATTCCTTTAACTCTGGTCTCTTACTGTTCTTGTCTCTGCTCTTGCTGCCACCTCTATATGGAACACATCCCAGCTTCATCAATATTGTCAGCCTAGCTACCTCTGATAAGCACTACTATGTTAATCATGAAGTTTAGCTACTACTTATCTACCTTTTAAACATATTAAAATGATAAAATCCAACCAACCTTATTGTGTAATATAATATCAAGGACCTTGTGAAAAGAAAGAGACTTATTTGTACGTATTCATTCGTCCTTATCCATCTTTCATGCAGATAAAATACGCTTCTCTTTATTACCAGTCACCAACTTACCCTCACCTGCCTCATTGTTAATTTATTCCCTTTTCCAGAGAGGCCAAACATTTGTATTTATGATTGCTGGGAGCTGCTTTAGTGATGAAGAAGAGTCAGAGACATATTTGATTTCAAGAAAATGACTAGATAACTTTGCCACCAACCATGGCTCTTGTTTTCATTTGAAGGTATATATATATATGTGTGGCTATTACTTTGAGGAATTTTCTTTTCTTTTCTTTTCTTTTCTTTTTTCTTTTGAAACTATGGCTTTGAGGTTCACAGCCAGTCAGCACAGTGACAATGAGGGGAGCCCTTTATGAGCTGGACTGTATAATTAAAGAGGCTCTCAGAGAAGTAGAAAGAAACAAACCAGGGACCATGTATGTATATATATTACTAAGTCTCCATAATCAAGGCTTAATTAAACACTCCACTGTAAAAGCCATCTAGATGCCTAGGTATATATAGATATATAGTGTATACAAGCGATTGCAATTCATTTCTTCTCTGCCATGATTCTCCATTTCAAATGGTCAGATTACATAGCTAGCTAGATGGAACAAATGATTAAATAGGTTGGTGATGAACTAGTGGAGCTAGCATTGAGTGCACATCATGCCAGTTTTCTTATCAGCTGTTGCACTATCAATTCCCAGCACTCAAATATAGACATCTTAATATATATATTTTTCTTCAATCACTACACTATATATCGAACCATTAACAATAAGTGTTCATCAATTCATTGCTTAATTAGTTTTGATGGACTTGTGGAGCCTCAGAACAGCCAAGTGATGCATTTTCTTTTCCAGTAAAGACAGTATATGCTATTCTGTTCCTGTGTAACTTGTTTACTTTCCATCCAATTATTCCAGAATTTTATATTGTTTTCTTTGGAAAAAGAAAAAAAATTAGTCATGGATTTAGGATACAACCCAACCCAATTGAAAGTCAAGCCCATGGGCTTGTTAATTCTTCTCATTAATTAGGTGAGTTATTTTAGGAATATTGGCTGTGAAGTTAATAGCAAACTTAAGTTATCCCTGGGATCAATGAGTTATTTCAAGGCTCAAGTTCCAAGTATTTAGCAGTAGAAACTTTTAATGTTTGAAATCTGTTGGCAGGTTCCAGTTCTACAGTTTCTTGCTAATTTGTTCATGAAATTCAGTGTGTCCTCTTGGTTCTAGTGTATTTCGGAAGAACAGACCGACCAAACATTATGACCATTAAAAATGGATTAAAAAAAGAAAAGAAAAGAAAGCCTACTTGTTCTTGCTCTTGCCTTTACTTGCTTCCTTCATGTAGCATAGGTCAAAAAATTAAAATCACATGCAGTAAATGAATGGTAAAATCTTGGTGCTCCGCAGTGAACTTTCATTTCTGCCTTTTCAGGGGCTGTTTATAATTCACATCTTCATCTTACTGTCTTTAAACATTCAGTAATATATTTATGAATGCATGTGATGCAAGATTGCAGATTTGTATAGCCTACTGGATTTCAGATAACATGGGCTGCCAGGGACTTAAAAAACACTATTTTCATTCATGTTAGAAGCTAGCCTGTTTCTATCAGGGGAGGTTCAATGTATACTACTTAGAGTTCATTTAGGTTGGTTGAATGTCATTATCATATGTGAAATACACATGCAATTAGTTCGTTTCTTTTCATTAATTATTAATTGTCATCTTTGACAACAATTTCCACTACCAACATCAACAGCCCCTGATTCTGACTCTCATCCTTTTAATACATTTATTACAAACCCTGAAACTTTGAAAAGATGTTACAGTATCCCTCCAATAATAGAATCATTCCATGTATATATATCAATTTGTCTCTGCTTTTTCTCCACAGCACATAGGCCATCATTTTCTGAGACAATGACAATGTTATAATAATTGACTCTTTAGTTTTCATATAATCTTTTAATTCCAATAAATCATATATTCTCCCAAAAAAAAAAAGTTTTAATTGTTATTCTAAATCATTGAAGTGCATGAATGTCATGAAGCTATGAACTATTTTGTAGGCAGACTTAAATGACTGAACTTTTGTGTTGATAATATTATTGCCACATAAGAAATGGAAACGACATATATCATTGATCATTGCACGATGCGGATGATTAACACGAGTGGTCGGCACACGTCCATGATTTAACAAGCACCCTTTTGTCCCATTCACCAATTAATCTAAAGTTGCAAGCAAACAAGAAGATAAAAGTTATTTCAAAGTGTGTCTATATATATTGAATTTTAGTGTTCTTGTGATTGTGGTCTAGATCTCACCTTCTCTTACAATTATTGGAAGCACCATGCCATCTTTTGCATAGCTATCCGTTCATTCGTGCATGTTAACTTTAGTCTAACATGTTCATCAACTCTGTTCCCCTTTTTATCTTTTTTGAATTCCATCACGGCAAGACTCAACTGAGCTCATCTTGTTATGACAGGTGTCTCTGTAAAAATTAACAATATCATATAAAGACATATGCCAAATTATGATAGACTAGAATCAAGAAATACTCTGGTTTTAAAACTAGGCAAAATCAACACGACTCAACTATATATATATATATATATAATTCAATTAATGCTAGCTAGTACAGTAGTACTTATATAATGGGCTCACCAAATTAATCACTCGTTAATCATTATTAGAGTGAATTAATTAGTGGAGCAGTGAAAAGTAGTGGTTAATTAGTAGTAATAATGAACAGTTGAGTCAAAAGTCAATTTCAGTGTTTCTAGAAAGGAATAAATGAGAAAACGCATGCAATAATTCCTGAAGTGTTCCCTTTCGTCCACGTTGCAAGTTTGTGGTTGACCACGTGGGCTTTTAATTCACGTTAGATCTTGCTCAGTTGCTGCAAGATCGAGGGTGCTTTCGTCCATACAAAAACAACACCGACGGTCCAAAGTCCAACTTCCTTTACCTTATCAAGTAAAAGACTCAACTACCCTTTTGTTGGAAATTACATAAGTGCAATTATGGCAATGAAATTCAAATGCGAGTTATGGTAATCTCAAATTTTGAAAATTACGTAAAATTTCCTTTTTAACAAAAAATAATTTTTTCTAAATTTTTTTCAATTTTGGATGAATTGGTCTTTGTATTTTAATAATAGATACATATTTTTAGTCCATATTTGTTACACCAGATCATACCATAATTACCTGTGTCTAAAAATAAATACATTTCTTAAAAAAAATACAAGAATAATTATCCACTATATTTGCTTTCCTAAGTTCCTCTTTATAACAACTGCTGTTCGGTATTTCTTATTTTAGAATTTATATATTTATATATATAAAGAAAAAGGGGAAATGAATACGCCTTTTCAAGCGAGAATACAACGGAACGGATAGGAAACAAACCAATCCGTGTCCGTTTAAGGGCAGTGCCCTACGGGCAGGACGGGCAGCACCCCTGCACTGCCCTATTGCCTCTATATATATAACGATCACCCTCTTTGAAAACCAAGTGACGCGGTTAACGGAGGCGGTCGGAGATCCGATAACCCGATAACCCGATAACCCGAACCCGCGTGGAGCACTCCGCCGCCCTCCTTCTCTCTAAACATTAAGAAATCCATGAAGCTGGCCAGAAGCCGGAGCCGCAGCAGCGGCTTCCTCTGCTTTGGCGCCCCCTCCACCGACGACAACGACGAACACAAGCCGGAGAGCTCTTCCATATCGTCTGCGCTAATCTCCGACGAAGAACAAGCCCCTTCTCGGAGATGTCGCCGTAGCCAACCTCGTCGTTCGTTGACCAAAGTCTTCCGTTCCGCCGCCTTCGTCTCCGTCCTTGTAAGCCTTTCTTTTTCCCCTTGCTTTTGATTTGAACTTGTAAAAATTTGAAATTTTTTTTCTCTGATGGTTTTGGTTGGACTTCGTTTCTCAGGAACGGATTGGGAACCGGCGGATTGGGAGAGGGCGTTCGCGCTCTCGAAAGGAAATGGAAACCTTGGACGATCGATCCCTCACTGGATCGTCGTCGAGATCGATGGACTACGACGACCAGAGGACGGATTCTACGGACCGGATCTTCTTGTCTTCATCGCTCTCCTCGTCTTCTTCATCGTCTTCGATCGTTTCTTCTTCGGCGGCGTCACTCCCTCCTCCACCGGAACGGAAGCACCGGCGGCGATTGCCACCGAGGTCAAATACGAGTAAGCCCCTGCCGGAGAGCGAGAATTACCATTATGCCACTGGGCTTTGCCTTCTCGTGATCAGTTTCAGTGTGCTGTTGATGTTCGGCCGGTTATGCGCGATTCCATGGACCGCCACGTGTCTTTATTTCGCGCCTCGCCGGAAGTACGGTATATCGCCGCCCGATGCGGCCGTGGTGATGGCGGCGCTCCGGCCAAGGGCTTCCGAAGAGGACGAAAAAAAGCGCGTCGTTTTGGAAGGTCTCTTGGAAAGAAACCACTACAAAGCCTAACAAAATTATTATTTAAAATAATAATATAAATCTAAATACTTATATATATATATACTTTAATGATTTTTTTAAGGAAATTCAGAAGCTTGCAAGAAGGGGCTGAAACTGTATAATTTTGTAATTAAAGCCTATCATTAATGTTCTTTTCATTATAAAAAATTCCTTATAATTTATAAAAGATTGTTAATGATGTAGTGAATAATATGAGTTTGAGTCCATATATATACATATAAAGCATGACAAGTTGCCAATATTCTTATCAATTGACAGCAATTCTCTCATTTGTTTGTATGTAACTTTCCTATTAACTTTTGACTAGCACAATGCCTCTGATTAGCCAAGCAGTGCTTGGTATTAGTCTGATTCCACTTTCAGGAGGGAATACAAAAGTTCAATAATAATAACAATAATAATAATAATAATAATAATAATAATAATATGGATATGAATATATTAGGGGACATTAGTTTGGGGGCATATATAAAGAAATGATGATAAAGAAAGCATCTTTAGCTTTTCGTGAAACCAAATTGATATTTTAAGATGCAACGTGATGTATAACACTATGATTCTGACTAACCAGTGCGCTAATGTGGTGTTGTGGCTGAGTCCTGTTGGAAAGCTTGTAAATGGTCTATGCTAAAGGAGACAAATTTTCAGGATTTGGGATCTATTTTAATCACAAAAACAAAATGATTAAAAGGACTGATAGTGTCGGATGCACTACAGCACTAGCTTGATTTAGCTTATTAAATTATTAAGCTTTATTTGTGTTCTATAAACAAATCAAATGGTGTTTGGTCCATGCTAATCAATGGGTAAATAAGGCGTGTGAACAGAAGCAGTGTACATTATGTTGCTGAAAATGAGAACCATATGCCATACTTTTTCAGAAATTACTCTATTTTTATAGAATTTGTTTTCTGCAATATGAATCAAAACAAAGGCATGACTTTTGACTTGACCTAGTCTGAGATTAATTAGAACATAAAAGAAAAGACATAAAGAGTGAAATAGCTCTTAATTCTATTATTCCCATCAATCAAAAACCTAATTGAAAACATGAACGCAAGGGAAAGAAAGCACGTTTTCTTGATGTCAAAACTAAAAATTTAAAACTTGAAAGTTGAGTATGGTAGAAAAGCTTATTATAATAGTAAGGTTAGGGGTAATTTTTTTTTTTTTTTTTTTTTTGAAAAAGTGAATGAAACCACATATATTAAATTTTAGGGGTAACAAGACACTAGCGGTAAATATATTATGAAGATGGATCGTCAAATATATCTTCAATCCTAATCATTGATCTTTATCTAATTCGTGGGTGCAATTGTTTGCTAAAAGTTGCCTTCTTTTGGTCATGCGCTCCAACAAAGTGCTCCTCCCACCTGATCTTCTCTCTTTGCTGTATTAGCTTTTTAACATGTTGATGAGCAATAATTAGGTGGCCTCTTGATATTTTTAGTAGATAAATGGCAGGCTAAACATGGTTTAAGTCATGAAATTTCTACTGTCGAACAATAACTTATCCAACTGAATTCAAATGTTGACATATGTTCATTTTTATTTGGGCGAGATTCAAAACTATAAAAGCGGATAAGATAATAAGATCAATAGTTCACATCAAGCTTCTCAGAAGCACAGCCAATAAACACATGATACAAACTGATGTATTTGAATGACAATTAGACAAGCCAAAGCATCACAATTGTGGCTGTAATATACAATTGCTCCTGGCCTATTTACATGCAATTCGCCAATAAGGGAAAACACTACAGCTGTTGACCTAAAAATATACAACTAACTGGTACTAGCCTATTTACATCCAGGAAATTACTGCTGCAATGTAGATTGTGGAATTCTTGTACACATTTTGTACAAAGTATTTGTCTAAATATAATATACATATGGATCAGCTGAGTTGAAGAGTTCATCTCAAGTCGTATGATGACAACCATTCAATCAATGGACACGGTCAAAAATTAGACTCTCTTAATGAAGTTGTTGTAAAAAACTGGTGAAATAGTGAAATAATTCCGTCCATGATTCTTACACTCTTGAGACATTCAGCTTCTTGGTTACAGCTTCTGGTAAGTGCTGTAAACATGTTTCTCTTCCAGTAACAGGCAAGCATGCTTTTCTCCACAATTCTATGGTTGGTGACCAAGATATTTCTCCATAGATTCCTTTTTATGCTCAGGATCCAGGCTGCAGTAACGAACAAAAAAACACAGCATATGAGAGGATGAATTCACAAAAAAAAGAAAACAATTTCACAGAACTGGGAGAACATAGATAAGATTTTTATACCAATCACTTTTGGAAAACATTTAAATCAACTAGAAACTATCAGTATTCTAAACCTCTAGACAGAATCCATCACGCGAGTATGAAATCTATTGCGCATTTATGGCATGCCACTATATTGAAGACTCTCCAATAAGCAAAATAAAACACACAAAATTCATCACATTCAAATTTACCACAGGGACACTCAGAGCATCTTTTGCTATAGTTAATTAAGTTTCAATCAATTAAGATACAAGGATTTTAAGCAAAGTAATTGTATAACAAAACAACTTTTTATTTAAATCTGGGAGGAAAAACCAAGAAGGTAAGATAGTGACCTGTTCCTCACTCCAACAAGGGCACAGTGCACAGCTCGAGCAGAGGCAGAGACAGGAGCCATAACTGCAGCTGGAGCCGCCCGAACAGCAGTAGCAAGAGCTGGCCCAGCCCCACCTCCTCGCTGGTAAGTCTTGAATGGATTCCCAACCAGCACAGAGGCCGTCCTCCCAAGTCCATCGCTTAAACTCTCATAAGCCTGACAAAATGGAAAGCGTGACGCATTGAGCACAATAAATTGCAAATAGCAATTACTGGATACTTGATATACCACCCAAAAAAGAAACTCAATGATATGTATTCCCGGGGAACAGATATAAAGCATGATTGAATCGGTGGAAGGGTGTAACATTTTACTCAATGACTTTACAATTGGACACTTTCAAAGGGAAAAGGGACTCTTGTTATCATTCAAATAATAAGGAAATTGCCCATCCTGGTTGATGGCAAATCTTCAACTCATTTAATTGTACCTTTCTTCCATGATAAATATTAACTCTGCCATTACAGAAGTAATGAATTGCTAAATTTTAATAGCAAAAGGAAAGGTGCAGTTGGAAGCAATTCTCAGGAGTTGATGGCATGATATGGCAACCAGACTGGCGCTCATCCTGATGTTTCCATCATAAGTTTGGTGTATGATCAGTCAGCTGCCCAAAGATATTGATCATGAGGCTTTCTGGGCAATGCTCGCTGTAATTTACATAATAAAATGGAAAATGCATACATCCTTATATCTGACTATAGAAAACAAAGCATAGTAAAGTAAATTATATGCTAGTACACCCCACTTTAGTGCACCAACATGTAGAAAAGATACATTTCCCTCTTCTTATTTAGAAAAGATGATGGGTTTATAAGTTATGACTATATTCTGTGCTCATATAGTCATATATTCATGGCAATAAGGCATTAAAAGTTGTGTATGAGAGAGTACCCGTTGGATTCCTTGCTGTGCATCTTTAGGTTGATTTGATCTCAATGTCATTTCCCTCTTGTCCCTTTCAGATGATGGCATAGATGGAGGAATGCTTGTGAGGATATACTCTGTTTGGAGAATGACATCATGAGCTCCCGCTGCCAAATGCACACCTAGCCCAACAGCTTCAAGCGAAATGCTCCTAATAAACGCTATAGCACCTATATGTTGGTTATGAATAGAACATGTAAATCATCATATTAGCAGAAAAAAACTGCATTATGTGTACATAAAACAAGATTCTGGTAGTTTGCAAGCGCAAAAATCCTGTCTACTCACATTCCCATGTGGTCTTCAAAAAGAAAGAAAGATATTGATGCGGTAGTGCTGGTTGATTAGTTATCTTTTGTTTTGAGTTATTTTCTTTTTTATTTATTTTATTTATTTTTTGAATTTGTAATGGATATGTTTATCCTGTTAGATATAGATAGAATCAATAGTTCTGTTAGATAATATTATCTTAGTTCTATTTTAATCCCAAATTCTCAAACTTCCTCTAGTTATTAGTCCACTTGCCGTAGAAAAGAAAATGAAAATTCAGAATATGAGAAAAAAGTAAATCCTTTAGATAAATTGCTCGCTTGCAAGCAAAATGTGGCATAAAGTATCTGACCTCTTTGCATTCCCTTGAGCAACTTGTGGTCTTTCTTATAACTCTTAATTGGCAATGATACTAGCTTAGAAGCACCTGAACCGACTGCATACAATGATTTTATAGGAGGAAGCCCTTTCAATAACTTATGAACCTATAGCAAAACTTACTGGTTAGCACAATAATATCACATTTTAATGTATGTTTATCTTAAGAAGATATATAGAGAGGATAGGTCAAACCTGATTGTGGGAAATATCTTCCAACCATTGCCCAACAACTGTTTCACAAATACTGTTCCAACCATAAACACCTACAGCGTGGACATGCTTGAGTTGCAAATCAATTCCCTGCAGGAAATAATTATATAAATTAATCCTGTTCAAAGGCCTTTACAGGCAGAAAAGCCAATACTAGATACCATAAGTAAATAATAGATAACACTTATTGTCAAAATATCCCACAAATACTGTTTGGTGAAGAATGCACTTTCAGGTAAAGCTATCTTCCAGGAAAACAAACAAAGAAAACCTCCTAGTCACAACAAACTACTATGTAATCAGAAAAATTTTATTGGTGTTTCCTTCATGTCCTAAATGGCCATTTGAGGCCTTGATATGAAAAAATAATTTCTCCTAATAAGTTTCAGCATTCTCTCATCCATGATCATCTGGAGTAACATGTAGTTGGCGCTCCCAAGACAACATTTAATGAATTTTCATGTTAGATGTGAACAGCTACAAAACAATAAAAAATAAGTAAAATAAAGAACAACATAAGAGGCCAGTACCTTCCATGTAACTAAGTTGAGAAGTTCTGCATAGTTTCCTCCTCTAAGTGCACCAAGATCAACACGACGAGGTATGTAGTCAACTCGCACAACTACAGGTCTTACATCACATTTCTGCTAAGAAGAACAAACATGTTGAATAATTCGGTACATGTAAAAGAAAATATGAATATATTAGATGGTATATTCTAAATTTTGCACTTCCAAGTTGGCTCAAAGCTGTTATTTATATAGGCATACATGGCAATAATATAATTACAAGTATAAACGTCAACTTTCTAGTTATCCATGAACAAAATTTGGGATGATGGAAGACTAAGCATATTTTTATTAGTCAAAATTAAGTCATGCAAAAGAAAGAAAAGAAATAAGAGGTTCCAATTCATAGATTAAATAACATAATAGGGAAGATGACACTAAAAGGATGCACCAAAGGACCACTATTTCTAATAGCCAAAACAATGAGGGGCTACCAAGAACTTGCAGATAAGGAGATTATCATAAGTTCTTGCCTGAAAGAAGGGCAGTAATGCCTCCTCCACAATCGTCTTTGTTCCATAGTTCACTTTCTTTCCTGGTATTTGTGATTTCTCCAAATCATTAGGTTGGCTATTGATTCTGTCAGCATCCTTGCCAAAGAAGTTGATAAGAAAGTTGAGTTGGCTTTGATCAAGATGCAGTCGAATAGGCAGGAATTCAAGATGTAGCCTGAGAATCAAAATCAAACCATGGAAAATACTGTTCAAATTTGATAGAAGAATAGCATTCAGAAGATTTGACATCAACTATAAAAGAAAACCAAAAAATCTACAATGTTATTCGATCAGTTTTAAATCTTTTTTTCAGCATCAATTCCTTTGTTTGACCATTGGCTTAACGAAAATAAGGATAAATATATAAAAAGAAAAAAAAAAACCCAGACATGAAAAATTGAACCTATTGTATAGGATTAATATGCCATTAGAGTGCAAACTTCAATGTGCATGTACAAAGTAGACTGTTAAATAAATTGTTTGGGAACATCTTCATTATGTCTACCCAAAGGATCAAGGTATTAATTTACCAGTTAGTAAATTATACAAAACAAAAATAGAAGATAAATGGACTTGAGTTCAAACTTACCTGTATTCCTCAAGAGGAGTCATCGGGTCTGGCTTTACAACTTCCAAATCTAACTTGAAGGCCTTAGCGCAGGATTCTCGTGGATGATCTTTAGAATGATAGTATCCTAGCACCTTTTATAAGAAACAACAAATTAGCTCCAGGTTAAGTCATGAACATAATTAGTATGAAGAAAGAAGTGATTGAAATGTCTTACCATCTTCCAAGGGGCTTCCTTGCTTCTGTCATAGAGATGGAAATCCTGAACAGAGACAGCAAGCTTTGATGCACATATCTCCTCATCAGGATAAACATTATATTGAAGATTCAGTCCTGACAGCTTAACCTCTAGGCATACAGTTCCATCTCTTCCATTTGAACTCAAACCAGAAAGAAGGCTTTCCCTTGGCTTTGACCAATCAAATCCAGCATATATTCTCCATGTCACATCAATATTTTTCAAAAGTATTCTCCCTCTAGTTCTACAGTTATCAACTGCAACAGAACAAACAGAATCGTAGTTGCCTTCTTCATGCTGTTTTTCACTAGAAGGCTGGTTAATTATTTCTGAGAGATGATTTTCCACTATCGTCAAAGAGCCATCCTTGAACCACCTACCCTTCCCACATTCAACATCTTTATTCCCTGTATTGCAATGCTTGTATTTAAGATCTTCGTGATGTAATCTATCTGGTGCAGATATTTTTGGTGGAGCAACAAAGTCAGATGCATAATAGCTGTCAATAATATGAGGTCTCAATTCTGATCTGAGCACAGGCACCCCATAGGAAATGTTCGGAGGAAAAGTGTCATCAGCTATGCCATTGCTGGAATTTAATCCATGGTCATCTCCAGGGAAGTGCATATTAAGTCTATGACTATCACAATGGTCAAATGCGCTTCCCTGTTCTAAATCCATGAAGAAAGCATTCTCAAGTATCTCATCAAGCAGTCCAACAGACCTAACATCCTCACTACTGTTTGATAAATTGTTTTCTGAAGATAATTTTACAGAAAGTCTATCTGAAATATCAGCCTCATCAATCATCTTGCTATTTTCCTGCTGAACTGTATTCCACCTAGACTGTAAATGTACCAAAGCATCCTCAAGATCAGGTGCATAAAGCTGTTGAAGTCGAGAAACCAAACGACAAAGACCATCAGTAGTGTCACTGCAAGTATCCAGATTGATATGTGCCTCCTGACATTCAATTTCCCAAGTTACACCTCTGATTCGCAGTACAGCTGCCACAAGTGTTTCATGAGCCACTTTTACATAGCCAGACTTTCGTAGATAATCAATGGAATAATCACACCTGTTACATTTTGATCCTGATGATTCACCAATAAGCAGCCCTACATCTTGGAGCTGAAATTTATGTTCATTGGTTGAAGAGTCTGCCATGGAATGATGAGATACATTTAATGATGCAGCAGCCAGAAGACATGCAACATGTTTCTCACATGATTCTTCAACTGGTTGAACAGCTTCTCCATTTTTTATCATTACATCTATGCAATCAAACTTGTGGGGTTCAAAACTCAAAGCAATATCCACCAACTCAAGAAAGAAAGAAGAAATATAAACAACATCATCCCCATCTGATCTATTTCTACTGGTATCACCAACCTCTAGCTCAGATCCTTGAGGAGGCAAAGTAAAAAAGCAGCTCAATGCAGAAAACCAATCCAGCCTACCGCCAGGTGCAACAAATGTCCCACATTGAAGGGTTATGGATGTAAAAATTTGATGTGTTGTTGGATTCTTAATATGAGTGATAGTTGTACCAGCTGATCCAAAAGATAAAGCATTTGTGCCTTCACCATCACCACGTTTCTTTGTTGAATTACTACAGGAAATTAGCAACAGATCCTGAGTACTTTTCTGCTGCCTATCCACAATCGAACCCCACAATTCACCTTCACCATGTTTCAGCCATAAAATGTTTGCATCTGCCACTCCACCAATATTTGAGACAGATAGAAGTTCAAAATCCTGAACAGTCAATCTAAGACGATTCCACGAGCCTTGTAGCTCCTTCTGTACTGAGCAACTTATCTCAATAGAATCCAGATTGATGCAAAGATCCAACATGTCACATTCTACAAGGATAGATAATTGAGTTGGACTTGAATCATTTTGTGAATTTTCAAAGTTTCCATTGATATCTATTCCATCAGTTTTATCAGGCAAACCATCCATTAAATCACTCAGAAGATCATTCAGAAGCTCATAATCATGCCGGCCTAGGTTGATCCAAACTTGTGAAAAATAAACCTGTAAGCAAAGTCCAGAATTCAGAACCAGCTCCTGACGGATAAGAGAATTTTTCTCCCTGAGATCTTCAGCAGTTTTTACAGAAGAAAATTCATACTCGTTTCCAGTCACTTTATTCCTGCATCTTTGATCATGTGATGTGGCCATACCCCACGTTCTGTTTACCATCCAAGGACCAGTTACAGGACCTTTCTGACAAAGCATATGGATACCAGAAGGATGATCATTTGTTCTGGTTTTGATAGAGAAGATCTTCTTAGCAGAAAAGAATAGCATGTTCAGACTGCATCCTTCCTCAGTCAAAGCTTTTTCGCATTGAGGTGTAACCAAATAGCCATCAACACTCCCTATATTTACAAAGATGGAGGTGGAAGGTGCACAAAACTCACCCTTGGAAGAATTTGCTCTAGGGACCCTACAGGCATCTGGAACTTTTCCTAAATCTGAAGATGTAGAAAATTCAAAAACAACAAACTTGCCCCAAGAAGTTGATCGCTTGCATTCTCTATGGTTCACAGTAGGAAAACATAACACAACCCTGGCATAAGGAAGTAATATGCTCCCCTGAGTATTTGCATTCTGAGGCAGAGCAGTGATGCAATTGGAAACACTGGTTTTGGCTTCATCAAGAGAAGAACCATTCCTTTTGTCCAATAGATCACTTATAGCATCTTTACTTGGACAATTCCTTTCCAAAGAAATTTGAACCTCTTTAAAGAAATTCAGCAGAACATTGACTAGGTGTAAATGAACCCAAAGAACAAATGGTGGAAGATTTATGATAAATGATGCTGACGATATTATTCTTCCATCCAAATAAGAGGGTCTGGTAGTATATTGACAATGGCATGCACCAAAAGTTTCAAATAACACAACCTTGATCATTCCTTTCTCAGACCGTGTGTTTGCATTGACAGCTGCTTCTTTCCTCCCATCATGTTGAGGGAATGGAGGGAGGGCACCTTGAACTTGAGCCTGTAGACTCTGAGACAAAGGCGTCTGCCCACAGGAATTGCTCTTGTGATTAAATACCTCAAAACCCCTCGATATGCTTCCACTATCATAGAACATATCAATTTTGGCATGCATAACTGAAGCTTCAAGATTCGTTTTCTGGTGATCAATCTGGTATTTCACCCATATGCAAAAATTAGACTACTAAGAGTATATGCACAAAAAGAAAAAAAGATTAAAAAGAAGAAGAAGAAGGTCAAAGATCAGAAATAGAATTCTCAAAACAACTAACCTGCAATTTGAGAGTGATGTTCTGAAACCTAGCATCAAGATGGTGTACATCGGGATTGGCACCATTGATTTCCATGATAGATGATTGATCTACATTCATAGTTGAAAGACAGCTCATAAATGAATCAGCACTTGGCACATTTTCTGGTGAGTCTACCATATCGCTGGTTGAGAGACTACCGCAACCAATTCCATGGGAATCATTCATATGATTGAGGCTGCAGGGGGAATTCTGAGAATGTTCTCGTTCTTCAGGTAAAAAGGATAAAATAACAGATATCTCTCCTAAAGAAGCTTGTATATTTGTCTCAACATGACGCTGATCTGCAAAGGGTAAAATGAGAAACCAAAGTTGGATGAAGAAATACAAGAAACATGACCATCTAAAACTTTAGCAAGTTCGTTGGATAGCTTCATTATTATCAACCGTCATCCTTTTGACAACCACAGAACAAAAATGAATTAGATACCCATTGAGGATTAAACAATAATCCTCTGAAATTCGGGTCCTATATTGGCTTGCTAAGAATCTTAAAGTCATGAGCCCTGAGTAGGTTAACTGTTGTATCCCAAATCCAGATCCCTTCCAAATCAACTTATCCCCACCCCCTTTTCCAATCAATCCATCATTTGAAGCAGCCAAGCCTGCAGTAGCTACTCCTCGTATGCACCCTCAGTTCGTATGAAGGCGGAGTAATAGACTGAATAAAGTTTAATACTACCACTAGAAATGTGGTCAAACTGAAAAATTGTTTCTTACCCTAATTTCCTATAGCAGAGTTTGACACAGCAGCAACTTCATGAAGATAAAGTTTTTATTTGTCACCCTTTATATAGATAAACCAACAATTGGAAAAGAGGATAATCTCTATTGGCATTACCTTATACTATTCTATCATATTTTCTTGATGCTTCCCAAATTTCAACAAATTTAAAATATACTTAATATCCCATATGTTTTCAAGGATTTTCCCCTTCAAACATGCTTCCATTCTCATTGGTCTTATTGCACTTCTCATTCGAACAAAATCAGATTAGATTCAGATCGTAGATAGATCCCATCCAACTAAGAGATTTTGTCAAACTTCCACAATAAATCATAAGGCTAATGATGTCATTAAAAAAAGCAGAGAAAAACTTACTATACAGCTTCCTATCAATTTAATGAAAAGGAAATTGAAATCACTAAATTGCTTTCATTGAGCAGGAATGGTCCCTACAATGACTATTCCATGCCCAATCTTTCAAATATTAAGTGCACGAAATATGCTAAGATAGTGAACTAAATAATGTCATAAGAAAAATGCCAATGATCATATCAAGAAATATGAAACATATTTAGGAAAAATATCACAAGAAAACACTGGTAGTTCATACAGCAAAAAGCTCAGGGATCAACTGGAAATGGCACTATCAGAAGACACTGATAATAAGATAATTGCCATCAAGAAATTACCCGTAGGAATATGTACAGAACCCGAGGCAAGATTTGATGCAGCTGTTATAGCACTGAAAACAGAACAAGTCCAGTTCAATATACCACTGTTCCCTAAACTTGCTTGTGAACTCCTGATTTCATCGAAGCACTCAAAGAACTGATAGATACTGCACAACAGATCATAAAACAAGCGTAGACAACCTTGAAAAATATTTTCAACCACAAACATCAAGAATTAAATGACAGGAAGTTAAAAATTTTAAAATGATGCACAAGCAAAAAAATATAATTGATCTAAATTCTAATATATAAGAAGCACACCTTGCGCCATAATCTGATTCGAGTCCCACTTGCATTTCTTGGGGAACAGATAGTGGCACCCAGTTTTGGATTACATTAGCACAAGGAAGAAAACCATCTGGAAGAGTATCTTGAGTACTTGTTGAACAGGAGTTCCTAGAAAAGCTTCCTCTTCCTGGTGTTGCCTTGTGTGATGTTAGCACAGGATAGCTAGCAGAATCCAACTGGCTGTGATATCCAGAATTCAATGAAGATGATTCTAAAGCTTTATGGGGAATATGGCCCTCTCCAGCTTTGTTCACAATCTTCAGAGATTCCCATAAGGTTATCATCCACATAATAGTGTCTTGTTGAATAGATACCTCCACAGGATCAATAGAAATATCTGCATCAATTTTATAGATATCTACAGATCCGTTCTTCCATGGTATGCTCACATTCAGTTTACCCGAGAACCCACCACCAGAGCCGGTCAATATTGTAGCCATCCTGGATGATGGTGAACTTCCTGCATACCATTCACTAAAGCTTGTATTTAAATCACCATGAACCTGAGGCTGACTATCAATATTATCCATCTGTAGAAATTCAACAACCGCTCCTTGAAATTTTATGAAGTTAGTCAATTTTCCAACACCTAACAAGCAGTCAAGCTTCGAATCAGGTATGGAATTATCCTCTGAGATGCAGGTTCCATACTCTACTTCTGAGATACGAAGAACCAGGGACCTACATGATGCTGATTTCTTTCCCTCCACATTTGGGGAGGGATCATAAGCAATTATCAAATTTTTTAGTCTGACGTGGAAACTTGAAAGAAACCATTTGACAATCTTAGCAATAGTTTTAACTCCTTCATGAATATCCATAGGGGCATATTGAGGACTGTCATGGATTGTTCCCTTGAGTTTGTCTGCATCTACACCCACATGTTGTTCACCATCATCACTTGACTTGCTGCAATCTGCATCCTTTGCCATTTCATTCTGCACATTTGGGGCAAGCACAAGCTCTAGCTCTTCCACTTCGATCTGACAATTTTTAAGCTTCCAGGGAATTTTCATAGATAGGGAACCAATGGATCCTTCTTTCACCATAACAGTTGCCCCTGCCAACTGTAAGATGAGGCACAATTTAAGGCTGCATTGTCAAAAAGAGACATGTCTATGCAGAATAAAAACAATAATATTTGAGAATATAACTATATAAGTGTAAGCCCCATAAAATCCATAAGAAAAGTGAGGTGTGCAAGATAAGTATGTTTGTTGTCACAGAAAGTCCCATGACATAATTGGATTAGCTATGGCTTGTGGCACAGTCTAAAATACAAGTTATAAAATGGAATTCATTAAGACTTCTCCTGTAAACCGGAGGCTTCCATGCCAGAACATCATATAGCAAATAGCAAATAGCAAATACTGACCTGATTCCCAGGTGTTCAAGCATCAAAATATAATTCAATTCAGTACAGTAGCATTTAGACGCACACACAAGAAGGCACCTCTAGTTTTTCCAAAGTTTTATATGATAAATTTGGGACATATATGGAGTATAACTATCTTAGAGAATAACCCCAACACAAAAGAAACATATATTTTCATCAGATTAATCCTATACGATAAAAGAATCACTCCAATGCGATTCAAAATTTTGAATTGGGGGGCCAAAGGCATCACAAAGCATTAGGTAATTGGTGGCAACAAACCACTAGTTAGTATTGAAGCTTAATGCGCAAGTATATAGCGTAAATTCAAAGACAAGGTATATCCAAAGCTAATTAGCAGCACCCTTTTCCCAAATTGCATGGTTTTCCATTAAACATGTGATTTCTATACAAAAGAGATGAATATACAGCCTTGGAAACCAGATCAAAAAAGAGAAACAAATGAACAATTGACGAACCTTCTGATTAAGATAATCAACATTAAGGGCGAGATCAGAGAGCTGGATGGTGCCTTGGCCGAGCTGAACATCAAGCTGGTCGAGATCGATGTCACCGAGAATCAAGTCCCCGAGCTTCTTCTTCAAAAGGAACTTGCAAATTCGCTTGATCGCCCAACGCGAGAACACCGCCTCCGCGGATCTCGCGAAGTCCCCAAACATCTCCTCAGGCGCTCGCCGTCGGCAGAAGGGGAAAGGCAAAGCCTAGGGTTTTGATGAGCGGGTTGGAGGTGTTGTTCTTCGGGTTGTCTTGCTTTCCATGAAAGAGAGGAGCGAGGAGGACGAAGGCAACTCGGGAAAGGCATAGAGAGATTCGATGGATAATTGATATAAATATAATATAATATAAAAGGCCAACATCTAAACATTATGTTTGTATTTATCTTTTCATAATTATTATCATAACCCGCGAACCCGATAACTGTCCCAATCCGAACCCGTTAACTGGCCAAATCCGAACCCGTTAATGGCAATGGGCCAGGCCGAGACCGTACCCGTTAATGACAATGGACCAGATGGTCCAGATCTGTGAGCCGATTTGAGTTACTCTGAAAGTGACGTCATTAGAACGATTATTAAATATTAATCATTGTTAATCGTTATTTATTACATGATATAACTCACTTTATACTATTTTTGTGTTGTGGATAAGCACAGATGGTGAAAACTAAGAGAGTTCAGGTATTAAAGCTACTTTTAATCTCTTTATTTTGGGAGATATTAATTAAAAATCCGATTTAAAACAATATATAACTTGGTTTGGGCTTAAACAGATTGGCATGTTTATTGATCTATAACTTTAGGATAGATCACTGGTTAAACTGCTAATTGATTGACTTGTGTAATGTGTATATGATGTATAATTATATTGATTGATAATTTTTATTCATTAAGGTGCTCTGTACATGTTAAAATTTCTAATAGTATGTTTTTATATGAAAACATGTGAAAAGTTCACTGGCTATAATTATTTATAAAATCTTATTTATACTAATTACATTTTGTTAAATGAGTTAACCAGTGAATGCATCATACCATGATTTTTATATGCACAGTAGTAGTTCAAATTTTGTTTTTTTTTTTTTCAATAATTTTAACGCATTATAAAGACTATGAGATAGCTTTTTCAATAGAGTTATGGTTTTTATCAGTTTTATTGAAAATATACAAAATGTTCATATACATTAAATATTAGTTAGCCAAATTCAGTAAATAACGAAAATTATATTCTCATTTTGTTGTATTTTTACTCAAATGTTAAAACGAGATAATTTAACGAGTTCTTTTAAAAAACTAACTTGATTTTCTTTCTAAATATTCCATATAAGAAGATCCTCTAGGAATTAGTGCTCCAACCATTATTCATATATAATTTGTATTAGATTTGATCAATTGTCCATCCTACCTCTTTAATATTATCCATAATTCGTTTTTTTCAGTATTAATAAAATCTTATCTTGCCGTGGAAAAAAAAACTATTTATATCACATGAAACAAATATATTATTATTGAAAACTAATTATTAGAATTGCATTCAATTTTGTGTATATATATATTAACATTCAATCTATTGTTTCTATTTTAAAATAACTTACATTTATGATCTAACATATAGATCTCTTAGACAATTATAACAATCAATATACTTTTCTTTTTAATATTATTCTCCTTTAAGTTTCTACATGCATCAAATTATTTATTTTAATTCTGATAATATGTTATTTTATATTTTTTTACATAAATTTTTTATATATGTTTTTTTGATTTTCTAAAATTTTTATTTCAGCATTTTTCATTTTTTCTTTTCTTTTCCTATTTTGATATAGAACTTCATTAATATCGATGCTCACTCAATTTGTAAGTATATCCGTTCAGAGTCAAAGCTAATTTGTTTATAAGTAAAATAAATAAATAAATTATTATATATATATATTAAAATTTTTTTTTGGCAACAAATAAAAATTCATTATTATCCCCCGCCAATCTCTGTTCTCATCGCGCGTCTCCAATGTCTTGTTATCTCGCTTTTCGTTATCACCACCAGGTCGCCGTCTCCTCCTTCCCCTCCTGCAAGCCTTCATTTCCAAATCCCTCCTTCTTCTCCACCATCTCCCAAACCAAAACCCTAACCCTAGATGCCCTCCCATTCCGCCATGGTCCCACTCTTCGCCACGTTCACACTCCTCCCCTGCCGCCACCGCCCGATGGCCGCATTGACCGGGAGAGCTTCACCCGTTCGTTCGATCTCGCTGCCCTGCGAGTTCCCGCGGCTGAGTGTTCCTCCCTCGAGCGCCGACTCCGCGGCCACCTCCTCAACTGGCCACGTGTGCGCAACGTCGCCCGCGTCCCTGGCGACGACCTCGACCCTGAGCTCAAGAAGCTTATGCGGAGCTCGGAAGGGGATGGTGGGGATCGGCTTCGATCGTTGGCTAAGCGTGTGGACGGGGAATCAGACGGTGACGAGGAGCATCGCTTGAGCCCGGTGCTGTATAGGGAGAAGCTCGTGAAGGACTTCAACTGTCGGGGGTTTTTAAATTTCAGGAATCTTGCGAAGATGTCGAGGCCGAAGAAGAAGAAGAACAGTCTGAAGAATGGGAAAGAAGAGGGACTGGAAGTGAAGCGTGGAGTCGGGAAGAATGATTTCTATGCTGTGGAAGTAGTTGGAGATGGTGGTGCTGGAGAAGAGGAAGATATGAGCGGTTTGCTTGGAGTGGGTTTCGGACCAGGGAGGTGGAGAGGTCCGACGAGGCTGTTGCTGTTGGATGAGCTATTTGCAAAAAAAGGGGCAGATGAACTACCGAAGGCCGTCAAGGTGGCTTTGCACACTCTGTGAGTTGCTGCTTTAGTTTTAAAATCAACATACAAAACCATATGTGATATTGTGTTTGATAAAAATGAGTTTTTTCTTGCCTTTGCAACTGTATGTGTGATTTGTTATCTTTGGTTTTGCTTTAAAGTTGATCTCATCTAGATTGATCAGATAATTGCTCTGTGATAATGTTTACTTTGTATGACGTTATGTAATGTTCCTTAATGATTGTTGTTTTTTTATTGTCTAGGCTGTGCTAGAAGGGTGTGCTACACGGGAGAAGCTTTCAGTTGTTGAGCTTGTGCAATGCCACCTGACCTTATTTTATGATTATTGGCAGATGAATGAGGTAGTGGTGTCTTTGTTAATCCATAGCTTCCTGGTTATGCGATTCCTTTGTTCTTGCTTCTCTTAACCACAGCGGCCATTGTTTTTGTATTACTTTTTCTTAAATTTTCTCAAGTCAATCTTTTAATTCTCAGCTTCTTGAGGCCCTGCTCCCTGAGGACATGGTTGTTCCAACTGGTTTTGAAACAGTAGGGCACATTGCACATCTAAATTTGAAAGATGAGCACCTGCCATATAAGAATCTCATTGCTCAGGTATTCTTGCTAATGATGCTGAAGAATTTTTAAAATTTTAACAATCAGTATAGGTTTATTAAATTATTTGTAGGTTGCTTCTGGCTCTATTTGTAATGGGAAAATAACTTGTTTAATAAGTACATTCTTGGCATTTCAGGTAGTCTTGGATAAGAATAAGCCAAAGATACAGACGGTTGTTAATAAAATGGATCCTATCCACAATGAATACAGAACAATGCAGCTTGAAGTGTTGGCTGGCAACCATTCTCTTGTTACGACAGTTATTGAGAATGGGTATCGTTTTCAAGTTGATTTAGCTACTGTGTAAGTTTTCTACATTTTAAATTTGGTGAGGCTTGGAAAATTTACAGATCCATGATTTATTCATGGACTAATATAAGCTGATTTCCTGATATTCATGTTATTCTTATCTACTAATGGATATAAAGTCATAAATTCTTTGTTGTTAAATGTTAGGAGGCATTTTCTTCTATGTGGTTTGAAAGGTCTTGGAAGAGCGTTATTTTGTAATTTCTAAAGCTTGAAAAACTCTTTGCTTGCTAGATGACTTCCAGTAAAATACCTAAATTGTCAAATTAGTGCTTTATACTGTGAATATTCAGTAGATTCTCTTTCACTGAGATATTTTGTCTGATATGCTGTCTGATAATGTATTCAATCTTGCAAGCTGGTGTTTTGGTCACTTACATCCCTTTCACTCACTTAGTAGATCCTATGCTCTCTAAGAGATGATCCGTTTGACATATGCAGCTGAATAAACTCGTTTCTCTCTCTTTTCCCCCTTTCAGTTACTGGAACTCTAGGTTGGGATCTGAGAGAATAAGGCTCGTTGATTGCTTCACAGGCTCTGACGTGATTTGTGAGTACCATCGATCTCCTGGTTGATTATAGTTTGGAGAAAGATTACCTTAGGGCATAAAGCTACTTGCTACTTTTTAATTCACTGGCAATAATTTTTTTTCCCTCAATGAATTTATGAAGGTTGAGCACTATTTTAAGGCAACATGACATTTATCTGGAACCTTTGTTTTTTTAACCAAAATTCCTTAAGTTTCCTAAGAAAGATAGTCAGCTAATACTTAGGGCTCTTACAAACTAAATAGAATTATGTAATGAACAGGTGATGTATTTTCTGGTGTTGGCCCTATAGCTATTTCTGCAGCAAAGAAAGTGAAGCATGTCTATGCCAATGATCTAAACCCTATTGCAGTAGACTATCTTGAAAGAAATGTGGTTCTTAACAAGCTTGAGAAAAAAGTTCAGGTATGAAGGATTCTGTTAAATGCATAAATTGTATCATGGCTTTTCCCCCTTTTTAAGTTCAAGGATCGTATCTGTCTGTTTAAGTTTAGGACCAGTTTCACCTAATCATTCATGTGCAGCAGTGGTATGCTTAATTCAACATAATAGGGTCAATTAATGCCTATGTACCCATGCAACACACTTGTTAGGCCTTCCTGATCCTTAAGCTGTTTTTGGTCCTTAATCCTTATCTCAATGGTTTATATAATTTGGGATGATATTCTACTCAATTAGTGTAAATTTTTATAAGATCAAAGTTTTAGAAACTATGGTTGGGCGTGTCATAGATTTCCATTTTGTCGTGGAACATTTCTCTGAGGGATGACCTGTTAATACATCTGTGTTCTGCGTTTGTAGGTTTTCAACATGGATGGCAGGAGGTTTATTAGCACTGTTTTTGCCCGACAAAATCATTATCCTATCACACAAGTCGTCATGAATTTGCCGAATGATGCTGTGGAGTTTCTTGGTTTGTTTGGGACTGCTTATGAACTCTAAATATTTATTTATTATATATAATTTGACCTGACCTCTTGGTTTTAAATTTCTCTTTTATATTGCTAAAGAAATATTTAGGCTTTAGAACATATCAGGTTATCTTTGAGAATCATTATCCAGCAGCTTTAAATTTTTTTTGAAAATATTTCTCATCTGGATAAATATGGCTGTTTACTGTTGATGATATTTAGTATTTTCTCAAGTCTTATAAATTTTCGCATTTCAACATCTGAGAATTATGCACCATGTGCATTGAAAACTAGACTTTTTGTCATTTTTATATGTTTTATGTTGAGTTTGTTTTTGTTGTCACATGGTAGCCTTGCTATTTGATTATTTATTCTGTTGTTTTATTGATGCGCAAAATGCTCACTATGGCTTCTAATTTTGTTCTTCTGTTTCTGAAGGCATTTCTTTTGACTTGGCAAAAACAATCTTATCTTGTTTCCTGTGTTAATGTCACACCTATTGATTGACATATTCTTGCACCAGAAAAAGGGTTGTAATTATTAAAAGATGCCTGATCTATTGTGTTCCTTTTAAATAGCATATGGTTTGCAAGGTACAAAGTTGATCCATTTGTGAATTCTAAAATGTTAATGCTTCTGGTTTCAGATGTTTTCCAAGGTATCTTGGGAAGTAAACTCAAGAAGGATAATTGCCATCTACCAAAGATTCATATCTATGGCTTTTCCAAAGCAGAAAATCCAGAGTTTGACTTCCATGAGGTTAGGATCTAAATTTTCATTGATTAATCACCAGAACAGGTGACTTGCTTATTGTTAGAAGCAAGGCTTTTTGAAAGCATGAAGAAGTAGAATCAAGGCATTATGCTTAGAAGCATAAACAAGCCCACCTTGTACTTGCTAGGCAAACTAATTGTTAGTCTTCTGCATATTTAGTAGGTTGCTTTGATTCCCTTTTTCCAATATTTGTTTGAGTGTTCTGCCTTTAGCCAAGAGTATTGTAGTGTGTGTTTGACATGGATTTTTAAAAGAACTCACCCATGTTGCACTTGCAGAGGATAAACAAGGTCTTGTGTGACAAGGTGATAGAGATTGATATGCACAGAGTCCGACTTGTTGCACCTGGAAAATGGATGCTGTGCGGATCATTTATTTTGCCACCTAGTATTGCTTTTGCGGATTAACTGGTGAGCCTTTGCCATTCTTTTGCGAATATATCAATTAAGTCATCATTTTGACATGTCATAACAGTACTCTCCAGGTCCTTTTCAATCTATAATTTTGCAATGGATATGTGGATTCATCATGATCTTGATTGGCTACATTGGCAATCTTATGCTATGTTGGTGATAACTAGATTTCGTACATTATTAAAGCCAATGCCGCATGGAAGGCTTCATTAAAGCATTCACTTTTTTTTTAATTTTTTTTTGGGTAACTTTTACCCCCCATGGCACCAACCGGCCTGTACTAGAATTCTTTCCACTCTCTCTGTTAAAGTTTTTGTTCTTGTTTGTAAAATTAGCATGCTTCTATCCTTTATAGTGGAAAGGTGATGCACTGTGTGCCTGACCTCACCCAGGAACCTGTGATCTTGTCAAGGCCTTTTATGTTAATAATTGTTACTATCTTGGTGGTGCTATTGCTATTCATCCTCAAACTCTGCAATGTTGGCATGCCTGCAAAGTAGAAATAAACTCACCAACTCCCTCTCTTGCATTATGCGCGTGTATCTGCTTTCTTTACAGCTAAGCTTTCTCTACCTGGAAAATCCCCAGCCCTCCATTTTGCTTGGGCTTAATATAATGCAAGAAAAAGCCTCATATTCACAATTCCTTTTCCGGAATCCTCAGCAGTGGAGGCAGTTTCAATGGGATCAGTTCTTCTGTCCCCTTCTTTTGTGCTATCCTTCTTGTCCTTTTTCATTACCTTCCTTCAGTATCCCTTTCCAGTTTGCCGTTACACTGGGCCTTTGAAGGGATGGGGACATACTTCAGAATACCAACCAGAGTGCTTTTATTGTTATTGCATGATTTTTTTTCTTTATGAATATAAAAAAATTTATATATCACCAGTGAATTAATGATCTCAGGTCTCCATGTACATCACACATCACATCAGCTAGTCTATTTCACAAGTCCATCATATATTTTTCTTTACTGACTTATTTAAAAAAACTGCCTAAATGATTTGATAAATTGCACCATTCCTTGAAATAGAATCCAGCTCTAGACCCAAAATCCTCAACAACGAGTCCCACCTAATCATTTCATCTCCTTCTCACCGGTTACATCGAACATGATATGATCCCCTTCCAATCTATCAATTCTCATATCATGTGATCCTCCTACTCGCAATCTCAGCCGTCCGATCGATCCAGTCTCAGATATTACCGACGGTTGTGGTCCCTCATGCAAGGTGCCCACGACGATTCAGACCGTACGTACAACCTTTTCCTCTTAATCATCGACACGTGTCAACACTCTCATGTGGGGACCACCACTGCGCCTCAGCTCAGCGTCTCCAATGCAGTTATAAACAAAGACCACTCTCCTCGCCTCGTCCAGCTCTCCCTCTCAGAGCTCTTCTCTCGTCCTCCATGGCCACGGCCTTCCTTTACTTGTTCACTTCTCCTTCTTCCTCGCAGGATCGATCTCACATAGCTCAAGACCATGGCGATCCGGATCGAGATCGTTTCCCGGCGTCGATATCAAAGCCGACGGCGAGAAAGGCTGGCGGGAAGCCGGCCAACCCCAAGCGCCCCCCTCAACGTGGCCTTGGCATAGCCCAGCTCGAGCGCCTCCGCGTCCAAGAAAGCCGGATGAAGCTCACTGATGGCGAGTTCCAACTTCCGACCTATACTGCTTCTCCTAAAGTCTACGTCGACGGCGATCGGTGGAATGATCTAAAGGCTCCTAGACATGGCCTCGGCGTCGCCCCGTTCGACTACTCCCGTCTCCAAGAGAGCTTCAACCAGATCACGGATCGCGAGTTCCTGCTTCAGAGCTACGCTGTTCCATCTTACACCAACTTCGGCGGCGGCGGCGGGTGGCATAATCTACCGCCTGGATCGCTGTCACACGGCTACCAGCGATGGCGTACACTAAGCCATGCGATGACTCCATACGTGCCAGCACCAGGTATCAGATCGGAGTTCCTCGACTATTGCGCTGTGGATCGGAGCCTGATGACTGGCGGGGACACGAGGTTCTGCGCCGCCTGCCCTCCGATGGTAGAGCCCCCTTCAAACCAAATGCCTCACCTCGGCAACTGCGAGCTCCTCGCCCTCGTAAGCCCCATTCCGAAACTCCCCAGATCCATAGATTCACATTCCTATATATTCCCCTTCTCTCGTCGTTTGCTCTCATTTTCTATTGTGATTAGCATTCTCAGAAGAAGCGGCGTCTCTCCGGTGATCAAGAGTTCGACACTCCCAACGCCGGCCACGTCGCCGCTCGAGAGGTGATACTGGATTGTCTAGCCCGTCCACTAAACTCTCCATTATTCATTGAAGTGAGTTATTGAGCTCCATTGTTTAATTTGTTTTTTTTTTTTTTAATTAATTTTAGGAAAGCGTAGCACCGTACTACATGTTCTTCCCGCCCATCGTCCAATCAGCTGGAGATTCGGAGATCGCTGATCAGACGGTTGACGTTGCGTCGCCATCCAAATCCTCTCCAAATCTTGTGGACTTATCTCTCAAACTCGGCCATTAATGAGAAGTATAAATCTGAAAACTAGTACATGCATAGTTCCTTTCATTTTAGCCTTGATTTCTTCTTTTTTTTCCGGCGAAACAGAACCAGAGATTGTGTTGTTGTTGCTGCTGCTGCTGTTGTTACTTGTTTCTTGCTTTACTTTCTATGCTTTTGTTTAGACTCTTAACTCCATCAATTTTCTTTAGATTTGAAGATATTTATATGAATTTTAATATTTTATTCTTTGGACGAACCAAGGGAAGGGATTAGATTATAGATAATCAAAACACCTAGGATTAGAAATTAGGATTAGTCTCAGTTGATTAGACTGGTAGTTATGTTAATCCCATCCGTTAAGTTTCTCACTAGTCAAATCCCAAGGCATGATTGGCCGTTAACGTTTAGCTAAATGATGCACATGGAGTGTCGCTAGCTGTACTTAAAGGAGGAAAGTAACTGAATGGGGCCGCAAGCAGGAAAAAGGATTGTGAGAACAAGCCCTTTATGGTAGTGAACGATTGTGAGGATCATGCATCTATTGGTATTTATTGTGGATTTCCAAAATCTTTGATATTCCTGTGCTTTAGTTCAACTGGGAGCTTGGTCTGGATTCTTTGTGCTTGCCTTAATAAAATGCTGCATCGTACAAAGAAAGTTGATGGCACTACTTATTAACAGAAAGGATAAAGTGGCTGGGAACCAAAAGAGATTTGGAAGTGTCAAACAGGTACATTGTTGGGTGGCAAAATATAGTAGCTTTCACATGGTGTTGTTCTATGGAGAGAGATGGAATGAATTGATGAAATTGGTTACTTATCAAATCAAAAGCTCCTGGTTCATAGAAAAAGGAGTTAGGAGAAGTGCTTGTGTAGGGTTTTCGATTATGTTGCTTGTTTTTTATTAGTTTATTTTTCCATTAAAAGATTATATTGTTTAGTGTTGTACGTATGCATGTTGATATTATTACACCTACCAAAAAAAATAACGTCAAAATTGGAATGATTAATTAAGTGTTTACGATAGTTCAAGTGATTAAAAAAACATTAATATGGGCTTCTCGTGTGGGTGTGAAGTGATAAGAGTTTAAATTTTCGTTGAAGGGATTAATTCATAAGTGATATTATTACACCTTCCACTCATGTGTGCTGATGAAGCCTCCCTTCACAAGTGTGATAAAAGATACTAATAAATGATTATCGTATTTAAAAAAAAAATTAAAGTAAATATTAAAAATAAATAAATACAAAATTTTAAGGAAAAAATTAAAAAAAAAGAAAGTGAATGTCAGGATAAATGTTATCTGGAAACATGCTAATTCTCCCTGTCACTTAAAATCAATCCCATCGAATAAAGTATAATTCTTCCAAAGCAATATGATTAACCTTCAGAACTCTATTATTTTTGTTATTATTTTAATACAAGATCATGTTTAACACAAAGACTTGGATTTGACTTGTGTCTATGCTCTGAGACAAGTTTCTTCTCAGAGAACAAAGAAAGACCATTTCTCTCAATGGACCCATTTAGATATCAGTGGTATTCCAATATCTTCTAATAATGAGGCATAAAATATGGCAGCATGACACGTTCTGGCTTTCTTATATTAATATATGAAACAAGGAGATAGATATAAAACACACCTCTCTTGGCATAGCATTGACGTTGATTAAGACTAAGCATTGTGTTTTTTCTTTAGAAAAACTCAGTGATCAATGACAAACTTTTATATATATATATATATATATATATATATATTAAAACTAGAAAATTATCCACAAGGTAGAGAGACTCGTAGCTTGACGCATTGTAAAACTAATTAAATTAATAATAATACAGACACGAAGCCTGCTGAAAAGTTTGCTTAGATAATCAATAATATAATTATCATCTACTCACTAACTATATTATACAATGATGTTTTCTTGATCAAATGAGAAAAAGGACTACTTATTCCTCTCCAAGCTTCCGAAGAACTTGCAAGGTGGTTTCTCTAACAAAAACTATGTTTCCCTTTTCATCATCACCCAAACAAGACACACCTATTTATATGGGGCATCAACCTTGCTTTTCAGTTGGCAAACTTAACATTATTATATTATATTTCACATGAACCACCTATTCAAAATTTGATAATCCCAACTGCCAGTGGCCCCCTTTATATATATATATATATATATATATATATATACACACTAAAACAGAAGGAGAAGAACAACCAGAGTTCATACTTCACTGTCAATATATAGATTCCTGGTTTCACTAATCAACAATTATCTCAAGAAAGTTGATTTAAAGCATATTGTGAGTTACCAGCTAAAAGCAGGCCCTTTTTTTTACAATGAAAAGCAAGGCCAGATGACTCGTTGTGAACGTGATGTTGTAAATGTCACTTTCTCCACCAACAACTGACTAAAATCATCCCCCAAAAGCCAAATGATTCTTATTATGTCTTTTTAAAATTATTATTATTTTTTTTTGAAAAAATAGATAAATTATAAATGCATTTTACAAAAATAGAAAACAAAAAAATAATAATAGAAAAAAATTGGAAAAAAATTGATTACTAGAGAGATGAAATGTCTTAAAAACAAACCACAAAAACAAATGAAAAACAGGACAAGAAACGAAGACTGTAGTGGTCCAAAGGGGCCTACAGTCTAAAATGAATGGCAAATAAGTAAATTCGCAAACAGAAAAGATAAAATTAAATTAAAAAACCTTATCATATAATTAATCGGACGGTCAGAATCAATAAGATCTTCCTTGTTGCACGTGTATGACGTGGGAGATTGCCAGCTATAAGCCACCTCACATGTGTGCCAAGTGGGTCCACTGTTTTTCTAATATTGTTCAAAAGGAATGCAAGAAAACCGTTCCCAAAAAGGAAACAAAAAAAAAAAAAAAGAAAAGAAAACGCCCCAAATATAAATAATGTAATAAAATCTATTAAAATTTAAATAAAAAATCTCATAAACTTACTTTAAAAATCTCAATAAACCCATCAAACCCGTGCCCTTTTCTTCCCCCTCGTGCTTTCGCTCTCTCTCTTTCTCTCTCTCTTCGAAACAACGCGCATTTTCAGTGGATTCAGGGACGAAAAAGGGCCCGCTTTGGCTCTTTTCAGGTTTTTCTCTTCACCTTATCCGGTTCTATCGATTTCTTTTTGCAAGAATTCGGCGCAATGCTTTCTTCAATCATCGAAACTATGTCATGGTTGTTCCTGCTTCTGATTCTGCTCTGATTTTCGGTATAATTTTCAATAAATTCATTGAAAATTCACTGTGTTTCTTATCCATCGTTTATCGGTGTGTTGTTCGGTGCTTTGGTCCGGTCTCTTGAAATGTTCCTTATCAATGTACTTTTTTGTTATTGTTTTCTCGATGTTGCAATAATGAGGGAAGTTCGTGGTGGTTTCATTGATTGCTCTGCGTGCTCTGGGGTTTCAATATGTGGCAAAGTTTTGACTTTGAAGTTCATGTCGATTAAAGAGAGTTGTAAACTAGGTATCAAGGAATTATGATACGATTGGCAGTATGAAGTCATAGGATTTGTGTTTCTCAAAGAGCACAGGTCTTATGGACGCATTAACTTGTAAGATTATTTCATCATCTTGGAGAAGTTAAAGTCTTGTGCTGTTAATGGCGGTGTGTTTGAATTTTCAAGTTAGAAATGTTTCAGTTGAGTTTGGGTGGGGGTTGGTATCTGTCCCCAAAGAAAGTGATATGTAGAACACGATACAAGAAGAATGAGATGGTTCATGGTTGAAAAAAATTCAATTCTTGTTGTGTGGGCCTATTTGTCACACTGTTCTTGTGTTAATATGATTGCTGTTTTCCTTTCTATTGATATCAATTATATGATGGAAGTATTTGGAACTTCAGTACCATTTTAATGGAAATGAAACTTTATTTTTTTTTGTGAATTGTTTAGTAGTCAATATGAAGGTTTCCATTCAAGAGGGATTTGGTTTCTCCTAGGCTGTTATTTTACCTATTAAACAGGAAAACATACCAATTTTCTTCTTTTTGTTTGTTATTGTTTGATTCAGTGTGAAGAAATAGTTTCATGTTTCTTTATTTTCTTCTATCTGCAACACCAATTGCTAGACAAAACAAGAAGGTGTACCTTTGTTTACTTTCTTAGTTGTGCACAGAAAACTTCCCATTGGATGCAATTTATTTTCTGATTTTCCTTGTGATTAGTCCATGAGGCATTTCTTAAAAGGGATCGTATACATGAAGTTGAAGAAAATATGTGTTTTAGTAGAAATTTCAGATAAAAGAAAATAGATATCCTACTTCAATTCAGATGTTTGTGAAACCGTTGGATAGGAAAGGAGCTTTTCATATGTTTAGCAATCTAAGCAGTTTATGACTTCCTCATTGGACACAACTTAAGTAGAATTAACTGTAACTTTTATGTCTTGTAGTGCTCTAGAAAAAAAATTTGTTCTCGTAACGTATATGAATGCTAGACTAGTATACTTCTTTTTTGGGATAATTTCGTGCTTGAAAGGAAATATTCCTTATCATGGTTTAGTTGACTTAATGCCATATGACCGTTTATTGTCGTTTCTGTTGTTCTTGAGCGGGATGTTCTGTCTTTGCATTGTTTCCAATTTGTTTTATCCCACAGTAACTTTTAAAACTTCACGCCTTTTTGTCTTCCTTTTTCAGGATTTGAAGTTCTGTCTCACCTGCTTTGGGAATCATCTGCCAAATGAAATTCCTAAGATTGGTTTTTCCCAGCTCTTTTTTCGGAAAGAATCAATTGAAGAAATTATTGGAAAGCAATGTGTCCGTGGATAAACAGAATGAAGAAAAGAAATCTTCTGAAAGCAATGTCTGCATACCTAAACAGGATGAACCAAAGCAGTCTTTGGGAGACAATGTCTCATTGTGCGAGCAGAATGAATTGGAGCAATCTTTGGATAGCAATTTCTCCATGCCTAAACTGGATGAAATGGAGCAGTCTTTGGGAAACAATGTCTCTGTGGCTGAACGGAATGAAATGGGGCAGCTTTTGGGAAACAATGTCTCCGAGGCTGAACTGAATGAAATGGTGCAGTCTTTGGAAAGTGATGCCTCCATCCTTAAACAGAATGAACTGAAATTGTCTGCGGAAAGCATGCCTAAAGACCCTGGTGCTACTGTAACATCCAAAAGCATGGAAGCTATGACAGTTGAAACTTTTGTAGAGAGTCCAACATTCCTTGGGTCCATCCAGAATTCTTCCAGTGATTTGGATGAGTCATTTAAAATTTCATCTGGTTTTAATGAAACAACTGGTCCAATAGCAAATACCACACCAGCTGGGACGGGAAAAAAGACAAAGAAAAAGAAGAAGAAGAACCGGAAGTCACGGAAAAAGCAAAAAGATACTCCCCCTGGGACTGTTAATTTACCTGATTGTACTGTGATGGCAGATTATCAAACACCCAGAGATGGAATGCGGAATCCAATTTATGATCTACTTGCACCCAAATATGATACAGGATGCTCAACAGTTATTCCTAAGTCAGAAGGGTCGTCAATACAGTTTTCAAAAATTGGTGATCATGGATTTGTTCATAATGACCCAAAAGAGAGTTCAGATGTAGTTGTTATGAAGGATAAATGCCTAGCTTGTAAGACAGTTGATGATACTGGCAATCCCAAGTTGAGTGGGAAGCACAAAAGTGCTATAAACACCATTCCAACTTCTGCAGCTGATACAGCATCCACAGGCTGCAAAACTACATTAGTATGTTCTGGGGAAGCAATAAAGTCTGAAACTAAATCCTTGGATGAATTATCTTACTACCATAAAGTTGACAGTGAAGAAGTTAATAGAGATGTCAATATTGAGAATGCATTGCGTGATGTAAATGTTGGTTGTGGGGGAAGGATCCATACTTTGACTAATCCTTTAAGACCTAGCTTTACAAATAGCCAGAAGCAATCAAGAAAGGATAATGCTCGTTACATATGGCAAGAATCAAAGGAAAACTGTGGAGGAAGACTGGCGGATGACAGGAGTTATAACTATCAGCAACCATCCATGGATGCCAATTCACCAGGTATGAGTGGACTGCTAACCCTGCAGTGTACTGAAGGATACCAAATTGAGCAAATTATGGACAAATCTCAGATTATTGGTCATGAATTGCAAAGTGTGGAACATATACTGCAACTGGAATCACAAGGAAGTGTTTCTCATCAAAGCTCTCTTGGGCAATGTAAAGCAACATCAATGACAAATGATACTGAAAATGCGAAGTGTGTCACTGTTCATGAAGGGGATCATGCTCTGAGTACCAATAAGCATATCCCTGAATTAGATTATGCAAATGATGGGCATGTTAGCTGTTTTGATGAAACAGAAAGTTATTATACATCTAACAATCAAGCAGCAGGAAATTCCAAATGTATCGGTGCAGAAACTGCATCTGGCAATCTAGCAGCAGAAACTTCCAGATTTCTCGGTGCAGAAATGACAGTTCAGACTCTGAACACTGCATATATGTTGCAATTGGCATCCAACAGTTTCCCATTTGTGACGGGCAGACAAGTTGCTGAGTTTGAGAGGCTGCTTTTTTCTGTTTCGCCCGTTATTATTAATTCTTTTGTTTTGCAGCATGGTTGGGAGTCTATTGGATATGAACCAACATCAATTCCTTCTTGCAAACTGAAAAATCTCAAAATTAAGTTACAAGACATATGGAGTTGGTATGAAGATTCTTCATGTTTTGGATTGAGATTAAAGGCTGAAGTTCCTCAAAAGATTAGAAGGATGGGAATGGTTTCCATAGCCCATTTTTGCCCTTTTCTCTCTGCAGTGCAATTATTTTCCTCTTCCGGCCAATCTTTACTGGGTAGTAGCCAAGTAAACGACAGCTGTGAAATGCCAGGAGGAAGTCGAACCGCACAAAGTGCATTTTTAACTATTTCATGCCCTGAACCAACAGAAGATGTGCCCCTTTCAGATGTTCTTGATTTAATGGTCAAGTACATGAGACCAGTTGATATAGATTTTTCAAGTGGAAAGAACTACTCCATCACAAATTCTCCACTTGACACTTTTGATCCTCCAGAGCTGATATTTGAATATTTTGAACATGAACGACCACATGAAAGGAAGTCACTCTATGAGAAGTGAGGGCCTCAATTTTGTTGCTATTTACTCTTACCGTTGATTTACTGACCCTGAAATAGGAAGAGAAGCTACCTTGGTTTTTTAATTTTTTTAAATTTTTTTTAATTATTGATTTTGTACATTGGTTGCTTGCTGTTGGACTTCAGAATAAAGGAGCTATCTAAGTATGGCACTTATAATCCTCAAGTATATGGTGATCCATCCAAGTTGGTACATATGGATCTGCAAGATCTCCACCCAACATCTTGGTGAGGAATTAATTCAATATCAAGGACTCACTGTTCCTTGTACTAGCAGCATTTACTATTTATTTGAATTTAATAACCAATTTTTTTTCAGGTTTGCGGTTGCTTGGTATCCTATATATACAATTCCGGAAAAAAGTGCTAATCTTCGTGCTGCATTCTTGACATATCACTCTTTTGGTCATCTGGTTCTGAGACACATACAGTCAGATGCTTTGGGGGACAATGCCTTTTGTGCTGTCGCCCCAGCACTTGGAATGCAGACCTACAATGCAAAGGTACTAAATGTTGTATCGTTGTTGTTGAGTCCAGTATGCATTGGAATCAGAATAGCACTTAATATGACCAATTATAATGATTCCTGCTAATGCAATTAGCTATTTAAATTACAAACACCCAAGTATGCAACATAGACAGGCTACATGACTACCGCTAGATAGCTCTTATTAATAAAATTTTTGAGGTAGTTTTGATCAAATGGACAATGCTAAAATTATTGGGCTGTTGATCTTAGGTGTGTTACTGCTGAGCTGTGGCTAGGTATGCTCAAGCAATAATTCTGCAATCTTAGGCAATTAAATTTATTATTTGTTTTCATGTGTATCTTGATAATGATCCTTCAAGTCCTAGTAAGTTCTCTGCCATTATTAATCCTTTTGATGAGAAATTATTACACAACTATGTATTCAACTACGATACCGTTTTATGTTAGTTACTTAAACAGATGAACGTTAATTCCTACATTCAATTTCTTCACATCTGCAGGAGGAGGGCTGGTTAGATGTGACCACTCCACCAGAATCACTTCTAGAAGTTGGGATTAACCTTGATAGTACCAGAATTGTGGAAGAAAGAGTAAGGGCTCTCCAGGAAACCGCTGTACTCTATTCCACCGGGAATGTTCGCAAAAATCAGAAGACAGTCTCTAACAGGTTCAGGCACCGAGATTTTGAGTTTTTTTCTTCCCGGAGCCTGTGATGTCCTGTTAATTCATCTTTCACTTTCTACATCATTCCCATCTCTTCATTGCTCAGTTTTGAACTTCCTTACCTCTTTGTTAGTTTAAACAACAAAGAACATCAAGATAGAAGTTAGAGATATAGGTGATGAACAGCATGACAGCAAATGAAAGTCAGGCAGGCTTTGTAAACAATTAGACATTGGTGGCCTCATGTAAAAAAAAAATGCAAACATGTTTGTACAGTTGTAGCTTGGCTGATATCAGTTAACTCTATTGTCAACTTTTCTTCTTGAATATAATTTCCTGAAAAAGCTATTTATGTGGCAATTTCAATCATATGACACCTGATGTTAATGCATGGTGAAAGACATTTATGAAACCCTTCAACCTTCTCTTATACCTAATTAGATCAGATCAACTAAAAAATAAACCAGCCTTTCCGAAAGAATCAATAAGGAAGAGAGGGGTCCCCTCTAGATTAGGGAACTAATAAGCTCTACACGCGAAGTCCAATGTATGGTGTCTAACTTACTAGGACTAAGAGTAAGAGATAGGATGGCCTTCTTCTCTTTACCTCCTTAAAGAAAAGGATTGGATTCCAGACAGCATTCCAAATATCTGCCCTTATACGTCCTCTCCTCTCTTCTGAAAGGGGTTAACATCGCCAGTCATATTAACGATGTTCAACGTCAAAAAAATAGACAAGAGCCAGCAACCATGCTTCAATAATTACTTAGAAACTGAAGTTCAACAAGATAGATGAGAATCTTTATACATGAAATGGAAAGTATCCTAAGTAACATCTTCCAGGAAACAAACTTGATACAACAAAAGCACAAAATATTAAGTACCAAAAAAAAAAAAAAAACCACTGTATGGAGTAAACAATCAACTCAGGCATCCTTCCTATAATTCTTGCTCATTCATTCAAGATTCAAGTCTTTGTGGCTGGCCTCACCAGTCCAAGTCCTGAACCACTTCCCAGATGTTTAAAGTCAGATGCTTGTAAGTGATCCCCATGACCAGCAAACCCAGTCCCTCCTTTCTCCAAGGTGACGAGGTGCCTCTCTTTGCACTCCTTGTTGCACACCAAGCATACCTTATCCACAGCTAGAAACCTATCCGAGCACTTCTTGCAGAAAACATGACCACATGTGCTAATCGCCACGAGGGTCGTCGTGTTTGTGACAGTAACTTTGCAGCTGGGGCAGATAAAATTGTTCTCCAGAGACTTGGATTTTTTCGTTTGTCCATTGCTTTCATCTGTGAAGTAGATTGGGAAGAGGCTTTTCAATGTGAGCTTCTCTTTGCCTTCTGGGCATATTGTGCTGGTAGATGGAGCATCGATTTTCACAGGAGCTTCTGGTGTAGCAGAGGGTAGCCAGAAGGCTTTCATGTTGCGGAGAGCTTCCTCTTCATAGGACGTTACCCTCACACTGTTTGCTCCATGGAAACCATTCTTATCACTAATGTGGCTCTTGCCATTGTATTGGGGGACAGCCCCATGGTTCTGCTGATCAAAAGCCTCAAGTTCACGGGCTTTCTTCAGCATTAATTTCTCCTCCTCCTCCTCTTTCTCTTGTTTCTGTTGGGCAGCATGTGCAGCTAGTTTCCTAATTGTATTACAGTAAAGATTCAGGCGAAACAGAACACGAAGAAAATATGAAAAGGAGCATTGATCAGTTTAAGCATAGGGATCAAATCTTTAGAAAGTAATGATCAAGATGTTCAAAGCAAACATATAAGCAACTAAAAAGTCAAACAAGATATTTACAAGGTTATTCATCTGACCAGAAACAAGATACTGCAATTTAAGGCACCAACTAGAAACCTAACAGCATGGAATACGGCTATTTTCAAGATTAACCAATGCCTATTTCAGACCATGGACTTTGGAGGAAAAAAAAAAAACCTTGATTAAAGAAAGAGAAAACTAGGGAACTGCCTGCAAACAGAAATCAATCTAAATTATAAGTTAATAAAGAGTTCTATCTTCCAAATCTAATTTTTTTTTTTTAATTCGAATTCTCTAACAAAAGTCCAATCACAAGTAGTGTTAACACAAAATAGCAAATTTTGCCAGCTAAATCATAGAAATCAACACAATACTCAAATTTTTAGCTTGCACATAACATTAATCAACAAAAAAAGGGAAAAAATTGGAGTGGAAAATAAGGAGAACAATCAAAGAGAAGAACAACCTCTTGATGTCCTTCTTTTGAGAAAGAAGGCACTCGAGGATGCACTCCTTGCAGAAGACGTGACCTTTAGGGCAGCAAAGGGGATCAATGAAGGGCTTGAGGCAGAGGCAACAAGCATCGAAGGGCTTGATGGAGTCCTTCCCCAGGCGCTCCTTCTGCGTGCCATACCCGAGCTTCCGCTTTTCATCGTACGTGAAGAAAGCGAGATCGTTGTTGTTCTTCGAGTGCCTCTGCGGCATCCTTCCGCAACGGAACCCTAGAAATCAAAGATCTGGATCTCGATTGCGAAACCCTAACCCTAATTTCCTCGTTCGTTGTCTCAAAAGAAGAGACGTCTGTACTGGATTTGGACGCCGGGACCCGAATCAATTTATAACAAGCGCGTCGAGTCGAGTGTGCATCTGGTGCATGTATATATCTTGATATATTGTGCTATTTATTTTTTTAAATAACAAAGTTTGATCAGACTCAAAATAAAAATATTATTTTGAATTTCCATTTTTGATATATTGATATAATTTCAAATATATATATATATATATATATATAGAAAGAGCACATGATGTTTATCCATTTTTTTAAAAAAGCACATGAAAACATATTCATGTAAAATTAAATAATTTTTTTCTTCTTGGATTCCCAGGTTTAAACGAACTTTTGAAATTAGTTGTAGTACTAATTGGAGATTTTCACTGTAAATTGGTGCTATTATTTTATTGTTAAAGGTTGAGAATAATTTTTTTTATTGGATAAAAGTGGATAAATCATTGATCCACTAAAAATAATAAAAGTAAAAAAAAAAAAATCGAGGTACATTGTCTATTAGAAGTGGAGACTGATAAAGGGGTGTCATTCATCACAGTGGCATAACCGATGATGAGATCAGAGATTACTTGGACTGGTGTTGGTTGTTTAATCCCAAAATCACTCATGTGAGACTCTCTGGAATTGAAGGCTTTTTTTCACCGTCGACATTCTAGTTTTGTAGGTTTGTTCTTTTCCATCTCAAGGACCGCAGAAAGCTACAGTAGAAACATATGATTAATTTTAATATAGATTGTTGTGGTTCTTGCTAGTTAGAGTTATTGTCTCGTAAATTTGGCTAAGAAGAAATACATGTATATTCAACTCCAAAACACTAGCATTATCTTCCTTAATTTTGAAAATAATATGTTTCTTTTTTTGGGTGTTTGCAGCTTCTGCAGTTAAAAAGGCAAATGTTGGAGGGTTTGATCACCACAGTAAAGAGTATTCACTCCACAAGACTTTTTCTATGCATGATGAGTGCTAACCCCGATGATAGTTCCCTCATGATGATCGGCTGGTGCATAGTCTTGTTCCAATTTATGGTACCTTAGGAGGAGATACTCTCAACCCCTAGGAGTTTTTATTTTATTTTATTTTATTTTATATTTGATGTATCCATCATTGTGGGCTTGGACTTTTGCTATGTTTTTTTTATTGTTTATGTATTTGCTTTTATTTAGTATTTTGTATATTATACCATTTTTTAGTTTTAATACATTTGTGGTTTATTCACTTTATAATAATAATAATAATAATAATAATAATAATAATAATCAAAATTGACAAAAAATAATTTAAAATTTTCATAAAAAATTAAATAATTTAGAATTAAAAATACGAACATTTCATTCCAGTTGTTCTAAACAATGGCTTGGGTCAAAATGTTTGAGGTGCAATATCAAAACATATATATGGCCAAAGCCACTCGGTGGTTAGTTGCACTAACTCAGGTCCATTGAGGGAGGTAGAAAGTGGAAAGAGTTCGAAAGTCATGTAGAAATATTAACTCCATGGGAGTTTAAACTGCCCGTGCAAACTTTTTTTTTTTTTTGAATAAATTTACTCCGCACATTCTTTGACTAATTAGGAAATTGTCCCCTCTGAAAATATGTATATATTAAGCGTAAGTCAATATAATATCTAATTTTATGCCAAAATATATTATAACCATTTTCATGAGAGACAAGAGCAAGCATCCAGAAAGTGGGTTCTATAACAACCTCAGACCTTCTTTATGACTTTCCCACAACTGAAGTGGCCTCAACTCTGTGGTGGATGCTCTAGTTGGATAATGGAATTAGCCAAAAGTTGGATCTATCCTTCTGAGTTCCTTTTCTCAACTTGTCCTGTAGCTTTTATAGTTTTTTTTGTTTCCCTGGCTGGTTGCAGCTCCTGATGTCAAAAGAAAAAAAAAAAAAAAAAAAAGAAACGAAACGGCTAGCAGGATCAAGAGATCTCTCAGCTTCCTAACCTCTAGAATCGCCGATCATTCGGGAGGCCCAAACCACCCTCTGGATCGAGAGTAGTCGCTTTCTTCCTCAGCCTGGACTGGCCTGTGACTCATGCTGGACGTCTTCGTTAGTTCAGACTTGTTATCTTTACTTGCTGTTGTTTTCTTGCTTTCTTTCTCCTTGTATTTTTCCTCACTTCTGGTGAGGATCTTTTTTTCTTTTCTTGCAGTTTGGTTGTACTCCTTCTTCGTTGTTTTGACTGCGCTTTCTCTTACTTTAATAAACTAGTGGTTTATCCGCTTTTTATCAAAAAAAAAAAAAAAAAAAAAAAAAAAAGACGAAACGGGTGTCGAGAAAGGTTTTTTATTGCTTCCTTGCAAATAAACACTAGCCTTATTTAAAATAAAATGATTTACATTTGATTACATAGCTCTTCTTATGACTGGCAGTGCCAAGAACAAAATCACAAAATCCAAACAACTCTCAACTACATCATAATACAACCAGGGATCTATCTGATTGAGCAGCGAGCAAATATTAAGAAGCTCTGCTAAAAAATCCTTATTCCTCACGAGTCAAAGACCTTGCTGATGATGTGCTTTTAGTTTGGGAACTATTTGAAGTAGCAGAATTCATTTGAGGAGTGTGACTTGATGACGAATCGGAGAAGAAAACAATGTTCTTATCATCCTCTGAAAAAACCTCAAGTGACCTTGGAATGGCAGGCATGTTAACCTCTTGAACACCCTCCAGAATCTGTACCACCAGCCCCATTGTAGGCCTGAAAGCCTCATCATCCTGAATACACCAGCAAGCTACTTTGCATGCTCTAATGACCTCTTCCTCATTGGTCTCTCCTCCCAACCTGGGATCTAACAAACTGAGAACCTCCCCTTCAATGAGTTTTCTAGCAGCCACTCTGGGAAAGAAAGCAGCAGGGCCTTCTTTTTCCACTTGCTCGGTGTTTCTCCTGCCTGATATAATTTCAAAAAGCATCATTCCATAGCTATAAACATCAGCTTTGGGAGTGATAGGCACGCCAGAAATCCACTCTGGCGCAAGATAACCTCTGGTTCCTCTCATGGTAGTCAAAACTCTGCTGAAGTCCCTGCCCATAAGCTTTGCTAGACCAAAATCAGACACTTTTGGAACAAAAGAATCATCCAGGAGAATGTTCTCTGGCTTAATATCACAGTGTATGATGCAATCTCTGCACTTTTCATGGAGATAAGCTAATCCCCTGGCAGTTCCTAGCGCAATTTGATACCTTGTGCTCCAACTCAAAACATGACTAGTGTTGTGCAACAGATGAGCATCAAGAGATCCATTTGGCATGTAATCATAGACAAGCAATCTTTCGGAATCCTCGGAGCAAAACCCACGAAGACGAGCAAGATTAACATGCTGAATAGTCCCAATGGTGCTCACCTCTGTTCTAAACTGCTTCTCCCCTTGAGAAAGGCCTGCCAGTTTCTTGACAGCTATGGCAGTTGAATCTGGCAACACTCCTTTGAACACTGAACCAAATCCTCCAACGCCCAACTTTTCTGAGAAGTTCTTGGTGATACGTTGCAATTCAATGTACCTGAATGCTGTCAGTGTCCCCTCCACAAGCTTTGAAGCAGTAATGAGTTTACTTCTTTTTCTTCTCCAAATCAGAATCCAAAGCACAGTCACACAAACCAAACAAGCTGCAACAGCACCAACAACCACCCCAAGAATTATTCCTTTTGTTCCTTTCTTGCTGTTACTACTTGGAAGCTCAGCAGCATTTAGACGGAGCTGAAGAGTTCCTGCATCTGACTCGCTATACTGATCTTGGAGATTAATCAACTCTCCGTACCATACTGTGCAATTAGTACTATAAGAATATGCAGTACAGGAACAGTTACTCAAACAAGCTAGCTCACATTCATCTTCACCTCCAACTTGCAAAGATTGGCCATTAACAGGTAGCTTCACGCTTGACATCTGGAAAAACTTATCTGGTTCCACATTAGGTTGAGCTATTAATGTTACTACACTGCAGTTGAATGTTCCTCTTGCACCCACCACTGTGATCACTCAAATTCCAATCCTCTTCTGAGTTTGGGCTGAAACCCCTGAGGCAACTGCAAGATTGATCCGCTTGCTCAGTGCAGCTGCCAAAAGCCCCGCACAGCCTGGTGACTTCGCACGGGGTGCTTGGCTTGAACCAGAACTCAATCCATTCTTGACTGATGTCTATCCAATTCAGCATCTTGATCTGTCCAGAGACATCCATAATGAATCTACTGATCATGCTGCTATCATTGACATAATAAATGAAGTAGCTTTGCTGAGGATCATCTACATAGTTGAAGTCATAGATGTAACTTTTCCTCATCTCTGGAACTCCGGAAAAAATCTCGCCATTCCAAGACCCTGTTTTATAGTAGGTCTCAGTCCCATTCCATTTGAGCAGATATTGGCGTCCCACAGGATCTAACTCAAGGGAGAAGAGCCCAGGAGCTGGATTCTCAGAGTTCTTCCATGAAATGAGTTTCTGGCTCACTCCAGTTGTTTTATTGAAGACAATCTTGCCTCCAGGAAGCCATGTGTCTGCTGGGTCTTCAATACTTCGCCAGAAAACCTTGGAAGAGTTGTTCTCATCTCTCAAAACGAGGCTCCCATCATCTCCAAGAACAGCAACAGTGGAGTTGGAGGAGATGGTGGCGTTTGTGGACCATATGTGGGACTTATCTTGGTTTAGGAGGATCAAGTTGCCGTCTTGGGAGATCTGGAGCACAGACTTGCTCTTGTCTGAGACTGGGATGGCTCTGTTTGCTACCCAGACAGGGTTGAGCTTTGAGACCCTGGAGTACCATATGCCTATGTAGAATTTGCTGGAAGAGTTGGATTTTGTGAAGAAGCCCAGCGTAAAGTTGCCAGCTTCTGAGGTGAGCTGCTGTTCTCCAGACAATGTTTGGTTGGTGCTAATGGAGTTTAATGCAGAGGAGATGCAGATGGTCAGGCATAACTGGAGAAAGAGAAGAAGATAATGGAACGTTGTATTTCTTAAAGCCATAATCTGAAGATAAGGAATCTTGAACGAGATATGGAATTGGGGTAGTGGACAAACAAGAGGTGATAATAGATTGGATTGGTGGAGGGGATGAAATTAATGTTACTGGATTCATAAATCAAATTCTCATGAATCAAAAAAGAAAGATAAACTTGATTTTGGATGCCGGAAGTTATTTGAGAGTGCTCATTGATTGTCCACTGAGACTTTTCTTCAAAGACAATTCCAGCAAGACACTTGTATTTGTGTTTTTGTGGAGACTATGACTAGTTCAGCAGTCAATTTTGCCTAAGTCTTTCATCAACTTGGAAAATAAAATATCTTGAAGAGAAAGATGGGAACATGGAAATCCAACGTCCCACAATCAAGACGACCGGTGACTTGGTTAATTATTGAATCCACAAGCTAATAGAGTGTATTTCGGGTTATGCATTTGATACTTAAATTGTTATTATGGAGATGTGATTGATCATCAGGACCCATTCAATGATATTATGGAATGCTATAATAGACACATTTTCATTTCATTATCTCATAAATTGTCACAATCTGTGACATTCACGTGATTATGAAATTTTACTGAAAAACAGGTATCCATTCAGATGGTTTCATGGTGGAGCTTTGGCATCCATCCATTCAGCTGATTAGGACAGTCTTCAATTTTTTTTAGTTTGCTTACATTTCCAATTGTTGTTTCTTGACCTTGACATGGCAAGTATGTATCTTTATACAAGTTTTTCCATTAATCCCATGGATGAATGATGGCTTGTGGATATTTATTCATCACGTTAGTTATTCTAGGTATGAAAAGATCAAACTAACCGAATTGATATTCATAGCCAAATGATGACTATAGTTTTTTTGACATGAAGAACAGACAGCCTGAAGGCCCTGCTAGTCAGTCAGGGGCGTGCACAAGCCTCGGTAGAGCAAGTGGGGCGGGGCCCGGGCTCACATGGGCGCTGGGACCATCCGCACACAATCACCGCTCACATCTCCCAGAAATGTACTCTCATCCTGAGAATCGAATTCTCACCACTTGGTGAAGAGCTCTATCAGGGACCCGGATACCAATAGACCGTTTGATCGTTGGCAATGATGACTATAGTTACGATAACCAACACTGGACCTAACTAAGCCCTATTTCGATCCCCGCCTGCGTCACTTTAGATAAAAAATTTCTTCACAAATTGCTTTTACGGTGTCATATATATTATCCATCATAAGTGCATCTTATATGCAAGTATATATATGGATGAACCACTGATTTATTAGAAAAACCAAACGAGAACAAACAATTAGACACAAACAAAAACAACAAAGAAAGCAGAAAAAGAAACAACACAGGAAGAAACAAGAAGAAAAGCAGGAAACATAGAGGACATCACTAAGGGTGATGCACCATTAGGGAAAAGTACAACAATAGACAGAACTAAAAAACAACTGAAGACCAAGATGACGAAGTCCACCAAAAGGCGACAGAGGTCTTCTCAGTTGAGCGAAGGAGGATCACTCTTGAGGTTGTGAAAGTGTTGTGATGCTAGCGAGATCGGCTGATCTGGCACATAAATCTAGGCAAGTAGCTGAGACGGGTCTTTGGCTGTAGAAATCCATGCTTTTCTAGTTAAAGATTCTAGAAAATGGCTCTGAGAAAGTCCCAGAAAGTGCGCTGACACATATCTAAAGATGGAATCCAAGAGGTCTATACCTCTAAGAGAGAAATGGGTGGCGATTGGAAATTTAAGTTTTGCATGAAAAAATTCCAGATGCGGCCAGAGAAATCACAATGAATTAGAAGGTGGTCTACTATATATATATATATATATTATTTTCAATGAATGTGGTTTACTTTTAAAATAATAAATAAATATATCAGGTAATGGATGCAGAGATGAATGTTCTTTTTCCTTTTATGGTTTTATATAAAATTTATCAAAATATAAAATATTATTTGCCTTGTCTTAATGGAAGATAAGCTGTTTATTACAGAGTTAATAGTTTTTACTTTTTTTTAAATGTGGACAAATCATAAATTATTAAACAAAAGCAAAACATACAAACAAAACTACGCAACCAAAGAGCTTATAACCTAACAATATTGGCTTAATTACAAAAAATAGACATGAAATATTTAAGAGGTTTCGAGTTTCGAGTTTCGAGTTTGAGATTTATCTGGAATATTTGGCTAGAACGGAATAATCACATTTTTCATTTAAACTGCTCATCTATTCACTCTGTGTTTTTTTAAACTGCTAATATGCTTATCTCTTAGTTTTCTGTAGCTTTAGAGTCTCATCAACAAGCTAACCTTGAAGCCTCCCAGAGAATTAAGTGCTCTCTCAGCTTCATGAGTGCAAGAGTTGTAGATCACACCAGCAATACAGAGCGCCACCTAGATTGGGAGTAGTATCTCCTTCTCGTAGCTCGAGCAGGCATGTATTACCAGACGGTAGGTTTTTGTCGGCCTAGCTTCCTCCTTTTGTGTTTTATTTTTGCTGTTATGTTCTTTGTGTTTCTCACCCCTGGCGAAGATTTTAGTCTGTTTGCTTCTTTTTTAGTGGTTATTTTTCTTTTCTGCATCTGTCCTATTTCTTTCTGCTTTTTTCAATAATGTTGTGGTTTATCTCCTTTATTCAAAAAAAAAAAAAAACAATAATGATACATGGTTCTCGATTACATAACACAAATGAAATGAAAAACATTTATCAAAAGTAGCAACACAAGCAAAACGAAAAATATGTATCAGAAATAGAAAGAAAGAGACCAATGCAAAACGAAAGCAATACTAGCTCATCAATATCACTTGCTTAGTTCCAGCTTTATGTATTTATTATTTTTTTATTAAAACTATAAGCATTGTTAAGAGAGAAGCAGGTGGAGAGGTGCACCAATTACGGTGGATTAACGACTTTCTGGGGTGAGCTACAGGTGACTTAAAAAGCTCTCTGTCATGCAACCTGGAGAACATCGGAACCCAATAAACAGTACCTAGACCTGGAACAATTTTTTTTTTTTTTTTGAAAAGGTGGATAAACCACATTCATTAAAGCAAAAAAACAATACAGAAAATCAAAATACGGCTAACTACTAGATGTGGTATAACAACAGGAGTACAACCCAAAAAAGTACAGAACACTTCCACAAGGACAAAGCCATTCTTAACCACAACCAACAAAGAACACTATCCCGAATTCGGATCATGACCCTCCTCAGGCAACGGCCTCTCCTCGGGAGTCTCCACACTGGAGCATAAGAAGTTCAGGCTTCTGCGAATGAGTTCCATGGACCCCTCCATCTTCTCTTTGGACCCATCTTCTCTTTACCTGGGAACAATTCCAGCTTTATTTTGTATCAAACTTTTAGTTTTATTAATAATACGGTTATTTATTTCTATAAAATATTTGCTACTCATCCGCATCGATACCCAGGCCGCGAAAAATACCAGGAATTGGAGGTATGCTAACCTCGGTGAGTCCTTCAAGCATCCGAACAACCAACCCCATTGTTGGCCTTTGACTTTCCAAACCTTGAATGCACCAGCAAGCAACTCTACAAGCAATAACTAGTTCATCCATGTTGGCGTTTCCCTGCAATCTATCATCCAACAAGCATTGAACCATATCTTCTCTCACTTTCACTACTGCCTGAGCAGGGAAATAATAATCTTCGCTCTCCGCTAATTGCTTTCTATTTCTCTTCCCTGATATTATTTCCAATAGCATCATACCAAAGCTATAAACATCAGCCTTTGGTGTGATTGCTAATCCTGTAATCCATTCAGGGGCCAGATACCCAATGGTTCCTCTCATGCTGGTTAACACATGACTGAACTCCCTGCCAAGCAGCTTTGCAAGACCAAAATCAGCCACCTTAGGGTTAAACTCAGCATCCAAAAGTATGTTCTCTGGTTTGATGTCACAATGGATGATACACTCTCTGCATTTTTCATGCAGATACTCTAATCCTCTGGCAATTCCAAGTGCAATTCGATAACGAGTGGACCAGTCTAAGACGTTATCATTGCCATGAATGAGATGAGAATCCAGAGAACCGTTAGGCATATAATCAAAAACAAGCAATCTTTCTTTCCCTTCAGCACAGAACCCCCGGAAAGGAACTAGATTGACATGTTGAATGGTCCCAAGTGTGCTCACCTCCGTTCTGAATTGCTTCTCACCTTGACGAAGTCCTTCTAGTTTCTTGACAGCAATAGCAGTTGAATCTGGTAACACACCTTTAAAAACAGAACCAAAGCTCCCCGCGCCCAGTTTGTCTGAGAAGTTCTTGGTCACACGTTGCAAGTCACTGTATCTGAAGGCCACCAAGCCTCCCATCACTAACTTGAATGCTCTTCTTCTCCTTCTCCTTAATGTTACCAGAATACAAACGATCCCAAAACAAACCAAAGATGCAGCTACCAGACCGGCAACAAGACCAGAAATACTTCCTTTCTTGTGGTGACTTGGAAGCTCAGAAGCAGCTAGACGGAGGTAGAGAGTTCCTCCACCTGATCCTTCATATTGATCTTGAAGATTATACAAATCACTATACCATACAGTGCAACTTGTGCCATTATAAGAATAGGCAGTGCAAGAGCAGTTATACAAGCAAGCCTGCATACATTCATCATCACTACCAACTTGCAGACTCTGGCCATCATCAGGCAATCTCACACTGGACATCTGGAAAAACTTATCTCTCTCACCAACGTAATCTGAGCCAGTGCCATCACAGTACTGCAATGGTGTGTCCCGGACACAGCCCCCGCTATAGTCACTCAAAGCCCAATCTTTGAGTGATCTCTGGCTGAATCCCTTCAAGCAACTGCAGTGCTGCTGCCTCTGTTCGTTGCAGCTGCCGAAGGGCCCACAGAATTTAGTGACGTTACACTGGGTGTCTGGCACGACGAAGACCGAAGTCCAGTTTTTGGTGGACTCAATCCACAACATTGCCTTCATCTGGCCCGAGACATCGATCATATAAACAAAAGGACCAAAGGCGTTGCCCACGAGGGTGAAGGTGAAGTAGCTCTCTTCAGAGTTAATAACACGGGTAAGCTTAAACGGGTAATTTGACGTCATCTCGGGCAATCCAGTGAATATGTGGCCATTCCAGGGCCCTGAAGTCCAGTAGGTCTGGCTCATGTTCCACTGGAGTACGTTCTGAGTATCCTCCTGTAGCACGTTTGAGAATAATCCTGGAGCTGGGTCCTCAGAGTTCTTCCATGAAATGATTCTCTGGTTTAATTTAATCTTGCTTCCAGCAAACCAAATATGAGTTGGGTTGTCGAAACTCTGCCAGAAGATGTTAGCAGAGTCGTCAGGATCTCTCAGGACAAGGTTCCCGTTGTCTTGGAGGACAGCAACTGCGGATGAATTGGAGGGGATGGTGGTGTTGGTGGACCATATGAGGGACTTTGATTGGTCTAGAAGAGCCAAGTTACCGTCTGGGGAGATATGAAGCAGAGACTTGGTGATGTCTGATACCGGGGTGGCTCTGTTGGCCACCCAGACAGGGGTCAGCTCTGAGACTTTTTTGTACCATATGCCGATGTAGAATTTGCTAGAGGATTCATCTTTGGAGAAGAAACCAAGCTCAAAGTTGTCACCTATGGAGAAGAGCCTCTGGTCACCAGACAGGGATTGGTTGCTGGTGATGGAGTCTGATGCATGGGAGGAACAGATCATGGCAAAAGAGACGATAGAAAACATAAGAACAAGGAATGTATTTCTGGGAGTCATGGTTTGGAGTTTGGTGATATGGCAGGAATGCTTGAGGGTAAGTGGTGTTGAAGAATGATGGCAAAAGTAACATATTTATTATTGAAGAAGTATGCAAATAAGACATATTTGTAGACTTGTAGTTCATGTCTCCAGAGGCAAACAACACACTTAGCGTCTTTGACGGGCTTCTATGGCCAATCCTTTCTTGTCAGCTCTCGGAATAAATTGTGGAGACTCATGTAACACAGGTGTTAAATTCTTCATGTGGAGGTTGCTACATAGAAGAACTCCTACATTTAATTTCTTTTACAATATGAACATTGGGCCTTTGCCGATGTGCCCTTTTTGTGAGTTGATGGAAGAAAGTGATGATCATGTCATTTGGAATTGCCGGGTGAGTAGAAAATGCAGGGAGTCGGTGAGTTCCTTTGCAGGGGTGCAGCTGGAGGGTAGTGACTCTTTTGTTGAAGGGTCCTGGCTCCTTATGAACTGGCAAACCCAGGGGGGGAATCAAAATTTTAAATATTTGATGGTCACGTGCTCGTGGGCCATCTGGAAAGCCAAATGTGAGCTTGTTTTTGGGAAAAAGAAGGTGAACATGCTAGAGATTTTTCAGATTAGTTTAAGGGTGTGTTTGTTTCAAGGGATTTGGAGTTACAAGTAACTTCAAATCCTTTGTGTTTTGAAATCATGTGATTGCTTTGTGGGATTTGCTTTTCCATAGGATTTCAAAACACCATGGTGGAGGGATTTGGTTTTACGGTCAAAATGACCGTAAAACCAAATCCCGGGAGTTCAAAACCAATGTATATACATATATACATATACGTATACACAGACATATGCATATACACACACATACATATACTTATACACATACACATACACATATGCATACATATACTTATACACACACACACACACGCATACATATACATATACACATATACATATACGTATACATACATATACTTATACGCATACACATATATATATATATATATATATATATATATATATATATATATATATATTTATATAAATAGACATATAGATATATGTATGTATATACATATACATATTTATGTATATGTATAAACATACGTATACATATACATATTTATATAAACATACATATACACTTCTAGATATACTTGTACATAGTATGTTTACATATACAAATACACCTATATATGTATGTATATATGTGCATATATGCACAGATACACATACATATACTTATATACATATATATACTCATATACATATATGTATATACACATATGCACACATATACATATATTTATACAGATATATATACTCAATACATATATTTATACACATGTTTTCCAATTTCAGATTTTCAAATCTTTCCAAACAAACATAAAATCTTATAATACAGTAATTCCAGTTACATCCAACCAAACACAAGATTTAACTGCACTGTATTTTGAAATCCAAGGATTTCTAGTTACATTGTAACTAGAAATCCACTGCATTTAGAACTACATCCAACCAAACGCTACCTAAAAGCTACACTGGAGCATGCTGGTATGAAGAAGTGCAAAATCAGGGAATACCTTCCTCAACCTTTCTATAGTCACTTTATTTCAATTATGTGTGATGCATTCTGGACTAACAGCTTGTCTCCTTGTGGACTATGTTATATCATTGTTGCTGATAATCAATGCATTATGCTAGCCGGAGCTGCGCCATCAATCCAAGAGAGTAGTCATCACGCGGAGCTTGCAGCATTGGAGGAAGCATTGAAGCAATGCAGGGAGAGGAATTTGAACCCCAACCAAATCCTTTGTGATTGCCTGGAAATGCTGGAGCTACTTCATGGAAAAGGACACACGCCTTAACTGGAGATTTCAAGATGGACTTCAAATTTCAAAAACCTTCTTGACCGCAATCCGGAGTCAGTTTTGGAGTACATTCTCCGTGATCTTAACAGTGTTGTTGATGCGCTAGCCAACTTTGGGAGGATGAGGATACAACCCTATTTCGTAAGGGTTTTGACTTGCCTCCATGGCTTATGGAGATTGCTGAAAAAGCAGGCCTTTCTTTCTGGTTTTTTGAGTATTGTTATTAGCTCCGGTGCACATGCATCATCACGGTGTACTTCCTTTATGTGGGCCTCTTTATTGTTGTTTTTTGTTTCGGTTGTTTTGTTTTAATTGGGTTTCACTTATGGTGACCTGTTTTTTCCTGTTTGGTTTATTTCTTTTTTAATGAAAGGGTGATTTATCCACTTTATTAAAAAATATATATATTATTAGTTATTTAATAGTAGCTCCTCTTATAAAAAAAAATCGTTTCTTGTCGACTTTGCACCATTCTCCAGGGAATCGTCTTTTTATGTGAAGTAATAATCATTCCAGAAATGTTTTTTGGTTTTTATACATAATAACAAGGAATTTTCCTTTTGCCTTAAAAAAAAATTCTATATTTTTTAAGCTTTTTTTTTATTTTGAAAAATTGATAAACAGATCAACCATTGGATAGCCAAATGGTATGACACCAAAGTGTAAAAAACAGAGGTCATGAGTTCAAATCCTTCCCCCGACAGTACAGTTCCATGTATTGTTCATACACTATGTTACTTGGGCCTATTGTACTATTTATGTACTGTTCATACACTATACACCTCGGGCTCTAATACTGTTTATATATTATTCATGCAATGTACATTCAGGTCTATTATTATTCTTGTACTGTTTACTGCCTGGGTGTGGGTCCCTTATGTGGGAGAAATAGTGGTTTCACCTATACAAGTTGTAGGGCAGGGGGATTTTCCTAGGAGGTCTGTAAGCAACCATAACTGGTGCATCTCCATACCTGTCTGTCCCTTTAAAAAATCTCTTGAGTGGGGGGCGCTTGTCGCCTATTAGTTAAAAAAAAAAAGATAAACAGTTTATACATTTTCTAAATAAATAGATAAATAAATAAATAAATTTAAATTTTTTTTAGTACAGAAAAAATAACAATTTCATCTGTCAAATCAAAATCTTTATACTCTTTGGTGATAGCCTTTATTTGTTGGATAAAAGCATTATGAAGCTATAAATTAAAAAGTAAATTACTTAAATTAAAAAGTAAAATACTCTTTGGTTTGGCCTTGAGGTGGGCCTTTTGTTTCTCTGTTAGTCCCTTTGTTCTGTCGTTTATTTTCTTTCTCTGTATCCTAACCATGCCTAGTGGTTTGTTTCCTTTCCTTTAATAGAAGTGGTTTATCCACCTTTTCAAAAAAATAAATCTTTCTTCTGGGCTAGAGTGAACTCCATTCTACTACCTTTTCGCTCTTGCATAAACCTCAACTAGGACTACTCTCCTAACTGGACTCTGGAAAAAAGGGGTATTTTCACAGTCAAATCCTTTTACAAATTCCTTATAGATGGCGGAATACATAGTCCACTTTATTCACACTTTTGGAAAACTTGTTGCCCTAGTTAAACAACTCTTTTTTACTGGCTAGCTAGAGAAGACAAAATCCTCACTCTTACAAATCTATTCAAGAGAAACCACAGCTTTCAAAATTCTACCGATACCTGTGTCCTATGCCATAAAACCTCAGAGAAGCTGGATCATCTCTTTCTTCATTGCCCTTTCTCTACACGTATCTGGGATTTTTTCTTTCATCTTTTTTATCCCATCTCCCGACCACAGTCTATTCCCTCAACCTGGACAACTTGGATTCCATCCCTTAACTCTCAAATCCGTAGCTCTTGGGATCTCATTTCTCGGGCAATCCTATGGAATATTTGGATTGAGCGAAATTCCCGTATCTTTCAATTAAATACGTTACTGTTTTACACTATTATTTTCAAAATTGCTAACATGTTTCTTTCCTGGTTTTCAACAGCCACCGACAGTCATCAGCAATCTCTCACCGAAGCATCCCAACGAATCAAGCGCTCCCTCAACTTCCTTAGCGCTAGAGTACCCAACCAAGATGCCGATCCAGAGCAAGACCTAGCTAGCACAGGAGTAATCTCTCCACCTTTTGCTGGTGTAGACCTAAAGTTCCAGACGATGTTTTCCGGCTACCCAACTATTATCTTTAGCTTTATTTTATCTTGATGTTTTTTCCGTACTTTTTTCCGATGTACTTTGACCTTCTCTTCATCTCTGGTGAGAGGACTGCTCCTTGTTTCTTTATGGTTCTCTTTAATAAAACTGTGGTTTATCCACATTTATTTAAAAAAAAATTACTTAAATAAAATAGTGAGATCATTTTTTTCTTGCTATTACTTGAAATACTTGGTCAGACAAAAGTATAATTTATTTTTTAAATAGCCCTATTATTATTATTATTATTATTATTATTATTATTATTATTATTATTATTTTATCTTTTATAATGTTTGTCAAGTTTAGAACACTTCTTGTGTTTAGGATTCGAATGCTGCAAGGTTACGAGACAAAAAATCATTTTTTTAATTTGATAAAATGGATGATAGAGGTATTTTTAATAAGCAAATAATTTATTCAATTCTTTTAAAAGAAAAAAAAATTAAAAAAACTAAGATGGACTATGATGAGCAGGGGTGGAACTAGAACTTGATGGTAGGGGGCTGAAGCCTAAAGGCAAAACAAAAAAATAAAAATAAAAAATAAAAAAATAATCAAAAAAAATAATTTTTTAAAGAAGAATAATGTGCTAATATAAGAAAAAATTTGAATACACATATTAAAAAAATATAGGGTATAATTTAAATTTTTGTTATTACCGATAGCAAATATATGAGATTTCAATAATTCAACTAATAAGAATACATCTCAAGTTTTTATTTTTTTAAAATATGGTAAAATTGATCCCTCTCACTATAAACAATCAAACTATTGTTTATAAAAAACTTTTATTCTTTCACTCTAGCATATATATATATGGTACATTATAACATATGTATATATGTTATAATATATTTGTTAGGCCTCATGATCAATTTAAACTTTTTTAAAATTACTAAAGTTTGTATATAAGAGGTTTTATTAAAATTTTGAAATCTTAGTAAATTTTAAATTAAAAAAAATGTGAAAAAAAATGCACTAAGAGGGATTTGAACTTGGGTGGGTCAAGAGATCTAATACTCATGGGTAAACCCACTAACCACTCAAGCACACCCACATTACACACTGTCATATGTGTTCCAAATATTGTATTTAAGATTAATTTAAGTATAGAAAAACTGAAAAACCATCAAACCTTACATTGCTTAAAAAGTATTCTTTCCTTCGCTGGGGGGGGGGGGGGGGGGGGGGGGTTCAGTCCTTGCTAGCCCCCCTTTGGTTCCGCCCCTGACGATGAGATGACTTCAAAAATCATGGATTTATGAATGAATGGTATATTTTAAGTACTAGGAGCATTTCACTCTCTTCATAACTTTTCTCACTCTTATTTTCCTTCAGCTTGGTCCATTTGACACTAACGAAGGTTCACATGCTGAATGGTTCCTAGTGTGCTCACCTTCACTCTAAATTACTTTTCACTGTTGAAAAATGGGATGTCTGAGTAAAAATTCACTCTTCTGCTGGTTAACATGGGATAACAAAATTCTCACTTTGGACAACCTTGCCAAAAGAAGTTGTAATTTCTCGGCGACGGCCAATGTCATTATGCTATAGAAACCTTAGATCATCTTTTCCTCAATTGTAGTTTTGCTGAAAGTGTTTGGACTTTCTATGGACAAATCGTTGGACTGTAGACTTTCCCTCAATCCATCTCTTATGCCTAGACCATTTGGAACTCGTCCCTAGAAACCTACCAATGGGTGCTATGCGATCTCCTTTTCCGAGCAATCCTTTGGAACATTTGGCTAGAAAAAAATAGGAGAATATTCAAACAATGTATGCTTATTCCTTTGTCAATCATCATTAGATTACTTGTTCCTTCCTTGGATTTCAGTTGATTGTGACCCACAACAACAATAATAAGTACCAAGTGATTTGGTCCACGCCCTCAAATACTCACTGGTTTTTTGAGCGCCAACAAAGAAGACAACACTAACATTCCAACACCTTGATCCGTGACCCCTTCCTAGTGGTTGAGTCGTTTCTTGGTTACCTCTCGGTGGATATCCTGAATCATTGCATTCTTTCTTTTCTTGTTAGTTGTTTTCTGCTGCTTTGTTTTCATTCCTAGTATGCTTTGTTCTCCACCTCTTATGATTTTGGTTTTCCTTTTCTTTCTTTTTTTTTTTTCTTTCTTTTGTTGTCTTGTTTTTTTTTTTCTTGTACTTTCATGGTTTCTTTTCCTAGTGTACTTTCATTTGCTTTAATAAATTTCGTGGTTCCACAATTTTTTTTGAAAACCTTGGGTCATCTCAAAATCTTTATATTCGTCTGTTGGAGTTTGTACTTTCTTTTCCTTTAATGAATTGTGGTTTATCCACCTTTTCAAAAAAAAAAAAAAAAAATCCTTATATTCTTGTGTAGTACCCTTTATTTGTTTGATGTTACCAGAGATCACAATTGTTGAGAATGTCACTATAAATACCGATCCAAACTGGAGTTTTTTGTTTTGGATAAGCTGGAGTTCTTTTCTAAAGAAGGGAGTATTTTTAGTATTGATCAATAAATTACACCAAATCCCTCCCCTTCAAGGTTGCATGGTAGGGTGGATATATTAACTCGATTTGGTTTCTGAAATATCTTCTAATTATGCATATGGTATGACTCTAATCCCTCCCCTTTAAGTCACATTAATTGGTGCACCATTATACATGCCCCCTTGACATCCCTTATAAGGGGGTGCTTGTCACCTTTGTCAAAATAAATAAATTATACCAAATGTACAATGATGACTGTATGTAAAACAAGAGTTTCATAAATCAACATCTCATAAATCAAAAAAGAAAGATAAACTTGATTTTGGATGCAAGAAGTTGTTTGAAAATGCTAAATATATTATTGTCCACTGAGAATTTTCTTCAAAGACATTCCCAGCAAGATAGTTGTAATTGTGTTTTTTGTGGAGATTATGAATAGTTCAATAGCCAATTTTTCCTAAGTCTTTCATCAACTTGGAAAATAAAATATCATGAAGAGAAAAGATGGGAACATGAAAATCCAAATTATCCAATGTCCCAAAATCAAAACGACCGGTGACTTGTTGGTTAATTATTGTATCCACAAGCTAATAGTGTGTATTTCGGGTTATGCATTTGATACTTAAATTGTTATTATGGAGATGTGATTGATCATCAGGACCCATTCAATGGTATTATGCAATGCTACACATTTTCATTTCATTATCTCATAAATTGTCACAATATGTGACATTCATGTGATTATGAAATTTTACCCAAAAACAGGTATCTATTCAGATGGTTTCATTGTGGAGCTTAAATTGTGACAATCTGTGACATTCTCGTGATTATGAAATTTTACTGAAAAACAGGTATCCATTCAGACCGTTTCATGGTGGAGCTTTGGCATCCATCCATTCAGCGGATTATGATAGTCTGCAATTTTATTAGTTTGCTTACATTTCCAATTGTTGTTTCTTGACCTTGACAAGGAATGTATGTATCTTGATACAAGTTTTCCATTAATCCCATGGACGAATGATGGCTTGTGGATATTTATTCATAAGGTTAGTCGTGTTTTTAATTTCAAGACGCTACCACCAATTGTACATAATCAAAATTTCTAGGTATGAAAAGATCAAACTAACAGAATTGATCTCCATAGTCAAAAGATGACTATCGTTACAATGACCAACACTGGACCTAGCTGAGTTCTATTTCATCTACGACTATGACACTTTGGATAAAAGATTTCTTAACAAATTGTTTCTAGGATGTCATATACATTATACACCACAAGTGGAGCACATACTCAAGTATTGTATTTTCTAACTTTTTTTTTTTTTTGTAAATAAAGTTGGTTTATTCATTTTTATTTTAAAAAAATTGTTTAAGGAGAAAAATAAATATATCATGCTATGGATGCAGAGATGAACTTTTTATTTTTTTCCTTTTATGGTTTTATATAAATTTTATCAAAATGTAAAATATAATTTGGGCGTCCTCATGAAAGATGAGTTGATTATTGCAGTAGTTTTCTTTATAAAAGTAGACAAACCATTGCTTTATTCAAGCAATAATTTTTTTTAAAAAAATATAGATAAACCACAATTTATCAAAACAAAAATAAATGAGAACAAACAAGACTACTCAACCAAAGGGCTCATAATCCAACAGTATTCGGGTTCTGCTCCAGTCTAATACATCTTTCTTCCATGACTTTCTAATACAAGTTTAGATGTTTGACACATGACATCTATGCTTTCAATGACATGATTTAAACTTTGATTCAGCTTCTTATTTTTTTTTACCCTATGATCACTTGCATCTGCAATGTTATGTATGACTTGGGCAATCCTCAAGTGCATGTTATCCCCAGATCTTGGATGCGAGCAGCTCTCAGTTTGGCAATGCATGGTTCTAATATGCATGTCCTCACTTTGTTTCATCATGGTAGAGACCTACCTCATTGGATCATGAAGCAATTGAAAACAAATGGATCTACCTTGTAATATTCTTTTTAGCTATCTTTGTTCTAGCGTTTTTTTTAGTATCTTCAGTTGTTGTACATTTTTTTGAATAAATGTGGATAAACTATAACTTTATTAAAGAAAAAAGACAAACGTACAAAGCAGAAAATGCAAGGTAAAAACAAAAAGAAGAAACAGAAAGAAGTCTCTCACCAGAGGTGAGGCACACAAAAGAAAAGAGGAGAACAGAACAACAAAACAAGTAAAAAAAGATCAGCGGGCTGGCGAAGACCACCGCCTGGTAACACAAGCCTACCCAGGCTGTCAGGGGAAGTAACCTACTCTAGCACTAAATCATGATCAGAGTCGCCGAATTGATTTGAAACTTTTGCGCTTATGAAGCTCAGGGAGCGCTTGATCCTTTGGGATGCTTCATTAAGTGATCGCTTCTGATCGTCAGCAGCATATATTCCACATAATGTCTCTTGAGGTGAAGTCCCAAAGACTCCGCTATTGAGAATTTAAAGATGGTAACCATGTGGTCCAAATCTAAGAAATGATTTGTGGAGAAGAATGTAAACCGTAGATTTGATTAATGAAGAAGGACCAAATTTTCGCTCCGAGAATTCACAATCAAGAAATATGTGTTCCATTGTCTTCGAAGCTTTGTGACAGAGAACATATGTGTCTGTGGCATTTTTTTTGGTTAAACCCTTTTTTGAAAAAGTTTGTGAGAGTAAGTAATTTATTCTTCCACGCTAGCCAACAGAATAATGGGATTTTGCTTGGATATCAAATTTTCCAGAATTGAGGGTATTGCGGACTACACGTGCCACCATCTATTACGAACTTGTAAAATGATTTGACCGAAAAGGTTCCACTTTTTTTCAATACCCAAGTGTTGTAGTCATTCTGATCATTAGAGCAGTTTGGTATTACATCCAAGAGTGGAGATAGATCATCTATTGTGGCTGTTTGAGCAAGATTCTCTGCTGAATCGAGTTGCTAGAAGAATTGTCTTATAGTTATCCAACGGGAAGTATAGTTATCACAGGTGTTCCCTTTTTCTTTTTATACATCTTTTTTTTTTTTTTTGAATAAATAGCTTGTAAAGTTCTTAAAAAAAATCCATCAAAAATTGAAAAGATAAAAAAGACCAAAGCCAAATAAAGGAAATACTCACCTATATCACATGCTTATTGTAAGCGATAGATCTAGCTTTATTTTTATTTTTATTTTTGAATAAAGTGGATAAACCATAATTTTATTAAAAAGGGCAGAATACAACAGGACAGATTTGAGAAAAGTTAACCAACTACACATAAGAAAGCAAGCAGACCGAAATCCTCACTAGGGGTGAGAGATACAATGAACAGAAAAAAGTAACAATAACACAGCGAAAAAGAGAGAGGAAGCTGGACCGGCGAAAACTACCTGTCTCTAGCTTTATTTTGTATATAACTTTTCTTTAATAAAACATTTGCTAATTTTCCGCATCGATATCTAGGGCCCGAAAAATACTAGGAATTGGAGGAATGCTAACCTCCGTGAGTCCTTCAAGCATCCGAACAACCAACCCCATTGTTGGCCTTTGGCTCTCCAAACCTTGAATGCACCAGCAAGCAACTCTACAAGCTATGATTAGTTCATCCATGTTGGCGTTTCCCTGCAATCTATCATCCAACAAGCATTGAACCGTATCTTCTCTCACATTCACTGCTGCCACAGCAGGGAAATAATAGTCATCAGACTCGCCACTCTCCGCTAATTGCTCTGTGTTTCTCTTTCCTGATATTATTTCCAATAGCATCATACCAAAGCTATAAACATCAGCCTTTGGTGTGATTGCTAATCCTGTAATCCATTCCGGGGCCAGATACCCAATGGTTCCTCTCATGCTGGTTAACACATGACTGAACTCCCTGCCAAGCAGCTTTGCAAGACCAAAATCAGCCACCTTAGGGTTAAACTCAGCATCCAAAAGTATGTTCTCTGGTTTGATGTCACAATGGATGATACACTCTCTGCATTTTTCATGCAGATACTCTAATCCTCTGGCAATTCCAAGTGCAATTCGATAACGAGTGGACCAGTCTAAGACGTTATCATTGCCACGAAAGAGACGCGAATCCAGAGAACCATTAGGCATATAATCAAAAACAAGCAATCTTTCTTTCCCTTCAGCACAGAACCCGCAGAAACGAACTAGATTGACATGTTGAATGGTCCCAAGCGTGCTCACCTCCGTTCTGAATTGCTTCTCACCTTGACGAAGTCCTTCTAGTTTCTTGACAGCAATAGCAGTTGAATCTGGTAACACACCTTTAGAAACAGAACCAAAGCTCCCGGCGCCCAGTTTGTCGGAGAAGTTCTTGGTCACACGTTGCAAGTCACTGTACCTGAAGGCCACCAAAGGTCCCATCACTAACTTGAAAGCTCTTCTTCTCCTTATCCTTATTGTTACCAGAGTACAAACGATCCCGAAACAAACCAAAGATGCAGCTACCAGACCGGCAACAAGACCAGAAACACTTCCTTTCTTGTGGTGATTTGGAAGCTCAGAAGCAGCTAGACGGAGGTAGAGAGTTCCTCCACCTGATCCTTCATATTGATCTTGAAGATTATACAAATCACCATACCATACAGTGCAACCTGTGCCATTATAAGAATAGGCAGTGCAAGAGCAGTTATACAAGCAAGCCTGCATACATTCATCGTCACTACCAACTTGCAGACTCTGGCCATCATCAGGCAATCTCACACTGGACATCTGGAAAAACTTATCTCTCTCACCAACGTAATCTGAGCCAGTGCCATCACAGTACTGTAATTGTATGTCCCGGACACAACCCAGGCTGTGATCGCTCAAAGCCCAGTCTTTTGGTGATCTTTGGCTGAATCCCTTTACGCAAAGGCAGCTCTCTCTCAGCTCGTTGCAGATGCCGAAAGGACCACAGAATTTAGTGACGTCACACTGGGCTGGCGCGGCGAAGATTTGAGTCCATTGTCGGTTGACCTCCAGCCACAACAACGCCTTCATCTGCCCCGAGACATCCATCACATAAGCCGCATAAGGAGTGGTGGTGTTGTCGAGGAGGGAAAAGGTGAAGTAGCTCTCTTCAGAGGTATTAACAAAGGTAAGTTTGAACAGGTATTGTGATGTCATCTCTGGCAATTTTGTGAATATAAGACCATTCCATGGCCCTGAAGTCCAGTAGATCTTGCTCATGTTCCACTGGAGCACGTTCTGGGTATCCTCCAGATTCGAGTTGGAGAATAATCCTGGAGCTGGGTCCTCAGAGTTCTTCCATGAAATGATTCTCCGGCTTACTTTAGTTATTTTATTGAAACTGATCTTGCATCCAGGAAGCCACATATGAGTTGGGTTGTCGAAACTCTGCCAGAAGATGTTAGAAGAGTTGTCAGGATCTCTCAAGACAAGGTTCCCGTTGTCTTGGAGGACAGCAACTGTGGAAGAATTGGAGGGGATGGTGGCGTTGGTGGACCATACGAGAGAATTAATGGATTGGTCTAGAAGAGCTAAGTTACCGTCTGGGGAGATATGAAGCAGACACTTGGTGATGTCTGAGACTGGGGTGGCTCTGTTGGCCACCCAGACAGGGGTCAGCTCTGAGACTCTTTTGTACCATATTCCGATGTAGAATTTACTAGAGGCCTTATTTTTTGTGAAGAAACCAAGCTCAAAGTTACCACCTACGGAGAAGAGGTTCTGGTCACCAGGGAGGGATTGGTTGCTGGTGATGGAGTCTGATGCATGCGAGGAACAGATGGCTAAAGGGACGATAGATAACATGAAAGCAAGGAATGTACTTCTGGGAGTCATGTTTTGGAGTTTTTGTGGTAAGGCAAGAATGCTCGAGGGCAAGTGACGTTGAAGAATGCTGACAAAAGTTAACATATATAATATGCAAATAAGACATACTAGTAGTTCTATGTCTCCCAAAGCAAACTACGCATTGAGCTTCTTTGACGGGCTTCTATGACCAACCCTATGATGTCAGTTGGACACCATTCTCCACTGAATAATCTTTTTACTTGAAGTAACAATCACTCCAGAAATTTTTTGACTTTTATTATTTTTATTTTTTATCTTTGAAAAAGAGAGCAAACATGATAGGAGCGTACAACCTCTGGTTCTCATATTAGAGCGGAATCATTACTTTGTGATTTCCCATTTTAAATAACCATAAATAGGAGTGAGGGAGAAGTGGTGTTTGAATGATTATAGATTAGTGGTTTGTCCACTTTTTATAAAAAAAAAAAAATGACTATAGATAAGAATGAGAGAGGAGTGGGTGAGTAATGTGTCATAGGGCTAGTCCCCACCGGGTACAAGGCCTCAGAACCTGATTCAGAGTAGACAAAATATGACAAACCAACGAGGAGAAAATATATATAAAAAAATGGTATAGAAATACAACATAGACCTACAGATACAAAAATCCAAAGTACAAATACATGTTTTCAAAAATTTCAAGAAAATGACAACCCTAGGGGATCCATCCTAGCACTGACTGAATATCATAGTCTTAAGCACAACAACCTTAGAGTCCAGTACCTGAAAAAATAGAAGAAGAGAGGTTGAGTAACTCGGTTACTTAGTGAGTGGGGCGAAAACAAGTGGAAAACTCATAAATACCAGCAAAAAAACGGAAAATGGTTATCTAAACATTTCCAAAACATAATATTTTTCCAATTAGACTAAAACAGGAAATTCAAAAGTGTGGTTCAAAAAAAATATATATCGGATTTCCAGAATGATACAAGTCTCCAAAATCAAAAGTTAAACAAAATACATAGTATAATAATCTAATTAAAGAATAGTTCCAAATATGCCATTCACCAAAATTTGAAACCCAGAAATGCAATATCAAAAATACAACTTGAAGATAGGACAAAAAGTTTGTATCTTTGCAGATAATCAAAATCAAAAGTGCAAAGCAGAAAGTAACAGATTTTAGTATATGTCTCCAAATTCATTATAAATGCCAGAAGTCATTTGTTTACTATCGGTGACCCAAGCCATAATTACAGAAGTCATTTATTTACCCTCAGTGACCCGAGACAGAATATCAGATGGTCGTTTATTATATCACTGAATGGCCACGGTGCCAGAAGACCGCGCGTTAATTATGCCACCGAACGGACAGGGTGTGAAACTGCAGTCTCATTTTTCATAAATTCTTGTTGACAAGGTTAGGATTTAACCCCCCACTGACAGGGTTGCACATCGCTCATTTGGAGACCAAAACAATCAGATACAAAATATTTGCAGAGTACAAGTTCAGAAATTTCTAAATTTCACAAGTTCACATATACTCAGAAATACTGATAAATCCCAAGATTTCACTTTAGGGACAAATAAATAGATAAATAGAATAAATTATATAAAAAGAAAGCAAATGATACAATAAATCATTCAAACGAAACATCATAGTCGAAATACAGAGTATTCACAATTTTTTTCCCAAATACTCACACGAACAGAAATATAGAATTTCATAATCCAATTTAGTAAAGAAAACCAGACAAATTTTTAAGATAACAAATAATTAACAAAAGCAATGAATTGGATAAGGAATAAAATAAAAAATACTGAGTATATGATCAATGATAATATGAAAGTAGATTCAAGGGACATGATAATCACATTAAGCAAAACAAAAGACCAATGGGAGTGATTCTATCATTCCATAACAAAATAAGCCTATAAAGGCTAGAACATCAAAGTCCTTCCATCAAACTTCAATCACAATAAGTAGCTCATAATTAATCTCAATGCCAAGGCCATAAACACCAACACACAAGTAAATCGGCACGGTGTGCTACAGTGATAGCTATAGCAACGTTGGCCCTTAATTCATCACATACATACATATATGATCATTCATGTTTCTCTTTTATTTCCATACACTAGCATGCTCAACAATTCCATATTGAAAGTATTACATTAGCATTGGCTATAATTACATATCCAATCCACACCCATGGTTTTTCCCATCATTTCAATTTTATCAACAATGCATCTTATCATAATTGTCAATTTTAAAAAAATTATCAATTCAAAGACATAAACCTACTTTTCCCCCTCCATCACTAAACTAACCTTGAAACATCATGCAGCATTAACCATTGTATGCTATATAATACATTTAACACAATTCTAATTTAACATTAAATCAAGATTACCTCCAATATCAAAGATGCAATAACACTAAGGCAAAATCACCACCTTTTCAATTTTTTACCGGGCATAATTGTCATGTCACCTCACTCTTAAAATTCCTTCAACTCTAGATTCATACCACTCAATTCCACTAGATTCAAATGCAACTCATATTACCATTTTCATTCTTGAACATTTATGCTCTTGCATTATTTTTTTTTACATAGGTTTCCATCAATGCCTAACTTTTTAAATGAGCATACGTCTCTCCCCTTCTTTATCTCCTTCACATAATCCCAACATACCATAAAAACATAAACAACCACTCCCATGTGAGAGACCGGCCCACCTCAGTGAGACCCAGAACAGAACTCATCACAAGCCAGGTATTGTTTTGCTTAGCCGCATAATAATTCGCACTCCCTCGGAGTCGAACCCGCGACCTAAGCCTTTTGTCTCACTTAAAGTGAGAGCTCTCACTTTAAGTGAGACAAAAGGCTTAGGTCGCGGGTTCGACTCCGAGGGAGTGCGAATTATTATGCGGCTAAGCAAAACAATACCTGGCTTGTGATGAGTTCTGTTCTGGGACTCACTGAGGTGGGCCGGTCTCTCACATCCCATATCCAAACTAAGTAATTACATAAGCATAAGTCTCTTACATGATTAAATATCATTTGCCAACATGCCCAAACATTTGTAATTTACATCCATAAATAAACATGCACACACTCTTCACATGTGATGATTAGGATCATTATTGACATTTAAAAGAAAATCTCCGCCATCACTAACTTCAATCTCTACAAGTGTTCTATCAAACACTTGCACTAAAACCACAATGACATTTCATCGAGCACTTTACAGGCATCAACAAACCTTTAAATAAATGAATGAAAAAGTCAAGGGGTAAACTTGCCATTTTATATTCAATGAATCACAATCCCTCTACAATCCCCTCATTTTTGAGAAGAGTGTGATTCTCTCTTCATTCCACCTTATTTACTCCTTCATGCCACATCCACTCCCATTGATTGACATCCAAACATGGGTGTGGTAGTCATTCCCACTCCAATACTTGCATCTGGCACCTTAAAGAAATTTTCGGGTTGCAGTATCAAATGAAAGCTATAGTGATGATCCGAAAATGCTACAGTAATGACAAAAAAACTGGGTTATAACATAATGAGTGAGGGTTAATAAATGAGGAGTGAGAAATCTTCTCAAAAATGGGAGAATTGCTCATTCCTTGAGGTGAAATGTCTATTTGCCCCTCGTATTTAATAATTAAAATAATAATTGAATTCAAATAATAATTAAATATATAATTTTAATACTAAATATTGATTAAAGTGAAATAATAATAACCAGTTATTAATTTAAATAATAATTAAAATAGATCATTTTAATAATAAATAATAATTAATGTTAAATAATAATAACTAATAACTTAAAATAAACAATTTAATTCAAATACTAATTATATAGATAATTTTAAGTAGGAATACCTTAAAAGTACCCTCTAAGTTTCACTTATTCATAGCCCAAGAAACGTTTCTTTTTGTAATAGTTTGTTCTGTTATAAAGGTAGCGGATGTTGACTGAAATGACCCTCAGATTTTTAAGAGAAAACATATAATATTAAACAGAAAGGTTAGCTATTAAACATAAAAAACAAATATTAAACTAAAAGGTACAATATATTAAGTGAAATTTATATGGTTATATATAAACACGTAATGTTAAATGAAAACTATACATATTAAGCATGAAGTATATGTTGTAAGATAGAATAAACTGACTGAGTGAGTTGTAGTAACTGAAAAGTAAGCTATAAGAAAAAGAAAGGTATGTCTAGGAAATTCATATGTCAGAGGATCTATTTGAAAAATTTTGAAACTTTTAGGGATTTATAATTCATTTTCCCTAATTTTAATAATAAATAATAATTAATGTGAAATAATAATAATCAATAATTAAAATAATAATCTAATGCAAACAATAATTAAATAAATAATTTTAATAATTAGTAATAATTAACGTGAAATATTTTGTTCAATCAAAAATAGCAATAATCAAAATATTTTTAAATGAAAAAAATTATAATTTTTTAATCTAACATTCTTTTTTGTATTTCCTTGCATTAAGGATATAAAAGTCTTTTTCACCGTATTTTCTTCTTTATTTTTTTACTTCCCAATAAATTACCCTTTAATAACTTACCAACCCAAATACATTTTTTATTCTTATGACTACTCCACTACCCCGCATTTCTATTTCTATTCAACTCTTCTCCATTCCCAATAAGAGAACCAAACACCCTCTAAGTGTGAATTGAAAGTGTATATACAAGCCAACAAACAAAAGAAGAGAAGGACAAAATAACACAGACTGACAAACATGAAGAAAGGAGAGGAAAGCTGGAAAGGCAACCCATGACTCAGGAAGGCTCTCTTTCTCGGATGAGGTGAGGACATAAGATCACATGCATATGGTCGGATCTGAAACCTATGCATTAGGGTGCGCTCGTCGTGCCTGGAAGGCCCTAAAAACTAGATGCTTCTTCTCACTACTTCAACTACTTGCTCTGATTTCTATGATTTAGCTTTAGGAACTGCAAGGACTCAAAAGAGTAATAGATGATTAATTTGAAATTGAAAATGTATTCAATACTCGATTTTTTTTTTAATAAATTTATAATTTATCCACTTTTATAAAAAAAACATTAATTTTTTGTAAGCCAAATATGCCAAAATGATTGCTTTAGCTAATAACATCCAGCCATCCAGGAGGCTTTATTTTCAAAATTTGACTAGTTTCCCAAAGATCCTTCATAGACTGGCGGGGTTTGACTTTTACACGTAATAGCAAGGACTTTTTGTAATGTTTAACGCTTAATGCCTCATTCAGCAAAAGTTCCATGAAATCTCTAGTAAGTAAATGCTCCATGAGGAGCATAACGTGCCCACTAATGATGGGCCCACCTATATTTCTATATTTTTAAATGAACGTCCGGCCCACTAATATTAGGGGTTTGCACATATCCAAGAATTGATCATCGGGTGGCCATGACCTCTCATTCATTGGAAAGAAAATTTTGCATAGAAAATTGAGTTGCAAATTCATTTTCTTACTAAAGACTTTTTGTGGCACCATGTGCATGGTGAGATCCTTTTGTGCACAAAGAGACTGATTATTCGTACATTGGAGACCTTTACTCATCATGTGTTGGGTGGGATTTGAGCATATGAAGTTGAGCTAGCCCAATGTTGGATATTTATTTTTAAATGTTTCAATAATATATTTAAAAAAATGTAATTTTTTATATAATAACTAATTATTTTTATTAAATAAATATTTATTATAAATAATTGAAATGTTGTTGTTCTTGTGTTATTGTGTTTTTATTCGTTTATTTTCTTTATTTCTATACTTTTTTGTGCTTTAGGTTATTTTTTTAGTTTGTATTGGTTTTAATTTTCTATAAATCAGTGATTATGAACTTTCTAGGATCACACAAATTTTTTGCAATCATAACCACGGCCGGAGGCAATTGAAGAGGAATTACTAAAAGCATGAATAGTTCTTATAAATTGAGAGGCACAATACGGAACGCATGAGAAAAGCATACCACAATGAAACAGTAAAATACAAGCCACACACTGAGCCACCCAAATTCAATAGATATAGATGCCTGGAACAAACTAAATCCGAGCTAAGAAGGCACAACAAACTGATTCCCTCAGTCTAAGATGTCTGAAGATAATAAGCTTTCACTATAAAAATCCACGGCTTTGTGATAATGGAACCAACCGGCAAAAAGCATTAATGATGCAAAGACCAATCCACCAATTGCGGTACAATAGAGTTGTAATTCATTAGTTATTCCAGATGCTCGCCAAATCTGAAAAAAACCGGAGGTTATTTGTATTCCCCGGAAACCCCGGTCCACATCACCATTCAATATTTCAAACAAGACTTTGAAGGACACTAGAAATTGGAGGCATATTAACCTTGAGGAGCCCCTCCAGCATTTGAACAACCATTCCCATTGTTGGCCTTTCACATTCTATGCCCTGTATACACCAGCAAGCAACTCTACAAGCTCTGCTTACTTCATCCATGTTGGCCTTTCCCTGCAATATATATATATATATATATATTACTTCTATCAACATTATTTTTTTTAATAATCTTCTATGACTATCAACATCCATCAATTCAATAACAAAAGTTACTTGCCATTAATTCAATAACAAAAGTCCGTCAAATAAAGTGGCTACTGGTACGTCAACGTCAATTGTCCAAAGACAATAAGAAAGAAAATAGCGACACATTCCAAGGAATAAATTGGTTTATTTTATGGACGAAAGAAAAATTCAAACTGTCAAGACAACGGACTGTCAACAACAAGCACAGTGACGCGGTATGCATGACAACAATGTATCTGTCGTCCCGTTAGGTAGTGATCTCTCCGCCTTGCGGAGTCCCCACTTCGTGGAGTCCACGTCTAGAAATTCTTTATATATATATATAATAAATGAGTAAATAAAAAATATATAATATAATATTTTTTTTTATTAATAAGGATTGATTTTAATTAGTATCTAATTCATAAATAGATCTAGATTATTGGATTATTTTTTTAAAAAAAATTATCAGGAGATGAGGAGGGGGCGGGAAATCCCTATCCATGATGGAGGAGTGAGTGGGAAGACGTTCCCCTTCCCCGTTCTGCACAGTGCCCATCCCTAAATGTAGCAAACATTTAGTGAAATCAAAAAGTCTTTGGTCTACTTAAAAATTGATTTATAAAACTTTTTATTGTTTGAAATCCAAAATAAATACAGAAGATACATATCATAATTTAGACGTGGAGTAGTCTATTCTCTCTTGCAGCTCGACATGTGTTACCAGATAGTAGTCTTTACCAATATACCTCCCTTTTTCAGCTCCCATAGTTTCTTTCTCTTTTTTCTTTGTTTTTATATTCGTCACCTCTTGTGATTGACTTTAGTTTGTTCTTTTTTTCAGTGTTTTTCTTTTTGTGTTTGTCTATTTTTTTTAATAAAATTATGATTTATCTATTTTGTTAAAAAAATAAAAATAAAAATATTAAAATAATCCCAATTATAAGAGTACATTTCAATCCCAGCTTCATCAAAGGAGTGCACATGATTGTGATTAATTGTTGGTGAGGAACATACTTCTAACATTTAATTTGTTTATTTTAATTAAAAATTAAAAAAATTCCTAAATCTATATATATATATATATATATATATATATATATATATATATATATATATATATCCACGACAGTGAGAAGTGTAGTTAAAAAAATTACACAATATAACAAATTGCAATATTTATAATAACTTTAAAATTTTTTAAAATTTTATGATGCAATTGATTAATATATGGGGTAGTTAAAGCTTATCATGTTTGAAATAATATATTACGGGCGATAATTCCATAATAATAAATTTTTATTACTATGCAATTCTAGAGGTGCAAGAAATACAATTCCTCCAACATGGATCCATATTTTCTTTTTATTGAATAATATAGATAAAGTGTTAATTTATTAAAGAAAACATGGATCCATATTAGTGGTGAATATACAATGGATAAACAATCCTATATAATATTGGCTCATAATGAATAGCTGTGAGAGCTAAATTTTCAACCATTCCCTTGCACAGCTTGTGGTTTACCACTCAACTTGTGAGAGACCGACCCACCTCAGTGAGACTCGGAACAGAACTCTGCACAAGCCAGGTATTGTTTTGCTTAGTCCCACAATAATTCGCACTCCCTCGGAGTCGAACCCGCGACCTAAGCCTTTGTCTCACTTAAAGTGAGCGCCTCTCACCAATTGAGTCGAACCCGCGACCTAAGCCTTAGGTCGCGGGTTCGACTCAATTGGTGAGAGGCGCTCACTTTAAGTGAGACAAAAGGCTTAGGTCGCGGGTTCGACTCCGAGGGAGTGCGAATTATTGTGGGACTAAGCAAAACAATACCTGGCTTGTGCAGAGTTCTGTTCCGAGTCTCACTGAGGTGGGTCTGTCTCTCACACAACTACCGTTTGTTTCTCACAAAACAAAATATTCTGAGAATTACTTAGCTTTTTATTAAGAAATATGTTCTGAACGTCGTTTACGTAAATATAAGATCATCACCATTTATTTAATAACACCTGGAAAGGAGTTTCTAAGCTGATAATTCCGAATCCTGCCCTGCACCATGAGAATCAATAACAAGGTCTTGAAGAATTCTAGAAATTGGAGGCACGGTAACCTCCAAAAGCCCCTCCAGCATCTGGACAACCAATCCCATTGTTGGCCTTTGACTCTCCAAGTCTTGAATGCACCAGCAAGCAACTCTGCAAGCTCTATCTACTTCCTCCATGTTGGCCTCCCCATTCAATCTTTCATCTAACAAACAATGAACCATATCTTGTCTCACTTTCATTGCTGCCTCAACAGGGAAATAATAGTCTCCACTCTCCGCTAATTGCTTTGTATTTCTCTTCCCTGATATTATTTCCAAAAGCATCATACCAAAGCTATAAACATCAGCCTTTGGTGTGATTGCTAATCCTGTAATCCATTCAGGGGCCAGATACCCAATGGTTCCTCTCATGCTGGTTAACACATGACTGAACTCCCTCCCAAGCAGCTTTGCAAGACCAAAATCAGCCACCTTTGGGTTAAACTCAGCATCCAAAAGTATGTTCTCTGGTTTGATGTCACAATGGATGATACACTCTCTGCATTTTTCATGCAGATAAGCTAATCCTCTGGCAATTCCAAGTCCGATTCGATAACGAGTGGACCAGTCTAGAACGTTATCATTGTTATGAAAGAGATGAGAATCTAGAGAACCATTAGGCATATACTCGAAAACGAGCAACCTTTTAGTATCTTCAGCACAGAAGCCACGTAAAGAAACAAGGTTAACATGCTGAATGGTTCCAAGAGTGCTCACCTCTGCTCTGAACTGCTTCTCGCCTTGACGGAGGCCTTCAAGTCTCTTAACAGCTACAGCAGTTGAATCTGGTAACGCTCCTTTAAACACAGTACCAAAGCCACCAGCTCCCAGTTTGTCCGAAAAGTTCTTGGTCAAACGTTGCAACTCGCTGTACTTGAAGATAGTCAAACCTCCCATCACTACTTCGGAAGCACTGGCCATCAGTTTTCTTCTCCTCCTCGTCCAAACAACAAGCATAAAAACAAGTACCAAGCAAAACAAAAACGCAGCAACGCCACCAGCAACAATCCAGAGAACCTTCCCCTTCTTATGATGACTTGGAAACTCAGAAGCTGCCAGACGGATATAAAGTGTTCCTCCATCTGATCCAGTATACTGGTCTTGCAAATTAAGCAGGTCTCCATGCCACAGAGTGCAATTGCTACCGTAAGAATAGGCAGTGCAAGAGCAGTTATTCAAACAGGTTAGCTCACATGCATCAACACTCTCAGCTTGGAAAGGCTTACCGTTATCAGGCAACCTCACACTGGACATCTCAAGAAACTTATCCTGCTCACCAACGGAAGTTGAGTTGTTATTGGCATCACACTGCAAATTTGTGTTCCTAAAACACCCTCCACTGTGATCATTCAAATCCCAGTCTTCTGGCGATTTCTCGCTGAAACCCTTGATGCAACTGCAGTAAGACAATCTCTGCTCGTTGCAGCTACCAAAAGGACCACATAGTGCAGTGACTTGACATTTGTTAGATTTAATCATGTTGTATTAGTTAGTGTTTTGTTACTCTTGTTGCATGAGTTTGCATGAGTTTGTGTGCATTTGCATGAGTTTGTGTGCATTGCATGAGTATGTGTGCATTAATTTCTGAGATGTAGAGTGTCCATGTTAGGAGGTTTGAATGGGTCAGCCACGATGTCTTGTCGTGGGTTTGCATGGTCAAAGCTGAGTGCACGTTATCCTAAGCATGTAACTACCTGTTAATGTATCTATAAATATAGATGAAAAAAATAGAAAAGTTGCAAGTTTTGCAGCAACAAATATTTCTCATTGTTTCACTTTGCATGAAACTATATACTAAACCATAGACGAATCCCCGATTGGTTCCAACAAGTGGTATCAGCGCCGGTATTACGTTTGATCCTACCGAAATGTCGGAGCATGGAGCCGGTTCTCTTTCAAGATTTCCATCTGCATCTAGGTTCCGCGACCAAGGTGATGGCAGTGGCGGAAGTGGCGGTGACGGCCACAACGTTGTGGTGCAGCGAGTGGTGAAGGAGACTGGGGGCACAGTGGTTTATCCAATGTTGACTCGCACGAACTATGGTGATTGGTCTCTCCTGATGAGGGTAAACTTGCAGGCACAGGGACTATGGGACGCGATCGAACCTGGAAATGCAGACTACCGGGATGACCGGATGGCATTATCCGCCATCCTCCGATCCGTGCCATCCGAAATGCTGTCGACTCTCGCCGTCAAGGACACGGCCAAGCAAGCATGGGATGCTGTGAAGACCATGCGAATGGGTGCCGAGCGTGCGCGAGAGGCAAAAGCGCAGACGTTACGTGCAGAATTCGAGTCCATCAGGTTCAAGGAGGGTGAAACGGTAGACGACTTCGCCATGCGGCTCACCGGTCTAGTAAACAACCTGAGAGTCTTGGGCGACAATATTGACGACGAGAGGGTTGTGAAGAAGTTCCTTCGTGTCGTTCCTCCGAGATACACGCAGGTTGCGATTTCCATTGAGACTCTAGTCGATCTGAAGACGCTCACTGTGGAGGAACTCACAGGACGGCTCAAAGCTGTCGAGGAGCGATACGAGCTCGGCAACGACACCGGTGGCACAAGTAGTAAATTGTTTTTCACTGAAGAGGAGCGTTTTGTTCACCAGAAGAGGAGAGAACTCGGCGAGGGTTCCTCTGGTGGAGAGAAAGGAAGCAGCAATGGTGGTGACAATCGTCGCCGTGGCAAGCAACGTGGTCGAGGCCGTGGCATGACAACAGGAAGCCGTGACATGACCAAGGTCAAGTGTTTCAATTGCAACATCTACGGACATTTCTCGAGGGAATGTCGAAAACCACGCCGTGAACGCAAGGAGGTGGTGAATCTTACGCAGGTGCAAGACAACACACCGGCATTATTGATGGCTGAGCATTGTGATCTCATTCAAGTGGCCGAGGATGCATCGGAGATGGTGTTTCTTAACGAGGAAAAGGTGTTTCCAGTTGATGCTAGTAGTGATGTATGGTATTTCGATACGGGAGCTAGCAACCATATGACAGGAGCCATGGAGATGTTCACGTCGTTGGATGACTCAGTGAAAGGCACAGTGAAGTTCGGAGATGGCTCAGTCGTAGAAATCTGCGGAAAAGGCACTGTTATGTTCCGATGCCAAAACGAGGAACATAAGGTGCTTACTGAGGTGTATTTTATACCTCGGCTTCGCAGCAACATCGTTAGCTTGGGCCAGCTTGATGAGATTGGATGTAAGGTTATCATCAAGAATGGAGAGCTGTCAATCTATGATCGTGAGCAAAAGCTACTCGCACGAGTGCTGCGTTCAAAGAACAGGCTATACACTTTGTCTTTGAACCTTGCCGCACCTGTGTGCTTGTTAACAAAAGTGAATGACGTGGCATGGCGCTGGCATGCACGCTATGGTCATCTCAATTTTCGCGCATTGCGTGACCTGGGCATCAAGAAGATGGTGGAAGGTCTTCCCATCATTGATCGTGTCGAGCAGCTCTGTAGTGGGTGCATGCTTGGTAAGCAACATCGTATGTCATTCCCTAATGCAACGACGTACCGAGCAGAGCGAGGACTAGAGCTGGTGCACAGTGATCTATGTGGTCCAATCACACCGGCGACGCCAGGAGGTAAAAGTTTCTTTCTCTTAATTGTTGACGATCACAGCAGATTCATGTGGATTGAGATGCTTAAGTCTAAGGATGAGACATTTAAGCATTTCAAAAAGATCAAGGCTGCAGCAGAGAACGAAATGGGTGTCAAACTAAAGGCAATCCGCACAGACCGAGGTGGCGAGTTCAATTCCAACGAGTTCCGTGATTACTGCGATGAACTAGGAATCAAGCGATACACCACCGCACCATACTCACCGCAGCAAAACGGGGTTGTTGAGCGGCGAAATCAGACGGTGATGGAGATGGCTCGAAGCTTACTAAAGAGCATGTGTGTGCCAGCTATGTTTTGGGGTGAGGCCATAAAGACTGCAGTGCATATTCTAAACCGAGCGCCGACACGGAGTCTCGATGGAAAAACACCTTACGAGGCATGGTACAGAAGAAAACCACGTGTGCATTACTTCCGAGTGTTTGGTTGCGTTGCACATGTAAAGAAGATCGGTCTTAGTGTGACGAAGTTATCAGACCGATCAAAGCCGATGGTGTTTTTTGGCTACGAAGAGGGATCCAAGGCCTACCGCGTCTACGACCCGGAGACTAAGAAATTACATATAACACGAGATGTTGTGTTTCAGGAAGAGAAGAAGTGGGACTGGGCGTCAAACTCATCTGAACCCATTCACGGTAGCATCGATTCTTTCGTGGTTGAATATGTCGCCGATCAAGTTGGTGGTGTTTCATATGATGACGTCAATGCGACCCCAACAACTAATGCAGGAGCGGTGGGACCACAAGCAGTTGACTCTCAAACAATCACAACACCAAACACAATTACACCAGGTTGCAACGAGTGCATGACACCACCTACCAACACATCTTCTGACTTGGAGAATACACCGCTGCGCTACCGGATGGTGTCGGATATCTATGATACAACCCAGCAGGTGACGTTCGGATATGATGCCGAGTTTAACGATATCTGTCTTCTTGCTGCTGAGGAACCTACTAGCATTGATCAAGCAATGACTGAGACATGCTGGAAGCAAGCCATGGACAATGAGATACAGTCCATTCGCGATAACAACACATGGGTGCTCGTCAATCTCCCTGCAGGACATAGAGCCATTGGGCTCAAGTGGGTATTCAAAGTGAAAAAAGATCCTGCAGGTAACATCATCAAACACAAAGCTCGTTTGGTCGCGAAGGGTTATGCTCAACGACAGGGGGTGGATTTTGACGAGGTATTCGCTCCGGTGGCACGTATGGAGACCGTGCGACTGTTGATTGCACTAGCAGCTCATGGCGCTTGGCAAGTTCACCATATGGACGTTAAGTCCGCGTTTTTGAATGGAGAACTCGTCGAGGAAGTGTACGTGCAGCAGCCTCCTGGTTACGTTGACGACAAGCACAAACACATGGTACTCAAGCTACGCAAGGCCTTGTATGGTTTGCGGCAAGCACCGCGAGCATGGAATTCCAAGCTCGACCGCTCGTTAACTTCGCTCGGTTTCGAGAGAAGTCCTCTAGAGCACGCAGTGTACAAGAAAACAAAGGGTGACGCGTTGCTGCTCGTAGGGATATACGTTGACGATCTAATTATCACCGGTTCAAGCGTCAACGACATCATGCAATTCAAGGATCAAATGCAAAAGCTGTTTGACATGAGTGATCTTGGTCCCTTAAGTTATTACTTGGGAATCGAGGTTAAGCAAAGTAATGACATGATCACAGTGTGCCAAAGCAGCTATGCGCACAAAATTTTGGAGCTTTCTGGCATGGTTGGCTGTAATCCATGCTTAACCCCAATGGAGAATAGATTGAAACTGAGAAGAAAGGATGGTAGCTCCGCAGTTGATGCCACTAAGTATCGCAGCATAGTCGGGAGTCTACGATACCTAGTGAACACCAGGCCGGACATTGCCTATGCCGTAGGTATTGTTAGTCGGTACATGGAGGCACCTACGATGCAACACATGGCGGCCGTCAAACACATACTGAGATACGTGAGCGGCACGGTCGACTTTGGGTGTTGCTACAGGAAGCACGTCAAATCGGAGATCGAGCTGGTTGGTTTTAGTGACAGCGACCTTGCTGGTGACTTAGATGATCGCAAGAGCACCAGCGGAATGGTGTTTTTCCTTGGTGCAAGCCTCATCACATGGGCGTCGCAGAAGCAAAAAATTATTGCTCTTTCATCATGTGAGGCAGAATACATAGCAGCGGCAACGGCGGCATGTCAAGGGATGTGGCTCAGCCGATTACTTGGAGATTTAAGGGGCACCGTACCTTGTGAAGTCAAACTACTTGTAGATAACAAATCAGCAATCGAACTATGCAAGAACCCAGTGCATCACAACCGCAGTAAACATATTGACACGAGGTTTCACTTCATTCGTGAGTGTGTCGAAGACGGCAAGATAATCGTGGCACATGTCAGCACCAACGAACAGCTTGCTGATATTCTAACGAAGGCTCTCGGACGCACCAAGTTTATTGAAATACGACAGAAGCTGGGCGTAGTTGAAGTTAAATCAAGGCACCATGATTAAGGGGGTGATTTGTTAGATTTAATCATGTTGTATTAGTTAGTGTTTTGTTACTCTTGTTGCATGAGTTTGCATGAGTTTGTGTGCATTTGCATGAGTTTGTGTGCATTGCATGAGTATGTGTGCATTAATTTCTGAGATGTAGAGTGTCCATGTTAGGAGGTTTGAATGGGTCAGCCACGATGTCTTGTCGTGGGTTTGCATGGTCAAAGCTGAGTGCACGTTATCCTAAGCATGTAACTACCTGTTAATGTATCTATAAATATAGATGAAAAAAATAGAAAAGTTGCAAGTTTTGCAGCAACAAATATTTCTCATTGTTTCACTTTGCATGAAACTATATACTAAACCATAGACGAATCCCCGATTGGTTCCAACAACATTGAGCTTTTGGCTCAAACCAGAACTGCGTCCATTCTTGAGTGATCTCAACCCAAGTTAACATCTTGAGCTGCCCGTTGGCATTCAATATAACTCTACTGATGATGTCGCTACCTTGCACAAAGTAAGCCACGTATTTCTCCTTGTCAGTTTCAACGTAAGTAAGGTTGTAGTCATGGTTAGACGACATCCCATTCATCTCTGGTATTCTAGTGAACATGCGCCCATCCCAAAGCCCGGTATTCCAGTACGTCTTTGACCTGTTCCACTGCATGACATATTGGTTGGCTCCCTGAGGATCCATCTCATAAGAGTAGCTTCCTGGTGTTGGGTCTTCAGTATTCTTCCATGCAATAAGCCTTTGTTTAACTCCAGTGAGTTTATTGAAAGCAATCTTGCCACCAGGAAGAAGAGTATCTGTTGGGTTCTCAAAGGTCTGCCAAAAGACTTCAGTGGAGTTGTGGCCATCTCTCAAGACTAGGTTTCCATCATCCTGGAGGACAGCAACGGTGCTGGAATTGGAGGTGCTGGTTGTGTTGGTGGACCATATGAGGGAATTAGCTTCATTAAAAAGAACCAAGTTGCCATCCTTAAATATCTGAAACACACATCTGTTTGGGTCTGAGACTGGGGTGGCTCTGTTGGCCACCCACACAGGAGTGAACACTGAGATCTTGTTGTACCAAATGCCGATGTAGAACTTGCTGGAGGAGTTAACTTTGGTGAAGAAACCCAGCATAAATTTGCCACCTTTGGAGATTATCTTTTGATTTCCAAAGAGAGATTGGTTGGTGGTGATGGAGTCTGATGCAAAGGAGACGGAGATGGTGTGGGAGAGAAGGTAGAGTACCAAGAGGAGAGGAAGGAAGGCAGTTGTAGGAGTCATGGTCGGAAGTGAACAACAAGAGAAGAGTGGGGAATGGTGCAATAAACACACGTTAAAACGAATCTCATCGTTGTTGACCATCATAGTCTCGTGCTTAGAATTTTTTGTAGAATAAGTGAACGAGACGTCGAGAGAGGAAGTGGTGAAGTGAAACACACGTTAAAAAGATTCTCAGGGTGCTTGGTCCATCATAATGTTGTCTTATGTTTAGATTTTGAGTCTTTCTATCTTTAATCAATTCTCTTTATTTTCTTTTTATTTGATTTATCTTTGTTTTTGCTTTTATTTATGGTTGTAATTGTTTTCTCCATCTATCTTAATTTGGTGATATTGACTATTTTTTTAAAAATAAATTTATGGTTTATTGCTTTTATCAGAATAAATAAATAAAAATAAAAATGAATAAATAGACCATGACAAGCATTACAAAAATTATATACCACCTTTTCAAAAAAATAAAAATAAAAATTATATACCACTAAAGTCATTTTCATAAACCTCTAATAATCCAGCTTGTGCAAGACAATCAGAATACCAGAATATTTAGCTTCATTAATTTTATAATATTTGCTATTATCTTAGTTTAGACAATTGTGTGTTTATTTGTTAAATTAATAATTTCATGTTCAATAAAAAAAATATTTTTTTAGAATAAAATAAGTAAATCATAATTTATTGAGTAAAATAACAAAAGTGAAATAAAACACCATTACAATAAATAGATTTGATAAATTTAAAAGAATAAACACTAGTAGACTGTAAACATTGAATTCTCAAATGAACCAAAAACAATTAAGTTTTGGTATATTTACCTATATAAAATGAATTAAATAAAACAAACTATTTAGTTTTATAAATTATATATAAATAATTTACTTATTTCGAAAATAGATAGAGATAACTTAAAGCCAACAGATATGTCATATTTTTCATTTGTCATATTTTTGTTTAATATCACTATTTAAAATTTGAAAATGACTATGTTGAATGGAATGCATTCAAAAGGGCATTGTAATTTTTTTCACTTTGTAAATAAAAATAAAAATAATACAAATAATAAAAAAAGAAATTAGATGACCCCAAAGAAAGTGGGTACTTTGTGATGAACCAATTTTAGAAGAATATGAAGACAACTGGAATTTCATTATCTAAACTTAGTATTCCATTAAGCCATAAAGCGGCAACATACCATAGAGTGTAAGCAAAATATATTTAAATTCAATAAATAAACAATACTATGTCAAATGAAAGTCGCTTCTTGTACGCAACCTCAGTCGCTGGTTGACAATAATAAAGAAGGATATAGTGGCACGTTCTAAGGAATCATTTAGTTTATTTTATTGATAAAAAAAGTCTAAAATAAGCGTAAAGCGCACAACGACGCACTGGCAACAAGTACAGCCAGTGGTATGTTCATGTAAGACAAAACAATGCAACAATTTTTTTCTTAAAAAAATAAATTCTAAATCTAGGAACACAGTAAGGAATAGATAGACTCAAATCTGGTTAAGATCCTAACACCTGAATAACTCATGTGACTTAGAAGAATTGGATTAAAACTAATCAAATTAGAGCTTCATTGCTAGCTTTTTTTTTAAAAACTTTTTTTAAATAGATAAACTATAATTTTATTAATAAAACAATATAAAAAATCACAAACATACAATAAAATAAAATAAAATAAAATAAATCCACCATAAAAAAAAACACATAAAAATCATTTTGAAGAATAAATTTACATTTGGTGGAGGGTCTCAATCTTCGATGGTATATGCTTAATCTCAATGTAGAAGTTCAAATTTTTTTTTTAATAAAGTAGAAGTCTAAATTCTCTGTGGGTTTTGTGTGGTTATTTGGAATTTATTCAGCATATATTCCACCAATGCACTGTGACATGTGGGGTGTCCTTTGACTTTTAGAATGGTCACTTTGCATGTGAGGAGATCGATTAGGTACCAGGTGAATGGTGTAGTCTGTGAATTATTAAATAATATTATGACATGTCTCAAAAATAAATGAAAAATATAATAGAATAAACTCTAAATCCATCTCGACTATATTAGCCTATAAACACCTATTAAAAACTACATGGTTGACTCTATATAATATAATAGAGTGTTATGCATTTTTAATTACCATTATTGTAATCAGAGAATTGATGTTTAACTTTTTGTATAAATTAATGATTGAAGTTTAGTGTCACTACTATGATCGACAAGTATGATAGATCTTAACACTAAATATTAGGGGAGCCAAAAAGTTCAATTGCAAAATAATAAAAACATCATGGCACTAATTTAAAATTTTTTTAATATAAATATATACCTTACCCTTTTTTTAAAATAAAGCACACTTCATTAAGAAAAAAACGATACAACATGAGAAACTATGAAAAAATAGTTAAAAACAATAGCAGCGACACAAACAACAAATGACCAAAGCTGTCCATCGAGAGTGGAGCAAGGAACAAGACAAAACACAACTAGAAGACGCTAAAAGCAAGAAAACCGCCATGAGATGAACCCCAAAGCGACAGGAGGTGGGTGAACTAGTTGGTGACATCATCGTGACTATCATTAGGGTCGCGCTCCTCGAGCTTGGAGAGCCCTGAGAACTGGATACAACATTTTTTTCAGGTCCCGACGAAGGTTCATCGAGCTTCTGTCTTTTAGAGACAGGAACTGCATCCACCTAAGTGAAATACAAATAGCAAATTTTAATAAACATGGAGTGTAAAGATAAAGTTTCAGAACTAAAAATGCAATCATTTCTTCCAAGCCATAGCTGCCAAAAAATTGCCCCAACAAACAGGAAGCAGGATGGCTGGAGCGTGGCACTGATACTCCTAAGCCAAGGGTCCCACAAGTCTGAACTAGACTCTAGGGCATGCTGAAACCCTAGGACACATGCGAAGCAGTACCAAATGGAATTGGCAAAGCTGCATCTGAAGAAAAGATTGCCTTCTGATTTGATAACACTATGACAGAGGACGCAAGTAGCAGTAGGCAACTTATTACAACCTCTTGCAAACATGTAATCCATCGTTAAAATTTTATGATGGGTAATGTTACATCTTATCCCGCGATCAATAAGAAAACGATAGAATGATTTCACTAAGAAACTTCCATTGGGGGTAAGTTTCTAAGATTTATGGTCAAGGAAGCTCATGTTAGGCGAACTGTTTTAAAGTTGTAAGGCATCAAGCACCACATGTGGACCGGGGAGAGAAGCCCTAAACGATGTGAAAAACTCCCTCACAGTGCACCGGGGTGTTGCAGATCTAGCAAACTCACCAGGCTAGATATTCTTCGGTGCTTGTCCCATATAACAATTGTCTAACCAAAACAAAGTAGCAGACCCATTCATAATATTAGGCTGCATGCAGAGTTTGAAAACTTCTAACACTGCTTGAATACCTTGCCAGAAAAAAAGAACTCCAACGCGTAGGTTTAGGAAAAAGAGGCAAGTGCGGGGCGTGTTGGAGATAGTTAAACTACAACGGCATCCCTCCACACCAATCCTTGGTTTGAGAACATTCCCACCACCACTTACCTAACAGGGCCTTATTAAACTCATCAAGATTGAGAATACCCCACCCACTTTGCCATTTGGCTAGCATAGTCATTTCCAGATAGATGACATTTAGAGCTGTCAAGATCCGGACCTCTCCAAAGAAATTCACGACGAATGCGATTAATAGACTTAAGAACCCACTTCGGTAGCTTGAAGATAGACATCCAATAAATTAGAATAGAAGAAAGGACCAAATTAATCAGGGTAAGTCTACCACCTAATGAGAGGAAGTTCACATTCCATGGACCAAGTTTTACTTTAACGAGTGCAATAAGTGTTTCCCAGTCCTATTTTCTCAGCCTCCTACCTACAATTGGGACCCCGAAGTAAGTTACTTTGAAGACATGACCTCAAATAGAAAAAAATAAGTTTGATGACAAGGAAGTCCTCTTTTCCATGATGTACCACTCTTTGACAAAGGTGGATTAGGATTTATCAACCAGTTGGTCAATCACTTTGACAGACGGGTGGCGAGAATTTTAGAGATGATTTTCAGGGAGGAGTTGATCAATCTGATCGTTCTATAATCAGATGCTGAAGTTGGGTTTTGGGATTTGCGAAGAAGACAATATTAGCCCAGTTAATCTTTTCTAAATTAGCAGAGTGCGAGTAAAAATCATTACAGAGGTTTATCACATCTCTCCCAATAATCTCCCAATATTTCTGAAAAATGGCCAATGGCAAACCATTAGGATCGGGGGTTTTGTCCGCACCCAGGTCAAAGGTTGCTGCCTTGATTTCTGACTCTGAAAAAAAAATCCTCAAGAGTTGACAAATCAACTGCCGACTTAATGGAAAAAAGTCTAGGTTAGTCAAAAATGAAATGGTTCGGGAGAATTGACCCAAATTGGGAATGAAACAAGGTGGTGAAGGCCTTGCTAATCTCCTCACTATCAATGTAGTTTACTCCCTTGTAAAAAACATGATTAATTCAATTCTTGTTGCGATGACTATTCACAATGCTATGAAAAACACCTAGTATGCGCATCCCCTTTCCTTGAGCCATGTAACACACGACCTCTGCCTCTAATAGGTTTCTTCTTGTTGGAGGGTTGTGGCTAGGGCCTAGTTAAGGTCTAACTCTTGCGCTAATTCTTCCGGTGTTAAAGTACGCTCTTCCTGGGAGATGTTGAGACATTCAATGGAGTGAAGAATTGCAAGTTTGCATTCTTTGATGGCACCGAAAGTATGCTTAGCCCAAAGTTTCAAGCACTTCTTGAGTACTGTAGTTTTTTAGACAGGATGAAAGCACCACAACCAACTAGGTGCAACTCTGTCCACCATTCCCGAATTAAATAAAAAAAAACCTCATGGGAAGTCCAGACAGTTGTGGAAGATTCTAAAAAAATGGGAACATGGTCCGAACTAAATTGCGGAAGATAACTCTGGTGCACCATGGGGAATAACAGAAGCCAGTCTTGTGAGACCAAGAATTTGTTGAGCCTAACCCATACTAGGTGAACCAACATCCTCTCATGGGAGGCTCAAGTAAATTTAGATCTTGGAGAAGCTCTTGGGCCTTGTGGATGTCATCCCAGTTTGGTTGGCCTGAATTCTTGTCCAAAATTGAGAAGATTAGGTTGAAATCTCCACAAATAACCCAATGGATTTGCGGACAGGGGTGCAGTTTCTAATCTCCTACCAGAACTCTGTCTTATGGACTTTTGAAGTTGGACCATACACTGATGTGCACTGCCAAGAACGCTGATGAAGGAGATTGGTGAATCTTACTGAAAGACAGTAAGTACCGGAGTGAATAAGATCTCCCAACAGAAGGGATCCCTTCCACCCAATAATCATTCCTCCAGAAGATCCCTGTGAGGGGGTGAAATAGAAGGGGTCAAACTAACTACCTCCAATAGGTCGAAAGATCTACTTGTCCATTATTGCTAACTTGGATTCTTGAATACATACAACGTCAGCCTTATAGAGGTCCAGAAAATCCTTAATCACATGATGCTTAGACGGCTTGCTAAGGCCCCTAACATTCCAAGATATAATATTCATCATCAACATGAGCCTATCGGGATTCTCTAAGGGGACCAGGCTGATCCTTTGACTAGTCAGCTCTAGATGTCTTTAATCGCCTAATGTGTTCAAAGCAAGTTGACATATGATTGTTATCATCCTTAAGGACAATGTCACATATAAACGAATATTATACAAGTTGAATATCAATCCAATAAGAAATTAAAGGGGCTTAGATTGAATGCCTTTAGGCGAGTGGCTTGAAGACTTTTTTTTTCTTGGTCAAGTGTGGTGGTTGGGCCAAGTACCTTGCGTCTTCATTCCATCTAGAAAATGGTATCTTCTATCTGTGGCTGCGCCGGGTAACAAAGGCCACCTAAATGGGGGCTGCCCCAATTAGAAACTTGCTGAGACACTGGCACATGTGCTAGCTCCTGCTCGGTGCTTGTCTCATCAACCCTGTCTACCTCCTCAAGCTTAGATATTGGTTGTGCAATACTCTCTCATGCCAGGCAAGTGTCCTCTGCCAATACCAGATCAAAATCAGACAATGACGCCTGCACTAGGTCCTCTGGTTCTTCCTCATCCATGTCCTCCATAATGTCTGACCCTGGGAGAAAAGAATCGAGCCACAAGATGTTGGTCTTGGGAACCAAAGACCAACATCCCAGAATAAAATGCCAAATAAATCCGGGAGTGATCGGAAGACCCTACGGGGTTGGGCAGCATCTTTGAACACGTCAGGCAGTCGATCACCTGAACGGTCTTGGGTAGTGCAATGTTCGGTCCTCTATCAACTGAATCAAAGAGAGCCAACAATTGATTCTAACTCCTTGAGATGAAGTAGCCCCAAGAAAGGGCCTGGATTAAATCAGGTTCACCCTTGTCAATGGGCTCAAAATGGCCTTGAATAGTGTTACTTGAGTTAATGGGTTGAGGCAATTCAGGCCCAATGGAGAGAATACTTTGGGATTGGCTCTCATCCACAAATCTCTCAAGCACAGCCTTTGATATGATTTTAAGTGAGTGGGCCAGCTCTTCAAACACATCAACCACATGATCTAGAGAGATCGTTTGGCCTCCTCGAGATACGTGCTGCTTTTTCTCGCAAAGCACCGAGATGGGATGCCTCGCAATGTGGATGTTAGGACTTGTAAGTCCTCAGTCGTTTGATTTCGCGCCTCGTGGTTAAGCTTTGCATGGAGAGTACACACACACACACATATATATATATATAGTGGTTAAGCTTTGCATGGAGAGTACACACACACATATATATATATATATAAAGTAGGATATTTTTTCGTTTGTGGGGGTCTATTAGTAGGAAATTTTTTAATTTTTTAGGGGTATATATATGTTAAGTAAAAAGTTTTTGCCACAGGGATATCAAGTCGGTGGACCATCTCTTTTTCAAATGATCTATTATTGTCCATATTTTGCTCGAATCCTAGGTTTTCAAAGACTCTCAACGTCTAGTTTTGACCCGTGGGGGTCTTGGCTAAAGGGCTTGAGTAGTGCGTATAGACCTATTTGCTCTTTATTAGCAAGGGCAATTATTTGGCTAATTTGTCTAGAAAGAAATGATTGTATTTTCAACTTTACTTTATTATTATTATCTTCATTATGTTTTAAAATATGTCATATGTTTTTTTCATGGGTGGATGTAGTTCCTAGTGCAAAAAGGCAAAACCTCGAGGAGCCGTCGACTACGTATAGACATTGTATCATGCTCTCAGGGTCTCCCACACATGAGGAGTGCGACCTTGACGATAGCCGCGACTATTCCACCGACTAGTTTGTCCATTCCATTGTGCACATCTGCTAGGCAGGAGGCCTTCCACTAGTAGCTTTTGCCCATTCTTTTTCTCTGCTTTTGTTGTGTTTGTTTTTCTATTAAAACCACAGTTAGTGGTGTTATTTTTGTTTTGGTCTGTGTTCCACTCTTGGAGGATGCCGTTGATTTGTTTTTATTTACTTCTAGCTGTTATATGTTTTGTTTCTTGTTTGTTGGCTTATACTTTGCTGTTCTATTTCTTTTATTGTATTTGTGGTTTATCTAGTTTATCAAAATAAAATATAAAAATAAATAAAATTTTCAACCTTTAAGGGGGCCAGGGCCCCTCAAATATCTATTATGGTCGGCCTTGATCCGTAAATGGCAAGTGCTTGTGATGGCCAGTCATTCTGAGGAGAAGGTTTGAAACCTTGCAGGCATCCACACAACTGAGCTCGATCATCATCACAAACACTGAAAACTCCACAGATGGAGTGAACATCACATGGCATTCTTGGTTGAGACCAAACCCGTGACCATACTGCACTATTGTTCAGCCACGCCCACTGCAATATCTTTCTGATACATCAGCAACTGATCTTGTGAGGAAACTTGTGTCAGAGAGAGTGTAAGTGATGTATCTCACTCTCCACAAAGGCATATTGATAGAGATAACTGACCATCCATTCGCCACTGGTCCAGTAAATCTCTGAGCCATTCCAGGACTGAACCATTTGATTCTTTCCTCTAATGTCCACACCAAAAGAATAAGGCCGAGGTGAAAGATCATATGGACTTCTCCATGAAGTGAGTGTCATGTATTCCTTTGTGATCCTGTTCCAGCCAAGCCGCTATCCTGGAAGCCATGTATCTGTTGGATGATCAAAGCTCTGCCAATATACCATCGATGAGTTCAACAAATCCCTTAGAATAAAGTTTCCAGAGTCAAGCAGCACAGCAATGGTTGATTTTGAAGCAATGGAAGTAGCATTAGTAGACCAAACTGAAATTTTGAATTTGTTAAAAAGGACCAAGTTTCCATCTTTCGATGTTTTCAGTTCAGCCAACAAGGAAACAGACACCGGTTTATCTCTGTTAGCTACCCAAACTGCTGTTTTTTCAGGTCTCTTTTTATACCCATTGCCGATGTAGGAATTCTGAGACTTACCTGGCTTGAAGAAACCAAGTTCAAAAATGGCACCTAGGGTGACAATGGTTTGGTTTCCTGAGAGAGACTGTCCAAGAGACAGAGTATTAGATGCAATAGAGGGGTGACCATTAAGAATGAAGGAGAAACAGCAGTAAAGGCAGGAAAGAAGCAACAATCTGAGGGCAGACCAATCCATGGTGATCCTGGTACCAAAATCTCTTTCATAGACATGAAGGAGCATCAATCAGTATAAATTTCTGGGAAGCCGAAGTACAGTTGAAAGACAAATATTCCAGAATTTAAGTAATAATTCCTGTAGATATCAATACTATATTCCTTCCTGTTTGTTTAGTATTAGATGAGCTGACATTCAACTTCAGTGATAAGCTGGTCGTAGGTACACATTTGTTTAAGCATTTGCCACATCAAAGCCGAACACCTAGAGAAGGATAATAGCTCTAATGATATTATAGAAGATAACCCGATGAATTGACTTTTTCTTTTTTTTAACTTGAAAAGTTCATGGAATCAATTTAAGCGATGAAAAGAAATAAGCTAACGGACAACCTCACTAAGTGATTGTGTAAAAAGAACATGCTGAACAAATAAGAGACCATAGTTTGAAGACTAAGGTACCTATGATTGTTCACTATATATAAGGCGAGAAACTATAGTTATAATATTTAAAGTCAAAGTCACATATTGTGGCATCTGTAACCACTTCACTATATATATTTAAGAGTAAAGAAGGATGAACAAAAGGGCCAAAGTTCAAAAAATTGGTTGTCCAAAAGCAGGACTTATTTTGGATGCAACACTTCTAAGTTGTAAGGTGCCTGTGATAATTACATCACAGGTTAGACAATTTCATCATTCAACTCAGATTCGTTTACTGCCAACATTTTCCACAATGTCTATGCCTCATGCTACCCTTTCTCATTGCAACCTTTGTTTCTATTAGTTTTGGAGGCAGAAGGTTGAAGATGTCTTCCACATTTCACATTTGATCTGTTCAAATTCTGATGCAAAACAGCTTTCCTGTTAAGTTTCTTGCGGAAAGAAGCATCCAGATGATTCCCTCTGACTTTTGTGCTGATCTCACTTCCAGAGACTGTACATAATTCACAGTTGAGATTATCAAAGTGGTGACAAGGATGGATATCGAAAGAGGAGGCAGACACAATACCAAACACGTTTTTGGGCAGCACAGTCCGCATAAGCTCCTGTATCTCACTGAAGCATGCATGGTCAGAATATGGAAATGAATATGAATACTCTTGGAACTTCCAAGGAGGTTTGATCTGATCTCCAGCCAATTTTATATTTCCATTTGCAGATCTTTTCCTATTATTCCTACTTTGCTCACTGCTATGACCTTCTGATTCTGACAGACCAACATATCCAAAATCCTTCTCAAAAGCTAGAGAACCCCATGTAAGACCAGAAGGCATGATACCTATGGTGGGGCACATAGTGTTCAGTCCCTCAAGTGTATTTAATGTAAAACTATACCTAGGAACAGCTCGGACCCTGGTTAGACTGGTATCTGTTGTAAAAATATCATCGAAGCCAAGAATGTGCATGGTCTTCAAGCGCTCTGGCCATACCCATATCTTGCAGGAAGATCAAAAAATTAATGACCGTGTGTATTATTTACCTCAAGCAATAAACAACCTGATGTATGTGTAAATAAAAAAAAGAGAAAAAAAAAAGACCATCAATCAATTAGATATACATCCACTTGTTCTTAGCAGATAGAGGGAAAATAGCAAATTTGGCACAGCAATCAATGTTATCAAGGCACATGCACAATTAGTTCTCATGGAGAAGTTTGAGGGGCAACAAAGAACTTGAATTTTTGGAACTAGACTGAGTAGGGAAACTGCATTTAAAAAAGTAGAATAAGGTAGATTACCTTTACGCCCAAAGCTTGTGAAATATAAACCAATAAGTTTTCTTTCCCCAGGTTGTCAACAGCAATTATGATTTCATCATTGGGATGCTGCTTTATAAAATCAACTACCTATAATTCAAACATGCAATTATCCTCAGAGAAATACTTCTACAACAAATCATTACAACAAGGCCAAAAATATAAAAATAATAACTCAAACAAGCAATTATTCTTAGAGAAATACTTTCTCAACAAATCATTACAACAAGCCCAGGAAACATAAGAACAGAAGGGAGAAACTTCCTGAGTATACAATACAAATCATATCAGTGGGTTAAACTTCCAGAAAGTAGAAAAAACACAAAAGCTGACACACTGACAAGACAAAATGCACATAATGCAGAACAAAGTATATATCGAAAGCAACAAGCATCTCCACATGTTAACCATGACAATAAGAAAAGGCATTTGATTACCTGTTGGGCGGCAACTTCTCGAGTAGGAAATGAAAAGAATGGATGACAGTAAGTGTTGTCCAAGTAAAGCAAATCTACTCTTTCACCTCCCAGAGCATCAAGAAGGTTTCTCCTAGCCAGTTGTGCCCTTTCAGAGTCCAATTCCCATCGAAAATCCCCAGTATGTAACACAGTTCCAAATTCACCACGGAACAAGTACATCACTGCACCTGACCAAGATCCGAAATTTCCAGTTCAATAGCATATCTAGCCAATCAAATTGAACATATAGATTTGGAGAAGAAGACAGCGCAACATTCAATTAAAATTTGAAGAAAACAAGTAATGAATACAATGTTTTCTCATAATTCCTTTTTGCAGGAGCAAAACGTGTTCTCCTACCAACAATAGTGTGAGAAATATCCAACAAATAGCAGTACTTAATTTAACTTGACAAGAAATGATTTTGATTTCAAAGTGAGAGCCAATGTTGGAAGCCTTGAAGAATTACTAGTATCAAATAAAGAGGTAGTTTGTTGTATGCACGACTTCCAGTGAAAATTTGCGCATTCATCTAAAAAGTGAACGTCTAAAAAGTAAACGCGCAAATATTAGCTGATTATCAACAAAAATTTGTGCAACTATAAAATCAATTAGATGAAAAGAGATTTTTCAAGCAAGAAACCCTGAATAACAGAAACATCCAACAGACTCCATCGTCATCAACTGACACGCATACATAAATCGCCCAAAAAACCTTAATTTCTCACTAACAAATTCCAAGAGGCGACTGATAAAGAGAAAGAGAAACAAAAGATTAAGATCAAAGGGAACAAACCGGGGCAGTGATTAGCGTCGATTGGGGTGACAAGAATATGGACCTCGGATCCAGAGCATTTGGAGATCAAAGTGATGGAGTGGGTGAAACCAATCTCCAGAACCCTAATCAAGGAGGAATCAAGCCCGGGGAAGCGAGAGGGGAGGAGGCGGGCGGTGATGGGAGAGCAGAAGAGGGGCCCGCGGGTCCATAGCGAAGAGAGGCCTCTGGTATGGTCAGCATGGAGGTGAGTGAGGAAGTAAGCCTGGCTCCCTTTCACCCATCGATCTATGGAGACCAAGCCCTTCTCCATTGACGGAGCTCCGAGGTCGTGCCCTAGTTTTCCTCTCTTTTCACTCTCTTCTTTGACAAAGCTCTTTTTACTCTCTAGGATGGCTTTATGGCGGGAAAATTGTAATTTGTTTTTTTTCTCAAACAACCCTCTTATTTTGCATATTTATATAAAATAAATACTTTATATATTTGTATATTGTCATCCTTTTATTATAAATATAAACTAAAAATTTTAAAACACTATGTTAAATTTTCAGTCCTTGATGTTTATTTTTGGCAAAGGTGATAAGCGTCACCCCCACAAAGAGATGTCAAAAGACAGATATGTATGGTGGTGCAAAAGTTATGCTGGCTTGACAACCTCGTATGGATTTATTAACTCGCATATACATCGAGACTAGGAAACTCTAATCCATAAATTCACTAAAAGACTCCTAGCCTGAAAAGCTTCACTCCTATCCTTTATAGGAAGACTCACTTAACTCAGGTCTCACCTCTATTCACATATATTGGATGTCAATCTATAAGCTCCCTACTTGGGTTAGTGAAGCAATAGATTTGATTTGTAGTGACTTCATATGGCGCCAGGGACGGAACTAAGATTTATTGGTAAGAGGGGCTAAGAGCAAAATGTCAAAGAAAATTCATTCAAAATAACAAATGTTTCCAATACAAAATAGTGTGACGATGTAATCTTTTGATTAAAATAATCTATTTTATTATGCATTTTTCTATATAGATGTAACATTTTTTTAAGCATTTTGTCATGTATACTTTAACACTAAATCTTATTTAATTATATATACATACATTGTGATTGATAGGGACGCAAGCATATATGTGCTAATCAAGTATTAAAATGTGCGTGAAAGTAAGGTATTGATCCACAAGAAAGATTAAGATTACTAGTACTAACCCTAATTCCGAAAATTAGCCTAATTGAAGTTGTGATGTTGTGCAAAAAAATTAGAAAACAAAAGCTAGAAATACAAAATAAAGGAGTAGAGAAATCAGGAGAAGAGGCGATGTCCGGGCATAGCATCCCTTTAGGGTTTTGTTAAAAGTAGGATGACAAAGGTTGTCTAAACATGCAATAACATTTGAACCGAGAGATTTCCTAAATTATACTAAACACCTCTTGCAAAGGGTAAATAGTAATTGAATCAGTAAAGTGCTGATACAGTCACTATACAATCACTTTACACTCCGTGAAATCTCAATGTGAATTGACAAAAAAAAATTTTTAAATAGGTAATCCTTCTTGCAAAGAGATAACCCCTAATTCAAATACAACATAGAAATACAATTTCTCCTAAAATCTATTCTACATGATTGTAAAGAGTGCGGAAATAACTTGTGAAACACTCGGGAGGATTGAGGGAGAAAAATTCTTCAAAGTACCCCATTTATAGGCTTACTTACAATCACCTCTAATCACGATATGTCTATGCTAGGTAGGTATTTCTATATGTCACAAAACACATCAATTATGATAACTAAGGCTTTCGCCATAATATCAATTATCCAATACAAATACGCAATTAGATTGAAATAATATGGATTACAATTAGGAAACAACTAAATCATAAGAATCCACAATCAATGTTAAAAGATAAAACCCTAGAATTTAGCTATGCCTAAACATCTAGAAAATTAGCCCTCCATTAATGGAGGACAAGCATTCAAATTACAAGGTACGAAGAGAATAAACATACGCATTAAAACTCTCTTCTCAATTGTGCCGAAAGTTGATCACCAGAAAACTCCAAACAGGGGGGAGCTAGATGATTTATTAAGTGGGGTCAATATATAAGTATAATAATATTACATATAATACAAAAAAAATCATATATACATATACAATTATAATTAAAAAATATAAAAAATACAAATAACAAAGTAAAATAGAAGAAATTTCGTTAAAATTTTGTATTTAAAAAATAATCTAAAATAATTGAAAATTGAAACTGATCTTTAGAGCTTAATCAAATTCATTAATATAGCTTGAAGGTGAAGAGAAAAAAAAACATTGCCTTTTTAAGAGTTTAATTTTTTAATTCAAAAAAAGACTAGGTTTTGATGGTGCCTTTGTTAGATTTGAAAAAAATTAAGAAATAGCTAAAAAATATCGAAAATGAAAAGGATAAAAAGTAGTTTTAGTTTTATATTTTCTAAAGTTATTATAAAAAAATAAAACACAAAGCCAAAAAATATAGGTCTTAAAAAACATATTCTTTTAAATTTTTAATATTTATATAATAACTCACATGTTTTTTATAAAAAGTTTTTGTCAATATTGGATATTGACCCCAATTGTTTAATTTAATGGGGTCAATTTAACCATTTTTCCAAATATATTTATATATAATAAACAATTTTAAAATATTTATGGGGTCATTTGACCCCACAATTTGATATAATAAACAATTTTAAAATATTTATGGGGTCATTTGACCCCACAATTTGATATGTGGCTCCACCCCTAACTCCAAAGAATTTTCCGCAAACACCAGCTAGCAAGGTAAACTTGAAGGCTACGATTTTCCTCCCCTTGATAATAGAATCAAATCTCTTTAAAAAATCACCTATGAAGCCCTAAAGATTTGCCTCTCTTCTTCCCTTGCTTCCAAGAATAGAATCAAAGATTTCCCTAAAAATCCTCATCAGATCAATTTATACTATACCACTTATGGGCACAAGGACATGGTTGTAAGGAGCTTTTATTCACTGTTTTGCTCTTTTGTTGGTCTTGTTGTGGACCCCACTACATGATTAGATCACCATCGTTTGATATAACCCTGATTAAATCCCAACCATTAGATATACTTTTAAAATATATATATTTAAAATTATATATCGTTATTTTATCCGTATTGTTTGATTTAAATTTTTATGTTATCATTTTTTTTAAAACCACGATCTCCACCGCCCACGATCCCCTACGTTGTAAAAGAAAGAAAACCAAAAGAAAACTCCCTTCTTTCTTCTCCTTCATGGTGGTGCCGACGGCAAGGACGAGTGGATCTTATCGAGAGTTGTTTTGCTTCTTTCAAGGTAGGACCTTGGAGCTTTGTGCATAGTTTTAATGATTATTACTGATGTTTGTTGGCTTTAGTTTTCTTTCTTTCTGAAACCCTGAAATTTGTTCCTCTTTGTGATTCATCTTTAAACCTTAAATTTAGCCCTTGAGTTTATAGGATTTGTTCCCAATTTGTACTTGAAGAAATTTTGTTTCTCTTTGGATATATGCACTTAAATATCCTCTTAGAATTTTTGACCATAATGTTTTTATGGATTTAACCATGGCTCAATGATGATGTCTTTCTTGATATATTTGTTGTAATGAGATATATGGTTGTTTGAGGCACAATCTTTCACCATAAGAAAAGAATTGTTAGCTGATTTAATTTGATAGGTTTCAGATTTTCATTTGTGATAATAGCAGAAATCTCTCTCAATTTTAGAGGTGTTAGAGGCATAATTTGGAGAGAATTAAAATAAGAAAGTTGTAGAGTTCGACATTGGCTAAGTTCTTGCCAAATTTCAGAATTTTTGTAGTTGTATCCTATAAGATATAGCCTTTGAATGCAGGTGCCTCAGGTAGGGTTTCTGGCCTTTAAGCGTTTTTTATTTATTTATCATTTTTTAGTCTGAATTAGATGTTAATTTAAATAGCAAAGTTGTATATTTTTTTTTTTTTGATGAAAAAAGTTGTATATTTTGATGTTACCTAAAGACCTGCAAAATTTCAGAATTTATGCATCTGTAGTGTGTGAGATATAGCTCTATTAGTATAATTATCTCGGATGATATATCTGTGCAGAACATCAATATTGATGGGTATTTTTGATGGTCATAGAGATTGATTTTGGTAAGGAGAAAAATAATAAAGTTGTTTATTTTTGAGTTATCTAGTTTTCAGTAAAATTTCATTACTTTTGGAATTGTAAGTTGAAAGATATGCATGTTTGAAAGAGATATGTCAGAATTATAATTCTGCAGATATAGTTGAGGGTTCAATTGATTGTTATTATTTGAGTAGTTCTCTAAATAATATAAATTTCGGATATGTCATTGTCTTAGGTGTCTATATTTCTCAGAATTTTGAAATTCATGATTTGAAAAGTATATGTAAAGTTGTGAGGGATTTAGTACTCAACAGTCATTAGGAAATTGTTCATATATATGCCCTTAGAGTGGATAATTGCTATTGTGCCCTCGCAAGATCCATATTTGGGAGAGTATAGTGATAGCTTGATCTTTTGCATTTGTACCCTTCTAAAAACTTTCTTTCAAACCCTTGATTATTGTAAAATTAATTTTGTTGGTGAAACTAATAGGTTACTTCCAATATAGGGTATTCTGAGAAACTTGATTCAGTGTGAGATTCGAAGTTGGGCGTTATTCAGGTAAGTAACACCACATATAAATGTATAATTATATATATAATTTCTGGTTATCAATAATTTTGAATTTATTTAAATTCTTTTAATGCTTGATTATATAATATTAAAACGTTGTTGGGTTTTGAACTAGTTTCTGTTATTATATACTTATTAAATTTTTAAATTACTTTTCTTTCCCTGAAACATTAAGTCTCACATTTTGATCATGTATGCTATTTTTTGAACGTTTATGTTTGTAAATTGTTTTGAATATAACTGGATTATTTTTACTGTAAACAAATGGGATCATGCATATGTTTGTATGTTTGCTCGACAAATTATTCTGCAAATTCTGTTCTGCCCTGACTTGTCTAAAATTCTGAAATTATGTTTTGTTTTTAGATAACAAAGTTATTTTGATACAAATACGTTATAGTCTCCATTTAGCTAGGCAATAACCCTGTCATTGGGGGTAAACACTGACCATGTCGACATGAAACTCTGACTCTGTTAAGAAACTATAGTTTCGCACCGTTCCGTCAGTGAAGAATAACGGCCTCTGATATTCTGGCTCGGGTCACCGAGGGTAAATAAATGAGCTCTGGTATTCTGGCTCGGGTCACCGAGGGTAAACAAATGATTTCTGTTATTTTGTTTTGGCCATAGTGATTTGGAGACATATATTTCTGTTTGCTATTAAATTGTATTTTGTTGAATTACTTTGATTTCATGAACTATAATTTTGATAAATATTTGTAATATCTGGTATGATTGGTTTTTTTTATTCTGGATTTTTGAAAATTTCTTATGATCCCAGTTATTTTTAGTGGGTTGCTTACTGGGATGTCAAGCTCATAATATTTTTGTTGAATTTTTTCAGATTTGAAGTGAATAGAAACAGACATCTTAGTGAGCTAGCGAGATATAGGTTCTGAGGCCTTGCATGCCTATTGTGCTATGCACTATGGGTTTGCGGCCGTTTGTGAACGCACCGGGTCCGACGAGCTAGGTTCGGGGAGTGACACTTGTATTTCTGTCTTATGTGCTTCTTTTAGCGTTATATTTAAAAAAAAAAATTTACGAACCAAACAACGTTAGCATTAAAAATAAAAAGAGAACAGACAGAAGCCCCAAGACGAAAAAAATGCTCAACTTGTCAGGGGTGACACCGGCTAAAGGAAATAGAAAAAACAATATTGACAGGGGAAATCCCCCACCAAACATAAACGGAAAAGACAAGACAAAAGAGGATAAGAGCAAATAGATAGAGGTCAACCGCCCAACCACAAACAAAAAACGCATAAAACCAAGGGGGTCGATGGATCAAGGTGAAATGCTGTTAAATGTGTGGATCCTCAATGCCGCTCCTAAAAGCGTTAGAGGCACTCTGGTTGCCGTGTAGGGACTTAGCAAAAGAGAGGTTGCGCCTGATCAAAGGAATGAAGGCCTCCAAAAGGACCTGCACTGAGCCAGGAGAGGCAAAAAACCAAGCGAGAAGCAACCAGTCAATTTTACAAATGATCCTAGGGTCAATTCTTTTAGGGTTCTCATGTATTATTTGCCTTTTCTTTTAATATTATTGAGGTTTATGTTTTAAAATAAAAAACATGCATGTTAATAGTTCCAGGGCAAATCGGTCATTGCCTGGGTCAACCATCATCTAGAACAAAAGACAGTTAACCGCTGAATAACTTTGTTCAGTGGGGGGATATATTTCTCTCCATGCCATGTTAATAGTTGATTGCAGTGCATTTATCTTTGCATAACCTTTTCCAATCGCTTCCCCTTCGAAAATGGATGACGACCATGTTACCAGATGTTGCTTCTTACTGATTAACGCCTTCATCTTCTTAACCCTCAACAGCAGTATCCATTCCTCATTAGCAGCGGATACAATCTCTCCAGGCCAGTGTCTCTCTGGGAACCAGACATTGGTTTCCAAAGGTGGCAGCTTTGAGCTTGGCTTCTTCTCCCCAGGTAACTCACACAAATACTACATAGGCATCTGGTTCAAAAATATCCCCTCAAAAGACATTATCTGGATTGCCAATAGACAAGCCCCTATTTTGAATCCTTCCACTTCACTACTAAAACTTTCAAATAATGGCAATCTGGTTCTCCTCAACGAAACCAGATCATCAGTTTGGTCATCCAACTCCACTTCATCCACCTCAAACTCCATGTTTGCAGTGCTTCTAGACACTGGAAATCTTGTTATAGTAAACACGTCGACTTACACCAAACCTCTGTGGCAGAGCTTTGATCATCCAAGCCACACCTGGATGCCCGGTGGGTGGCTTGGATTGAACAAGCTCACAGGAGAGTTTCAGAGCATAACTTCATGGAGGAACTCTGAGGACCCGTCTCCTGGGCTCTATACTGAAGGCATTCATCCAGATGGGTCCAACCAGTTTGTTCTTCTGTATAATGGTTCGCTGGTGTACTGGAGCACCGGGCTGTGGAACGGCCAGTTCTTCAGTGGTGTCCCTGGAACTAAGGAGAAGTCTGCCTTTAACTTCTCCTTTGTAGACAACAAGGAGAGGAAGTACGCAACCTACACTCTTGACCCTAACGTGATTTCTTACACTCTCATGGATCCATCAGGACAAGTCAAGCAGATGCTATGGATGAACACAAGTCAAAGATGGTTTCCATTCTACAATCAGCCAGTAGCTCTGTGTAATGTTTACTCTGTTTGTGGGGCTTTTGGTGTATGTGACCACAAAAGTTCTCCTATTTGTAGCTGCTACGTCGGTTTCAAACCAGTGTTTACGAAGGATTGGAAGTTGGGTGCATGGTCTTCTGGGTGTACTAGAAAAACCATTTTGCAGTGTGACAATAAGAGCGCATCCAGTACACATGAAGATGGTTTTTTTGAGATGAAGATGGTTCGGTTGCCTTCCAACCCAGTGAAACTAAGAAATGCAGTCCAAAGTAACACGCAATGTGAGCAAGTCTGTCGACGTAACTGTTCTTGCACGGCATACACGTTTGATGATGGTCAATGTTCCATTTGGAGTGGAGATCTTCACAACGCCAAACAACTCTATGATGGCGACAGTGATGGTGATGGTGATGGTAATGGCGAAGACAAAGACAATGCTGGCAATGGAACTCTCCATATCCGTCTGGCTGCTTCTGATATCCCACCACCAACCCCAAGCAGTACAAATAGGCACTTGGGAGCTTCAGTTATTTTTAGTGTGGTGGCGGGAACGCTTGTGATTATATTTTTGGTTTTTATGGGGTTGACTTGGGTTAGAAAGTCAAGAAGAAATTCTCGTTTGGCAAAGCATGCAGAAGGCTCGCTTATCTCATTCACGTATGCTGATCTACGACGCATGACCAAGAACTTCTCGGACGTACTGGGGAGAGGAGGCTTCGGCTCTGTTTTCAGAGGAAAACTGCCTGATTCCACAGTCATAGCAGTGAAGAAACTTGAAGGTTTAAGACAAGGAGAGAAGCAGTTCCGGACAGAGGTCAGCACGTTGGGTTCAATCCAACATGTCAACTTGGTTCACCTTCATGGGTTCTGCTGTGAAGGCAACAAGAGGCTTCTTGTTTATAACTACATGTCTGGAGGTTCACTGAATTCACATCTCTTCAGAGGCCCCAAGGTTTTGGAGTGGAAAAGTCAGATTCAAGATCATACTCGGGGTTGCTAAAGGATTAGCTTATCTTCATGAGAAATGCAGGGAGTGCATAATACACTGTGACATCAAACCAGAGAACATACTCTTGGATGAGGAGTTCAGTCCCAAGGTGGCGGATTTTGGCATGGCCAAGCTCATGGGTCGTGACTTCAGTAAGGTCTTGACAACAATGAGAGGTACTATAGGGTACTTGGCACCAGAATGGATTTCAGGCCTCCCAATTACAGCCAAGGTGGATGTTTACAGCTTTGGCATGATGCTCTTTGAGCTGATTTCTGGTGAGAGGAACTCAAAGGTTTCAATCAACTCTGAGGATGATGGAGAGGAGAATTTTTTTCCTTTCAGAGCAGCAAACCTGGTTGCTGCTGGTGATATTATTGAATTATTAGACAAGAGGTTGCAGGGTGAAGTAGATTTGGAGGAGCTGAAGAGGGTATGTAAAGTTGCTTGTTGGTGCATTCAAGATTCTGATGCTCTGAGGCCAACAATGGGGCAGGTTGTGCAGATCTTAGAGGGAGTTTTGGATGTCAACACACCTCCAGTTCCAAGGTCACTTCAGAATCTCATTAATAGTCCGAACTCTGTTTATTATAGCCTGCCATTGGACGCTGAAAAAGATACTGAGGACCAGACGTCTCTGTTTTATAGTCTGCCATTGACTGAAATTAATTAGCAAGACTAGGTCATCATGTTGCATCTCAGAGTTTTATAAATGGCTCAATGCCATTTTTCTTTTTCTAGTTTGTTTATGGTTTCAATAAAGATTTGTTTTTTCACACATCTTATCACCTTCAAATAAGAAGGTTGGTAATTTTACCCTTTTATTGTATGAGAGATTGCGAGATCAGCTCTGCTTCATAATATTGGTTGAGATGAATAATTTATTTACTTTATTAAAAAAAATTATATTTGCTATATAATAACACCGGAAAAAGATTCAAAAAAATAAAGCAGCTTAGAACAATTAGTATCTTTAAATGGTTAGTATGGCATAATAAGATTTTAATTATAGATAATTTTAGAATAAAAAGTTTGCAATAAACTCCCAACTACAGCTTGTGTAATTCTATCATGGAACTCCTACATATTAAATCTCATTTCCCATCTAAATGATATTTGGATCTCTTGACTAGAGTCATCACTTTATCTATTTAATTAGAGAGAAATAATTGTATATCTAATTGCATTTTGCTCTCTTCATCCTCTTTTATTCTAAAAATTAATAATATGTTTTTATTATGGGTTTCTATGTATATACCCACTCTACCGGCTGCCGTCTCTGTAGAGATGAACCTAGAGTTTCTTAGATCCTAAATTCTTAAACCCAAGAAAATGTACCAAATGCTGGAACCGACTAAACTACAAATTCATAGTGATTGTGCCTTCATGGTTGGATGATCCATAACTAATGGTCCTACAGTGCAATCAATTTTTTTTTTCTTGGGTTTTTGTTCTTTTTCTCCGTTTTTTTGTAAACAAACATTCATCGCAAGGGGATTGTCTATGTTATTGCTATTGTATTTGCCCTTATCTTTATGTCTATTGTGTTGTGAATTCAGGCTATTAATCATCTTCAAATGGTGTTGCCTACCCTAGTGGCAAAGGAAATCATACATGAGAAATCACTAATAGTACAATGGTAACTCATCACAAAGTGCGTAAGGAAGCGAGGTTCAAAACCTTGCTCCCACATCCCTGTTGATATAATGTACACTAGAGTCCAATATTGCTCATTAATAATATTTTTTGTTCTTGGTGTGGGTCCTCTATAAGAGAAAATAATATTGTCTTCCTCCTAGGGTTGTATGGCAGGGTTTTTTTATGAGGTCATTAAGCCACAGTAACTGCTGCATCTCCGTACCTACATCTCCCTTTAACGACATTTATCGATGTAGTAAAAAAAAAAGAAAAAAAAAAGAGAGAAAGAAAGAAATAACCAAATGACTCATAGCCTAGTGGTACTTGGTCTTATTGCAGAAAATGAGAGTGAGACATCCAAGAAAGTCTTCAAATCAAGACTTGTTGGAAGCAATAATAGTAATGAGTTGCCGGTGGTGGGTGCAGACTCACAGTCCAATCCCCTTGTCTTTCGGGTGAGGGTAAGCGGATTGGACGATTAATTCCTCACCCTTGATGTATCGAAAGAGTCTTCTCAAATATCCAAGCTTCCTTGTATTAAAATTAATATCAAGCAGCTATAACTTTTTATGGTACTTGTTGATTAATCAATAATTATTTTAAAAGCAAAGAAATATGCACGGCCACTAGAATAATAGCATATTAAAGACCCCGCACTTAATTACCCCACTATTGTGGTCATTGGTATATCATATTGGGTACATGTGACAAACTTTAATTAACAAGATATTTATTCACCGCGTATAATAAATTTTTAGGGAACATTAAATTACCGTAATTTGCTCACCATTGTACTTAAAAGACTTTAATGACAAACTTCCACAAGAATTTTGAGGGCACTAGCCTTGAAAGTCCTCAGCTACCAAGACAAAAATAAGAATTAACAATGACATGGCCAGCTGTTTTTCAAAGATCAAATCTAAAGGGAATTGGCAGGTTTTTTATGTTAACATTTGAATGGTTCAAACTATGCAAACTTTTCAGTAAAGCAAGATTAAAAGAACCCCATAATTTACTTAAATATGTATTTTTTTGGGACGGTCGTTGAGATAATGATTCAATTTAGTACCAAATCAAGCACATGCATCTGGAGGAAAATTTCATTCCAACTATTGATGATGCAAAAAAAAAATATATAATAATAATAATAATAATAATAATGAACAGGAGTCAATTATCACAGTTACATAAACAAGAATTATCTGCGAGAAATCAGGACTCTCCCAAAAAAACAGACGTAAGCTGTCTAGCAACTTGCATTAAAAAACAGAGCCGTATTTAATGCAAAAGATTGCAGAAATAAATGTTCATAAAAAACTCAAGCAATAAAGCAAACTTCATTTTCTTAGTGCAGCTTCATACAAAACCATCAACAATTTGATGTTTGTTGCATCCTCTGCTCCTACTCCTCCTCCTCATCCTCTCTCCCCCCCCCCCCCCCCCCCCCCCCCCCCCCCCCCCTCTAATGGAAGCCAGAAACAGAGCTTGCTTATATTTCCCTGTTCTGGTTTTCTTTGTGCTGATCTTTGTCTCAATCGAAGCCAATCTCTCTGCAGCAACCAATAGCATCTCAACTGGCCAGTCTCTCTCTGGGAATCAGACCATAGCATCAGAAGATGGCACCTTCGAGCTGGGATTCTTCACTCCAGGTAACTCTCGAAAGTTTTACATAGGCATCTGGTACAAGAAACTACCTAAACAAACAGTCATATGGGTAGCAAACAGAGAAAAGTTCATCTCCAACACCACTTTTTCTGAATTTAAACTGACCCAAGATAGAAATTTAGTCCTCCTAAACCAATCAAAAACACCAATCTGGTCATCCAATTCATCTTCTCCCACCTCTTCAAACCGCACAGAAGCAGTTCTTCTTAACAATGGCAATCTAGTGTTGAGAGACATGTCAAACACCTCAGTAATATTCTGGCAGAGCTTTGACCACCCAACTGACACGTTTGTCCCTGAGAGCTGGATTGGCATGAACAAGGTGACAGGAGAATACCAGTCTTTAACATCTTGGAAGAATTCTGAAGACCCAGCTCCTGGCTATTTCTCTGATAGCATTGATCCTGGAGGCACAAGTGAGTTCTTCTTACGCTGGAACCAGTCTGAGATATACTGGCGCAGTGGGACATGGAATGGAGAGTACTTCACCGGAGCACCTGTACTTCCAGAGATGCGAAGGACAACAATTATCAACGTGCTCTATATTGACAACGAACAGCGCCGGTACTCTACGTGCACGCTCAAGAACAATGCAACAATAACAAGACAAGTGCTAGATGTCTCAGGACAAATCAAGCAGTGGGTCTGGTTGGACAAAAATCAAGACTGGCTTCTGTTCTGGTCTGAACCAGATGCACAATGTGATGTCTACTCTCTGTGTGGACCTTTTGGAATCTGTGACTCCAAAAGCATTCCTTACTGTAGCTGTCTCCAGGGTTTCGAGCCAGCATCCATGGCTGACTGGGAACTGAATGACTATAGCTCCGGGTGTGTGAGGAGAAGCACCTTGCAGTGTGGGAAGAACAGTTCTGATGGATTTCTCACCTTAAGCAATATGAAACTGCCTTCCAACTCACACTCTTTGGATGCCCAGAGCTCAGATGACTGCAGCTCTGCTTGCTTGAATGACTGCTCTTGTACTGCTTATGCTTATGGTAATGGATGCTTTATATGGAAAGGAGAGCTTCTCAATCTTCAACAGCTTTATGGGGATGGTGATTCTACCACACTTTTCTCCGGGTTTCAGCTTCTGATATCCACAATACAAAAGGTAAGAGCAGAGCATTACCTATCATTCTTAGTGTTGTTGGAGCGGTGATACTGTTATGCATTCTCGTGGGATTAGCTTGGTGGGTCCGGAGAAGAAGAATGATGAGAAAGGGAAAGCTAGTGGAGGGTTCTTTGGTGGCGTACAGCTATGCAGAACTGCAGCATATCACCAGGAATTTCTCAGAGAAGCTGGGCAGGGGTGGTTTTGGCTCTGTTTTCAGAGGTTCAGTGCCAGGATCCAGTGATGTAGCTGTGAAGCGACTGGAAGAGCTCAGACAAGGTGACAAGCAATTCATAGCTGAAGTGAGTACACTCGGGGCTATTCAGCATGTCAATCTGATTCGCCTCTGTGGGTTTTGCTCTGAAGGCAGTAAGAGGTTGCTAGTGTATGAGTACATGCCAAATGGTTCTTTAGCTTCTCATCTCTTTGGAGGCAATCACAAGATAATTGATTGGAAGACAAGGTGCCAAATCATGCTTGGGATTGCTAGAGGACTGTATTATCTTCATGAGAAGTGCAGAGAGTGCATCATTCACTGTGACATCAAACCAGAGAACATACTCTTGGATTCAGAGCTATGTCCCAAAGTGTCAGACTTTGGGCTGGCTAAGCTCATGGGACGTGACTTCAGTCGAGTGCTTACCACATTGAAGGGAACCATTGGGTACCTTGCACCAGAGTGGATCAGAGGCCTGCCAATAACAACGAAAGCTGATGTTTATAGTTTTGGAATGATGGCTTTGGAGTTGATATCTGGGAGAAGAAACTCACAGCAATTTAACGATGGGAATATCAGTTTTTTCCCTCTTTTTGCTGCAACCAAAGTTGCAGAAGGTGATGTTCTAAGTTTGATTGATAAGAATTTGGAGGATAATGTTGAGACGGAGGAGCTAACTAGAATGTGCAGACTGGCTTGTTGGTGCATTCAGGATTCAGAAACTTACAGGCCATCCATGGGTCATATTGTGCAAGTCCTGGAAGGAGGTTTGGAGGTGAACATACCTCCTGTTCCAAAATCTCTGTTGAATCTAATGGAAGATCGAGAACAATACTGGTATGAAGAGAGTTCTTTAAGTTCAACGAATTGATTACATGTTGCCAACTTGTGACCAGGTTGTGAAATCCTAAACATGCTCCGGAATTCATCTTGCTTACTCTTATGGCACCAGGATTCAGCTGTTGTATATACCGTCTCTGTAGTTGTGTTCAGTTTTTCTACTGTGTCTTGTGATTGAGTAAGTTTTTATCATGATCATCAGGCTGTAAAAATTCAGGAGAAGCACTTGCTTCAGCTACATTACTGTACTTTACGTTGTCTTGGCTTAATTGAAATAGTGTGCTTTACTAATAATTTTTAGGAAAAATTTCAAAAATAAACCCTGTGGTTTCCCAGTTTTACAAAAAAGTGACAGAGGTTTACCTTTTTTGTTTTTAACCTATGTGGTTTCCCCAGCTAGCAAAAAAGGGAAAAACCGTTAACAACTATTTAACAGTATTAATTCACAGGGGCAAAATGGTCAATTTATTGTAAAAAAAGCCACATGAAATTAAAAAACTTGATTTGCAACATGATTTTGTTTGTTTTTTGGAATTTAAGTTTATTTTTTGTTTATTAGAATTTTTTGAGAGATTAATAGATTAAAAAAAATATTTTTTTTTTAAATCAAATGAGATGGATTTTAAATAAATTGATCATTTTACCCCTGTGAGTTAACACCGTTAAAGGGTTATTAACGGGTTTTCCCTTTTTTGCTAGCTGGGGAAATCACATAGGTTAAAAACAAAAAAAAAACAAACATCTGTCCTTTTTTTGCAAAACTGGGAAACCACAAGGTTTATTTTTGAAATTTTCCCTAATTTCTACTTAGTTTTACATATGCTGTGGTTATGTAATTATTTTGCCAAAGGTGTTTTCAAGAAAATACCTCTGCTTAAATCAACAAACACTGGTGCAAAGATGGTATAAGTTGCATCATTGGAAGAGCAAGACCCAATTATTTATTTTTTATTTTATATTTTATTAATAGGCGGCAAGTGCCCCCCATTCAAGGGATTTGTCAAAAGGACAAACAGGTACGGAGGTGCACCAGTTACAGTGGCTTACAGACCTCCTAGCAAAATCCCCTTTGTCTACAACCTAATGGGTAAAACCACTGTTTCTCTCATAGGGGACCCACACCAAGATGGTAAACAGTACAAAAATAATACTGGATTTGGATATACATTGTAAAAAGAGTATACAAACACACCGGGTGTACAATGTATGAACAGTATATAAATAGTATAAACTATAAAAGTCCCAGGGGAATAGTGTATAAACAATATATTAACAGTACTGCTGAGGGAAGAATTTGAACCTATGACCTCTTTTTTTACACTTCGGTGTCATACCATTGGACTATCCAATAGTTGATCCAAGACCCAACTTCGAAAGGGCAAGAAAAACATGAAGGTTGTCCACAAGAAAACTTGAAATACTCTTCCCTTGGGGGGTCCAATTCCAACCTAATTGCTTGGACAAAGACCAACAATCCTTGATTTACTCATTTCAATTAAAAAAAAAAAAATCTGCGTTTCTCTCAAATTTGTGCAAATGTGGACGCGTCTTTTTTTTTTTTTTTTCATGTTTGTTGTGTCCCTCATTTCTGGTGAGTTCTTAGTTTTTTCTTTCTTGCTCAGTTGTACTTCGTCTTTGAGTCTTTCCTGTATTGTCTCTTTCTCTTTCAATAAATCAGTGATTTATCCACTTTTCTCAAAAAAAAAAAAAAAAAAATGTGGACGCGTATTTGTGTAACACACTAGCACGTTCTGTCTCTACAATTGCAAACCAAATGTGTGGATTTGTGAGCGTATGTGTAAAACATTCTCATTCAATAATTGCAAACCACATGTGATGCACATGTTCTTGTTGTGCGTGTAACGCAATTTCTACGAAGACTATTAATTGTAAACATCATGCATGCATGTAACAGACTCTCTGAAGATTAATTGCAAACCACATGGTGATCCATACTTGTGCTGTGTGTGGTTGTCACACCAAGTCCTCACTAAACCACATTTACTAAAAAAAACACTTCGAAGTACATCATAATATGATAAGAGGACCCACATGTGAGTTTCGATGAAAAGAAATCACATATAATACTGCTCCAAGAAATCATTATCGCTAATTTATCCACAGCATAAAAAGAGATTAATTCCTTGAATGATCACTTAACTTTACTTTATTTTCAAAATAATCATTGAAGTTTAATTTGAATCAAAACAGTCATTGAATTTCAATTTATTTTCACCGGTGGGTCATCTGGCTATCTCCCGCCCGCCCTTTTTCTGACGTGGCAGCCCCTTTTCTGACGTGGCACTAAGCTTCTTCGGCTGCCACGTCAGAAAAGAGGGCGGGAGACAGCCAGATGATCCATCGGTGAAAATAAATTGAAATTCAATGACTGTTTTGATTCAAATTAAACTTCAATGATCATTTTGAAAATAAAATAAGTTAAGTGATCATTCAAGAAATTAATCCGCATAAAAAATCATTATCTCTCCTGCATCAAACTAAAAAATGAATTAATATTATAGATAATTTTGGAATAAACTTATTATATATATATATATATATATATATATATATATATATATATATATATATATATATATATATTAAAGTAGAGTAGACGTTCCTTCATTGACATCATTATCTGGAAACTCTGTCTATAATTTTTATATTTTATTTTTGTGTCATTCTTTTTTGTAGGGATACTTGCCATTTTTATGGTTCATCCTAGTTTTTCATTTTTTTTTCTTAATTTATCTTTTGATATATATATTTTTTTTTTATTTTTTGTTTTTTTTAAAATAAATAAACTATATTCATTAAAAAGAGATAGCAAGAAACAAGACAACACAGAGTTGGAAAGATCAATAACAAACTAAACCAACAAAAAGAAAAAAACAAGGGAAGACCAATAGCATCTTTTGATGTTTCATTTTTGGTCTTCGAACTTATCTTTTCGTTGTTAACATAGTTGTCCAATTTATCATAAATAAAATAAAATAACAAAAAAGTATAACGTGAGCCACTAATTAAACAGGGGGGATTCATTGGCATTTGTGGTTGAGGTCTCTCAACATAAGAATTTTTTGTTTTTTGTTTTTTTATTTTTGACAATACAGAGAAATCATCACAAATGCACATTTTTTAATTTTTATACCTTAGCTATATGCATTAGGAAGTAGTCAAATCCTTGACTTTCCACATAAAAAAAACACAAAAATCTTGTTATTCCAAAATAAGCACACCCAAAGTTCAAAAGTGGAAACCATTAGCATAATTTGTGAGAAAGAGTAACGGCACTCTCCTATCAAAGAGGAAGCGATGATAAAATTTCATGGAAGAATGCTAATGGTTAGCCTCTACAATTTGGAGTCATCAATCTGGGGCAAGAAAAGCTGGTCCAGGATCTTCCAAAACCAAGGTTGCTTTTGCTCCTCTGTCAATGAGCAGATTCAAAAATAAAAAGGTTGCCGTTGACAACACATTATACTGCAGGAGAAAAGGCCATGAGAAAAACATAATGTAGACCACTTTTTATGGTGCAGCAAATGAATTGATTTTTGAAATATTTAGATTAGAACTTTGAACTTTTCAATAAAGCCGTGGTTTATCCACTTTTCAAAAAAAATATTTAAATTAGAACAGGTGACCGCATTGATTTGAAAGTGTTAGCAAATATAGTTTCAGTCTTGCAATCCTGATCAGATTATATATATATATATATGCCAACCTCACCAAACTGTGATTAATAACTTGCTTCCTAAACTGAATTTAATAAATTTGGTGTGCCCTGCCTTAATTTCCCAGCATTCAGTAAATTTCCAAGGGGGTAAACAAAAATCTATAAATGTGTCTACACACTTATAGCTCTATTCATTCATCGTAGGCCATCTCCTTCTCAATGGAAGCATTTGCAGGCATGGGAAAACTCTTCCTCTTCCTCTTCCTCTTCCTCTTCTTCTTCTTCTTCTTTATTTCTAGTGCCCACATCTCACAAGCAACTGACACCATGATCACCATTTCCCCAGGCCAGGGCCTCTCTGGGAACCAGACACTGGTTTCAAAGGGAGGCAACTTTGAGCTTGGTTTCTTCTCCCCGGGCAACTCACACAAGTACTACATTGGCATCTGGTATAAAAAAATCCCACAAAAAGATGTCATTTGGGTTGCCAACAGAGTAAACCCCATCTCAAACCCTTCCACTTCACTTCTAAAACTTTCCAATAATGGTAACTTAGTCCTCTTCAACCAATCAGGATCCCAAGTTTGGTCATCTAATTCCACTGTATCCACCTCAAACTCCACCTTTGGAGAGCTCCTAGACAATGGTAATCTTGTCATAAGGAACAACTCCAATTTCTCCACCCCAATCTGGCAAACTTTTGAGCATCCAAGCCACACATGGATGCCTGGAGCCCCACTTGGAGTGAACAAACTGACTGGAGAGTTCCAGGCACTCACTTCATGGAAGAGCTCAGAGGATCCATCTCCGGGCCTGTTTAGTTTAAGCCTCGCTCTAGATAGGTCCAGTCAGCTTGTTGAGTTATATAATAGCTCTCTGGTTTATGCTTCCACTGGCGTATGGAATGATCAGTTCTTCAACTCACTTCCAAAAGTGTTCATGGAGAAGGATATATATAACTTCTCCTTTGTGGACAATGAAGAGCAAACGTATGCAACCTATACAGTAGACGATCCTTCAATGATCTTTTACATCCTCATGGATCCATCAGGGCAAATGAAGCTGTTCTCATGGCTCAGTGACAAAAAGGAGTGGCTTCTAAACTACAACCAGCCACCAGCTCTGTGTGATGTTTACTCTGCTTGCGGAGCTTTTGGCGTATGCCACCAGAGAACTTCTCTATACTGTAGCTGTTTTGTTGGTTACCAACCTGTTTCTAACAAGGACTGGGCTTTGGGAGCTTGGTCTTCAGGATGTTCCAGGACAACTAGTTTCCAGTGTAATGATAAGAACAACATAAGTACTGGAGACAGTTTTTTTGAGATGAGCATGGTGAGGTTGCCTTCCAATCCACAGAATCTGGCAGCAGCTCAAAGTGCTGGGGAATGTGAGCAGGCGTGTAGGAAGCACTGTTCCTGTACTGCTTATGCATTTGATGGGCAATGCTTCATTTGGAATGGAGACCTTCATAACGTTGAACAACTCCATGATGGCTTGGCAGGGACACTTTACCTCCGGCTTGCTGCTTCTGATATCCCATCACCATCTCCAACCAATTCACAAACCGAGTTGGAACCCGAATTCATTTTTACTGGCGTTGCTGGACTGACTGTGCTGGTATCTTTTTTAGTGTTTGTGGGGCTGATATGGGCTCATAGAAGAAGGCCTGGTGCTCGGATTGCCATGCAGTTAGCTGAGGGCTCCCTCATCCCATTCACATACTCTGATCTCCAACGAATGACCAAAAACTTCTCAGATTTACTGGGCAGAGGAGGGTTTGGCTCTGTTTTCAAAGGCTCACTTCCTGATTCTACCACCATAGCAGTGAAGAAACTTGAGGGTTGGAGACAAGGAGAGAAGCAATTCAGGACGGAGGTCATCACACTGGGTTCAGTCCAGCATGTTAACCTGGTTCGCCTCAGGGGCTTCTGCTGTGAAGCCAACAAGAGACTTCTTGCCTATGACTTCATGGCTGGAGGTTCACTGGACTCACATCTCTTCAGAAGTTCAAAAGTTTTGGACTGGGAAACCAGGTTCGAGATCATACTCGGTGTGGCAAGAGCGTTAGTTTATCTTCATGAGAACTGCAGGGAGTGCATAATACATTGTGACATCAAACCAGAAAACATTCTTCTGGACAATGAGCTCAAACCCAAAGTTGCTGACTTCGGTATGGCCAAGCTCATTGGCAGAGACTTTAGCAGAGTCTTAACAACAACAAGGGGTACCTTAGGGTACTTAGCACCTGAATGGCTTTTAGGCCTTCCAATTTCGTCCAAGGTGGACGTTTACAGTTTTGGCATGATGCTCTTTGAACTGATTTCTGGCGGAAGGAACTCAAATCAATCTGAGATTAATGAGAACATTGATTATTTCCCTTTTAGAGTAGCTTGTCAACTTACTGAAGGTGATGATGATCATATAGGTGATTTGTTAGACAAGAGGTTGCAGGGTCAGGCGAACTTGGAGCAGGTCAAGAGGATTTGTACCGTTGCATGCTGGTGCATTCAGGACTGGGAGGTTGACAGACCATCAATGGGGCAAGTGGTGAGAATCTTAGAGGGAGCTGTTGATGCTACAACGCCTCCTGTTCCTCGTTTTCTTCAGCATTTGGCTGAAAGCCAGGGTTCCTTTTCCTTCTAGCTGGACAGCTAAAATGGTATAGGATATGCAGAGGAAAAGAGCTCAAGTTTGAAGGTTGCCATAGAACAGAAGGCAAGAGATGTCAAAATGGCTTAAATGAGTTGTGTTGAAAAGCATTGCCGCGCGTAGTACGGTTATATATGTCTTGAGTAATAAAGTTTGATGATTTTGAGTTTGATAGTGTTACTTTGTTAAATAGACGTTGGGTGAAAGATATTTGTACTTGTATGTGGCTGTACTTTCTCGTCCTCTTTTCTTTTTGTTATTGATGCACTTGTTCATTTAATTAAAAAAAAAAAAACTAACTCCAGCGTTCGCACAATTTTTTATACTTATACTGTTGTGGGTTTTTAATATATTTATGATTTATTTATTTATTTATTTCTTAAATATGTGCACACAAACCGAGTGGCCCTTACTTTTCTTCCTTCCCTTCTGTGTGGTTGTAACCAAGGTTCTCAAACTCGGACAGGGTATTGATCCAGAAAAAGATAAGGTCAGGGGTCAAGGGGTTGAACCGGGATTGAACCGGGGTCAATAATTTTTATTAAAAATAATCTAAATTTTAGTTATATAATTAAAAATCAAATATTAAAGAATAAAAAATAAAATAAAAATAAAAACATGACATGTAAAAATTTAAGCAAAATTTTACATAAATAAATATTGAAATACACCACATTAATAATGTAAAATACACCAAATAACATAAAAATAAACTAGTACAAAATTAATTGAAAAATATAAAAATATTCACGGCGGAAATAAACAACTAAGAAATCCATAAAAAAAATATAAAAATATTTCTTTAGTCTCTCCCTTCTTTAGTTTTATAATTTTACATTATAACTCTCAAACATTAGTAAATTATAAAATAAAATAAGAATTAAAAAAAATTGTGCAGACCCAGGTTGATGACTCGACCGGGTCACCAGGTTATAGTCCGATCGATTGAGTTGCCGGTTCAATCCAGGTTTTATTAAAATCCGGTTTTATATATTGAATCGGGCCGGTTTTAAGACTGGGTCTAAAAACAAGGGTTGTAACCCTTCCCTAGCATCTCTCCCTCTTGCTTATTTTCAGGAGCCTTTTGAATTCCTCCCTCATTACTTAAAAAAAAAAAATTAAAAACTTTGTTATTTCTCAGTTTTGCGAAAAATGATAAAATCATTTTTTATATAATAAATTGATTATTTTGTCCCTGTAAGTCAACATTTTTAAAGGCTCGTTAACAGTTTTTTTTCTTTTTTGCTATATGGAAAAACCATATAATTTAAAAATGAAAAAAATAAATCTCTATATTTTTGCAAACCTGAGAAACTACAAAGTTTTTTTTTATATAAATATCATCAATCCATCTTTCACAAAAAAAAAAAAAAAAAAATGCTAATATGTGTTTATTTCTATCTTTGTGGAGTAAGTAAATTGATTCATGGGCATTAATTTAACGTTTTTTTTTTCATATATACAAATGGATAAACAACTACTTCATTAAAAAAAAGTAGAACATAAATGAAAAAGAGTACATGATCCGCTAGGAGTGGAGTCTAACTTTGTAAAGCTACAACAACTCTTAATACAATAAAAGAGAACCACAATGAAAAACATACAACAACAAAGCAAAAGCAGAAGGAAGCTAGCGGCATCTTGGAAACTAACAAGGAGGGTGTCATTCGTCAAGGTTGCATGAGTGGTGAGATATGAGATTAGCCGGAGCAGGTATCGATCATTGAATCCCTAGGATCACTCCTGTGGGATCTTAGGATGTGCAAGCTATTTTTTCCTATAATCACCGAATTCTTGTGTATAGTTTGTTCGGTCTCAAGAACTACATAAAACCCATAACAAAAATATGTAATTGATTTTGATAATATCAGAAATTGGCTGAAGCAATTGAAATTAAAAATGCAATTAGTTTGTTCCAGCCAAATATACCAATTGATAGCAGAGTATCCTAGGTGATCGTGATAGTAGGTTTGAGGCTGTTTCTTTAGGAATCCAACATTGTACTCAAGGACGTGTGAAAATCTAAGGTGCTGAAGATTTGACCATAATGATTTCATATTTGTGCAGCAAAGGGGAAGTAGCGGAAAAAATTGTTGATAGGACTAAGAATAATAATGTCACCCCAAACCCGGCTCACCAGTCTTGGTGCACCGACAAACAACTGCATGCCCACAAGGCTTAGACCAAATGGGCACACAAGGCCTCAAAATCTGTCCCACAAAACAAAAACTTTAAAAAAAGTAACAACTTCACAAAAGCAAAGGAATTTCAAGGATACATATATATCTCCAGGTTTACAACTATTTATCAGAGGAAAATCTAAAATGCAAGAATCGAAGCTTTAAACAAATAACAAGTTCTAGGTTCACAAGTAGAAAAGTTATTTACATGCTAATCAACTGGTATTCGCTCAACGGTCCCTGCTAAGCTATTCACCAGACACATACTCCTGGTATAAAAATGAGAAACCAACTATTTATGAGTTTTACAGCCTAGTAAACATGTACTAAAAAAAATACCGGGATCACATGCATAAAAATTTAGAGATTTCAAAATCAAACACAAGTGTGACATTATACATAAATATCGAAATAAAACCCAAAAATCAAAATAATTCAAACAAATAAAATGTATCAAATGAATGAGGATATAAGTCCCCCAAATAAATAATGCCAAAACAAAAATATCATAATTCAATTGTTTAAACTCGGTGACCTGAGTCAGATTTCAGAGTTCATTTGTTTACCTTCGATGACTTGAGCCAGAATGTCAAAGGCCGTTATTCTCCACTAACAGAACGGTGCAAAATTATAGTTTCTATGTTATAAGTACATGCTAACACGATCAATGTTTAACCCCGAGTGGCAGAGTTAGTGCATAGTTAATTTGGGACTAATTTCTATGTCAAAATATTTCATGCTTGCAAACTAATAAACTATCAAAGTTAAGGGTAAGCAAAATACAAAGTAATTTGCCAAGCAAAGTTTTTAGTAGTCTCGTGATCCCATTTTTATAATATCAAAATAAGCTAGTTATTTGAATCCAAACTTTAATAGATAATTTATATAATTTCCAATTAAATGAATAATTAAAATAATTCAAAGAAATATAATTATTCAAAAATTTAATAACTAAATAATTCATGAAATAAATGATAAATAAATAAAATATCATAAACTTTACAAAAAAAAAAAATTGCTTAAAATAAATTCAGAAAAATAAAGAACATAAATTGATATATAATTTGACAATTCAAAAAAAGAAAAAATAAGCAAATTAAATCATACTAGTATTTTAACAAATGTCGATGTATATATATATATATATATAGTAGGATTTATATGTGGTTACTCACCCAATTAATGTCCAAAAACTCCAAATCCCAAATTGAACAAGTTTCCTCATAATAACTTATATTCGAGAATAATTTTCAAGGATATAAAAAACCTATTTTTAACACCAGCAAGAAAATTTAATAGAGTGTTATGCTAACCTAAGTTAACTTCTAAAGCATTGCATTAACATCAGAAGGTTGTGCATAACACTATATTCTTAACCACCCAACCAGAGGAATCAATTCTCCCTACATAAACAATCAAAAATTCTGTACACTAACAAAGAAACTCACTAGAATAGAAATATATACAAGAAGATTAACAAATGCATGATTCAAGTAGGACTCATACCATGGAGAACTAAATCTAGCATAAGTTTTTCTATATTTTCCCAAATCACAAAATTCAAGTTTCTGAAATATGTAGACACCTAAGACTATGACATATCCAAAATTCACATTATTTGGATTACTACTCAAATTATTGCATTCAATTGAATCTCCGATTATTTCTGCAGACTTATAATTCAGACATATCTCTTTCAAACAACATATCTCGCAATATGCAATTCTAAATTGAATGATATTTTACTGAAAATTAGATAACTTAATAAGAAACAACGTTTATATTTTCACCTCACCCAATTCAATCTCCATGATCATTAAAAGTACCCATAAATCTTCATGTTATGCATGAAATACCATTCAAAATAGTTATACTAATATTAATATATAAAATCTGAAATATTGTTGATACTTAGCAATGTCGAACTCTACAAGTTTTTTTATTGTACTCTCCTCCAAATTCTTCTTCTAAGACCCCTAAAATCGAAGAAGGGTTTCTGCTATTATCAAAAATGAAAATCTCAAACCTATCAAATTAAATCAGCTAACAATTCCTTTCTCATGGCGAAAGATTGTACCTCACTTACCCACACATGGCATTACATCAAATATATCACGCAAAACCTCATCCTTGAGACGTGGTTAAATCCATAAAAACATCAAAATAAATCTAAACCTCTATACAGAACAAACTAAACCAACAATCAATAACATCAAACATTAACAGATCAAAAAATTAGAAAACAACAATGAAAATTTCACAATTTAACCTAGATCCGAGGAAGAGAGCGCTCACCTCAACAACAAAAGTAAAACAAACCCTTGATGATGAGACCCTATTCCCATCCTCGCCGCTAACATCACACGCAAACAGGGAGAGAAAGATGAGGGTATGTCTCACTTTTCCTAAACAGTGATCTAAATCAGAAGGAGGTGAAGAGGTGGCTAGGGTTTCAAACCGATCCAAACTCATGTTGTTCTTATTTTACTCAGCCTTTTCAACCCTAGACTGCTATATACATTATATGCGTTTGTGTTGCGCATTTGTTTGTTTGTTTGTTTGTTTGTTTTTTTCCACATGTGATGAGCACATCAGTTAGAAATGTACATACAAAAAAAAAAAAAAAAATCTCTTAATAGATAATAAGATCAAAATATTATGTATCTCATGATGTCCTTGTAATAGAAAGATTGGGATTTCATTCTCGTCACAAATTAGAAATCGAGAATTTGTACCCCTAATTCGTGTTTGGCCATATATTTACATTATAAAAAAAAAAAAAGAACAAATGGCATCAAATCAAATTGATTTCTTTTGTCAAAAATTGTACCTCGCTATCAGCCGGAAGTGGTTGAGCGACGCTCCCACGACGATGTTGATCTAGCTATGTCTCACATACGACCAGTGCGGTCGGGAACCATGGGTCAGTTCGACAGTCGGCGATGGACCGATGGTTATTTGGGTGGTGTTGATCTCTCGGCGGAGGGTTCAAGACGTCATGGTGTCGAGTGTTGGGTGGCTCGCGCTGTTCCGGCAAAGGAGGTTGGGACAGATAGCACGATTACAACGGCCGAAGATCCTAGGTCTGAGGTAGCGGTGTCCGAGGTTGCTGCGGCTTCTGAGGTGGGGAAATTAATTGGAGCTAACTTGGCTGGAAAAGCAAACGGGAGTGGGCCATTTTTCATGGACCCGGTTATCTCTGATATTGCACCCAAGTTCGCTGATGGCCCGATTGACGAGTTTGCTTGTAAGGCTGGGACTATGTGAGATGGTTTCGACCCCATGCTGATTTGTGATGTGGGCCTTAATTCGGCCCACATTGCGGCTCAGGGAGCCATTGGGCCGGGAATTATCACTGGGCTGATAAAGGTAGGCTCAGTTTTGGATTTCAATGTGGAGGTATCTATGGGTACTGATTTGGGTAATCCGGATGCTCTGCCAGTTATGGTTCCACTAGGTAGTTTTTCTTAGAAATTTTTATCGAGAGTTTGGGTCCCTAGTCAAGACTGTGTTCAAGTGAAGTCGGGTGAAGTTTTTGGGAATGTAGACAGAGTGACTGAGTCAAAGGAATGTGATCCTATGGAGGGTAGTGAAGATGAGATCGAGTCAGATGACTTCAAGTCTAAATTCGTGAGAAACCTTAGGGTTCTCATGGCTGGGTTACAAGGGGTTACTTCGGAGCTTCCCAAGTTGCAGTGGAATGAGCAAGCAGGCTTTGTGGCGGAACCTCCGCGTTTGGCTAAGAAGAATGCGGCTATGGAAGGCTCTGAGGAAGCGGATGACATGGGGCCTAGAGGGAAGTTCGAGGATCCCATTCATTCCATCAGGCGTAGTTTGGAGTTCTTGGGCGAGAGGTCGGATGAGATCGAGATGGATTCGACTGCTGAGGAGGCGCCTACTTAGATCTCGAGTTAGTTATCTCTATCGAGCCTATCGAGTTAGTTATCGAAATGAGTTCTCTTTTCTGTTTGTTCGTGTTGTACCACATCTAGTGGTCCTTTTGTCCTCTATTATTTGTGTTCTGTCATGTTCTCTTTATTTTAATTGAAGTGGTTTATCCACCTTTTCAAAAAAAAAAAAAAAAATTGTACCTCAACAATCTTAGGATATATAAGGCTAGTGCAAAACATCAAAACATGGTAGAAACAAAACCTTAGCATGAGTTTTTTTTTAAAATAAAATAAAATAAAAGATATTGTTTATTATAAAAACAATTTTTTGTGTTTGTATCTTCCACAGGTCGTGAGAAAATATACGCAACTTTCATCCACTTGTGTGTATTAGGTAGAGATTTTAGACAGATTCAAATGCGTGGATGCCGAGTAGGACCCGGTACTTACACAGTTGCAAAGAAGACTTAACCATTCAACACGTGGGGAAGACGTGTTTAATTGTGAGAGCAAACAAAGTCCATCTTGCCAGCTGGAAAAAATAAAGTGCTATCTTATATCCAATAAAAAAAGTGCAACACGCTTGGTCCCACGAAACATTCTTTTCATGGCATCAAACCAGAAAAATGGTTTTCCCTTACTATCCTTCTAAATCCACTTTAAAGTTTAAATAAAGAAACACAATAATATACTTTAAAAAACACAAACACACACAATAATAGTTTTGAGATTTGCCAAAGTTAATATGCACCGACTTTTTTTTTTTTAATGGATAAGTCACATGTATTAAAAATTAAAATTAAAATTATATATATATATAGCTTACAATTGAGAAACAACGACCAATGGTTGGTGTATTTTAGGTTGTTTGACTAGTTTTAAGTACAAATATATTATAAAAATGGATAAATAGTATACATTGAACTTATTAGTCTTAAGCACTCATAATGAATCGCCAAAAGTCATGATTAAAAAATTATTAAAAGAAATGTTTGAGTTTCATGTGATATGGTCTCCCATATGTATATATAAACAATATTCATTAAAAACAAAAAAAAAAAATATAGCAACAACTTCAAAGAGGAGTATAACCATGAAATGACTATGGCATGTCTCACTAGAAGTGAAAAATAACATCTACAAATAATACAACAATGCAATAACACCAACCAAAGAGAGAGATTGCCTTTGGTGAGAGATAGGGGTGTAAATGAGTTGAGCTACTCGTGAGCTACTCGGATTGGCTCGGTCCATGCTCGAATTCGATTAGATTTTTCACAAGACGAGCCGAGCTTGAGCCCAATATTACTCAACTTGTGAGACTCGCGAGCTTAAACAAGCTTCTATATATAAAATATTAAATTAATTATATATATATTACAAAAATACCTAAGCATATACCAATACTATTCTAATTTTCTAACCACAAATAACCCTAATCTATTAAATACTAATTGAATTTCCTCCCCGACTTTTCATCGTAGATTGCTTAATCAGAGCTCTTAGTTTTGGTTGCAGTAGAAGCTAATCCTACTTGATAGGTTAATCGAGCTTAAACGAGCTTGAGTATAATTAATTTTGGGTTTTACGAGCCAAGCTCGAGCTACTCGAGCTTTTCCGTGAATAGAGATTGAGCACAAAAAACATGCTCGAGTCTTTAAATAATATATATTAGCTGAGCTCGAACTTGGTGATAGTAGGCTCGGCTCGGCTTCGCTCATTTACACCGCTAGTGAGAGAGAGAGAGAGTGGAGGTTCCACGAAGATGTAGATATAAAATATAACATTGGGCTAGCAGGTTGTCTATATTGTGAGGAATATGTTTCTTTTTAATTTTGTTATGTTAGGTGGTTACGGTTTAAACTGTATGATATTTTATGTTTTCAGTTTTGAAACACTAGCCATCTTTTCGCCTCCTTTTGATTTAGATCACCATTTAGGAAAAGAGAAAGAAATGGCCTCATCTTTTTTTTGCTATTTGCGGGTGGTGTCGATGGTGAGGACAGGAGAAGGGTCTCATCACCAGCGTTGGTTCACTTTTATTGTTGAAGTAAGCGTCCTTTTTCTCATATCTTTGGCCAAATTATAGAATTGTTATTATTATTTTTTAGATCTTGGCCTACTAATGTCGAATGTTAGTGATGGATGGGTTAGGTTAGCTTCTTGTTTGAGGAGTTTGAGATTAATTTGATAGGATTTAGATTTTCATTTTTGATAATAGCAGAAACCGCTCTTTGATTTTAGGGGTTTAAAGGCAGAATTTGGAGGAGAGTAAAATAAGAAACTTGTAGAGTTCGACATTGGCTAAGGACCTGCAAAATTTTAGATTTTATATATCTATAGTTTACGAGATATAGTCTTAGTAGTGTAACTATCTCGGATGGTATTTCTATGAAGAACATGAAAATTTATGGGTATTTTTTATGATTATGGATATTGAATTGGGTAAAATGAAAAGTATGAAAGTTGTTTCTTATTAAGTTATATAATTGTCAGTAAAATATCATTGATTTTAGAGTTGTATATTGAGCGATATGCATATTTGAAAAGAGATATATCTGAATTATAAATCTGCAAAAATAATCGAAGATTCAATTGAATGCAATAATTTGATTAGTACTCCAAATAATGTGAATTTCGGATATGTCATAGTATAAGGTGTCTACGTTTCACAAAATCTTGAATTTTTTTATTTGGGAAAATATAGAAAAAGTTATGCTAGATTTAGTTCTCAATGGTGTGAGTCCTACTTGAATCATGCATTTGTTAATCTTGTTATATATTTCTATTCTAGTGAGTTTCTTTGTTAGTGTATAGAATGTTTGATTGTTCAAGTAGAGAGAATTGATCACTCTGGTTGGATGGCTAAAAATCCAATGTTATGCACAACCATCCGATGTTGTTGCAATGTTTTAGAAGTTAAGTTAGGTTAGCATAGCACTCTATTAAATTTTCTTGTTGGTGTTAACTAGGTTTTTGATATTCTTGGAAATTATTCTCAAATATAGTGTATTTTAGGGAAACTTGTTCGATTTGGGATTTGCAGTTTTTGGGCATTAATTAGGCAAGTAACCACGTATAAATCCTACTATATAAATGTATTCTTTGACATTTGTTAAAATAATAGTATGATTTGATTTATTTATTTTTCTGAATTTATTTTAAGCATTTTATAAAGTTTATGATATTTTATTTATTTATCATTTATTTTTCTAATTATTTAGTTTATTAAATTTCTGAATAATTATATTTCTTTGAATTATTTTAATTATTCATTTACTTGGAAATTGTATAAATTATATGTTCAATTTTGGATTCAAATAACTAACTAATTTTGATATTATAAAAATGGGATTACACGATAGCAAAAAAAAAAAAAAACCCTTGCTTAGCAAATTACTTTGTATTTTGCTCAATCTAAACTTTGATAGTTTGTTGTTTTATAAACATGGAGTATTTTGACATAAAAATTAGTCTCCAATTAACTATGCACTAACCCTGTCACTGGGGGTTAAATACTGACCGTGTCGATATGTATTTCTAACATAGATACTATAGTTTGCACTGTTTTGTCTATGGAAAATAATGGTCTCTTACTTTCGGGCTCGGTTAACCTTAACAAATGAGTTCTGAAATCTTATATGGGTCACCGAGTTTAAACAAATGAATTCTAATGTTTTGTTTTGGCACTACTTATTTGGGGGACATATATGCTTGTTCTTTTTGATAAATTATATTTGTTTGAAATATTCTGATTTTTGGGTTTTATATTTGATAATTATTGTTCAATGTCACGCTTAAGTATGATTTTAAAATTTATGAAATTTTTATGTGATCTCGGTATTTTTTTTTTAGTGGGTGTTTACTGAGTTGTCAAGCTCATAATCTGTTGTTATTTTTTTTTTTTAGATCAGGAGTATAATAGTTCACCGAGAGTGAACCAATAGCAAGCCTATCCATGGTGTCGGTTAAGCTATAATTTTATTTGTATTGTAAACTCTGAGTTTGTATTTAATAAATTTTTGTTCTTGGCTTTTGAAATTACAGTTCTGTTAGATTGTATGATTTGTTTTGAGATAGGTTCTGAGGCATTGCATGCTTATTGTGCTATGCACTATGGGTGTGTGGTTATTTGTCAGTGCACCGGGTCCTGCAAGCAGGGTTCATGGCGTGACATGTATAGGATCACTTTCTTCAATTGGTTAAGGCTCCATAAACTACAAATTGCCTTTGACATGTATTAATGGAATTCTCAAGCTTTAACCTTTTCTGTACCATTGGCATATAATTAAGTTTTCTCAAAAACATCTTTTCTCATAAACTTTTGTATTTAATTAATCAAAATAGCAGAGTCTTCTCTATTTTATAAGTAAAATAAGAGTAATAAATGAACCAAGTACTCCATCTTTTCAAAAAAAAAAAAAAAACCTTGGAAAAGATGTGTGGGTTGTTTAAATGTCTCGAGTTCAAATCCAATTGGACACAATCATAATAATGGATCCCTAATGTAGATTTAGCCTTGCACCTTGAACCCTGCATCACGAGTGAGGATGCGGAGGTTTGATGACCAATTTCAAGCTTGTGTGGACATTATAAATTGCAATTGTCACATTTATATATAAAACACATTGTGCATAAATAAAAAGTTCGATGTTTTAACAACTTTCTCAAAGTAAATTTAAAAAGAAATAAATCAACTGTCTCTTGATTGATTGATTAATTAATTTATTTATTTGAGAAAAGGAGGTCTATTACAAGTTAAGCAACAAACAAAAAAGACACTAATTAATCAAATGACATGCCAGCTTCAGAAACCGCTTCCATTAACCATATGGGAATATCAAGCCCTTGGTGAAAAAGGATTAAGCCTGGATGATTTCTTCCGCTGTCTTTTGATTTATTAGTACCGAATCTTTTATGTAAAATATTCATTTTGTGGAGGAAACGAAATTAAACTCTATTGCTCATACAAAGTGAAGATATAGGTGTTTATTGAGCTCGCTCTACATTTATATAAATCACGAACTTTTTTTTAAATGGGAATATTTATTTTTTGTGTGTGTATATATATATATATGAAAATTAGAAAGCTCAGCGGATGATGCTCATTGACCAGCGTCAGCACATCTACTTTAGAATTAAAAAGAGGTGGGTGGGAAGGAAAGTTGCTGTGCTGCTTCTAAGAACACAACATTTTTTTTTTTTAAAACAAAGTTAGAACGCAACACTTGCACCCGTACTTCCACTATAAATAAACTATATCCGCTTTCATTAATTTGTTAAGATAAGCAGCATATGAAGAAATGAAGGGCTTGGTGCTTTGCAATATCATTATCGCCTTCATTCTCTTCATCTCCCTTAAGACAACTGCAGCTGCCGGTGACAGCACCATCGCTTTAGGCCAGGCCATCTCTGGGAACCAGACGCTGGTTTCAAAGGGAGGCCACTTTGAGCTTGGCTTCTTCCATCCAGGTAACTCCACTAACTACTACATAGGCATCTGGTTCAAAAACATCCCTACACATGACGTTGTTTGGGTGGCCAACCGGCAAAACCCAATCTCAAATCCTTCTACTTCACTGCTGAAACTTTCCAATAATGGTAACTTAATCCTGTTCAACCAATCCGGATCCCCAGTTTGGTCATCCAATTCCACTGTATCCACCTCAAACTCCACCTTTGCAGAGCTCCTAGACAATGGTAATCTTGTCATAAGGAACAGCTCCAATCCCTTCACCCCAATCTGGCAAACTTTTGAGCACCCGAGTCACGCATGGATGCCTGGAGCCCCACTTGGAGTGAACAAACAAACTGGCGAGTTCCAGACTATCACTTCATGGAAGAGCTCAGAGGATCCATCTCCGGGCCTGTTTAGTTTAAGCCTTGCTCTTGATAGGTCCAGTCAGCTTGTTGAGTTATATAATAGCTCTCTGATTTATGATTCCACTGGGATATGGAATGGTCAGTTCTTCAGCTCACTTCCTGATGTGTTCATAGAGAAGTTTATATATAACTTCTCCTTTGTTGACAATGAGGAGCAAAAATACGCAGCGTTTACCCTGGTCGATCCTTCAATGATAACTCACACAGTCATGGATCCTTCAGGGCAAGTGAAGCAGTTCTCATATCTCAGTGACAAAAAGCAATGGATGCTAATCACTAGTCAGCCATCTGCTTTGTGTGATGTTTACTCTGCCTGTGGGGCTTTCGGTGTATGTGACCGGAAAAGCTCTCCTGGCGGTTGCAGTTGTTTTGCCGGATTTGAACCGGTGTTGAAGATTGACTGGGATTTGGGAGCTTGGTCTTCTGGATGTTCCAGAAAAACCAGTTTCCAATGCAATGATAAGAGCAACACAAGCACTGGAGATGGTTTTTTTAAGATGAAGATGGTGAAACTGCCTTCCAATCCACTAAAGTTGACTTCTGTTCAAAGTGCCGAGGAATGTCAAAAAGCTTGCGGAGGACACTGTGCCTGCACTGCTTATGCTTTTGATGGCAAATGCTCCATTTGGAATGGGCACCTTGAAAATGTGGAACAACTCCATGATAGCGATGGTGATGATGATGATGATGAGTTCCCAGCAGGCTCTCTATTCCTCCGGCTTGCTACTTCTGATATTCCACCAAGTACCAATAATGTCTCACCACCCATTTTAAAGAGTTCAAATGGCCATGCGGCAACTGCAGTAATTTCCAGTGTTGTTGCTGCTGTGCTAGTGATTTCATTTGCAATAGTAGTGGGGTTTTTATGGTTCCGTAGAAGAAGTGCTAGTAGGATGGCAAAACAAGTTCATGGCTCTTTGAGCTCATTCACATACTCTGATCTCCAACGAATGACCAAAAACTTCTCAGATATACTGGGCAAAGGAGGCTTTGGCTCTGTTTTCAAAGGCACACATCCTGATTCTACCATCATAGCAGTGAAGAAACTTGAAGGTTCGAGACAAGGAGAGAAGCAGTTCAGGACAGAGGTCAGCACACTGGGCTCAATCCAGCATGTCAACCTGGTTCGCCTCAGAGGCTTCTGCTGTGAAGCCAACAACAGACTTCTTGTCTATGACTACATGCCTGGAGGTTCACTGGATTCACATCTCTCCAGAAGTACAAAGGTTTTGGGCTGGAAAACCAGATACCAAATAATCCTTGGGGTGGCCAGAGGTTTAGATTATCTTCATGAGAAATGCAGGGAGTGTATCATACATTGTGATATCAAACCAGAGAACATTCTTCTGGACAACGAGTTGAGACCCATGGTTGCTGATTTTGGCATGGCTAAGCTCATTGGCCATGATTTCAGTAGGGTCTTGACTACAATGAGAGGTACCCTTGGCTACATGGCACCTGAATGGATTTCAGGACTTCCTATGACTGTGAAGGTGGATGTTTACAGCTTTGGCATGATGCTGTTTGAGCTGATTTCTGGTGAGAGGAATAATAGTTCAGGGGGTGGAAGGGGTTATTTTCCTTTCAGAGTTGCAAGTCAACTTGTTGATGGTAATGTAATTGATTTGTTGGACAAGAGGCTGCAGGGTGAAGTTGATGAAGAGGAATTGAAGAGGGTTTGTAGTGTTGCATGTTGGTGCATTCAAGACTCGGATGCTGACCGGCCAACAATGGGTCAAGTGGTGCAAATCTTAGAGGGAGCTTTGCTCGTTAACATGCCTCCATTTCCCAGGTTTCTTCAGCATTTGATGGATGGTCATGATTCTAAGTAAACATGTCATGCATCCATCTGACTGAGTTGTTGTGTGTTTTATTATTATTATTATTGTTGTTGTTGTTGTTTATTTATTGGAAATGTGACTTGTTTTTAATTATTCTATTTTTTTATTCTAGATTGAACAAGATGAGTTGACAGTCAGTATTCAAGTGCTAGGTATGGAATTTCGGCCTAGAGGATAACCAAAAATACGAAAAAAAAAGAGAAGAATAAGAAAATATAAATAGAGTTATAGAAATCCCAAATTAGCAAATGAGCTGTCAAAACATAATTTTTTTTTTTTTTTTTGAAAAGGTGGATTAACCACATTCATTGAAATAAAAGAGACAGTACAAAAAGTAGAACACAGGAGATGAGCCAAAACTCTACAAAAGAACCACCAGGAGTGGAAAACCTAAACAAGGAACAAGACAGAGTTCAGGGAGAAAAGAAGGCCACATGAGAGCCCCCAAAGGGTGGAGAGTCCTAAGGGGATACAACACGCCAAATCATACAAGAGCTACAGCTTGCCGGGGAGGGAGGGTCTCGAGGTCGGAGTCTCCTGCTCCACATCTCTGGATGACAAGAACTCCAGGCTCCTCCTGATCTTGGACACTGGATCTTCTAATTTGGCCTTCTTAGGTTCTAGAGCTGCATTATACCAAAGGATAATCATGCGATTAATATTCATAATAATGGAAACAGAAGACAGACAATTGGAATTAAAGATGCGTGCATTTCTTTCGAGCCAAGTGTTCCATGTGACAGCTCTCAAAAGCAAGTCCCAGATTGGCAAAAGAGATTTGGGGATCTTATTTCTCCACTCTCCCCAAAGGTTCTTGAGGGAACTGGGACGACACACAACCCCAAGAAGATGAGAGTAGTAATTCCAAATGTGTGAGGTGTAGGGGCAATGGAGAAGCAGGTGATCAGAGGTCTCTACTGCAGCATGACATAGCACACAAGTAGTGGAATGAAGAAGATTGCATCTACGCAGGGCCAAGTTTTCCAGCGTCAAGATCTTGTTGTCCCAAGCTAACCAATTAAAAAGGTTAATTTTCTTCGGACAACCACCCGTCAAGATGACCGGGGTTCTGAGACAACATATTCCACCATCATTCAGGAAATTATAGAAGGATTTCACTGAAAAACATCTATAATTCCTCATCTAAAATGGGTGAGTACCTCTCCTTTTGAAACGCAATCAAAGTATGATTTCAAAAAAAAAAAAAAAAAATTAAAGTTCAGCATTCATTTTGATATTCGGTCACACAAGGATATCTAACTATGGTTAATATGAACCCTTATTTGCTGTTGTTGTCCTCTTTGTCTAGTTATTTTAGATGCCTAAAGAGAAGATTACTTCACAATGAGCAAGCAGTACCAAATGGTTAATTCTCTGACTGCATTCAGCTACAGTTACTCTGTCTCAACACAGAGAACTTCTCTGAGAAGCTAGGAAGAAAAGTCTTTTGGTCTGTGTTCAAAGCCAATCTGGCCGTGTAACATGACTGTCATGCCCCGAACCCGAAGCGTTGACAAACGGCCGCCTACCTACAAGACCGTAACCAAGTAGGCACGCAAGGCCTCAAACCTGTCTCACAAATATGAATAAAATCTAACAAGAGTACTGATTCCAAAACTAAAGAAACCACCATGTTTGTAACACAAAGAAACACATAACAAAGTTTGACATCACTCTTAAACAAAGACAAGAGAACTAACTTCACAGCAAAGGAGTTTTATTAACTCGATAAAAACTAGACGGTGACTTGCTCAACGACTCCGCTAAGCTGTCCACCACCGAACCTTACTCCTGATCTAAAAAGGAAATTGAACAACTTAATGAGCTTGGAAGCCCAGTAAGCAACCACTAAAAATATCGGGATCACAAAATAATCAATAATTTTAATGAACATACAAAATATAGCATAAAGAAATAAATACCAAAGTAAATACCAAAAATCAGAAATAAATCAAAACAGATTTAATTTGCCAAAATAATATAAGTCCCCCAATAACTAATGCCCAAAACAAAACATCAGAATTCATTTATTTAAACTCGGTGACCCAAGTCAGATTTCAGAGTTCATATGTTTACCCTCGGTGACCCGAGCCAGAATATCAGAAGCCGTTATTCTTCACCGACGGAACGGTGGGAAACTGCAGTTTCTATGTCAGAAGTACGTGTCGACACGGTCAGTGTTTAACTCCGAGTGACAGGGTTATTGCACAGTTAATTGGGGACTACGAGTTTCTATATCAAAAATATGTCGGGTCTAAAATTATCATCAATACAATAACACTGAAATTCAGTGATCCCATTTTCAAGCAAAAATAAACCAGTTATTTTCAAGGTGATTTACACAATACTTAATTAATTAAATGCCCAACGGTATTGTAGAATGAAAAGAATTTTATATATAAACATATAACTTGATATTCAAAGGGAATCAGAAAAAGAAAAATAGAATTCATAGAAGTTTGCAAAAGCTAAACTATTAAGTCTTTAAATAATTCAAATGAACTATATTTGTCAGAAACTTTGCTAGCTAGCATTGTCAATTCAATATAAACATGTAAATAACCGGAATAAACAAAAAGATTATCAAATAAATTGAAATTTGCATGTTACTGAATAATTCTGAAAATAAAACAAATACTCAGGCATTACATGAAAAACATTTATGAAATTTAGTGTTGTTTAAGGAATAATAATTTAGTAATAAATAACCGAGTGGCTAAATAATATAAACAAAACAAAATGATAACAATAATTAAAAATTAACTAAAACTTAGCATGTGTCTAAAGTACATATATATATATTAATATTTATATGTGGTTTACTTACCTGTCTAACGCCAAAAACTCGCCAAAAATTAAATACACTCCGAATTTAAGCTTTCACGAAATACCCTATATTTGATAACACATTCCAAAGATATCAATAACAATGACCACATAAGCTAAAAATTATACCAGACTAACCTCACTCATTAAAAGACAACTTTTTCTAAACTAAGTCTTATGGATAACTATGATAAAGTTAAGCTACGGAGCTTAAACATGAGTACTAAAATTTCTAATACTAGTTTAATAGGTTTAAGATCTCACAAATATATAATAAAACCACACAAAGATACACAAGGAATCAATTTCCTACCCTAATAAACACCATACTCAAAATGTCAACAATTTAATATAAATACACAATAAGTGGACACCAACATTGAAAATTAAACCCCACTATACATCCAACATATATATACACACCCAAATCAAATAAATAAACAAATAAAACTTATACTAATTATGGGCGCCAGAACTCCCATGTGTGTGTATATATATATATTAAACACAAAGCATGCACAGACAACTAAATCATACATAAGCTTTGTATTTAATTTATGTATGATTTAGTTGTCTGTGCATGCTTTGTGTTTAATATATATATATATATATATATATATCTTAAGCAATTAAACCCAAACTTTTCTAAAACCTATGAAATATATATCTTAATCAATTAAACTCAAATTTTTTCTAAAAAACCCGTGGAATATATATTTTAATCAATTAAACCCAAAACTTTTTCTAAAACCTATGAAATCAAAGCATAAAAAACAATGTGCATTAACATGGTCAACAGGAACCAACCAAATCTTTTCTTTTTTTTTTTTATAAAACTCAAACATCTTGTGCATCAATGAAAGTAAAAACAACTAGCAAATCAATAAAAATATTCATCATTTAGCCCTAGATCCTAGAAGAAGAACGCTTATCTCACAACAACCGACACAAAACTCTTGATGAAGAGATCTATCTCCGTCCTCGCCGCCGGCACCACACAAAAAAAAAACAAGTGAGAAGAGGAAAGAGGCTAGATCTCTTTCTTTCTCAACCCAATCGTAGATCTACTACAAAAGAAATGAGGAGTCGACTAGGGTTTGAAAACCGAAAAGAAAGAATATAAAAGGTTTCCTTTTTTAATAATTACATAAATGCTAGCAAACAGAATTTCTTTTAAAAAATAAAATAAAACTAATTGGTGTGGGGCCCACTCTGTCATGACTGTGAAGAGACGCAAATGACAACGAGAGAAACAGTTCCAAGCTGAAGTGAGAACACCAGGCAAGATTCAACATGTCAATCTGGTTTATCTTAGAGGGTTCTGTTCCAATGGAGATGAGAGGTTGTTATGGGTCTTTGGGTTATCATATCTTTGGCAAAGTTTCAAAGGTTTTAAATTGGAAAACATGCAGGTTAATTTAAAGTCATACTTGTAGTTACAAGGGGACTAGCTTATCTCCATGTGAAAGGCAGGCATGCAGTTCATTGTGACATAAAACCTGAAAACATACTCTTGGTCCCTTGGACTCTAATTTCAGGCCAAAGGTGGCAGATGTCCGAATGACGAAGCTTTATTGGGAGGGGACAGCAGCAGAGCTTTGACAACCGTGAGAGGAAAGGAATTATTTTAAATATGTTTATCACAAGGGCTTTTACGTTAATCTGATATTTTCCGATATCATCTACAACAGAGACATCCACGGTCCATCACTCTCTGCTTTTTAATCCAACGGTGGTAAACGAAGATCATCAGAAGCACTAACGATACTAGAGAGGCCGCCCCCTTCCTCACAGAGGGCTCAAGCTCTCTCATGGCGTTCTCTTCCTCTGCATCCTCAGCGAGGCTTCTGCTCCGACGGCTGTTGATGAAAAGGTCGCGCCTTTCTTCTTATCCCCAAATCTCTACGCTTCGCGAAGCTCTCAGTATCGGAGGCCAAGATGGTAGCTTTGGTCCGTCTCTTTGGTCGTCGTCGTTCTCGAAGTTCTTCTCCTCCTCTGGAACCTCACCGGTCGGTGATTCCCAAAGCCCTGCCGCTATAGATTATCGGTGAGTTTACTAGGAGTTTTTTGCTTTTTCTCCTTGCTTTCCAGGATTTGGTAGTTTTGCGTCCGAATTTCATGTTTAATTTGATTGGTTTGGTTTAAATCTTTTAATTGGTTGTTCGAAGTTAAGGTTTTTTCCTTGAAAATTCCCTTCTGAAATGATCGATTGGTGTGCATTGTGAAATTTATGTGGAAAGGTTGTGCTTTTAATCTGTGCACACTGAATTTGATGCATCATTCTCTGTTTCTTGCTCCCCATGAGCAAAGAATTTTTTATTTTTCTTTTGGCAAAGTTCAGTTGCTTGCTTAGTTATGGTTTATTCTGAAATTATCTCTGAAGCACTTCAGTTTGTGAACTTGTAAATATTAGATGAATATATTGTTGACTTATGCTTTGAAGTAAACTTTTGTTGTTTAGATAAGGTTAGCATGAGGTGTCTGTTTTGATTCAAGTTTGTGAACATGAAGTGTCTGTTTTTGTGAATCACATATATTCGCTGTTTCTTGCTCCGCATGAGCAAAGAATTTTTTATTTTTCTCTTGGGCAAAGTTCAGTAGCTTGCTTAGGTATGGTTTATTCTGAAATGATCTGTTAAGCACTTTAGTTTGTGAACTTGTAAATATTAGATGAGTATATTGTTGACTTATGCTTTAAAGTAAACTTTTGTTAATTAGATAAGGTTAACATGAAGTGTCTGTTTTGATTCAAGTTTGTGAACATGAAGTGTCTTTTTTGTGAATTACATAGCCATTTTACAGGTCTATTCTAGAAGAGAATGAGTTCCATCAGTTGGCAGATGATACAATACATGATTTGCAAGAAAAATTTGAGGTGATTTTCTTATTTGAGCTTTCATCTACAACATATGATTTTATTTATTTTATTTCTCTTTACATTACATGCTTGGGTTGTTGCATGTCTTTAGATTTTTTTTTCTGCTGGTTTCATCCAACAAATGCTCATTGAATATCACACATCATGCATCCTACTGCTTTTTTTCTCTTCTTCAGGAATACGGTGATTCTGTCCAGATTGATGGGTTTGACATAGATTATGGGGTGAGTTGATAGAGCTTTCTTGTGTTATTGTTTATATGCAATTCAAGATTCTTTTTTTTTTTTTTTTTGGTGGCTAAAAGAGTCACTTGTCATTAATTTGTGAAGAACCAAGTTTTGACTGTGAAGCTTGGAAACCTGGGAACATATGTCGTAAACAAGCAAACACCAAACAGACAGATCTGGTTATCTTCACCAGTCAGGTATTAATTTGAGACAGTTACATGAATATATCTTTTTATTTTCTGTTGACTTATTTAGATGGAGTATGTTTGGGAGCATGAATTGAGTGATAATTAATGGTTGTGAGCATGCATTCATTCTTTATCCTTTTAGATATGTTTTAGTTTTAGGCTCTGGGGTATTAATCCCATTACTAAAAAGGATAGATATGAGGGAAGAGAGAAATTAAGAAAATAGATTAAAATTTGCAAATTTGACTTTACCTTTAATCAGTGAGACTCTTTAATTTAGTTTATTTTAACAACCTTGAACTATTGAACTGACCGTTAACAATCTCAACTGTTAACATACCTTCAAAAGGAAGTTTCTCTTACTTTGGTAGGTTGATAAGAAAAAATCCTCACAAAAAATTTAAGTTGATGGAAACATTAACCTATGAAGTCAATGGTGCTAAAAGTTCTTACTAGATTTACTTATCTATGATTAACTTATTTGATAATCCTTTGCCATGGGTAACGTTTGATCAAACTAGAGGAGTGAGAAAATAGTTACTAAAAGAACGATTTGAATTAATAAATGTGCAATCCATATAGCGTCTCCCATCCATTTATACACAAACCATTCCGTATGTTCATAGGCATGCACACATTTAATGGCAGTAGATTTGGTACTTTATCAGGATGGCATGGAAGCGTAACCATACTTGGTACCCATCACAAAACATCTGTGAAGCATTTAGACAATATGCTGGAAGTATGTTTTTGGCAAATACGTTGTTTTTGTCCATCCAAGTGAACTCTATACTCAGTACAAGCATGTAACATACATTGTGATTTTTTGTTCTGCTGAATGAAAAAAAAATTTATAAATAAAAACATTTCCTTGTAGTTCTGTTACAAAACACTCAAATGTAAATTGAATAAAGACTGCTTAAAGACTTGTGAGTTAGCTGTAATTGTAAATAATTGCTGATAAAAATGCCTTACAATTATTTCAATGTGGCACATCTGAAATGTTTCCTATGTTATCACCGGCTAATAATGAGTGAATTGCTATGCAGTGGCCCCTCAAGGTTTGATTGGGATGCAAAAACTAATTCTTGGGTGTACAGAAGAACAAAAGCAAACTTAATTAAGCTTCTAGAGAATGAAGTGGAAGAGCTATGCGGGAAGACAATCCGTCTTTCTTGACTATATAGATATATTATGAAGGTTGATAAACATGTTACTATCATTGCTGAATGCTGATCAAATTATAGTGTCTTTTTAAATAATTGTGTCTTGGAACAATCTCCATTGACTTGGCTATTCAAATAAGAGGTGACTTTCATTTTTGCTTTGGTTTTTGTGGGCTGTAAATGTGAATTGCATGGCTGCAACATGTTCCTCAGTAACTGTATATAATATTGTATAGAATGATTTTGGAAAGCAATTCACATTGAAAATATAATTTAAAAAAAATAAAGAAATTTTAAAACAGTTAACCGTCGACAGCAGGGATCGAACCTGCGCGGGCGAAGCCCAACAGATTTCAAGTCTGTCTCCTTAACCACTCGGACATATCGACGACTGACAGCAGGTTTCAGGTTATTGTTTTATATATAGTAATCAGTTTGAGTAAGTCTTGCATCACATATCGACGACCAGCGATTAGTCTTGCATCACATTTCCCTGCTATCGCATCCTTTCGTTTAGTATATCCCTTGGTGCGGTTTGGATTTGACAGCATCCTTGACTAGACGTTTACTTTGACTTGTTACATGATTCACATCAGCGGGTCTTGCACGGATAAAAAGTGGAGATTCATATATGCAAACTGTTTTCATAATCATAGGTCTTCGTTTCGGTGTATCGTTGTTGTTTCTGCTTCTTATCTTCCATGTAACTGCTCTTACTGGTGTTCATGCAATATAACTCTCTAGAACAAACACTCATCCAAAGCATCATAGAGTACTTCAATCTCATGGCCAGCATTCTCCTGATCATCTCTCTCATCAAGCTTCCCATGCAAACCATCGTCTGGTTCGCCAACCAGGACCGTCCTATGATGGATAACACCTGCAAGCTCGCCTTTGACGACTTCGGGAACATGTTGGTCGTGGATGCCAGAGGTTCCGTGGCCATGATCACTTATGGCTTCGGCGCGGCCACCGGCACTGCCGTCACGTTGCTCGACTCAGGCAATCTGGTTCTCAGGGATGTCACCAACTCGTCGAGCATCTTATGGCAGAGCTTTGATTACCCGACCGACACGCTGCTTCCCGGGATGAAACTCGGCATGGCTGGAATGAGAAACCGGCTTCTAATATCCTGGAAGAGCTCTAGTGATCCATCTCCTGGAGTCTTCACCTTTGGTGCTAATCCGAATGGGACTAAGCAGCTGTTAGTTAGGTGGTCGTCCACTGTTTACTGGGACACTGGAGTTTGGGATGGGAGAACGTTTCCTTTGGTCGACCCCGGCACCACCGGCATCACTGCATGGATCCCTGGCGAGGATTACTTTTCTTATTCTGTCAAAGAGGGATATCCTATGACGAGGTATGTGATAAATATTTCAGGGAAACTGCAGTTAATTTCATGGTTGGAATCTGAGAAGGAGTGGATATTGCTCTCATCTGAGCCAAGACCACAGTGTGATGTTTATAATCTTTGTGGAAATAATGGTGTTTGTTATGAGCATCGGATGCAGCACTGTCAATGCTTAGAAGGCTTTGAACCAGGGTCGAAGGCAGAGTGGCAAAGTGGGGTGACTAAGGGTGGCTGTATTAGGACAAATAGCTTGAACTGTGGGAGTAATGGAACACAGGATCGTTTTGTTTTGATCGCTAATGTTAAGTTCCCTGTAAATGCAAAGTTTATGAATGGCAGTAACCGTGATGAATGTGAGTCATTGTGTTTGAAGGACTGCTCTTGCAGTGCTTACACTTTCATGGCTTCCAATATCACCAATGGATGTCGGATGTGGTATGGAAATCTCAGAAATATGAGGCTGATGGAAAAGGATACCGGCGAGGGAGAGTTTTACTTGAGACTTTCAGCTTTTGGGTTTGGTAAGGTACAGAAACATTTGTTCCCTGATTCACTGTCTTTCTTCTTATCATAAACATGCATGCAGGGTCTGCTTCTTCACATGCCTTATCAACGTGGTTGATTTTGGTAATCGTTGCTGCATCATCTTTTCTTGGCTCACTTGTTTTAGTCTCAAGTATCTGTTTTTGTCGGAGACGGCGGAAAGGTTGGTTGTGACATATGCTTTCATTTGATTACTTCACTTGAAGAGTTAAGTGATGACATGTTTTTATTTCTTCTCCTTCTTGTAACCAATCAGAAAGAGTGAGAAGGAGTCAAGAACAATCAATAGCAAAATGGGGTGCAGAAATTGCTGGCAAACTCACAGAACAAGGAGTTACTGGTCCAGATTTCACACTGTTTTGTTTTCCTCAAATTAAAGATGCAACTGATAACTTTTCAGATGAAAATAAGCTTGGGGAGGGAGGATTTGGATCAGTTTATAAGGTAACAATATGTTTCTCTGCTTCCTCTTGTGAAAATCAGAACCATAATATTTCTATCACAGCTGCACCTGCATGTTTACATTTCAAGTGATGTTCAGGGTAAGCTTCTGGAGGGGAAAGAAGTAGCAGTGAAGAGGCTCTCTACATGCTCAGGCCAAGGATTGGAAGAGTTCAAAAATGAAATCATACTCATTCCTAAGCTTCAACACAGAAACCTTGTTAGGCTCCTTGGTTGCTGCATTCAATGGGAGGAGAAAATACTTGTTTATGAATACATGAAAAATAAAAGCCTGGATTATTTCCTTTTCGGTTTGTCATCTTCAGAACCTTTTTTATTTTTGTATTTTTTTTTCTTCATTGTTGATTACTGAATGTTGATCTACTCTGTTTATTGTGTAAATTAGAGCCAACCAGAGGAGCACAACTAGATTGGAGCAGGCGCTTCAATATTGTCAAAGAGATAGCTCAAGGCCTTCTTTATCTTCACAAACACTCCAGACTGCGTGTCATACACAGGGATCTGAAAGCCAGCAACATTCTTTTGGATGATGAGATGAGACCAAAGATATCTGATTTTGGTCTAGCTAGAATTGTTGGCACTGATGATACCCAAGCTAACACTAAGAGGGTTGCAGGCACATAGTAAGGATATACATACATGGATAAAGCATAAACACTTGCAATTTCTAATCATATCAACAGTGCTTTATAATGGTTGCTTGATGAAACATACAGTGGTTATATATCTCCTGAGTATGCATCAAAAGGAGTCTTCTACGAAAAGTCTGATATATACAGCTTTGGAGTACTGCTTTTGGAGATTGTGAGTGGAAAGAAGAATGCTGGCTTTCATCAGACTGGCAACTCTTCCAATTTGCTTGATTATGTGAGTGTTTGAAGTTCCACCTTGGAAGCTTCTCAGTATTAGTATCTTTAAATGACACCTGTATTTCAGGCATGGGATTTATGGAGAGAAGGAAGGTGGATGATGCTTGTGGATCCAGTGATTTGCCATGATGCGCCATGCCACGCTTTCAGTTTGAAGAGATGCATTCATGCAGCTCTCTTGTGCGTTCAAGACAATGCTTCTGATCGTCCAAACATTTCTGAGGTGATTGTGTTGCTCAGTAATGAAAACAGCAATAGCACAACCCTGACTATTCCTAAGAAGCCTGCCTTCTACTCTTTGAAAATTGAAGATAATAAAATCTCATCAGCCAAGGAAACATCCTCATTATACTTCGTAAGCATGACAGCAATGGATGCCCGATAGACCTTTGTCGATCAGTCATCCTTGCAGGATTGACATTGCTGAGAATTTTAATCATCCAAATTAAATTCAAGTTTCAATTTCTTAAATCAGCAGTTACGAACAGAGTGCAATTGCAGAGTCATACATGTATTTGACATGGATAAAAACATATTGTAATCAAAATTTCCGTGGCAGATATGCCAGCAATGTTGTAAGGAGACATGCACAACTGATGCTTGTCACTATGATGAAATTGCCACAGATGGCTCCAACACAAGCTGAGCAAAGTACCCAAAGGCTAAAGTGATTTGAAAATAATTTCACCATCCAATTGCCATATAAATGTAGTTGAAAATAGAGAGAGCTGATGATACTCTTCTGCATGAACACTGTTAGTATCTGGTAAACTGTCTTGTATCTCCACTTTTCCTTCCATAAGGGTTGCTGGCACTGATACCATGTCGACTGCCATCCACTTTCCGCATCTTCTTCCTAAATTTAGATGCGCTGCTTTCCAAATTCAAATTTACTTTTGGAGGAGAGTTAAAGCAGAAAGATTGTGCCACTTCCTGTAAAACAACACAATTTCCAATTAACAAGCTGTGCACCAAATAATAATGTATAACATTTATACATGATATAAAATCAAAGCACATACAAGCTCACCAATAAGCTAGGTTAGGATCAATCAGTCTAGTATTCATCACAGATTCACTACATATGTAATTTATGAATATGATACATCAAAACTTTATGTCTGTAAACTAACTACAAACAGTTAAATGTATTTCAGGTAGTTCAGGGTGGTAGAGACGAACTTAGACAGGTGCAGTTAAGTATGTCTCACACAGGGATGGCTGCTAGTATGGCTAACTTTGCTGACTTAATGGCAACAGTAACTAGCTGCCAAGTCATTTCAACAAATCGAGCATCATTATATGATTACCTTAAGATTAAGGCGGTGCACATTGAAAATTTCCTTCATAGAATGTGAGTTGTATGCCAACAAGTAGGACCGGTATGCATCTTTAGCTGACTGATTGAGATAGTAGTTTTCACCAACAAGCTTCTCCTGCAAAAGGACATAATTTATTAATGCAGAAAATAAATTTCCCTTCTGTAACTTCACAAAAATAACTCAAACAGGCTAGACTTTTTAAGGTTACTGAGATATACCAGCTGGGGCTGCAGATTTAGCAGCTTCTTTTTCTGGTAATCATATTCTTTCACAGGCACCTTCGCTGCCTGCCAGGAAAAAGAACCAAAACAATTGCTTAAATTCACTGATAGGCATATATGCTCCACATTTTGGAACATGACATACCTTCAGATAAGTAAGAAATTGCAATTCTTCAGGCAATAGGAACAACAATGCCTGCCCTTTGCCACCTTCACCACGGGCAGTTCGACCAACCCTGTGAATGTACTCCTGCAACATTCCAGGAGCCAAATGACGAACTCATGGATGACTTCTAAATAATCTAAACAACAAAATGTAATTTACCTTTGGTTCATCAGGCGGATCATATTGCACAATCCAATCCTGGAAAGGGAAAAAAGGAAAACAATATATGAAGGTGCTAAGGAAAACATTATATGGGCACATAAGGTGCCGGTGCACAAGAACAAGTTCTGCCATAGGGATGCACAAACCACTGCAGGTATATCAAGTCCACGAGCTGCAACATCAGTACAAAGTAGGATGCCTTTATTTGCTTTGCAGAAATCGAAGAATGTGTTAGTCCGTTTCTCCTGCTTTTGCTTTCCATGTATATCAAAGCATTCAATCTGAATGTATTTGAGAAGTTCTGAGTGGAACTTGACCGAATTGCAGGATGAAAAGAACACCATCACCTTTTCTGACATATGTTTTTTCAGAAAAGCATATAAAACAAGAAATCTTTTATCACTCGGAATAACACAGTAGCCTTGTTGCAACCCTTCAACTGTCACCTGCAACATTTTTTATCTTGTCATTACTAATGAACCACACAAGGGTCAAGGCTCTCATAGTGATATATGCATACCTTTGACCTCCCGTCGTCAACATCAATATACACTGGCTTTTTCTGGAAAGATAGCCGTGCAAAGTCCTCAACCTGCATGATTATGATGCTTAGCATGATTGGCCAGGCATGAAGAAACGTGTGGTATAGAATTTTGATAAATTTCACAAACCTCCTTGGTCTGAGTAGCAGAAAAGAGAGCCGTTTGCCTATTCTGCATGTAGAGAACCCAACATGAGTATGTACCTCATAAATGAAGAATACAAGACAATGAATGTCCCTCAGGATGTAATTTGCTCAACTCAAAAGAAATTATCAGCACCAGATAAATAAAATAACTGAAACAAAATACAAACTGATAGATGAGAGTTCAAATGATCATTAAGAGCATATACTTGGCACTATCTACTTGTAAAGAACAAAACTTCAAAACAACATAGCACTCAAAACTGCAAGGTGGCAAACCTCAGGTAGGCGCTTAAATATTTGTTTCATGTCATCCTCAAAGTTTTGCTCCAATATTCGATCAGCTTCATCAATCATAAGACACTACAATGGAAAACATCAATATTAAAATGTGCTAACCAAAATTTTGATAAAGTTCAATCACAATAAAGTACTAATTTCTGAAAATAGACGCAGATTGGACTTCATCTTCTGCAAGTAAAATTAGAGATTATGAAAGCATGAAAGCAAGCAGCTCTTCATTGTAGACTGAAAAAAAAAAAAGAGAAAGGTTCAATCCAACGGAACAAAAAGATAACATCAGAGGTCAAGCCAACATTCAAAATAAAGTACATAGTAACTAATGGGAAAACAAAAAGTACAGATCCAATCCCCGTACTGATTCCAGGACTTCCAATTTGAATTGATAAAATTCAACAGCCTCAAACAAGAGAAGCATCATTCACCTGTAAATTCTTATATATGAAGCCCTTGGTATTTTGAAGATGATCAAGAAGTCTTCCAGGCGTGGCTACTAATAAATTCACACCCTTTCCAAGTCTTTCGGCTTCTGTTTTTCTAGGTGCTCCACCCATAACCAATCCCACACTTTGTGAGTGGTGCTTGAGAAGGTCTTTTGCCACAGCATGTGTCTGATTAAAAATAACATAATTAAAAAAAATTAAGCGACATGGTAAAACTTTCAAGTGAATTTCTATAATGAACATATTCAATAGGCTGTAAGATGAATTATAGTTCAATATTAGTTTCACTAAAAATAAAACAAAGGATTGTGGTAAGCTGTGACACAGATAGGAAAAAGAAAAGTTCATCATGACATCTCACAGAGATTAACCAGAACTCGTTAACAAGCTAAACAGATTGATAGGGATAGTCAGAAATTCATACTTGTATAGCAAGCTCTCTGGTTGGACATATTATGATGACTCCAGTCCCGTTACGAGGAGAAAATTTGACATTATAAAGCAACTCCACAGCAGGAATCAAGAAAGCAAGTGTCTTTCCAGAACCAGTCCTTGCAGCCCCCATAACATCTTTACCTTCCAAAAGAGGTGGAATAGCCTTAGCTTGGATCTGGACATAGACATCCAAAATTTCAGAATTATCCACATACATATTTCTCTACATTCCTTTAAAGCGCATATTGAGTAGTCTGAAATTTAGACACCGACGGCATAACAGCTTGATAAGCAGAACCCAGCAGTCAACACAATAGGATTATAGGAAAAATACCAACGAAAAAAAACATGATTTTTATAGGGAATAAATCCTATATCTTTCTTAGATGCTCGAAATTAAAACAATTGATAGAAGACTCTAATCCCTATATTTTGTATTCTTAGAGTTCAAATTGCTAAAAAGGGCTCAGAGTATACCCTATTTCTTTCCAGATATTTCATCGGAGAAGGTCAAGTAGAGAGGAAAAAACCACACAAACCAATAGCATTAATCTAATTATACCAAACAAACCAATGCAGCAAGGAATAAAAAAACAGATTTTTAAGCGATAAATCAAGGACTCACATAAATCCCTGCAAACCCCCCAGAAACAAATCAAGGTCGCTCACCTGAGTCATGTTGACGAAACCCATCTCCTTAATAGCGTTCATCGTGAGCTCAGAGATAGGGAGAATCGTGAAAGGCTCAGAGGACATGATCGAAGACACCTTCCTGGGCGTGACCTTCTGTTTCTTAGCAGCAGGCTCCTCCTTTCCATTAACGTCAGTGGAATCACGATCTTCTCCACTTCCATTAGCCTCCTCATCTTCAGATAACTTCTGGTCCTTCTCAGACTCGTGCTGCTCTTTCTCTTCTTGTTGCTGCTCTTCGTCTTGTTGTTTTGGTGGTTGCTCTTCTTCGATTTGACAGCTTGGGTTACTCTTTCGCTTCCTCAACCTCGTCTTCTTCTTCTTGCCAGATTCCATGGCAGTGGGGCACATCGGAAGGGGTGGAGCTTGGCCCGAGCTATCAAAATATGGATGTAAACGAGCCGAGGTCGAGTTCCGCTTGCCTCTTCTCGTCAAGTGCTCCCGGTGACGAGAGAGAAACAGCAGCCGGAAGGGAAAGCACCGAGTGGCGGGACGCTCGGTGTTCTGGGGATGCAGCGCGGCGAGGTGATTAGGCTTTTAGGGTTTATCTCAAGCAGCCGGAATTGGAAAATTTATCTCAAGCCCCTCAAAAAACTATAATTATTATGAGTCCTTCAAGTTGAAGTCCTGTGATAAAATTGAATTTATTGATAAGGCATTTTTAGTACATATGGATAAGGCAATTTAATAAAACTGAAAATACACCTAATCCAATGTTACAATAAAAATTGAAAGTAAATACTTTATTTATAAACTCTTAAAGTATAAAAAATTGAATAAATTTTAAAAAAAAATAATTGTGGTTTCCCAATTTTGCAAATATGAGATTTTTTTTTTTGAATAAAGTGGTATCCACGATTTTATTTAAAAAAAAAACAGAACAGTACATGCTCGAAATAAAAATCAATTGTACATAAGAAAAAATAAACTGATTTCCTCACCAGAGGTGAGGGAAACAACAAACAAAATAAAACAACTGAACAATAAAGATAAGAAAAGCTGAACCTGCGAAGACATCAGACTGAAAGTCACAGGCCAGTCCGAGCTAAAGCTACGAAAGACTATTCTCGATCTATGGAGTGCTCAGTGTCATCGGAATGAGCTGCAAGTCTAGTGCTCAAAAAGCTGAGTGAACGCTTAATCCTCCTAGATGCTTCAGTGTTTTCATGTTGATGAGACTCGGAATTTGCAGAGAGTCAAGAGAGTAATATGTTAGCAATCTTAAACTAAACTGAATGAATAGGTGAACAGTTAAGATTAAAAATACGATTGTTCTGTTCAAGCCAAATATTCTAGATGAAGGCTCGGGCAATAAGATCCCACTGATTCTGTTGTGTAGCATTAAGTGAGGGGATCCAAGTGGTCCAAATATTGGCAATTGAGGACAGAAATTGTTCTAAAGCCAGAATATTTCGAATAAATGACCAAATTTGTTCTGAAAACCCGCATCCAATAAAAAGGTGGTCCACTGATTCATAGTTTTTGTGGCAGAGGACACAAGTGTCAGTAGCAATTCGGTTACAACCTTTCCTGAACAGGTTGTCAAGGGTAAGAATTTTGTTCTAAGAACCCGCATCTGAGTTTTTTTTTCCAATGGCGTTAAGTCTCTTTTATTTTAAATACTCTATTTATAAACTCTTAATAAAGTATAAAAATTGAGTAAATTAAAAAAAAATTGTGGTTTCCCAATTTTGCGAACTTGAGTTTTTTTTTTTTCCAATGGCGTTAACTCTCTTTTATTTTAGTAAAAGAAAATTCATCAATTCAGCTAAGAATCTGTGGCATATTAAAAACATGATTTTAAATATGATTTTGGTTTGGTTTCTATGAAGTTTTTTTTTTTAATAGAATTTTTGGAAGGATTTATAGAAAAAAAATACATTTTTTTTATATCATGAAATGAAATGATAATTTTGTTCTTACCAAATAAGGAAAAGTTACCAAATTAATGGGTTTTCCTTTTTTTTTTTTTATTAGAGGAGAAATCACATAGGTTAAAAACAAAACAAAAATTCTGTCTTTAATTTGCAAAACTGGAAAACTACAATAATAATAATAATAATAATAATAATAATAATAATAATAATAACTATCATGTTCTAAATATCTTTCTCCAGGCTATGATGTAGCTAGATTCGGCGAGGATTCATTGCCAAGATTTAGTTTTTAGTTATTCTTTGTGTTATTTGATTATGAACCTTGTTAATATTGTTGGCCCAAACCATTGGCCCAAATCCATTGGCATAACAAACCATCAACTAAAGCCCTTGGTTTTGAGAAGTTGTGGGCTGGATCTTCTCCTATAAATAAGTGATGAAGCTCTCATTCTTGACAACACAACCAAGAGAAGAAGTGAGAGTGAGAGTGAGAGTGAGAAATGAGAGGGAAAAAAAAGGAAGAGTGGAGAATTAGGAAAAAAAATATTTTGAGAGTTAGTCCTTTCTCATAGTATAAGAGAGAGTATTGGTTTTCTCCTTATTATTAGAGAGAGTTTGTAACGCCAGAAATTTTTCCACTTAGTAAAATTCTTCTATCTTTGCTCATGGGTTTTACCCTAATTATTCAGGGTTTTTCACGTAACATCTTTGTGTCCTTTATTTTCAGTATTATTCTTATTTATTTTGTTGTGGTACTGCTCTATTAGATCCTATATTTCTCTAACAAATATGTCGAGCTTTGCAATTATCATATTCTAAATACTTTTCTCTAGGTTATGATGTGGCTAGATTATGAAAACTTACATTCATCTTTGTTTAATTTAATTGATGTTTTGTTTCAAAATTGCGTTGGATATTTTAATCCATGCTTAATACTTGTAATTGCTTGATCAACAATTGCATGATTGGTAATTCAATTTGAAACTGGGAGGTGATAATTGAATTAGGTCTTGACTTAAATATTAAACATTCATCATAAGATAGAGGATATTTATGAAATTTATGCATCATTATAAATTTCTAGAGCTTAATGAGTTCTATAGATTCATAGTTATCTTATGGATGATGTTAACTTACCAAATAGAATATATTATTGATGCTTGAGAAAGATCAATACGTAATTTAGGGAAATTTGATAACATAAGAAAAAACATTGATTGAACTTAATGATCCAGGTAAATTAATCTAGGTGAACTCAGAAACCCTAGAATCTCTAAGCATTGACTTCGCCTCGTTTAACTGTCTCTCTATTCCTCAAATTAGATATTTCTATATTAACTTTTTTTCAATTTCATTAATCAAGTAGAATTAGAGTTAGAGTAATTTTAGTAGTTAATAAATTCAATCTTCATAGGATGATACTCTCTTATTATTATATTACTTGCGTATACTTGCGTTATAAAAAATCACACAATAACACTTAAACTAAATGATTAAATCAATAGTAAATCAATCAAAACCCCATAAGACATCCAAAAGAACCCATACATTGACGAGATGGTATCTAATGCCAAAACTTGATTCTCTGGCAATGATTTTTTTTTTTAATTCATTGACTACATTATTCCTTAAACTGCTATCGACCTTGCATGGATGTAAACGAAACGTTGTTTAAAGTATAAATGTCCCCTTTGTCAGAAGATAGACCTTCATCTCTAGCAATATAGAAAGCAGGTTGTTTAGGGAATGGTAGACAAGTTTCATTGTGAAGCATTGAGATTACTGCAGATATGCTTGGCCGGTCTGCTGCATGATCTTGCACACATAATAATGCAACATGAATACATCTTGAGACCTCCTGGGGAGGATATAAATCTCCCAGAATTGGGTCAACAAGCTCCAAACTCCTTCCCTCTGTCCACAACTCCCAGGCCTGTGTCATATTCATAATCAATTAAACAATTGTTATCTTTTCCATAAGAAGAAGAAGAAAGAGAAGAAGAAGAAGAAAAGAGAGAAAAAGATTCACATTGACTCACATATCCAAGGAGATTTACTGTATTATTTGCATGCTGAAAACAAGTGTTCTTCTTGCCACTAACAATCTCAAGAAGCATAACTCCAAAGCTATATATATCTGATTTCACTGAGAAAAGTCCCTCCATAGCATACTCAGGTGCCATATAACCACTGCATGTCAGTAATAAACCAGACTGTATTAGAAGAGTCATTTTGGGAATTAATCAACAATTATTGAGTGAAAAATTTACTACTTACTAAGTGCCTACAACCCTTCTTGTGTTTGCTTGGTTCTCATTCTGTCCAAAAATTCTAGCCAGACCAAAATCAGATATCTTCGGATTCATTTCACTGTCCAAAAGAATATTACTAGTCTTAAGATCTCTATGTATGACTTTCAGCCTTGAGAATTTGTGAAGATAAAGAAGTCCTTGTGCAATGCCTTCAATGGTGTGAAAACGCTTTTGCCAGTCCAGTTCTGCTCTTCTACTTGCATCTGTTAGGTCATTTTCTCTCAAGTTTAGTATCTGTAAGTCATGAACGATGTAGAGAATGAATACTCACCGAAGATGTAGGTATCCAAGCTTTTGTTTGGCAGGTACTCGTATATCAAGATCTTCTCCTCTTTTTCAATGCAACAACCAAGAAGTCTAACAAGATTCTTATGCTGGAGATTTGCAATTAGTGTGATCTCATTTTTGAACTCCCTGTTTCCTTGTCCTGAATTTTTCGCAAGCCTTTTTATTGCTACAGTGTAGCCCTCCAGCATACCCTGAATTAGTATTTCAAGATGAACATAAGAATTTGATTGGTCTTGTAACATAAGCTGTTTCCTTAATGTTAATAGTATATTAAAACCACATGTTTTCATATGTTTAACAAGTTGAAGCTGAGGAACCTTACCATGTAAACAGGACCAAAACCACCCTCCCCTAGTTTGTTTGAGTCAGAGAAATTATTCGTAGCAGCGGAGATTGCTGCGAAACTGACTTGAGGACATCCCTTATTGTCTTCTCCATGCATCATCGCATCAGCAAACAGCTTGGATAATCCTGGATTACTACTCATCTTCTGGTTTCTTGGCTTCTTCCGGACTTTAAATAGCAAGAGAGCTCTACTCATATCTTGATTTCTTAGCTTCTTCCCTAAATTAAATAGCAACAGAGTTCCAACAATTTAAATCAATGCTTGACATATATAAATTCAATAAAATAAAATTTACCTATTGTTTTTCCATACTTGCAACAGACAGCACCTGGTAGAAGCACAGCTATGGTTCCTGTTACCACTAATATTATTATTAATGCTGAACTCATCTTTCCATGATCTGCAGAAAAAAAAAGACCTGAGGATTACTTATAGTTATCAACATCATCAGCATTAAAGAAAAATGGATGAGGATGAACACTTGCCAGGAACTTGATTTAACTCAGAAGCCACAAGACGAACATATACGTCTTGCCCACCATCATAATTTTCTTGAAGACCCAACAAATCTTTGGACCACAGCAAACAACCAGTGCCATTCCCATTCTCTGAAGCATAAGCAGTGCAAGAGCAATTCTTAAGGCACATGACTTTACAATCATCTAGAGCTAGACTTGAATTCTGGATATCAGTCTGGAAAATAGGCAGTTTGGTGCTTGTTAATTTAAGAAATCCATCTCCTTTTCCGCATTGCAGAGTAGCTCGTCTAACACAACCACCTGACCAGTCGTTTGATCTCCACTGGTCCTGGGAAGTGGGTTGGAAACCAAGCAAACACTTGCATGGTAAATTTGAATCATTAGCACAGAGGCCATTGAATCCACAATAACTAGGGACTTCACAGGGGAACTTCTCTGGTTCAGCCCAATAAGCAACCCATTCTCTTCTGTCTTGAAACCATGTTAGTTGCTTAAACTGTCCTGAAACATCCATGACTCCTCTTGAAATAGTAGTTCTATCGTCAATGGCATACGAGTAGTTATCTGGATTCCGAAGAGAAACATAACTGAAGTTGTAGAAGTATGAAGCCATCTGAAGGATTCGGCTGAAATTCTGGCGATTAGAAGCTTGTCCTGTTTTCTGAAAAAGAAGCTGGTGAGTGTCATTAGGATCAAGTCCCAGAGAGAACACACCTGGGGCCGGGTCTCCTGAGTTCCTCCATGAAGTGATAAGCTGGTTTTGGCCACCTAGCACCATGCCAGGAAGGAATGTATCAGTAGGATGATCAAAACTTTGCCACAAGAACTCCTTGCTGTATTTCGAAGCCTTTAGAACAAAATTGCCAGAGTTCATTAGCTTGGCTATTGTCTGATTACTGCCTTTTGTGTTAGATGAGAAGATGGTTCCTTTTGAGTCATTGATCACCAAGGCTCCTTGTGTGTCAATGGTGATAACGCCAGAAGAATCAGACACTGGCTTTTCACGGTTGGCAACCCAGATAATGGTTTTTACAGGGAGCTGGTGATACCATATGCCGACGTAACTGTTGGTTGAATTGGTTGAATTGGTTGAATTGAAAAATCCCAGCTCATAGATCTTGTTTGAAGAAACAAGTGTTTGGCCTTCTTTGATGGATTCACCCAACAGGAGAGTGTTCTGACCTTGTGAAAATTCAAGTAAAAAGGTATGCAAGATCAATAGAAGAAGAAAAGAAGAGGAATGGATGATGATGATGCTGCTGCTTTTGGTAGACATGATTGGCTGAGCAATACTAAAAAACTCAGAATTGGGAGGGATGTGATATGTGGTATTGGGCCAAAAAAAAAAAATTTTTTTTTTTGAAGAAGTGAAAACATAATCATAATTCATTGAAATAAAGGAAAGTAGACAACACAGAAGGTGCTCTGAAAGAATATTGGGCAAATTTAGTCTGCAACATTGACTCGGCTTTATTAAAAAAAAAAAAAAAAAACATTGACTTGGCTTGGCTTTGTTCCAAAGGAGGCTTGACTATGCCCAGCGTACACGTTATGGCAGGTGGGCTGCAAAGAAACGGTGACTCTTCCCGTGTATGTAGTTGGTCCCCACAAATAAATGTGTGCATAAAAAAACAATTATTGAAGTAAATGTTAGTAAATTATATACTGAAATGTACAGGTTACCAAAAACTACTTGTGTCCTCAGCCACACCGACATCAAAATAGCTAACCATCTCCTATTATTCTATCCATCGGCCAAGCGTATTTGGAACTTTTTCACTCAAGCTTTCACTCTCCCAGGTCCTTCGACATCCCTGCAAGAGCTTTGGGACAGATGGCAACCCTAACTTCCCTCTTCCATGGGAAAAGGCTGGGAATGTCATTTTAAGGACTATCATTTGGAATATTTGGTTAAAAAAATGCACAAATTTTTTATGATAAAATACTCTGCCACTTCATCTATCATTGCCAAATCTATTTACATATTTCTATCATGGGTTGATACAGCTCCAGAGACTAAGAAGGTAAGATTAGAAGGCTCGACTGTGATTGCCAAACGTAATCTGTAGTTCCTAGGACATCATACAGTCCCAGGTGACGAGCAATCAGCTGAGTAGAGAGTGAGGTCTCTAGTCTTACCCACACTCTAGTGCTGTGGGCCAGGGCCTGCATGCCATTTATCTTTGTTGTTTTCTTGGTTTTTGTTGGTTTTTTTTCTTTTTTAAGCTGTACTTTGTCAGCCTTCATTGCTGGTGGACTATTTCTATTATCTCTTTTTCAGTTTTAATGCATGTGATTTATCCAATTTTTTTTAAAAAATGTATAAACTACAATACTATAACACCAAAGCGTGAAAAGGAGAGGTCATTGGTTCAAATCTTTCCCCCGACAATATTGTTCCATGTACTGTTCATGTAATGTTTACTCGGGACTCTTGTACTATTTATATACTGTTCACACACTGTACACCCGGGGGCATTAGAACTGTTCATATACTATTCATCCATTGTACATCCGGGTTCAATACTATTTTTGCACTGTTTACCGCATGGGTGTGGATCCCCTGTGGAAGAAACAGTGGTTTACCCATCCAGGTTGCAGAGCAAGGGGATTTTCCTAAGAGGTCTGTAAGCCACCATAATTGGTGTACCTCCGTACCTGTCTGTTCTTTTGACAAATCCCTTGAGTGAGGGCGCTTATCACCTATTAGTAAAAAAAAAAAAACAAAAAAAAAAACAAAAACAAAAACAAAAACAAAAACCAAAAACAATACTATGAGTATATTCTCTCTTATATTGTAAAAATTGTTGATGGAGAAACATGCAGCCAGATACATGTACAGATGTACTACTGACCTAGCTTCCATTGAACTATTATAATTTGAATATATATATATATATATATATATATATATATATATATATATATATATATATATATATATATATATATATATAGTAAATAATGTGAAAATATAACAATAAACCACAATTTGAACTATTGCTATTATTGGTGCTGAACGAATAAGGTATATAAGTGAGAGAAGGTACATTTCTCGGTTTTGTATTTTCTGAAAAACTAAAATAGATCCCTCTTGATATCAACAACCAAACTATAATTTATTTATAAAAACTATAGTATATTAATTTGGCATGCCATATCATGAACTTAATTTTTTTTAATTACTAATTTTTTTAAAAAATAATATGCAAATTTTAAATTTTTATTAAATATTCTCTAATTTTTTTAAAAATAAATTAAAAATTAAAAAATAAATTTAAAAAAATAAATTTAAAAATAATTCACAAGCAGAATTCGATCCTACCCTTAACCATTTCCACTAACCATTCAAGCACACCAAGTTTTACATTCAAAATATCTAAATAAAAAATTATTACATTATCTAAATATAAAAGAACCATTTATTTTTTAATATCCCGCTTTAAGAAGGGTAGGTTTGCCGGAGCCAAGGGGGAGGTCCCTCGGCCCATTTGATTCCGCCTCTGCAAGGATGCCATTCATTCATTTGCTTGTTTTGTCCTTTAATTACAGTGCATGGTTAAGGAGCTTGAACATGAATAGTACCTTTCCTCTCATTTTTCGGTGACCAACCTGATTGTTTGGATGCGATAAAGAGGCTGAGTTAATATATATATATATATATAATCAACAGTACTTTTATAGTACTATTCATTCACATTTCCCTCCCCTTCATAGTTGCATGACAGGGAGATTTATTAACTTGGTTTAGTTTCTGAGATATCTTCTAAGCATGCACATAGTAGGACTTTAATCACACCATATGAATTCCGACCGAGTTAATAAATCCCTAAAGGGTCGTTAAACCACCACAATTTGTGCACCATTATACCTGTCTATCTTTTGACACCTGTTGTAGGACGGTGCTTCTCCCCTTTGCCCAAAAAAAAAAAAAAACAAAGTGAACTTTAATAAATTCAAACATGCATCTCCAAGCATGGTGTCAATGTCCCCACTGGGTAGATTTCATTGTTTATTATCTCTCTTGCCAAAGAAAAGGATAATAACTGAGCGTGATCAGGCCGAACATTGTTAATACTTACAAATTAAAAATGTGCTTAGTAGAAATTAAAAAAAAAACAAGATGAACATTAACAACAAAAATCATTTGTATAACACAAAGAGTGCAAGGGGGAGGGTAAGGGTTCAAATCCTTTCCCCACCAGTACTGTTCTTGTACTATTCATGTATTGTACACTTTGGATCCAACACTGTTCATGGCCCTGGGTGTGGGTTTCTTGTAGGAGAAATAGTGGTTTCACCCCTCCAGGGTTGTAGGCAGGGAGATTTTTCTAGGAGGTATGTAAGCCACTGTAACTTGTTCACCTCCGTACCTATTTGTCCCTTTGATAATCCCTTAAATGGGAGGCCTTTTTTTTAAAAAAAAAATGGATAAACCACATTAATTAAAAAACCAACGGCAACAAAACATCAATAACTGTGGAAAAGGACAGAGAAAGTAGAGAACAACATGGAACAAAACAAAAAGACAAAACACGGTGCAAGACAACTCCCACTGCCTGGAGTATAAGAAACAAAAGCCTAGCCTTCCATATGATCCGCATCTCTTTCTCCTGTCCCATCTGTCTAAAGAACATCAACAAGGACAGTGGGTGGCTCTATCAGCTCTAGGCTGTGGTGAACACAAAAAATTTGATCTTCCAACCTTCCTCTTTTAGCGCTAAAGGCTGCTAAGAAACAACGCTTGTTGCTTATTAATAAAAATAAATTCCAGCGGACAAAACAAAATCAAGTGCACAAGACAGCTAAAACAAAAGAAACTATTGCCACACTTGAGATTCCAATCAACTTCTTCTTGCTTCTACTACTATTGGAGGAAACATTATGGCTTAGATCACCTAAAATTGTGTTTCGCTTTTTCATTATTATTATTTTCTTTTTTTTTTTTTCTAAAATTACTAAACAAAGTCGTGTTGGCATTGCATACTGTGTAATAGAGTTATACGTTCCTAGTTTACTAGTAGCGAGTCTAATGTAAAAGCACATGGCTACCATACATCTTCCCTTTAAAAATGCTAACTGAGAAGTGTCCACTAACTTGTCCATAACCTTACTCAGCCTGGATTGCCAAAATCTTGGATAGAATTTTTATTGCCGAATTAATCAGGCTAATAGGATGGTAGTCCTCCGAGGACTCAGGAGTCGCCACTTTAGGAATTAGCACAATGCTAGCCCAACTTATTCTCTCTAGATTTGCTTTCCCCGAGTAGAAATCATTACAGAGTGTAAGTAGATGACTTCCCAGAATTTCTTAAAGAAGTGCAAAGGAAAATCTTCCGGTCCCAGCGCTTTGTCTCCTCCTAGCTCAAAGACCGCACCTTTGATTTCGTCAAGCGCAAAAGGTCTTTCTAACAAGGATAAATCAACAAACAACTTATGCACCAAATAACCTTTCAAGGTCAATTCTAAGTCGAAAGTCTTGCTTACGACCTAATTGATACTTAAATCTCAATACAAAGGCCTTACCGATATCCTTGGGATTGATCATAACATTTCTCTCATGCGATAGTCTAGGGATAAAATTCTTATTTTTTCGCCCATTTGCTACCGCATGAAAAAAAAACTTGGTATTCTCATCTCCCTCTTGTAGCCATTGGATCCTGGATCTTTGTTTCCAGTACAACTCTTCCTATCTTCTAACGTCCCCAGGCTATCCAATATATCATGTTCTTTGACTAACTCCAGTTGCGTGAGTCCCCTTGACTCCTTAACGATGTCCAGTCCCTCCAATTCTTGCAACATCGCCAAACCAATAAGCAATTCCAACGACCACACCAACTTCCATTTGCTTATTTAAAAAAAAAAAAAAATTATTTCCACATTGCCTAATAGAACAAGTACTTGAATCAGGAGTATTTTTTATTCTATCATCACAGCTGTTCTTCGAATAGCTTGACAAATTCTACAATGCTATCAAGTTCTGGAGCCTATTCAAAATTCTGATTTTCATTTTCCTTTCTATACTGTAAGAATGACTATAATGGGTGTCAGACCCAAACTGAAGAAAAGCAAAAAATTTACAATTTGCTGATTTGGTGTAGACTGGCATCTACCGACCTTCAAACATTGTCACTGATATTTCATTGATGCTGACAGAGTCTTGCTTGCTAGATGATGAATCCACCTCTAAAGGGACTCTTGCTGTAATAAAACCTGGTTGTCTAGGATTTGGTAGTGTTGCACTTTCACTGCCCAACATTAGAACAACATTTGACATTGTTGGTCTGTCTTCAGGCCGTTCTTGAACACACAATAAACCAACTTTTGTGCACCTCAAAACCTCTGCCATCGGAAATGCAAAAGCAAGTGATTCATCAACTAGTTCCAAAGCATTGCCATCCTTCCACAGATTCCATGCCTGAGAATTTTCATGTTTTTGGTGACTTTTTTAGTCAGCAATGGAATTTGAGAAACATAATAAATTTATAAACATTGCCCATTAACCATACTTACATGTCCTAGAAGGTTTAGCTTAGGATCAGACAGATATATCCCTCTGTTCTTCTTCCCACTGATGATCTCTAACACCAAGACACCGAAGCTAAACACATCAGACTTGACTGAGAAGATGCCATCCATGGCATACTCTGGAGACATGTATCCACTGCAACCACGATCATTTTAGTTGATCAATTTCTAAGTGCAAGGAAATAAGAATATATTGTGAATGATGAACAATGATCAACACTTACTATGTGCCCACAACTTTTCTGGTATTCACTTCTGTCTCATCTCCTCCGAAAATTCTTGCCATGCCAAAGTCAGAAATTTTTGGATTCATCTCCTTGTCAAGAAGAATGTTGCTCGCTTTGAGATCTCTGTGAATTATTCTAAATCTAGAGTCTTGGTGAAGGTATAGAAGTCCGCGGGCGATTCCCATGATAATGCGGTGTCGAGTTTGCCAATCTAACAATGCTGCCTTGCTTTTGTCTGTTGAGAGTTATACACCATTAGATACTACGGAAGAATTATGCTGTCATTGTGTTTCTCCATTGTATTTTAAATATCAGTCAATTAACTAGAAGGCAATCAAAAGGTCTACATCTCTTGATTGTTTGATGTTTGAGCAAAATCTTTGGTTTTTAAACCATTTGTTTCAGATGTGCTCACACTTAAAAAAAAAAATGATACATTTCACCAAAATTTTGATCTCCCATCTCTAAGAATTGATGCCTGTAGTGACAAACTTCTCTTGTAGGTCCAACTTTGTTGGATGTGACACTAGTGCTAACGCTCTCAACCAAATTTCTATAATTAGCTTCATGAAAAATTGCTGCCGACTCATACTATTGGACCTTAAATAAGAGACTTCAATTTCAAGAAAAGTAAAGAAAGTTGATGAGAGGGGGACCATGCTCACCAAATAGAAGTGCATCCAAGCTTTTGTTAGGCATATACTCATACACCAACATCCTTTCTTCCCCTTGAATGCAGCATCCCAGAAGCTGAACAAGATTTCTGTGCTGAAGCTTGGCAATGAGCATCACTTCATTCTTGAACTCATCACACCCCTGCACTGAAGTCTTTGCCAGCCGCTTCACTCCAATTTCTTTTCCATCAGCCAACTTACCCTGCAGGAAAACATTGTCTTCTAAATCAGCACTAAAACTCAGTACACTAATCTCCATATCTACCCAAGAGTATTTGTTAAAATGAATTACCTTGTAAACAGGGCCAAAACCACCCTCCCCAAGCTTGTTTTCCATGGAGAAGTCATCTGTGGCATCAACAATTGTTGCAAGATCAAGTAAAGGAAGATCCACCTCATCTTTTCCTGAGTGTTCATCGATATTATGTAGATCACCAAAAGTCATAGTACCTCTGCGGGCAACTGTTTGCAAAAAACCAGTTCACATTTCAATTCATTTAAGAACATCAAGAAAGAACATTTGAACATTCTACTTTTAACTGAGCGTGTGAAAGATTCTCATTCTACCTCTTCGTATTCTTCTTCTTCTCCTTCTCCAAAGGCAACAGCCAATCAGGGTTATTATTAGCGTGCCCAACACAACAGGGACCACGATTGCAACCATTGATGCCCCGCCATTGTGAGACCCGTTTGATGTTGATCCTGCAAGGCATTGCTTTCTCATTAAACCAAACTGTTTATTGGGTGGCTTCAATGCATGAACCTTTCAATTATTTACTGATAACCATGATAAGGCTTGCATCATGGCCAGCTTAGTTCATCTCCTAAGCAACATTCTGATAAACTCTAATAAAAGATAGGCATAGATCAATTCAACTGTTTCAAAGATCAATCAAACCTTTTCAGACAAGGACAACAAAATGCTCACAAGTAAGTCTGTGTCCTCCATATATTATTATGTTGGTTAATAGGTCTAAGATCAGAAAGGTCCTATAGACAAAATAATTGCTTCTAAGCCAAGTAGTCACAAAACAACAAGGTCAGAATCGTCGGCTCCTTAGGAAGAGAACTCATAAACAATGTTCTCATTATTAACTTCCACAGAAATTTACTCTGCTTTATGTATATACGAATTTGAAGCAAGAAATGGAATAAGGGTGACGAACACATACCCAAGTCTTTGGCTGCCAGGCGCACATAAAGATCCTGTCCAGCATATGTGTACAACCTGAGATCAGTGAGCCCGGTGCTCCATGTAATGCACCCACTCCCACTACCACTGATGTTAGCACTGGCGTAAGCAGTGCAGGAGCAATTTGACAAACACTTGGTCCTGCAATCATCCAAACTAAGACTCATGTCCACCGTCGCACTGGAAGTATCCGGCAACTTAGTTTCGGCCACAGTAACAAACCCATCAGTTCTGTTCCTGCAGTCCAGCTCTGTCTTCCTAACACACCCATCCGTGCCATCTCTCAACGCCCAGTTGGTCGGCGATTTAGGCACAAAACCTTGCAAACAATCACAAATAGGCGAGTTATTTGGGTCACAAACACCATTTGGTCCACAAGGAGAGACACTATCACACTGATCTTTGGGAGCGAACCAGAACAAATTCCAAGACCCAGTCTGGTTTAACCAGACTAACCTCTGAGCTGAACCAGTCTGGTTAACAATAAGTCTGGAGATGATGCTCTGATCCCGGATGTTGAACGTGTAGTAAATCTCATCCTGGTTAGTAACATAAGTGAAGGTGAACATACTGTAAGTCTGCATCTCAGGGATGCCACTGTACCGAAGCCCATTCCACGGACCCGTACGCCAAGTGCGCGTTGAGCCAGACCAGAGAAAGATCTGTGGATCACCTTGTATGTCCATGGCCATCGTGTATGGCGCAATCGCCGGATCACTTGAGCTCAACCACGCCGTGAGATTCCGGTTGAGTCCTCTACGTAAGTCCCACCCTAACTTCATGCCCGGAAGCAGGGTGTCCGTTGGATAATCAAAGCTCTGCCATGCAGCGTTGTCAGCGCTCACACTCGCATCCTCTCCGACCACTAAGTTGCCGGTGTCCAAGAGCCGCGCCACTGGATTCTCTAAGCTTGTTGCTGGGGTTGACCAGATAATTCTTGATGAGTTCTGATCACTGATGACAAGGCTGCCGTTGTTGGTGATTGTGAGAACTCCAGTGGAGCTATTGATTGGGTTCTGCCGGTTCAGAACCATGACTATTGTTTGAACTGTGACTTTCTTGTACCATAGCCCGACGTACTTGTTGGTTGAGCCTGGAGGGCTGAAGAAGCCAAGTTCAAACTTCTCACCGGATGAAACAAGAGTTTCGCCGTCGGTGAGGGTGTCAGCAGGTGTTAGAGTGTCTCTGGCAATGGTTAGAGAGAAGAGCATGGAGGTGAGAAGGAGAAAGCATGGTCTGAGATGAAGCTTTCTCATTGTTTTGGGTTCTAGCTCTGAAGGGAACATGGACTCTTTTATGTAGAAGCTAATTAGTCAATTAATGTTTGTGATAATATATGACACCCTTTAATTTTCCTTTTGAGAGTTTAATTTTTTTTTTCTTTAATTAAGTGATTATTAAGCAAGAGGCAAACAAATCAAAGGTGGGGCCAAGGTAGTGGGTGGCGATGATAAAGAAGACTTTTGTTTATTAAAAAGTCATTAAAACAATTGAAGTAAATAATAATTTGTATTAGGATTTTAAATTATAATGAGCACTAATCTACCACAACTTGATCTAAAAGGGACGGGAGCATGGTTTGTCATTCTCAGTTCTATAAAAGAAGACATTCATGGCTGAGAGCATGGATTTAATGAGAATAAGAATAACGGCGAAGTGGTTACTAATGAAGTGTTTACATTTGGCGTAACTTGATTGATTAGAAGAAGAACAAATCTTGTGAAATTTGTTCATTAATGTCATGGATTATTGGTAGCTGTTGGATGCTGATCAGAGGGGCAAGTTTCAATTGGATATGATCTTTGACCATTAGTCGCTGACTGATGAGAGAATGAGGGAGCCTTTGACTACGCTGGCGAGACTTGACCAGATAATCTTCTTCTTCTCACTGCCGGGGGGAGGCGGGTGGTGGAGTGGTTAGAAGACCTTAAAATTCTGAAATTAATCCCTCTTCTTTTTGAAAGATTATCTGGTTTGGCGGTCAACTTCCAAAAGAGCTGCTTATATTCGATATTTTACTACTCCACAGACAAGGACGCTTTGACACTGAACTGTTCATTGAACCAATTGCCATTTATCTATCTGGGTGTTTCACTTTCTAGCAAAAGACCCGGCAAGTAAGATTGCCTTAAGCTCACTGTTACTATTAGTAATCGCGTTGTGACTTGGAAAAATCACTATCTCTCGCTTGGGGGCGCATCATTCTAATCAACTCTATCATTTCTGCTTTACCTATGTACTATATGTCTGTTTTTGAACTCCAAAAATGGGTAAGGACAAATATCGATAGGGTCTGATGCGATTTCCTTTGGAGCGGATGGAATATTTCTAGACCCCAAATGTCAGTTAGGGTGCGTTTGGATGACGGAATAGGAATGGGGGTAGGAATGGGGGTAATGAAGAGGGGAATGGGAATGGGGGTAATGGAGGGGGGATAGGAATGAAAACTGTGTTTGGTTGGAGAGGGTTATGTATTGGGATTGTAAAAAGTAAGTGAATGTTTTGTAAGACAATTACCTTTATACCCTTCTTTTAAAAAAATAAGTTTTGTATATATGTTTAATGACACAAATTTTTTCATCTATTAATATTTTCTTTAAAATTAAATTAAATTAATTAATTATTTTTAATACAATTAATAATTAAATTAAATAATTTCTCATATTTAAATGTCAATCTATGTTTCATTTTTGTAATTAATTATTTAAATTAATTAAATATTATTTCAATTATATAGTTGATTGTTATAATTATTGTTTTAAACATTTAATCAAACACATTTTTATATTTTCTATAGTTTCATTAAGTAAATTAATTAGGGGTTTAATATAATTAATAATTAAATTACATAAATTTAGAGTATATTTTAAATGTATATCGAGGTATCATTATTGTAATTAATTATTTAAAATAATTAAATATCATTGCAATTATATGGTTAATTATTATAATAATTGTTTTAAATTTTTTAAAAAATAAATTTTCAAGTATTGCTAAACAAGAGCTTCAACACACCTTGAGTCTTTTTTCATCCAAGATCACATGGAATTTTCATCTATATGCATCAAGAACAACATAGCAAAAAAATAACATTGCTAATAACAACATACCAACCTATGACATTGCTAATAACATTAAATAAAAATGAAAATACCCACCAACATATGTAAAATCATATAAACCATTAGCAAACAATGAAAGCATAGGGAACTCTTCAATCGGCATTAATGAAAATACCCACCAACATATAAAAATGAAAATACCCACCAACATATAAAAAATGAACATACGACATTGCTAATGACATTAAATAAAAATGACAATACTCACATAAATAACAATGAAAGCACAAGGAACTCTTCAATCGGCATAACAAGCATATAAACCATACAAGTCTATTGTCTTCAACAAGCATATAAACCATACAAGCATTCCAATAATACATAACAACCATAAATCACCCCACCAAAGGAAGTCATATAAACCATACAAGTCTATTGTCTTCAACAACTATAAGGAAGTGAGAAAGTCATAAAATCTACTAAAGTTCAGCAAACATAAACTATCACACCAAATTAAAGTCCATTGTCTTCAATAAAGAAAAGTTCTTCTCCATGATCATTTCCCCATGAAGTCATTTGGCCACCAAATAGTTGCACCTACAAAGAAAAAAATGTTGTTCACATGAATTTGTTTTAAAAAAACTTCTCTAAAGCATATATATGTTTGTATAAAAAGTAAGAAACCATAATAAATAAAGTCAATATATATGCTATAGATAAATCAAAAGCACAATTTTAAGCAACGTACACAATATGAAAAACTTACCAATATGATTTATATGTCACGTGGACAATATGACATTCTTGATAGGAAAACCCGACAAAATCGTAGCTTCTTATCAACTGGAAGTTCCCAAAAGACTTTGAGTTGATCTTCATCTTTCGCCAAAACTTGTAACATGAACATTGCCTCATCCTCGCTAAGCCCATCAATTGCAAAAAGTACTTCACCTAAGCGTTTCTTCTTCTCTTCAATTTCAGCACGAGCTGCGTCATTACGTGCAGTGATGTCGATGTTGCGTGCAGAAATTTCGACATTGCGTGCAGCAATCTCAACATTACGGGCTGCGGATTCAGCTTTGCGCGCTGCAGATTCAGCAGTACGAGCAGCTGACTCAGCATTGCGTGCTGCAGCTTCTGCTAATGCTCTGAACTCTGGACTTACTAGATCTACAAAATTCTGAAAATTTGTAGATATTCGGTCCATTGTTGGGTCATGGGCTGCTTGTTTCCTTTTTCGTTGCCTAGGTGTTCTTGAGGTGCTATTATCAGATGCCATAGGTGATGGATTCTCTGTTTGTTCTTGCGTAGGCATAGGGAACTCTTCAATCGGCACTTGGGAGAAGGCTGCTACATCCTCCATGGAAATGTTGTCCTCATTTTCATACTGGGCTGCATCATCCCCGATATCGCCTCTACAATTGCCAATTGCTCGGTCCTTGGTAAAGACTGAGGCAAGATCATTGAAAAATGGAAATGACTTGCCATATAATCCAGCAGCCTCTTTATGACCCTGCATTATAGCATGAACAAAGTGTTTAATATGCTGAGAAATTATCAAATAAGATAAGTTACATATTTTTACCTTGACATACTCATCGTATGCATTTTTGTCACATACAATTGTGCTATTTTGGTAGTTCCAATCGAAACCACTCAGTTGTAGGATATCCGCAATGGCATTTGTCTTACTCCTTAAGAGTTTCACGCGAGATTCGATGTTTGGTATAGCCTTTAACATAGTTTGTGGAATCTTTTCCCGTATCATTTTTTCTAATTGGAGAAGATATCCACCTCGAAAACCATTCTCAGCTCGCCACAGTGAACTTGTGGAAAGTTCAACCAAAGCTTCAATTAGTGCTCTATCTTCTTCTGTTGTCCAATATCGCTTGTTTTGTCCCCTACCCCTTTGTTGTGGTTCGCCATCCATACTGAAAACAAAGAAAGAAAGTGACATTAATATAGGCATGAAAACATTAAAACCAAAAAAAAAAAAATTTGTATGATGCAAGCCACATTACCTTGGCAACAATTAAAATAATAAACATTTTAATAACTAAAGAATTGTAATAATAAACATTTTAAATGACAAGTATGTGGGTAGTGATTAACCACCAACATATGTTCATGTTAAAAAAAAAGTCATCATTAGTCTCCAAGCCACATTACAACAAATGTGTTACATTATTGGAAAGCATAATTGGAAAACAAAGTCATCAAAGGGGACTCATTGTCATTGCGACATGTTAAACATATCCATGGCCAGGTCTTGCCTAAATTGAGTCCATTCATCGGTTGGTTGCACAACCGCGTCCATTCCTACAAACATCTCATAACACAGGAAAATCAATATATATCTTTAAATCAATTAAGTAGAGTTTTTAAACCATAAAAAAAAATACCAAGGGAAGCTATGAAAAATACTGAAATAATGTCTTCTATAATTTTCCTTGTTGATAAAAAAAATACCAAGGGAATAGCTTATTATAAAAAAAATAAAAATAAAGCATGGATAAAACCTTGAGTCCAGGACAATTTGTACTATTTAGAAAAGGAAGCAAGTTTCCTTTTATCTAAAACTGTATGAATAAACAACATCATATAACAAGCTGGCAATGTGATTTCAAGGATTCTATGCGTAGCTATTACCTTCAAATTATTGCTGGGCTGTTTTAATAAAACAAAAATGACCAAACATCAAGAATGTGGTGTAAATGTTTGCTTTAGTTCACAGGGAATCAGCACAAAGTCATTGTCATGGATGAGAAATTAATAATAATATCAAAGAGGAACAACCAATATGTCATAAATAAGTAAATAAATAAAGTCAAGTACCTTTAGTAGATCAATTTCTTGCTGGATTAAAGAATTTCCAACAGCAGCAGCATCGTTGCAGAAAAGAAAGAAAAAACAGTAAGGCACTTTAGAAATAACTGTAGGCATCAGCATTCATTTAAATAAATAACAAGAGTATAGCACACCCCATTTTTGTGGGGCCAAAAAAATAATTTTGCAGAAATACTAAAGTATACTCACAAGTCACCAACATGGACAGGAATAAGAAACAAGTGAGGGTCAGAGCAAATTTGCAATGTCTTCTTTATAATTTTTATTAACTACTAATAACTTTCAAATAACAGGTAAGGCAGCAACACAAACATATGATGATCTTAGGAAAAGAAAAAGTAATTTCTTTCCTATCTTCAGCCAATAATCTATAATGAAAATATAATTTTCCTTGTTTAAACTTGAAAATATATAAAATTTGGTTAATAAATTGACAATTGAAAATATCTTAAACCTTATAAGAACAATTGAAAATATATAAAATATCAAAAGAGCAGTGAAAATATCTCTGCATAATTTTTTTCATCCAAGGAAACTTTCAGCAATATTGCGTGCCATAAAAGAAACAGGTCAAACAATACCAGAATAAAAACCAAAATAGACAATTAACAAAAAATTCACTGAAAAACCTATATGGTGATCATATATCATGCCTTTAAAGCCGCAATATATCTAGTTGTGAGCAGAACAAGTTCTACATAAATAGAACTGGAAGCATGTTTAAGTTGAATTCGTCAGATGTGAAGAAGTTTGGTCAGTACCAGCAGAACATAGTTGACATTTAAAAAATCAATGATAAGAATCTTATGAAAAGCATGAAAACCTGATATACATGAAAGTAAGAGGTGATTAAAATGTATGATATTCAAGCAATCCTGAGGAATTCCAGTAGGATTATTCTACCCCAAATTAAAATAAAGCACATCTAAACCAATCTGTGAATAAGCATAAAATAACACAAAACTCCAGGAAATATACAGAGGCTGAGAGATGAAGATGATACTGGCGGCGATGGCGATGACGAGAATGGTGGCGACGCCGGCGATGGCGAGGATGGTGGCGACGGCGGCGATGGTCACAGGTTGCTGGTGAGGGTTTGTCAAGCCAGCAAAAAGAAAAGTAAACAAAAAGAAAAGTAAACAAAGAAGGTTAGGTTAGAATAGATGGGCAAAATGGTAATTTTGGTTTTCATTACTGGGTATTCCCCCCAAATATGGGGGGAATGACCTTAGCCCTTGGAGGAGGTAATCAATACCCCATGGCTTCAATCATTACCTACACAAAAATGAATCCAAACAAGGGGAAGGGAATGTGTAATCAATGATTACCCTACCAGGGGTAATCATTGACGCCATCCAAACGCACCCTTAGTGGCATAGAGACAAATTTGCAAATCTAAAGACCAAGGTGGGTGGAGTATAATCACAAGAGAAGTTTTATGATTGTTTTCACTGATATTCAATGATACATGAGCAAGAGTATTAATAGTTAGAAGGGAGAGAAGAATCCCAAGAATCTCGAAAGATATGGTCAATTAATCACTAACAACCAATCCTAGGGATTTGATTGATGAAAGTATGAAAAGATAATATTCACAGAATATTTACCAGATAATACAAACAATCCTAGAGATTTGATTGACCAAGTATGGAAAGATAATATTCTCCAAATATTTATGAGATAATAAGTATCCTTCATCTAGTGGATTTTAATCATGCTCTTTTAAAAAAATGGTGGTGGAAATTCTTTATTTCTAATAACCCTTGCTGGTCAGAAATCATTGCCTTCAATTATGCGCCAAATGGAGGGTCGATTGCTCTATTTCATGCTACTCCAACGATTAAATCCTTTTTTGGAAAGGTCTCCTTAACTGTCGAGCGGGTTTTCTCTTTGGCATTGAAGTTTCTATCAAAGATGGGAGAGATACCTTGCTTTGGTTAGATCATTGGGATAGGAGGGTCCACGCTGGTGAATAGATGGGTTGACTTTTTCGCTCAACCGAGGGATCTTCTCAGCGCAATTGCCAACTTCTTTCTTTCAGAACTAGACTAGCTTCTGGTGGAGTTCCTCCCTTGAAACAATATCTAATTAATGGCTTATCCCTTGGAAAAGATATCAAATCTTGGAGATGGAGTGTTAAGGGTTTTTTGGTGAAATCTTTCTACTCTTTTCTTAATGATGGCGGTATTCGCTGTGCCTTTGGCACGACCCTAAGGGCTCATGTCCGCTAATAGTTAAAGCTTTCTTCTGGATGGCCTTAAATAACAAGATTCTAACCTAGGAAAATTTGGCCCGATGAGAATAGAATCTCCACCACTACCTGCATCCTCTGCAATGCTGCAGAGGAAGGGGTTGACCATCTTTTGGTTAATTCTCTGTACTCAGCTATGATCTAGGCCCACTTCACAATGATTTTCTTTGGTGAGGCCCAACACCATTTAGGAGGCTTGGACCTTTTGGGTCATGAAGGGGACATATACCTCTAATTAAGCCTATATGTCTCCTCCTCGCCAGGGCTATATGTTGGGTCATTTGGGGGGAACCCAATAATCATATCTTTACGTTTATGTCTGTAGATGTAAATGCTATTATTTGTAAGATTGAAGGCGACCAGGCCACGCCTCGAGGAAGCTCTCCCAAAAATCAAACACAGTCTTATTTTTTCTAGAGCAAGGTGTCTAGAACCCATTGAACCCTCTGTCTACCAACTCCGGCAAGCAAGCCAGTTATGTTCTCTTCGATAGCGCCTCCTTAGGCAACTGCTACCCCGTTTTCATCCAACTCTTGGATGATCCCTTGTTCTCCTCCCTCTTTGTTTTCTCTTTATTGTAGTTCCTTTTGTCTCGCGTTACATTTTTGGTGACCTGAGTCCTTTTGTCTTTTTATTGTGCTGTCTTTGTCATGTTGTTTCTGTTTCCCTTTATTTGCAATACATTTATGGTTTATCCACTTAAAAAAAAAAAACAAAAAAAATTGTCATGGTACAAGATTTGTGGTGTCTCTTGTACCCAGGCGAGAGGCCACTCCTCCTAAGGTTGTTCAGTTTTTGTTTGTTTGTTTTCACATTAAGTGAATTTTTGTTCAATTTTTTTAATTATGTACTGATTTTTTTATTAATAAATTTATAATTTATTTAAAAAAAAAAAAATTGGTCATGGCCGAATGTAGCACGGCAGTGGTTGGTGTGTAGAAGGGGGGGATTAAATGGTTCCGAAGCTGATGTTTGGAATGTTTAGAATGCTTTGAATGGACTAGGAACTCCGACTGCTGGACCCTATATATTGAATAGTAGGTTGTGCTTTCAATTTGTGACCTCATCCACAAAAATAAATTTGAACTTCATTTGCTATTTTTATTATTTATTTATTTATTTATTTGGTTAATTTCCGAGATATCTTGGTCAGCTTGAGAAAGATCACCATAAATCATAGATGCGGAGGAATGTATGCAGTCTCTATGCCGTGGTTTATACAAGGTTATCCATAAATAAATTTCTAATAAATATTTAAAAATTGTGGATAAGATTACCTGGGTGATACTAGCATTTTTATTTAATAACTGCTGACTCAATATTTTATATATATAGGGATCTACCTCCATAGCTAATTGAATTGGGAGTTCCAAATTTTTGTTTAGCTAGTTGAGTTTAGCTGTTTTTTTGTTTTATATGTGGTAATCATTTCATATTTTATTTATTTATTTTTTTTTTTGAAAAAATGGATAAACCACATAATATATTAATAACCAAACAGAAACAGGGTATACACCACTAGATGTGGTTCAAAAGACCAACAAACACAAGGGGCCAACATAGGCACCCAACAACAAAACAGCCAACAACACCACAAAACAACAACAAGAGGAACACCGGCCTCCTCAAGCCCACACCACCTAAAACAGGACCACCTCACTCTGTGCTCTGCGCCAGGCCCTCCTCCTGATGAGAAGTTCCTCTAGCCCCATCCTCCCCGGGCTCAAGAAACTCAAGACTGTGACGGATAGACAAACCAGTGCCCTCGATCTTCTTCTTTGGGCCCTCCGCGGCCGGACGCGGGGGAGGGGGGGTGGGGCACCAACGGATCCACCTGCTCCACCAATGTAAGCTCCAAATTACTCTTGATGTTTGACATAGATTCCTCCAGCTTTACTCTTTTGGGATCCAGAGCATCTGGTGTTGTGCTAATCGACCCCTTCTTCAAGGAAGAACGAGGCCCAATTCCTGAATTTGTGCAGTAAAAACCCATCTCAGGTGAGTGGGGCTTCCCCGAATTCAACGGCCCAGATGGTGCTTGGGCTTGAGTTAGGCACTGGCCCAGGGAACCTTGATCCTGAACATGAGCTGATTCCAATGGAACCTGATCAAGTTCTTGGCCATCATCAAGAGATAGGCCCATGAGGAACCTGTTCAGGTACCAGGCTTGGGCCATGCGTGTTTTGATAAGGATACACATGGGTGGGATTTGAGATGACTTGATCAAAACGTGACCAAGGAGTTAAAGCTTCTCCACGTGTCACTATCATACTGGTCTTCACAGATTCCTCATACGAGGTGTCAACCAGAACCTCGGATACCTCGTCCAATGGTAGGACGACAGCACTGTACAGATATGTGATTTTGTGCGAAGAACAGCCGGCATGCAACGTCAGATGAACGCTGGACAGAGCCTGCCAGGCAAAAACCTTAGCCGAGATCTTAGTACCTGGGGCTCGCCGTGAGGCTGAACGGCTTGCAACCGTCGACGTCAGCCCAGTCCCTTCAACTCCGGGGGCCAAGCACGCCAGCCGAGTCTCATATGGGTTTTTCAAGGCCCCGGGAGCTACGCTTACCGGTCGGGCCGGCTTGACCAGGGAGGTGTCGACAACGCCTCCGGGTTCTGGGGGGTCGTGCAGCCGCGGAGCTAGTCTGTCAGGTATTATCCGGGATTCAAAAATCCGGACGGGATTCCCAGAACCAACGGTCCGTCCGGCCGTCGTCCCGTGAGCGAGCATGATACAAGTCCGTCGATCCACGGCCATGGGAGCTGGGCTCACCTGTCGGGCCTCTTTCGTCGTACGAACGGCTGTCCCGGGAGCAGGGCTCACCGTTCGGACCTCTATCGTCATACGAGCAGCGGCCCCGGGAGCTGGGCTTACCGGTCGGACCTCTCCACTGCGATGATAGTTTGGAAGTGAAAGGGGTAACCAGGAGCCACGCTCGACCGGCCCGTGGGAGATAGAGATCTCTGACAATATGGGCAGCTTGCCCTTCACCACCCTCGGGATCTCGTGAGTGAACCTCCGTTTAGGCAGCAACCCCACGGTCGCACTCCCCTGCTCTGCCAGATCAGGACAGCCGAGGTGAGTGTTAGTCAACGCTTCCCTGTCCTGGGAACCAAGCACGCCCAAACCTTCAAACGTGCAGCACTTCGAGGGGAAACATGCAACGACTGGCACATAATCCGGCCGTCCATTGGCGTCGAAGACCAATCTCGTCCCGAGCCAGGCAGCGTTCCTTCATCGTCATCATCCTCCCACTCATCCTCGTCCCCATCATCCTTCCCTTCCTCCTCAGAGCCAAGCAGACTCAGCCACCCCATCTTTTCCACTCCGGGCCCCACATCACCATCATTTCATATTTTATCTAATAAAGTTGGGTATAAATATCAAAATGGTCCCTCTATTTTGTGATTTCCGCCCTTTTAATCCCTCTAATATAAAATCAGCCCTTTTGGTCCTTGTAATTGCACATTTTCGTCCTTAAGCTGTAAAATCCGCCCTTTTGGTCCTCGTATTTGCACATTTTCATCCTTTTTAGTCCTTCTAATTTATTAGCTGAAAGGACCAAAAGGGTTGATCCGTCAATTAGAGGGACTAAAAGGACAAAAATGTACAAATACGAGGACAAAAAAGGCGGATTTTATATTAGAGGGACTAAAAGGGCGGAAAACGCAAAATAGAGGGACCATTTTGATATTTTGACCAATAAAGTTGTGATTTATTGATTTTTAAATGTCCTTTAATCCTTAGTCCAACCAACCAAGAATTTTTTTTATGGATATAAATATAGATAATTATTGGATATCTTAATACATAAAAATTTTTTGGTGTCAACCATTGGATAGCCCAATAGTATGACACCAATGTGTTAAAGGGAGGTCATGAGTTCAAATCTTCTCCCCAACAGTACTGTTTTCCCGTACTCGACACGCTTGTCACCTATTATTCAAAAAAAAAAAATTTGGTTTATCTCGGAATACCAATCAATTTGTCAAACACACCCAAAGTGAATTTGATTGGGTTAAACAATGCATTGTTAACATTTTTTATTTCTCTCTCTCTTTAAGATAGATAAACCATATATATTAAGATAAAAACATGTTTCCCTTTTTTTAAAAGATGGTTAACCACTTTTATTAAATTAAAAGAACATAACAACCAACAGAGGGGGAAACAAAATATGAAAGCATCATATCACTAGATGTGTTACAACACTTGATAAACAAAAGACAACAACAATACAAGAGTGAGGAAAAAAGGCTTCTCCACACCGGCACCGAATGAAGTCTAGTCCATGCTCAAGTCATGTGCCTCCTTGGATGTCGAACCTCATTAGATTCCTTAATGTGAGTTCTAAAAAACTTCAGATTGTGATGGATGGTCGTCATGGATGCTTCTAGCTTTTCTTTAGGTCCCTTTGTGAAAGTTGAGAACCAAGATAGTAACATTCAATCAATTTTCAAGATAATAACAGACACAAGCAAACCATTAGCATTAAAAATATAATCCATTAATAGTGGAGATGCAAACTATACCGAGGAGTAAAACAAAGACGTTAACAGGGATGTCTTAGGATAGAAAATAGCTTTTTTCCCAAAACCAACTCCCACATCCATGTGGATGCTCTATAGGATCACTCGGATCGTTCATACAGGCTAGGAGCCCCAAAACTCTATATTTTTTCTTCACAATAGATGGAATTCTCTAACTTTTGCTTTTTTCTCATTGGGGGCTATAATCACCAAAATAATAATAATAATAATAATAATAATAATAATAATTTTGATTGTTGTGGAGATGGGTGAGAGCATTTTTAAATTAAAAGTTTTTTTTTTTGACAAAGTGGATAAACCATAATTATTAAAAGGCTAATTAGTTACAGACTAAGGTATCTACAAAACAGCACCAACAGTGACGCAACCACCAGGGAAAACAAAGTTCACTAGACGTGGAGCAATTTAAGAAGGGTAAACACCGAAAGGTCTACTCCAAGAGAAGAGAGGAAGTCCCTAGGAGACTTAGGAGGCACTAGGAGAAACTAGCCTGTGCTAAGCTCGAACACCCCTCTTGGGTTCTTCTAACTCCAGGCTTCAGAAGCATTATTTATTTCTTTGATCATTTGATCGTCAAAGTTTGTCTTTAAGATTTTTTAGTTAATATTCCTTATAGTGAGTTTAAAAAAATGGTTAAACCATGTGCATATATTAAAATAAATAACAAGTAATGAGGAGTGAGAAAAGTTTTTTTTTTTTTTTAAATAAATGGATAAACCACGATACAAGAAAAGTCAAAACAAAAGAAAAACATATCTCTAGACCACAAACTAATAGAACTGATTATTTAATGCAAGATCAAGCCTCCTCTTTTTTGAGCTTTGTTAGGAACTCTTTCATTCTATCAAAAGCTTCTATCTTGTACTGTACTCTATTTATTCTTTGCTCCATCTCTAGTGGACTTTGCTCATATTATGTTTCATGTACTGTTATTCTTCTTTTAATAATATTGGGGTTTATTGTTTTTTTTTTTTTTTAAAATCAAGCCAGCCTTGCCGGTGATAATAGATGATGCTAGTAATGCTAACGTAACAACGCTGGCATGTGGCATGAAAACACTATTGAGCCAAAGGGAACCAACTTGGAAAACAACGAGTGGCTTTTATTCGAGCCTAGCGGGTCCATATCAGCTTTAGAGTCCTCTCACCTGCCAACTTTTAATCATTCATACAAGTCTATGGCCAACCAAACACAATGACAAAAAGAAGGCAAAACAAGACTCATCCCTTGTGAACATTATTTCCGAAGTTTCCTGAGTTTCATTCGTCAGAACAGCGAAAAGATGGATGTTATTGTATTCACTCTTGTTGTAATCAACCTCTGCGCTCACCTACGTCAAGAGAGTATATATGCACCTGTGTAGATATATATAACTTTTTTAAAAAATAATAAATAAATTTATTTTATCTACTTTTATTAAAAATAATCTAAGTTTTACCAAAAATATTTAGTACAATAGTATTGGCCACCAGCTGTGAAAGTCAGTTTACAACTCAATCTCTATGTCAGACGGGTAAAGAGACAGAAATAGATTATCATTGCCCCCATACGTATACCCCTAAATGTATATATGTTTACTATATTTATAAAAAAAATAATTTTAATTATATTTTCCAGCATTGATAATTTATATTTTTATTAATATATTTATGATTTATTCACTTGATTATATATATAACCTTCCCAATAGTGAGGGTATGTATTAATAATCAGTTTTTTCTTGCTAGAATATGCAACACTAATGCACACAATCTTTGAAAGAAGTCCTAAAATGTAAAATATTGGATTTCATTAAGGAATAATCTTTTATTTTTCTTTATTTAATATTAACAAAATATGATCTTTATCAATAACACATTGAGGGTAATAATGACAATACCACTGACGGGTCAGCATCATTGCTTTAGTGGATTATGCAGAGCATGGCTGTCATCACTTAACTCCATCCATGATATAATTTATTAATATTATATTTTTTTTAGGTGGAAAAAACTAGATAAACTACAAAACTATCAAGCACAGGAAAAAAATAAATTACATAGAAAAATAATAATAATAAGACCTCCCACCCTCCAAAAAGCAAGAGAAAAGTTTCGTTCTTCTCGCTAAAAAGTTTATAGTCTAGTAACATTGGCTCTATTGTAAAAAATATTAGTGTAGCAAGTTTAAACATGGAGTTCAAGTTCTGATGAACACATTAGTTGTAATATGTCTCAAGTTATGGATGCAAACATATATACCGTATGTCACTGGGTGAGAGCGTATGGGTTGGACAATCATTCTTAGCCTGTGATCACCCTCTGATTGTGCCTGTCACATTTGTATAAAAAAAAAAAAGAGAGAAAAAATTATAATCTCTCACCTTGAAGAAAAAAGGGAGAAGTTATAACAGGTTTTTAAGATAAAAATGAATATATCATGACTTTATTAATAAAAAAACAAAACCATTACAAAAATAAGAAAGCATATCTAGTGGTTTGTTCCTTTTCCCTATAATAGAAGTGGTTTATTCACCTTTTCAAAAAAAAAAAAAAAAAAAAAAAAAAAAAAAGCATGATATACAATAACGCTAAATTTCTTTTGTGTTTTTATGCTCCACATCTAGTGGACAATCTGGTGTTTGGTGCTTCTTGTAATACCTTTCGAGGTGGGCTCTTTTTCTCTTTGCTTTTAATTTAAGTGGTTTATCTAACTTAAAAAAAAACAATAAAGCAAAATTATGGTTCAATAGATATGGATAATAGCCATCTAACGGCAAAAAAACCCACAAATGAGGTGGCCCTCTCAAGCCAATCAACTCGGGATATCTTTTCTTCACAAGGACATGGCTCTCGGTTAGAGTTTCAACCCCTAATTTATTTTTATTTTTATTTTTTGAAAAAGTGGATAAACCACAATCATGCATTAAAAAAGTAAACGAGTACAGATAGTCCACACAACATCAAAGCCCCAAAAAGAGGAGATACAAACCACTGTCCACTAGCCGTGGACAGGGAACAAAAACCCAAAAGGAGGGGAAGAGCTCCCACTCAGCAACAAAAACCACTGCTAGCTCGTGCCTAGATCAGGTGCCTCCTCAGCAGTCGACGATTCCTCTGCATCCGCTGAAGGCTGGCCCAGGATAATATATTAGGTGAAATTATAACAATGTTTTTAATTATTTTTATTACATAATAAATTATATAATAATAATAATAAAAAAAACAAGTATAGCAACTAGCAGAGAGAAGCCTATGGGGCCAAGAGGCCTTAGGCACAAGGCTCCGACGCATTGAGACGCGAGTCGAAAAACTCGAGGTTTCGTCTGATAGTAGTTATTGAGTCCTCAAGTTTGAATTTTTCACTCCGGTAGCTTCTAGGAACAAAATCCAACAATTACAATTTTATTTATTTATTTATTTGGTAAAAAGGGATAAACAACCGTGATAATATATTAAAACAAAAACGAGTATTGATTATAATTATATCATGGTATTCATTTAATAAAGTTGCAATGCTTTGAACCCGAAGCGTGACAAATGGCAGCATACCTACAAGGCTGTAACTAAGTAGGCATGCAAAGTCTCAAAACTTATTTCACACTAGAAAAGACAACATCTAACAAAGACACTAAATTTCAAAAAACAAAAGAAATTACAATGTTTGAAATATAACGAAATCACATAACACTATTTGACATAATTACCATTAAACAAAAACAAGAAGAGTTAAGTCTACAACAAAAAGGAGTTTATGAACTCGATAACAACTAGATGGTGGCTTGCTCAATGACCCTGCTAAGTTGTCTACAACTTAATTCTACTCCTGATTTGAAAGGGAAAGAGAACAACTTAATGAGCTTGGGAGTCCAATAAGCAACAACTAAAAAATATCGGGATCACATAAAGTTCAATAATTTCAAAAACAAACTCAGATATGACATTGCACAATAAATATCAGAATAAAACCCAAAAATTAGAATATTTCAAAACAAATATAATTTATCAAAAGAACGAGCATATAAGTCCCCAAATAATTAATGCTAAAACAAAACCCAGAATTCATTTGTTTAAACTCGATGACTCAAGTCAAATTTCAAAGCTCATTTATTTATCCTCGGTGACCAAAACTAGAATTCAGAGGCCGTTATTTTTCACCGACAGAACAGTTCGAAACTATAATTTTTATGTTAGAAGTCCATGTTGACATGATCAGTGTTTAACCCTTAGTGACAGGATTAGTGTATAGTTAATTGAGAATTAATTTTCTATGTTGAAATACTTCATGTCCACAAAATAGTAAACTATCAAAGTCAAGATCGAGTAAATATAGATTAATCCACCACGTAAAAAAATATCCGTATTCGTATGATCTCTTATTTTTATATCAAAATAATCAATTATTTAAACTTAAACCAACCATTTATAAAAATTTTAAATGGCTGAATAATCCATATAATTCACAAATACAATTAATAAAAAAAACAACACACACATATAATCTTCCAACAATTCAAAGAAAATAATCATAAATTAAATAAATAAATTAACTCAGAAAAGTATCATGAATCCGTGAAATCCTATGATAATAAAAAAAATTTATAATAAGGAAATAACTAAATGAGTCTGAGTTAACATAACATTTCTAAATACACAAAATATTATAAATCAAATAAATAAAAATTATGTGTATTTATATCACTAATTGTTAGAAGAAATGATCAACAGTGACAAAAATAAGAACAAATAGTATATGAACGATTTTGACAGTAAAATTCAAATTAATTAAATAATTATGTAGAATATTATCAGAAATCATATATATATATATATATATATATATATATATATATATATATATATATATATATATATATATATATTTTAAAAGGTGGATAAACCACTTCTATTAATAACTGAAAGGAAAACAAGGCAAACCACTAGGTGTGGTAAGTACAGAAAACAAGAAAAAAGACCAGACACACCCACAAAACGAGGAAACAAAAGCCCTCCTCAAGGGCCCCCACTAGACATCACCTAGCCCTGACCAGCCTCACGGCCTTCCTCGGCAGACAGCGATCCCTAAAAATCTCCCACCTGCGGACCAGTAAACGCCAAGCTTCTCTTGACAGCAGAGACGGCATCTTCGAATTTCTCTCGACCTTCAGCATTCACTGAGGAGAACCAAGACAGAAGCATTCGGTCAACTTTCAGCATAAGAACATTCACATTCATGCAATTGGCATTAAATATACAATCATTTCTGGCAAGCCAAATGTTCCAAATAATAGCTTTTGCAACTAGATCTCCCACAGATTTCTTGAGCGGGGGCAAACTCCGCCTCCACCTCCCCCAAAGCGTTTCAATCGAGCATGGGGAGTTCAGGAGTTGGAGCAGATGTGAAAAATAATTCCAAAGTTGATGGGCAATCGGACAGACGAAGAACAAATGATCTACCGATTCTGTCCCCGCATGACATAGCATGCAGGTGTCAGTCGGTAGCCGATTACATCTTCTGCGTGCCAGCGTTTCGAGAGTAAGAATCTTTTGTTTCCAAACCAACCAGTTAAATAGATTGATTTTCTTTGGGTAAAGGTTGCTCCAGAAGAAGTTTGCCACTGGGCATCTTAAGCCACTGTCCACGAGGAAGTTATAAAATGATTTGACCGTGAAAAGCCCATTGCAAGTTGTCCACTGGGCATCTTGTCCCCGTCCTCACGTCTCACACCTCTCAGCTTATCACAGATGTTCAGGATCTCGGTATAGGCCCTGAACGGGGGTTCATCCAGGTGGTGCGCCAGATCCTTGACCGTGCCGTTGGGGGAGATGCAATTTTCGAACAAGGTCGGCCAAATATTCATAGGCGCTTGACCATTTATCCACCTATCTTTCCAGAACAAAGTTTGCTCCCCAGAGCTAACATCAGTCAAGACGTAGCTCCTAAACTGTGGCAGGCACTTCAAAACACCTTTCTAGAGAAAAGAAACCCTTCCAGTCCTAGGTGGGTAAAGCTGCCAATTCGGCCACTGATAATTGGCACGGATCACTGTCGCCCCACACCATGATTCATCCATCAAGTATTTCCACCACCACTTTCCCACTAAGGCCTGATTAAAGCTGTAGAGGTCAAGGATCCCCCAGCCACCTTGATCTTTGGGCTTACAAAGGATATTCCAGCTAACCAACCGGCAGCGTGGGTGATCAAGATCTGGTCCGGACCACAAGAAATCTCTTCTAATTCTGTCAATTTTCTTTATAACCCAGCTAGGGAGCTTGTAGAGAGACATCCAGTACGTGGGTATAGCTGATAGGACCGAGTTAACTAGGGTGAGCCGGCCTCCCAACGACAGATGTTTCACCTTCCATGAAGAAAGTCTTTGCCTGACTTTAGAAATAAGCTCTTCCCAATCTTGCCGAGGGGGTTTTTTATCCGAGATAGGGATGCCTAGATAGTTAACAGGAAGAGACCCCACCGTACAGTGTAGAGTGCTGGCAGCAGCCACACTTAGAAGAACATTCGAGCGGCTTGAAAACAGACAAGTCTTGGAGAAGTTTGTTTCCAGACCTGTCAATCCTTCGAACATGTAAAGAATGAGCTTGATGATCCTGAGATCTTCCAGCCCGCCTGTGGTAATGAGAAGAAGATCATCCGCATAGTGCAGATTGCACATACTAATAGTCTCACTAACAGGCACCCCAATAAGGATCTTGGAGTTAAGCGCGTTCGAGAACATCGCTCCCAGCGCATCTGTGACGAGGATAAAGAGCAACGGAGATAAAGGGTCGCCTTGTCGCAGACCACTTTGGTAGCGAATATATCCGTTAGGGTTCCCATTGATGAGAATTGACGCCTTTGAAGAGGTTAGGATGCATTTAATCCAACTAATCCACCTTTGTCCGAATCCACGTGCCTCCAAGAGTTCAAAGAGAAAATCCCAGTCAACTGAGTCGAAAGCTTTGGCAAAATCTACTTTGAGAATGTGACCCTGGAGGCGGCGTTTGTGAAGGCAAAATATCAGTTCTTCCGCCGTGGCAATATTATCAAGGATGCATCTACCTTTAAGAAATGCAGACTGCTCCTTGTCCACCAGGGAAAACAGGACCCGACTCAGACGCGAGGCCAATATTTTTGAGAGAATCTTCAGGGATGAGTTAATCAAGCTGATAGGCCGAAAATCCCCCGGAGACAAAGGTGAGTCAACCTTAGGGATTAGGGCAATGTTTGCCCAGTTAATCCTTTCCAAGTTTGCTCTCCCGAGATAAAAGTCTTGACATAGACACATGAGGTCCAATTTAATAGTCTTGACATATATATATATATATATATTGATTTATATGTGGCTTACTTATCTGAGTAGCGTCCAAACAATTTCTATGCCTTACAATGAATCAAGCTTTTTTGAAACACCCTATATTAAAATTAAAATTTCAAGGTAAATGAGAACTCCTTCCTCACACATAACAAGATTTAATAGGATGCTATTGAACACAATTTCTAAAGTATTTTACCATATAGGAAACTAATAGAATGCATAATTTCAACCGGTATTATCCATATTTTTTTTAAATAAAATGGATAAATCACTAATATTGTACACTCAATCACAACTATGGCTTTATCCTGCTGATAACAAAACAATGTCAGAGAAATAGTATAGGGTTTCCTTAACAAAATGCTAACACTAAGCAAACCTAAACTAGAATGATCAAAGAATTTCAAACTAAATCCTAAGAGCAGGATAGAGCATTGGAATCTGGAAAAAAAAACAAAACAAAACAAAACAAACTCCACAAATCAATGATTGGGTCCACAATTTAAAAGAAAGCACACACTCTAATCCACTAGTGGTACACAAGGCTATAATCATAACCCACAAGGTACGGTTCTGGCAGGCATGGCCAATTATATTGCTTTTCAAACCCTTCACAATTTACAGAAAATTAACAAGGATAGAAACCATCACACATCATGCTTATCTAATCAAACAGTAATATATATATATTTTTTTTTTCCAACCCTCATTCCCTCTCTACAATTGAGTTCAACATATTGTTCAGTCAATGATGACAAGATGATGATGCCAACACATGGTGGTGCACAATTCAGAAGACATGAATGTAATAGCATATTAACAATCAAACTTTTTTAATAAATCTCAGATAAGCAAATTAAATCTGTGCAATTGAGTTCAACATATTGTTCAGTCAATGATGACAAGATGATGATGCCAACACATGGTGGTGCACAATTCAGAGGACATGAATGTAATAGCATATTAACAATCAAACTTTTTTAATAAATCTCAGATAAGCAAATTAAATCACACAGACTGTGCTTATATTAATTGCATATCAAAGCATTCTAAACATCAAAAGGTCTCAGTCCAAATTTTAAGGTTATAAGGTTAATTTTATTAATCTTAAACCACTTTGGCAACAATAATGCAAAAGAAAAAAAAATCACGATGAAGCTCCAATGATAGATCTATCAATGAATTGTGAAACTAATACCCAAAAAACCTACCTCAACAATAATAATGCACCAACGAAACATTTCTCCTTTTCTCGCGGCTGACACTACCCACAAAAAGAGAGGAGAGAAATGAAGGTTGATTTCTCTGTTTTTTTTTTTTATTCCAAACGTGGATCTAAAACGGAAGAAACGGGTTTTGAAAATATAAAATTCCCTTTAACATAACCGCAATGCATGCATAAATTTAAGGAAAATACTATTCATTTGGTGGGGCCCACAAGAGTAGATCCCAATGAGAGTGATTTACTCATAATTCCAAGAAAAATAAATTTTGGAAAGATGACCCTATCGGTAACCATCTTCTATGGATTCTGCTGCGTTCCTCCTTGCCACCTCCTTCTTCCAATCATAAATCACTCCTGGTGGTTTAGTGTGCCCATCCTTTTCTCTTCTCTAATCTTTGATTTTTGTAATCCTACTTAATTTTTTTTTTTTTTTGCTCAATGAGAGTGATCAATCGACACCCTGTTTGCCTGGGGATGTAACAAACTCCTCATGGCAACGTGCCTTTTGTGTTGCTCTGAGGTTGAATTGATTGATCACCTGTTTTTTAGGTGTCTGTTGGCTAGTGACCTTTGGGTTCGCCTGGTGCCCATCTTCTTCTTCCCACACACCCCCTTGTCATGCTCGGATCTTTGGGGCAACTGGTACCAGGAACTTGGTCCGCCGCATTCCTGCCTCCCTTGTTCATTGGTTGCGAGAATTGCTTTGTGGCAAATTTGGCTTGCTAGAAATAACTGCATTTTTAATTCTGTGCATATTTCTCTGCATGCGATTTTCCTGAAAATTTATTATATGTTCCTCTCTTGGGTTCCTGTGTTTCCAACTAAGGAGTTGCACAAGCTGGAAAAGTCCATTGCGGCGGTTCGTCGATGCATCCAGTTCTCTGGCTCCCACACCCATGTGGACCCGGACCTGACCATGATTGAGGATCCATCCGACTAGTTCTCCTCTGTGTTGTTGGCGTCCCTGGGAGGAGATTCTCTTTCCTTTTGTCTTTTGTTTGTTAGTCCTGTTTTCCGCTCTTTTGTATCCACGGCTTGTGGAAGTCTTCTTTCTGTTTCTGTACTCTTTATTTCCTTTTAATGCATTGTGGTTTATCCACTCTATAAAAAAAAAATCCTATTTTTTTTTCTTGCTCTCGCATGTATTCCATATCATCTTTTGTACATGTTTAGTTTTTTAAAGGTATAATACCCTTATGGGTCCCTCTACTTTTCTCTCTCTTCCCTTTTGGTCCCTCTACTCAGAAATGCTCCCGACTAGTCCCTCTACTTTTGAAAATGTAGTTATTTAGAGAGAAATGCTCCATACTAGTCCCTCTACTTTTGAAAATGGGCCTACTTAGTCCCTCCACTTAGTCCCATTTTAAAAAGTAGAGGGACTAATTGGGAGCATTTTTTCTAAGTGAGCACATTTTCAAAAGTAGAGGGACTAGTCGGGAGCATTTCTGAGTAGAGGGACTAAAAGAAAAGAGAGAGAAAAGTAGAGGGACCAATTCAAGTATTATACCTTTTTTAAATGATTCAATGATTTATTTATTTTTATAAAAGAAAATTATTATATATACATATAATAATTCTTAGTTGCAACAGTGAAATAACAGTGAAATACAACTAAGCATTCCAAGCATAGCAGTTTGACTCAGGCAATACAGTTGGGAGGACAAACTAGCAGGGGACATCTTTTTGCCCTCCTGGTCTCGTTTCTTATCTTTTGTTTTGGTTTTTTTTTGTTTTTTGTTTTTTTTCTGTTCCTGTGTTATTTTCTCTTATGTTATTTTGGTGTACTTTTATTAGTTTCCTCCTATAGTGGATTATATTGTTATTGCACTTCTGTTTTTGTTATACTTTGTTGTTTTTAATGAATGTGTTGTACTTCTATTCATATTGTACTTTGTTGTTTTTAATGAATATGGGTTATTCAATTTTTTTTAAATATATATAATTTTTTTAAAAAAATATTGAGAATATGATTTTATTTATAGGTTTACTATATAAGTACATACCAACAAGAGAAAAAGAATATATCAATGTCAACCATTGGATAGCCCAATAGTATGACACTAAAATGTAAAAAAGAGAAGTCATGGGTTCAAATCTTTCTCTCGGCAATACTGTTTTCCTATATTATTCATACATTGTTTATATATTATTCATGTAATATCTATCAGGTCCAGTACTATTTTTAAATCCTTTGAACAGGTGAAGAACAAATTGAAAAAAGAAAAATAAAAATAAATCAACAAATCTATACATAATCTTTGCAGGGAGTTGCTTAGCGGCCATCAACCACAGTGACTGTCATGACATTCATTGTGAATGATTTTTGGTTAGTTAACGTGTCCAAATCAAAGGAACCTGTTTGTGCAACAAATCCGGGCCTTTTAGGATTCGGCAACAGTGCATTCTCACTTCCCAACATTAGAGCCACAGATGCCATTGTTGGCCTGTCTTCTGGTCTGTCTTGTACACACAATAACCCCACTTTTATACACCTGAAAACTTGAGACATTGGAAATGCTTCTCCTATGGATTCATCCACCAACTCCATGCAATTCTCTTCCATCCATAAACTCCATGCCTGAAAAATGTACTCACAAATGTTAATTACTTAGTTTAATTAGCATTAATCTGTTCAATGATTAAGAGAAAACACTGATACTAACATGTCCTAAAAGGTTTAGATAGGACTCGCAGAAATAAACTCCTCTGTTCTTTTGGCCACTAATGATTTCTAGTACCAAGACACCAAAGCTGAAGACATCTGATTTGACTGAGAAGACGCCATCCATTGCATACTCTGGTGCCATGTATCCACTGCAGGTTAAAAACACCAATAAATTAATTAATGTCCTCATTTAATGTAAGAATAATTGTGTATATCTTTGCTGCAAGATGCACTTACTACGTGCCAACTACTTTTTTTGTGTTTACTTCAGTCTCATCACCACCAAATATCCTGGCCATGCCAAAATCTGAGATTTTGGGAGTCATCTCTTTGTCCAAGAGAATGTTGCTGGCTTTGAGATCTCTATGTATGATTCTGAGCCTTGAGTCCTCATGGAGATAGAGGAGACCTTTTGCAATCCCCATGATAATGCTGAAACGAGTACTCCAGTCCAATGATGCTCCTTTCACTTTATCTGAAAAATGGAATCCTCTGAGTGAGTTCTTAGAATCAGGCAGGAAGCCAGTGATTTGGAGAATTATATATGGTAGGAGATCTAACCAAAGAGGAAGGCATCCAAGCTTTTGTTGGGCATGTACTCATATATCAGCATCCTTTCATCATCCTGGATGCAGCAGCCTAAAAGTCTGACAAGATTTCTATGCTGAAGCTTGGCAATGAGCAGGAGTTCATTCTTGAATTCATCAGTGCCTTGGACTGATGTTTTTGACAGCCTCTTGACAGCAATGTTTTGTCCATCTGCTAGTGTCCCCTGGTGATAGATAACAAGTAATTAAATTCATGCATATTGTGTTGATTCAATGAATGAACGTTGAGTTATTATAGACTATACAATCACCTTGTATACAGGGCCAAAGCCACCCTCTCCAAGCTTGTTCTGATTAGAGAAATATTTGGTTGCAGCCTTGACTGTGTCCAAATCATACAGTTCCAGTTCTTCTGTTCTGCTAGTTCCTCCATGTTCATCCAGGAGGTCCTCAAAGGAGAAGGTACCCAACATTGCTGCACGACATGTCTCTTATTAATTAAACAATCATCTACATGATGCTTGCTACTTAAATTGTCAACCTCTTACCTCTTCTCTTCTTTTTCTTCTTCATAAAAATGCAGAAACCAATCAAAATAATCAACAGTGTGCCTAAAACAACTGCAACCACCACCACAGCAATGCCCTGTTTGTGCCCTTGAGATTCACTCTGGTTTGAACCTACAATAAGAAGTAATTGCCACCCAACCAAAGCAAGCATGAGCACAATTTACAAAACCATGAAAAAAAAATAAAAAACACTTACCTAGATCAGCAGCAGCTAGCCGGACATATAGATTCTGGCCTCCATAAGTATAAACTCTGAGATCAGTGAGATCAGAGGTCCAGGTAATGCAACCAGTCCCATTCTCAGTGATATAAGCATTGGCGTAAGCAGTGCATTCACAGTTGCTCAAACACAAAGTCCTGCACTCATCCAGAGTCGTACTATAGTTCACCGTGGCATTCGAAGTGTCCGGCAACTTTGCCATGCTCACCATAACAAACCCATCCGTCCCATTCTTACAATCCAATGAAGTCAATCTCACACACCCATCAGTCCCATCTCTCATTGCCCAGTTGGTCGGAGACTTGGGACTGAACCCTTGGAGACAGTTACACATGGGGGAGTCATTAGGATTACAAATACCAAAAGGCCCACACTGCGAATAGTTATCACAGGGATCCTTGGGCGCAAACCAGAAGATGTTCCACATGCTGGACTCATTGAGCCATACCAGGCGTTGAGTTGTGCCATCATTGTTCACTATAAGTCTTGATATAATAGAGTCATCAAGTATGTGATACATGTAATATATCTCGTCCTTGTTGTTGACGAACGTGAAGTTGAATGCGTTGTAGGTTTTCATCTCCGGTATGCCAGTGAACCGGACACCATCCCAATTACCACCCCTCCAGAACCATGACCTTATCGTCTGAAGTATAGCTTGTGGGTCTCCATTGGTGTGGATCCCCATGAAGAATGGTCCTGGGGAGGGATCACTAGCCCTTTTCCATCCACTCAGATAACGGTTGAACCTACTGGTTAGGTTCCACCCAAGCTTCATGCCGGGAAGTAACGTGTCTGTAGGGTAGTCAAAGCTCTGCCACTCATACCTCTCTGTCACAATATTGTCCCATGCTTCTCTAACAATGAAATTTCCATTGTCTAAGAGTTGGGCAATGGGATCACCGGCTGATACGGATGGGGTTGACCAATAGATGGTTGACTTCTGATCGGAGATGATGAGACTGCCATTGCTTGCAACAGTCAGGGTTCCATTTCCGCTGAGTATTGGCTTCTCACGGTTAGCCACCCACACTACTGTTTGGACTGATATGGTGTTGTACCATATGCCGATATACCGGCTTTCCGAGTTTGCAGGACTGAAGAAGCCGAGTGCAAACTTCCCACCGGCTGAGATAAGGGTTTCACCGTCAGTGAGGTGTTGGCCTGGAGTTAGAGTGTCCCCTGCCACGCAGAGAGTGAAGAGAAAGGAAGAGAGGAGGAACGAGCATAGAGCATGCTGAATTCTGATCAAATATTTCATAGCTTAATTACACCTTTTACAGTGTAATGCTAAAGGCCACTTTCTGCATGCTTTCAGGGAAACATATGTTCATATATGTATGTATATATGATTGGTGTATGATTTTCTTCTGGAGGTATTCTAGACTTTGTCAAAGCAAATCGTCAAAAAGGACGGATAGGAAAGTTCATGCCCTGGCGTAGTGCACAGAAGCATCTTTTTTTAATGAATATATTAGCTGGTATTCATTTTGGGAATAGTGCTAGATCTTAGACAGTAGGTTTTTAATCGGATGGTTGGGGTATTGGGAACAACGACTCTTAGAACACGGCAACGGTTTGGTTTCTGACTTTTATTTTTTATTTTTTACATATGTGTTGTCGGTCTTCCTTTGAGTGCAAACTTAAGCTTATGGGAATGTGCAGATGGTATTGCCTTTTGTTCTAGCTCACACTCTCCCGGAAATATAGGTATTTAATTAACTTGATCTAATTGGATCAATTGATGCTGTCCTGTTGTCCTTATTATTTTGCTTTGATTCTATGTATTCCATAAAATATTGTCATACAAACTGAGCCCGAATTTGATGGCTGTTTGTAGTTCCAACCTTTTGCTGACCTTTATTCTTCCTTTTATCACCTATTGATCTTTCGATGAAGTTCATAAATCAGTCATTTTTTTTTTGAAAAGATGGAAAAACCACTTCTATTAAACACTCATAAATCAGTCATGATTCATGATTACGTGAAAAATGCTTATATAAATTTGATATTGTAATGTACCAAGATTAAGCTAATCCTGTATTTATTTGAAGGTGCTTTAGGTCTTACAATTAATTTCTCAAAAAAGCTACCTAGTTTCCATGAATTACAGATATCAACCAATTGCTTCTTCAGTTGCGATCCTTAATTGTAACGTGGCGTTTGGTTCACGGTAATCTGTCCAGATTACCATGTTTGGTACTGTAGCAATAGTAATGTTGATGGTAATGTGAGATTACCAATAGTGAAATATTACCAAATATAGTGGTAATCACATTACCACCAAAATAGGTGTCCATCCAGATTACCAGGTTGGTGGTAATGTGTAATATTTATTTTTTCCAATTATGCCCCCCACTCATTTAATATAATTTCATATTACACTCATTACCAAAACCCAAGTTTTTATTTTCCCTTTATTATTTTTGATATTATAATTTAATTATTTATTTATCTAAATACTTTAAATTAAGTTTTTCAAATTTTTATATGTAGGGGTATTTTACTAAATACAAAGGTATTTTAAAAATTATGAAAAAAATATTTTTTTATATTATAATTTAATTATTTATTTATCTATATACTTTATATTAAGTTTTTCTAATTTTTATACGGAGTATTTTACTAAATACAAAGGTATTTTAAAAATTATGAAAAAATAATTTTTGATATTATAATTTAATTATTTATTTATCTATATACTTTAAATTAAAATTTTCAAAATTTATATATAGGGGTATTTTGGTAAATACAAAGATATTTTAAAAAATTGTGAAAAAATAATTTTTGATATTATAATTTAATTATTTATTTATCTAAATACTTTAAATTATATTTTTCAAAATTTTATACATAGGGGTACTTTGGTAAATACAAAGGTATTTTAAACATTTATGCAAAAAAAGAAATTTTGATATTATAATTTAATTATTTATTTATTTAAATAATTTAAATTATATTTTTCAAAATTTTATATGTAGGGGTACTTTGGTAAATTTGACATATTACTGAGGTGATTAACATGACTAACCAAATATGGTAATGAAATATTACCAGTAATGTAAATTCTCAACCAAACATGGTAATCTCACATTACTACAATATTCCTGGGCATACAACATTCCCGATCTCATTACCACGGTAATCTCATTACCGTGGTAATATACCATTACTGCGAACCAAACGGCCCCTAAAAGAGATTGTCTACCTATTACCTATCTAGGGGTCCCAATCTCTGGAAGGCTACCTAGGCGACAGGACTGGTTGAAATTGATACTTATGGTTCGAACAAAACTTACGTCTTGGAAGGCTAACTACCTTTCCCTAGGGGGTCGCCTCACCCTCTTGAATTATGTTCTTTCCTCAATTCCAATTTATTAGATGTCAGTTTTCAAACTTCCAGTTTGAGTTATTAAAGAGATCAATAAGATTCGAAGAGACTTTCTTTGGAAAGGACCGGATTTGGGAATGATCAAAAGGCATCAGGCTAGTAGATTGTAAACAAATATGTAGACCTCGTGAAATGGGAGGGGATTCTGAATCTTTTTGAATTTAACAAAGCTCTCCTAGGTAAGTGGTGGCGGAAAATTTTTTCAGGGCATAACGGTTGTTGGTCCAAAATAATTCAAGCTAACTACCTAAATGAAGGGCACCTAGGAATATTTCTCCACTCATCAGCTCGGTTCCTTCTTCTGGGCAGGCATTCGCCTAATCTTACCAGCATTTCAGTTCTGTACTTCCAAAAATGTGAGAAATGGAAACTCTACATTGTTGTGGTTTGACAGTTGGGTCAAGGGTAGAGCTCCAAAAGACATTTGGGTCAACCTCTTTAATGACTGTAACTTTCCCTGGATAACCATTAAACAGTTCACCCAGAATGTTTTTTTGCAAGACTTGTTCTTTCGAACATCAACCTCCTCCGAGATGCTTCCTTTCTTGACTTCCATCCCAGAATGTTCAAGTGATCAAGAGGATGCTAAAACTTGGAATTTGGAAAAAAAAAAAAAATGGAGGTTTCTCATTTCGATCGTTTTATAAATTCCTTATAGATGGAGGAACTTGCAGTGCGTTATACCCATCTTTTTGGAAATTGAATTGTCCTAGAAAAATCACTCTCTTTTGTTGACTAGTTTATGAAAATAGAATCCTAACCATGGATAATCTAACCAAAAAAGGCTGCAACACGCAAATTGCAACGGACACCTGTGTTTTATGTCATACAGCCTCAAAATTGACAAAGCATCTTCTTTTAAACTGTGATTTTATAGATAGGATTTGGGCTTTCTTTAAACAAATCCTAAATTTACAATCTCATTCTAAGGTTATTTATGAGGTTTGGTCTTCCTGGATTTCCTCCATAGGGGTTCGACATCGAACCATGTGGGATTTACTGGCCAGGGCAATTTGTTGGAACATTTGGCTTGAAAGATACAAGCGCATCTTTACTTTTCATGCTTTGACTTCACATTTAGGAATTATTAAAATCACTCGCATGTTTCTGGATTGGACTTCTGTAGTTAGGGACCCGCTCCAAGTTCCGGCGGACTCCACTCAAAAGTTGAAGCGCTGGCTAGTCTTCCTAAATGCGGGGCCAGAAGGAAACCCTAACGTCACCGAGTAGTCACCTTGAGATTTTACTGACATTTTTGGCAGCCTGAGTAGATCTTTATTACCTTATGGTGGACACTTTCTGCTTAGCTGTGTTTCCCCCTCCTTCTCTTCTTTGTGTGTCTTTGTTGGTTTTGTTGTTCCCTTAGGAGTTTATCACCTCTGGTGACGGGCTCCTTTTGTGGCTTCCTTGTCTTTTTTTTTCTATTGTATTTGTTGTACTTGCTTGTTTGCTGTTTTTTTTTCAATAAGTTTGTGGTTTTTTTTTTACACCAGGCGACAAGCACCACCATTTAAGATTTAAGTCAGGGACAGATACAGATGTGGAGTGCACTCGCAAGCTCAGCAATACCTCGCCTTGAGTAGGTTTCAATCTCGGGACCCTCCAAAATGAGAACCTTACGCAAGAGACCTGATACCAATAGGCCAAGCAACTGTTGGTATTTTTGATGAATTTTGTTGCTTATCCACTTTATTCGGGGAAAAAATATAGTTTTATTTTCACCCTATTAGAATAAAATTCACTCTACTCCTTATATTTAATAAAAATATACATAATTCTTTACATCATGATCAAAAGAATTTTTGTTTTGTTAGCAAACTTTTTGCTTCTTTTTTTTTTTTTTGGTGATAAAGTGGTGAATTACAATGATATTAAACAAGAAAAAAGCTATTACAACAGAACAAAATACAATAGACTAACAATGCAAGAGAATGTGCACATAATCCACCAATAATGAATGTAGGGATTAATAGAAATCAAACAATAATCTAGTAGAAGCTATCCGTGATACCCAGATAACAATTACTGGGGATTGAATCATCTTAATTGGCACTTGGAATTATACAAGGGGTAAATTAGATATGCCCTTCCCTGAATCTTATATTTGGTGTACTTATTATTAACCCACATATTTAATGAATGTAATACATTCAAATTTTTTTTAAATAAGCCTTGTATTAATTTATTTTACATGCACATCTCTTCTTGTAGAAGTATGCTGCAATGCAATGACTCAAAAAGAAAAAAAAAAAGAGTAATTTGATTTATTTTTCTAGTCTATGTGTCAAGGAATCACTTTGTACCGGTGATGTATCTGGGTATCCCTATCTCGGACAGAAGGCCTTGTAGGCAAGACTGGGAGAGCCTCATTGAGAAAGTGCATAGGCGGCTTTCTTCGTGGAAATCGCAACATTTGTCGAGGGGAGGTCGCCTCACCTTGGTCAATTAGGTCTTAACGGCTCTCTCAACTTGTGTGGTGCGTCTATGATCCAATTTTAACTATAAAATTTCTAATTGGAATTTGTTCCTTGGGCAGATGGGGAGGATCTCGTTCTTTTGGAAAGAGGCATCCAGTTGCCTAGCGGCGCTTAAGGGTTGTATCACTCAAAGAGTTATTTCCGGTGCTGAGACTCTCTTCTTGAAAGACCGGTGGCTCAATGGTAGGGCACTTATGCTTTTGTGGTCAGATGCTTTTAGAGATAATCAGCACAAGAATGACACTGTTAGGGATTTAGCTCATCTGCTTGACAAAGTCTCTTTCTTGGATAACCCTGACATTGTACCTTATCGTGATAGTTTTTTAACCAACTTTGGGACGGCAAGGGACAAGAAGTGATGGACTCGCAGGACAAATGGGTCCTTCTTGGTGAAATGTTTTTATAACTTTCTGAATGATGGGGGCATGCTGTGCCTGATCTCAAGATGGGTTTGGAGTAGCAACTGCCAGAGGAAAATTAATATTTTCAATTAGCTAGCTAGTCTGGAAGAACAAGATCCTTTCTCTTAAGAACCTGGAGAAGAAAGATGTAACATGCTCCCGACAGCTGTGTAATGTGTCACTTAGGGCTTGAATCTGTTGATCACCTATATTCCTTCATTGCCATTTTGCCAAATTAGTTTGGGAGTACTTTGTTAGATTATTTCAGTTGCTTGAGCTTCCCCAGTCAATGTGTCAAATTTGGGGAACGTGGAGTTCCCTTCTTTGGCCTATGTTTAGGGATATGGGGTTTGGATTAAGAAAGCTCTTGTCTGGAATATTTGGCTTGCTAGAAATGAGCTCATTTTTAATGCTAATGTTTTGTCTGCTACTGCTATTATTTTGAAAAGCGATCGCATGATTTTATCTTAGTTTTTAGTAATTGCAGAGAGATCCAAAGAGAAGTTTGAAGATTACATCTCTACTATCAAACTCAGTCTAGAGTTTCTTGGCCAATGTTCGGAAGAGTTTAGAGGAGATACGATGGGCGAGGAGGCGCATGATCAAACCCCAGGCTAGATATTGATTGTCTTAGTTGGTGCTTAGTGGTTACTGTTGTTTCTAGTTCTTTTCTTTGTTTTGGTTTTGTTGGCCTCAGGCTGATGTACCACATCTAGTGGACTGCTATTATCGTGTGAACTATTGTGCTTTTTTTTTTTTTTTAATTGAAGTGGTTTATCTTGCTTTAAAAAAAAAAAAAACCTTTGTATCCCTCTCTTATTCATGTGTTGATTCAATCTTCTCTTGTGCACTTTTTCACCTCTCTTTTTTATTAACAAAGTTTCATTTATTTGCTCGTGTCCTTTTATACCTTTGAGCGGACTCTTATTTGTTTTTATATTACTTATATTCTACAGTTTTTATTTTAGTAAATGTTGTTTATTTATTTATTTTTTTAAAAAAATGGATGAACTATAAATGCATTGCAAAAAAGAGAAAAAGAACAAAGTACAAAAGAACAACAACAACACGGGAAAAATACACAAAGGCCGATCACCAGAGGTCAAAGCCCCATAAAAGGCGAAAAATAAAAACACAGGAACAACAATAGCACGGTAAATGTAATTTATTTATTTGAATATATATATAATTTATCTATTTTATTAATTATTTTTTCCTACATCAACAGCACTGTCTACATTTAAGTAAAGCAGGTTCTTACGCCTCCATATAAGATATTAATACAACTGTTTTAAAAAGAACCCAAGACAGTAACAGTCACAACTGCAGAAATTTTTGGGCAGAACATTGCATAATGGGGCCATCCTTATCGAGGTTCAATCAGTGTGGCTGAAGTATCACACGCTGCACTTGAGCTTGCTTTACTTGAACCTGACTCCATTTGATACGAAACATTCCTCACACTGAATCCGGGTTCCTTAGGATAAGGCAATATTGCTCTGTCAGAGCCCAGCATAAGAAGTACGGAAGACATCAGAGGCCTATCTCCTGGGTGCTCTTGCACACACAGAAGACCCACATAAATGCATCTCATGACTTCATTCACGTCATAAGAGTAGCCCAGTGATTCATCAACAATTTGCAAGCTGTTTCCCTCCTTAAATGAACTCCAAACCTGAAATCCCATGCCACATCTTGCGTCAGTATTTGAAACGTTAGATTAGAATATAAATACAATGAAGTGGATACAGAGCACTTGCATGATCCAAAAGGTTTTTGTGAGGTGCAGCTGAATACACCCCTCTGTTTTTCTTGCCACTGATAATTTCCAGTACCAACACCCCAAAACTAAACGCATCGGATTTTTGAGAGAAAATCCCATCCATAGCATACTCCGGAGACATGTATCCACTGCATGAGAGCAATAACAAGACAATACTTTCTTCAGTGTTAATGGTATTATGTTTTGACAGTGTTGTAAGCATTAATTTGTGAGAATTATACTTACTATGTACCAATAACTTTTTTGGTATTTCCCTCTGCCTCATCTCCACCAAATATTCTTGCCGTGCCAAAGTCTGAAATCTTAGGATTCATTTCTTTATCAAGGAGGACATTGCTGGCTTTGATGTCTCTATGGATAACTCTTAATCTAGAGTCTTGATGCAGATATAGCAGTCCTCGTGCAATTCCCATAATAATTTTGAAACGTGTTTGCCAATTCAACACTTCATCTTTTGATTTTGCTGAATATTAATTCCATGAGGTGCATGTCAATTTAAGAGATAATGTTTCTTCAGAAAAATAATAAATTCCACCTACCAAAAAGAAAGAAATCCAGGCTTTTGTTGGGCATATACTCATAAACCAGGATTCTTTCCTCTGCTTCAATGCAGCAGGCAAGAAGCCGAACAAGATTTCGGTGTTGAAGTTTGGCAATTAACAAAACCTCATTCTTGAACTCAACCAGGCCTTGTGCTGATGTTTTAGCAAGTCTCTTCACTGCTATTTCTTTTCCATCCTCTAGCATCCCCTGTTTATCATTTAACAGGGTTCCATCTCAAATTCTAACTCAACAAATGCCTAGAATTGTGACTTTATGGTAATATGGATATCATAAATATGATTTGGTTTTTTTAAGAAAAAAAAAAAGAAGAGAAAAGAAAATTGAAACTGAGATCACTTTATAAACAGGTCCAAAGCCGCCCTCCCCAAGTTTATTGTCAGCAGAGAAGTTCTCTGTTGCAGATGCAATAGTGCCCAAGTCTAGCAGAGGTAGCTCAAAGTCACTCCCTTGAGAGAGTTCCAGGGCATTCCCTGCAGCAAGTCCTCTGCTGCCAGGGTCATGGAAGGGATTCTTACTCTCCTGTATGGCTGTAAGTAAGGAGTTTAACATAAGACCATAGATTAATCCACACAAAGTGATGGAATTAAGCTTGCAATCTTCAAATGCTAGAACATATATAGTTAAAGATAATGATGTACTCTGACCTCCTGCTCTTCTTGTCTTCGTTCTTTTCCATATAATATGGCCAACACATGCAAGGATTAGCATCGTCACAACAAGGATTATCACAAAGGGAATCACCCATTTCCTGCTCTTACTGAATGCTGATGACGCTGAATCTACAACAATGGCATCATCACCGAATGACTTTATATACAATGTTAAAGAAAATCCTAACTGCTGATCCACTTATCAATTAATTATATGACAAAACACAGAAAAATACTAATCACGTAAAATGTAAAATATATTCACGTACAATGGCGAATACAAGTATAGATAAATACACCCTAACACGGTGTAACTGCATAATAGGATTGATGACAGTCAATAAGTACTTCTGTCAAAAAAAGTAGTCAGTAAGCTCATGATATCTGCATTGACATATATAGTAGCTGTCAATTTGATTGTTCATTCATTTGGATAAATTTAGCCGCTGTATGCGCAAGCTTTATAAAACTGTATGATTGGTCTGAAATGCCACACCTTTGACGTTCACACAATGTACAAAGTATTTCCTTTTTTGTCATCTATGCCATAAGCACAATTACTCAAAAATGCCAAGAAACGCTTCCTTTCTTGGCATCTTGGCCATAGCTTCATGCACTCAGAAATGTCAAAAAATATATAATATATAAATGTTTGACCAAATGCCTAAGAATTTCAAGGGGTACTTTCTAGCTACCCGGTGTTTATGTGCTATTATATTAGAAATTAATGATGCATAACGTTTGTCTGAATTGGGCGGCCAATCCAGTGCTAAAACTGTGCAGGGCCCAGATTCCCTCTTGTATAACTAAACCCAAACAATCAAACTTCTTTGAAATTAGTTCCTGATTGGAGTTGGTTTCTCCCTTCGTCCTATGCCTATCATATTTTTTTATATATTAAAGTGTGGCAGCTGTACGTACCTAGATCAGCAGCAGCAAGCCGGACATAGAAATCTTGCACATGGGCATCGTTGGCGAACAACTTAACATCCCTGAGTTCGTCCGTCCAAGTTACACAGCCACTTTTACCGTTATTAACATCCGGAGCATAAGACGGAGCATAAGCAGTGCAAGTGCAATTATTCAAGCATTTGGTCCTGCACTCATCCAAACTCAAACTCGTGTCCACAGTTGCGTTGGAAGTATCCGCCAGCTTCGTATAAGGAATGACCAGGAACCCATCTGTCCCGTTTTTACAGTCCAATTGTGTTTTCCTGACGCATCCATCGCTCGCATCCCTGTAGAACCATTTCTCTGGCGATTTGGGTGTGAACCCCTCGATGCAGCCACATATTGGCGAGTTATTTGGGTTGCAGATGGTGAAAGGACCGCATGCCTGAATGTTGTCGCACTGGTCCACTGGAGCGTACCAGATCACGTTCCAGAACCCACTGTTCTTGTCCCATATCGACCGTTGCACCATACCAGACTGGTTCATAGTCATCTTGGTAAAAATGGGAAGACTGGAATTGAAAGAGTAGGTGATCTCCTGCTTGTTGTTGATGAAGCTGACATCGAACCCAGGGTATGTGCGTGTTGCGCTTGTGGGGAGGCCAGTGAACTGGTACCCGTTCCAGGGTCCGGTGCGGCCCAGCTTCTTCGAACCAGCACAAAGGAGCAGCTGCGGGTCACCGTGGATGTCCATCATGGCATAGTACTGAGAAGGAGATGGATCCGAGTCACTGGTCCATGCTGTCATAGTCCGATTAAGGCCTTTCACAAAGTCCACGCCTACCTTCATGCCGGAAATTAATGTGTCCGTGGGGTAATCGAAGCCCTCCCATGCATAATTCCCGTCGTCGCCTTCATCTTCTCTGACCACCAGGTTTCCAGTGTTCAAGAGCTGTGCAACCGGATTGGTCACGTTGGCAACACCAGATGACCACACAACGGTGGAATTTTGATCGGTGATGAGGAGGCTTCCATTGTTGGAGATGGATAGAGTTCCAGTGGAGGTGGTGACTGGATCTTTGCGGTTGGCGACCCATACTATGGTTCTTTCGCTGATCTTATTGTACCATAGGCCTACATAACTTTTGTTGGAATTGCCCGGCTTGAAGAAACCCAGAGCAAACTTTTCGTCAGATGATATAAGAGTCTCATTGCCGGTGAGTGGTTGTGCTGGTGTTATAGTATCCCGTCCAATGGTCTGAGAGAATGAAATGAATAAGAGAACGAACAAGAGAGGCATCACTCGCAAAAATCCGTTTGGCCTGCTCCGGAGGTTCTTGTTCTGCATTTTTTTTTTGGGTGATTAAACCTAGCTAGTTCCGGCATTTGCATGGATGCTAACAGAGATAACACTTTGAAGGCAAAATTTAGTCATAACTTAGTCCAATTTTTCAAAAAAAAAAAAAAACAAAACAAAACAAAATTTTGGCTCTTTCAACAATTTGGTAGTGTTTTCTTTCTATTATGACTATTCTTTGAGGGTTATGGGGTGTGGCGAGAGCATATGCTCGGTGCCATGAGAGAGAATTCCCCAGCACCATCCAAGTAAGGCAAAATAATTTTTTTTAATAAAAATTGGATAAGACACGTTCAAATAATAGGCACTGAGTCATAGCCCGAGGGTAGAAGAACCCTAGAGCAAACAAAAAGAAGACTTGGAAGTCTAGCTAGCTGGTGTTTGGGAGAGTCAGGTTTACTCCACAGTCAATTGCTCCCTTTTCATGGGACCGATAGAGCTTCAGTTTCTTATCCTCTGGAGCTTTAATTTATCTTAAATATTTGTTTTAGTATCATTATGATCTTATCATAAATCACTGAAGATTCAAATAATTAATCTAGTATTAGCAACAAATACAATCCCTGAACTTTTCTTTTCTTAATCTATTATATAGCGCAAACATCCTACTCTAATTATGTGAGAATGATATTAGGCATTAACAAAAAAATTCAAAATAAAACTAGGATTAAGGATGCTTAATTTAATTTAATTTAATTTTTTTTTTTGGATAAAAAGTGGATAAACCACTAGTTTATTAAAGTAAGAGAGAGCGCAGTCAAAACAATGAAGAAAGAGTACAACCAAACTGTAAGGAAAGAAAAAAAGATCCTCACCAGAAGTGAGGAAAAATACAAGGAGAAAGAAAGCAGGAAAACAACAGCAAGTAAAGATAACAAGTCTGAACTAACGAAGACGTCCAGCAGGAGTCACAGGCCAGTCCAGGCTGAGGAAGAAAACGACTACTCTCGATCTTGAGGGTGGTCTGGACCTCCCGAATGATCGCCGATTCTGGAGGTCAGGAAGCATAGAGATCACTTGATCCTGTTAGAGGCGTCGGCATTCTCTTGCGGGTTAGATTCAGTATCTGCAGAAAGCCAGGACAGTAGCATATTAGCAATCTTGTAGAGAACAGTATGAACATGAGAGCAATTAAGATTAAAAATTCGATTGTTTCGCTCAAGCTAGATATTCCAAAAAAAAGCGCGGATGCTAAGATCCAATAGAGTCCGACGGGAAGCATTTAAAGAAGGGATCCAAGAGGTCCAGATGAGTGCAGCTGAGGTCGGTAGCCGATCAAGATCAAGGGAATGTCGGAGGAAGGACCAAATTTGATCAGAATAATCACAATCAAGAAATATGTGATCAACTGATTCAGAATTTTTGTGACATAAAACGCAAGTATCAGTAGCCAGAAAATTACAACCTTTTTTGAATAAATTGTCGAGAGTGAGAATTTTGTAATCACAAGCAAGCCAGCAGAATAAGGTGATTTTACTAGTGGAATGGATTTTCCAAAATTGTGGATACAACTGGCTACGAATACCTCCATCCATAAGGAATTTGTAGTATGATTTGACAGAGAAGATTCCATTTTTTTCAAGTGGCCAAGAATAAGAATCGTCTTGATCACCAGAACAGTCCGGAGAAGTGTCAAGTAAACTGAGAAAATCATCAAGTGAAGCGTTATGAAAGAGATTTCCTTGATAGGTAATAATCTGGACGAATTGTTTTACAGATAAGCAAGGATAAATACAATCCGTGAAGTAGTTTGCCCAAAGATCTTTAGGGGAATGACCATTATACCATCTGTCAAACCAAAAGGAGGTGCGATCACCGTTCCCAATGACTTTAGAAACACAAGCGCGAAAAGATGGCAAGATGGTGTTGATCCCAGCCCAGAAGAAAGATTTGTTTCTCGGAGGATTTTGAAATAAAATTCCAGGTGGTTTTTTTAGTGAGTAGTTTTCATCAATAATTTTGTGCCAGCAACTGTTCGAAGTTGTGATTAGCTTCCACCACCATTTCCCAAGTAAAGCTTTGTTAAATTCCAGCAAATTGAGAATTCCCCAACCCCCCATATGGCGAGGTCGACAAATCCTATTCCAAGCAATTAACCGGAACCCATTAGGACCGAGATCAGGACCTTTCCAAAGAAAGTCTCTCCTTATCCTGTCAATGTCACGAATTACCCAAACTGGGAGTTTGAAGACAGACATCCAATAGACTGGGATGGTGGATAACACTGAGTTAATCAGAGTTAATCTCTCTCCCAGGGACAAGTAAATGGCCTTCCAAGAAGATAGCCTGGTACGAATAGATTCGATGAGTTTAGTCCAGTCTTGGCGTCTGGGGCGTCTTCCAGAAAGAGGAACTCCCAGGTAAGTGAGAGGGAGACAATTTTTATTGCAGTTAAGAATCGAGGCGGAGGTAGATCGTGGTTGAAACCCAAAGTTTGTAGAATATAAGCAGCTCTTTGTATAGTTGATAGAAAGACCTGAGGAGCCTTCAAAGAGGTAGAGAATTAATTTTATGATTTTGAGGTCTTCGTGTCCTCCAGGAGTGAAAATGATAAGGTCATCAGCCTATTGAAGGTGACAAATGCTATTTACTTGATCTAGTTGTACACCGATCAAGACCTTGGATTTTAAGGCATGATAGAACATCGCACTAAGGGCGTCAGCTGCGAGCGCAAAAAGAAGGGGTGAGAGAGGATCACCTTGTCGTAATCCTCTTTTGCAACGAATATACCCCTGAATTGTACCGTTAATGAGAAATTACGCTTTCGCAGTAGTAAGAATAGAGCGAATCTAAGAGATCCAGCGGTTGCCAAAGCCTCTAGCAACAAGTATATCCAAAAGGAAATTCCAGTCTATAGAGTCAAAGGCTTTTGCGAAGTCTACTTTGAAGGCAAATCCCAGGAGTTTCCTTTTTTGAAGATTGAAAATCACTTCTTGAGCAGCAATGATATTATCAGCGATGCATCTACCCTTTATGAAATCAGATTGGGAGTCATCGACAAGATCATTAATTACCAGACCAAGTCTGTTGGCAAGAATTTTGGAAATGATTTTACAGGTGGAGTTGATCAAGCTGATAGGTCTGAAATCAGAAACGTTTGTAGAAGCAGATTTTTTGGGTATAAGAGCGATATGGACCCAGTTAAGTCGTTCAAGATTAGCAGATCCATCATAGAAGTCATTGCAGAGAGTAATGAGATCTTCCTGCAAAAGATCCCAATGTTTCTGGAAAAAGAATAATGGGAATCCATCAGGACCGGGAGCCTTATCCGCATTGAGACCAAAAATAGCTAGCTTGATTTCCTCAGTGGTGAAAGGAAGTTCCAGAGAGGAGAGATCAACTCTAGCTTTGTGTTCAAATAAAAAAGCCCAATCCAAAAGGAATCTATTGTCGATGGGGGTTCCGAAAAGAGAGTGAAAATGATCACGGAAGATAGATCCAATTTCATGATTTCCTTCAACCCATTGACCATTATGATATAAGCGGTGGATAAAATTATTATTTCTTCTACCATTAGCCACCGAATGAAAGAATTTCGTATTTGAATCACCTTCTTTAAGCCAAGAATTTCTAGATCGTTGCTTCCAGTAAATTTCATCTTGTTTGAGCAAAGTAGAAAGCTCAGAGCATAAATGAGAAGCGCGAAAGGTTTCATCCTCAATGAGGGGCCTGCTCTCGTTAATAGAATCAAGCGAATTTAGTTCAAAAAGCAGGCTATTTTTAAGGACATTTGAATTACCAAAAGTATCCTTCGCCCAACTGCGGATTTTGGCTTTCAAGTATGGTAATTTTTTGGAGAAAATGAAGGCACCACAGCCAATCAGATTCTGATCAGTCCACTAGCCCTGGATTAAATTCTCAAGTTGATCATTGGTATACCAAGATTTCTCAAGCCTGAAGGTTCGGGGACGGGGAGATGATTGCCGAAATCAAGGCAGATTGGTAAGTGGTCCGAGCCGAATCTAGGGAGGGCAAACTGAATTGATCTGGGATTGATCTGAATCCAATCATGTGAGTAGAGAAATCTATCTAATCGGACCCAAATCGGTTCAGTTTGCCCGTTAGACCAAGTGTAACAACGTCCATGCAAAGGAGGATCAATAAGATTGAGATCATCTAAAAAAACATTGGGAAGTTGAGATATCTCTAGAATTAAGATCTCCAGTGTTTTTGTCATCCATAGAAAAGATCGTGTTGAAATCTCCACAAATAATCCAAGGTAGAGCATGAAGGTTTCTAAAATTGCGGAGCTCATTCCAAAAATCAACCTTAAGAGATCTAGCGATCGGACCATACACACTAGAGCAGATCTAGGTGGAGTTATTGGAAGTATTCATGAATTCAATAAAAGTATAGATCAATAAAATAATTCCCAGATTTTCTATACCTCTTATACAATCTATAGGTTTCTTCTTCCTTCTCACTTTGTCAGACTTCCAAACTCCAAAGCTCAAGAATCCAAACAACACCTTCACCAAATCAAGACTCAAAGAGCATAAGAAAATTGTCACGCCCCGAACCCGAAGCATTGACAAACGGCCGCATAGGCATACAAGACCTCAAAACCTGTCTCATAAATGTGAACAATATCTAACAAGAGTACTAATTCCAAAACAACGAAACACATAATAAAATCTGATTTAACACTAAACAAAGACAAGAAGACTTGAGTTCACGGCAAAGGAGTTTTATTAACTCGATAAAAGCTAGACGGTTACTTGCTCAACGATCCCACTAAGCTGTCCACCACCTAACCTTACTCCTGATCTGAAAAGGAAATTGAACAACTTAATGAGCTCGGGAGCCCAATAAGCAACCACTAAAAATATCGGGATCACAATGAATTTCAATAATTTTCATAAACATACAAGTATAACATAGTGATATAAAAATCAAGACGAAACCCAGAAATCAGAAATAATTCATACAGATTTAATTTACCAAAATAAATTTCATATAAGTCCCCCAACAACTAATGCTAAAACAAAACATCAGAATTCATTTATTTAAACTCGGTGACCCAAGTCAGATTTCAGAGCTCATATGTTTATCCTCGGTGACCTGAGCCAGAATATCAGAAGCCGTTATTCTTCACCGACAGAACGGTGCGAAACTGCAGTTTCTATGTCAGAAGTACATGTCGATACGGTCAGTGTTTTACCCCCAATGACAAGGTTATTGCACAGTTAATTGGGGACTACGAGTTTCTATAGCAAAAAAATATGTCGAGTCCAAAATTATCGTCAATGCAACAATATTGAAATTCAGTGATCCCGTTTTCTAATGAAAATAATTCTAATTGTTTCAAAATAATATAATAATAACGTCTAATAATAATATTTAGAAATTTAATTAATCATGTGACAACAATAATTAATATTTAACAAATATATATATATATATATATATATATATATATAATTCATTAGTTTATATAGTATGAGGAATTATGGAAGCTGTAATTATGATAAAAATTAAATAATTAAAACAGAATTATAAAAGTTCACATAAGTCAAAACATACATGACTGTTAAATCTGATTAAACATAAATAAATAAATAAATAAAATAACTTTTCATACATGCTCACGTATGTCATAATACAAAGCAGTAAACATTTTAATATTTATTAAATAAAATTTAACCGAATGAATAATAAAATAAAAATACCATTACCAAAAATTAATAAGTGAACAAATCAAAATGATAATTTAATTATCAAAAGTCAAAAAGTCTATACTGATATTTATATGTGGTATACTTACCTGTCTAACGCCCAAAAACTTGCCAAAAACTAAATACACCCCGAATTTAAGCTTCCATGGAATTACCCTATATGTGAACACATTCCAAGGATATCAATAACAATGACCACACAAGCCTAAAAATTATACCAGACTAACCTCACTCATTAAAAGACATGCAACTTTCTCTAAACTAATTCCTGTGGATAATTATAACAAGATTAAACTAGGGAGCTTTGGCATGAGTATTAAAATCTCTAAACCAATTTAATAGGTTTAAGATCCCACAAAAAAATAACAACATCACACAGAAATATACAGGGAATCAATTTCCTACACTAATAAACACCATACTCAAATGTCCAACAATTTAATATATATGTATTAAATAAGTAAACACCAGCACTGAAAATTAATTTCCCTGTACAACCAAACATATATACACACACAGTATATATATATATAAAAGTGGTTGCAGAACATGAATCAAATCCGTTCCATCCATCAAAATTCCGTATAATATTTATTTACAAAACCTAGGCTTCCCTAAAATAAAAGGCAACATATATCAATATATAAAGAACCTAATTATATACACAACATGAACCATTCTAACTTATCAATTATCTATATATATATATATATATATTGTTTGTGTGGTGGACGCCAGCACACAACACTCAAATCCACTTTTCAAATGAGAACTTTAAAACAGAAAAACTGAATTTAGGAAATAAATAAATAAAATCTGATTTTTCTCTCAAACAAAATATAATATTTTCCTTTTTTTTAAAAACACAAACAACTTGTGCATCAATGAAAGTAAAAACAACTAGCAAATCAATAAAAAAAAAATTCAACATTTAGCCCTAGATCCTAGAAGGGGAACGCTTACCTCACAATAACCGATACAAAACCCTTGACGAAGAGACCTATCTCCGTCCTCGCCGCCGACACCACACACAAAAAAAAAAAAAAAACAAAAGAGAAGAGGAAAGAGGCTAGATCTCTCTCTCTTTCTGAACCCAATCGGAGATCTACAACCGAAGAAATGAGGAGTCGTACGGCTAGGGTTTGGAAACTGAAAAAAAAAGAATATAAAAGGTTTCTATTTTTATTAATTAACATAAATGCTTCTTGTGTTATTCCATCTAGAGGTAGCTTCTTGTGTTATTCATTTCTTCTGGTGCCCAGAGAGCCTTCCTAGGTTCTGGATATATGAGAGACAACATCTTTGTTGGTACTACTTTCATTTTTGAACATTTTCTTGACCTCTTCCTCAAAAGCATAATCAACATCTTTAGATCCATGGCTCCTTAACTCCCTGTTGATAGGTAATTGTTTGTGGCGATCTATAGAATCATCCATTAATTAATGTTCCTTCTAGGTCAGCGCTATCCTCCCATTCTTCCAGTGAAACCTCATGGATTGGTTCCCCTACTACTGGGGTCAATTCCTCTAATTTGCTTGTTAGCTTGCCATGAATCATTGATTATAACCCATTAATGTTGTCACGCCCCGAAGCTAGCTTGCTGGACTCAGTGCATAGACAAATGGCCACACACCTACAAAGCCGAGACCCAGTAGATGTCCAAGGCCTCAAAACCTCATCCTCAAAACTGTGCAAAGAAACAAATCACACATTGCATATGAATTGCAAATAATGAATATATAAGTAATTCAAAACATAAATCAAATAATCAATATTTTTCTCAAAAATTATAGAAGTTTAGAAAACTAGAATTTTCAAGTATATACATATAATAGGATTTATATGTGGTATACTTACCTGTCTAATGGCCAGATTTTGAATTCACAGCAATTGAGTTTTTTTTTTCAGAAACTCCTATATTTAGGAATAACCCATCAGAATTACAGAAAAAACAAATTCTAAAATTCACATGAATGCAAAAACATTTTCAAAACACTTACAAAGCTACCAAAGTCAAGACTAATAACCAATTCCCCTACGATCCTTAAGATTGAAATCATCATAGCTTTGCAAATTCTAACCCAAATAAAAAATTTCAATCTTCTAAGAAAACTAGACATCTACATCTATAACATATCCAAATCTCACAATGATTTAAGATCTACTGAATCTAAGCAATCACTTTTAAAAATCATAAACATGCAAACCAACAATTTCAAACATGTCTTTTCTAATAAAACATGTCTCACAAAATATAATTTCAAATGAGATTAAAATTTTGGAGCATATAATTAAACATGAGTCATGATTCAACTTCTAAGATTGTCAAATTCTCTGATCAATCTGCATGTTTTCGACAGAAATGCCATTGAGCACATCTACAGAAATATGATCATATCTTACAAATTACAGGGGTAAAAATTCTAAAATTTGGCAAAGTCAAAGATAAAATCATCTTCTACAACCTTCTTGTATAAATCTAAATCTAAATAAGAACTTACAATCATGAAATAAATCAAAACCCGATCAAGGTTGCACAAAAAATTTTGACCACATCACCTTCTTTTAAAGATTATAATTTACAGAATACATGTGAAAATTTTTAAATTTGGCAGTAATCTAAATAAGACCTTAATCTACAATTTTTCTATTTTGATCTCTTCCAAATTTTGTCTCTAGATCTCCCAAAATTAAAGAGGGATCTCCGCTATGCTAATAGGAAATTTCTGAATTTTATCCTCAAAGAAAACAAATCAACATTCTCACCAAACCCTAACGCTAACTGGTATCCCATCACAAACAAGCATAAGAAAAGGCAGAAATAAAAATAAATCCGGATCTTACCTCAGCCACTCGAAATCAAGCAACCACAGAGAGGAGTTCTTCGTTTTAGTCACCGAAACCACGTTGTGATGAGGGAGAGATGGTGATCTAGATCTCAATTTTTTCTTAAACAACGAGTCTAAATCAGAAGAAGGTGAAGAGATGCTAGGATTTTGTAAAAAAGTAATTGAAACATATAAAAAAATTAATATTAAAAAATTAAACGTAACCTCTCACTTAAGATTAAAATTTTTTTAAAAATGGTAGGGCCTACAAATGTAGTGCCATTAATTAAAACCAGGTAGGAGATTTTGATTAGGCGGAGGTTTGGATTTATCACCATAAATAACCAACAAAACATGTTAATTAACTTTGGGATTTAATGACTTGTTATCATTGTCAATAGTGGTTGGATTAGGTTGAAAGCAACCAAGTCTCCTGGATCACGCCCTAACCCGGCTCACAAGATTAAGTGCGTCGACAAACGACTGTATACCTACAAAACATCTAACAAAAGTACTAATTTCAAAAGCAAAGGAAAGCTACAATGTTTGAAATGCAATGAAATAAAAAATAACAATGTTTGGTATATCAATTAAACAAAACAAGAAGATCTAAGTCTACAAGAAAGGAAATTTAAACTTGCTAAACAACTAGACAATGCTTGCTCAACGACCCGCTAAACTGTATACCACTCAACACTACTCTTGATCTGAAAGAAAAAGAGAACAACTTAATGAACTTGGGAGCCCATTAAACAACCACTAAAAATATTGGGATCATGAAAAGTTCAATAATTTGAAAAACATACTCAAGTGTGCCATTGCACAATAAATATCAGAAGAAAACCCATGACTCAAAAAATTTCAAACAGATAAAAATTTTCAAATGAACGAATATATAAGTCCCCCAAATAACTAATGCCAAAACAAAATATCAAAATTCATTTGTTTAAACTCAATGACCCGAGTCAGATTTTAGAGCTCATTTATTTAATGTCGGTGACCTGAGCCAGAATATCAGAGGCCGTTATTCTCCACCGACGGAATAATACGTAACTATAGTTTCTATGTCAAAAGTACATATCGAAACGGTCAGTGTTTAACCCCTAGTGACAGAATTAGTGCATAAGTAATTTGGAACTAGATATATTTAAATTAAAATAATTGTTTTATATCCAAGAGTTAATCAGAATATCCGAATTCCAAACCAAAGGTTTTCTAAACAATCCGATACAAAAGGAAACCCCAACAATTGCATGATCTCGTTTATATATACCAAAATAAGCCAGTTATCTTCAATCAGGCTTGCACAATAATTAAACACCCAAAAATATTGTAGAAAAACACAAATAACTTGGAATTCAAAAGAAATAATTAGTTAATTCAGTAAAACATAATATATAAAAATTTACTAAATAATTAATTTATTAAATAATTCAGATAAAATATAATTATCAGAATTTTGCTTCCTTTGATAATTCAGAATCAACATATAATTAACCAGAATAAGCAAAGGAATTATCAAATAAACAAGAAATTAGTAAATTATTAATTAATTCTGAAAATAAAATAATACTCAGAAATTAAACAAAAGATAATTTCAAAATTAATGTTAATTAAGAAATAATAATTTACTAATAAAATAACCAAGTAACTAAATAATAGAAGAAATAATTTAACTAAAAATTTAACAAGTGTCAATATATATATATATATATATATATATATATATATATATATATATATATATATATATAACGCCAAAAACTAAATGCATCCTGAAATTAGGCTTCCACGGAATACCCTATATATGACAGCACATTCCAAGAATGTTAAAATGCTAAATATGATAAACATATATAGGGATATACAGTGAATCAAATTCCCACATTAACAATCACAATACTTAAAACATTCAACAATTTAATGTGTGTGTGTGTGATAAATGAGTGGACACCAACATTGGAATCAAATTCCACTCCATATCCATCATATATATATATAGGTATAATACCCGAATTAGTCCCTCTACTTTTCTCTCTCTTTCTTTTTGGTCCCTCTACCCAGAAATGCTCCTGACTAGTCTCTCTACTTTTGAAAATGTGCCCACTTAGGGAGAAATGCTCCAAACTAGTCCCTCTAGTTTTAAAAATGGGGCCACTTAGTCCCTCCATTTAGTCCCATTTTAAAAAGTAGAGGGACTAGTTGGGAGCATTTATCCCTAAGTGAGCACATTTTCAAAAGTAGAGGGATTAGTCGGGAGCATTTCTGAGTAAAGAGACTAAAAGGGAAGAGAGAGAAAAGTACTAGAGGGACCAATTCGGGTATTATACCTATATATATATATATATATTGTGTGTGTTAAACAAGTGGATGAATTGTGGACGTCTCATTGGATCAATATTATCGTCCCACTACGATCAAATGAGCACACAAACAAAAATACTCAACCAAATACCGTTCTTCCATCAGACGCTAAACACAAGAAGCTTGCAAACTATACAAATTATCAACCTTAGCCATTTATATACAACATCTATGACTGACGAAAAATATTTAACATGCGAGTTTTTCAACAAAATTCCAGAGGTAAACAATTGGAGTTCAACGGACATCTTAGTTTATGCATGATAAAAACATGATAAATCAACTTGATCTGTACTAAACGTTGAAATTCAATTTACTATAGCATTGTAACCCTTCAATCGTACAATGGCAGAGATATAGCATAAGGTTTCCTTAACAACGATGAAAATTCTGCCACTTGACCAAATATCCGTGGAAGAGGATGCTTACCTCGACAATAAAAGTGACACAAAACCCTTGGCGATGAGGCCTCTCTCCATTCTCGCCATTAACACCACATGCAACCAAGGAGAGAAAATGAGGCTAGGTCTCTCCCTTTTTTTTTTTTAAATGGTGATCTAAATGGAAAGTGGCGAAGAGATGGCTAAGGTTTCAAAAACTGAAAAAATAAAATAAAATATAAAATTAAAAACAAATTAAACATAACTTTCCAATTAACATTAAAATTTAAAAAAATGGTGGGGCCCACATCTTCTTAACTTTGATTGGGTTTAGTTAATCCTAGCAAACGAATTGACTTGGCCAAGCCACTTTGGGTGGACGTTTGGTTCGGAAATCGGAACCGAAGTTCATTCATTCGAACCATCTTCCAAACACAACACTGATCCACTACGTAGTCCTGTTAATGGAAGGGTTAACACTACTTAGGGGTGACTAAACCGATTTCTAGTAAATCCCAAGTAGGTGAGTCTCTTTCCCAGGTTCGTTAAAAAATGCCTCCCTAGATTGGCCTCTGATCATGTGCCCATTAAATTTAAATCAAAAGAACAAACCTTTCATCCATTGCCTTTATGATTTAAACGAGTTTGGTGTACTACATAAAGACTCTAGTGGGGCAAGCCACTCCCTATCGTCTGTGGAGCCTTTGTGCACTCGAATATAGATTAAAAATTTATGATTTTTGTTTTTTTGGGATAAAGTGGATAAACCACATTTATTAGAAAAGAAGGAAAAGTACCACACAACTAAGAAAAACAAAGGTGCCTTCAGATAAGTGCGCGAACAAAATTGCAGACAACAGGGAAGAGAACCAACAAAAGAAATAGCACGATAAAAGTACATAGTCCATTAGACGGGGAGCAAAACAGAGGGAACAAAACACAACATAGACATGACTTCTCCTAGTGAAGGGAAAAGGTCCCTAGAAGGCTCAACGTGTAAACATTAGGGGGTGCTAGCCAGTGCTATTCTCGACCATCAGGGGCTACTCAGCTCACCTCTCATAGGGTATGCAAACTCCAGGCTTCTCATGCCCTCATATACTGACTCCTCCAACTTTGGTCTCTTATGTTTGGAGGCTGCAGACATCCAAAGAATAAATATATGAGATACCTTAAAAATCACAAAAATAGAAGTACAATAGTATTTATCAAAGATTCTTTTATTTTTTTCAAGCCAAACATTCCAAATTAACACCCTAATTAAAGTATCCCAAGTTTCCTTCGTCATTCCTCTATGTCTTATCCTCCAAGGACCCCACATATCTGAAAGGGATGTAGGAAAGTCTGTCAAAGCAAGGGTCACGCCCCGAACCCGAAGCGTTGACAAACGGCCGCCTACCTACAAGGCCATAACCTAGTAGGCACGCAAAGCCTCAAACCTGTCTCACAAATATAAATAATATCTAACAAGAGTACTGATTCCAAAACAAAAGAAACCACAACGTTTATAACACAAGGAAACACATAACAAGTTTGACATAACTCTTAAACAAAGACAAAAGAACTAAGTTCAAAGCAAAGGAGTTTTATTAACTCAATAAAAGCTAGACGGTGACTTGCTCAACGACTCCGCTAAGTTGTCCACCACCCAACCTTACTCCTGATCTGAAAAGAAAATTTAACAACTTAGTGAGCTTGGGAGCCCAGTAAGCAACCACTAAAAATATCGGGATCACAAAAATATTCAATAATTTTAATAAACATACAAAATGTAGCATAAAGAAATAAATACCAAAATGAATCCCTGAAAACCGAAATAAATCAAAAAAGATTTAATTTGCCAAAATAGTATAAGTCCCCCAATAACTAATGCCCAAAACAAAACATCAGAATTCATTTATTTAAACTCGGTGACCCGAGTCAGATTTCAGAGCTCATATGTTTACCCTCGGTGACCCGAGCCAGAATATCAGAAGCCGTTATTCTTCACCGACGGAACGGTGGGAAACTGCAGTTTCTATGTCAGAAGTACGTATCGACACAGTCAGTGTTTAACCCCCAGTAACAGGGTTATTGCATAGTTAATTGGGGACTATACGAGTTTCTATATCAAAAATATGTCGGGTCTAAAATTATCATTAATACAATAACACTGAAATTCAGTGATCCCGTTTTCAAGCAAAAATAAGCCAGTTATTTTCAATGTGATTAACACAATACTTAATTAATTAAATGCCCAACAGTATTGCAGAAGAAAAAGAATTTTATATATAAACATATAACTTGATATTCAAAGGGAATCAGAAAAAGAAAAATAGAATTCATAGAAGTTTGCAACAACTAAACTATTAAGTCTTTAAATAATTCAAATCAACTATATTTGTCAGAAACTTTGCTAGCATTGTCAATTCAATATAAACATGTAAATAACCGGAATAAACAAAAAGATTATCAAATAAATTGAAATTTGCATGTTAATGAAAAATTCCGAAAATAAAACAAACACTCAAGCATTACATGAAAAACACTCATGAAATTTAGTGTTGTTTAAGGAATAATAATTTAGTAATAAATAACCGAGTGGCTAAATAATATAAACAAAACAAAATAATAACAATAATAAAAATTAACTAAAACTTAGCAAGTGTCTAAAGTACATATATATATTAATATTTATACGTGGTTTACTTACCTGTCTAACGCCAAAAACTCGCCGAAATTAAATACACCCCGAATTTAAGCTTCCACGAAATACCCTATATTTGAGAACATTTTCCAAGGATATCAATAACAATGACCACATAAGCCTAAAAATTATACCATACTAACCTCACTCATTAAAAGACAACTTTCTCTAAAATAAGTCTTATGGACAACTATCATAAAGTTAAGCTACGGAGCTTAGACATAAGTACTAAAATCTCTAATACTAGTTTAATAGGTTTAAAATCTCACAAATATATAATAAACCACACAAAGATACACAAGGAATCAATTTCCTACCCTAATAAACACCATACTCAAAATGTCGACAATTTAATATAAATACACAATAAGTGGACACCAACATTGAAAATTAAACCCCATTATACATCCAAACATATATATACACACCCAAATCAAATAAATAAATAAACAAATAAAACTTATACTAACTATGGGCGCCAGAACTCCTATATATATATATATATATATATATATATATATATATATATATATTAAACACAAAGCATGCACAGACAACTAAATCAACTAACAAATAAATCAACTATAACACACACACACATATATATAAAAGTGGCTGCTTAAACCATTATAACATATGCATTTAATATATATACATAAATATATATATACATATACATCTTAATCAATTAAACCCAAAATTTTTTCTAAACACCTGTGGAATATATATTTTAACCAATTAAACCCAAAACTTTTTCTAAAACCTGTAGAATATATATCTTAATCAATTTTTTTTTTTTTTTGAGAAAAGTGGATAAACCACTGATTTATTGAAATGGAAAAAATAGTACAAAAAGGAACAGTACAGAGTACAGAGAGACTGAAAAGGAAGAACAACCAAACAACAAAAGAAAGACTAAGAACTCACCAGAGGTGAGGGAAACAACAAACAGGAAAAAAGGAGAACAAAGGAAGAACAATAAAAGCTAGGTCTGCGAAGACAGCCGTCTGGAGTCAGAGGTCAGACCGAGCTGAAGGAAGAGGACGATTACTCCCGATCAATGTTGTGCCCTGCGTCTCCGGAAGATCCTGTCTGACGGGTGTTCAAGAAGTTGAGCGAACGCTTGATTTTCTGAGATGCCTCAGTGGTTGCGTGCTGATGGGGCTCAGGAGCTGCATCAAGCCATGAAAGAAGTATGTTAGCAGTCTTAAAGAGTATTGAGTGAATTGAAGAGCAGTTTAATTTAAAGATTCGAGTATTTCGTTCCACCCATAAATTCCAGAAGATTGCACGTGAACTAAGATCACAAAGATTTCGATGGCTAGAATTTAAGGAAGGTAGCCAGGTTGTCCAGATATCTTAATCAATTAAACCCAGAACTTTTTTTTAAAACCTATGAAATCAAAGCATATAAGACAAATGTGTATTAACATGGTCAAAGGTACAATCAAATCTCTTTTTTTTTTGTCCAATTCTTCAAAGCTGATAAGGAATAGTAAAAGAAAACAACCATCATGTATACCACCTAACACAAATCCTAAACACTGAGTCAAGGTTCGGAATCAAAAGAAAGAAATAAAAACAATGGATTCTAGACATCAATAATACTTCAAACAAAATAAATAAATAACTAAATTTAATCCCTATAAATAAACAAGAAGTCAAACCATGAATCCAAACATTCAACATCAATAGAACAAGATCTAGAGAACAAGAATAGGGATGCAAGTGGGGCGGGGAATCCCCGTTCCCCACGGGGCCCCGCCCCGACGGGGCGGGGATTCCCCGAAACACTCCCCCCGCGGGGCGGGGAGCGAGGGAAATATCCCAACTCCCCAACAAAAAAAAATATAATATATATATATATATATATAGTGTATTTATTAAAAATTATTTCAAGATTAATATAATATTATATATATAACTAATAAGTTTTTTAGTTATTAATATATATAATTGATAATATTTTTTAGTTATTACTTATTAAAATAAACCCTATTCATGTTTATGTGGTAGAGTTAAGTGAATTGGTGGTATTGAAGGGGGGATTTGATTAGTGAATGAAAATAAAGTTTTATCCCAATTCTTTGTTTAAAAAATTTATTAATAAATTTAATTAATAAAATATTTGTGTTGACTAAGTTTTTTTTAATTCACTTGGTTATTGTAAAAATATTTGGGTATAATTACAAATTAAAAACAATTTCATTATATTTAGTTTAAGTATAGGCCAAATAAAATTTTTTGATGGTTTTTAATTACAATTTTTGAATCAATATTTTGGGCGGAGTGGGGATTCCCCGACCCCGCGGGGATCCCCGCGGGGGAGTGAGTGGGGGGAATTTCTCCCCCGCGGGGAATTTTGAGGCGGGGAATCCCCGCCCCGTGGAGAGCGGGGATGGGGACGGGGATCCTATTCCCCGCCCCGCCCCACTTCCATTCCTAAACAAGAATGCAATTTCTACCACTTGGCCAAATATTTAAGGAAGAGGTGGCTTACCTCACCACGAAAACAACACAAAATCCGAGACGAAGAGATCTATTTCCGTCCTCGCCGCCGGCACCACACACAAACAAAAGAAACAAAGAGAAGAGGAAAAGAGGCTAGATCTCTCCCTCTTTCTTAACCCAACCAGAGATCTACAACCGAAAAGAAGAGCAGTCGGCTAGGGTTTGGAAACTGAAAGAATATAAAAAGATTTCTTTTTTTAATAATTAACATAAATGCTAGCAAACCAAATTTTTTTTTAAATAATAATAGTAAATAACGGTGTGGGGCCCACAGCAATGAATAAATGATCTAAAGATTTTGTGTCATTGAAGCAAAGTTTGCAGGTAGTTGTTGGTAGCTTGTTGCATTTCTTTCAGCTAAGTTTTTAAGGGTGAGAATTTTTTATAGTATATGAAATATATTTTACATCCACATATCTTAGTTTAGTAAAAATATGCAACCACGCCAACACTAGTATAGTCTAGTGATAAAGTACATTTTTCCCCATGTGAAGGTCGCGTATTTAAATTCTGTTCGAAACATGGTGAATAGGGTCTCTTGTGGCTGGTGCGGATGGTGGATCTCTTGTCCCCAGAGTAAGTGCGAGTGATGCATTCACATACCTGCGGATGCTCCTGGCTCACCGTGGCTTATCTACTTAGCAAAAGAATGCAACCACTCCACAAAAAAAAAACAAAAAGTTATTTATTTATTTATTTTTAAAAGAGTTAACTTTTCTACAGCAACAGCAGAGTCTAGATATAAGTAAATTGGATTCTTCTGCTCTCCCTACAAGATTTTAATAAAGTTGTCTCAAACAGGACCATTGATTGTTTCAAATGCAAGAATTATACGTGTATTCGCTCAACAAATTTAAGACAGTAACAGTAACAACAAGAGAAAAATTAAGGCAAACCTTACAAAATGTCAGCATCATTATCTCCCTTCAATCAGTGTGGTTGACATCTCATAAGTTGTACTTGAAGTTGGTTTACTTGAAACTGACTCCATTTGATACGGAACATTTCTCACAATGAATCCAGGTTCTTTAGGATAAGGCAATATTGCTTTGTCACCGCTCAGCATAAGCAGTACGGAAGACATCAAAGGCCTCTCTCCTGGGTGATCTTGCACACATAGAAGACCCACATTAATACATCTCACGACTTCATTCATGTTATAAGAGGAGCCCAGTGATTCATCCACAATTTGCAAGCTGTTTCCCTCCTTCCATGAACTCCAAACCTGAAATGCCATGCCACATCTTGCATCAGTATTTTAAGCGTAAGATTAGAATGTAAATATAATGATGAAGTTGATACAGAGTACTTGCATGATCCAAAAGGTTCTTGTAAGGTGCAGATGAATACACCCCTCTGTTCTTCTTGCCAGTGATAATTTCCAGTACCAACACCCCAAAACTAAACATATCAGATTTTTGAGAGAAAATTCCGTCCATTGCATACTCTGGAGACATGTATCCACTGCAGGAAAGCAAGAACAAGATAATACTTTCTTCAGTGTTGACAGCAATATGTTTTCACAGTATTGTAAGCATTAATTTCTGATAATACACTTACTATGTACCAACAACTTTCATGGTATTTCCCTCTGCCTCATCTCCACCAAAAATTCTTGCCATGCCAAAGTCTGAAATCTTAGGATTCATTTCTTTATCAAGGAGGATATTGCTGGCTTTGAGGTCTCTATGGATAACTCTTAATCTAGAGTCTTGATGCAGATATAGTAGTCCTCGCGCAATTCCCATAATAATTTTGAAACGTGTCTGCCAAATCAACACTTCATCTTTTGATTTTGCTGAAGATTAATTCCATGGGGTGCGCGTCAGTTTAAGAGATGATGTTTTTTTTTTTTAGGAAAATCATAAATGCCACCTACCAAAAAGAAAGAAATCCAGGCTTTTGTTGGGCATATACTCATAAACCAGGATTCTTTCCTCTCCTTCAATGCAGCAGGCAAGAAGCCGAACAAGATTCCGGTGTTGAAGTTTAGCAATTAACAAAACCTCATTCTTGAACTCAACCAGGCCTTGTACTGATGTTTTAGCAAGTCTCTTCACTGCTATTTCTTGTCCATCCCCTAGCATCCCCTGTTCAACATATAAGAGGAATCTATCTACTCAAGTTCTAACTCAACAAATGCCTAGAATTGTGACTTCATGGTAATATGGTGATCATAAATGTAACATATTGGGTTTTTATAAGTAAGAAAAACAAAAAATGGACAAAGTTGACACTGAGATCACCTTATATACAGGTCCAAAGCCACCCTCCCCAAGTTTATTGTCAGCCGAGAAGTTCTCTGTTGCAGATGCAATAGTGCTCAAGTCTAGCAAAGGTAGCTCAAAGTCATTCCCTTGAGAGAGTTCCAGGGCATTCCCTGCAGCAAGTCCACTGCTGCCGGGGTCATGGAAGGAATTGTTGCTCTCCAGTATGGCTGTAAGCAAGGAGTTTAATATAAGACCATAGATTAATCCACACAAAGTAATGGAATTAAGCTTGCAATCTTCAAATATAGTTAAAGATAATGATGTAGTACTTTGACGTCTTGCTCTTTCCTCTGTTCCTTCTTTTGAATATGATATAGCCAACACTTGCAAGAATCAGCATCATCACAGCAAGGATTATCACAAAGGGAATCACCCATTTGGTGCTCTTTCCGGACGCTGATGATGGTGAATCTACAACATTCACATTTTTTCAAAAAAAAAACAGCATTCACATCATCACCGAATGAACTTTGTATACAATGTTAAGAAAAATAGAAGAAATAAAAAACTTTTCAGCCGTTGACCGGCATATCAGTAAACTACATGACAAAATAAAGAAGAATGCTGATCACGTAATATAAAATATACGCTCGCCCAATATACAGTACATATGATAAATACACCCTAGCAAGGTCAACCTACAAAATGGGATGGATCATATTCATATCTTATCAAAAAAAGAAGTCGGTAAGCGCATAATTAATATGTGCGTTAACATATACTAGTCAAATTGATTGTCAACTACTTTGAATAAACCTGGCAGCCATATGCGCATGCTTTGACCATGACGGTAAAATCGGTGTCAAATGTCAAAACTTTGATGTATAGTCAATGTCATAAATTTGTCCTTTCTAGTTGTCTCTGCCATCAGCATAAATAACTTAAAAATTCCAAGAAATACATCTATACCATAGCTACAATTACTAAGAAATGGCAAGAATATATATCCCCTAAAACTCTTTGACACTAAAAATTTCAGGAAATAATCAGAAATTAACGACAAATAGTGCTCAGGAAGTATTGGAGTGTAGCAGTACCTAGATCAGCAGCAGCAAGCCGGACATATAACTCCTGCCCATAAGCACTGTTAGTGAACACCCTGATATCCCTGAGTTCGTTCGTCCAAGTTATACACCCACTCCCACCATTTCGAACATCCGCTGGAGCATAAGCAGTGCAAGTGCAGTTTTTCAAGCAATGGGTCCTGCACTCATCCAAACTCAAACTCGTGTCCACAGTTGCGTTGGAAGTATCCGCCAGCTTCGTATAAGGAATGACCAGGAACCCATCTGTCCCGTTTTTACAGTCCAATTGTGTTTTCCTGACGCATCCATCGCTCGCATCCCTGTAAAACCATTTCTCTGGCGATTTGGGTGTGAACCCCTGGATGCAGTCACATACTGGCGAGTTATTTGGGTTGCAGGCCGCGAAAGGACCACATGGCTCAATGTTGTCGCACTGGTCCATTGGAGCGTACCAGATAACGTTCCAGATCCCACTGCCCTCCACCCATAACGACCGTTGAACTATACCAGACTGGTTCACAGTCAGTTTGGACAAAACTGACAGGTTGGTATTGAAAGAGTATGTGATCTCTTGCTTATTGTTGATGAAGCTGAAGTTGAACCCAGCGTATGTGAGCGTGCCCGGGATGCCACTGTACCGGTATCCATTCCATGGCCCGGTGCGGTACACCTTCTTCGAACCAGCACAAAGGACTAGCTCCGGGTCCCCGTGGATGTCCATCGTCACATAGTACTGAGAAGGTGATGGATCCGAGTCACTGGTCCATGCTGTCATAGTCCTGTTAAGTCCTTTCACAAAGTCCACACCTACCTTCATGCCGGCAATTAATGTGTCCGTGGGGTAATCGAATCCCTGCCATGCGTAATTCCCGTCGTTGCCTTCATCTTCTCTGACCACCAGGTTTCCAGTGTTCAAGAGCTGTGCAACCGGATTGGTCACGTTGGCAACACCAGATGACCACACAACGGTGGAATTTTGATCGGTGATGAGGAGGCTTCCATTGTTGGAGATGGATAGAGTTCCAGTGGAGGTGGTGACTGGATCTTTGCGGTTGGCGACCCATACTATGGTTCTTTCGCTGATCTTATTGTACCATAGACCTACATAACTGTTGTTGGAGTTGACCGGCTTGAAGAAGCCCAGAGCAAACTTCCCGTCAGATGATATAAGAGTCTCATTACCGGTGAGTGGTTGTGCTGGTGTTATAGTATCCCGTTCAATGGCCTGAGAGAATGAAATGAATAAGAGAAGGAACAAGAGAAGCATCATGGGCAAAAGTGAGTTTGGTCTGCTCTGGAGCTTCTTGGTCTGCTTGTGCCGGGATTTGTGCGGGTGGCTACGTCAGGCATATATATCTTATTCATTTGTTAATTATCTCAGGGATCATGCTCACAAAGATAATTCGCTATAGCGATGCTGACAGTTGAGCAACTTTTCAAAGTTTAAATGGGATAAATGCAAAACAGGAGAGGCCTTCGACGCTCACTTTGCTTCTCTTGTCGCTGTCTCATTGACTGGGTCTAAATGTTCGGTTCCCCAAGGAGTTTGAAATCTAACATCTGACCATATTAAAAGTAGAAATTTTCCTTTCTATGATGGCCTTCAGGCCGCAGACATATTTGATCGTGGACCTGTGCAACCTCGCACACAATATCCACAAAATATTAAAGGTGAATTTATTAAAAAAAAACCAACCACCAGATAGCTTAGTGAAAAACACTTTGAATGATGGATAAGTGGTGCAAGGTCGATTTTTTTGTGCCTACTGTGCTGATATATTATCTACATAATGTATTTGTGGACCCCATTCCTTAATTAGATCCTAGCCGTCAATGTCATTTTTTTAAACATAGCCATTGATTTTAAATTCTTTTTATAACTCTTATTCTTATCCACAGCGGTTACCAAATTTCATGATTTGATTGTATCTCCATCACCCAATATTTCCTATCGTTGTAAAAAAAAAACTCCCAACCCTCCTTTCCTTTGTGGTGCCGATGGCAAGGACGAGAAAATCTCAAGAGTTGTTTTGCTTCTTTCAAGGTAGGATCTTGGAGTTTTGTGCATAATTTTAGTGATTGTTATTTATGCTTGTTGGCTTCTGAAACCCTAAAATTTGTTCCCATTTGTGATTCATCTTTAATCCTTAGATTTAGCCCTTGAGTTTCTAGGATTTGTTCCCAATTTGTAGTTTGAAAGAATTTTGTTTCTCTTTTGATGTGTGCACCTAAGCATACTCGTAGGATCTTTGACCATGATGTTTTATGGATTTAATCACGTCTCAAGGATGAGGTTTTGCATGATATATTTGATGTAATGAGATGTATGGTTGATTGAGATACAATCTTTCGTCATGAGAAAGGAGTTGTATGTTGAGAGATATGCATATTTTAAAGGTATATGTCTGAATTACAACTTTGCAGAAATAACTAGAGAATCAAATGAATGCTATAATTTGAGCATTACTCTAAATAATGTGAATTTTGGATATGTCATAGTTTTAGATGTCTACTTTTCTCATAATCTTAAAATTTATAATTTGGAATAGTATATGTAAAATTATGAGGGGTTTAGTGCTCAATGGTCATATACTCTTTCAAATGGATAATTGCTATTGTACCCTCTCAAGAATCAATATTTGGTAGTCTAGATTAATAGTTTGAACTTTTTGCATATGTACCCTTTTAAAAATATCATTTTGTAATACTATTGCTTATTAGCCTCTTAATCTTTGTAGTATCAGATATTGTTTTGAAACTAATAGAATCAATTCCCAAATATAGGTCATGCCAAAAGCCTTAAATTCGTGTAAGATTTGGGAGTATTTTTGGGCATTAATCAAGTAAGTATCCCACATATAAATCCTATTATATATATCTACTCTAGTTTTTTAAACGTATGGAATTTTTGAGAAAAGTAATGATTCTAAATTATTTTAAATTTCGAATAAATGATATTTTATTTTGGATTAGAATTATCTGAAAGGTTTAAATATTTATTTTAATTTAGATTATTTAAGTTCCAAATTTCAGATATCTTATTTAATTTCTGATTTTATTATTATTATTATTATTATTATTATTATTATTATTATTATTATTATTATTATCTATTATCTGTTCACGTTTGGATTCAATTAACTGGTTTATCTTGATAAAAAGGGATCACGCGACTGCTAAAAAACTTTTGCCTACCAAATTACTTGTATTTTGCCCAATATGAATTTTGATAGTTTATTGTTTTATGAATATGAAGTATTTTGACATAGAAACTAGTCCCCAATTAACTATGCACTAACACTATCATTGGGGTTAGACACTGATCGTGTTGACATGTATTTTGATCCAGAAACTATAGTTTTCCACCGCTTTCTATCGATGAAGAATAACGTCTTTAAGAATTCTGGCTTGGGTCATCGAGGGTAAACAAATGAGTACTGATATTGTGGCTCGAGTCACCGATGATAAATATATGAATTCTGTTAGTTTGTTTTGACAATAGTTGTTTGGGGACCTATATGCTCAGTTTTTGACATTTGTGTTTATTTAAAAATAAATTTGATTACTTATTTTTTATTTTGATAAATTATGATTTTTGTAAATGATCTCTATATTTTTAGTGGGCGCTTACTGGGTTGTCAAGCTTATAATCTGTTGTTAAATTTTTTTCAGATTAGGAGTTTAATAGCTCACCGGGAGTGAATAAGTAGCAAGCCTATCCCTGATCTAGTTAAGATCAAATCTCAGTCTGTTTTGTAAACTCTAAGATCTGTATTCTCGAAGTTTTGTAATTTTTTCCCGAAGCTTGACCTTTGAACTTTATAGTATTGTTACATTGTATGTTATGTTTTGTGATAGGTTCCTAGGCCTTGCATGCCTATTGTGCTATGTATTATGGGTGTGCGGCCATTTATCGATGCACTGAGTCCGGCAAGCCGGGTTCGGGCCGTAACAAATTTAGTAATATCAGAGATTTAGTGAAATTTTGATGATATTTGTGTGTAGGATAGAAACTTTACATCCGCAGTATTATGGAAACTATTTCCTATTAATTGACGGAACTATTGTGCCCTTCTATTTCTCAGATTTATTTGTAGCAGAAAATATTGTGCCCTTCTCTTTGATTGTTGTGACATAATACTAGTTAGGGTTAGGATTTGGTGAGAATGTTGATTTAATTTAGTTTGAGGATAAGATTCAGAAATTCCTGTTAGCATCGCAAAAATCCCTCTTCAATTTTAGGGATCTTAGAGACCAAATTTGGAAGACAGTAAAATAAGAAACTTGTAGAGTTCAACGTTGGCTAAGTACCTACAAAATTTTAGAGTTTTTGCATAGATATCCTGTAAATTATAAGTTTTAAACCCAGGTGGCACAGACAGAATTTCTGTACAACCCTCGAATAAATTTTGATTAATTTCATGATTGTAAGTTTTGATTTAGATTTAGATTTATATAAGGAAGTTATAGAAGATGATTTTATCTTTGGTTCCACCAAATTGTAGAATTTTTACCCATGTAATTTATGAGATATGATCGGATTTTTGTAGATATGCTCAATAACATTTCTACAGGAAGCATGAAGATTGATCAGAGAATTTAAGGATCTTAGAGGTTGAATCAGGACTCATGGTTAATAAGAAAGTTGTTCAATTTTAAATTAACTATATGCTCCTAAAGTTTAATCTGAGTTTGAAGTTTTTGATTTGGGTTAGAATTCTCAAAGCTATGCTGATTTCAATTTTAAGGGTCATAGGAAAATTGGTTATTCCCAAATAGAGGACTTTCCGAGGAAACTCAATTGGTGTGAATTTGAAATTTGGCCGTTAGACAAGTAAATATTCTACATATAAATCGTATTATATATATATATATATATATATATATATATATATATATATATATATATATATATATATATATATAGGATCATCAAATTTTTGTATACTGTTTTGATGACATAATGTATTTTAATATAGCGACTTGTAGACCGTAACTAATTTTGCAATAACTCTGTCATTGGGGGTTAAACATTGACCATGTCGACATGTACTTATAAAATAAAAACTATAGTTTCCCACCGTTCTGTAGGTGAAGAATAACGGCCTCTGATAATTTTGGCTCTGGTCATCGAGGGTAAACATATGACCTCGGACATTTTGTTATGGCAATAGTTATTTGTGGGACATTGACTTTTTGATCAGTTATGTTTTATTGAAAAACTTGATTTCTGAATTTGATTCTTACAAACTTGTATTTTATTATATTTTGTTTGAATTTTGAAACTTTTATGATCCCGATATTTTTTAGTGGATGCTTATGGGGTTGTCAAGCTCATAAACTATTGTTTTTTTTTTAAAGATCAAGAGTTTATAAGCTCACTGAGAGTGAAAAAGTAGTAAGCATCCCCTTGGTCTAGTTGTGATAAAATCTTTGTCTGTTTTGTAAATTCTAAGATCTGTATTATGAATGTTTTGTATATTTCAAAACTTTACTTTTGAAACTTATAGTATTGTCTGATTGTGTATTCTATTTTGTAATAAGTTCTAAGGCCTTACATGCCGATTCTGTATTCTAGCAAACTGGATTCGGGGCGTGACATGTACCATTGTGAGGTTATTTTCCATGATATTTCATTTTGGGCGTACATGGCAGGCCCTAATTGGTGCACCACCATACCTGCCTATTCCTTTGACACCTTAAATTTACAAAGAAAACACAAGTATATGTGGATGCCAAAATAAGGAAAGAAAAAACAAGTACAGAAGTAAACATATACAATTATCATCAATTAATAAATAAGAAACCCCAATAGGATACAAGCGCTTGAAGTAGAATGGCTCTTATACTCGATGGTATCCATCAAACCTAGTTTATGTGTTAGCATTTGGGTCTGGTTTTTGTGTGTTAGGGTCATACACATCTTTGAAAGTCCCTGAAAGTTGTATTCTTCTTTTCACCGCTTCTACCAAATCAAGACTAATTATTTAAACATTTTTTTTTTAAATGTGGATAAAATACGTTCATTAATAGAAGTAAAATTGAGACAAAACATATATAGATCCAGTTGTAGTGAAACAAACAAGCATTACAACTTCAAAAGGAGAAAAGTTCTAAGAACAAAAATGTACTGTGGATGACACCACATAGGGATGGGAGTAAGATCCAATTTGTGGCATTTTTTTTTCAAGTATCACATGTGCTTAGGTTGTACATCAATTCTCTAGGATCACTTGTTTTACTCATACGAACCTCAAGAACTACAAGTTTCTCTTGACCACTAAGTCCTCCAGTATTTTTATTTATTTATTTATTTTTATCTCAAGAGCTGCAAATATCCACAAGAAGAACATGAATAATCTTTTTTTTAAAATCACAAAGTATGCGCAACTTTTCTTATTATAAGTATTGGTGTTTCTCTAGAGTAAAATGCTCCATTAATTTATAAAAAATAAGAACAAAGCTTAACATATATATTGATATATGTGCTAGTTACAAAACTCAACCATTGTTAACTATTGTCATAACTTATGAGAGAAAGTTGAACTCTAAAACTCACATTTTGTGCAGTTAATTATATTTTAATTTTTGAAAAAAGTAGTAGTTAATTAATGTTTTTCAAAGTTCGTTTGAATTATCAAGGCATAACAGTATCAAACCCTTGAGTGGTCGTTTTACAAAGGCTTTGGAGTACTCCTTAATATCGAATGGATATATTTATTTATCCACTGTACCTGTCTGTTCCTTAATACCTCTTGTGAGGGAGCACTTATTGCTTTTATTAAAAATAAATAAATAAATACGACAAGTGCAGCTAATCAAGGGAGAGCACTCAGACCGAAAATTAATTGTCCAACCCATTCACTTGCATCAGGTGAAGTCGGGTTCGCGTTGTAAGCCCAAGATCACAATGAGGAATCCATTACCATTAATGTGTCCAATGAAACTTGAACTCATGACACTTGAAATCCCACAACAAGTCTTTCAGAGTGAGCCTAATGCTACTTGGATATGAACTCCTTGGCATTTATTTTATTTTATTTTTTTAGAAAGTAGATACATATTTGTGTGTGTAACTCAATAACACAGTGAGGTTTGTCCATTTTAAAAATAAAAATAAAAATAAAAATAAAACGAAATTTACAAAAGGCTAAATTAAGACGACACTTTTGTTGCAAAATTTAGCAATAAATATGTCAGTTCCCCTAATCACCTATCTGCCTTCAATCAGTGTGGCTGACATATCATAACTTGGACTAGAGTTTCGTTTGCATGAAGATGATTCCGTCTGACATGGAACATCATCTCTCATTGCGAACCCGGGCTCCTTAGGGTTTGGTAAGAGTGCGTGGTCACCATTCAACATGAGAAGTACAGAAGACATGAAAGGCCTATCCTCTGGGTGATTTTGCACACATAGGAGACCCACTTTGATGCATCTCATGACTTCATTCATAGAATAAGTGCAGCCCATTGATTCATCAACCAGTTCCAAGCTAATGCCCTCCTTCCATAAGTTCCATACCTGAAATTCCAATTCACAATTTATTCCATCATCAGTAATATTGAAAAGATTAATAGACCAACTTAATATGTATTAATACTTGCATGATCTAAAAGGTTGGTATGAGGTGCGGCTAAGAACACCCCTCTGTTCTTCTTTCCAGTGATGATTTCCAGCACTAAAACCCCAAAACTAAACACATCAGACTTTTGAGAGAAGATCCCATCCATTGCATACTCAGGAGACATGTATCCACTGCATGAAAACGCGCGTACATGTTCAGTTTTGAACAATACTCTGTTTTGACACTGTTACTTACAAGCTGTAGTTGCAAATTAGAATTACACTTACAATGTACCAACAACTTTTATGGTATTACCCACTGCCTCATCTCCACAGAAAATTCTCGCCATGCCAAAGTCTGAAATCTTAGGATTCATAACCTCATCTAGAAGGATATTGCTTGCTTTGAGGTCTCTATGGATGATCCTTAATCTAGAGTCTTGGTGCAGATATAAAAGGCCCCTAGCAATTCCCATAATAATTTTGAAACGTGTTTGCCAATCGAGCACTTGATCTTCTGATTTTTCTGAGAAGCATTTAATGTCATATATATATATACACATATATGGTCAATTAGGTTTGTAAACAATAGTAACTCTCTCCTACGTATATATATGTAAACACGTACCAAAAAGAAAGTAATCCAAGCTTTTGTTTGGCATATACTCATAAATCAGAATTCTTTCCTCTCCTTCAATGCAGCAGGCAAGAAGCCGAACAAGATTCCGGTGTTGAAGTTTGGCAATTAACAAAACCTCATTCTTGAACTCAACCAGGCCTTGTACTGATGTTTTAGAAAGTCTCTTCACTGCTATTTCTTGTCCATTCCCTAGCTTCCCCTGTTTAGCATTCAGTAGGGAGGTATTAATTAACCATATCTTAATAATTTCCATTTTAGACTAATTGAAGAAAATGTATGATTAAGAGATCACCTTAAAAACAGGTCCAAAGCCACCCTCCCCAAGTTTATTAGCATCAGAGAAGTTATCTGTTGCAAATGCAACAGTGCTCAAGTCCAGAAGAGGTAGCTCAAGATCACTCCCTTGAGAGAGCTCCAGGTCATTCCCTGAAACAAACCCCTGGTTGCTGCGGTCATGGAAGATTGTGTTGACCTCTTCCACCGCTGTAAATTAACGTGGAGTCTAATATAATTAAGATCATAGATTAAGGTTTTTATGTCTCAAAATACTATAGTTAAAGAGCTTGTAATAAACGTCACCTCCTGTTCTTCTTCTCTTCCTCCTCCTCCTCCATATAAGACCACCAACACAAGCAAGGATTAGCAGTATAAACCCAAGGATTATTACCAAGATATATATCCATTTCTTGCTTTTGCGAGCTATGGTTGGCGACTGACCTACAATATTCAAATCATCAATGAGTGGACTTTTGGATTTTTGATAAACATTAGCAGCCATTATGACCTGCCATAATATTTTGTCCATAAAAAAATGGTGCCAGTAAATGACGGGCATCAATGTGAACATGTTGCAATCAAAATAACCTTTTGACTCATTTTAATAATCCGAGTAGTCGCACATGTCAAAGTTGACCCAAGATATTATATTCTCCAAGAAAGGTGTGGTTTCACATCCGCATGTTCGTCGAACCTAGAGGGGAACAAATAAAGGAACTGCATGGTTGACCTAAAGCAGCAACTTGCAGGCCAGAAACGAACCAAAAACTAGATGGGAAGCCAATTATGATTCATGCATGCATGAAGAATCTAGGCAGGATTATCAGCTTATAATGCACTAAAAATAATAACACTAATAATATTACCAATAAGTAGAACAAAACTAACCTATATTATCAGTTTATCCACTTTTATCAAAAAAAAAAAAAAAAAAAAAAAAAAACTAACCTAGATCGGCAGCCGCAAGACGTACGTAGAACTCTTGCCCATATACATCGCTGGTGAACATCTTAAGATCAGTGAGTTCATGCGTCCAAATTATACATCCACTCCCACCATTACGCACATCTGCCGGAGCATAAGCAGTACATGAACAAGTACTCAAGCACTTAACCCTACACTCATCCACGCTCAAACTCATGTCCACCGTTACGTTCGAAGTATCTGCCAACTTCGTATTAGGTAAAACAAGGAACCCATCTGTCCCGTTGTTACAGTCCAAACGTGTTTTCCGAACGCATCCATCAGTTGCGTCCCTGTACATCCACTTGTTCGGAGACTTGGGCTTGAACCCCTGGATGCAGTCACATATCGGCGAGTTATTTGGGTTGCATGTGGCGAACGGACCACATGGTGGCATGTAGTCACACTGATCCATTGGAGCATACCAAATGATGTTCCACAGTTCACTGTCCTGTACCCATAACGATCTCTGCAATACACCAGATTGGTTTACTGCAAGCTTGGACAAAACGGATGGGATGGTGTTGAAAGAGTAGCTGATCTCTTTCTTGTTGTCGATGAAGCTGAAGTTGAACCCATAATATGTGACAGTGCCAGGGATGCCACTGTACCGGAGTCCGTTCCATGGCCCTGCACGGTACACCATTTTTGAACCCGAACAGAGGGCTAGTTGTGGGTCGCCATGGATGTCCAACAGTGCATAGTACTGAGAAGGAGATGGATCGGATTCGCTGGTCCATGCTGTTAAAGTCCGGTTCAGTCCGGTCACAAAGTCCACACCCATCTTCATGCCGGCAATCAGCGTGTCTGTTGGATAGTCAAAGCCCTGCCATGCAAACTCACCGTCCGAGAAGTTAGAATCTCTGACCACCAGGTTTCCAGAGTTTAAGAGCTGTGCAACCGGATTAGTCACGTTGGCAACGCCAGATGACCATGCAACTGTGGAGCTTTGATCGGTGATGAGGAGGTTTCCATTGCCGGAAATGGATAAAACTCCAGTCGAGTTTTTGACCGGGTTCTTGCGGTTGGCGACCCAGACAGGGGTCTTGTCTGTGATCGCGTTGTACCATAAACCAATATAACGATTGTTGGAGCTGCCCGGGGTGAAGAAACCTAGAGCGAATCGGCCATCAGCTGAGACGAGGATCTCGTTGTCAGCGAGTGGGTGACTTGGTGTTATTGTGTCCCTTGCATTAATGGCTTGAGAGAAGAAGATGAACAAGAGGATGATTAGCAAGGGATGCATTCCTGTGGATGGATTGCTCATTTTTGCCAGCACTAAGAACAAACAAGGCTTGGCATTCATAAGGTTTGACGGCTTTTATTCTTCTTGACCCCGGATGGATGGATGACCATGTCAAACAATTGAACAGCTTCCTTCTTTTCTACTTGTTAAGTTTTATATTAATTAAAGTCATGAGTTGTTACTAACGAATATTATTAGCTTATAAAATATTATGATGTCACTGGCCCCCAATACTCCAACCTGTTTAAAGTCTTCTATATGCAATTATATATATATATATATATATGAAAAAACAATTTAAAAAACCAACAGCACCCACATGTGCTTTTCACAACCCAATACAAGCTTTGGCTACTGTTGATGATATTATTCACAAACCCAGTTTGTTATCTCTCTCATCTTTCTTTTTAAAAATATGGGGACGTCCTATGAACATCCTCAGTAGGCGTGCGTGTGTGTGTGTCTATATATATATATATATATATATATATATATATATATATATATATATATATATATTCATGAATTCATTAATTAGTATGCAAACAAGTAAAGAAGAAAGTAAGGAAACTGATAAAAAAAAAAAAAACTCAACTTCCTAAATTTCTATATAAATGTTAACAAATCATGAATTCATTAATTAGTATGCAAACAAGTAAAGAAGAAAGTAAGGAAACTGATAAAAAAAAAAAAAAAAACTAAACTTCCTAAATTTCTATATGGCAACTCAAAAAGACAGATGAGCTTCTTCCTCTTGACTCTAGAGAGTCGTCCATTGACTCCATTCCCTGCTCAATTGTGTACTCTCATTGTGAGACTTTAGGGGTTGGATCAGTGTTTTATGTTTTTATCTTAGAGTTTGTGTTTCTATTCTTGTTATTTCCACAGTTCCATTTCTAATGGATTTCTTTTTTATGGTTTGTACTGCTTGTGTTTGAACTCTTTTGCATTTTCTCTTTTCGTTATTTTCAGCTAGAACTGCATAACCCCAAAAGAAAAATGTGATTGATTGTCAAAATAATCAAAGGTAATATAAAAGAACAACTTAAAATAAAACATATAGTCATTTCTCGTCACCCAAATAATCCAAACTATAACTCTAGCTAAATGTCACAAAAAAAAAAAAAAAAAAAAAAAAATATCTCTAATGGTTGGGTTAAGTTTTCACCACCAAACTCCACAAAGGTTAGTTAGGGATGTAATGAGTGTATAATGTTTTATTTTTTTATATTACTTTGTACACACATTTGGCTTATATTGGGATTATATTGTGGAATTCGGTGCTAAACATAGTGTATTTGGTATTCTCATGTTTCGGGCAGCACTCAAAGACGATAAAGAACAAAAAAAAAAAAAAAAAAAGCATTTGAGACCCTAAATGAATAAACTGGAGCTCTCTCGGCGTTAATTGAACAAGGACAAGGCAAACTAGATAGTTTACGAGTAGCTTACGGCATGGCTTTCGGCCGTAAGTACTTTACAGAGAACTTTGTAGGCATACTTATGACCGTAAGGAGGAGTCAGAGCCAAATCAAAGAACCTTACAGGTAGGACTTATGCCCATAAGGATGCCCATAAGAACCATCCAAAGGAGCTTATGCTCGTAAGGGCAGTCACAAGGAGCAGCACAGTGAAGCTTATAGTCTAGAGCTTACAGCCGTAAGCTGCATCGTAACACAGACAAAAGACCTTACGGATGGGACTTACGATCGTAAGTGTTCCCGTAAGGCTTGCTACCCATCTTCTCTAGCTCCTTATGACTACAACATTACTCCCGTAAACAGCCGAGTATGAATAGATATGATGAGGATTTTTAAGGTATTCTTTGGACTTTTTTATTCTTTTTTGGAAACAAAGCTAAGGGAGAAAGGAGACGAATCTCTAGGGCTCAAGGGGATATTCTAGGAGGAGATTTGGACCCACATTCAAGGGGGAGAGTTGATCATAGTCGTCAAGCTCATCTTGGCGGGGTTCGTGAAAGCTTTCCTAGGGTTTCTTTGGTGATTCATTTCCGGCATGATTAAGAAGGGGTTTTTTTTATGTTTTCAATGTCTCTCATCATACCTTGTTATTTGAATGATTGCCCTCCATTAATAGAGGGCTAATTTGTTAGATGTTTGGGCATGGTTGAACTCTAGGGTTTATTTTTTGACATTAGTTGTTAGATTCATGTGATTTACCTTTTTTTTTTATTGCAATCCATTCTATTTGATTCTAATTGCGTGTTTGAATGCTTGATTTTTATTATAGCGAAAACCCTAATTGTCATATTCGATGTGCTTTGTGACGAGTAAAAATACCCACCTAGCATAGACATATCACGGTTAAAGGGAATTGTGAGTAAGTCTAGACATAGGGTACTTTGGAGATCTAGTTTCTCTTAAACTCTCAAGTGAGTTAATGAGTATCTCAGTGCTCTTTGCAGTCATGTGGACTAAATTTTAGGAGAAATCGCATTTCTACTTTGTATTCGGATTAGGGGTAATATTTCTCATAAGAGAAATTACCTACTTAAGAGATTCTCATCAGCTCACAGTGAAGTTTCATAAAGTGCTAATGCGATTATGTGGATAACTGTATCAGCTTTTCACCGATTTAGTTACTCTTCACCCTCTACTGAGAGGTTTAATATAATTTAAAAAAATCTCTCGGTTCAAATAGGATTGCATACCTGAACAACTTTTGTCCTATACTTTATTAAATCCTAGAGGGATGCTATCCGCGGACATCGTTTCTTCCTCTGATTTCTTTCTTACTTTACTATGTATTTCTTACTTTTACTTCATTCTGTTCGCGCACACATCACTTGATCAATTAGGCTAATTTTTGGAATTAGGGTTACTACTAGTATTATCATTCTTCCCTGTAAACCGATATCCCGCTTTTTAGCACTTTATTACACTATGTCGTACACTTGCATCTATATCAAGATGCTAGGTTTGCAATGCCATGAAGATTAGAGTAAAATGATCCCATAATTGATTTTTAAAACCAAAATAATTACAATGGATAACATTAGGAAGAGGAATCTGCCGGATAGATTAATTAGATGTTGCTTATGTACAAACGATAAAAAAATAATGAATCATCTCATGTTGCACCACGCGCATACAAGAGCAAAATTTCCTTGTCATTTCCCAAACATCCTCAAAATTTTCAACATGATGTAATATTTATTTGAAAATTTTAATAAACTGCCTTGTGGTTTACCTCTTTATCAATTCAAAACTTAGTAACATTTTGGTGCCATATAATTTAAATCGCTTGCAAAATAGTGTCAAACGCTTAACTATGTTAATTTAGAGTTGAATTTATTTTTGTCTTTATTTACATTATTAAAACGCATACTAATTAAGAACTATTCAAATTTATTTTTAATTATTATTTGATTGGTTGTTAAATACTATGCAAATAAATTTGAATAGTTCTTATTAGTACATGTTTTATTAATATAAATAAAGGTAAAAAAGTAAATTATGTCCATTTTATACCACGTCAGCAATAATTAATGGAGTTAAGTGTTTTGGCATCTTTTTACAAACAATAAATATATAGTACTAAAATGTTAATTACAACTTAAACTACAAATCCCGAATTGATTAAAAGGTAAATTAGAAGATACTTTAGCAAAATTTTTCTTTCTTTCTTTCTTGTAATCTTTTAGAGAATTAACTATTCTTTCACTAATACCGTATACATAATTTGGAAAGGTTGCATGCTACTATCTGCCTTCAAACAGCGTCATTGACATTTCATTAGTTGAACTTGTGTCTTGTTTGCTGGAAGACGACTCAGATTGATGTGGAACTCTTCTCAAAGGTACCCCTGGTTCCTTGGGATAAGCACAAAATGCACTATCACCACCCAACATAAGAACAACAGAGGCCATCAAGGGTCTATCTTCAGGGTGATTTTGCACACATAGGAGACCCACATTAATACATCTTATCACTTCATTCATGTCATAAGAGGATTTCATTGATTCATCAACCACTTGCAAGCTATTTCCCTCCTTCCATGAACTCCATACCTGAAATGCAATCATCATTTTACAGGATCAGTACTTCAGAGACAAGAACAGACAGTAGTGACAAGGAAAAACTTACTCTATCCAAAAGGTTTGTATGGCTGTCAGCGAGATAGAGTCCTCTGTTTTTCTTGCCAGTGATGATCTCAAGCACTAGAACACCGAAACTGAACACATCAGACTTTTGAGAGAACACTCCATGCATTGCATACTCTGGAGACATGTATCCACTGCATGAAAGCAACAAGACACTGTTATGCATTTGCAGTTATATGTTTGGACAGAACAATCACTTGTTGTCTAAAAATTTACTTACTATGTGCCTACAATTTTTCTGGTACTACCCTCTGCCTCATCTCCCCCAAAAATTCTAGCCATACCAAAGTCTGAAATCTTAGGATTCATCTCTTCATCTAGGAGGATGTTGCTAGCTTTGAGGTCTCTGTGAATAACTCTTAATCTAGAGTCTTGATGGAGGTATAGCAGCCCACGAGCAATTCCCATGATAATTTTGAAACGTGTTAGCCAATCCAAAACTTGATCTTTTGATTTACCTGAATGATTAGATTATAACTTCCGTGAGAACCATCTTAAGACAATGCATGCGTAAACAGAGGTTCTGAACACTGACCAAAAAGAAAGAAATCCAAGCTTTTGTTGGGCATGTACTCATAAACCAGTATTCTTTCCTCTCCTTCAATGCAGCATCCAAGAAGGCGAACGAGATTCCGGTGCTGCAGTTTGGCAATTAACATAACCTCATTCTTGAACTCAACCGGGCCTTGTACTGAACTCTTAGAGAGTCTCTTCACTGCTATCTCTTGTCCATCATTTAGTCTCCCCTGTTAGACATTCAGTTAGTATCTGCCAACATTGTTCAACTTTTAACTCAGATGATTACCTCACCTTATACACAGGACCAAAGCCACCTTCCCCAAGTTTATTTGCATTAGAGAAGTGGTCAGTTGCAGATTGAACGGTCCCCAAATCAAGAAGAGGAAGTTCAAGATCATTGCCTCCAGAAAGCTCCAAATTGTCCACTCTTGTATTGCTGCGATCATGGAAGGAAGCAGTGACCGCTATTACGCCTGCAAATGAAGAATCTAACAATGTGACTAAAGAGTATAAACAAACTAATTAAAGGTTTTTAAAAATAAATTTAGTAATTTATATATATAAATTGTGACCTCTGGTTTGCCTTCTCTTCCTCCACCTCAGAAGACCAATGCAAGCAAGAATAAGAATCAGCAAAGCAAGGACTATTATGATGATTAGCCATTTGTGGCTATTACTTTTGCTAGACTTGGCTGATGAAGAGGAACCTGCAAGTATTCCCATAATTAATTATATATATCTATTAACAGATTTTAGGCTACTTTCTTCTAGTTTTTAATAAATTCGTGGTTAATTTTATATTTTAAAAAATAACATATAGGTAGGGCTGTAAACGAGCCGAGCTTGATCGGGCTGGGCCCAGCTCGAAATCGGCTCGAAATAGGCTAGCTCAAGCTCGAAATTAGCTCAAAAATATTGGCTCGAGCTCGGCTCGATTTCATTTTCGAAAGCTCGAGGTCGGCTCGGCTCGATAACTCAAAATTAAGATCTTATTTATAAATTATAATTTATAACACATGACAAAATTTGTAAAATTCATAATTAATCAATTTATTTATCAACCTAAACATGCAAGTGTCTTTTTTACCTATATTATATTTAACATAACACAAACGATAAAACACATTAAAATAACAAGAAAAAGATATTATATATATATATATATAATTTTGAGCTATCGAGCCGAGCCCGATCGAGCTCGACTCGGCTCGAAATTAATTTCGAGCTCAAAATTCAAGCTCGAGCTCGGCTCAAAAGCTCGAAATTCCAAGCTGAATTCGAGCTTTTACCGAGCTGAGCTCGAGCAGCTTGATCGTTTGACAGCCCTACATATAGGTGACAAGCGCCCTTCCTCATCTAAAGAGGGCATGCACAAATATGGAATTAATAATTTAATACACATGTGCTCTCACCTGTGTGGATTTTGGGATTCGATCTCAGTAATAGAATGAATATCCTAGGGTTCATGCAAAAGACCCGGTGTCAATAGGGCAAGAAGCCATTAGCTAATTATTATATTTATAATTTCATTTTTTTTTATTCAATTAATTTTTTTCCTAATTAGCCAGCTAATTCCTTGTTAAATTTCAAAAGTTATTTTCTTTTTTTTTAATTGATTTAGTGGTTATTTATTTTTTAAAAAAAATCTCAAAAAGTATGATAATCTCCCATATGGCCTTAATTTGAATGTACTAATTAGCGTAGAAATTTAAACAATTAGTAAAACAATTAGTAAGTGTATTACTTCTAGTGATTGCACTCACTTTAGTTCAATGTTGTTTTGGTTTTTTTTTTTTTTCCCTGGTTGTTTGTCTGATTTTTTTTTGTTCAATTGTGTTTTTCTCCTCTAATAAATTTATAATTTATCTATTTTTTTAAATAAAAAAAATTGGCACGAGCATATTGCTTTTGAATAACATGCATGTTTGTTCTGACTAAGTACATATTCTAATGTGCAATCAATTAAGGACATTGACCCGTTATCTGCATTTACCATAAACAATTTAATGATGTTAGCTCTTTTTATAAATTATCCCTCCAAACCACTTTGCTGGCATGCTCATCAGACTGGTCTGACAAGCGACCTTTGATCAAACAACTAAATTAATATTCATGCTTTGAAATATTGTAAGATACGAAGTCTAGAGTACCCATTTTACTTGCACTTTTATCCTATTATAGAATAAAATTTAAATCCTATTCCATTTAAATATTACTTAAAACATAATTCTTGTGATTAAAAAATCACCTATACCATTTTATCAAAATTAAAATAATAACAATAAAATAAATAAAATAAATACAAAAAGCACCTTACCTAGATCAGCCAGAGCCATCCGAACATACAGATCCTGCCCATAAGAATCACTAACGAACACCCTAAGATCTGTAAGCTCGCTCGTCCAAATTATACACCCACTTCCACCATTCCGAACATCCGACGGAGCATACGCGTTGCATTCACAAGTGTTCAAGCACTTGGCCTTGCATTCCATTAAACTCAAGCTCGTGTCCACGGTTGCATTCCAAGTGTCTGCCAACTTAGTGTTCGGCACGGTCAGGAACCCATCTGTCCCATTCTTACAATCCAATGGAGTTTTTCTAACACATCCATCGGTTGCGTCCCTGAACACCCACTTATCCGGCGACTTGGGCTTGAACCCCTGAATACAATCACATTTGGGCGAGTTATTTGGGTTGCACGTTGCGTATGGTCCGCAAGGTGGCGAGAAGTCGCACTGATCGCTGGGCGCGTACCACATCAAGTTCCATAATCCGCTGCTATCAACCAACAACCACCGCTGCACTATACCAGACGCGTTCACGGTTAGTCTGGATATAAGGGACTGGTTGGTGGTGAAAGAGTAGGTGATCTCTTGCTTGTTGTTGATGAAGTTGAAGCTGAACCCAGAGTATGTGAGCGTTTCTGGGATGCCACTGTAGCCTTCCCCGTTCCATGGCCCTGAGCGCCACATCTTTTCTGAACCCTCGCCAATGACTAGCTCCGGGCTCCCACGTATGTCCATCATTGCATAATACTGAGAAGGTGAAGGATCGGTGCTGCTTGTCCATGCGGTTAAGGTCTTGTTGAGCCCTTTGGTGAAGTCCACGCCCAGTTTCATGCCGGCAATTAACGTGTCCGTGGGGTGGTCGAAGCCCTGCCATGCATAACTCTGGCCGTCGTCGTCGCTTCTGACTACCAAGTTTCCAGTGTCTAAGAGTTGTGCCACCGGATTGGTCACGTTTGTGACGCCGGAGGACCAGATAATGGTGGAGTTTTGATTGGTGATGAGTAGGTTTCCATTGGTTGAGATGGATAGAACTGCAATATTGGAGTTGATGACTGGGTCCTTCCGGTTGGCCACCCATACTATGGTTTTGGGTGTGATGTTGCTGTACCACAACCCCAGATAGAGATTGCTGGAGCTGCTGCTGTGGCGGAAGAATCCCAGAGAGAATGATCCATCACTGGAGATGAGAGTCTCGTTATCAGGCAGAGGATTGTTTGGAGTTACAGTCTCCCTAATTGCGATGGAACAAGAAAAGGAAATGAAGAGGAGGATGAGCGAGGGATGCATTCCTGTGAATGCTCTCATGATGCAATTAGCTCCGGTAAATGGCCGTCATGTGATTTGATAATTTTGTGGCACAGCCCAAGTTTTGGCCCGGAAGACCAAGTCAAACGATTCATATGGTCTGTCCATTACATTTATCTAGAACTTTGAATCTTTGAATCTTTGAATGCTTATGGGTTTGGTTTGGAAAAATCCGACTTCAAAGACTTGAGAATGCTTGACACAGCTTGCTTCATTGGTATGTATTCGCCGCTGTTTGACATAACCTGTGGGGGTGGATAGTTTTTTTTTTTAATTAATTAATTAATTAATTTATATTTTATTTAATTATTTATATAGTGACAAGCACATATACAATTTGTGCACACTCACCTAACAAGACAAGGTTTTGGCTGCAACCTTACATCCACAAATTAGGAATCCGGCACTACCACTATATTTAGGAGAACTTAATTTATGGATTTTAAATTTTCACACTAATGTTTTGTATAGCGAGACTAATGTCACTGTACTATAAACCCTTTAGCTAAGGAATGGATAGTTAAGAAAGGATTTTGCGCTATGAATATAGTAGTTGCATTTAAAAAATAAGGGTACACTAAACAAATAGTCACCATAAACTATTTGGCTATTCCAATTTTGGTCACTAACTATAAACAAATAGTTACTATAGCAGCTTGCCACATAAGAAAGACCTTGAGCTCCATGTGCCTAAACCCTGCTCTCCACGTTTCCTTTATTTTCTTCTTTCCCTGAGAAATTTACTACTAATCGTTCCTTTGTCCGAAGACACCCTAACCAGCAAACTATCATGGTGTCAAGTAGAAAATCTAGCGATCACAAAGCAATGATTGGCAAGTTGGCTAGACTGGTTGTGCAAGCTGTGGAAGTGTTAAATAAGCTTAGCCTTTGGAATTAGAATTACAAAGTAGTTTTCTTTTCTTTTTTTTTTTTTTTTTGCTTGACTTTGAGAGGATCACATGCAAATTTGGCTTTTTGTTAATTTGCTGGATACAAAGCATGTCAAACTGCTAATTTTGTACAACAACTTAGGATTTGAAAGTGATTTTATTTTCTCATGATTATTAGAAAAATAGGTTTCAAGATTTAAATTGGGAGAGATGGGATCTTCACTGTAAAGGGGAAAAATATAGAAGGGAAGCCGTGTGATATTTAAGGCAAGTTGATATGTAAAATTGCTATTGATGTGGCGCACCACAACAGTTTGTCATTAACACCATTTGCCGGAGGGATTTGATTGGAAGGTGTAAATAGTTTGTGAATGTAATTAAGATTTTTTAAAGTTTGGTGATCAAAATAGGAACAACCCTATTGTTTAAAGACTACTTAGATAATTTACCCGTTATCTTATTTGTCATTATGTAGGAATCCACTTTTAGTGGGCTCCATGTTATTTGTTTTTTTATCTTATCGCACAAATTTTTTACTTTAATACATATAGTTTATCAATTTTTTTTTTAAAAAAAAATCTTTGATTTGTATTACAGGACATAGGCTTCCATTATTGAGAGAATGGCGTCAAAATCTATCTATCTATTTTTTTTTTCACAAATTTAAGACTTGGAGTCAACATTTTGAAATGAAAGGATTGGAGGACAAACTCAAAAATCAACCAAGACCTTTCGCAATAGATGGAAGGGTACTGAACGAGAATCAAACTATCAATCATGGTAGCAGGACTCGATACAAGATGAAAAGTCAAACATAACATAGGTAAATATATTTAATTTAAATATGATGTTTAGATTAAAGCATCATAGTTTATAAATTACTTAAAGTAAGAAATTAGAAAAAATTGGAGAGAATGTTTTATTAATATTAACTTATATGTGTAGAGAAGTCACTAGTAGACGAGCGTGATTATTATAAGACAATCATATGTAGGCGAATACTATTCTTGAGTTTAAGTACTGTTTATGATATTATTTAAATGGGTATGGTGGGTCATTTGTGGGAGATATTGTTACTTTCACTTTCAGGGTTATATAATAGGAGAATTTATTAGTTTGGTTTGGTTTCTAAAATTTTTTCGATGTATACGTGGCAACACATTCATCTACCCCATATGACGTCTGATAGGACTAATAAATTCCTAGGTGGTTAATAAGCCAGTACATCACTATATCTGCATGTTACTTGCATACCCTTTAATATAGCGGAGTGCACAAATTGGACGATTAATTTATATTTGTCTCTTCACAGTCCAAACTCTCGTCTCAAGTTAAAAGTGTCTAGGTTGAATGATTAATTTCCCGTCCATACACACACTCGTGATGGAATTAACACGTTTGCGACCTTCGCCCAAAAAAAATAAAATAAAATAAAATAACAATCACACATCAACGCATGAATGAACTCAAATGCAATTTTTTTCCCAAAAAGTGCACATGGGACCTGGACCACCGGTGGTGAACTCAATGCAACTTCGACCAAATATATACATGAGACAAATTGGAGAGGGCTCTCTTCCCCTACAAATAGCTAGTATTTTTTTTATTCTTGACCATGTTATCTCCCTTCAAGCAGTGTCACTGTAATCCCATTAATTGAACCTGAATTTGGTTTGCTTGAAGTTGATTCCATTTGATGAGAAACTCTTCTTGCTGCGAATCCAGGTTCTTTAGGATATGGCAGCAGTGTATTGTCCCTACTCAATAAAAGAAGAACAGAAGACATGAGAGGCCTATCTTCTGGGTGATTTTGCACACATAGAAGTCCTACATTAATGCATCTCATGACTTCCTTCATGGGATAAGAGTAACCCATTGATTCATCAACCATTTGCAAGCCATTCCCTTCTTTCCATGAATTCCAAACCTAAAATGTCAATAACGCACAAATTAATATTTGAAAGACTAGATAGTAAGAACAAGGAAACTTATTTACTGAATACTTGCATGATCCAAAAGGTTTGTATGAGGCGCTGCTAAGTACACCCCTCTGTTCTTCTTGCCAGTGATAATTTCCAGCACTAAAACTCCAAAACTAAACACATCAGACTTTTGAGAGAAGATCCCATCCATTGCATACTCAGGAGACATGTATCCACTGCATTAACACATGATGTTTTGTGAATCCCATGGTTTTTCTTTTCCAAGAGAATAATCAGTATTTCTTCTTCTGATAATATACTTACTATGTGCCAACAACTTTTCTAGTATTGGCTTCAGCTTCATCTCCTCCAAATATCCTTGCCATGCCAAAGTCTGAAATCTTTGGAGTCATCTCTTTATCAAGAAGGACATTGCTTGCTTTAAGATCTCTGTGAATAATTCTTAATCTAGAGTCATGATGTAGGTACAGTAGGCCACGAGCAATCCCCATGATAATTTTGAAGCGTGTTTCCCAATCAAAAACTACATCTTTGGATTTACCTGAAAATTAAGTAGTTCCCATTCGTTTTGAGAAATTTGAACATCTTTAATTAATTAAAAATGGAGAATGAGGATTATATAAACACGTACCAAAAAGAAAGAAATCCAGACTTTTGTTAGGCATATACTCGTAAACCAGGATTCTTTCCTCTCCTTCAATGCAGCAACCAAGAAGCCGAACAAGATTCCGGTGTTGAAGTTTGGCAATTAACATAACCTCATTCTTAAACTCATCAAGACCTTGTACTGAAGTTTTTGCAAGTCTCTTCACTGCTATTTCTTGTTCATCTCCGAGCTTCCCCTGTTCAACGTTTAGTAAGGATGTTAGTTGTTATATATCCTAATTATTATTTATCTTAAATAAAAATTTAATGTTATTACCTTATAAACAGGTCCAAAGCCACCCTCTCCTAGTTTATTTGCATTAGCAAAATAATCAGTTGCAGCAGCAATAGTGTTAAAATCAAGAAGAGGCAGTTCAATTTTTTTTCCTGGAAGTGATCCGGCATCTTTATTGCTGCTACTGGGCTCACTGAAGGAAGTGGCAATTTCTAGCGTGGCTGTAAATTAAGTGTGATGATTAAATTTCAGATACTGTCTGCTTTTGATTTCAATAAAAATCTGATTATAATAAAATAATTTATAATGAAGTTTGACCTTTAGTTCTTCTTCTCTTCCTCTGTCTCAATTTAAGATAGCCAACCCATGCAAAGATTAGTAGTCCCAAACCAAGAAGTGTCACTAAGATAATTATCCACTTGCTGCTCCTGTGAGATTTGGTAGACGAGGATGTACCTACATCATTTTCTTTCATTGATTCTCGTGATGAACTCACTCTTTTAAATTTTTTAACTTTGTAATGAGTTGTTCTGATTATTTCAATAAATTTGTGGTTTATCTATTTTATTATAAAAAAATTATTTTATTTTATTTATAAAAAAATTATAAAATCACATGTATTAAAAATAACAAATTTACACAAATTAATATTATTAATAAATTATGATTTATTTATTTTAATAAAATAATAACAATTAAAAAAAAAAGCACACGCACCTAGATCGGCGGCAGCCATCCGAACATACAGATCCTGGCCATAAGCATCATCAACGAACACCCTAAGATCTGTAAGCTCGCTCGTCCAAATAATACACCCACTTCCACCATTCCGGACATCCGACGGAGCATACGCGTTGCATTCACAAGTGTTCAAGCACTTAGCCATGCACTCCATTAAACTCAAGCTCGTGTCCACGGTTGCATTCCAAGTGTCTGCCAACTTAGTCTTCGGCACCGTCAGGAACCCATCTGTTCCATTCTTACAATCCAATGGAGTTTTTCTAACACATCCATCCGTCGCGTCACTGAACTCCCACTTATCCGGCGACTTGGGTTTGAACCCCTGCATACAGTCACATTTGGGCGAGTTATTTGGGTTGCACGTTGCGTATGGTCCGCACTTCGGCGGGAAGTCGCACTGATCGCTGGGTGCGTACCACATCAAGCTCCAGTTTCCACTGCTATCAACCAACAACCACCGCTGCACGACACCGGCCGAGTTCAAGATTACTCTGGATACAAGGGACTGGTTGGTGGTGAAAGAGTAGGTTATCTCTTGCTTGTTGTTGATGAACCAGAAGTTGAATCCAGAGTAAGTGAGCGTTCCTGGGACGCCACTGTAGCCTCGCCCGTTCCATGGCCCTGAGCGCCATATCTTGTCTGAACCCTTGCCAATGACTAGCCCCGGGTCCCCACGTATGTCCATCATTACATAGTACTGAGAAGGTGACGGATCAGTGCTGCTTGTCCATGCGATTACGGTCCGGTTGAGCCCTTTGGTGAAGTCCACGCCCAGTTTCATGCCAGCAATTAACGTGTCCGTGGGGTAGTCGAAGCCCTGCCATGCATAACTCTGGTCGTTGTGGTCATCGTTGCTTCTGACCACCAGGTTTCCAGTGTCTAAGAGTTGTGCGACCGGATTGGTCACGTTTGTGACGCCGGTGGACCAGATAGTGGTGGAGCTTTGATTGGTGATGATTAGGTTACCATTGGTTGAGATGGATAGAATTGCAGTGGAGTTGATGACTGGGTCCTTACGGTTGGCCACCCATACTACGGTTTTGGGTGTGATGTTGCTGTACCACAACCCCAGATAGAGATTGCTGGAGCTGCTGCTGGGGCGGAAGAATCCCAGAGAGAACAATCCATCACTGGAGGTAAGAGTCTCGTTATCAGGCAGAGGATTGTTTGGAGTTACAGTATCCCTAATTGCGATGGAACAAGAAAAGGAAATGAAGAGGAGGATGAGCGAGGGATGCATTCCTGTGAATGCTCTCATAATGCAATGAGTTCTGGTAAATGCTCGTCCTGTGATCTGATTTTTTTTTTTTTAAGCACAGCCCAAATTTTCCAGGAAGAGTAATTAAGTCAAACGATTCATACATTTTGTCCACTATATTTATCTAGAACTTTGAATCTCTCAATGCTTACGGAGTCGGTTTGGAAAAATCCGACTACAAAGACTAGGATAATTAAGGGTTGCAATAGTATAATTTGGACCCACTCCTTTGCGTAGGGTCTTCGTCTCGATGGTCGAGCGTGGATCCCCGGTTCGAAACCTATTACGCGCAAGGTGAGAGCACGGATCGGTGGTGAGCGCGGCTCCCCCACGTGCCCGTCCCTAAGGTTTTGGCGCTTGCCGCCTTTCTCAAAAAAAAAAAAAAAAGAAAAGAAAAATTTGGACCCGCTATCCCGGTTTTTTCAGACCCAAAGGGGTTTGGACATAAGTTTTGTAAATACAGGCTGGGTCCGGATATGGCTTGATTGTCCGGATTTAAATCTGGGCAGGGTCCCCTAAAATTTTAAAAGCCCACAATATTAGACCCATTTGTTTTAAGCCCAATCTTCTAAAAACTTCAAATATATATTGTTTTCCTATTAAGATTTAGATATTTGTATGATTTGAGTTGAGTTTTGAATAGTTGACGTAGTTTTTTTTTATTTAATGTGAATTAAATTATTTTTATATAATTTAATATTTGAGTAAACTTAAATGTAGCTTATAGAATTTGGACAATTTGGTTTTAAAATAAATCGGGTTTGAACATATTAAGTTTATCTGGATTTAAAATCGGGCCGGGTCCAGACACAAGTTTTTCTATTTATATTAGTAGTTGTCCGAACCTGATTTTGTCCGGACCCGGATTTTTGCCACTCCTAACCAGGATGCTTGACGGTATCATCTCTATCCATTACTGTTCAATACAGTATTAACTGGTTGACATATGTCATACATATTTTTAATGACTACAATTTTTTTTTCCAAATGGCGATAAGTGCCGCCTCACAAGAAGATGTCAAAGTGATAAGCATGTACAATAGTGCACTAGTTACGGTGGCTTAATGACCCCTTAGAGATTTACCATACATGATGGGCTAACAAGCGAGGCAATTATGGCATGTGTCACAGTCCTACCGATGGAAGGCTCCCGCAACTAGAATGCCTTAGTTTTTTTTCTTCCGAAGGCACTTTGATGGCGCAACGCCAGTCCTTACCCATCACTAGCCAAATCCTCACCTCATCACAAGAGGAAGTAAATAAGAATGCACACAAAGATAGTCATCCCAAACTCAGCTTAGACTTTTATTGATCTTCCCCAGCTTAGACTTTTATTGATCTTCCCCAACTAGATCAACAATCCGATGATTACACTTGTATCTCTCGATGCTTACAAAATTGCCAGCCACAAGTCCTATTTAATCTAAGCCACCAAGAGAGCTTGGCAGTTACCAAAATCACCCACTAATATTTATGGGATGAGGAACCACCCCAATACATGAACATGGGTGAGAAACAATGCCCACTTCCTCCATCTTTTGGAGAACATGCGCCAACTGCCCTGTGGAACTGTCCACTCCAATTGTTCCCGCCAAAAGTCTATCATCAAGGAGAACACGCACCAACCGCTCTTGCAACCGCTTGTTGCACCCGTTCTCACTTTTGCCTTTGGTCAAGGCCACTCAAGATCACCCCAGTAACTCTGAGTTACTACCGGAAGGTTAGTTAGACCGTTACAGTAGCATGCCATGTGCGCCCAAGATGAAATATCATGGATCATAACACCACAATGCCAACCCCCTCTCCCCCCAGAAAGATAAAAATATGAAAGACCAGTTGTGGAGAAGATAAAGTTTGTTTTCACAAAACAACAACTTAATACATGAATAAGATTTTGGCAATAATTAAAATTTTAAAACACAGAAGAAATAGAGTTAAAATTAAATGAAAAAGTGAAATGATGGTATGAAAGGTGCGACATGTGTTAAACACCTAAAGTTGTATTAGAAAGTAGTGGATTGAGATAGTATTGGACTAAAGCTAGACCCACTACTTCATTGGTATGTATTCACTGGTGTTCAACATAAACAGGGGGTGTGCTTAAAGTTCAGAAATTCGAACATCAAGTCCATGTGCTCTCATCTAGCAGCATGGGCAAACCTGCACTCATAAACCAAGGATATGTTATTATCACTTCATCCAATTATGTGATTTAAATTCAGGGGTCGTAAATTCCCACACCAACGCTTTATGTAATAAGGTTAATGCCGCTGGACTATGAATCATTTGACTAAGTGTTGGATAGGTAGGAAAAGATTTTGTCTGTGTTGAATACAGATGTTGCAATGAAAAAATAATAAGAAAATAAGTCCTGTTAAAAAAAAAATTAAACATCATAATACAGATGAAAAACAACATAAAAGTAATTGAAAATGCCAAAGGAAGAAAGCTCTAATGAAACAACCAGCTTTGGGCATTACTCAGTACAACTGTGCAACAATCACAGTAATCAAACTTACTCTCTCCTGTTCATTATTGCTTGATTGCTAGAAATCTAGATTGTTTTTCATGGGGAGAAGGATAAGCTCTTAAGCAGTTGACTCTTTTTTTTTTTTTTTTTTTTTTTTGAAAAAAGTGGATAAACCACTACTTTATTAAAATGAAAATAGAGCATCAGGTAAACAATAACACAGAGAAGAGCATAACAAAACAACTGAGTTCTCACCAGCAATGAAGAGCTCAGAGAAAAGAAAGTGCGAGTACAAGAAGTAGCAAAAAAGGCAGCTAGGAGAGCGAAGAGATCCCTCAGAATTCATTGGACAGTCCAAGCTGCGAGGTGGAGTAAACTACTCCAGATTCATGGAAGAGTTTGTGTTGCCAGTGTGATCAGAGGTCCGTGCGCTCAAGAAGTCAAGGGAGCAATTTATCTTCTGGGAAGCATGGTTGAGGACTTGCTGATGAGCCGAGGGAGCTGCAGAGAACCAAACAATCAGCAAATTAGAGATTTTAAATAAAAGATTATGAGTAGGCAAGGTAGAACTATGAAAAATGAGATTGTTTCGTTCCAGCCAAATGTTCCATATAATGGCTCTAGCAAGAAGGTCCCAAGGTAATCTATGGTTTAAGAGTAATGAAGGTAACCAGGTGGTCCAGTTCATTAGACAGTGGTCGGTAGTGTCTGTAGGCTCAACACATTGGAAAAGTAGGACCAAATATGGGTAGCATAGTTGCAGTCTAAAAATAAATGTTCCACTGTTTCTGAATCTTTGTGACAGAGTGCAAGTATCTGTGGCGTTTGGGTTGCACCATTTTCTAAAGAGGTTAGAAAGGGTATGAATTTTATTATCCTAGACAAGCCAGCAGAAAAGAGTGATTTTGCTTGGGCATTGGATTTTCCAAAATTTGGGGTACAGCGGGCTGCGAATTCATCCATCAATTAGAAAATTATAAAAAGATTTAATCGAAAAAATGCCATTCTTTTCCAAAGTCCAGGTAATGGTGTCTTCCTGATCAGTAGAGTAATCCGGTAATAAGTTTAAGAGAGTAGTTAGATCTTCACGAGAAGCAGTATGGAAAAAGTGCTATGCTGAGCTGCGGAGGTGCAAGAACTGTCTTAAGGAGATCCACGGATGGGAGCAGTCACTGAAAAGGGGCAGTTGACTCTTTAAAACTAGGTTTTTTTTAATAGCTGCGTAGAGTACCATATAAGTAATATATAATCAATTCTAAAGATAATCAAAAGGCTTTTGGTCTAGTGATACTAGCCCCATTACAGAAAATATCATATAAAATTTTTATTCCTAAAGTTTAAAACTCGCCAAACATAATAGCTTATGTTTTTTTTAAATACATAATAGCTAATGTCAAAAAAAAAATCCTTGGTCATAGGAGCGGTTTTGTAACTCAATTTTTGTGTCTGCCATATTAGTGAACATGAACCGAATGATTAATTCGAGATGGTGTGCATACCCTAGACAAGTGACTTTGCTTTGTTAAAAAAAAAAATTCTAAAGACAACTGAATTGGGAGAAAAATAGTTTTTATTGAATATTATTCAATAATTACGGTTCAACCAAATGTTTCATAAAGTCGCTTGAATTAAGGCAACTGCTACTACCTGAGTAACTTCTCCAAAAGGTCCAACCCTCAATCGTACTGGATCGGTAGTTGGGTAGTCCAAGTATGGCATAGAATGGTCCCATATTTTGTATGGAATATGGGCATTACAAAAGAATGTGGCCAACGTTTCCACAGGAGCGTTTCAAAACACATACGTTAGGTCAATAGCACATTACATCCATGACTTTTGTTATCTCATATGAGAAAATTAAAGATTTTTTTCTCAAAAAATAATAATAATAATAATAATAATAATAATTTAAGAACATTTGTCTTTTAGGAAGGAATATGTCTTCGAGTTTGCATCTTAGGCTTCCATTATTGAGAAATGGCGTCATAATCTTTCTAATTTTTTTTTCACAAATTTAAGACTTTGGAGTCAACATTTTGAAATTAAAGGATTAGAAGACTCATTCAAAAATCAACAAATTTAAATATATGAAAGTGTATTGAAAGAGAAGCAAACTTTATTAAAAAAAAACTATCATTGATGGTGGTAGGGCTGATACAAGATGAAAAGTCAAATATAAGATAGCTAAATATATTTAATTTAAATATTATATTTAAATTAAAAGCAGCATAATTTATTTTAGGTTGCTTTGTCCTTTCTCAAATATGAGACTGTTGTCATATTGTAACTACTTTTTAATAAATTATAATTTATCCATTTCATAAAAAACATCATAATTTATAAATTAACTAAAACAAAAACTTAGAGATAATTGAAGAGAATGTTATATTAATATTACTTTGTGTGTAAACAGGCCACTAGTAGGCGAGTTTCATTGTCATGAGATGGTGATGGGTAAGTCAAACGTTGTTTACAAAGCCAAGTATTGTTTATGATATTATTTAAATAGGTCCAGTGAATCTTTTGTGGGAGGTGTTGTATTTTTTTTTTTTCTAAGATTGCATGATCGGGGAGATTTATTAACTCGATTTGGTTCCTGAAAATTTTATTAACGTATACATTGCAAGACTTTCATTGCCCCATATGACGTCTAATCAGGTTAATAAATTTCTAAGTAGTCAATAAACCAATGCACTATTATATGACAAACCTTGAGCGGTGCTTATGGCCTTTGTAAAAAAAATAAAATATAAAATAATAAAAATAATAAAAAAAGCCCTTTACCTTTGTAAATTTAATTGATGATTATCATTGTTGCATCAAATAACTTTAATTAAGATATCATAGTTTAGCCACTTTTATAAAAAAAAAAAAACTTTTTATTAAGAAATTGTTAAAAATGACCGAATATATAGTTTTTTTTTAAGAAATTGTTAAGAATGACCGAATATATATATATATATATATATATATATATATATATATATATATATATATATATATATATATGAGACAAGTTGGAGAGCGATCTCTTCTCTTGCAAATGGCTAGTATATATTGTTGAGAATAAAAACACATCTCAAAGAAAAAATGAAAATAATCACACAAATAAAGAAATTTAACGAAGTTTGGCAGAGTATATATATGTCATCGATCGAGAGTGGAGTGGCTATCGATTCTCTTATTACAAAATTAGGGATACAAATTACATAAATATATATTCAATATACGAGCCATATATATATATATTCTCTCTTTACCATGTTATCTACCTTCAAACAGTGTCACTGTAATCCCATTAATTGAACTTGAGTATGGTTTGCTTGAAGTTGTCTCCATTTGATGAGGAACTCTTCTTGTTGCGAATCCAGGTTCTTTAGGATATGGAAGCAGTGTATTGTCACTACTCAATAAAAGAATAACAGAAGACATGAGAGGCCTATCCTCTGGGTGGTTTTGCACACACAGAAGTCCTACATTAATGCATCTCATGACTTCATTCATGGGATAAGAGTAACCTATTGATTCATCAACCATTTGTAAGCTATTCCCTTCTTTCCATGAATTCCAAACCTGAAATGTCAATAACCCACAAATTAATATTTTAAACACTACATAGTAAGAACAAAGAAATTTATTTACTGAGTACTTGCATGATCCAAAAGGTTCGTATGAGGTGCAGCTAAGTACACCCCTCTGTTCTTCTTGCCAGTGATAATTTCCAGCACTAAAACTCCAAAACTAAACACATCAGACTTTTGAGAGAAGATCCCATCCATTGCATACTCAGGAGACATGTATCCACTGCATTAACACATGATGTTTTGTGAATCCCATGGTTTTTCTTTTCCAAGAGAATAATCAGTATTTCTTCTTCTGATAATATACTTACTATGTGCCAACAACTTTTCTAGTATTGGCTTCAGCTTCATCTCCTCCAAATATCCTTGCCATCCCAAAGTCTGAAATCTTTGGGGTCATCTCTTTATCAAGAAGGACATTGCTTGCTTTAAGATCTCTGTGAATAATTCTTAATCTAGAATCATGATGTAGGTACAGCAGGCCACGAGCAATCCCCATGATAATTTTGAAGCGTGTTTCCCAATCAAAAACTACCTCTATGGATTTACCTGAGAATTATGCAGTTCGCATTGATCTTGAGAAATGTGAACATCTTTAACTAATTAAAAATGGAGACTGATCAGGATTATGTAAACACGTACCAAAAAGAAAGAAATCCAAACTTTTGTTAGGCATGTACTCGTAAACCAGGATTCTTTCCTCTCCTTCAATGCAACAACCAAGAAGCCGAACAAGATTCCGGTGTTGAAGTTTGGCAATTAACATAACCTCATTCTTAAACTCATCAAGACCTTGTACTGAAGTTTTAGCAAGTCTCTTCACTGCTATTTCTTGTTCATCTCCGAGCTTCCCCTGTTCAACGTTTAGTAAGGATGTTAGTTGTTATATATCCTAATTATTATTTATCTTAAATATAAATTTAATGTTATTACCTTATAAACAGGTCCAAACCCACCTTCTCCTAGTTTATTTGCATTAGCAAAATAATCAGTTGCAGCAGCAATAGTGTGAAAATCAAGAAGAGGCAATTCAATATCTTTTCCTGGAAGTGGATCAGCAATTTGATTGCTGCTACTAGGCTCACTCAAGGAAGCGGCAATTTCCAACATGGCTGTAAATTAAATATGATGATTAAATTTCAGATACTGTCTACTTTCTTTTGATTTCAATAAACCTGATTATAACAAAAGGATTTGTAACGAAGTTTGACCTCTGTTTCTTCTTCTCTTCAATTGTCTCAATTTAAGATAGCCAACCCATACAACTATTAGCAGTACCAAACCAAGAAGGGTTACTAAGATGATTATCCACTTGCCGCTCCTGTGAGATCTGGTTGACGAAGATTTATCTGCATCATTTTCCCTTAATGAGATTCTGGTGATAAACTTACTCGTCTAAATTATTTTATTTTATTAAAAATAATGGATAAATCACGTACATTAAATTAACAAATTGTATCTATTTTATATTTTTAATGACTTGTGATTTTTTTTTTTTTTGACAAAAATTATAACCGGCGAACTATAAAAGGGTGTAAGAGATAGACCGGGACAGACAAATACGATGATGCATCAGTTTCGGTGGCATAACAACCCCTAGAAATTTATTAATTCAGCCAGAAACATTGAGCGATTAAAATCATTTTTATACCATATCCAAAATCACATGGGCGATTGAAGTTATTTTTATACAATATCCTACAGTGCATACACAGTACTGTAACAATACTTTGATCCAGGAATTTGACTCTGGTCTGCCTATTTAATATCCTTATAACATTCCACTACTATTTATTGTAGTGATTTATTATGATTTTTCCATTTAAAAAATATAGCAAACTACAATATAACATGTATATATATATACATATCAGAGACAAAGAAAATCAAAACAGCTGAAACAGCTACTAGATGAAATTCCATTAGTAATGGAAGAATAAACAGAAAAGATCCAAAAGAACACTAGAATTTTGGGGATAAATAAAGCTTAAAGGTTGAGGGAAAATAAAAATAAACCACTTAATTTTATTAATTTATTTCTTTTTTGGTGAAATGGGATAACCATTGAACTAGCATGATCTTGTTATGGCAGACAAGTTAGGTCCACACGGATTCCGAAAGTGAAAACTTGCAAAGAACGTGGATAGGACGTTTCTTTGTCAAGCAAACCTTTTGACAATGTCAGTGGATGAATGACAGGCATTCTTTATCTTTAATTCCGAACCTGACTACTCAAAAGAGACCTACAAATGCTCCACAGAATTCACCAAAGCCTAATTCTAGTCCATCCATCAAAGTAATCGCATACATTTAATTAGTCTATATTAATGACATTAAGAAGTTATGGAGAACTCCTGGTATATAAGAAATTGTGTATTTCTAGTCGTAATCACATCTGTATTTCTTTCCAGACAAATTAATTAATGGCTTGCCTAGGGAAAGGCCAGTTGAGTCAGACATGCATTGCAAGTTCTGAGTCTTCTCACCCAACAAATGTCTAAAAGCCAGGTTACTAATTGTTGCTTGGAAATTAGCTCACCTAGTCGCCTATGTCCATCTGTAGTTCAACACCCCTAGCTTATCTCTCCGGCCCAGATTTCAAAACAAAAGTAAAAAAAAAAATACACAGCCTACATATGCTAGACTGCTAGTATTCTGCGTGCTTGGATTCATTATTTGACTTAGTATTTTATTTATATACTTTTATTCTTTAATTAAAAAAAATGTATCCATGAACAGTTCTATATATAAAAAATGCTTAAAAATATAATAAAAAATGAACGGCACAATAGCTTGAAATTAAGTATGGTGTATTGGCGTGTGCACTAACTAACGGTGCATGGATCAAAAACGATGAAGAAGTAGTTAACAGAGTGCATACCTAGATCAGCAGCAGCTAGCCGAACATACAGTTTCTGCACGTAGGAATCACCAGTATACACTCTAAGATCGGTAAGTTCGGTCGCCCAAAGTATACACCCACTCCCACCATTACGTACATCAGCCGGAGCGTAAGCAGTGCAAGAACAATTATTAAGGCACTTGATCTTGCAGTCAGCCAAGCTCAAACTCATGTCCACTGTGGAGTTTGAAGTTTCTGGTAGCTTCGTCCCAGGAACCAACAAGAACCCATCTGTTCCGTTCTTACAATCCAACGGTGTCTTTCTTTTGCATCCATCTGACCCATCCCTGAACGCCCACTTATCCGGAAACTTGGGCGTGAACCCCTGGATGCAGTCACATATGGGCGAGTTATTAGGATCGCACGTGGCGTAAGGACCGCAAGGTGGCATGTAGTCGCATTGATCTCTCGGCGCGTACCAGAAGATGTTCCAGAACCCGCCGCCCTCAACCCACACCGAGCGCTGGGCAACACCGGACTGGTTCACTAGCAGCCTGGATAAAACTGACAGGTTGGTGGTGAAAGAGTATGTGATCTCTTGCTTGTTGTTGATGAAGCTGAAGTTGAATCCAGAATATGTGATCGTGTCCGGAACTCCACTGTACCTGAACCCATTCCATGGTCCGGTGCGCCACACCTTCTTTGAACCGTGACAGAGGACTAGCTGTGGGTCACCATGGATGTCCATCATTGCAAAGTATTGAGAAGGAGATGGATCTGAGTCACTGGTCCATGCTATTAAGGTCCGGTTAAGTCCGGTCACTAAGTCCACACCCAGCTTCATGCCGGCTATCAGCGTGTCAGTTGGATAGTCAAAGCCCTGCCATGCAAAGCTATTTTCTTTGTCATCTAAGTCTCTGACAACCAGGTTTCCGGTGTTTAAAAGCTGTGCAACTGGGTTGGTGACATTAGCCGTGTTGGATGACCACACAACCTTGGAGTTTTGGTCCGAGATGAAAAGGTTTCCATTGATGGAGATGGATAGGAATCCAGTACTCGAGTTGATGACAGGGTTTTCCCTGTTGGCAACCCATACTACTGTTTTGTCTTTGATCTTGTTGTACCATAAGCCCATGTAGAGGTTGTTGGTGTTGCCAGTTGGTCGGAAGAAGCCTAAAGCGAATGTCCCGTCCTCTGAGATGAGAGTTTCATTATCTCTGAGAGGCTGAGTTGGTGTTATGGTGTCCCTAATTGCGGTGCCTTGAGACATGGAAATGAGCAAGAGAGCGATGAGCAATGGAGGCATTCTCAACTTGTGAGCCATACCTTTGTCTACTGGAATACCAATGGGTTGATGTTTTGTTTACTCTTATTACTATGCTTTCCCTCATTGAAGAACCAAAGTCAAACTATCTCATTCAGCCCCATTTGTGTAGCACGTTTTCTGTGATCAAATGAAAGTGAGTTGGGCGCCATCTGAGTCTCGCCGTTGAAGGATGTGGGATATCAGTGTTGCTTTCAAAGAAACTAGTTTGCTTTTTTTGGTTGCTTAGCGTGGACAATAGAGTCAACTACAGAAGTAGTAAAAAACAATGGTTTCTGCTCTCTGTTTTTCTTTAATTTATTGTAATTTATACACAATTTTTTTTTTTTGAAAAAAAAAGTGGATAAACCACAAATTTATTAAGGAAAAAATTCAAGTATATAGTACAGACGCAAATAGACCCACAACCAAACAGCATAGAAAAAACAGACTAAAAAATCTTACCAGAGGTGAAGATAAAAGAAAGAATAGAGAAAAACACTGAAAGGAAGAAAGTTGAGCCGGCTAATGTTGCCAAAAGGAGGCAAAGGCCTGCTCAGTTTGCAAAAGAGACTACTCTTGAAATGAGTTGCGCGCTATGTTGTTGGAGGTGTCTGCAAGTCTTGTGCTCAAGAAGGTGAGGGAACACTTGATCTTCTGGGTAGATTCAGAAATAGTCTGAGGAAGAGAAGTAGAATCTGCAGAAAACCAAAAAAGAAACATATTAGCAGTTTTATAACAAATAGTAAGAGGTGGAAGATAATGCAAATTGAAGATGCGGTTATTCCGTTCCAGCCAAATATTCCAAAAAATAGCTCAAGAGCAGAGATCCCAAATGTTCTGAAGGATAGAGTTTAGGGAAGGGATCCAGAAGGTCCAAATATTTGGAATAGAAGATGGAAAAGAGTCTGGGGGAAAATTTTGTGTGAAAAAGGACCAAATCCGCTCTGAGAATTCACAACTAAGAAAAAGATGGTCCACCGATTTAGAACTCTTGTAGCAAAGTATGCAGGTGTCTGCTGCGTTGAAATTGCAACCTTTTTTAAATAAATTTTCGAGAGTGAGAATTTTGTTGTCCCAAGCAAGCCAACATAATAAGGTAATTTTGCTTGGAGATTTGGTTTTCTAGAACTTAGGATAAAGCTGACTACGAATTCCCCCATCAATTAAAAATTTGTAAAATGATTTAACAGAGAAAGTACCATTATTATCTAATAGCCAGATATAGAAGTCCTCCTAATCACTAGAATAGTCTTGAATACCATTTAGAATAGTGTTAAGAATGTCAATAGTAGTTGTTCGAAAAAGGTTCCCTGGAAAATTGAATGCGTGAGAGAATTGTCTGACAGAAATCTCAGGGAAAAAACAATCCAAGAACAGTGATGGCCAGATATCTTTGGGAGATCGTCCATCAAGCTATTTGTCAAACCAGAAGGAAGTGCTGGCACCATTTCTAATAGATTTTGAAATACAAGCTCGGAATGATGGAAGGATGGTGTGAATCCCGGCCTAGAAGAATAAAACACCATGTGATTTCTTGGTAGAGTAATTGGCATTAATAATGTTACTCCGACAACTATTTTGATTCAAAGTTATCTTCTACCACCAATTTCCCAGTAAGGCTTTATTAAACACCTGAAGGTTGAGGATACCCCAACCACCCATGTTTTGGGGTCGGTAAATCTTTTTCCAGGCAATCAGTCTAGTTTTATTAGAGTCCAGATCTGGCCCTTTCCACAGAAAGTCACATCAAATCTTATCAATGTCATGTATAACCCAAGCTGGCAGTTTGAAAACCGACATCCAGTAAACTGGGACAATAGATAAGATAAAGTTTATAAGGGTAAGACGAGCTCCCAAGGATAAGTAGAGTACTTTCCAGGATGTGAGTCTAGAATGGACCATTTCAATGAGGTTTGTCCAATCATGACACCTGGGACGTCTTCTAGATAAGGGTACACCTAAGTATGTAATTGGTAGACAATCTCTGTTGCAATAAAGGATCATTGCGGAGGAAATATGTGGCTGGTACCCATAATTAGTATAATAGAGGCAAATTTTCGAGAAATTGATAGAAAGGCCAGAAGATCTTTCAAAGAGGTACAGAATGAGTTTAGGGGGTGTTTGGTTGGGAGGCTTGGAGTGGGAATGGGAATGGAATAAAGCCAAACCTTTGTTTGGTTGGCATGAATGGGAATGAGAGAGGAATGGGTGGGGAGTGAGTGGGGAGTGAGTGAGGAGTGAGCAATCCTCCCAAAAATGGGAGGATTGCTCATTCCCCTCACTCCTTGAGGAGAAAAGACCATTTTACCCATATTCTTAATAGTTAAAATAATAATTTGATTTAAATAATAAATAAATAAATAATTTTAAAAATAATAATTAATAAAAAAAATTAATAATAATTAAATTAAATATAATAATTAAGTAGATAATTTTAATAATAATTAATAATTAAAATTAAATAATAACAACTAATAATCAAAGTTAAATATTTATTTATAATAATTAATTAGTTATATTTCTTCATTAATTAGTTATTTTTTTATGGTTGATTAATTACTAATTAATGATATTAACAAAATATCTTTAATTATTTATTTAAAATCTCTTTAAACATGTAATTAGTTATTTATTATAGTTAATTAATTACTAATTAATGATATTAACAAAAATTTTGAGATTTGGTGACCTATTAAAGTTAAATATTTATTTATAACAATTAATTTATTTTTTTCACTTTATATAATACTCATTTGGATAAAGGGCATAATAGTAATTTTATTATATTTTCTTCTTCTCACTTTTACAATTCCCAATAAACTACCTCCCCAATCCTTCCAACCAAACATAGTTTTCAATCACATTCCTTCTTTAATCCCCCTCATTATCATTACTCTCTCACTCCTCTCCATTCCATTCCTTGCAACCAAACGCCCACTTAATAATTTTAAGATCTTCGTGTCCTCCAACTGAGAAGATGATAAGATCATCTGCATATTGTAGGTGGCAAATGCTGTTAGAATGATCAAGCTGAACTCCAATAAGGACTCTGGAACTGACAGCGTGATTGAACATTGCACTGAGGGCATCAACAACTAGGTTAAAAAGAAGAGGAGAGAGAGAGGATCTCCTTGTCTTAACCCTCGTTTGCATCGAATAAAACCCTGGGTGGTTCCATTAATAAGAATCTGCGCCTTTGCAGTTTTTATAATAGTACTAACCCAGGTTAATCAATGACCAAAACTCCTTGCAGCAAGAATCTCGAGGAGGAACTCCCAGTCCAAGGAGTCGAAGGCTTTTGCAAAGTCTACTTTGAAAGTGAAACCAAGAAGTTTCTTCTTTTGAAGGTTAAAAATAACTTCTTGAGCTGCGACAATGTTATCGGCAATACATTTGCCCTTGATAAAGTCGGATTGGGATTCATCTACAAGGTCATTAATCACAAGACTCAATCTGGAAGCAAGAATCTTAGAAATAATTTTACAGGTGGAATTGATGAGGCTGATGGGCCTGAAATTAGAAACATCAGTAGGGCCGTTGGTTTTGGCAATAAGTACGATATTAACCTAGTTAATGAGCTCGAAATTGATCGACCCATTGTAAAAATCGTCACAAAGTTTTTTGAAGTCTTCCTCAATGAGGCTCCAGTATTTTTGAAAGAAGAAAATTGGGAATCTATCTGGGCCAGCAGCCTTATCAGTGTTTAGATTAAAAACAGCTTGTTTAATCTCGTCTGAGGTGAAAGAAAGATCGAGGAATAAGAGATCAACGCTTTTCTTGTAATCGAATAGAGTTTGCCAATCCAGTAGAAATCTATGAGTAATTGGAGTGCCGAAAAGTAATTGAAAGTGATCATTAAAGATTTTGCCAATTTCCTGGTTTCTTTCCACCCAATGATCATTAGATCGAATGCAGGGTATGAAGTTTTTATTCCCCCTTCCGTTCGCCAGTTGATGGAAAAACTTTGTATTTGAGTCTCCCTCTTTAAGCCAAGTGATTCGGGATTTTTGTTTCCAATACATTTCTTCTTGTTTTAGTAAAGAGGAGAGTTCAGAAAGGATTTGAGTGAGACAAATAGATTGAGAGTGATCTACTTTCAAGTAAGGAATCAAGAGAATTTAATTCTAAGAGTAGGCATGTGAAATTTGGAAGTTCCAAAAGTGCCCTTAGCCCAGTTGCGGAGATTGACTTTTAAATTTGCTAGCTTTCTAGAGATAATGAATGCTCCGCAGCTATCCGGATTGATATCTGTCCACCAATCCTGGATTAAATTCTCTAATTAATCATTGGTGTACCAAGACTTTGCAAATCTGAAAATTCGAGATCAAGAATGGCGATTCCCGAATTCTAAACATTTACAGGATTGGAACAAATCCACTAGACGGCATTTTGGTTTGGCAATATCACAACCACTCCAGATAAAATCATGTTGGACCCAATCAATTTCCTTACACACCCATCTAGGTAGTTCAAAAATATATCCAGTATGTGGGTAACAAAGATAAGATAGACTTGATCAGAATGATGCTCCCCCCCCACCGCAACAAAAGAAAACAAGTTCTCCAAGTTGAGAGACAATTGTGAATAGTGAGAGTAAGCTTGGTCCAATCTTGTTTTCTAGTTGTTTGCCTGAAAGAGGGACAATGAGATAAAGCACACGAAGCTGACTCGCTAAACAGCTCAGCGTAGAGACTTCAACCTCCGTTAGGGGAGTACCTTGGGTTGTCAAGTATAAGCAACTCTTCTAAAAACTAATCGCCAGACCAGATAATCATTCAATGATGACAAGGATAAATTTGAGGATTCATAAGTCTTGCAACCTCCCGGTCATGATCAATAGAAGATCCGCATACTGCAGATGGCATATATTACCAAGAGAACCTAAGGAAACCCCATAAAGGATTCTAAAGGTGGGGCATGTGAGAGCACATGGTACTCAAAACATTTGCAACCAAGATAAAAAGTAAGGGGTCAGAGGGTCACCTTGACAAAGGCCTCGCTGGTAGCGGACGTAGCAAGATGGCTAGCCGTTGATGAGAATATTTGCCCTGGAAGCCTCCAGAATGTATCCAGAAGATCCACTTCGCTCTAAAACCTCTAGAAGCTAGGATATTAAGGAGGAACTCCCAATCTATCATGTGAAAGGCATTGGCGAAGCCAACTTTGAAGATATGGCCAGTTAGGTTACTCTTCTAGATGCTAAAGATTAGCTTTTCCACTGCCACAATGTTATTCAAAATACAACTACAATTAATGAACGCATATTGTGCATTTCCTACCAAGGAGTTTATCACGAGACTTAGTCTGGAAGCTAAGATCTTGCAGATGATTTTGAGAGTAGTGTTGATGGGCGGAAGTCTCCAATCTAAGAAGCGCCAATCTTCTTAGGAATGAGAACAATATTAGCCCAATTTATTTGTTCTTAGTTCATATTTCCAGAAGAGAAATCCAGGCAAAGTTGGACCATATCATGTTGGATAATATCCCAATGTTTTTGAAAGAAATATAGTGGAAAGATATTTGGGAAAGGGTTTTTGTCTGTGCTCAGATCAAATGTCACTCTTCAAATTTCTTCTAGGGAAAAAGGGCTTCCAAGATACTGAGATCAACCTAGAGTTTGTGAATAAAGAGTTGAGACCAATTAACAAGAAATCTAAAACCTCTTTTAGCGCCAAAAAGACAACAAAAGTGTTTTAGTGAATACCACCTCTATCTCTTTATCACTCTCGACCCAACCATCATCAGAAGGAATGCAATTGATGTGATTGTGGTTGCATCGTTCATTTGCCACTGCATGAAAGAATTTAATGTTGGCATCACCCTCCTTGAGCCACATGACTCATGAACATTACTGCCAAGCAATCTCTTCTTGTCTCAATATGAGGTTGAGCTACGAGCGGAAATCTGTTTCTCTAACAATTTCTTCCTCTAAAAGAGCTCTAACTTCTTTGAGGATATTGAAGGAACCGAGCCCTAACATATCTCCAATCGCATTTGTAGTGTTTATCAAAATAATAATAATAATAATAATAATAATAATAATAATAATAATAATAATAATAATAACCAGAAAAAGCATCGCACTTTTAGATCATATAATTATATTCCAATGTAAATGGATTATATAGAGAAGGAGGTAGTTATTTTGAAATTTAAAAACATGCACACACACTGACTTGATAACTGAGACTTGGCTATGCTTTGTCTTGAACAAGAGGATAGAAGAAAACCAACAAAGCTCAAACCTATCTATTTCTCTTTTTTTTTTTCTTAAGAACCTTAATACTAATGTCTTCTTACCATCATACATCATTTGAAAGTTTGAGGGAATAAGGAGCTCCACCAATAAATGATGGTTTATCCACACATTAAAATAATAATAATAATAATAATAATAATAATAATAATAATAATAATAATAATATTTATCATGTAATCAACACACGAGGAAGAAACACAAATTGACTTTTTTTTTTAAATTGAATAAACCACTAATTTATAAAAAAATATAAACAAAAAATAATGACATGACAGAGACAAAAATAAAATGACAACAAACAAGATCAAGTAGACAAAAGACAACAAAAATTAAAAAAAAAAAGAAAAAAAAAAAAAAGCAAAGAACAACAACAAGGAAGCAATCACCATAGGTGAAGTTAGCCTTAACAACAAGCAACAAAAGGAAAAAGACACAATTGAGTCGGCAAAATCCCATGTGCGATAATAAGAGACCTACTCAAATGTTAGATGTAGTGTCTCACTCCGCAAAAATGAAGTATAGAATTTTTTTTTTTAAATTCACGTTTCAATTCTCATATTAGGCATGATATTTTTATTAAAAAAAATCCATATGAGATATGTAGTATCACTAGCTCAAATTCCATCTATATATATATATCTCTATCGGCCTGTTTGCTCTGTAAATGTGACATTATTGAAAGAATGTAACTCAACAGGATTAGGGGTTGATTCTAATTCACCAGTAAGAATAGCCTTAAAACCAGGTGCTTTAGGCTTTGCTAATGATGCGCCATCTTTGCCCAGCATAGAAACCACTGATGACATAATTGGCCTATCTTCAGGTTTCCCTTGAACACATAAAAGGCCTATATTTATACATCTCATAACTTGAGTCACTGAAAATGAATCACCAATTAATGGATCCAACAAATGTAAAGCATTCCCTTGGTTCCATAAGCTCCAAGCCTAAAAAGATTGTTCGTTAGTTTCATTGATAGTTGTTTTTCGTGAAAATACTGGTTAATTTTAATATATTAAAATAAATAGTTCAATACATATATATGCCATGACTTACATTCCCGAGAAAATAAAGGTGTGGTGTTGAGATAAAATTCTTATTTCTTTGGCCACTTATGATTTCCAAAATCAATACCCCAAAGCTAAACACATCGGACTTTACTGAAAAAATCCCATCCAATGCGTACTCTGGAGCCATATATCCACTGCATCATTTTTAGCCATGATTATCAATAAATGAATTTGATTTCATGAATTATATATTAGTTTTGAAAATGGACTTACTATGTACCGACTACTTTCTTTGTCTTGGTTGTAGTTTCATTTTCACCAAAAATTCTGGCCAATCCAAAATCTGAGATTTTAGGGTTCATAGCGCTATCAAGAAGAATGTTACTAGCCTTGATATCCCTATGGATGATCTTCAATCTTGAGTCTTGATGGAGGTACAAAAGACCTCGAGCAATGCCAATGATGATATGAAAGCGTGTTGGCCAATCCAAATGCACTCTTACTCGGTTTGGAACAATATCTGATTGTTTACAAGTGAAATATCAAGAGATACAAATCTATGATAATTTTAAAATAAAGACATTTAGAGATCGATATATGGAAAAACTAACCAAATAGAAATGCATCCAAACTCCCATTAGTCATGTGCTCGTAAACAAGAATCCTTTCATCACCCTGAATGCAATATCCCAAAAGCCTCACAAGGTTGCGGTGTTGGAGCTGTGCAATTAAAATAACTTCATTTTTGAACTCATCAATGCCTTGTGCTGAATTTTTAGAGAGTCTTTTCACTGCCATCTCACATCCCTCACCTAGCTTTCCCTGTAACAAATTATTACTTTAATTACACGTCCTTATATACATAGTCAGATAATATAATAATATATATATATATATGAACCACCTTATAAACTACGCCGAATCCACCTTTTCCAAGAATGTTTGTTTCTGCAAAATTATTGGTGGCTTCCATTAAGGTGGACCATTGAAGTTGTGGTAGCTCTATTTCATCATCTTCTTTTATGCCGAGTCCAACAAAAGCTAAAAATGGGAAGTGGTCCGTGAAAAGACGAACACTTTTTCAATGTCTACATTTGATTTATGGATTGACGAGGGAGTATATAGATTAGTTTACCTCTCCGCTTCATCTTTGTCTGTCTCCATGCAAAGAAGATAATGAATGAAATTAGCAGTGCCACCCCTAACAAAACAGTGATGATCGTAACCATTGCTTTGGCTCGACTTTTCTCCGGAGTTGGTCTTGCTTTTAAGGTGAGAAAGGGTAGACAATGAGATCAGTGAATAGTTATTAAATTTGTATGTAATATATATATATACCAGGCGGTCATTGCTTTTGTTTTATCAAAAAGCTATAAATAAGATAAAAATACAAGAAAGAAAGCAAGGATTTATAGTTTACCTATTTTTCATAAAAAAGTTTTTTTTTGTTTTACTAATAGGTGATAAGCGCCCCTATTTAAAATATTTTTAAAAAGACAGATAAGTATAAAGGTACATCAGTTATAGTGGCTTACGAACCTCCTAAGAAAATTCTCCTACCTTGCAATTCTAGAAGAGTGAAACCACGGTTTCTCCTACAAGGACCCACACTTAGATCCATAAATAATACCAATAAACAGTATTGAATCCGAGTGTACAGTGCATGAATACTATTGCCGGGAAACTGGGAAAGCATTCCAACCCTTACCCTCCCTTTTGGCACTTTTGTGTCATCAAAACAAATTTACCTAGTTAATTAGAAAAAAATTTAATGTCTTTGATATGTGTTTAAATAATTATATTTTTGGTATTTCCACCAATTCATATATGCATCAAAATCAAACTTCTCCATGCGCTTAGAATGAAAAATTTTATTAGTAAAAATTTCTCAAAAACAGAGTAATTTTGGTTAGACTAGATAACTTTTTTATAAAAATAAATAAACTATTAAAATATACAAGGCATATATGTATATATAAACCCATGGTCCCATGGAGGTATTTCAGTCAGATTACTAACCTAAAAGGAAGAAAAACACACTTTAAATGAGCAACACCTTTTCAAAAAAAAAAAAATGATATGCTGGGGATAGAGACGTAATCCTCAATCCTCTAGGCCAGGCTAGTCTTGTCTAAATTATTTTAAATAAAGCTTGAAGGTTGAGGGCAAAATCAAAATACACCACTTGATTTTATTTATTTATTTATTTTTGGTGAAATAAGATAGATATTGAACTAGCATGATTGTGTTATATAGCAGACAAGTTAGGTCCACACGGATTCCAAATGTGAAAACTTGCAAAGAATGTGAACAGGCCGTTTCTTTGTCAGGCATTCTTTATCTTTAATTCCGAACCTGACTACTCAAAGGAGACCTTCAAATAATCCCCCAAAGCCTATTCTAGCCCACCCATCAAAGTAATCCGCATACAATTGATTAGTCCACATTAATGACAGTAAGAAGTTATGGAGTATATATCAGAAATTGTGTATTTCTAGTCCTAGCCACATCTGTATTTCTTTCCCAGACTAATTAATTAATGGCTCCCCTAGGGAAAGAGCAGTTGAGTCAGACGTGCATTCTAGTTCTGACCCAACAAATGAGTAAAAGCCAGGTTACTAATAGTTGTTTGGAAATTAACTCACCTAGTGGCCTATGTCCAACTGGAAGCTGAACACCCCTAGCTTATCTCTCCGGCCCAGATGTCAAAACAAAAGACAGAAAATACATAGCATTACTTGACTAAGTATTTTTTATTTATATACTTTTATTCTTTAATTAAAAAAACTGTATCAATGAACAGTATTATATATAAAAAAAGTAAAAAGAATGCTTTAAAAAAATTAATAATAATAAATGAACGGTACTACAACATGAAATTAAGTACGGTGTGTGCACTAACTAACGGTACATGGATCAAAAAGACGAAGTAGTTAGCAGAGCACATACCTAGATCAGCAGCAGCCAGCCGAACATACAGGTCCTGCACGTAGGAATCACCAGTATACACTCTAAGATCAGTGAGTTCAGTCGTCCAAAGTATACACCCACTCCCACCATTGCGTACATCAGCCGGAGCATAAGCAGTGCAAGAACAATTGTTAAGGCACTTGGTCTTGCAGTCAGCCAAGCTCAAACTCATGTCCACTGTGGAGTTTGAAGTTTCTGGCAGCTTCGTCCCAGGAATCAACAAGAACCCATCTGTTCCGTTCTTACAGTCCAACGGTGTCTTTCTTTTGCATCCATCTGAGCCATCCCTGAACTCCCACTTATCCTGAAACTTGGGCGTAAACCCCTGGATGCAGTCACAGATGGGCGAGTTATTAGGATCGCACGTGGTGTAAGAACCGCAAAGTGGCATGTAGTCGCATTGATCTCTCGGAGCGTACCAGAAGATGTTCCAGAACCCACCACCCTCAACCCACAGCGAGCCCTGGGCAACACCGGACTGGTTCACTACCAACCTTGTAAACACTGACAGGTTGGTATTGAAAGAGAAGGTGATCTCTTGCTTGTTGTTGATGAAGCTGAAGTCGAACCCAGAGTATGTGATCGTGTCCGGAACTCCACTGTACCTGAACCCGTTCCATGGTCCGGTGCGCCACACCTTCTTTGAACCATGACAGAGGACTAGCTGTGGGTCACCATGGATGTCCATCATTCCATAGTATTGAGAAGGAGATGGATCTGAGTCACTGGTCCAGGCTATTAAGGTCCGATTAAGTCCAGTCACCATGTCCACACCCAGCTTCATACCAGCGATCAGCGTGTCCGTTGGATAGTCAAAGCTCTGCCACGCAAAGCTATTTTCTTTGTCATCTAAGTCTGATCTGACCACCAGGTTTCCGGAGTTTAAGAGCTGTGCAACCGGGTTGGTGACATTAGCCGTGTTGGATGACCACACAACCTTGGAATCTTGGTCATAGATAATGAGGTTTCCATTGATGGAGATGGATAGGAATCCAGTACTCGAGTTGATGACAGGGCTTTCCCTGTTGGCAACCCATAGTACTGTTTTATCTTTGATCTTGTTGTACCATAAGCCCATGTACAGGTTGTTGGTGTTGCCAACTGGCCGGAAAAAGCCTAAAGCGAATGTCCCGTCCTCTGAGACGAGGGTTTCATTTTCTCCTAGATGCTGATCAGTTGGTGTTATAGTGTTCCTAATTGAGGTGCCTTGGGACATGGAAATGAGCAAGAGAGCGATGAGCAATGGAGGCATTCTCAAGATGTGAGCCATACCTGATACCTCTGCTGGAAACCAATATATTGACGTATTCTTAACTCTTATTACTCTGCTTTCCCTCACAGCAGAATTCAAGTCAAACCATCTCATTCGGCCTCATTTGTGTAAACGAAAGTGTGTTGGCCATATGATTCTCGCCGCTGAAGCATGTGGCATATCAGGGTTGCTTTCAAAGAAAATAGTTTGCTTTTTTTTTTTTTGGTTGCTTAGCGTGGATAATAGAGTCAACTACAGAAGTAGTAAATCTCTGTTTTTCTTTAATTTATTGTAATTTACCCACAATTTAAAAAAAAATAATGAAAAAAATCTAAAACAACTGCCAAATTGTTTCATAAATTTGGCATTATGACACAGCAGACTCTGATTTGTCTTCAACCAATCGTAGACTTTGAACTAGCTGTTAGAAAAGTAAAATTGATACAAAAATTACTAGTTTTTATAGTAGTGGATTATCCTTTTTTTTTTTTTTTTTTTTAATTACTAGTTGGAATTGAAAAAAAAAAAAAATCTAAAATCATTATATTGACAATTTATTTTTAAGTATATCATATAGGCAATAAATAATTTCGATCAACTCTGTGCTATCTGCGATACCGACGTACTGGATGTCCATCTTCAGATTACCACGCTGGGTGATCAAATATTTGGATCGCCTACGTAGAGATTTTATGTGGTCAAGCCCTGATGTCGAGCACCCAAGATGTAGGCTAGTTGGATGGAAATCCCTTTGTAGGCCTAGAGAGCAGGGAGGCTGGGGTATTCTGGACTTGAACGAGTTCAATTTGGCGCTGCTAGGGAAATAGTGGTGGAAGTTCGCTATGGAACCTGCATGGGGCGGGGCGGATATTGTTCAATTCAACTACGTGTTATCCAGGTGGGATTTTTCACCGAGGTTGTCGGGCAGGATCTCCTTCTTCTGGAAGGGAGTCGCTAGTAGCCTTCCCGCGTTTAGGAATTGTATTAGGCACAACATACACTCTGGTGCCTCAACCCTCTTCTGGAAGGATTGTTGGGTTAATGGTGTTGCCCCGATGAACTTATGGCCGGAATTGTACCGTTCGAATTTGCAGCAGGATGGTACTGTACAGGACCTTGATTATCTTCTGGAGAGTGAGCCTTTTGTGGCCCAGAGGGATATTCAATATGTTAGGAGTCTCCCGAGAAATTCCAGTTCCGATAGTGCTGATCACAAACGGTGGGCTTTAAATGGGAATGGAATCTTCATTGTCAAATCTTTTTACACTTTCCTTATCGACGGGGGAACCCGCTGCCCAGTGGCTAAGTTTTTCTAGCGAAACACTTGCCCTCGCAAAATCAATCTCTTCAATTGGCTCACTTGGAAGAACAAGATTCTCTCCCTGGAGAATCTCGCTTTGCGGAGATGTAACAGGCTCCCTTCAGCAACTTGCGTTCTCTGCCATTCTAGGATCGAATCAGTGAACCATCTTTTTCTTAGTTGCTCAATTAGTAGAAGAATTTGGGATCACTTTGTGTATCTTGTTAAGATCCCTGATCCTCTCAATCTTATTTGTCATATCTGGGAGTCCTGGCGTTCGGGAGTGCATCCCAATCGTCGTGTGTTTTGTGATCTACTGGCGAAAGCCATCGTGTGGAATGTTTGGCTTTCTAGAAATAAGACCATTTTCAATGCTAATGTTGTGCATGTGCAAGCTATCATTATGAATATTGATCGTATGCTTCTGTCTTGGTTCTCAAACTGTGCAGATGATGTCAAGACAAGTATTGAGGAGCCCATGAAGAGCGTCCGTAGAAGCCTGGAGTTCTTTAGTTCTCGCTCTGCGGGGGAGCTTGAGATGATTGCTGAGGAGGCCCCGCGTCCACCCACGGAGTAGTATGTCTGTTTAGGGCTCTGAGGAAGCCTGTTCCTTTTTTTTTGTTGTTGTTGTTCTTTTGTTGGAGTAGTGTACACCACATCTAGTGGTTGACTCCTTTCTGTTGTACTGTGTTGTTTTTGCAGTTCCTTTAATTGAAGTGGTTTATCCACCTTTTCAAAAAAATAAAAAATAAAAAATAAAAAAAATAATTTCGATCAAGCCTCATAATAAAAAAAACCAAAATAAAGAACTCTATGTCTACAATCGAATGAAGTCTCAACTTTTTAAGTTCATTACCACTGACCCTGATGAATTAGCTCTAGTATAGAATTTGGTCAAAGTGTTTTACCTCACTCTCTCACTCAATATCGCTTAGAAGGAATGGTTCTCTCCCGATATTTTTTTTTGGGTATCACCACATGGTACTATGTTTATTTTCACAACTAATAAATTACATGGCATTAGCTTTTTTTTTTTTTTTTTTTATATAAATTCAGCTTTCAATTCTCATATTAGACATGATATTTTTATTACAAAATTTCATATGAGATGTGTAGTATCACTCGGACAAATTCCACCTTTACATATTTATATATATATAAATCTCTATCGACCTGTTTGCTCTGTAAATGTGACATTATTGAAAGAATGTAACTCAACATGATTAGGAGTTGATTCTAATTCACCTGTAAGAATAGCCTTAAAACCGGGTGCTTTAGGTTTTGTTAATGATGCGTCATCATTGCCCAGCATAAAAACCACTGATGACATAATTGGCCTATCTTCAGGTTTCCCTTGAACGCATAAAAGACCTATATTTATACATCTCATGACTTGAGTCATTGAAAATGGATCACTAATTAATGGATCCAACAAATCCAAAGCATTCCCTTCGTTCCATAAGCTCCAAGCCTAAAATGATTGCTCGTTAGTTTCAATGATAATTCTTATGTGAAAAATATTGGATAAATTTTAATATATTAAATTAAATAGTTTGATGCATATATATTGCATGACTTACATTCCCGAGAAGATAAAGGTGTGGTGTTGAGATAAAAACCCTATTCCTTTGCCCACTTATGATTTCCAAAATCAATACCCCAAAGCTAAACACATCGGATTTTACTGAAAAAATCCCATCTAATGCATACTCCGGAGCCATATATCCACTGCACCATTTTTAGTCATGATTATTAATAAATGAATTTGAGTTCATGAATTATATATTCGTTTTGAAAGAGGACTTACTGTGTACCGACTACTTTCCTTGTTTTGGTTATAGTCTCATTTTCACCAAAAATTCTCGCCAATCCAAAATCTGAGATTTTAGGGTTCATTGCACCGTCAAGAAGAATGTTACTAGCCTTGAGATCCCTATGGATGATCCTTAATCTTGAGTCTTGATGTAGGTATAAAAGACCTCGAGCAATGCCAATGATGATATGAAAGCGTGTTGGCCAATCCAAATGCACTCTTACTCCGTTTGGAACATTATCTGATTGTTTATAAGTGAAATATCAAGAAATGCAAATCTATGGTCCTTTTTAATTATAATAAAAACATTTATAGATCAATATATGAAAAAACTAACCAAATAGAAATGCATCCAAACTCCCATTAGGCATGTACTCGTAGACGAGAATCCTTTCATCGCCTTGAATGCAATATCCCAAAAGCCGCACAAGGTTGCGGTGTTGAAGCTTTGCAATCAAAATGACTTCATTCTTAAACTCATCAATACCTTGAGCTGAATTTTTAGAGAGTCTTTTCACTGCTATCTCACATCCCTCAGCTAACTTTCCCTGTAAAAAACTAATACTTTAATTAATTACACTTCCTTTTTATATATATATATATATATATAGTGAGTTAATATAATATATTATGTGTATATATATATATTAACTACCTTGTAAACTGAGCCAAATCCACCTTTTCCAAGAATGTTTGTTTCAGCAAAATTATCGGTGGCTTCCATTAAAGTGGACCATTGAAGTTGTGGTAGCTCTATTTCATCATCTTCTTTTATGCCATTCTCAAGTGCAGCAAGAGCTGAATATGGGAAGGGAATGGTTTCGTGAAAAGATGAACATTTTTTCAATGTCTACATTTGATATTTATGGATTGACAGGGGAGTTTTGATTAGTTTACCTCTCCGGTTCATCTTTTTCCATGCAATGAAGCTAATGAGTAAAATTACCAGTGCCGCCCCTGACAAGACAGTGATGATTGTAACCTTTGCTTTGGCTAGACTTTTCGCCGGAGTTGGGCTAGCTTTTAAGGTGAGAAAGTGTAAACAATGAGATCAGTGGATGTTATATTAAAAAAAAAATCAAAAAGAAATCAAGGATGTATAGTTTTCCTACTTCAATTACGAAAAAAAATTTAATGTCTTTGCTATGTGTTTAAATAATTATATTTTTGGTAATTCCACCAAATTATATATGCCTCAAAATCAAACTTCTCCCTGCACTAAGAATGAAAAATTTTATTTGTGAAAATTTTCCAAAAACAGGGTAATTTTGGTTAGACTAGATAAGTTTTTTATAAAAATAAACAAACTATTAAAATATACAATATATATACAATATATATATATTAACCGATGAGGGGTATTCCAATTATTAAGAGATTATTAATTTAAAAGCAAAAAATATATATATTTAAAAATAAAAAAATAAACCACGATGCATTCAAATAAAAGGGATAAAAAAAAACAAAACAATAAGAGCGACACAACACCAAATGACCAAAACCGTACACACCAAGGAACAAGAAACAAAACAAAACAGGATTTTACTAAATAATAATAATAACAAATAAATAAATAAATAAATGAGAGCCACTCATTCTAAGTAAATAAATAACAGCCTCAATTCTATTTGACCAAGCTTTACTCTTCCAACTTCTGGATATGATTGAATGAGGACCTCATGTTATCAACTTGAACTTCTAGATATGATTGAATAAGGATCTTATGCTACCAACTTCGTAGTTGGAAAGGGTCAAGAACGTCGGCTCGAATTAGTTAACATCTAATAATTGTAATCAAGTTTTCCATGCCTAAGGTGTCAGTTTGATCACTGCCAGGTTTTGAACATTAAACAGATATTACCATGCCTATTGAAATTCATTAATAAATTACTGAGCATGTGCGATCTCAATTTCACTAATTACTTAGAATTAAATCTCATTCTGAAAAAATATGCAACTTTTTAATTAATGCACAAAGAGTCTCTGAAAGGAGCATACAAATTAAACATATACCTATTTCTGCAGCGGCTAGTCGGACATAGAAATCCTCTCCTTCATAAGATGCTGTTCCGAGGCCGACGAGATCCTTCATCCAAATAATGCACCCGGTTCCGCGGATGTCCGCACTGGCATAGCCCGTACAAGAGCAGTTTGCCAAACACTTCTCTTTGCATTGAGTGAAGTTTATAGTCGTGTCGACGATGGCCGTCGACGTGTCTGGTAATATAGCTGGGGTGATAGTCAAGAAGCCGTCAGTCTTATTTTTGCAGTCCAACGCCATGCGGCGCACACAGCCAGACGTGCTATTCCTAAGAGCCCAATTGGCCGGAAATTTAGGAACGAACCCTTGCAAGCACTGGCACATGGGCGAGCTGTTGATGTCACAGATGGCGTTAGGCCCGCAGGGAAAGGACGAATCGCACTGAGTCTGGGGCACGTACCAAAAGATGCTCCACTCACTGGCCTTCTTGATCCACACGGACCATTGCAAGATGCCTATATGGTTCACCGTAAGCCGGCCTACAATGTCTATACCAATTGTGTCATAAATGAAGTAGACCCCGTCTGTCGTGTTAGCGAATCTGAATAAGCCCAAGCCGGACGGATGTGGCCGTGTATTGCTGAACTGAGCACCATTCCATGGCCCTGACCGCCATATCTTAGCTGAATCCAGCAAAAGAGTAAGCTGAGGACTTCCGTTGATGTCCGCTGAAAAGGTGTAGCGCCCTGGAGATGGATCGTCGTTGCTTTGCCAGGCAGTTAGATTGCGGTTAAGACCAGTTCTCAAGTCCCATCCCAGCTTCATGCCTGAGAGAAGGGTGTCGGTTGGGTAGTCAAAGCTCTGCCAAGCGAACTCGATGCTGTTGGCTTCTCTGATCACAAGGTTGCCATTATCTAAGAGCTGTGCCACAGGGTTGGTGAGCACCTCTATGGCGGCAACCCAGACTACTGTTTGGCCATTATTTAAGATCATGGAGTTGATGGTGAGAGAGCCATTGCTGTTGAGTTCCATGGTTCCGTTGGCATCAGCAGCTATATGGTTGCCGCGGTTGGCAACCCAGACTACTGTTTGGACTGGGAGCTTATTGTACCATATGCCCACGTACCTGTTATTTGATCCAGCTGGGCTGAAGAATCCTAAGATGAAGGTTCCCACGGCGGAGACTAGTGTTTGGCCATCATGGAGAGGCTGACCAGGGCTTAAGGTGTCAGTTGAGGTTGAGAGACCGCCGAAGAGAGCCGAGAGAGAGATGAGTATCAACATTTGCATTTGCATCATGGCAGCCATTTTAACTCTTGCCTCCTTTCTTGAGCGTGGAAAGCCCAAGTGGATTAAAACATGTATAAATAATCACAAATAAAAGTATAGCCAGAAACATCGGAGCAGGAGCACATGCTGAAATGTAAAAGAAAACCCGAACCAAAATTTATGCTGGCTTTTTTGAATATTGACAGGTTTTTTTTGGCATTGACTATATCTCTGAATATATATATATATATATATTACACCGGATATCGTAATGCCCAAAAAAAAAAAGGGGCTATAGCATACGTCAGGTGAGTTCATAGAATACGAAGGTCAATTTCCGGTAATACATTCTTCACACTTGACACTTAATATATCTACTTTGTCAAAAAAAATAAAAATAAAAAATAATCATTTTGCTATTGTTTGAGAGTTTGTTACTAGTTGCATGTGCAGTCAACTTGTTTTCTTTCCAAGTTCTACTTATAACTTTTGTTTTTTTTTTTTAATGAATTTACGGTTCATTTATTTTTATAAAACAAAATTTGAGAGATCTGAAACAAGATTAATACAATAGAGAAAAGAGATACTTTGACTGCATTAATAACCTACGAGAATGAAGTGAATGATTTTTTTTGTTTTTTGTTTTTATTAATAGGCGACAAGTGCCCCCATTCAAGGGATTTAAGAATAATACTGGACCCGGATGTACATTGTATGAATAATATATGAACAGTACTTGAGCTCGGGTGAACAGTGCATAAATAGTATATGAACAGTGCATGAATAATAAGGGAAGCAGTCTGCCAGAGGAAGAATTTGAACCTATAACTTCCCCTTTTTACACTTTGGTGTCATACCATTGTGCTATCCACTAATTGACAAGTGAATGATTTCCTGTCATTTTTATTTTATGAAAATGGTTAAATCATAAATTAAATTAAAAATAAATAAAATTACAATACAACAACAACAACAAAACTATAACAGTTGACTCGAGTACTCACGAGTTTAATGGAGTAGTTGTATTTGTGTGTATATATATTATATATTAGTTTGTTATATATATATATAACTGAGTTCCAGCTCGAGCTTGAGTTCGAGTATAAAATATCTATGATTGAATCTAGTTTATTATTAGCCTTTATCGATCTTAATGGAGCGAGCTTGAGTAGCTCATTTTATGTATCAAGTCGAGCTCAAGTTACAAAAAACAAAACTCAATCGAGTTCGAGCCGAATATCAACAACAAGTTTTTAATGGAGCTCGAGCTCGAGGAGCTTGCTGCTTGGCTCGAACTTGATCAATTACACCCCTACTCATACTATCCAAAAATCTCTTGCTCTTCTCCAATGAAGGTACACCTTCACTTCATCAAAGCCCTAATCTTTATTAGCTTTGGGGGTTTGGAAGTGTAAGTTGCATATATATATATATATATATTTGACAAAGGCAACAAGTGTCATTAAAAGGATAGGTAAGTAAGGAGGTGTACTACTGACGGTGTATTAATGCCCTCCTTAAGAATTACCATGTGAGACTGACTAATTTGTGGGATAACAATAGCCAGTTACATGTGCCCACGATAATATATTATGGACCATAACCCCACGATGATAAATATCACCTGCCACACAACTTTAAAAGGTTCCACAAGAGACCCAATGAACATTGAATGAAAAATATTGTACAGTACTTCTACTGTTTACACAGTACAAAGGTTGAGGGGTTTCAATTCTTGGGTTGTCCATTCACTATTTTAATGAAATGACACCTGCATTAAACCAAAAATGTGAGAGAAAATTTTCCAAAAACCTTATATAAATAAGATAATTATTTGTATTTTTGTATTTTTTTTTTGTTTGAGAAGCTAGATAAATCACATAAATTATGAAAAAACAAAAGTACAAGGAGTTAGGTATACAACACTTGGTTCACTAGTCATGCATGCATGGATAGCAAATGAAAAAAAAACTGAATAAAGCTACAAATAAATAGAGAAAGAGGAGACATCTTGAAAAGAAATGGTAGAAGCTCTGTAGGAGGCCAATGTAGCAACGAACTATCCTATGCATGTCCGTTGTTTGGTTCTAATCATGAGATTTAATAAATTTTTTTATATCTCTAGAATAAATGTGGTTTATCCATTTAAAGAGGATAAACCACAAATTTATTAAACGGAAAAGAACAAGTACAAACCAAACATACATAGGGACAAAAAGCACAAAAGAAAACAGAAAACCAAACAAAAAAAGGGTTCAAAGAACAGAAACGAAAAGAAACAAACAAAGACACAAGCAGAGCCTAGGAGTGCATTACTAGGATTAATGCATACCTAGTAAAACACAAGTCAAACTAAAAAGGTAGAACAAGAAGAAACAACTGAGAAGACGAGGTCCGCCAAAAGGCAACAGAAGTCTACTTAGTCAAACTGAAAAGAATCACTCCTGAGGAAGCTGCTGAGACGTGGTGTTGGTGTGATCTGTGGCTCTAGCCTTCAGGAAGTCGAGGGAGCGCTTGATGCTCTGAGAGAGTCGTTGGAAAGAATGTATCGAGTCCCTAGCTGAGGAAATCTAGGTGAGTAACATATGAATGATTTTAAAAATGAGAGAGGAGGGTGGAAAAACACTGAAATTAAAAAAAATAATTATTTCTTTCAAGCCAAATGTTCCAAAAAATAACTCTTAAAAGGAGATCCCAGAGAGCTCTACAACGAGCATCTATGGAGGGGATCCAATACGTCCAAACCTTTGAAATAGAAGGGGAAAAGGACTAACAATTTAGAATTTGCTTAAAAAAATACAGGATGCACTTAGAGAGATCACATCTAAGTAGAAGGTGTGATGAGTGTACAATCTTAATATATTTCATATCTATTTGTACACTCATTTGGCATGTATTAGAACCATAATGCGGAATTCGATGCTAAATATTATGTATTTTGTATTCTCAGGCTTAGGATAGTGCTTAAAGATGAAAGAAAGCAAAAGAAAGCATTTAGATTGACCCAAAACGATGAATTTGGAGTTCTCGTGGCATAAATTGTTTAAGGACAAGGCAAACTGGGAAGCTTATGAGTAGCTTACGGTCATTCTTACCGCAATAAGTCAAATTCAGAGGACTTTGCAAGCATGTTTATGCCTGTAAGGAGGATTTAGAGCTAAATCAAAGAACCTTATAGGCAAGGGTTAATCTGTCAGTATTCTGGTAAGACCCATCCAGAGGAGCTTATGACTATAACTTACACCAGTAAGAGCGATGGCAAGAAGCAGAACAACGAAGGTTACGGTCCATCCTTTACGGTCGTATGTTGGATCGCGCGTAACACAAACAGAAGACCTTATGGATGGGGCTTACAACCGTAAGCGTACTCGTAAGGCTTGTGACCATCTATTCAACTCCCTTACAGTTTGGTCCTTATGCCCGTAAGCAGCGCATAGTAGTTGGGTATAAATATAATTAGGTTAACTTTCACTTAGTCTATTCTATTCTTTGGGGCGACTCTTGGAGGCGAGGTTTTGGGAGAAAAGGGATGAATCTCCAGTGCTTAAGGAGCAATTTGGAGAGGGATTCTTCTTCTGAGGACATAATTAGCTCTTTTGTTTTCCTTCTCTTTTTGTATCTTGAATGCTTTCCCTCCTTTAATGGAGGGCTAATTTGTACATGTTTGGACATAGTTGAACTATAGGGTTTGTGTTTTGACATAGGATGCTGGATTTTGATGCTTTAATTGATTTCTTATTTGCAATCATATCTATTTGATTGTAATTATGTGATTGAGTGATGATTGCTAACGAGGCAAAAGCCCTAGCCCTCATATTCGGTGTTGCTACGTGACGAGAAAAAATTTCTACCTAGCACAGACTTGCCGCAATTCGAGTGGATAGTGGGTATTCTCTGGTTAGGGTATCTAGGAGAATTTGTCTCCCACAATCCTTCCGAGTATGTTAGTGAGAATCTCCGTGCTCTTTGCAATCATGTGGAGTAGATTTTAGGAGAAATCACATCTCTACTCTGTATTCGGATTAGGGATAATCACCCTTTTTGGGGAAGATTATCTACTTAAGAGATTGTGATTAGCTCACATTAAAGTTTTATAGAGTGTTAATGCGATTGTGTGGATGTCTGTATTGGCTCTACACCTATTCAATTACTCTTCACCTGAGAAATCGGAGTTTAGTATAATTCTAGAAACCTTTCAGTTCAAATAGGATTGCATCCTTAAACAACCTTTGTCATGCACTTTATAACCCTAGAGGGATATTATACCCAGACATCGCTTTCTTCCTTGATTTCTTCCCCATTATTTCTTGTATTTTCTTGTTCTTGTCTACTTGTTTTCACACACACCACTTCATTAGTTAGGCTAATTTTCGAAATTAGGGTTATTGCCAGTATTCACTTTCTTCCCTATGAACCAACACACTGCACTTACGCACACTATATTATGTGATTGGCACGTACACTTGCGTCCCCATCAAGGTGGTTAACAGGTTTTGAGTCCTTATGGCATAAAACACAAGTGTCAATGGCGCTTTGAAAATTACATCCTTTCTTGGCAAGGTTGCTAAGAGTTAGAATTTTGTCTTCACTAGCGAGCTAACAAAATAGGGTTATTTTGCTCAGACATTCCAATTTCCAAAAATTTGAATATAAAGGGCTACAGATTCCACCATCTACCAGAAACTTATAAAAAGAACAAACCGAGAAAGATCTATTGCGCTCCAAAGTCCATGTATTCATACATTCTTGTGCACTGATGCAAACTGGAATATTTTGTAAATGAGGCAAGATGTCGACTAAAGAGGTAGTTCAGAAGATCGTTGTAGGAGAAGAAAGATCCTGTGTGAATTGTCTGATTGAAGCCCAAAAGACTGTACAATCACTAAAGAAGTCGGGCCATAAGTCTTTGGGAGCTTGACCTTCTAACAAGTTGTCAAACCAAAAGAGAGTGGTGGCACCAATATGCAAGGTCTTCGAGGTGCAAACTCTAAAAGACCATAGAATCGGCGTGATACATGCCCAAAAGATGGATTTATTCCTAGGCAGTATATGTTACAATGGCCTTGGAGGTCCTAAGTTTAGATAGTAAAAATGAATAATTTTGGGCCAACTGTTATTTTGTCCGAAGTAGATTTTCCACCACCATTTGCCTAGAAGAGCTTTGCTGAGAGTTTGTAAATTAAGAATACCCCACCCTCCCATTTTGTGTGGTTTACAAATCCTATCCCTACCTATTGGATGTTTGTATTCCAAAAGAAATCTCTTCGAATTTTATCTATCTACTGCTAGTTTGAATACAGACATCCAATAGGTAGGGATAGATAATTAGCTTTTCAAGGCATAAGTTTAGAACGAACCATTGAAATTAGTTTTGTCCAATCTGGACTCCTTTGTCATCTTCTAGAAAGCGAGATCCCAAGGTATGTAAGGGGTAAGCTATCTCTATTATAATTAAGATTTGAAGTTGAGACAACATTTGGTTGAAACCCATAATTTGTGGAATACAAATAACTCTTAGAATAATTAATGGCAAGTTTGGAAGAGCCTTTCAAGGGATAAAAAATAAATTTGATGATTTGAAGATCTTCTTATCCTCCAGCTGTGAATATATTGAAGGTGACATAAGTTCCCCAAGGGAGCAAGAGGTACACCTAGTAAAACATTGGAGCGTAAAGCATGAGTGAACATTGTGTTCAAGGTGTCTGCTACTAAAGCAAAGAGGAGGGGTGAGAGAGGGTCTCTTATTCGAAGTCTCCTCTTACAATGAATATATCCATGTGGTGACCCATTAACTAGGACACGTGCTTTAGAGGTACAAAAAATGTTGTGTGTCCAAGAAATCCAACGGGGTCCAAATCCTCTAGCTACTAGGATGTCCAGAAGAAAATTCCAATCCAGAGAATTAAAGGACAAAATCAACTTTGAAAGCATAACATAAAAGTTTACGTTTTTTGATATGAAAAATCAGTTTTTGGGCAGCAATAATATTAACGGTAATACATCTACCTTTTATGAACACAGATTGGGAATCATATATTATAAGCAAGAGATTAATATAAAGGCTCCCTCCTAGGAAAGTTTTTTTTTTTTTATAATTTTGTCTAAATGAGAGAAATTTTGGAGTTCTGCTGTGTTCTAGATGGTCTTTTCATTTTCCCCCTAATATTTAAACTAATACTGTCAGAGCTTTTAGTTAAAGTTTTGATGATATTATTATGTCAGATAGAACTTCGTCTAAGCCAATAGTATTATAGAAATTTGAACCTAGAGAATCGAATTGCAATGGGAGTGTATCCCTATTGATTGGAGAAAGTATTGTCCCCTCTTATTTCTTTTATTTATTCATTGCGAAAAGTATTGGCTTTAGTCAAGTTTCAATCGAACCTATAGCTTTGGTTTGGATCCATGAATATCTGTCTTTGATTTGTTTCAGTTACTGACCTGTTATTTTTAGCACCTTTCAAGGGAAGTTTACTAGCGACCCTCTTTATTTGAGTAAAGAAAATTGTGTGATCATGTACTATTTGTAATTTAGTAGCATGTGCATTAGTTACCTCCTTGCATTAATTTTCTTAGACTTTCAAGCCAAGGAAAATCTTATGGTTTGACTGTCTTAGACTTTATGGGGCTAGAAAAGGATTGGTTGTCACTCTATTCCTCTAGATGCCATTTTATTTTGAATTCTTTGTTGGAAGTTGCATGTGAGGATTTGAATGTTTGTTTTTGATAATTTGTATTGAGGAAATATATATTCTTGCTTTGGTTGGAATTTTTTTTTATTTGATCTTGTAGGATTGCATTGTATTTGGAATTGTTTGACATGGTCATCAGATACAAAGAGAATAAAGGATTTAGTAATTTGCATATATGATGTATTGGAAAAAAAAATGATTAGAGTTGAGCTCTTGTATGATTATATATAGAAGCAATGGAATTGTGATTTTCGAGATTTTGATTTGAGCTGGCTCAATTATGACCCAAATTCAGAGACCTTAGAAATAGAATTTTGAGAAGTTTAAAACTAGAAAATTTTGGCATTCCTCCATAGCTATTCACCTGCGAAATTTCGAATTTATTAGATTTGTATCCTAAGAGATATGCTCTTATAAATAGGTCTACTCTGGATATTACTGCTGTGCATGACTTGAAAATTAAATGGTATTTTTGGGGCTTTTAGAGGAAGATTTGGCCAAAGTGCAAAATAGAGAAATTGTTAAATATTGTGTTAACTACTTTTATATAAAATATCTCTACAATTGGATGTGTATTCTGAAAGATATTCATAATCTTGTATGACTAGCCTGGAAAATAAATGTGCTGAAATTTGGGTGAGATTCATATTGATGCCATTATTTGAGGAATGCTAGAAATATTATGGAACTTGGTCACATTGTATCTTGGTGAGTCTAAATTTATTTGGAATAGGAATCATGTGGTTTGGTAAGTACTGCTATAATATTTTATTTGAGAAAAAAAAATCAAGTAAATTTAAGGTCTGTGCATATGATTGCTAATATAATGATAATGTTATTGCATTGTTGATGTTCGTAAGATAAAAATATATATATTGAGCTAGGAATTTTTGTCAAGGCTACTTGTTTCCAAAATGAGTAATGTCTTGTTCCTATTTCTATAAAGTGAGGTTTTGATTTATGATTTTTGTTGGTTCTATTAGAAATTTGATCTTCAGTTAATGAGGAAAAATTATGAGTGTTATGATATTGTTGGACTTGAGTATGTGCATAATTTTGATGTTTCCAAATGAAGGATTTTGGTGTATTGCGATGGTGGTATTGTGTTTGCGTTTTAAGTCCTATTCGAAGTTGGGATGATAAGTAACATGATAAACGATTCTCATATTGATAATTAATAGAGGCTATCCATGGACATTGATTTTTAAGTTATGTTTGATATAAGTTGGAGTCAAACCTGAGATTGGTTTATTGTCTATTTGTTGTAACTACAATGATAGAGCTTTATCTCATTCAAGTTCTTTCTTAAACCCTTTGTCTTTGAATCGTGTCGGCTAATTTGATGATACTTGAATTATAACATGGTTTGGATATCACTGAAAGCCTATTACAACTGATTAAGTTTGAGTTTAGAGGACTAAACTCTTTTAAGAGGGGAGTTTGTGGACCCCACTCCCTGATTTGATCCCCATCGTTGATATAGCCTTGATTAAATCCTCACCATTAGATATACTTTAAAAATTATATATATTTAAATTTTAAATATCATTATGATATCTGTATTGTTCGATTCAAATTATTATTTTTTAAAAAGCCACGATCTCCACAACCAAACCTTTTATCCGTCTTATCTCGTTGGGAGTTCGTGTGTTTTCAAATCTAGTGAAAGAACGCGTCTCCCTTCCTCTTTGATGGATTGGCTTGTAGAGATGACGACAAGATCCAGATTAGCAAGGATGACTACAGGTAGGCGGTCTTAGAATTTTTCACACCTTAAGCAAGATTTTCTTTATGCTATGTTCTTCTTTTTGTATTATGAGTTCTTTGTAAATCTTTAATCATAGATATTAGGTCTTGTCAGATTATCATCATTTCTAGGAGTTAAGCATAATTTTCAGACTATGTTGATAATTCCTGATTCTGTTTAGCCTTTTGTTTTGATAATAGATCTTTTTGGATTTTGTGAACGTATTGTGTTGATCCATACTCACATCCTTGCCAGTATTAGAGCTAAGAAATTTTTCTGTAAGAAAGAACTTGTAGGCCGTGTAGTTTTACCTTTTGCATTTTTACCCCTACCAATCTTTAATTTTGATGCCTTGTTGAATGATCTCCTGACCTCTGTTAAAATTCATATTATGTCTTAAAAAAATCTTTTATACTGTTAGGGCAGAGGAAGTGTTAATTGATTTCATTTGATAAGTTTTCAGATATCTGCTTTTGAAATAGCTGAAATCCCTCTTCAATTTTAGAGGTGTTAGAAGCATAATTTAGAGGACTGTAAAATAAGAGAATTGTCAAGTTTGATGTTATTTAATTATCTGCAAAATTTCAGATTGTATTCACCTATATTTTATGAGATATGATTTTATTAGTAAGCTATCCCGGATGGGGTGTCTGTGCAGAACATCAAGATTGATGGGTATTTTTGATGGTCATATAAATTGATTTGGGTAAGGTGAAAAATAGGAAAGTTGTTTATTTTTGTGTTATCTAGTTGTCAATAAAATTTCATTGATTTTGAAATTTTAAGTTGAGAGATATGCATGTTGGAAAGGGATATGCCAGATTTATAATTCTGCAGAAATAGTTAGAGGTTCAAATGAATGTTAGAATTTGAATAGTCCTCTAAATAATGTGAATTTCGGATATGTCATTGTCTTAGGTGTCTACATTTCTCAGAATCTTGAAATTTATGATTTGGAAAAGTATAGGTAAAGTTGTGAGGGATTTAGTACTCAACCATCATTATAAAATTGTTCATATGTCCTTAGAGTGGAAAATTGTTAGTGTACCCTTGCAAGATCCATATTTGGGAGAGTATAGTGATAGCTTGATCTTTGTATTTGTATCCTTCTAAAAACTTTCTTTCAAACCCTTGATTATTGTAAAATTCATTTTGTTGGTGAAACTAATAGGTTACTTCCCAATATAGGGTATTCTGAGAAACTTGATTCAGTGTGAGATTTGAAGTTGGGCGTTATTCAGGTAAGTAACACCACATATAAATGTATAATTATATAAATAATTTCTTGTTTTCAATAATTTTGAATTTCTTTAAATTCTTTTAAAGCTTGTTTATATAATATTAAAAAGTTGTTGGACTTTGATCTAATTTATGTTATTATATACTTATTAAATTTTTGAATTACTTTTCTTTCCCTGAAATATTAATTCTCACATTTTGATCATGTATCTTATTCTTTGAACTATTATGTTTGTAAATTGTTTTGAATATAACTGGATTATTTTTTACTGTAAACAAATGGGATCATGCATATATTTGTATGTTTGCTCGACAAACTGTTCTGCAAATTCTGTTCTGCCCTTGACCTGTCTGAAATTCTAAAAATCTGAAATTTATGTTTTGTTTTTGGATAACAAAGTTATTTTGATATAAATTCGTTTAGTCTCCATTTAGCTAGGCAATAACCTTGTCATTGGGGGTTAATCACTGACCGTGTCGACACGTACTTCTGACATAGAAACTATAGTTTCGCACCGTTCCGTCGATGAAGAATAACGGCCTCTGATATTCTGGCTCGGGTCACCGAGGGTAAACAAATGAGCTCTGATATTCTGGCTCGGGTCACCGAGGGTAAACAAATGATTCTGTTATTTTGTTTTGGCCATAGTGATTGGAGACATATATTTATGTTTGCTATTAAATTGCATTTTGTTGGATTACTTTGATTTCATGAACTATAATTTTGATAAATATTTGTAATATGTATTATGATTGGTTTTGATTCTGGATTTTTGAAAATTCTTATGATCCCAGTTATTTTTAGTGGATTGCTTACTGGGCTGTCAAGCTCATAACCTTCTTGTTGAATTTTTTTCAGATCTGGAGTGAATAGTACGACAGATGTCTAGTGAGCTAGCGAGAGATAGGTTCTGAGACCTTGCATGCCTATTGTGCTATGCACTATGGGTGTGCAGCCGTTTGTCAATGCACCGGGTCCGACGAGCTGGGTTCGGAGCGTGACAAATACCATAAAAAGTTGTACTTAAGTCAGAATTTTCTAATTATATTTTAGAAATTATGTACTTTCTCCTTACAAATAAAAGCTGTGATTTTTATCTGTTTTTTAAAAATAAAAGTAAAAATAAAAATAACGCTCATTTTATGAATATGATTTATTCATAATAATAATAATAATATATATATATATATATATATAGAAAAATCTTACTCAAGTTCGCACATCAAACATGAAATGAAATCTGAGCTTTGTTGCACGAATGCTATCATTCTCTTTTATCACACTATCTACCTATTTGCATAGTTAGTGTGACATTATTGAAAGTACATAAATCAGGTGGATTTTGGTTTGGATCGACTTCGGCAAAATCAATATCCTTAAAACCAGGTGGTTTTGGATTTGGCAAAGGTGCATCATTGTTGCCAAGCATAACAACCACTGATGACATAATCGGCCTATCTTCAGGTTTTCCTTGCACACACAAAAGACCTATATTTATACATCTGATAGCTTGAGTCTCTGATTTGCTAATTAATGGATCCAATAAATCCAAGGCTTTTCCTTTATTCCATAAGCTCCAAGCCTGAAAAAGATTGCTTGTTACTTATAACAATAAGAAGAAAGAGTGTATGCATTGTGATACTTACATTTCCTAGAAGGTAAGGGTGCGATTCAGAGAAATAAACTCCTCTATTCCTTTGGCCACTCAGAATTTCCAAGACCAATACCCCAAAGCTAAATACGTCTGACTTCACGGAGAAAATTCCATCTAATGCATACTCTGGGGCCATATACCCACTGCATTGTTTATGTTTTTATGATTGTTAATTACATATTCATTATAGTTCATGCTTAATCTAGAAATTTTAAAAACGGACTTACTATGTGCCAACCACTTTTCGTGTCTTGGTTAAGGCATCAGTTTCTCCAAAAATTCTAGCCATGCCAAAGTCTGAGATCTTGGGATTCATTTCACTATCAAGAAGGATGTTACTGGCTTTGAGATCCCTATGAATGATCCTGAATCTTGAGTCTTGATGAAGATACAAAAGGCCTCGAGCTATACCTTCAATTATTTGCAACCGTATTTGCCAGTCCAAATGTCTCCGTTGTTCTTCATCTAAATATTTAAAAAAAAAAAATTAATTTCAGTTTGATGGTTCTCCTGAAAGCATAAACACACAGAATATGTAGCAAGAGACGATGCAAGACAATATTTACCAAATAGGAAAAGGTCCAAGCTTCCCTTGGGCATGTACTCATAGACAAGCATCTTTTCCTCTCCTCGAATGCAGTAGCCCAAAAGCTTCACAAGGTTACGGTGTTGGAGCTTGGCCATCAAAATAACTTCGTTCTTGAACTCAATGAGGCCTTGTGATGAATTCCTTGCGAGTCTCTTCACCGCTACTTCATGGCCCTCTGCTAACTTACCCTGTATCAAATCAACACCTTATAGAGTGGTTAAATATATAGTACTGTTGATACAAGCAATGAATGATACAGTGTAGGCAGTAAGTAGTACTTAAGTAATCACCTTATAAACAGGGCCAAAGCCGCCTTCTCCTAGAATGTTTTCATCTGTGAAGTTGGCAGTAGCTGCCATCAAAGTACTCCATTGAAGTTGTGGCAGCTCTAGTTCATCATCTTTTTTAATTTCTTCCTCTTCGTGATTATGGGCTACAGAGGCTTAATGTCAAACAATTAACACCATTAATCAGATGAATCTTTTCTGTTTATCTTGTAACGTCAACATTTGATTCTGGGAGTGAAGAAATTGGTTTTATTAATACAAGATTATGTAATATATTCTTGAAGAAATAAATGTACCTTTCCGCATCTTCTTTCTCCATGAACAAAAGCCAATCAGTGAAAGTAAAAGGGTAGCCACTGACAAAACAGTTATCAAAACTACAACTTTGACATGATTCTTCTTGCTAGACTTGCTCGACATTGAAGCTGTTTAGTCATAAATCACAATAGCCATCAAGGCACTGTTATTTTTAGGTGAGAAATCACCTAATCAATTAGTTTGATAAAATGGTGTAAATCTTAGTATAACACAAATAATTAATGGTCACATTCTAGCTGTCTAAAGAATTTTGTTTTTCTAGCTGTCTTTAAAGAATTTTTTTTTCAAAATAAGACCAAAGAATGAACCATTGTCAGCCTCCAACTAAGGAATGGAAAATTATTCAATGTTTGCTCATGTAAATGTACCAATTATGTCAGAGATGTATGTTTTCTCCTTCCCTTTTATTTTAAAAAAGGACTAGCTAGGAGCCTCTAAACAGTGAATTTATTAAGATTCTTGGATCTATATTTAATATGCATTGATGAGAGACCGGATTTAGATGAGTATTATGACTGAGTCTGTGACACCAATTAAAACAGGGAATATAAATTGTCCAATTCCACTCTGAGGCATATCTTAGAACTATAAAGTTTTGGATGTCAATAAATGGATGGTTTTGACCCTATTTCTTCCAACCTCATTTAAACAAAGGGTCAAAAACATCGGCTCTCAGCAAATAATACAAGACATTAATAATTAGCAATTTTGCATTGGCAGTTAAAACTTACAAAGATCTCCACACTAACAAAAAATTGTCATGCATATATGGTATATAACTCTATCACATCCATGTTTTCAAAGTATAATACCAACAAAATGAAAAAAAAAAATTATTAGCTTTGGTTTGAAAAATTAAAATGTTTATTAAAATACTATTTAATAGAAAAAGATAATGTGTTATATTATAAAAGATATCATAATAAAATTTCATATGTAATATAATACTAAACTCATTACATTTATATAGATTGGAGTACTAAAATAAATCTCTTAATAAAATTATCAAAAAAACATAAAAAATTATTATCAAGTAATAAAAGTATTAAGTATAAAAATTTTTGTTTAAGTATAAAAAATTATTATCTTCTTTCTTAATACATTTGTAGTTTATCTATTTTTCTAAAAAAAAAATATTATCAAGTAATAAGAGTATTATTATCTTTTTTAATGCATGTGGTTTATCTATTTTAAAAATAAAAAATAATAATAATAATAATAATAATAATAATAATAATAATAATAATAAGAGTATTAAGTAAAAATTATTAGTTTTGTTTCGAAAGTAATATGAGCAAACCTAGATCTGTAGCTGCGAGCCGGACAAATAGATCCTCCCCACCTTCAGGGTACCTTCCCAAGTTGACAAGTTTAGTGGCCCAAAAAATGCACCCGGTTCCACCTGCACGAATGTCAGCACTGGCATAAGCTGTACACGAGCAATTCATCAAACACTTTGCTCTGCATTCATCCAGACTACTTATGTTCATGTCCACCAGTGCACTTGACGTGTCCGGCAGTGCCACATTGCTGACGGTCAAGAACCCATCGGACTTGTTCTGGCAGTCCAGCTCTGTGCGGCGCACACAGCCCGACGAGGCATCCCTGAGAGCCCATGCCTGCTGTGACTTGGGCATGAACCCTTGCAAGCAGCTACACATGGGCCAGCCATTGAGATCACACATGCCATAAGGTCCGCATGGCGAGTAGCTGTCGCACTGGCTCTTGGGTACGTACCAAAAGAGACTCCACATGCCGGCACTTTCAATCCACACGAACCTTTCCACCATGCCAGACTGGTTCACCATCAACCGAGTCTGAATCTTTGCGTCTGTCGTGCTATACATGTAGTAAACCTCGTCTTTGTTATTAACGAAATCAAAGTGGAAGCCGGTGTAGCTCGACATTTCTCGTATGTTGCTGAACTCGATGCCATTCCATGGCCCGGACAGCCATTCCTTAGCTGAACCGGACGAAACAGTGAGTTGAGGAATACCTTTTAGGTCCATGGATACAACGTAGGTCCCTGCAGATGGATCGTCATTGCTCCGCCACGCAGTGAGATTGCGGTTAAGACCAGTTGTCAAGTCCCATCCGAGCTTCATGCCGGGGAGAAGGGTGTCTGTTGGATAGTCAAAGCTCTGCCAAGCGTACTCGCTGCTGTTGGCTTCTCTGATAACAAAGTTGCCGTTATCTAAGAGTTGAGCCACCGGATTGGTAAGGTTCACTGAGGGCATGGGCAAGAAGAGCATGGAGTTGATGGTGAGAGTGCCATGGCTGTTGAGTTCCATGGTTCCATTGGTACTTGCTAATGGACTGCCCCGGTTGGCAACCCAGACTACGGTATGTTCTTGTAGCTTGTTGTACCATATCCCAACATATCGGTTCTTTGATCTGCCAGGACTGAAAAAGCCTAAGGCAAAGGTTTCTTTGGCTGAGACTAGTGTTTGGCCATCTTGGAAGGACTGGTTAGGGTACAAGGTATCAATTGCGATGGAATAATGGAAGATAACAAAGAGGAAGACAAACAGCTGGGTGAGAAACTGTGCCATTGTTCTCATTGTTTTTCGTGTCCCTTCTCTTTGTTATTAATGAGGTGATAGGTCAACGTGACACCCTAAAAAGAGTGCAAGTTGAAGCCAGAAGGGAAACAAAGTCAATAAATATTGTGAGAAGAACGAGTAAAGACATTGCTAGTGGGGCACTCATTAATACTGCTTCTCAGCGCAAAGTCTGGTTTGGCTGCTATATATATATATATATATATGAGTATAATAAATATATCATGCCAGGTCACACTCGCTCGGCGGCCGAGTTTTCGGGCTGGTTAATTAGTTGACAAGTATTTAGAAATACTTCTGAACATTGGATTCACACACCGAGAATTGGACTGGAGTCCTGGACAAAAAAGAAATAGGACATGATTGTGCATGTATTTACTAGCACAACCGATTTGGGTGAAATAAATATATTTTTTTGTTTATAAAATAGATAAACTATGAATCCATTAAAAACGGGGTGAAATAAATATTAAGCAAACTTCACATGCAACACCATAAAAAAAAAATTCAATGAATATTATTGAATTTTTTTTTTTATTGTACACCATCACATGATTATATTATTATAAATTACTCTTATTTAAAATATTATTCAATAAAATATGTACTTGATATGTTTTATTAAGAGTTGTTGAAGTACATTAATTATAAAAAGTAATTTTGAAAAAAATATTTAATACTTCATGAATTTACTAAATGGACAAGAAAAAAAAAAGACAAAAAAAAAAACTCTAAAATAGGATAAGTAGAAAGGACTGAAAGGAATATAGTCCTTTCTACTTAGAGATTTTCTTTGATCATTAATACTACTCTCTCAATTCCAGAATACATGTTGTTTTAAGAAAAAAAAAATATTATAAAATAGTTGCCATTTCACAATATCAAGGCAATATTTTTTTTTCTAATTTTTACCCATCTTCAATTTCCTAAGTTATATAAATGAAAAGAATAATATTTATAGCCCCATGAAAAATACATAGTTTCAAGAGAGGTATAGTTTAGTAAACCTATTACTAAAGCAAATTCAATGAAACAACAACTAGTACCATAGAGAGTGGCCATAAACTGGATAGTTTTGACCAATTCGAAAGATCATTCGATGTAGTTGAGATAACTGAATTGAAATTTTTATGTTAAAGTTTAGATAATTTAACGTTATCCTTAATTCTTGTGCAACATCCTCAAACGACATGTATTTAGAAATGGAGAGAGTAACCCATTTAAAAAATCTATGAAGTATTAAATTAATATTATTTTTATAAATTTATCATTTATACTTAATGTATTTCTACTTTCCAATAAATCATACTTCTTTCGGTCCTATTTGGCGTTTATTTCGAGAAAAGTGGGAAGTGAAGGGAAGTGGTTTGCCTTCCCTTCACTTTTGGTGGTCATTTATTCTGAAGTGGGGAAATGACTCTTCCTCCACTTTTGTTTAAAGTTAATTTTGAACTAAACATACTTCAACATTTTTTTACTATTAGGGGAAGTGAGCAAATTTATAAAAACTCACTTCCACTTATTTTTCAAGTCTTTTTTGAACTCATAGAACTCCACCCAACATTTGAATTATCTGGTTTTATTCTAATTTTTCTGACAAATGAACACAAAAAATGCTGGAAGTGATATCATTTTCCCTCATTTCTAACAAATAACACTTCCTCCATTTTTCCACTTCAAATCATTTCCCCAAAAATGAACGCCTCGTTTTTGTGAGAAGAAATTTTTTTTCTTATCCTAGAAGGTTTGTTTAGTTTTTTTTACATACCTATTTAGAAAATTTACCTTTTATTTTTATTATACAGTTACATTTTTCAATACTGTTTTGGAAAACTAAAACATTATATATATATATATATATATATATATATATATATATATATATATATATAAAAATTAGGAGATAATACAAGATACAACTAAATTATAATGAGAAATTAATAAATCTTGATGGGTATTAAATGGGGGGCAATTTTAGAAATTGGTATAATTTTTTTTTTATAGATTTATGACAATAATTAATTTTAACTAATTTTTTTAATGGCTGTGAATTTGTTAAATGGGATAAGTAAAAAGAACTGGAGCAGTATTAAACTACACATTTTATTAAATAATATATTAAATAAAGATAATTTTAAAAGATTTATATAATTTTATAAATTTTAGATTACCACATAACTTCAATCAACTTTCCTAATTCATGTGAATTAATTAAAATATAAAAATAAAAAAAAGCTAGAGAAGTATTTCTAATATATATTAAAAAAATAAATAAATTATTGATTTATTAAAACGTTAAAAAAATAGAATAAAAATGCAGCACAAAGAGCAAGCTTAAACAACAAAAACGCACAATAGAAAATAAAAAATACAAAGTCACTAATCACTAGAGGTGAAGTACAAAACAACCTGAACGGAAGACTTTCTCCATATTTATAAATATATACACCATGCAACAGCTCTAAGTTTCTAACAAACTCCAATGCCAACTTCCCTTTCGGCGTCACTGACATGGAGGATATTCTACTCATTCCCTATTTTTTGTATTATAATAATTTTATCTTTTAATACCTAGCTATAACATGGCACCACACCTGGTTACCCTAATTCTTTATTATTTTTTTATTTGACAATATATCATATCAATATAAAAACACCATATATTTATATTAACTCTAGAAATCATTATTCTTGATTGTAAATCTAATTGCCTTGAGTCATTTAAAACTTTTAAAAAATAATTTAAACAACTCCCGCCTCAATGACATGTCTAATTTTTGTCCAACTTAAAAAAAAAACACTTTAATTAAGTTCACTTTTGTTTATAAAAGTATATGAAAAAATGGGAGCTGTGGGATTGGAATTTACTAGCTCTGACAGGCTTGTCATCTTAGGTAGCGTTTGGTTGGATGTAGTTCTAAATGCAGTGGATTTCTAGTTACAATGTAACTGAAAATACTAGGATTTCAAAATACAGTGCAGTTAAATATTGTGTTTGGTTGGATGTAACTGGAATTACTGAATTATAAGATTTTATGTTTGTTTGAAAGGATTTGAAAATCTGAAATTGGAAAACATGTGTATAAGTATATGTATTGAGTATATATATCTGTATAAATATATGTATTTGTGTGCATATGTGTATATACATATATGTATATGAGTATATATATCTATATAAGTACATGTATGTGTATCTGTGCATATATGCACATATATACATACATATATAGGTGTATTTGTATATGTAAACATACTATGTACAAGTATATCTAGAAGTGTATAAAAGTGTATATGTATGTTTATATATATATATGTATATGTATATGTATGTTTATAAGTACATGTATGTGTATCTGTGCATATATGCACATATATACATACATATATAGGTGTATTTGTATATGTAAACATACTATGTACAAGTATATCTAGAAGTGTATAGAAGTGTATATGTATGTTTATATAAATATATATATGTATATGTATATGTTTATAAATGCATATGTCTGTGTATACGTATATGTATATATGCATATACATTGGTTTTGAACTCCCGGGATTTGGTTTTACGGTCATTTTGACCGTAAAACCAAATCCCTCCACCATGGTGTTTTGAAATCCTATGGAAAAGCAAACCCCACAAAACAATCACATGATTTCAAAACACAAGCCTTGAAACAAACACACTCTTAATACCTCATGATTTTTTTTGTTTTTTGAAAAGGGGATGAATCACATCAATTAAATCAAAAGTAAGTACAACGACTCCCCATAAAACAGATGAAGAGAAAACAAAAAAGGCTGACAACATCATACCACTAGTTGTTCATGATTTTCAAGTTAAATAGAGAACCTTGGATATAAATTCGCGCATGCATTTGTTTTTGCATGGTTCTGATGTTAATTTTGTTGGTTTCAAATATTGGTTTGCTGGGCAACACCCACACAGAGCAGGGTTATATAAATATGGGTTCAAGTAATGAAAATAAATGAGATGAGATAGTGACTATTTTATTCAGAAATTTAACAATAGATAGGAAAAGAAAGAAGGATTTTCCACACAATAATGGGTTTAATTCAAGGATGAGATCAAGGATTCTTATAATTGGTTCACTTGTAAAGGCCATTACGATTTCTTGGAGGGTTGAGTCTGTTTTTATTTTCCAAATTTCATTAGATAGGCTATCCCTTGTATGAGGTGATTTGTTATTCACAAGCCACTGTGCATCTTTATACCTATTTGCCTCCTTGATAATTCTTTAAATGAAGGGCACTTGTAGCCAATTTTTCAGCTTAATTTGTTATTTTTTTAAGACAAAAAAGATAAATATAGTCAAAGAGACAAACATGCATAGAGATGCACAAATTATAGTGCCTTAATGACCTCTTAGGAATAAATTTCTTTTGCCATACAACCTTCAATGAGAGCAAACATTATTTCTCCTATAAAAAACCCATACTAGGACTAGTAAACAATACTAGTGAACAATACTGAGGGAGCAAGGTTTTGAACATTATTCCTTGCATATTTTACACTAGTGAGGTACCAGTGAACTAGCTATTGTTTCTCTTCTCTCATTGTTTGTTTAACTGGATTTGAAAGCCAAAGGATTTGAAAATCCTTGAATTTGATAAATCCTTTGTTTGCTTCAAAAAATTTTGAATTTACATTATATTTTCAAATTCAAAAGTCGTGGGATTATGGAATTCGGCCAAAATGGCCGAATTCTAAAATCCATCCGATGATTCCCTCACATAACTTTCATGTGATTCCCTCACATAACTTTCATGTGAGGGATTCGCATGCAAGTATATATATTAATTAATTATAATAATTACTCATAATATTAATTACACTATAATTATATTTTATAAAATATTAAATATAATATAATTATACTATAATTAATATTAGTAATATAATATATAATAGATATATTATATTATATTATATTAATTATTTTAATAAATAATTAATATATGATATTTTATTATAATAAATTAAGTATATATTAATTATATTAATTACTAATAATATTAATTACATTATAATTATATTTCATAAAATATTAAATAAAATATAATTATAGTGTAATTAATATTAGTAATATAGTATATAATTGATATATTATATTATATTAATAATTTTAATAAATAATTAATAGATTTTATTTTATTATAATAAACTAAGTATATATTAATTTTATTAATTACTCATAATATTTGAAATTTGAATTCATATATACATAAAATAAAATGTATATTTTATAATATATATTAATTATTACATCAAACCAGACATATATTTTCCAAATCCAAATTTACAAATCTCTCAGACCAAACACAAAATTCTGTAATCTAGCAATATAAAAACATCCAACGAAACACTGAATTTGACTCTCATGAATTTTTAAATATAAAAATTTATAAATACAAATCCACTGTATTTTCAACTGCATCCAACCAAACACCGCGTGATCTGCATTTAATTGGTGATTTTGTCTTTATCTTATTTTCCATATAAACCTTGTGGTTGACTTGATGCTTGTTTGATTTGGTTCAGATGGTGCTAATTATGTGTACTAAGACTATAGTCTTTGGATTAATATAATGACTCCTTCCTGACAAATTTTTTTGTTTTAGTGATTTTGTAAACGAGAGGGAAAATTTGAAGTTACATTATGTTTCACAGTCTTTTTGTTATTTTTCTTAGATAATTTAAATCAAAATCATCTAAATTTTATTCACTTTATCCTATTATAAATGTCTACCATCACTGTTTCATAAAAAAAAAGTAAGAAAATTAGTTATAATTAAAAAAAATTATGAATATTTAGCTTACTTTTCTCATTTCACCACTCTCCTTCCATCAACTGAAATTATGCATTCTAATGCGATAGTGATGAAAACAATGTATTTAATTTAAATAGATTAGTAAAGTTAAATTAGAAATTAACATTTGAATTGGTTATGTGAAGAGATAATTTGGAATATGGAAAGCTTTAGAAATGGACACTTATAATGAAATAGCGGGAGTTCTTTTAAAAATTTCTTCTAAAGTCCAAATTATTTTTATTATTTTTTAATAATAAAAAATATTTTTTTATTTTTATGAATGTGATTTATTTATTTATATGTATTAAAAAATCTATCTCAATTTACGACATAAAACATGAAATAAAATATGAACTTTGAGATTCCACTTTTACAAATTTTATCACAGTTTTATTAATTACTATCTACCAAATGGTATTGTAAGTGTGATATTATTGAAAGTATATACGTTAGGTGGATTTTGGGTTGGATCTAGTCTAGTAGAAACAATAGGTGTAAAACCAGGTGGTTTAGGATTTGGCAATGGTGCATCATTGTTGCTCAACATAACAACCACTGATGACATAGTCGGCCGATCTTCAGGCTTTCCTTGCACACACAAAAGACCTATATTTATATATCTCGTAACTTGAGCCACTGGAAATAAGTTGTCAATTAATGGATCCAATAAATCTAAGGCTTTTTCTTCATTCCATAAGCGCCAAAACTGAAAAATAAAAAAAATAAAAAAATAACTTGTTACTACTAGAAATCAAGTGAAAGAATATATGCACTGTGAAACTTACATTTCCTAGTAGGTAAGGATGTGACTCTGAGCAATAGCTTCCTTTATTCCTTTGACCACTCAGAATTTCCAATACCAATACCCCAAAGCTAAACACATCTGATTTCAGAGAGAATATCCCTTCCAAAGCATACTCCGGAGCCATGTACCCACTGTAGAGTTTATTTTTTGTGATTATTAATATATATATTATAGTTCAATCATTATTTAAGAATTTTGAAAATGGACTTACTATGTGCCAACAACTTTTCTTGTCTTGGTTAAAGTGTCGTTTTCTTCAAAAATTCTAGCCATGCCAAAGTCTGAAATTTTGGGATTCATTTCATTATCAAGAAGGATGTTACTAGCTTTGAGATCCCTATGAATGATCCTGAATCTTGAGTCCCGATGAAGATACAAAAGACCTCTAGCAATGCCTTCAATTATTTGTAAGCGTATTTGCCAGTCCAAATGTCCTCGTTGTTCGTTGTCTAAGTATTTACAAGGAAATAAGTACTTTTTAAGTTTTAATTAGTTTGATGATTTACGTGATGTAGAATGAACATAGAACACATCAAGAGTTGCAAGAGTTACCAAATAAGAAAAGGTCCAAGCTTCCTTTGGGCATGTACTCATAGACAAGCATTCTTTCCTCTCCTTGAATGCAGTAGCCCAAAAGCCTCACAAGGTTACGATGTTGGAGCTTGGCCATCAAAATAACCTCATTTTTGAACTCATTAAGACCTTGTGATGAATTCCTTGAGAGTCTCTTTACTGCTATTTCATGGCCATCTGCTAACTTACCCTGTACCAACCAAATTAACACCTTAAAGAGTGGTTAAATATTTTGATATACGGAAATGAATATATAATATATATAGTCTAGGTTTATGTTGTCCTTAATTAATCACCTTGTAAACAGGGCCAAAGCCTCCTTCACCTAGAATGTTTTCAGCTGTGAAATTGGCAGTAGCTGCCATCAAAGTATTCCACTGAATTTGTGGCAGTTCTAGTTCTTCATCTTCATGATTATGGGCAACAGAAGCTTAATAACATGCATATAACAACATTAATCAGATGAATCATTTATGTCTATTTTGTAACGTCTACATTTGATTTCTAGGAATAAAGAAATTCTTTTCGTAAATAGAAAATTATATATATAATTCATGAAGAAATTAATCAGTGTACCTTTTCGCATCTTCATTCTCCATGCACAAATGCCAATCAATGAAAGGAAAAGGATAGCCACTGAACAAACAGTGATCAAAACCACAATTTTCTTCTTACTAGGCTTGCTTGACATTGAAGCTGTATAAAGTCAGACATCACAATTGCCTTCAAGGCACTGTTTCTTTCAGTTTAAAAAACCCCTAATAAATTAGTTTGACAAAATGATATAAATTTAATGTGATTTTTTTTATTTGAAATAATGTGAATAAGTCACAGATTTGAACCTTGGACCTGACTTGAGAGGAGAAAAAAAAAAAAAGTACCGATTCTCTTATTTTGCATGAATGGTATTTTAATGTAATCCAAATAATGATATCTTGCTAGTTGTTTTTAAAGAATTTTGTTTTTAAAAGTACCGACCAAAACAACCACTACTTAGTGTAGTGGTATGTTATTAGGATAGTGAAAGGGTTGACCCAAGATCAAATCCCTGGGTCGACAGTACTGTGCATATACTGTATAAATATTATAGAGGTACTATTTATTCACTGTTTATGGGCCCTCTGTGGGGGGTGTCGTTTTTCTCTCCTCCAAAGTTGCAAGACAGGAGGGATTTATTAATTTGGTTTCGTTCCTGAAAATATCTTCTAGGCGTGCACATAGTAGGAATCTAATTGTCTCATGTGACACCGAGTTAAAAAATCTCTAGGGGGTCTTTTAAGCCACCATAATTGATGTATCTTCGTATCTATTTGTCCTTTGACAGCCTATTGTGGGACAGCGCTTGTCGCCTTTGTATAAAAAAAAAAAAAAAAAAAAAAAAAAAAAAAAAAGTACCGACCAAAGAATGCATCTATTGATGAATGAAAAGTTATTATTATATATAAATAAATCAATTATATTAGAGGTGCAAGTTTTAGGATTTTTTCATTTATAAAAAAAGTGAGTTAGAGCTTCTGGATAGTGAATTTATTAAGATTATTTTAGACAAATATAATAAGCACTGATGAGAGACCGCGTTTAGATGAGTACTATATATGACTGTGACAACAATTAAAATATGCATTATAAATTCTTCAATTCCACTCTAAAGCCTATATTAGTATATAACTAGAAAGTTTTAGATGTCAACAAATGGATGATTATGACCCTAATGGTTCAAACTTCATTGAAGGTAAGGGCTCAAAAACATTGGCCACAATATAGTCTCCACAAAAAAAAGACATTAATTAGCATTTTTGCTCTAGTAGGTAAAACTTGCATGGATTAATTGTCAATTCAGACATTCTAACTCTGATATTTTGACGAAATTCTAACAAATATTTTCATGCATGATGTAACCCACACCAATGATTTCAAAATATAATGCAAGTAATATGAAAAAAAAATATTTTTTATTTTGAAAATGAAAAATGAAAATTTATTTGCGTTGGTTTGAGAAATCAAAATGTTGAATCAAATACAAAGAAAACAGATGCTATATTATATTATAAAAATATTATAATAAATTTTCATATTTAATATAAAACTCAACTATATAGGTTGGAGTTCTTAAATAAATTTTTAAAATAATAATATAAAAAAATACAAAAATCATTATCAACTAGTAAGAATATTAAATATAAAATTTTAATATTTTAAAATATCATATACAGTATATTTTCACCACATTGGATACTAACAATGTACCATAACTTATAATAAATTATAAATATAACCGCTAAACATGGTTTCAAAAAATCCCTACAAGAAGAAATCTACCCATAATGAGATCTTAATTAGTAACCTTGTCTGCAATTAATGAAAGGACCAAAAAACAAAATTATAATATAAGTGGTAATATGAGCGAACCTAGATCAGCAGCTGCGAGCCGAACAAAGAAATCCTGGCCAGTGTTAGGGTACCTTCTTCCCAGGCCGATGAGGTCAGTGACCCAAATAATGCACCCGGTTCCACCAGCACGGATGTCAGCACTGGCATAAGCGGTACATGAGCAATTAGTCAGACACCTTGCTTTGCATTCATCTAGACTTATGTTCATGTCAACAAGTGCCATTGACGTTTCCGGCAGTGAAGCATGGCTGATAGTCAAGAACCCGTCTGACTTGTTCCGGCAATCCAGCTCCGTGCGGCGCACACAACCCAGTGAGGCATCGCTGAGAGCCCACGCCTGCGGTGACTTGGGTGTGAACCCTTGTAAGCAGCTGCACCTGGGCCAACCATTGAGCTCACACAGGCCGTTAGGACCGCATGGTGAGAACTGATCGCATTGGCTCTTGGGTGCGTACCAGAAGAGATACCACGAGCTGGCGCTGTCAATCCAAATGAACCTTTCCACCATGCCAGACTGGTTCACCATCAACCGAGTCATAATCGTTGGGTCTGTCATGTCATAGATGTAGTAAATTTCGTCTTTGTTATTAACGAAATTAAACTGGAAGCCCTGGTAGTTTGACATTTCTGGTATGTTGCTGAACTCGATACCGTTCCATGGCCCGGACCGCCAGCTCTTAACTGAACCGGACCAAGCAATGAGTTGAGGATCACCTCTTGGGTCCATGGATACAGCGTAGGGCCCTGCAGATGGATCGTCATTGCTCAGCCACGCAGTGAGATTGCGGTTAAGACCAGTTGTCAAGTCCAATCCGAGCTTCATGCCGGGGAGAAGGGTGTCTGTTGGGTAGTCAAAGCTCTGCCAAGCGTACTCGCTGCTGTTGGCTTCTCTGATAACAAAGTTGCCGTTATCTAAGAGTTGAGCCACTGGGTTGGTAAGGTTCACTGAGGGCATGGGCAAGAAGTGCATGGAGTTGATGGTGAGAGTGCCATTGTTGTTGAGTTCCATGGTTCCATTGGTGCTTGCTAATGGACTGCCCCTGTTGGCAACCCAGACTACGGTGTGTTCTTGTAGCTTGTTGTACCATATACCCACGTATCGGTTCTTTGAGCTGCCAGGACTGAAGAACCCAAAAACAAAGGTTTCTTTGGCTGAGACTAGTGTTTGGCCATCTTGTAAGGACTGGTTAGGATACAAGGTGTCAGTTGCCATGGAATAATGGAAGATAACTAAGAGGAAGACAAGCTGGGCGAGAAACTGTGCCATTGTTCTCATTGCTGTCCTGTTCCTTCTCTTCAACCCAGCAAGTTATGTGGAAGACAAATGGAGTGTGGTATATTACATGTGCACAATTTGACTTTGACTTTCTTGAGGATCAAATTTATTTTAATTTTTTTCTTTTTAATTCTTGAGGTGATAGCTCAAATCTAGTGACATCCTAAAAAGAGGAAAAGTTGAATTCATAAGCAAATTAAAGTTAATAATAATATGGCCGGTTGGAACCTGGAAGAAAGAATAAAAACAAAGCTAGTGGGATATATAGTTATTGTTGCTACGTCTCATAGCAAAGTCTGGTTTGGCTGCTATGACAATATTAAACATTTCCTGTCAAGTCACACTGGCCCAGCGGTCGAGTTTTTCGTGCAGGGTTAATTAGTTGACTTCCAGTATTTCAAAATAGCTACCAAGAATGGGCTCATGGTCAGAGTTGGACTGGACGAGTTAAAAATAGGACATGACCATGCATGGATCGACTAACATCACCGAATTGGGTGGTATAAAATTTGGAAGACCAAAAGTCACATACAAGAGAATACAAGAAAGTCAAACTGTTTTTATTAATTGGATACCATCTTCCTGGTTGTCATTATAAACCCTCATTCTTAATTCTTATTTTAATTTGATTCAATGGCTTGTATTCAAACATATGTCTATATATATAGAATTTTTATATGACAATCTATTAATTATCTTAATTTAAAAACTAAATATACTTATAAAACTCTATTGATCATTATTATTGCTCATATATCTATGTTGATTGGACAACCACCCCTCAATCACATCTTGTTGTACGACTTAAAAGTAAAAATTAAAAAAAAATTAATATTTTTAAGATAACTTTTATTTATTGAAGATCGCTTACATGGCTTAGATACGTATACTACTTAACAAGTGGTAGTAGAGGAGCATATATATACCTAGATTGGAAGAGGCAAGTTGGACAAAGAGATCTTGCTTGTCACTAATAGAAGACATCCTCAATTAAGTTTGTTAGAACTAAACTTTATATTTGGCATCATTTGACACGTGTCAATGGTGACATAGCAAAACTTGATGATATGACAACTCATAGTGACATGGCAAGAGCTTTTTTTGGAGGAGTTATTTTTAGCATGACAAATCAACTTGGAGGACCATGTGAAGGGCAAAGTTAAATGGAGTCACATCTATATTTGGCAAGTGAATCAACCAGAAGATCAACTATCTTGGAGACCAAATTTGGTGAGAGCTAAATAAAAATATAATCTCTAAATTGGAAAGAAGATATTTATTGGCGGATCTATTTAAAGACACTATTATATATGGAGAAGATTAAATATCAAACTTGGATGAATGAAGATCAAGTTTGGAAGATCATGAAGACTAAACTTAATTGACTTTGAGATCAAGTTTAGTGAAAGATTTGAATATTATTAAAGATTCTTTGAAAACTATATTTGGTAAGATAAAGATGTGTCATGTGGGGTACGACCCTTACGAGAATACTGTTGATAGGACGTGAGGAAGCAAATTAGTTGCTGGTAGATCAAGATTGAGAGGATTTGACCACATCGACTTAGACTTGGATATAGTCAGGAGGATTGGAGCGTCTGTAGGTCACATTGCAATAGAAGCTACGACTTAGTCAAGGAGGATTGGAGTGTCTGTAGGTCATATTACAATAGGAGTTGCAATGTCTAATTTTGGAAGGTGTTCAAATTATAAGTGCTGTGGAAATTCTAAAAGAGGGAGGTGCTATATTTGGGACGTTGAGACATCTATATAAGAGACCTTGGTTTGAGATTTAGGATGAGTCATCAAAGAGAGACCCAAGTGTGTGAGTAAGTGAGAGTGAGCATTGGACAATTTGGAGAAGATTATTCTTTACCTTTGTAAAGATGAGTGTGAGAGTTGTACTCATTTTTATCCCTCTCTTTTAGTGGATTATTATCTTCGGGCTCAACTAAACTAGGTAACTAATTCGTGTGTCTCCTTTCTCTTACTTTTTTCATTTTATATTGAGTGTGTGTTTATATTACATGAGAAATTGAGTGAAAATCACAATACTACCACCTTTTCGGACCTTACAAAATTGATGAGCACCATGACTTAAATAACATGCCCTATGGTTGTTCCATTGACATCCACACCAGTATATATAGCCGGTGCACCTGCAATCCCTCAACACCAATGCACTCACTGATCGAGGAGGATGTTTTAATTTGTAGGTGAGTAAATTAACATGATTATAGCCCATAATAGTTTGGACTCAATACATTGGACTAATGATTTGGGCCAAGTTGTGGCCCAAACTTTAAGTACACTTGAAGGAAATACTTCGAGCATATAAGAATATTACTTTCTAGAACTTTTCGGAAAATTTTTATATTAATAAAATATCGTTGACTAGTTGGACTGGTCAAGACATTCAACTTTTACATTACATATTAATTTTTTTTTTTTTTTTGAAAAAGTGGATAAACCACATTCATTAGAGAACATTACATATAACTTATAATCAATATTTAGAAAGATTATTATTATTATTATTATTTAGAAAAGTAAATAAACCACTAATTTACTAAAAAAACAAGACAAATAAACAAAGACCAACGACAAGAAGATAAAAGAACCCAAAAGAACAACCGGCAAAAGGATAACAAAAAATAAAAATAAAAAATAAAATGTAAACAATAAGACAAAGCAAAAGCAGGAACCAACCATCAAATTAGGTGATGCTAATCTTTACAATCAAACTAACAGACAAGCAAAATAGGAAAAATGAGTCGGCAAAGTCCACAGTAAAGTAACAAGGAATCTATTTAGTTATGGAGTACATAACCTCACTCTGCTGAAGACTGTGGGGTAGTGGTGCCAACAAGGTTTTTTGACTTAGCACTTAGAAAATATAAGAAGCGGCATGAGTTTGTGAAGTGACTCTCCCAGAAAGTGTTGTTGCGAAAATTAAAAAAAAAAAAAAAAAAAAAACATATGAATACTTCTAAAGATGATTGAAAAATTGAAGAAATACGAGGAATTTGTCATATGATTGGGTGACAATGTTTATATTTAAAAATTTAATGAATCTTGATTTAATAAAATAGAAGGGAAATTAGAGGTTTACAAGTACTCAGTTACAAAGTATAGGAAAAGGAGAAAAATATATTGCATAGACTGTATTAATGAGTTAAATATCTTGAGTGGGTAATGTATTATGGTTATTTTTTATTTAGAGTATTGAATTTTAAATTATATCATTTTTGATCGCCCAATTTTAATTTATGTACACAGGGATAATACCAAGGGGATTTTTGGGAGAATTTGATGATATGTATATCGGATTTGCCACATCAACACTAATTAGCCATATCATTTGCATACATGCATGGACATGAGACACGCCATCAAAGAGATGGCTTGTCATGCCCCGAACCCGATCTACTGAGCCCGCCACATTGACAAACTGCTGCATACCCACAAGGTCAAAACCAACTGAGCATACAAGGCTTTAGAACATGTCTCAATATAACAAATAACATCTAATAGGAATACAAATTTCAAAGCAAAAGTACTACAATGTCAAATCACAATTATTTAGTACAAGCGTTTAGGTCTACTAAAGCGTAATGCTATATATCACAAACGAGTTTCACGAATTCATCACACGACCAACATGGCAGTTGATTTTCTCTCTCCTAGTCAGCATATATTAAAAATTAAAAAAAAATGTGATTTCAGGACTGTCATTATCACTTGCAAGTCCTAATCGGCTGACAAACAATGGTCATTGGTTGATGGGCTACCGGCGTTTGAAGGGCGACAGGCGGCGAGAGGCAAACGGTGGACTTGACGAAGAAACAACTAGTTCAGAGATGGTGTGAAGACAAGGATAGTGATGACAAATAAATCTTAATCACAAAAACAGATAAAAACTTTATCATTGCCTATCCAACAACTTTTAAAAATAACCCACTCTTATTTATTTTTTTCTTTTTTTCCTGTCTAACAACTTCATCGCTGCCACCATTTCCTCCATTTTCCCTCTTAAAAAAATAATTAAAAAAAACATTGTCATCGTCTCTGAGCCAGCACCACCATCGCCAAACCCTTGAACTCTATTATTCTTCGCAAGTGGTGCTTGCAGGTTTCCCCAATTCGCTCTGATTCCAATCCATGCAGAACAATCTCTTCACGATGATTCGGAGCTTGAAGCTTGTCGATTGTTGCAAGTCTCCCACCATCTTTACCATCCCTCCATCATCATTATCCTCATCGGCGGCTTCATCATTGTCAACATCGGCAGCATCGTCATCCTCTTCCTCTGAAACCTCTGGTAAACCTCACCTCCTTCCTCTACTCCGCTCCAAATCCATCCAACCTCCTCCTCTCTCTCACCACAACCAATCTCCATCGAAGCCCCCTCTCGCACTAAGTGAGTTGCTTGACCCGTGGATGGATATTTCATTGACGGACAGTTGGCGATAAACTACCATGATGTGGTTGACTGGTTGGCAACAAGTGGATGCGGTGTTGGTTGATGGGCAGCTGGTGATGATGCGAAGACGGTGGCGGTGGTTGAAGAGAAAAGATTAGGGCTTGCAAAATCTTTTTTTTTTTAATTTTTAATATATGCTGGCTAAGAGAGGGAAAATCAACTGCCACATTGGTCGTGTGATGATTCATGAAACTCATTCGTGATATATAGCATTATTCGTCTACTAAAAGGGTAGAACATTATTATCTTGAGAAACTAAGTGGCGCTTCACTCAACGGCCCCCGCTAAGCTATCTGCCTGTAATAAATAACCACTAAAAATATTGGGATCATAGTAATTCTCAAAAAATTCAGAAGTTAGTACAACAGAACATAATGTAGTACAATACTTGTTAAAATATAGTTCAAAAATAAAACAATACATCAAAATACAATCTTTGTCAGATAATCCAAAATATATGTCTTCCAATACACTATGCCAGGATAAAATATCAGAGATCATTTATTTAAACTCAATGACCCAAGTTAGAGGCTCAGAATTCATTTGTTTATCCTTGGTGACCCGAGTCAAATTGTCAGAAACCACTATTCTTTCACCTATGGTACGGTGCAAAACTATAGTCTCTTATCAGAGTTTCATGTCGACACGGTTAGTGTTTAACCCCCAATGGCAGGGTTAGTGCATAATTAATTGGGGACTACATAGTTATGTCAAAATATGTTTAATAATAAAAAATCAAACAAACTATCGTAGTTTCAAGGCAGAGCTTTTTAGAGTCATTCAGGAACAAAAGAAATACCAATATTCGCATGATCCCATTTTATTGCAAAATAGTCCAGTTATTAAAAAAAATAACACACTTAACAAATCAATAATTAATTAACAAATATTTCTGTAATTTAACCGATAAAACAAAATAAGTGAATAAATAATTAAATAAGCATAGGCTAGTTCTCTCGGCGTCGCTTGGACTTCCTGGGACAGCGTTCGGAGGAGCTTGGTGGATCTGGGACGGCCGAGGAGGCGACTGATCAGAGCATGGGCTAGTTCTCTTGGCGTCGATTTTGTGTTGTGGTGGATGGGCCACCTATGTATCTTTTCTGCTTTCTTTTAACTTGGTTGTGTGCTTTTGTTTTGTTGTCCGAGTCCACTGCTAGTGGACTTTTGTTCATGTTTAATTGAAGTGGTTTATCCACCTTTTCAAAATATATATATATATATATATATATATATAGTTATGAAGCTATGTGTATCATTTATTTATGCATATGATCAAATTCATTTTAAAAATTTCATTGTTCTCTTTTTTTTTTTTTTTTTTTTTTTTTGAAGTAAAAAAAAAAAAAATCATTGTTCTGTATTTTTATTGACAAACTAGCAAAATTTACATCTTTCAATCAAGTAAATAGTCCACAAACAAAATCAATCAGCATTCTAATATTGAACATATAAGCACTAACAAGTAATACATACTACCTAACTTCTCATGAAAATCCCTAACTTTTCAAACTTTACTTGACAAACAAGCACCAAATAATCAGCGACCAAGCTAATGTCAAATTCAAGAAATTATTCACTGAATACATAAAACAAATGAAAGTCATGCTTGATCTTTCTCTTCTTTGCTTTTCGCAATTTCCAAAACTCAAACACAAAACCAACCCTAAGAAAACATCAAAACACACAAAATCCCAATCAGATAAATCATAATCAATGGATTCAATGGATCATACATCTTAGCAAAACTCCTAAGAGAGCTGACTTTCCCAAAAACAATATTTGGTACTTGATTGACCACTCTCCAAACCCCTAGAACAGATTAAAACAAAAGGAAGAAACCTTAACAAATAAGAAGTCAAAACAACAACTATTAAGAGATAAATAAATCTAAGAAGGGAAACTGAGAAACCTTCCCCAAATACTCTTACACGAGCACTTGACAAGAATGATCTTCCCGTCCTTGCCACCACACCACAATAGATAATATAAGATCACACTTACTCAATTTAAAATTAATGGCCAGGATTAAAACATGGTGGGGTTCACATGGCTTAGAAGGGTTAACATGGCATACAATATGTCAATGAGTGGCCACGTGTCTCTTTTTAAAAACATGTTATATTTGTGTATGCAAATGACATGGTAAACGAGTGTTGACGTTGCAAATATGGTGTATATGTTATCAAATTCTCCACGGAATTCCTTGGCCTACTCCTGATGAATAAAAATTAAAATTTGATGATAAAAATGATATAAATTGAAATTTAATGTTCAAAATAAAAAATAACCACCCACAAAAAAAAATTTACTCTTTATGAATGTACTGAGGGAATCCCCTCATAACATAACATCATGTTTGGTAAAGGTTAGTTTCTCATTAAAAATGATGACCATCTAATGGATGGGATTGAAAGCCAGATTTCAACAAGCTAAGTAGTTCCTTCTAATGATCTTTATATTTTTCTTGCTAAAACATAAATAAATGTCTTGGCTCATAGATCACGTATTAATTTTTTTTTTTGAATAATAGATCCAGTATTAATTCCTATACGTGTTTGTACTCACTTGTTACAAATTAACCAACTTATCTGATCAGTGGCATGCAGGGATCTTAAATCATGACACTAAAATGAACAAGACTTTTGTTAGCCCATCATAAAGTTATACCCACAAAGTCCATGAATTATGGCGATAAAGAAGAAACCCTAAAAGCACAGAACTGAGGAACAATTAATGAACAGTAAAATATTAAGGTAGGACAATGGTCAATGGGGTCCCCATGTGTGTGTGATACTGTGTGTGTGTAGATATATAAAGAAGTAGACACATCACTCTTTTTGACCGGCTCTCCCAAAAGATTGGCCACAAGGATCATTGGTGCTTCCAAAAGCTAAACAAAAGGAAGGAGAAGCCATGATTCATGCCATCCCAAACCATTGTGTTAGAGTGCTCTATCAAACACGCAAGTAGAATTGGAGATCATTGTCAATGAAAACATCCTTGCAAGTTAAGCCAGCCTTTCTCTCAACCCACAACCCTTTTCCATATATATGTGTCTTCTACATCCTTCTGCATGCATCCCTTTTATACGTATCTCTAGAACAAACCAGATCAATCATGAAAAGAGACTGCATTGTATATTCATGATCTTCTTTTGGATGTAATGACTAAACAACCGGTGCTGATAAGTCTTAACGTAGAAGGGTTGAAATGGTTCACTAGAAAAAATATGAAGGCAAGGATTTATAAAGAAAGAAATTAAGATGCCATTTCCTGTCTCCTGGCTTAGTGCATGGCCTTTTAGTCTTAACAATCGGATAATTTTTTTTTACATTAAATCTAACAAAGTTCATATTCTTGTCATATTGAACGAAGGAGACAACTTTGGTCGAGAGAACACCGACCAAGGGCAGCAGGGACTCTTGACGAAAGAACAAGCTTCCAGTGCTAGTTACTCAATTATGAAAAAATATTTAAATTATTAACAGTCTGTTACAATTAGTGAAAGTAGAAATAATATAGTAGAAATGAGAAAAAATAAGTTATAAAAAAAATTAATGAAAATTATAAGTGTTTGGATGTAAAATTTTTTTAATTTAAAAAACTATAGGGCCTCGCAGTTTAAAAAAAAATAAAAACTTAATATTAAAAAAATAATGAGACCCTCTCATTAATTAAAAAATAAAATTTAAATATTAAAAAATATATAGTGGGCCGTTAGTTTAAAAAAATAATAAAAAAAATAAAATGCCCATTTCAGTAAATAATTACGGAAATACGTATTTTGAAAATTAATTAAAAATAATAATATTTTAATTTAGCCCATTAATAATAGGTGACTAGCTATTGTGGTTATAGTATCTTTCTATTATTAGCTAACAAAAATATTATATATATATTCACTCACCTACCCAAATTAAGCAAGTATATTGACCAGCATGAAGCCATGTCCTTGCGTTTTTACTTGTATATATAAAGGGAGCTATTTGGAGAGTTAGTTGCAGTAACCTCTTTTTCATGATCATACTTCGTAATGTATCTTTTGATATATATTTTTATACTATATATTTTGAACCAATTTAAGGGGTTTAATTAAAAATTAATACAACCCTCGCTATTCTATTACATTCCAAACCCCACTTCTGAACCAAAGGAAAAAAATCATTTATTAATCTCTTCATGTTGCTAATTTAATTATGCGTAGATTAGTAAACATGTGGAGTGACAGGTGCCAAATTAAAACGGTAAGCATTCCATCTAATTAAATTATTAAATCTTAAAATACTAAGGACGACTATTCACTAAACACACACATGACATATATAATAATAAATGAAAAAATCATCTTTAATTTTTACCATTTTAGAGGAAAGAGGACACTATCTTGGATCATATACACTCTTAACTTTAATTGAGAAGAAAGCAACATCTAGAAATAATATATATTTTCCCCGGTCAAGATTATTGGATGGAGGGAGGCCAAACATATCAAGATAAAAACTTACGAGTTGAAAGAGAGCTACTAGTGAAGGGAATGATCATTTAGTAACTTTAAGTCATTTTAATAATTATACATTATCACATTGACCAACAACAATGACAAGTTTTGTGCATGATAACCAAACACGCTTTGAAATAATAATGTCAATACACAAGCCAACAAGAAAAAACCACCTGCAATTCAAGGATTTCTTCACCAAGCTTTGTCCTATTATGTACATTCAAATTTTTTTATTTATTAATACAACAAGTGTCACCCTTAAAAAGTTGTTAAAAAATAAATATAGTAGTGCACCAATTACAATTGCTTATTGATCATTTAAAAATTAATATATCAAGAGTCAGATGAGGCGATAAAAGTTTTATTACGTATACAAAAAAAAAATTTCATGAATCAGACCAAGCTAATAAATCCTCCCACCGTACAACTGGAGAGATACAACACCTTTCATAGAAAATTCATTGAGGCCCCAAATAGTGATGACCAGCATTACTATTATATTACTAGTACATAGTCAAAACTTTGGACCTTGCTTATCACTGCTTTACGTGAGTTTCAACTTTCAGTAAATTTTAAGGTGTTCCATTATCAATTTATTTTAATTTTTTTTTAAAATATATATATATTTTAATAAAATAGATAAACCATATTTATTAAAAAAAAAAAAAAGAAAGGCACAAACCTAGAGAAAAAAAAAAGGAAAAAAAAAATAAGAAGAAGTATACATTTACCTTGTTGATTCTAAAACTTTTGAAGTAATAAAAAAAGAAAAACAAACTAGCAAAAGATTATTCGGATGATTTATTAGTTCTCAAAAGTGGTCCAGCGGCTCACGATATGCCAAGAGCATCGCGTCATGCTTTGGTGGCATGACATGGGTCCCCGTGTAAAACCGTAAATAAAGACAAGTCGAGGGTTCAAAATAAAGCACCCATCCACCTCGCGGGAACTACTTCTGGTCTAAAACAAATATCGAAGTCTGTTAAACGTAGTCCGCCGTCTAATCTTTGAACTTTACTTTTACACGTAACATAACTCTCCGGTCAACTCCAATTTATTTTATGCTTCTGATTCTCAACACGCATCTTGATGTCTTTCCTTCTTGCGAATCCCTCTAGAGTCTCACCTCAAGATCCTCCTCCACATCCAATGGATGATCAGATTCATAGATAATTCAGGCGGCCGCATTGGATCCACTCCCCATTTTTCACCAATTTATTTTTAAATAATTTATTTATAAATCTTTGAATACTCACAACATAGATATAATCAACATTATCTTAAGTGTCCCTCTCGGTGTGATGCTTGATACGAATGGTGGATAACAGAGGGGAGGGGGTTGACGAAAATAGCGGAAAAAAAAAATAAATTATACAGTATTATATATATTGAATAAAATAGATAAATCACTAATTTATTTTAAAAAAATATAACAAATAAAAAAACAACCAGAATCAACAAAAATGATGTATTTCACCAAACAACCGAACAAGAACAATTCAGTACTAGTTCAAACAGCACATCTTTCACCATTTTAACTCATTTCATCTAATTTATTTATTTATTTATTTTTTTAATTAACATTATATCAATTACTTATTCAGTAGAAGAATTATTTAAAAAAAATGGATAAACTATTGTTTTGAAAGTAAAAAATGAAAAAAGTGGTAGAAGTATTTTTAAGAAATAAATTTTGCAGTTATTATGGATGAACGTACAAAAAGTAATATAGTGGGGTTATGAGACTAAGGGATCACTTGCCAAGGGTGTGAGCATGCATGATGATGGGGCTCACATCATTAAGTCGGCAAGACGCCGTAATTTTTAATTAGTTAGAAGTTAATGACAGTGATTCATTTTAATTACAAATTTACAAGCAGAGCTTTCCTTTCTCTCTATATAAAGCCCTTTGCCACGCTCTCCATCTCCCAACTCAATCTTTCTCATCTTCTTCTTCTCTTATTTGTTCTTTGACATAAGTTTTCAAGTGCTCCGCTCCATCATCAATGGCAACCAAGATCTACATTGTGTAGGCACCACCCAGAACTCTCTCTCTCTCTCTCTCTCTCTCTCTCTCTCTCTCTGTGTCCTTCTTTCATGACTCTGTTTTATCATTTAGAGCTTTTCTTCTATTTCTGCTTTGTTTTAGATTATGTTGGTTGGTGTTCTGCTTGCTTTACCAATGAGGTCTTTGTGGAATTTCAATACTAAGTTTCTCAAAAAGATATAAACTTCTTCTCTGTTTGATTGGATGAGTTTGAGTAGTTCTTTTCAATGTATTGCTTGATGACTGATTCGGCAAGTTTGGTTCTTTAAGAGAAAATTGTTCTTCAGACTGCCGAAAGTGATTAGAATCAGGATTTTTGTTCTTTCTATTCTACAAATGCTTTGCCAGTTTGCAGTATTGATTTTGGATTAGAATTTTTTATATATTGATATTGATATTGATATTGATATTGTTTTTATCACATATACCGAAGGTTCAGTGCCAACTCATAATATTTAATATTAATTAGAGGCTTTACATTGAAGTGCATCTGAATGTATATCAAAGTGCCATTTGTGGAAAGCAGAGAGAAAGAAATAAATATGTTTAGGTTCATCTATAAATCTTATTCATGTGTTTGATGGTCTAAAGAGCCTGGTCACTCTCAGATGTTAGGTGCATGATTCTGTTTTTGGAGTCTTTGACTCAGTCGTGAGCGCTGGTCTTTTAACTTTTCTCTTTCTGAGTTGCTGATCTCTGAATGGCTTCCAAATTAATCAATTCAACAGGGGGTTTGTTGTCTACTTTGAATTGTTTTCCTAGAGATTTCTTGAGTTAATTACACTCTTGGCATTTTTTTTTGGGTGATTTACTTTTTTAGCATGGTTGTTGAAATCCTGTCCTATCTATCTGTCCATGCATATAGAACCTTCCTTTTTTCTTTTCTCTTTTCTTTTTTTGATGGTCCTGCCTAACAAACCATGTCTGAAAGAATCATATACTTGTCTTCCAGAGTTTCTGTTTATCAATCTTTTTCAATACTATTACTCGGTAATCTCTGATACAGAACGCACACCAACTTTCTAATGTACCATTACAAAATTTTTGAGTGCTTCTTAAACTATTAAAGGTTTCACAAAATTGTATAAAATTTACTGGAAAAGATGCTCTGTGTTTTATCATACAGGCTCATCCATGAAATTTAAGTTCCATCATAATGATCATTGATCAATTTCCTAAAACTTGCACAGGTACTACTCTATGTATGGACATGTTGAGAAGCTAGCAGAAGAGATCAAGAAAGGTGCCTCATCTGTTGAAGGCGTGGATGTGAAGCTATGGCAGGTCTGTTTCTTAACCATAATTTCATTCCACATGATCACCATTTTCACTAGTATATCTGTAATGATGACTATTACTTTAGTTACATAATTGGTGATCTCAGAGCATGTTAGTGTTTGGTTTGTTTAGCTTCATTCTGTATTAATAGCGTTTCAGCGAAACGTATAAATATATAACTGAAACTTGATATGTGATACAGGTGCCTGAAATTCTTCCTGAAGAGGTCCTTGGAAAAATGGGGGCACCACCGAAGAGTGATGTGCCAATTATCACACCGAATGAGCTTGCTGATGCCGATGGCATCCTATTCGGCTTTCCAACAAGGTTCGGTATGATGGCAGCCCAATTCAAGTCTTTCCTGGATGCAACAGGAGGACTATGGAAAACACAACAGCTTGCAGGCAAGCCTGCAGGTATCTTTTACAGCACTGGTTCTCAGGGTGGTGGACAAGAGACTACTCCGTAAGCCTCTTTACTGCATTTTAAGTATTCAACTATCAATCTCTTGAAATACCAGGAATGTGACCACCAATTCACTTCTTTCCTCAATACTTTTATTTGGCAGTTTGACATCAATTACTCAGTTGGTTCACCATGGTATGATTTTTGTGCCAATTGGATACACATTTGGAGCTGGTATGTTTGAGATGGAGAAGGTGAAGGGAGGCAGTCCTTATGGTGCCGGAACTTTTGCCGGAGATGGTTCAAGATTTCCAAGTAATCTGGAGCTGGAGCAGGCTTTCCACCAGGGCAAGTACTTCGCCGGCATTGCCAAGAGACTCAAGAGCTCTGCTTAATCTGCTCAATGCCATGCCTTTCCATGCACATACTGATTAGCAGTCCATGGACCACATTTCTTTTCTTTTACTTATTTTTGACAGTTATCTTTGCTTATGAACATTGTCATATGAATAATTGTGGGGGGCTTGGTTGATAGTTAGTAGTCAGTGGCCTTCATATAAATCATATCTATATATGTTTGTTTAGAAAAATGAAGCTATTGTTGTGCTATCTATTCCACTGTATTTCTTATTCCCCTGTTTCAAATGTCTATGTGATGGTGCAATGAGCCTCAATTATATATCTATTCTATCATTTATCTTTTTTCTTCTTCTCTGAATGAGAATCTTTATAGTATGTATATACTTTGAATCTGGACATAAAACAAGTAGTTCATAATTAATTCAACAATGAAAACAGTTCATCTTTGTTCATTCAATTCAACAAAGCTATTTTTTATGCAGAATGGGCAGAGTACCATGTCAAGAATGTGGTGGATTGTGGTAAAAAAAAACAATATTCAGTAATATAAAGCTATCATATGTGAAAGTCTAAATATATATTTTTTTGTTATTAATAGGCGACAAGCTCCCCCATTCAAGGGATTTAAAAATAGTACTGAACCCGGGTGTACATTATATGAATAGTATATAAACAGTATTGGAAGATGAGTGAACAGTGCATAAATAGTGTATAAACAGTACGGAAAACAATACTGGGGGAAATGATTTGAACCCATAACCTCCCTATTTTTACACTTTGGTGTCATACCATTAAGTCTAAATATATTGTCACTCAAATTAAAAGTATTAACTAATTTGTGCCCTTGTTACTTTGTCTCAGTGTTTTTTTTTAAATAAAATTATAATTTATCTATTTTTTTAAAAAAAATATTAACTAATATTGGAAAGGCTGCATCTTCTACATAAACTAACACTCAGAGACTTAGATAGGTCACCTTCTGTTGTTAAAATAAATAGATAGGGTTGATGGATTGAGTTAGATTATTATTGTTGTTATTATTATTAAATAAAATCACCATCGGATGATCATAGAATTTTGGAGAATCTCTTAAATTGGGCCAAATTTTAGTCAGGCCCATAAGACCAAGCAACCTTGAAAAAGCTAATGCTAAAAGCGACATAGTTATAGATTCATATTAATACTCATTTAACCAACCAATGTAAAACTGTTATTTTTAAACTAAACACTATTAGTCACCATAAAAATTTCACAACAAAATAAAATATGAATTATATTCCTCATCATGATATCATACCTGTATTATTCTTTATATTATTTCATGGCATTATTCTAATTAAATGTTGACTAGAAATGGCTCAAGATAACAAAATTAAATATAGAATAAAATTAATAATATTTTTCTACTAAAAGTAATCCCACTGTTTTTCTCACCTCCTGAAAAAAATCTTTTTTATACCATGATGGAACAAATCAAAACTATTAGATATATGTTATTTGGCATTAAGAGAATATGTCAATAATCCATATTCATTTGTACTATCTCATAGAGCATATTCATAGACTAGTGTGTTACATTGGTGTAGGAAAAAGTTACTTCATGCTTACTCCCAAGGTACAAGGCCTCTAAGTATAGTTCAACCGTAATACCAAAGTTCATTTTCATTTGACTGTCATATTAGTGTCATTTAGACTTGTGTTTTGTTCGGTCGTTTTAATATCATTTACTAATTTACTTATCAACCCTCTCTTTTTTTTTTCTTTTTCTTTTTGTTTTGTACTTTTATATTCTACCAGTTTTGTACTCATTTAATTCCTAATTAAGTTATGTGGATTATCCACTTCATTCAAAAAATAAAAAATTTAAAAATAACCTTCACATAATTCATGTTTTATAGTTATCCAATTTAAACAACGATCCACTAGATGTGGAAAAAAAAAACAAAGGATCTATAGGCTTGAAAAAAAAAGTTATCCAATTTAATAAAAAAATATTTTCACATAATCATTAGAGACCCTTATTTATGATTTATGGGCTTGAAATTCTCTTATTTAATTAGTACATTTCTTCAATTCATATTAGAAATATTCATAATTTTGCTCATTTATCTTATTATAAATTTTATTTTTTTCAAAAAAAATTATAATTTTTTTTTATTATGAAGAGGGCAATCCCCTAGTTAGTTAAGAGACGTTTGAGGAGTTAGTGCCTTACACACCCTCATTTTCTGTTAGTGGTGTTCTCACAGGAAGTCCAAATTTTTATAGAGTTAATTTATTTTTATATGGGATTTAAGCTCGGTCTACCTTCACCCTTTCCTAAGGAACCTTAAGTTAGTGATGCTAAAAACTTGTATCAAGTGGCTTTGAATGGCTCTTAATTGTTCCAGCTGTTGAATCTATTCACATTTTTACAATATATACATATTTATAGTGACCTATGCAGATTTAGTGGCATCCAACAGACAAGTATAATTATCCCACAAAGAAAAATTCCCAAGTGGTCTCCCAACAAAAATACTGTGCAATGCCTATAAATTAAAGCATTTCCTTCCATTCCTGAACAAACACTTGAGAGAAAGCTTGAAAACAAAGTGGACCAGTTTCTAGACTCCAGGCCACTACATTGAATTCATATAAATAAATCTGAAAAGTTAGATCCCACAAACAAAAAGACCACACACTTGCTCCTATTCAGGAATTCAATTATTCCCTGCCACTATTGTTATTATGTTTTAAAGACAGAGATAGAAATTAGAAAGAGTGAAAGAGATGGTGGCCAATGCCTCTGCCAACCTTTCCTTATACACACATCAAACAGGAACAACACCTCTCTCTCTCTCTCTCTCTCTCTCTGTGCTTCAATTTCCACCACCTTTTATCAGTACTGCTCTTTAATTTCTGCTAATTCTTGAGCAACTAACAAGTCCCCACCATCCTAAAACTAACCTCCAACACACTGGCAAATTTAGCACCTGTTCCCATTCACTTACCCACCAATTAATACAATAATTCAATAGTATTCTTTTCCAATGTCCTCTAATCCATTGCCAACCTCACATCATTCTTCTTGTAGCTGTCCCAAAAAAGCCTGTCTCTCTAGGGTCACCTCTTTCTTTCTTTCCTTCTTTCTCTCTTTCTTTTCTCTCCTGGCTCTTTGCCTTTAGTCCCATGCTGGTGAATGGTCATGGCCAGAGTGAAGGTTCTTTCAATCCCCACTACTCTGCTTTCCGTTCAATGAACACTATAATTACACACTTCCAGCTACCTGTAGGTACCTCCATAGGTAGAAGTCCAGAAGTCCGCCGGATTCTCACTGGCCACCGGAAATGTACTTGATATCGGAACTAGACACAGTCCTCGGCTTCGAAGATCTTGCTTCGGCCCTTCCCCGTCCTTGGCTTTCTCGGAGCTCTATTTATACATTACATATATATAAACCAATATATGCAAGAATAAATATATCACTTCTCATGCAATATTTCATTTGGATTTATAATAAACTTATGTTTCAAACTTAATTAAGAGTACCTGATGTTGTTGCATGGGATGCCCATTCTTCAGATATGAAGTGCTCAGAACCTGATCAGATATATCAAACAGTAAAAATGTTAGAACTGGAGATTGATTAGCACTTTGCTTATGAGAGAATTTAATGATCAAAGACCTACACCAACTTGCTCATGAAGGAACTTGATATATTCGATAGCCTCATGGAGAACTGATGCGGTATCAGTCTGAAGAGAAAAAAAAAAAAAAAAGAAAGCAAGAAAAAGAACGTTGCTTTAGAGAGCTGAAAGGATTTCTAATTAGTATTAGAACTCTATAAAGAGCTACTGAAAACAATTCACCTTTCCAAAAGGAGAAACAAGTTGCTGGAGTGCAGTGATTCTGTCTCCAAGTTTCTCCTTTCTCACCTACAAGAAAAACCGAAAGTTATCATATATGTGTTTGTGTGTGTGTGTGTGTGTGTGTGTGTATTCAAATATACATATATCCTTTTGTTTGCTTAGATAGAAAGACAAAGAGAGAAAGCAAGACCATCAAACACTCATCGATTACAATCCTGACCTTTAAGATCCTATTGTACCTTAAAAGTTGGCACCGGAGATGGCGTCTCGATCCGAGGCTTTTTGAAGGTTGATGGCTGATCACTGTTGCTTTTCTTCATTCCAGAGCTTGAATCTCTAACCATAGCTTCTGAGTTTGTCTGCAAGAATTAATATTGAAACCAAACTAAGTTCCATTAATATTTAGTTTAATTATCATCAAAAAAAAAAAACCCTAAGAACATCATACAAAGAATCAATTCAAGGAAGCCATGCAAACCTTGATAGTGAGGCTATTGCTAATTGGTTTTTGCTCCAACGACTGTGGTATGAACTGCTGGGAAGACAGTGAAGAGTAGAAGGGTGGCCTCACATCAGTAGCAACTCCGGTGGAGGGATTCCAGAAGGGAGTGCTGTTAGAGAAGTTAAGCTGATTACAGGGAGGCTGCTTCACAGGAGATGACTTGAGGAACTGAGGGAACTTAGTCCATGAAGGTTGGAGTAACTCGTTAGAACGATAACCCATGGAACTTGACTCATAATCCAGAGGTTGCTGAGTCAGTGCTTGAGAAGAAGAACAAGAAGAAGAAGAGTATCCATAGGACGATGGAACTAGAGTATATTGATGTTGTTCTAGGAGATATCCATGGTTCATATCTTTAAACAAGTTCACTGATGAACCCTCATGGTCAGTGTTTCTCTGTTCTTGATTACCATCCATGGGCATCCCTTCTTGAAGCATGGCATGGAAACTAGTCTCTCCTCTTCCACTACTTCTCCCTCTACAAAATATAAACATGGTTTTACTAATGGAAATCAACCAACACATAAAGGATCGATGTATACACACAAACACATATATATATATGTACTCACAGTAGGGCTTGGTTCCAATCCGTCATGGGAGAGGAGAGGCCAAAGGTGGGGACTTGCAAGGAGGCATCCATCATGACGGCGGCCGAGGCAGCGCGGGCGGCGTCTATCTTATGTGTTTCTTGGTAGGTGACTGAGCTGCCTGAGCAGGAGGGAACTGGCTCCTCACCGGACATTTGTTTGACTTCCATAAGCTCTACTGTCTCAGAGCTGGCCCAACTGAAACCGGCGCCGGCGCCGGCGCCGGCACCGGTGTCAGTGATGGCAGTGGAGCAAGAGATGGGAGGAGCAACAAAATTCCTGGGAGTGTTCCACCACCTCCCATTGCAAGTCTGAAACTCATCTGACATGCTGTTCTCTGATGGAATGAATGAAATGAATGGATGGAAAGGATTGGAGCTATGAAAGCATGTCATTCCCTCATATATATATATATATATACATATTTATATATATATATAATACACGCAAGAAATAAATAATTATAAAAAAAAAAAAAAAAGGAAATAAGAGGGTTGAGGTAGAGAGTACGGTTTGGGTCTGAGAAAACCGGTAATCCGGTTTGACATTTGACATTTCTGGGTGGGGGAATCAGGTCTATGATTAGACTCATTTATTCCTTTATATTCTATTTTTAATTCTTTCGCTTTAATTATTCTTTCACCCTACTGTGAAATTTCTTGTCCTCGCTGACTGACTCTTGACATGATATATATATATATGCCTAACCAAAGTATAATTGTACATACTTAAAGGGATATTATTTATTTAAAAAATAAATAAACCATAAATATAATTATATTAATAGTAGAATATTTATATGTATATAAATTTTGTCTAGACCAAAAAATTTACAACACAACAATATTGGTTCCACTGTAAAAAATATGATATAGAAATTTAAATAACTCAAATTGAAATCTCGTTAGACATAATAGGGTAACTGATTTTAGATTACGGTTTTTAAATTTGTTATTTAAATATCATGTGGACTTCACTAATATGTGTTATCATATTTAAAAAAAAAAAAATCACATTTAAAAAAAAAATCTTCTATGATGAGATGACAACCAGGAAGGGCTAACTTAGTGGTTGCTTTTGATGTATTATTATCATTTCTAGTATGCATGTGTTAACATAAATCATTTGTTTTTTTAAGACAAATAAACTAATTTGATTTCTTACAAATGAAGTGGATAGGGTAGGAATCATTGATTAATTAGTACAAAAAAAGCAAATAACTATGGAAGAGAATCTAGATTTTCAGTAGCACCACAAAAATTATAACTAAAAAAATGATACGCAAAAAATAACTTTAAAAAAGCCATTGTTAAAGCAATTATTCATTCCCATTTTTTTTAAATAAATTTAATATTTTTTAAAATTATTTCATATTGCTATTAATCAAAATTTTGAGAAAATTATAGTTTATCTATTTTGTAAAAAAATTAATGTTTTATTTGATACCGGGAGTCAACTCTTCAATTTTTTTTCTTTTTTCTGTATCAAATTTATCGAGAAACTTTTTTTTTTTTTTAGAAACTTATACTTAACAAAAATAGCAATTAATATAGTTTCAGTAATTTATTTTAAAACCCCATTTATTATATTCTTAGAAATTCTTTTTTTTTTTTTAAGAACCAATTATATCCGCCATGTTTGAACCCATTCAGAGTGTCAAAGCGCATAAAATCCATGCATCAATAATGGAGATTTGGACTACCTTAAAAAAGAAAAAAAAAAAAGGTAATAATAATGGAGATTTGGACAACCAAACATGAAGAAAATGAGAAATAAACAATATCAAGTGTGAATGCAATAAACGTGAGACGATTCACAAAAAAGATGAGCAACATTTTTTTCCTGTTGAAATAAAAAGAGTGTGAAAAACATGCATTTAAATTTAAAACTATTCAAAATATTCTAGCTTTAGAACAATTTTCGTCCTCAGTTGCCAACATCTAAACCACTTGGATCCCCTCACTTAATGCTACACAACGGAATCTGTGGGATCTTAGTGTCAGAGCTTTCATCTGGAATATTTGGCTTGAACAGAACAATCGCATTTTTAATCTTAACTGTTCACCTATTCATTCAGTTTTGTTTAAGATTGCTAACATGTTACTCTTTTGGCTCTCTGCAGATTCCGAGTCTCATCAGCGGGAGAACACTGAAGCCTCTAGGAGGATCAAGCGTTCACTCAACTTTTTGAGCACTAGACTTGCAGCTCATTCCGGTGACACCGAGTACTCCATGGATCGAGAGTAGTCTTTCGTAGCTTCAGCTCGAACTGCCCTGTGACTTCAGACTGATGTCTTCGCCGGTTCAGCTTTTCTAATCTTTGTTATTCGGTTGTTTTATTTTGTTTGTTGTTCCTCTCACCTCTGGTGAGGAAATCAGTCTTTTTTTTCTTGTGTGCGGTTGGTTTTTATTTCGAGTATGTACTGTTCTATTTTCTTTAAATAAATTTGTGATTTATCCATTTTATTAAAAAAAAAATTAAAACTATTAATCAACACAAACAACCTCTGCACAATTGATAATACAAATGATGATAAGTTCTGTAACGGAGAACAAAAAAAAGAAGAAGATAAATTTAATTAAAAACATTATAAGGGAAAAGATTTGAAGCTAGAATATATATATAAAGAGAGAATATATGTATAAAGTGAGAGAATGAACAAAGATGAAGAACTTTTTTTTTTTTTCCATAGAGATATAAAGAGCACTGTGGGAAACATGCATAGTGTCGGTAGTGAAGAAAGTTTATATGATGAAGTGACTTGTCTTGCTCGTCTAATCAGTTTCTAAACCCATGAAGTCAAACAGGGACACAGACTAAGAACCAACCCACTACTCTAACTCTATTGAACCACATTTCAGGAAAACTACCATGTTTCCATATAACTATATAGATACATATATATAATATTCCCCTATAGACATAGATCATCTGATAGATGTGATCTTGGTCAATCAAGAACCCCACTGTGCCCAGACTTCAATTTCAGAAAATGAGGTCCACATCAAATGGGTGCTTATTTAGTGGTCCTTGCTTTGCAAATTGCAATCAAATCATCTACTTCTTTAGTTCTATTTGTATATATCTACATGACTTTTAACTTGTAAACCATTAAGGTTACAATATATTTATATATATAAAGGGAGAGAGATGTACTTGATGGAGTTGGCTTCAATGATAGCATATTAGTTAGGTTCACTAACCTCCAAAGCAAATCGGCTAGCTTTACATAGAATACAAATGGGTTTCTAACCATAAGTTTAATAACTCTATAAGCCTTTTCTTTTCTTTTAGAGCATCTATCATACAAAAATGAAATGAATCCTTAAGCTTTTACATGCTTTCCGGATTCTCTAACCACTTTAGATTTCTATTGCAGAGTAGAGATGCCATTATCTCTGGACCCAACCTTGAGTCATACGTCTTTTCTCTAAACTAATAGTCTAATTAAGAAAATTAATAGCTAATTAATTGGGGTGACACTATGATTATGATTGTGTGCATAAATTATAAAATAACCACTATTGAGTCAACAGGGACCAACGCTTCACATAAGGGTTGTACCTCACAAGGACTGAATGGTATGGTGTAACCACCGTTTGGATTAGGACCACACCACCTTTGCTATAGGGCTCTTTAGTTTGTGGCTTTGTGGCTTTCTCTCATCAAATCTCAACCAAGATCACTATCCAATTATTTGGCATTAATGTCCCAAATTTGGGGTGATTGACAGTGAATTACTTAACTAGTTTTGTTTCTTAATACCACATGGTTCCCATGTATTAGAGAATTTTAATTGTCCATCACTAACATCGCAATCATTTTTTCCTAGTAAAATATATCCTCCAATGAATGTGATGTAATAAATTAATGTTAATATCATGTGCTTGCACTGTACCAAATAATAATAATAATGATAAAATCTATACTTAATCTCGCTTCAGGTGTTGTATCATCACCCACAACATTCTCCGTCCTTTTTTTTCCTTTTCTTTTTCTATTTATTTTATTTTTTTGGCAATTGGTGACAACCCTCCCCATGTAAAAGTTTATAGTTTGTTGAAAGATATATATAAGTATAGAAATGCATTAATTATAGTGAGTTATTGATCTCTTAAGAATTTATTAACTCAATTATATGTTACATGGGTAATAAAAACCTATCACATGCATGTCAAGAAGATCTGCAGGAATCATACCAAGACTATAAGTCCCCTTACTATACAACCATAAAGAAAAATTATACGATTCCTCCCACAGGGGATCCACTCAAGACTTATTTGAACAATACCTTATATAGTATCTGCACCGGGAACAATAGGTAAACCGTAATACTATAGTATCACATGCGTCGACTACATCTGCCAATCCACTATTATATGACAATCTACTGCACTACGCAATAATTGTTTTTTCCTTATATCTTTTGTTATTTAATCTTATATTTCAAAACTAATTCTATGTAGCAAAACTTGAAAAGCCAATATTTTCTATGACATAGTTTTAAATTTTTATTATTTTAGTTCTCATTAAAAAAAAAAACATAATTATAGAAAGACTATACTCAAATCAACTAGATGGCCAGTGAGGAGCCACTTGTTTCTTATCAGTGTCACCTGAGTTCTCCTCGTACGGTAGTTGTTCTGTGTGTTTGTTAATTACTAGTTGTTATTTGAAAATCATTGGATGTCAGAAATCCTTTGTTTGTTTCAAAGGATTTGAATTTTTTTTTTACATTTTCAAATCCAAAAATCATGGGATTAATGCCAAAATGACCGAATTTTAAAATCCCATCAAGTGAATCACTCACCTGTCTTCCACCTGAGGGATTCACACGTGAAAGTATATATTAATTATATTAATTATTCATTATATTTGAAATTTGAATTCATATTAATTATATTAATTACTCACAATATTAATTACACTATAATTATATTTTTATTTAATATTAGTGTAATTAATATTAATAATATAATATATAATTGATATATTATATTATATTAATTATTTTAATAAATAATTAATATGTTATATTTTATTATAATAAATTAAGTATATATTAATTATATTAATTATTCATAATATTTGAAATTTGAATTCAAATTTACATAAAATAAAATGTATATTTTATAATATATATTAATTATTTATAATATCAGGTGGGGATAACATCACCATAGGTGACCATAACATTTAATCAAGGCAAAAATATATCAAAACAAACCCATGTTTTCTAAATCCATATTTACAAATGCCTCCAACTAAACATAAAATTCTATAATCCAGCGTTACAAATACATTCAACCAAACACTGGATTTCACTTTACTGAATTTTCAAATATAAAGATTTATAAATATAAATTCATTGCATTTTCAACTATATCCAGCCAAACACCATTGTAGATTATCTAGTGCATAGTTGTTAATTGTCCATGTCTAGTAGAGTGTTTGTCTCTCATCTGTAATTTTTGCTTGTCCTTCTGTCTATATTTGTGTATATGTAGTCTCTCTTTATTATTATTATTATATTTTTAAAATCAACTTTTTCATTAGAGAAGTTTGTTCTTATTTTATTATCCCTATAATTTTTAATATGTAATTTCTTATTATGGAACTGTCTCTATCTTAATTTAAGTGGTTTATTATTATTATTATTATTATTATTATAATAAAAAGTATGGTCTCTGTTTTAACAGGATGAGAACAACACTCTTTATTGTCTTTCATTAAAAAAAATTATAATTAAATAACTCATAATTATGAGTTATAAGTTAAGCATGATATAACATTTTGGAAGAAAGAAAATAGTATTAGAAAAAAAAAAAAACAAGGTCCATGCAAAAAGATCAATCTAACAATCTTGTGCTCTAAGCGAAGAAATTTAGTTATCTTTATAGGGAAAAATTTTTATAAGACACTAAACTATGGTCCTTTTTATTTTAGATCAAAACTTAAATTTAAATTAAAATAGTTATTTAATTTTAATTTTATTTTACTGGGTAGTCACCTGAGAGAATCCGGCCTATTCTTGATGATCTTCTGCTAGAAATTCTTTTTCAAAAAATGAGATGGAATTACCAAATGAGTGAACAGTGTATCATGTATGTATTGATAGAGAATTTTGACATTTACATCATAAAAAAAAAGTTGAATAACCACTCTGTAAAATAAAATTGAAGTTGGATAACTATTTTAATTCAAATTGAATTTGAACTCTAAAATAAAAAAAAAATACCATAGCTTGATAGGCTGCCAAAAAATTCCCCCTATTTTTATAATATTAACTAATTACTAAAAAAAAAAACACGAAACACTTTTTTGTTGTTTTGACTTTGGTTTGTTATTCCTTCTCAATTTATTTTAAAAAACTCGTGCTTTATCTTTTTTTTTTAAAAAAAAAAAAATCTTTCACATCCATACCTGATTTTACAGAGTCAAAGGCGACAAAGAGCAAGCCTTTAACCACTGTTTGAAAAAAAAAATATATATATATATAATAGATTTAATTAGATTGATGAAATGTTATTGCTAATTAGTGAGGTCTGACGTCATGCTTACGAGTGTGATGTCGTAGGTCAACAAGGGGTCCCATGTCGCGTGCGCGCGTGCCAGACACCCGGCCCGCTCTAACCCGGGTCAAACCCCGACAATGACCCCATCCCTTGTTTTGTCGTCTTATTAACTCCTCTTTCTCACCAATATCTCCACTCTCCCTTGTTACTCCCACCCAAACCCTACTTAATATATAAACATATTTATATATATATACTTATCTTCTAATCTTTATCATCATATAATGTTAATGATCTATTTACTTATATACACAAACTCCATAGGTAAAGATTTTTTTTTTCAATAGGTACAAGTGTCTTATCTAAGGGTTTATCATAAAATAGACAGGTATAAAAATATTCCAATTACAATGATTTATTAATTTTTTTAAGATTTATTATTAACTCGGCCATATGTTACATTAGAAAATGAAAGTTTATCCCATACATGCTCAAAAGATTTGTAAAAATTATACCAAATAAATAAATCTCAGTATTGTCACAAAACCCTAGAGGAGAGAGATACAATTCCTCCCACATAAGACCCACCTATCGGAACCCATTTATTTAAATAGTATTGTAAACATCATATGGTCCGAGAACAGTGGGTTAATAGTATTATGAATAATATACATACACAGTTTTAAACTCGCGCTTACTCATACACTGTTAAGTGCTTTTACCATCCAACTAGGTACGTAGGTGTTGGGATGAAGAATCTTTCTTATTTTGGGAAGAATGAAGGAGATATTGTTACTATTACTATTATTATTATTATGATGATTATTATTATTATTATAAAGAGTTACAATAGTTTGGAGATATTCATCTACTACACTACAGCGTTTATACAAAGCTGACGATTTGAGGACACCTTTCCATGCTCCTCCTGTCTCGTCTCATCTTCTTAAAGTTTTGTTCTCTCTGACCCATCCACTTGTTTGGGTCTTGCTCTTGTCTTCTTTTTCATTCTCAAATTCTCTCTCTTACTTTTTTTATGGTCATTTCAAGATGTCAACATAGATTAATAGAAGTTGATTATGCAACTAATTAATTAAGTTTTTTTTTAGCAAGTCATGAATATGAGACACAGAGAGAAGCAAGTTGGTTGTGTGTCTTTATCACACACCTAAAAGCACACATGATTTCTCTTCCATTTACTTAAGCTATTCCTTCATTCATGAACCATGCTATATAGTCAAGATATATATATATATATATATATATATTATTTTATGGTGTTAGGTTAGAAAACATGAAATATGGAAAAGATAAAACATGCGGAAGCGTTTAAGATTCTCTGAAAGTGGTGACCACTTGGTTAAAACAGTACGTGCTAAGGTGGCATTCACGCGTGTGGAGTTGACCACCACCATCATCTTCATCTTCTTATTAATATATATATATATATATATATATGTATGGAGAGAGAGAGAGAGAGAGAAAAATCAAAGGTTTCCGTGCTGAAAAGGAAACATATAAAAAGATAGATATAGTTTAATATCAAAGAGAATGATAACTTGGAGAATGAATGGCACTGAAACCCATGGTCCATATTCTTCATTGGTTTGGTCAATCAGTGTGTCACTTCGAAAAGTCAAACTCGGTGTCTCACCAGTGTTCGCCGCCTATGACAATCCTCTCTCTCTCTCTCTCTCTCACTCACTCTGAGTCAATGGCCACTTCCATTGCATCCTTAGCTTTTTATCACAACCACACATATGATGTTGTCTCAGTGACACAATCCTGGGCTTAATTTGGACAAAGAGATGCTTGTCATCTCAGTTATATTCACGAGCGTGTTTGGTGTTCACATCAGCATTCATTTAATTAGAAATTTAGAACAATCTTTTTATTTTCATATATTGACTCTTCTTCACTGTTTTTATCACCCTCAAACTGGCTCTCAAGATCATCCATGGGTGTATATATACATAGCGATCTCCCAACTTCTAAGGAGAGTTCGGATATATGATTTTTTTTATGTGGATAAATTATAATTTATTAAAAATAAAAATAAAAATAAAATATATAGAATAAAATTTATTGAAAAAGTACAAGAATCCACTAGGTCTGAAAACATACGATCAGACAACAAAACTTAAATAAAGGATAAAAGTCAGAAATACAACCGAGCTAAATAAAAGAACTAAAATCTTTTAACAGAGTGAAGTGTCTCTCCTATTCGGGTGTGATGAGCGCAACAAGCTTATGTGTTAGTACTCGAGTCTGGAACTTGTGTGTCGGGGTCACGCTCGACTTTGGTTCTTTTGTCATCATCTTTACCCCACATGATATATATTTTTTTTTCTATGAAATGATATTCTTGAATATTTATTTTGAATAAAATTAGATACTCCATATCTTATAATGAGAAACATCATTTTTATTCTCAACTTATTATTTTATTCCTTCATCCCAGAAAAAAGAAACCCTTGTTAAAAAATAATTTTACCTCATTGGAGAAAGATAATGAACTTATAAATTAAATCTCTCATTTTTTTAACTCCATTGCTATATATCTTTGATTTATAATATAACATGTATTATAATTATAAACTATGGTGAATAATTTATATTATTTAAAATATTTTGACGTGTTATGAGAAATGAGAAACCACATGTTCTAAATGTACTTTGACTACATGAGGAAAACACAGTTTCTAAAAGCTAGATAGCCTCAAATGGTGGCAAAGTTGGGTGATGACAACTAAATCCACAAGCTTTAAAGCTTGTCAACTATATACTCGCATCTAATCATCATCACATAATAAAACAATGACCACCTTGAAGCATATTTATCCTTTAATTACTTCTCTCTATTCAAACCCTTTTTATGTTTCCAAATTGCAATGTGATTCAAACTTAAGGCTAATATATATTTCAACATTTATTTAATTCTCTAGTCTCTCTTAATGCTCACCAACCCTTTCAAATCTACTTGAAGATGAAAGTTTGATTCCAAGATATACTCTTCTTTTAATTGACTCCTCTCATCTCCCAGGAGTTGAAAATTTTTTGGCCATGCTTCCAAAGCTTAAAGTAAAGAGACTTTTCTACATTCACTTTGAGAATTCTAAATTTCATAATGATTGAGTCACTAGATATATATGTGACACACATGCAATGAGGAGTTGACACATCCCAATGACTTAGAGTTGATTTATGTACTCTTGTGGTCCTCATGGACATGAAATAAATATGGGTCACCTCTTGTCTTCCTCTTGTCTTTATCTCTATTTACCCTTTCACTTGAAGAGATTAATCTTGACCAATCTTTAATTCAATCAATAAACAGGAAAAAAAATTTCAACCTAACCACCAATAGAAATTAACTTAAACATTTCAAGCGGCTTTCTTAATTAATCTAATAATTCTCCAACTCATATTAGTATTTTTTCTTAAACTTCTTTTAAACTTTCCTTAAGTATATTATAAGTTGAAATATGAAGTTTGAAAACATATGGCTTTATTGGCTTTAAATTGGAATTATTTGGGAAGTGGGTCAGTATGTCTCATGATGGTGAGAGGAGAGACTTTGAAGGATGGGTTGGACCTACATCTACTACTCATATTTCCTTTCCTCTTTGCCATCATGTCTCTTGGAACAACAAGATGATACCTTATTTCATAAATACACTTATATTGTCCCCACTCCTCCTCCTTCAGTACATTTCCCTTACAAGTTTTCAAGAATTAAAGAATGCTTTACTTTAAAGCTTAAGAATAATAAGAATACCATTCATTAATTCATTCAGTACTCCTCTCATTCAATTCATTAAGTTGGTCCAGCCTTATGAAATAACATTCTTGAACTAGTGATATGGATAATTATAGGAACTCAATGTCCACAAATCAAGAGTTGAGAAGCTTCATGCTTTGTGTGAATGAAACATTAAATCCACTATAAAAAGAAGAGGACATGATGTGTTCTTAATTGTTATTATTACACTACTACATGCATGCTTGAGGGTCTTGTGGGGCAAGAAGAAGTCCTTCTTGTGTGTAAGAAAACATAATCAAATTCCATCCCAGGCTAGAAAAGATGAAACCTTAAGTGGCATCAAAGAAACATGCCAAGAATGAAAAACACACATATATATATATATAAACTAAGATGGCCATGGTTCAAGCACCTTAAAGAAGTCTTTGGAATGTTTTTTTTATTCATTAATATTTGTTTTGCATAAGGAAAATTAATGAAAAGAAAGTTAGTAGCATATCACTGTTTGTGACATGTAATCCATGGACTGAGATGGTGAGCATGTTGCCTTCCGCCGCATATTCAGTGCAAAACCACCCAAAAAACTAATGGATTGAGACTACCAAATCTATTGCATCTTTAATTGTGTATGATCTAAAACTAAACTATTTCATTATGACATCACCATTGATCAAGACAAAACCATAATGCATGCAAGACAGTATTAGTTAGTACATGAGTAACCTAATCTTGTAAGCACTCTTGACTTTCATGGTTGAGTCTAAAGATATACATGTTCAACAGGGTTCTAGTTTTCTTTAATCCAAGGTAACATCATCTTTCATAAATATATATTCTATCTCCCCCACCTTCTTTTGATGTCATTTTAGATCATCTCTACCCCTTGTTAAATATCTCTTTGCCATCTTGTTCAAAAAAAAAAAAAAAAATCTCTTTGCCATACTATATATATATATATATAAAATTCTATTAATGATTTTTCTTGGGAGCATCTAGGTCCACTAAAAGAAGGATGCAAAGAATCTCAACACCCTGTAGATGTCCAATCTTTTGCAATGGGACATTTGACACAAGTGAATGGCCCTGTTTCATCAAATTGTCATAATCTCTGCTGACTTTTGGAGGATTAGAAGCCTTTAACTTTTCCTTATTTTTTTTTCTCAGTCAGAATATATGCTTCATGTGTTTGTTTGGTCACATGTGTCCTTTAAAGCTTTCTTCTGTTCATGACCTGTGAAATTTCAATGAAAGGAATAGGTGGTGATGCCAGGAAAGAAAAGATACTTTTAACTTTGACAAATGACATAGATTTTTTTCAAGCTTCATATCTTGATATTAGATTTGTAAACGTTTTGGACAACTTAAGTTTTGTTAATGACATACACAGGGTTGGTACATGTAACAATCAACCTCGGTAGATTGACAGAGAACAGACGACCTTAGATTGTCGCACTTATAATTGTATACTTGTTACTTGTGGTTCTTCAAATGAATGAATTTGTCTAAACATTATGATCTCTTAACTCGGCGCCAACAGAGTCATGCATGGCTTCCTCGGCTTCTTCGTGGTAATAGTTCCTGAAAATCAGGAAGAATAAAACATCATATTGTTGGTGTGATCTGAAAAATAGTTAAGCATGGCTCAGTCTAGAAGACACACAACAGTTACATGCATACTGGGTTCTTGGGATACCAATCTTTCATCGTTTGATTTAAAAACAACCAAGCTGCATGCCACTCTGTTTTTGAATTCTAGGACATGATTATATCAAATCTTGCTATCAATACTAATTTAAGATTTTTGAGTTAATTACATGAATATTATAAACTTTATAGATATTGAAATAGCATCAAGATGTACAAAAGATTATACATTTTATAGAAGCGAGTTCTTATGTAGTTAGTTATCTATTGAACTTTTATCTAGTGTTAGGTGAAACTAAATAATAGCCTAATCCTTGAAATGGTACTGTCAGAGAAATTCAAAATATAGAATGCTGATATTTGGCAGATAATAAAAGATAGAGGACCAACCTTTAGTGTGTATTAAAAGGATGGCTATCATAGCTAAAACTGATGCACTGCGTTACTGGAAAACCGTATTTTGCTGAGCCTGCTATGAATCCAGCGTTTGTTTCACATATCGCAGCGCTGATCGTAACATTGCTCTAGCTTTCCTATCAGGTGTGCACCCAGATAAGATCATTTCCTCATATACAGCAGGAACCTGTTGATAATGTGAAGGTAAATTTTCAAACAATATTCTGATAAACCTCACAATTGTCAACTCCAAGATGATGTCAGATGAAATGTAAGCAACTTAGCAAATTAAAGGAAGCACTAGAATAATTTATAAAGTAATCTCAAACTAAATATGGCAATAGGGCCAGTTCTCCATGAATACTAATAATCTTAATGCTTATGTCCTGTTTTTATAGGAGTAATAGTTGTATAACACTACTTAGCAATCAGTAGTCATCAACTCAATACTGCTAGTGGCTACTACAGCACTCGTGTCTAAATGCCATGACTAATATTTTGTAATTACTGGCATTGCAATCAATATTAACTATCTATATATAGTGAGTATTACCACTGAACCACCATGGTATTTCCACAACTAAATGGCTCGTAATGCCAATTGTCATCCATTACCATGACTACATATCACCGCCGCAGAACATATGCTTCTGCTAGTTTCCTAACAGGAATGGATGGACAAGCTGATTGAGATGTGGTGTCCAGTCCATGGAACTTCAAAAAGCCTTTAAACATAATTCAGATATTATTTGTAAATAGATCAATTGTTAAGAAATACATATTTAGTTAAAATGTAGATTTATGCACTAGAAGAGGATTTGAGGAATTTTGAGTGCCATATGATCCTTTTGCATTACTAAGGTGCTGAATTACTACCAGAATACTCTACAGTCTGGAAAATCTAGGTAAAATAGACAAGCCAGCTTGTGAGCAGAGCATATTCAGTTCAATTAAATGTGATACCCCAACCCAGATTCTGATTAGGATTATGATTATGTATAAGAGAGAATCAAATAATTGCACATTGAGGAGGGGAGAGAATGATTGTATGCTTACATGTGTATATATATGTATAAATATGACTTGAACCCAAAAATGTGAGGCATCTTTTTAGGACAATACTATGAGGTGGTTCAGACAGGTTTCTACAGGAGAAGTCCATTATTTTGTCAATTAATTTGAGATCTGGTCAGATAAATATTCTACTCAAATTGGCTGAATTTTAGCTTCAAAATAAAACAACATTGTAAATAATTCAATCATATACCAAGTTTTGGCTATGATACAGTCATGAGTAATTTATTTCTAAATTCTTTGTTCCGTCCAAATTTAAAACAGTTCTTTGGCATAAGTTTGAGACAGTGTTGAACCAAGCCAATTCTGATTGGCCTTGAGTGAACCCAATCAGAGATCTAGCATGTTATCCAATCTCAAAACTAATTCAAGGTTCAGCATGCTCAGACTCCAATCACTCGCATACTCTATCTCTTAATATACCAGGTAAGAATACCCCAGGAGACCATATAAGAATGACTCCCCTCATACAGGATTTTTCAAGCAGACAAGATGCATAGCACCTAACCATCGCATTGTTTTATTGGGCTAAACAATAACCCTTTTCCTCTAAAATCTAGATAGTCTCTTGGAAGCACACATTCTCTCAATCCTCCCAAGAGTCATGTTTCATAAATCTCCAAACACATGTCAGAAAGCCATGAAATGTTATGATTCTTCCAAAGTGTGAGAGTGGCATAACGCTTGAAACAATGCAATGAGAGCATGGTTTCCTAAACAACCATAGATATGTCTGTGGTTATATTTATTGCAACATCATTAACCACAGTCTAATGCAATACTTTGGATGAATGATTTCAGAGTCCAGATTGCATTCTAGTATCTACAAGAGCAGAATAAGAGAAATTACCTTTTCATACTTCTCCACACGAATTAAAGCTTTCATAAGGGTTGTATAGGTCACAACATCCGGTTTGACATCCTACAATCAAATTAACTGGCAACGTCAATAAAATCTCAAACTCTGAAGGAATCCAAGGCTACAGCTTTTTAGAAGGGAGAACATAAGGTTTATTTTGATATAAAGAAAAAACTAACACTACAAAAATATGCTACAATGAAACAAGGTGCCTGCGCTCACATTTTCTCTCATGAAATCCAATACAGCAAATGCTTCAGCGTCTCTACGGTCCTCACCAAATGCATTGATTAAAGAGTTGAACACCAAAACACTGGGTTTTATACCATCTCCTCTCATGACCCTGAATACATTTATGGCTTGATCTGACAGACCCTGCAAAGAAATAGTTCCATGTAACATAAGAAACTATGTAAAACACCATGAAAAGCTGTTTAAAGAAGCCACAGGATCATGTATACCTTCTGTGCATATGCATTGACCAAAGCATGGTACATGGTAGGAGAAGGTTTCATTCCTCCACTTCTCATTTCCTCTAAACACTGTATGGCTTCCTTAAACCTCCCTGACTTGCCATAAACATCCACAAGTGTAGTGTAAGTCACCACGTTCAGCATTAACCGCTGCTCTTTCAATCTCTGCAACAACTCCTCCAGCTCTTCCCATTTCTCTTGCTCCCCCAACGAATTGATCATGATATTGAAAGTTGTTATGCATGGTGTGCAACCACTCGTCTGCATGTCCTCAAACAGTTCCATAGCCTTATCATGCCTGCCCGCCTTACAGTGCCCATCGATCAAAGTATTCCAAGTGACCACATCCGGCTCAATGCCATCCGCTCTCATTTGATTGAAAGCATCCATGGCGTGATGAAGACAATTATACTTACCAAACATATCAATCATCACATTGTAGAAATGCCGGTCCGGGCGAATGCCATTGCTCTTCATCTCCTTCAACACAGAGAAGGACTTCTGCCAATCTCCTCTATCACGAAAACTCGCAAGGATCCTTCCAAACACGTATGAATTCGGCTTCACCTCGTTCATTTCCATTTCTTTCATCAAGATTCTCGCGCTCTCCCACCTCCCTGCTTGTGTGTACGCATCAATAAGCAAACTATAAGTGCGCTCATCCGGGGAGACACCATTCCTGGTCATTTCGTCGAACATCAGCTCGGCGTCCTGCAAAGCCCCGGCTTTGACATAAGCTTTGAGGAGGGCATTGTAGGCGCGGGTGCGAGGGGCGAGGTTGTGAAGGTGGAGCTCGGAAAAGAGAGCCTCGGCCTCGAGAGTGCGAGCGGCGGACGCGAGGGAGGAAATGAGGGCGACAAGTGTGGCGGCACGCGGGGTGAGGCCGGCGGCCTGGGAAGAGGCAAGGAGGGAGAGGGCAGCATCAGGATCGCCGGCGCGGGCGAATGCGGTGATGAAGTCGTTGGCGAGAGCAGCGTCCGGCTCGGCGGAGGTCGAGAGGAAGTCATGGAAGATGCGGTGGATGAGGGAGGGGTCAGGGGGGAGGTGGGCAGGGAGTGAGCGAAGGAGGAGAGAGTATGAGACGGGGTCGGGAAGAAGGGAGAGAGAGCGCATGCGGGAGAGGAGGCGGAGGGCGGAGGGAATATCACGGGCGCGGACAGAGGAGGAGATAAGAGCGTTGAAGATGAGGGGAGAGGAGGGATTGGCGAGGGGGAGGAGAGAGGGGAGGAGGGAGGAGGGGAGGGAGTGGATGAGGATGGAGTAGAGGAGGTCGAGGGAGAAGCAGAGGCGGTGGCGGTGGAGCCAGGGGACAAGGGCAGCGGCGGAGGGAAGCGTGGAGGGGTCGGAGGCGAGGGATTTGAGGAGGGAGTGCCAGAGAGGGGCGGGAACGGCGCGGTAGGATTCGGCGAGGCGGAGCTCGGTGGGGTCGAGATGGGAGGGAGGGGAGGGGTCGGGAGGAGGAGGAGGGCGAGAGGGTTGAGTGGAGAGGAAGTGGAGGAGGGGGCCGAAGTCGTAGCGGCGTGAGGAGGGGAGAGGGTCGGAGATGGAGGTGGTGGCAGAGATGGCCGGAAGGTGGTGGTGGCGGGAACGGGTGGAGATGATGGTGGCGGGAGTGAATGGTGGAGAAGGAGGAGGAGGGAGAAGGAACATGCTTGGGTTTTTCACAAAGCTGAGATTTTTTTTGTTTTGTGATTTTGGGCACTCCAAACTGTGATTGAGGAGGGAAGGGCTACGTTATCTCCCTCAACCTTTTTTTTTTTTTTTTAATTACTATTTTATTTATTTTTTTCAATTTTTATTTTTATTATTAAATTTTATTATTTTTTTTATCTGGGACATGTACAAATGTAAAATTATTATTTTAACATATTTGTATTCTCATTTTGCATAAATTAAAATTAAAATTTGTTTTGGTAAAAGCATAAACATCAAGTTTGTAAAAATTGGACCGGACTGGCCGGTTCAACCGGTTGAACCGGGAACCGGCCAATAAACCGGTCCAGTTAAGCATATAAAACACTAAATAACCGGACCGGCCGGTTAATGTATTTTTTTTAATTTTTAAAGTTAAATATGTTCCAAAACGCAAAAAGCAAGATATTATATACTTGTTTTTTATTATATTCTTTATTTTTTATTGTTTTTTTTGTTGTTATTGTATACTTATATTTTATTTAATTATTTATTTTTGAATATTTTTTTATATAGTTGTATCCTTGTATATTTGTACTTTGTGACCTTATAGACTTGTCTTGAGTCTTGTAGACTTGTAGTTTTATATTTGTATTTTAAAAATAAAATTCGTTTCTAATAGGGATTATGACTTGTGAGCTAGTAAAAATAATAAAATTTTAATTTTGCAGTTATATTTATTAAATTTCTATTTTTCCCCATTTTTATGATTTTTTGGGATTTTTTTATAATTTTTTGAACTTTTCTTTCTTTCTTGAAATTTTATTTATTTAAAAAAATTAAAAAAAACATAAAATCGTTGAACCGGCAGGTCGAACCGGTTGGACCTGTTGAACCGCGAACCGGTTGGTCAATCGGTTCACCCACCGGTCCGGTTTTTAAATCCTTGATAAACATCATACTAATAAACCAAGTGATTATTAAATTTTTATATTATTTTTTTTAAAAAAAAATTCTTAACCTTCTAGCTTGTACTTGGTGAATCATTAAACTCAAACTTTTTTTATTATTTTAGTTTATTTTTTAATAAAAAATAAATTAATCACTCCAAATTTATTAGAAAATCGCCCATATCTAACCATTTAATTAGATAGCCCATTTTCTTTTCAATGAACCAGCAGCTTTTAACTATTTTTATTTAAAAAAAAAAACTACCCAATAAAAAGAATGTGAGAACGGCAAAATAACCTCTAATTTTTTTTATTTTTTATTTTTTTGAAAAAAATAGATAAACTGTCAATTAATTGTAAAATAGATAAACCAAGTATAACAAGACTAAAAGGAGATAGATAAATAGGAAAACAACGAAGATAAGCGGTAAGATCACCAAAAGTCAAGCACGCCTAAAGGGTAAAACAGAAATAGCAAAAATAACTGCTAAAAGGGAAACAACGAGTTGCATTATCCACAAACTGGATGATGCATGATGGAGTTGATTAGTCTAAAGGGGCACCATCAAAGGGAGAGACATCTAGCTCTCTTGTTAGAGCTGGTTGTTTAGAAGGGTCAAGAACCCTATGATTCATGAAAACAAGTCTGCGCTTGATCTTAGAGATAGACTCCTTGAGCTGTGATCTATTCGAGTTAGGAGCTACAATAAAGCAAGCAATGAGCATGTGGTCAATTTTACAAATAATAGAGAGCTCATCTAAAGATTCAAATGTAAAAATGTGTCTATTGTGTTGAGTCCAGATTACTCAATAGATGGCCCTAATAAGGAGAAAACTCATGGGTTTAGAATTAAAAGCCTCTTTCAACCCCCCCCCCCCCCCCCACCACAATGAGGTCCAAGCCTCCAACATAGTGTTAGGAATCACTGCGCAAAAATCCTAATAGAAAATGGACAAATCAATAAGAGATAGATTGTCTATTCCTCAGCAGCATTGCAAAGAACGCATGTGCACTAGTGGAGATTCTATTATAAAAAAAATATTCGCTCATGGGGTATTAACACAGCCATATTATCAAAATGGAGATTAAATGTTTTTAGTCACCTCTTTGTTACTGGGACTATTAGTTGTTGATTTTGTAGTGGCACTCACCTATCAGATTAAGATAAAGTTATATAAAAAATTGATGATCTTATATTTGCTTGTCCGTATGAAAAATTGGAAGTGTTTGAATTTTGTATGTTCTCTTATGTGTAAGTTCTTTTTGTAGTGGTTTTATTATATATTCTCGGTATTCTTTTATTATACTACAAGTCTACAATGACTTGAAAGTATATATATGTCTCAATTGGAAAAAACTAAAATTTGAAATACTCTTGGCCATTAAGAGCAAACAAAAGGGTTGGAAACCATTTTTTTTTCTTAAATTCACTTATAAAATTTAAAATAAAAAAGCTAGATACTAGTCGGATCCGGATGAATCCGTAACCCGATAACCATTTTAGCGACACCCATTCGTTTTCAGGGTTCTCTCGCAGCTGAAATCAAGTGGGTTCCAACTTTTAGCCTGATTTTAGTTCATTTCTTCGATATTTTGTGCTACTTCAGGTGAAAACCCCCTTTAAAAATCTCACCCTTTTATGTTGATGTTTTGTAGTAATTGCCTTTCATTACTGGATCTCAGAAAGCTCTTTTGAACTTGTTGAATGAGAAAGATCTTTTAATTTTCTCATGGCTGTCTTCTGTGAAAATGAGATGGGTTTGTTTGAGACGACCTTAAAAATATAATCTTGTTGATGATATGTTGCTAAAAAAATCACGCCTTTATTGCTTTGCCTTTTAGAGAAGTTGCTACTTTTCCTCTGTTCTTAGGTCAGTCCACCTCTGGTGACAGGCCTTCCCCGATTCTCTTTGTTCCCTCTCTGTATTTCTGTTCCTCTTTTTTAATATATCATGGTTTATCCACTTTTTTCGAAAAAAAGAAGTTACTACTTTTTTTTATGGGATTTCTTTTTTGATTTATTATACACTGAGGAAGGTGATGATTGAGTTCTTTGTTCAGCGCTGGTTTTGCAATATCCATAGATTTCATATTTTTGAGTGATTTTTTTATCCTTTTAATGGTAGAAGCTTTTTTCTATACTGAGAAGCCAGAAAAAGAATCCTGATTTACTTGAATTGACAATTAGAATGAATATACTATAGATGATCTTTCTCTGCTTCCGGAAGCAATACCAAACTGCTCTAACGACCAGGGTGACATTTGGATAGCCCCAGCGGACAGGGAACACAGCATCTTTAATGCCTTACCTATCGATCTTCCCACAATTTCTGATAATGAAGGTCGTATGTTAATTGGTGAAGTTACTTGAGAGGAGGTTTATTAGGTTATCCTTGAGCTCCCAACAGGTAAGTTTTATCATGCTTTAACGCTGACCAACAGGTTCGTCAGGGTGACCCCCTCTCTTCATGCCTTTTCATTCTAGTTTCTCAAATCTTAACTTCAATGTTAAACTATGGCCTTCATTACGGCAAGATTCCTGGCTTCAATCAGCACCTGAGACTCAATTTTAACCACCTAATGTACGATGATTATCTTGTTCTGATTATGCATGCACCTAGATCTGCAGTGAGGAATATCAACCTTTGCCTCTCCATATATTCAAAGTTAACAGGTTAGCACCCTAACCTTTCCAAGTCTCAGATCTTCTTTCCTTCTTGGTTTAATAAACACATTTCTAAAAGTATTTGCTCCATTATTAAACTCAAGCCTGCCTCCTTCCCTTTCATTTACTTAGGTATTTTAATCTCACCAAAAAGGCTAGCCGTCGCCTCCTTTAAACCCATGGATGATAGAATTTCTCATACTTGTCCCAGATAGGCAAATTTTAAACTTTCTCCTACAGCCAAAACTGTTTTGATCAATTCTTCCCTTTTGTCTATCCCAACGCACACCCTTTTAGTTTATCTTATTCCAGAGACCATTCCTTCTGATATCACTAAAGTTGTGAGGATTTTCTTTTGGAACAAAGACAACAATGGAAAGGGCATCCACTATGTAACTTGGAGATGTATTACTAACGGTAAGACTGAGGGCGGCCTTGGTGTTAGAAACCTTGCTTTAGATAAACATTCCCTCATGGCAAAAGATATTTTCAAATACCTAAATCATGGGGATGAAATTTGGGTTAATATCCTTAATGATGAGTATGGGAAAATAAATTTCTGGAGAGAGCCTGTGCCTTCTAGGTGTTCTTGGTTTTTCCGGGGCCTATGCAATTCAGCTTATCACCTAAAACATTTTTTCTGGATTAATACTATCAATCCAATTCAAACCTCCTTTCTATTAGACCCTTTGTCTTTTGACATCCCAATTGCTTATATGCCTACTTTTCTTAACATGTCAGTGGATCATGGTCAAATTAACATTTTTGAGTTGATTAATAACAATAGCTGGGATGTCAACAAGTTGGAGCACTTGTTTGGCACGAATTATGATCCAATTATAAATAGTTTGGGCAATATTGATAATCATGACTACAATTTCTGGGTCTGGAGACCTAACACACATTGTCACAGGATTACAATAGCAGTTTACCATCACCTGAACTATAATTTGACTTAATCCGAGTCCTGGAAAGGCTGGAAGAAACTTTGGAAAATGAATGTTGCTCCTTGGGTGAAGCATTTTATTTGGATGGTTTTTCTAGGCAGATTTTGAACAACTGAGTACCACTACCAGTTAAATTTAGGCCCTGATAACCCTTGCATTCTCTATGTCCTTAACAATGAAAGAATTGATCACTTATTTACTCAGTGCCCTAAAACTCAATTAGTTTGGAGACAACTCAGTGTTAAAGTTGATACGATTTTGACTTTCACTGATGGGTTTTGCTCTGGCTTTTGGCTTTTTTATCCAAATTATTCAAAGTATGTTATCTCAGTTATTTTTGCAAGGGTTTGGTTCATTTAGAAGACTCGTTGCAATGAGATTTTCAAAGGCATTCAACCTAACTACAATGCAATCATTTATAGAGCCATTGCTCATGCTAATGAGTTTACCATGCAAAGTTTGAATCTTTTCGGCAGGAAACTGATCCTCAACAATTTTTCTAAAGCTGCTGGAAATTTCATCTTTATCTACATGAATCAGAGTCCTCACAAACGAGTAAGTTTGGTCAATTTTTTCTTGGCTGATGCTAATTATGCTATATTGCTTGCAGGTTGTGCCCACTTCCCCACTGATACGAGCTCCAATGAAGACCTTATAGCCATGAGCATCGCTTTTCAAGCTGCTCTGGATCACCAGGCAAACATCCATCACTTTTTCATTATCAATATAGCCTCTTGAGATATCATAAGCAGTGTCAGTCCAACTGTCAGCTTGCGTCAAAAAAAGCAAATTTTACACGTTCAATCTCTTCTGGAAGTGTTAAATCGCCCTCACATCCACATTATCCTCATAAATTGGATGACACCAGCTTTCAAGCTTCTAGTGCATGGCGCTAGGCAACAAAGAATCCATCTTTTTCTTATCGGTCGTGACCTCCCCCGCTGGATTATGAAAGATTTTATTCAGGACATGTTTTGCTTTAATTAGATCTTTTTTTTCTTTTTCTTGTGTGTTTGCCGCTTCTTGTTGTATTTGCTGCTTTATGTTATGTTTGTTGGCGTCCCTTTATCAGTTTCAATAAAATAGCCTTGTTTGGGTTCTTTTCAAAAAAAAAAAAAAAAAAAAAAAAAACGGCCAAGATGACATTAACACCTAGACACTGGATAAAAGTGGTACCTTCACAATCAAATCATTTTACAAGTTTCTAATAGATGGCAGCACATGTAACCTATTATACCTCAAAATTTGGAAAATTCGATGCTCAAGCAAAATCTCATTATTCTGTTGGCTAGCGTGGGATGATAAAATTCTTACCCTTTCAATCCTTTTCAAGAAAGGATGTAACTTCCAAACTGCCACAGATACATCCGTCCTTTGTCACAAAGCCTCTGAAACAATGGAACACCTATTTCATGACTGTGAATTCTCAGAGCGAATTTGGTCCTTTTTCAAACAAATATTCGATTTACATTCATCCCCTCCAACCATTTCTTCGATTTGGACCACCTAGTTACCATCTCTTAATTCCCGACTACGGATCCTATGGGACCTCAGCACAAGAGCCATAATGTGGGATATATGGCTGGAGCGAAATAATCTCATCTTTCAATTACTTGCTCTACCTTATTATATGTGATTATTAAAGTGCTAATATGCTTTTTTTCTTGGTTTCCCGCAATTGCAGTTCCTCAATGTTAATCCCCCAACGAAGCTTCTCAGAGAATAAAACGCTCTCTCAATTTCCTGAGCGCAAGAGTTTCAGACCATCCCGGCGATATAGATCATATCCTAATTTCGGATACCACCGCGAAACCATCGGCTAAGGAGTGATCCACTCCTCCCCATCTTCTTTTGATAGCTGGTGAAGACCTTTGACACCTTCTAGCAATCTTCATCTTTCCAGTTGTAGCGTCCTCCTCTTTGTTTTTGCTTTATTTAGTTTGGATTCAACCTACTTGCTTTGGAAGTGCATCATTTCTGGTGATAATTTTCTAGTTTGTTTGGATCCAAGTTGTACTTCTTTTTCTGCTTTCAATGTCTGTTCCTTACTTGTACTTGTTCCTTTTATTTGAATAAATTTATCCACTTTTATCAATATATATATATATAATGTGTCTAATATCTCAATAACCTCTAGAAATTTGAAATTTTGAAGATTTATATAATTCAATTAATTCTTCAACTACTTTTCCTGCTCTGATTAGAGTATCCAGCGTAAGGTTGTAGCTCTGAGGGATCACAATCCTCAACAGCGGCTGATGGAGAAAAGCTCATTTTTAACCTCATATTGGGGTTTTTATGCTCACTGCTATTTAATTCAGTAAATTTGATTAATGTTTTGGATTTGTTATTTGGTCAACACAACCATGCTAATCACCCAATAATAGTAGAGACCTTGTACTTATTCTCTAGAATATGTTATTCTGATATCGTAGTCATGATGATGCAATCATCTGTTGGAAAAGCTTTATTTGTTCTAATATTTCTCTTGGATAGATACTTTATTCCTTATGTTTCCACTGGTTTCTATTTGTAATTTCTTTCAATTTCCCTCATGCTATTGGACTCAGACTTCTCCTTGGTGGCACTACATTTCTTTGAGTCTTCAAATTCAAGTAATTTTCAACCAGTTGTTATGATGATATATCTTACAATATATTCCTTCCATGCTAAATTAGTTTTTCCTAGACAACATCTCTTTGTTCAATGCAAGAAGAGTGGATCTAATCAGTGTGGTAAGAGCATAAGACCAGGTTAAGTTTTCTTGAATCTGTGTATGAGCAAACCCCCACAAGCTGGCTAGCTATTTTCCAGAAGAACCCAGGCTTTTCTATCTCTTGAAGAAAGAGAAGGCCTTGACAATATCCTTATCATTCAATCTTGTCTTTTTTGTTCTGCAGTTTCTATGAATTTGTGATGCTGAATGCTTAATTTGGTTGGCAATGAGATCCAAAGTGTCTTTTGGTTAGTATATAAGTTGAAGGGAACCTCATTGTTTACGTTTAAGAACATAATGCTACTCTCTTATATGAAGTGCTTATTATTGGAGTTGCTGTGACAATGATGATATCTGCCCAACAATTCTTGCAAATCCTGTACTTTTATACACATTAATTTTGTTTTCTTTGGTTATTTTGGAGGACTAAAGGGGAACGAGGTATATGATCTGTCACATGCTCAAGTATGTCCATCTGCTAAATTCGGACTTGTACTTAAATCACCGAGTGAATATGCTACTTTGTTTATGACTTGGTACAGGTGCTCCACTCCAGATGAGAAGAACATGATTGCTGACATAATAGCAAATTAACAATGGTTATTTATCAAGATGCAGCAATTTAAGTTGAGATAAACATCAGTGTTTGTTTCAGTAATGAGGCTCACTGATTTTCATTTCTTATCAATCTTCAGGCCACACAAGTATTCCACTTCAAGTGGTGAGGATGCTAAGCATGTGAGCATGTGAAAATGAGATCCATCCTGTTGAATAATCCCGTTAGGAATCATCAGTGTGACACGCTGGTGACGAATGCTCTGTTCTCTCAAACTGTTCCCCATTCACTCCATAGCTTTTAGAGGCAAAGAGCAATACCTCATTTCTAAATGTGCATTTGATACAGATGTTATGTCACTGATGAACAACCATACGTTGTAGCTCACTTGAATTCAATGTCTGGTTACAATTAAGGGGCATGATCTGTATACTCAGAGCACAATGACAAGTAATATACACTGAATTGACAATTGAGATAATGAGATGCAGTTTTCAATCCGATCAAATGTTAAACATGCAAAACTGAAGGGGAGTTTGCATGTGCTGAAATTTTCTTGTAATGAGGTGTATCAACTTATGATCTTGCTCCATCAATCTATTTGTAACCTATCTTGTTGGTTGTAGACTTTTTGATTGTACAAAAATTTTAATTGTTCTGTTGAAAGACTATGAAGGAAAGTATGTTCCATCTTCTTGAATTGAAACATGCATCTTCATTTTCTTTATGGGCCAAGAAGAGCTTGAGAAGCAATAATGCAATCTTTAACTTAAGTTTAAACAAGAGATTGATTATTCAATTGAGTCTATATATTTTTGGGCTTTTGGCCACTCATGAACTCAAAAGGAACCAGGTGCCCCTTGGTGTCCTTATCCAGATGACTTTATAGTATTTGTGTCCTTATTCATGAAGAGTTCTCAATGACAAGGAGACAGGGCAATGTGTAGGCTCTCATTTCTAATTGGAATCAAGAGCACTTGAACAAAGACTCAAAACAATGTTCCACAGGAGGCATGCAAATACTCATGAAAGCTTACAAGCCTGACCACACTTGCTTGCAGTTACATTAACAAGACCACTGAGAGCTAAGAAACTAAGAAGGATGTCTTTAAAACTAGGAAGGCATGGGGTACATGCCTTTATGTGCCCTCCACGCCTAACCCTAAATAGGAGTATCATAGTTTGTATGCAAAAGGTATATTACTACTCCAAAGACACAATTATAAGGCTGAAGAACAGGTAGACAAAGGCACAGCTAAGCTCTTCTGAAGGGTGGGGGGGCCTGCCCATGCATCCAAGAAACCCTAGGGCCTTTGACAAACATATCACCACTCCCAACTCTCAACTCAAAAATAATCCATGAAATCCAATCTTAGAGCACTAGCCAGACAAAAGCCATCCACTGAGAGACCATGGTCCACACACACTCTCTCTCTCTTTTTAAGTCTTCTGACTCTTCTCCTCTAACTTACTGTTGCTGTTGCACTATGTGATCATCATATAAAGTCTCTAGTGTAGCAATATGTATAGCATAATAATATATTAAACCCTATTCTCACTTTTTGCTAGCTCTAGGTTTGTTTTTTTTTTTTTTCCTTTTTTTCTATATATCTTCATACTGGTCACGTTGGCCTTGTCTCATTGCTCCCCAGTTCAACCAACATATAGAAGATAAGTATCAGTAGTTAGCCTCTAACTTTCTGAATCACTGTGGGGAAGACAAGAAGACACAATACTCTTTGAAATGGAATCTAGGGTTTAGTGAATGTGAGTTGACTAATGAGGAAGCTTTTAAGCTGCTACTCAATGTCAATGGAAGTGCAAAACCCTAAACAGAAACAATCACCTTTACTGAAAAAGTTTTCCATAGCTAACACCAGCTGTCAACTTTTGATGCACCTTATCCCTTCCTCATCACCTGCCTAAAGTGCATGTTATTGATCATTAGAAGTGTTGTGTGAGAGACCGACCCACCTCAGTGAGACCCGGAACAGAACTCATCACAAGCCAGGTATTGTTTTGCTTAGCCGCACAATAGTTCGCACTCCCTCGGAGTCGAACCCGCGACCTAAGCCTTTTTGTCTCACTTAAAGTGAGCGCCTCTCACCAATTGATCCGTAGATCAATTGGTGAGAGGCGCTCACTTTAAGTGAGACAAAAAGGCTTAGGTCGCGGGTTCGACTCCGAGGGAGTGCGAACTATTGTGCGGCTAAGCAAAACAATACCTGGCTTGTGATGAGTTCTGTTCCGGGTCTCACTGAGGTGGGTCGGTCTCTCACAAAAAAAGGCGCAGATCAATTGGTGAGAGGCGCTCACTTTAAGTGAGACAAAAGGCTTAGGTCGCGGGTTCGACTCCGAGGGAGTGCGAACTATTGTGCGGCTAAGCAAAACAATACCTGGCTTGTGATGAGTTCTGTTCCGGGTCTCACTGAGGTGGGCCGGTCTCTCACAAAAAAGGCGCCTTTTTTGTGAGAGACCGACCCACCTCAGTGAGACCCGGAACAGAACTCATCACAAGCCAGGTATTGTTTTGCTTAGCCGCACAATAGTTCGCACTCCCTCGGAGTCGAACCCGCGACCTAAGCCTTTTGTCTCACTTAAAGTGAGCGCCTCTCACCAATTGATCCGTAGATCAATTGGTGAGAGGCGCTCACTTTAAGTGAGACAAAAGGCTTAGGTCGCGGGTTCGACTCCGAGGGAGTGCGAACTATTGTGCGGCTAAGCAAAACAATACCTGGCTTGTGATGAGTTCTGTTCCGGGTCTCACTGAGGTGGGTCGGTCTCTCACATGTTGTTGCTCATGCACCAAGCGCTCCTACCAATGCTTGCCATGGCAAGTGTGCAGACTGTGATCACCCAACTTGGAAATTTGTGGACATGCTGATTTTGACTACTGGCACGGAGTGACCAAAGAGTCAACGTTCATGTTTTTAATGATATGTCATTGCCATAGGTCATCTATACATATCAACACTGAAATAAATGGAACACAAGGAAAAACAATATGTACAAGTAGAGTATATCTTTTCCATAATCACCTCTCTGTCTGAATTTCCTCCTCATATATATATATATATGTTCTTCCTTCTAAGTTGTTCTTTCATTATCTTATCTGTTTCGCTTTTCCAAAACATTCTATCATTATCATTCCCATATTCATCTTTCATGCATGAATATTCTTTATATATTACCTAACTTCTTTTCAATAATCACACAACATTCTCTCTATGTTTATGTTTGCATGTAAATCTATGGCTTCTTTTCAAGACATCTTTTTTTTTTTTTTTAATAACCTCCTGTACTTAAATACCTTATAGTTTTACAAACATGAAGAAAAGATCAACAAGATCACTACAATTAGTGGGAGAGAGAGAGAGAGAGAGATTGAGAGTCTGGCTTGTCTCTATCACCTAAAGCATTGACTTGGGATGAGTTGATCTGCCAAGTTAGTGTATGGTGCTCTGAGGGGTCATAAGTGTCCTCCACCACCAAACTCTCTGATTACTTGCCAACTTAACCTCCATTTCTGAGATTGTCTCTGACATGTGACCTAAAATATGGGCCACTATCCACAATGCGTCATTCTACACTCTGAAAGAGTTTGTCTTGACATCCTTCACTCTTTTTGGTTTGGTGATGATGATCAGTAACTCCAGTTTCACTGTTTCACACTTTCTTTCTGCCTTTTCGCTGTATGAAGTGTCCATCATTCTTTAGAGTACTTCTAGTGACTTCTCAGAAATAACTACACACTTTAAAATACGTTTGAGTTCATTTATTAATCTCAACCTTAGCATGTACAGTTAGAAAGAGATTGAGAAGACAATGAAATTGAACATGCATGCATATATGGAATTTTATGTATATATGAAGTGTGTGCTTAATTTCCATGTCTTGTAATATTCCCCCTAGGGCCTACACATGGGCACATATATATATGTATGTATATAATATATTCATGTTGTTGTCTACGCATCAAATCTCATATATCTAATCACACACAATGAATTTCCCCATGGCCATACATCTGGTGTGATTTCATTTTCTTATGGTCTTGCTTTCTCCTAGCATTAATTTGTTCATTTTCCTCAAAGTATTTAGACAAAGCGTGGACACTTTGCAATGACAGGTCCACCTTTATTCCACTACAATAACAAGCCCTATAAACTTTCCATTGATCAGCATGCATGTCTCACTCCCCTTCCCATATCTTGCATTAAAAAATAACAAAAAACCATGCTTTTGAGAATCTTCCTGTTTGAATATCAGAGAATGCTAGCTTTCCTAACTTAACCACCATGGCCTATCTTACCCAGGATTATGACCCTGTCTGATTAGAAAGCCAATTAATTAACACATATGTATATATAATTCAAGGCGCTTACCGTGTGTTGCTAAATCCTGATTCCATAACCTCATGCACCATGCCAATACTATCATCAAGATAATGACACCCCACCATCAATTATACTCACCCAAGCCAGGAAAAATGAGAGAAGATATGGAAACCTTTAATAGAGCAGGTGACTTTCTTCATTAAAAATAGAAATATATAAAGTTGGTGGTGAAGATAACAAAGGTGCACATTCAGAGGCCATAGTTACACATGGCTTTCTCCATCAAGAAAGCTAAAGACATGGACATGCAAAAAGTATGAAACAAAATGGTGTGTCAATTTAGAACAATCACATCCATATATATATATAGGTGTTTAATTAATTAGTACAGTTTGGCCCCTGGCCTTAGTTGGATACATGCTCTCAACTCTATGAAACGGATCAGCATTGAAGGATATATATGTCTCCTGGCTACTATAGATCAGTACTGAATTAGGTTTTGAATGCTTGGCATGAAAGCAACCACTGAAGCCAAACATTTGTGGAGCCTTTGATGGTCACCCTACCCAACCATGCAGGTCCTCATTGAAAACAACAGTACAAAAAAGTACATATAAAATTCCCCACCACGTCTCGTACGTGTTATGATAAACCTTATATATTTGTCACACGTGTCATCAAAGTTCTTTGTAAAATCATTTGATCATTGATGAGACCAACCGTTTCACCATATATATATATATATATATATATATATATATAGTTTGTCCTTCTAAATATCTTACATATTTCATTTAACCATGCATGTTGTGTATGTGGAATTAAACCTTTATTAATTCATTTATACATATATATATATATGATCAGAAATATTGGATGAACATTAATTAAAAGGGTTGAAGACAAGGTTCCTTATATTCTGGAGGCTGAGAAGGAAGGGAGAAGGTGGAGGACACCCAACCATGCTGGTTTGGGGCCACTGGCCTTGCAGATATCTAACACTTAACAAACATCAGATGGTGACGTTATTAACAAGGACTTAAATTGTGATGCACGAGATAGCATAGTATAGCAGCCGGTCACCTTTCACAGTTTAGCCATCTTTTTCTTTCTTTTCATGCTCCTGGTGCCAAAAGAAACTAGATATTTCAGCACTCAGTCATTATTAATGATCTTTATATATCCACGTACACTTCACTTGCTCAAAAGATATTTGCTATGTGGGATCTAGCATTCTTAATTATCCTAATTAAACAAATTAAGGCTTGCATGCGCTTGGCATGAAGGAGTGTGGTGCATGTGTGTGTGTGTGTGTGTATATATAACTATGAGCTTATTTAATTTCCTATGGGCTCAACTTAAATTAAAAAATATATATATATAAATACTCTTCATTAACATAAGATAGCATGTTTTATATATGAAGCCTCGAGAACCACCAAGAGGTAGCTGTGAGTATTCTATACATACAAAAGAATTCAAAGGCATTGAAATGGCTGAGTTGCATGTGATGTAAGATGCTAAACAGCTGTGAAAAGGGGATTTGTAGCATAATATATTAGTTTGGCTCCATTTAATTAAGTCTTTAAAACTAGTCACCATCTGAATATTGAATGAGCCCTATGGCTAATTCTTTTCCCAAAGTGCCGGAGAACACAGAGTCTTTATAAAGTGGATCAATAATTTTCTTGTCCCTAATACTTGTGGCATTCCCTTCTTTCGCAGTAGCTAGAGGAGACACATGGGATATAGTAGAGCAAAATTAAAAACACATTGTTTTAATTAAGTTAACTAAAAAAAAGGAGAAGATAATGTAAATTAAGCTGAAAGTTTGGTAGCTTTACACCCAGTTTAACCTTGTCCAGTGACCAACAAGCCCATGCACGTGCAATAGATCAACTCCATCAAGCAATGTCATGTCGGCAACCTATGAACTAATACAATACAACATATACTACAAAGCCTATGCTTAAAATATACAATTTCATGAAGGATTAACACATGTTCATATGCCTTACAGAAGCCTCAAACATATATAATTTATGTCTTTGATCTCTCTCTCTCTATATATATATATAGAACAGTGGAACAGGAGGACGTGGGCATGCAAGAATCAAAGGGAGACAAGACAAGAAGTGGAACAAAGAGAAGGTAATTAACTAAAGAGATAATGAGATATATGAAACAGTGTGGTGGGTGTATATTTAATTGGTTTATGAACAGTTAATAGATGGGATTATGGGAGACAAGAGACACAAGCATGGATTTAAGGAGAAAGAAAAGCAACTAGGTACCAACTTCAAATCCTCTTAAAATGGTCAACGGTCAACGCTAGTATCCTGTTTGGACTTCCACCCTAACACATTCTCCAATGCCTCAACATTCTTGCCCCACTTCATGTGCATGTGAAAGTAGTTCAAAAAAAACATAAGTTGGAGGATAATTTTGTCGTTAAATCCTGACCGTCCATTTAGTTTCTCTTCATGGGCCACGATGTCGACCGGTCAACAGAACCGAGCCCCAATGTCGGTCAAGTTCCAATCCTGTAATGCCACGTGTCATGCGCCGGTAAACAAGCGGCGCTAGAGGCGGTAGCGGGCCCACGTTGGCTATTACAATCATCCACGCTGGCATTATCTCAACGTCATTATGATATCATTTTTACGTACGTGCTTTTATTTGTATGTAGTATTTACATGTTGTACGTATATATATATAGTATGTGTATATAGTTGTGTTAATATTAAATAAATAAATAAATAAATAATAAATAATGGGAGGAGGATGGAGAGAGTACCATGGGAATTAGAAAGAGATGTGTACAAAAGGAAGAAGCAATGCAATCAGTGAAGATAGAGAAAAGTCAGGATAAGTAGGCAAAAGGAGGGAACACTTGGTTGAGGACATCATAGGGAGGAGCAAAAAGATGTAGAGGAGTATCAAGTATCAACCGTTTTTGCCCCCTAATGTTGACAAATGAAGTACCCTGCATGTACTGTATATGAAGTTCATTACTTACTGAAATGGATCCACCAATGGGTAAAGAACACTTGTTGTGATCTCTATGCATGTAGAGATTTGGCCCACCCTTGGAGTTCAAGGGAGGGTGGGTGATCTTCCTTTCTTTGCCTCAATGGATTGTTTCTTTTTTGATTGGTTGGAACTCTCTGGTGTTTTGTTGTCCATATTATTGATGGCACTCAACCATATTGAATGCTCAATATATCAATATATGTATGTGCCTAACATTGATGAGAAGGTTGTGTTTTCCTTGTTGCAATGCTGATGGTGTGACAGTTTAAAGTTTTGAAGGTGTTGAACTTGAACCACATTGCCTTCTCATGAGAAATGCACATGAGATGCTTCCCCAAGAATGGATATGTTTTGAGTAATTATTGGTGTGATATCATGGTGGTAATTGATATATAGCTAATAAAGCCAAATATTTCTACTTTCTTTAAAAAAAAAAAGAAAAGAAAAGGAGGTGTTCAATGCATGTATCACCTCCATTTAAACAGTTTTTTGTTTTTATCTTTTTTATTGTTAAGATTGAGATATTAATTATAATGATGGTTGACTTGCCATGTATTAGGCTTTTAGCTCAGTGAGTGAACTTCTTTTTTATAGATACATCAAATTATAATGTCATTTCTCATGACAATGTAAATGAAAGGACATAGCATAGCATCCACAAAGATTATAATACAAAAAGAGTGGGCGCCATCTATTTTCACGCTCCACTGAATCTGAATTGATGTACAAACTTTGTTTTTCATTCATGAATCTTGAACTTTCTTTTAGCTACTGAAAAGTGAGACCTTAATTTGCACCAACAAATCTCAAGGTGCTCTTTTTTTTTGTACTAGCTACTCTTTCAGCTTGATATAAATATGATTATATATATATATATGGTTGCATATATATAAATATATATATCACCATCCAAATCCTTAATGGGAGACACCTAATGCTTTTGGTTCCTAACCAATGTGGTTAGCACCCTTTTGAAAGCCAAGCCCAAATCATGATTCATTAAGAAAAATCATGCGGATGGGATGTATTTCAACTTCCCTCATTGTATCAAAACACAATTGGGACATGCCGACATCCAAGTGGGAGAGTGTCTCACAACATGCATTACTTGAATTCTGCCATATATTATAAGATGCTTCAGCCATTATAGTTTCGTCTTTGCCAAGAAGAGCACATATATTTATATATATTGCTGTGATTTATCAGGCATTATATACACTTAACCAAGAAAATTTTAATACTTTTTCTTTTATTGTACATTATTGTAGAAATTTGAAGTAGGTACTCCATTGAAGTCGGTAAAAAAGAAAAAAAAAGGTATGATTTTTTCTTTTATTAGTTGTTTAGATTTGTTTGTGAATCTCCACCGTTCACTATGGAAGTCAACGGACAATATTGCTTCCTGACCGTAGGATTGAGTTCTAGATTTTGGAATAAAAATTACCGGGAAGAGAGCCCGTTGCCGGTTCTTTTGTAACATCCGCAGTATAAGCGCGCATGTACCCTGTGTACGTACGTTAATAATAGCGGGTTCACCGGGCACTGCCGGTAAAATACCTCCCAATGCTTCTTTGCTTCAACTCTCCTCCTTTCTTGGATTCCAGTTCCCAACAGACAAATTAATGAATTAATTAAACCAGTCCACAGAAACACACTTGACATTATTTATTTTATAACCAAAACATGAAACTTAAAAACAAAAAAAAGTCATGGGTGTGATTATAGACAATAAATAAGACAAGGTATGTTTCAGGAGGCAGACATTTTTAATAGTTAATTTTATATATTAAAAAATAAAATAGTTAAGAAAATGAAATAAAATTATAAAAAAGGGTTTGGTTTGGTTAGGTTTGGTTTGGATAATGTAGAAAGTAACTTTGATATGGGTACTGTTTGGTTTGAAATTTGATTATTTGAAGCATGAGTGGGATGCAAACATACTTTTCATCTTCTATATATACCACCCAAACACTCACCATTGCCTCCCCACAAGCACAAGCACAAGCACAAGCACAAACACAAAGCACAAGCCTTGTTAATTTGTTCTCTATATACTCTTTCTTTCTTTCTCAAAGGTTATTTGCATTTTGTCCACCATGCCAGAAGCTCCAAAGCATGATACCACACCGGAAGAGCACCGGAAAGCTCTTAAATTCATTGAGGACGTGACTATGAACGCCGAAGAGGTCCAGAGACGTGTTCTCTCTGAGATCCTCAAGCAAAACTCTTGTACTGACTACTTACATCGCCATGCCTTGAAAGGCTCTGACCCCATGGCCTTCAAGCGCCGCATGCCCATCGTCACCTATGAGGATCTCCAGCCTGACATCCTCCGCATCGCCAACGGTGACCGTTCTCCCATCCTTTGCAGCCGTCCCATCTCCGAGTTCCTCACTAGGTATATATACATACATATATATATATATAACTGAAAGTTTGGGTTGCATGGGAACTATAGAGTTATTGATTGTTTGATGATGGTGCAGCTCGGGCACGTCCGGCGGAGAAAGGAAGCTGATGCCGACAATCGCCGACGAGCTTGACAGAAGGTCACTGTTGTACAGTCTTCTGATGCCGGTGATGAACAAATTTGTACCGGGGTTAGACAAGGGGAAAGGAATGTACTTGTTGTTTGTGAAGTCAGAAGCAAGGACACCAGGTGGCCTGCTGGCACGCCCAGTCCTCACTAGCTATTACAAAAGCCGGCATTTCATCGAACGCCCATTCGACCCATTCAACGTTTACACGAGCCCAAACGAGGCCATCTTGTGCCCAGACTCATACCAGTCCATGTACACCCAGTTGCTCTGTGGTCTCGTCCAAAACACGGAGGTGCTCCGAGTTGGTGCTGTGTTCGCTTCCGGGTTCATTCGCGCCATTCGGTTTCTTGAAAAACACTGGCCGCGTTTGGCACGGGACATCCGCACCGGCACGCTCGACCCGGAGATCACCGACCGGTCCGTGCGTGACGCGGTGATGAAAGTGCTCAAGCCCAATGCAAGCCTTGCTGACTACATTGAGACTGAGTGCGGCCGTGATTCATGGCACCGTATCATTCCCCGGCTCTGGCCCAACACTCGCTACATCGACGTGATCGTCACCGGAGCTATGTCACAGTACATACCGACGTTGGACTTTTACAGTGGTGGGCTCCCTTTGGCTTGTACCATGTACGCCTCCTCCGAGTGCTACTTTGGGCTCAATCTCAACCCCATGAACAAACCCAATGATGTCTCCTACACTCTCATCCCCACCATGGCTTATTTTGAGTTCCTTCCACTCAACCGCACCGGCTCCGCCGAGCTTGACCATCGTGACCTTGTCGACCTCGTCAACGTCAAGCTCGGCCACGAGTACGAGCTCGTCGTCACCACCTACTCCGGTATGAAATATATATTCATGATCACATTATCCATCTAAATTATTACAATTTTTTTTTCTCAATGATGATGATGATCATTGTTAATACAGGGTTGTATCGGTATCGAGTTGGTGACGTGCTACGAGTGGCCGGATTCAAGAACAAGGCACCACAGTTCACCTTTGTACGCCGGAAAAACGTAGCGTTGAGCATAGATTCTGATAAGACCGATGAGGTTGAACTCCACGCGGCCGTGAGGAACGCAGTGAACCATTTAGAGCCATTTGGAGCAACTCTATTTGAATACACAAGTTATGCTGATACAAGCACCATACCTGGACACTATGTGTTGTACTGGGAGCTGAGGCTGGGCGGCAGCACTGCAATCCCACCGTCAGTGTTTGAAGACTGTTGTCTCACAGTGGAGGAATCTTTGAACAGTGTTTACCGTCAAGGTAGAGCTGCGGACGGGTCGATTGGGGCGTTGGAGTTGAAGATCGTGGAAGAAGGAACGTTTGATAAGTTGATGGACTATGCACTGAGTCAAGGTGCGTCCATTAACCAGTACAAGGCGCCACGGTGCGTGAAAGCGACGCCGGTGGTGGAGCTCCTTAACGCTAAGGTGAAGTCCAACTACTTCAGTCCCAAGTGCCCCAAATGGACCCCTGGACACAAGCAATGGAACAAGGAAAACTAGAGAGAATCACTATCATCATCATCATCATCATCTTCATCATGAACACCTTTATTAGAGAAATGGTCATGTATTTTTTTTTTTTTGGGTTCTTTCTTTCATCTTCTTTGTAGTTTTAATTCCTTTGTTTTAATCTTTTAGTTCTTCTAATCAGGTCTTCATCTGATCTATGTACAAAAAGTTGTTCCCATTCAAGGAGGCTTCTTTAAAAAAAAAAAAAAAAAAAAAAAAAATTGTTTTTGGGGTTCTTGTGATCATATATATAATTTAGAAAGCTTCTTCTAGTTTTTAGAATTGTGTAGAAAAATGCATGGGAGGAATCCTACCCACCAAACCCTCATGGGTTGTCAAGAGAAGTGGAAATGGAGACAATCTCATTGAAGCTTTTCTTATTTTAATGAGATTGTAATAACAGCTATAGCACATGATTCCAGAAGCTAGATGACATATGTATAAACAACATCATATCAATCTCAATATTTCTTTTTTTTTTTATAATAAATTAAGAGGATGTGTTATTATCAGTCAACATGGTTAATTTTGATTTGCATGAAATGTGCATGTTGATGAAGGTGTGGGACAAGCAACCTCCTGGTCTAATTTCATAACCACACTCTTCTTCCAACTTTGGCAGAATTAGTTCTGTGTGAATGAATGATTTGTAGACGTATTCTAGTAAAATTACCAAGACCCAAAAATAAAAAAAATAAAAAAACTCAGTTGAAGATCTCTCAAAAACAAATAATTAAAATGGCTGGCCTAATTAAATATTCTACTTTCTCAGCAACCATAAACTACAATATATTAAAACACATGGAAGAAGAGTAGTTGTGGATGAGAAGGTGAAAGCAACAAGAGAAAGCGGTAGGGAACCAATATTGAACTTTTCCAAATTAATCAATCAACTATCTCATGACACTGAAAAAAGTTACACACTAAAACCATGCCAGATTTAACAAAAGAGATCAATGGTGACAACACAAACCATCCCAATTTGGAAGAGCAAACCATATCTTCAAAATGAGATTGAAAAGAGAGAAGAGAGATTTGGCACGAGGAATTAATTCAATATCTTTTGATCTCCTCCAACAATCCAAAGTAAGTAAAACATATTCTTGAGAAGAAGTGACATATATTTGGATAAGGTGGCAAGAGTAGTGCATGCAGTATAAATGTTATGGGGATGTGGCATGAGAGACAAAAGTTTAAGAGAATCAGTTCTTTCATTCCCTTTCTCAAAAGAGAGAATTCTTTTTTGGAGCCTTTAATCTGGCCAGTAACTCAAAGAGCTTATCCATTCTATAGAGCATTCATTGATGGACTGGACCTACATGATGGCTACTGTAGTACATAGTCAATTGAAGGAGCTTTTGATTTTCAGATGAAGTAGCTGAAAAAAGTCCTACAAGTCTCTGGCTTATGTTGGTCCTTTTTCTATCCAAAAAGGATAAAAAGCAGCATGGTTAATCATTCTGTTTCTTTTTTTTTTCTTTTTTTTTAATCTAAGTAAATTAACATTAGCACTTGATTATTTTTTTTAAATGAATAAATTATTTTTTTATTTATTAAAAAAATAACCAAATAAAAATAATAAATAAATAAAAAGAAGCCAAATAGTTAGCTGAGCTGATGAAGGGTAAGTACCTTGTCCTTGTGCAGTGTGGGAGGACAAGTCCTCCAAAGTTCACGTGAAGGCCGTGGCCCTCCACAAGGCCCACTTGATGGAAAATGGGCTTTGTCTTACTCGCACGTGCGGACTGTTCACAGCCATACATGGAGAATGTCTCCTGACTACTGCGTGTCCCACACGTGCGGGGCACACAGTTTTGTTTGATAGATGCGGATGCCATGCTATTTACGGTTGATGCTTCTCTCAATCCCTTTCATACGTGTGAATCATTTGTGGCTGGCTCTCTTGCATAAATAGAAGCATATGAGTGATTGATTTTTTTCTTTTTCTTAAACACCAGTATTAATAAACAAAATGTTGCTAATATTTAATTTCCAATATATAAAAAAAAAAAAGACATTATCAATTCAGATCAATTCAAGAACCTCTAGACTTTGTACAAAACCAATGTCAAAGAGTTAGATGATAAGGATGATGTTAGGCAGGTTGTTTTTTCCAATAACTTTGCCAGTCTTTTGACATTTTCAATTTGGTTTTGCTTAGATTAATGCTTTACTTTCAGAACAAAGACCAATTTGAGAGGATAATAAACATTACATTTCATTTCAAAACTTTCGGTTCCATGTCAAAGCAAACAAACAAATACAAAAGAGAAAGAAGAGCATCAGAAAATATTATCCATTCAAGTGACACCTATGCTGCCTGTTGATCATTTGAGGGCCTAATAAGAATCATTGGATTACTTTCACATCCCTGGCTAAGACCCATACATCTTGCTAAAGAAAAAGTAGCACAATCATATAGTTGTTAATAATGGTACGGAAAAATCTACACAGAGATAAGAAAGAACCAAGCATCTAACTAATTCTGCTTTATGATGTCCACACCTTCAAAAAGTTTCCTGCAATTGCAATCTAACACCTTTATCCCTGTACCAAGAATTTTCATCTACATACCAACTTTTTTCTGATTGAAGAACCAAAAGTGAACCTTAAATCAAGATATTAAGTGCCAGGAGAGAAAGATTGACAGGGGAAAAAGGAATTTAACATGCAAATTGATCAGTAAAATCGTTTTCTGAAGTATAAGAATTGGACATTGATCAAGATGACATCAGAGTAATACTTAAGAACAATTCATTCATACCATTCATTCTTTGAGAACTTTATTTACTATAAGAACAGCCATATTTGAATAACTTAATACTTTTGGTGAAGTACAAAACAAGAACAAATGGTACATTGGCCACAAACCATGTGTGAACGCAGGCAAACATGATTGGCCACCAAGAACTTACGTCCAGAAAACTAATTGGCCATGTTCTTTGAATCATGGATTTAAGGAAAGATGATGTGGAAGATAAAATATACACCGGAAAAGATAATCCTTCAAAGCAGATTACATATTCTTCCTCAGAATAATGAAGGACCAGATAATGTCATGCATATCTGTACTTGCATCATCATAATAGAATAGATCTGGTAAAGACAGCATAACTTATCAAACACATCCTTAATTTAACTTCGTTTCATCACACAAAATGGAAATGACATATTACAACAAGGATGCCAACTTATGATACGCAACATCTCTGGAATACCAACCACACATTCAACCTGCTCCTCCCAGTGATCTTAGATAAACATCAATGATGCAGCAATCAACACAATCAGAAGATTAAAATATGAAATATTTCTTAAGACATAAATATAGTGAATGGATTTACACACCATCATCTCTCATACATCAGGCCCAAAGCCTTGTTTTGAGACTGTACATAAGTGCATTTAGAATGAGGTCAGCTGGCCACTCTATTGTGCCTTGCGGCTGAATTGGTCTATACAATGGCAAAATACCTCACAAATTGAAAGAAGTCTAATCTTAACTTATAACTATTACTAATCATTTTTGAGAGCCCATGAAAATTATTGTAGATCATTGAGTGGTTCAGTTAACATTGCGCCGCATAGTGTGGAAACCCATGTTTGGCAATTGGGAGTACCCCAAAACCTTAAACCAAACACCCCAAAGTCACCCCCACCAATCTTTTTTTACAAAATTTAATTAGAAAACTAAATGTTTATTTTTATTAGTATTAATTATTTCAATGTTTGGACAAAAGCTTTCTTTCCAAAACAATTTCAAATTTCAAATATTACCCTCACTACCTTACCTCACTTACCCCTGTTTGCACACATTAATTCATACATTGTTACTGTCCAAAGTATATCAAAAGCTCTAACTCCAAAGCATGTGGTTCTGAACCTCGTACCAAAGAAACTTCCAGCCCATAAGTAGATATGATCAGCTTTAGAAACAAAGGTGCAAATAAGCCCACAAAGTTATTAGCTATAACAACCAGCAAACTGAAAGCCTAAAACTATTGCCATTGCAAGTTTTCAGTGTAGAGTTTAATAACAACTATGTTCCAATAATAATGGGTGCACTTCATCAGTCTTTTTCATTTTCTGATGATAGATAGAAGATAATTTTCTCTAGTGGCATATATTGCTCTAACAGATCTTGTCATGAACATCTTCTATCAATGTGGCCACACCCTTGTAAATCCTTAATCAACCTCTCTTAAGAAGGATGGAGACAACAAGGTTTATCACCTCATATCATTAAAACCATCAAACCCAAAGATCCATGATTTTTACATATAATTGGTGTGTCATAAAAAGCTAAGCATCCCTAAAATGCTTTGTATCTAAAGAAATTACAAGCTCTGCTATTGTCTTATATTCTTTACTACAAAATTCGATCTTTAGCTCAAAAAGAGCAACATGACCTAGAGACTCATACTAGCAAGGAAATTCACAAGTGTTAAAAAACATACACAAACTTGCCATGGCATAAGAACAGGCCGGGTTGTCAATCTCTCACCTCAAAATCATGGCACAGAACAGAACATTACAAATCATTGAGCAATTTGTCTGCCTTGAACAGCAAAATCAGATTTCATTCACAGCATTCAAGATACAGATAATGGAAATGTTGTATGGTATTTTTGATGCAGAACAAGAATTAAATTGGTACAAATGAATTCAGATATACAAATGTCAAACAAATATGAAAGAATTGAAAATCAAGGAGGCATCTCATTAACTCTCATAACAATCAAAGTCATTTGAGAATCACTTAACGTAATGTTGCTCACCTCCACAAGACTGGATTTCCGGAACAAGCCTTTCACGCTCGCCACTTCCTCCTCCGAGCCGCACCGTTCCACGACCAACGCCACAGCGCCGCCGTTGCGCACCGTGCGCTCTAGCTCCCCAACAAACCTTGCCGGGAATAGCGCCCCGGAAAGCCCTCTACTGAATCCGAGATCAAATACGTTATCAAAAAAAGGCAGATTGTGGGGGTCAGCGCGGCTGACAAGAGGGGGGAAGTCGATGAGATCGACGCCGGTGACATCCATGACGCCCGATTCACGCAAGGCGGCGACTTCGTGGCCGGCGCCAGACGAGACGCAGAGGATGCGGGACGAGTTGGAGAGGAGGTGGGCCGTACGGAGGCGGAGGAAGAGGGAGGAGAGAGCAGCGACGCCGCGGCGCCAGGAGCGGGAGGATTGGATCCGGGAGAAGCGGCGGTCGGGGGGGAGGGTGGGGCGGGAGGCGGCGTCGCAGGAGGAGCGGGGAAATGGGGAGTGGGCTATGGTCTGGGTTAGGGTATCGTGGTGGTGGAGGTTGTGGCCGGAATAGGAGCAGGAAACGGAGGTACTGAAGAAGACGTGGAAGAGGGCTAGGGTTCCGGCGACGGCGAAGGCCAGCGATATCCGGTTAAGCAGTCGCTGTATGTGTCTATCCATCGGAAAATCGTCGGAATAAGAGACCGGAATTAAGAACTCTGTCAAACAAAGATCTGATCGGAACCCCGCGCGCGCGAATCCGTCGCTGAAGTTCACTCCTCAGTGAATCTTAACCGTTGATTTTAATCAATCTAACAGTGAATTAAATGAACGGCTGATCAGTCCTGCTCGATAATCTGACGGTTGAGATCGTCAAACAGAGAACAAAGCAAAACCCTGAAGCAAAAACCCGAACTTTTATCTCCATTTCCACTTCGGCTTTTCTCTCGACTGCTCTTCAATGGCGTCGATGAGCTCATCCACCTCCGTCCTTGAGCCTAGAACTCTAGTCTCATCCTTCTACTCAAACCCTGGATCCCGGTTCCATGCTTCCATGCTCTTGTGTGCAGGCTCGCCCCAGCTGAATCTCAGGGCACCGCTGACTTCTCGGCGTGCTTCGGTGTTGAGGACGACGGGTAGGGTGGCGATGGTCAGGGCTATGGCGACGGACGGGGAGTATTCATCGAAGAGGAGCAGTAGTAGCGAACCCAGGGAGACTATCCTGCTTCCCGGCTGTGATTACAATCATTGGCTTATTGTTATGGAGTTTCCCAAGGATCCAGCGCCTACTCGCGAGCAAATGATCGAGACTTATCTCAATACCCTCGCCACAGTGCTCGGCAGGTAAAAGATCTGATTTTTTTTTTTTTTGGAACTAATTTGGAAATTATTTATGTTGTAGGCATGTGGTTTAGTTTCTGCTTTCTTCCTTCCGGTGAGGGGAAAAGCTCTAATTTTGTTATTTTATTTTGAAATTTTGGTGGTATAACCTTTCATTACTGATTCATTTTCCTTACAATGGGGAATTGATATATATTCACAGCAAAACATGAGCATCACATTGCCCTGTATTAGATGACACTAACTAGAAAGACAATGGTGTAGGCTGTGGTTCCTTATGTGTGGCTAAGACTTTATGTTTGGTACTTTTGTGCAATTGACCATGGCTGAAATCATTTGAATGATAAGTTTTTTTCCTTTGTGTGGTGCTCCTGTGGACAAAGGAACGAGTTTGGGTTGATTGCTTATTATAAAATCTTGGATTTTTTAAGGTGAAATGACAATGAATTGTGACTTGACTGGTTAGACTGTCTTCATCTTTCAATCATTTATTTTCAAATCTATGATGCTGTGAATTTGAATTACTTACTTTCCTGTTCTGGTTGCAATAAATGAATTTAGGAAAAAAAAATCTGTTTTCTAGCTGAAGAGGTTGAATGCTAAGTTGAACATGGACTGTAAGACTGTGAGTATCGTTTGATAAAGTTTGATAGAACAATTGGTGAGATTCTGCTAAGGGTGTAGGTTGTGCACAATCTTTGTAACTAGCTTAATCAAAGAATATCCTAATTTCACTTTGAAGAGAAACATAATTTTCTCGGATCTTGTGATGTGCAACAGTATAAATATAATAAAAAAAAGCATCTATCCTAAGAATCAAGAATCAATCTAATGGTAGGAAGTAATAAACAATAACAAACAAGATAAGTTCAGGAGATATAGTTCCAATATTTCAGGATTTCTAATTTCATTTATATTATCTTCAAAATAAATTTTATATAAATACTATTAATATTGAAGAAAGTGCGGCCCATTTACTAGTAATTGCTAATCAAAGATTTTTCATTTTTGAGTGTCCATGGTATATTTTGGAGGCCATGAATTCAAGAATCTCATTAAAGTGTCAACTTGTTGCTATAGTGTTGGAAGAAGATTGGTGATTGCTTGTATTAATGGAGGACATTGTATTGATAACTTAAGTGGAAGATGCAGAATTCATCAATAATAATACAATTTATTTTTATCTCATCCCTAGTTGTGGCTAACTCGAAGGTGGAAAGATGTGTATACGAGTTTTAGAGGGAAGATGCTGCTTTTTAGTAGTAATAGAAATAGTTCCATGTTATAGTGCTCTGTTTTAAAACCATAGTAGCACCAGGAAGCAATCATTATGTTAAAATTTTTTAATATAAGATATTGTTCGCCTTCGTTCAATGTGAGAAAAGAAGAAAAGCTACTTGGTGACATTGACTTTTGGCTCAATGCTATCTATTTTTGGGCAATATTGTCCTCTTCTTCAACTGTATAGTGTCTTTTCATACTTTAATTGTGTGGACTGTTCTTTGTTGCAGTCGTTGTTTGCATCTTGACTTTTAATGCTATTTAACTTAAAAATCTTGCTTGACTTTCTGCAGCATGGAGGAGGCCAAGAAGAACATGTATGCTTTTAGCACCACTACTTATACTGGCTTTCAGTGCACGGTATCTGAAGAAACATCAGAGAAATTCAAGGGTAAGCTGTGACGGTTAAGGTTCATTTTCAAGAAAGAAACATTACGATATCCAGCTTGAATGCTGTCATGGACTATTACTTTTCTTTTGAATAGGATTGCCAGGTGTTCTCTGGGTACTCCCAGACTCCTATATTGATGTGAAAAACAAGGATTATGGAGGTTGGTTCATCAAATATCTAGAAAATAATTTCCTATTTTCTTATGAAATGTATACATAACAACTTTTTAATTAAATAATCTGGATGTTGTTTTTCTTCCAATTCAGGTGATAAGTACATCAACGGGGAAATAATCCCTGGCAAATACCCTACTTATCAACCGAAACAACGCACTTCAAAATATGAGAGTAAAAGATATGAAAGACGCCGCGATGGCCCTCCACAAGACCGCAGAAGACCAAAACAAGAAACTCAGCCTAATACAACTTCTTAATTTGGTAACTCTCAATCTCGTATTTGCTCAGAAGTCTAGCTGCTGTTTACTTGCTCTACTCTTTGGTGTATTGGATCAATGAAGAAGAACAGGCAGGCATTTGATGTTTAATGGTCCTTTGTATCCAATATATCTTTTGATGCTTTGTAAACCTGAATTGATTCTTTATGTACCAATTTAGCAGAACTATTGTAATGTTAGGGGATACTGTCAGCTAAATGCAGAATTTTCTTTCTTATAAGAATCTCTCAATGTAGTTATGAGTTGTTCTGAATAGTTGTTGATGCACACTTGTGAATTGATTGGGTATTTTGAAGCTAAATAACAAAACCAAAGCTGTGAAGCTCGTGAGCATAAGTTAATGATTAGAAAGGATTCAATGATTGGTATCCGGTAAAGCAAGCTTTGTCCCTTGCAACAGTGTGTTGTGGTGTGGCTGTGTTAACTTAGAATAAGAGAATCTTGCGCCTTTTAATACCTTGAGCTTTGCTCCAAAAGTAAAAAAGAAAAGTTTCCCATGTTTTATGCTGGGATGTTTAATTAATTTGTTGCTTAATCATCTCTTGATTACTATATTAAACAAGTCATTAACGAAATGTGCTTGAATTACTGGTGTTATCTAGTTGTATTTATCCTTTTGTAATGTCATATGCCATTAAGTTTGTTAACTTAAAAACTATGTTATTAATTGGTTGTGTTTTACTTGAAAGTGATGGCATTGTTTGGTAACAATTGTATTAGATACTTTCTTTGTTTTTTCTTCACAGATAAGACATTGTTTGAAGTTAACTGCAAGGCTGCAAGCTATTCTTTAAAGAGAAGAATGGATAAAAAAAACTAGGAGAACAGTGAAGGGTGTTGTTATTCAACCATTAGTTAAGATAGCAATGTCTACAGTGTCTCTTGTCATGTCATTACAAGAAGAAAGGTTGGAGAAATTCCCCACCATTGATTTGTCCCTGATGGCTATATATTCTGGCCTTTTCTTTTAGTTGAAATTGAAAAGTCTAAGATGAGCACTTTATTAATTTTCAATTGTTTGGCAGATATTTGCTTGATGGTAAAAGATATCACTCACATATGATTAAAAATACATGTTCAATGAAAAAAATGAGTCTGTGTCAATGTTATTCTGAATGTATATGTTTGTTTAATTTTCTGTTTGAGTTGTAGTACTTTTGTGGAATGTGCAAGCCAATTATTATAATATAAATTTAGAAACATAGTTTCCTCGAATTTATATATATATATATATACTGAAAATGGAGCTTCATGGTTTCCTTCATTATTATTATTATTATTATTATTATTATTATTATTATTATTATTATTATTATTATTTATTTATTTATTTATTTATTTATTTATTTATTTTTGCTTGGGTCTAGCTCTGTCATATAAGACCAAAAAATGTGATGCTATGGGACATACATTAAAACTTTGATAAGAGAATATTCAATAATTAATAATTTTGATTAGATAATATTTTTTTAAAAGTTTTTAAAGTCCAACAAAAATGTAAATTAATAATTTATTTAAAAATATCATACAAAATTCATATCATTAAAGTTTTTTAAAATTATTTTCATTTTTAATTTTTACTCTTTTCTAAAATATGCATGTAAAGTGATTTGTTTTTTCTTCGTCTATGAACTAAATTTAATTTAATTTAATTTTATTTTATTTTGCAAAGTAGGCAACATATTTAGTATAATTTTCTTATGTTATATCAAGTAATTTTTAAATGATTCTATTATTAGAAAAGCTTCTTTTTGAGAAAATTTTTTTATAAAACGCTTAATTATGGCTTTTGAAATTCTTATGGGAATTTCGACCTTATTTTTTATTTTTTTTATTTTATTAAAAAAATTGTAGAAACTCCCTTCATAATCTATTCTTTATTTGTGCAATCCATAATATAAAATATAAAAACTCCCTCTAAATTTATAAATATTCATTTATCAATAAATAAATAATTTTTATAAAATAATAAATTTTTGTTGGTACTAAGAGTATTATTTCACATAGGTTTTACTTTATGTTTAAACTCTATTAAATTCTTATTATTTATAAAATTCAGGAATTTAAGTTTTAATATAAAATTCTTGTGCAATTGGTAGTTGTTTTTTTAATCTTATTTCAACCTTTTTTTTGTTTTTGAAAAAAAAATAAATAAACCACAAACATATTAAGCTGAAATCACAAATACATAAACGAATAGGGAAAAAAAAAAAGAGAAAAGACCAAATAATAGCTATGAGTCTACCAGAAGTGAATTACATGACGCAAATGACTACATGCGAAGACAAGATGACAGAGCTCAAATGACAGAAACAGAAAAGGGACAAACACAAAATTAAAAAACAACAATTGTCTTTTAGGTGCTGGTAGAATCAATTGGACTACACAGGATCTCTTGAGTTGCCAACGAATTCTTAGCAATAATGGAATCAATTGAGTTTTTTTTTTTTTTTTTTAAAAAACTACATATCTAAGTTTCAATGACTTGTGCAATTGGCAGTTGGTTTTTTTACCTTATTTTAACTTTTTTGTTTTGAAAAAAATTGGATAAACCACAAATATCTTAAGCTGAAAACACAACTACATAGACCAATAGTGAAATGAAGAGAAAAGACCAAATAACAGTCATGAGTCCATCAGAAGTGGATTACATGACGTAAAAAACTACATGTGAAGATAAAGACAACAAAACACTCAAAAGACAGAATCATAAAAGAGAAAAAACACAAAAGTAGGGAACAACAGTTATCCCTCAGATGTTAGTTGAATCAATCATCATAAAAGAGAAAAAACACAAAAGTAGAGAACAACAGTTATCCCTCAGGTACTAGTTGAATCAATCAAATAGATTACGTTGGAACTCCAGAGTTGTCAGCGAATTCTAAGCAATAGTGGAACCAATCTATTTTTTTTTTTTTTTTTTCAAATTAGATAAACTACATGCACCTTAAAAAAAACCACTCACAAGTACATAAAAATGGAAAACAAATACAAATCACTAACCATTGCATAAAAATGGAAAACAAATACAAATCAATAAGTACAACCCTGAAACCTACAATGAAAATATCACCAACTTTTTTTTTTCCATTTGGACTCATTTCCACAAATTTGTCATATTCTAATATCACAAAGATTTTTTTTTTTTTTTTTTTTTTTGTCATTTGGGTTCCATTCCGACAAATCAATATCAAAACCTAAAATATCTATATATATAAAAGCTTAATTAATATCATTAGCAAGCTCACAAGGGCATATCTGTCATTTCAAACATTCCCCAAACTTTCCATTAATAATTCTCTAAAAAGCACATTCCCACACTAATAATTACTCTCCATTCCAATGAACCTCACTTCTCTCTTTCTCTCCCTTCAAACGCTTCAATGAAACCCATAAACCCTTCTCATAGACAAGTGCTCTAGAGTTCTAGCTTCTAAAACCCATCCTATTTTTCTCCATTAAACCCAATTTATGGCGTTAATCCCTCTCTTAACCTTTCTAATCCTCACACTCTTCCCCTTCGCCGCCCCCTCCCCCTCCATTCATGACCTTCTCCGCAGCCATGGCCTTCCTGGCGGCCTTTTCCCCAAATCCGTTCAGTCCTTCGTCTTTGACAACCAAACAGGCTTGCTGGAGGCTCAGCTTTACTGCCCTTGCTACGCTAAGTATGATGGTATGGCTTTTTTTGATCAGATGGTTCGGGGGAACCTCAGCCAGGGCGAGTTGAGAGGCGTTGTAGGGCTTTCGCAGGAGGAGCTGTTTGTTTGGCTTCCGGTGAAGGAGATCAAGGTTTCGGATCCGGCTTCTGGGGTGATTTACTTCGATATTGGATTGGCTCGCAAGCAGATGTCGCTCTCGTTGTTTGAGGACCCTCCGGATTGCCGGCCGAAAGGGGCTGCACTTTTGGGTTTTGGAGAAGGTATCCGCCGTCCAAAGTTTTGATTTTTAGGTTTATTCTTCTGAAAAGATGTGATTTTTAAGTAGTTGTTTTCTCGGATTCCAAAAAGAAAAAAGAAAAAAGAAAAAAAAGCGATTTTTTTTTTTTTTGTGAATTTTGGTTCTAATTTTGGTTCTTCACTTTGGTTTGCTTCTTCGAGGAAGTTCAAAAGTTTTTATTTGTGAAATTTTATTTTTATGATGATTCCATGGGACATGAAAGGATTGCAGTTTTGTTGGAATCCTTCATGAGTTTTGTGTTTAATTATTTAAACTAAATTGGTTGTTTGAAGTCATGATGGTGCTTGCTAATGAATTGGTTTCATTAATGGATGGTGAATAGTATTTATGAGAATCATTAGGGTTGGACTTTGTTTGTTTGTGTCCCTGCGGAAGCTCAAATGTTTTGCTTCTGTTTTTCTCTTGTTTCAAGGAAGATGAAAAGATGGCAGTTTTGTTGGCAGTCTTGATGAGTTTTGTGTTTGTTTAAACTAAATTATCTGTTTGATAGCATGATGATGCTTGCTAATCAATTAATTTCACTAACGGATGGAGAATGGTCTTAATGAGAATCATTAGCATTCAAGACTTTCTTGTGTCTATACTTTACACTCTGGGTCTTCTTTTTGTTCATAAGAATGGCCTTTATAGAATTTAATTGATCTTGTGAACCTTTTCTAAAGTATGTTGCTACTGCTCTTCATGTTTTTCAAACCATACCAAATTGGCAGGTTTCCTGCACATCTACTTTCCGGTTCTTGTTGTTCTGCTTGTAATTCTCATTTTTAACCAAAAAAAAAGAAGATACACACACACACAGAGATATATATATATATATATCTAAAGAAGATAAAAAAAGAAGATGATCTGTTGAGTATATTTCTCTGTTGACTGATTGATGTTTAGTCCTCTAAAGAATATTATCTGCCACATTGGGTTCTGAGTCTATGCATTTTTTTTTTCACTCCAAACATATGCACCTATCTGGTTCTGCTGCACTTATATCTATCCATTTTAATATACTGATTCAGGTGTTTGTTCTGCAGGGCTTCAGGGAAGAAAGGAGAGAGCATCTCAGTATCAGAGATGAGGAAAAAAGACCACAGAATGCCCCCCTTTTTTTCTGCTATTTTGTTTTTCCCTTTCTATGTAAAATTTCTTGTTGCTAGCCCTCTTATAATATATCAAATTTGAAGTTCACTCCATCCTCACCTGTCTAAATCTCATCTGTGTTTATATGATGAATTTTTTTGTCTTCTCTTGAACACCATATCTGAATTACAACCACTCCTCTCTATCATTTTGTTGATTTTTCATCGTCAATTATATATATATATATATATATATATATATATATATATATATATACATAAAAGGCTGATATCAACCAAATCTTTGAGTGGGGACATTATCTCTGATGGTATTTTTTTTTTGTCTGTTTTTTCTCTACAGTTTTGTTGTAGGGTTTTTTTTTTTTTTTTTAACTGTGTTTTTGAAATGTTTTTTCAATAAATTTATTGTTTATCTATTTTATTAAAAAAAAATCTTTGAGCGGGGACACTATTGTACTAACAGCCAATGACTGTTAGGTCAATTGGTATCGGATCCTTTACATAGAGCGTTTGAGATTGAATCTCATGTCCGCACAAGATAGAGGCACGGGTGTATTTTTCCAAGATTGGATCTGATGTCCGTGCAAGATAGAGGCACGGGTGTGTTGAGGTGCTAATTTCACACATATATATGTCTTGGCTTATTTTTAAGGGAAGCCTGTAGTCTTTTGTATTAAAAAAAAAAAAACTCTATTGTATTAACATTAGCAATTGAGAACAGTATGTGGCTGGTCTCAATAATGCCACACTTTTCTTTCATAATTTCATTGGCGTTTTGTTCTTGTACAAAGCTGGCTTGCCATGTATTATTACAAGTATGAATGAAGTTATTGCAAGAGCTCAAATGAATCATGGATTCCACAATCACTTTGCTTTGCCCTGTTATTCTTCTTCTCATTGTGCCAGTGTTACTGATTTTGTTTCTCCACAAGAAGCAATCTCCAAAGCCAAAGCTTCCTCCTGGTCCTCCTAAGCTTCCATTAATTGGGAACCTCCATCAAGTGGGGAAGCTCCCTCACCACTCACTCTGGCAACTCTCTCAGCAACATGGCCCTCTCTTGTACCTGCAACTCGGTCAAGCACCAACCATCATCATCTCATCCTCTGAAATGGCTAGACAAGTGTTGAGAACTCATGATCTTGAGTCATGTAGCAGACCTTCACTCTTCTCTTCAACTAAGCTCTCTTATGGCTGCTCTGACGTGGTTTTCATTCCTCATGGAGATAAATGGAGAGAGTTGAGAAAGACTTGCATGGTTGAACTCTTTGGCACTAAGAACAACTCCACTCTTCAATCCATAAGGGAAGAGGAAGTGGAAAGCATGGTAACCTCCATATCTGCTGCTGCTGTCTCTTCTTCTTCTTCAATGGATTGTGCTATTGATTTGAGTGATATATTTCTATCTTGTGCAAACAATATAATTTTAAGAGTTGCTCTTGGTAAGAGATATCAGGGCACTGGGAAGTATGAGTGGAGTAAGCTTCATATGATGCTTACCGAGGTGCAAGCTGCGCTTGGTTCCTTCTTCATGGCTGATTACATACCTTGCTTTGCTTGGATAGATATTCTCACTGGTGCAAGAGCTAGGCTAGACAAGATTTTCTATGATTTGGATGCTTTTTATGAGTTAATTATTGATGAACATCTCCAGCAAATCATGCAAAGCCATGGCCAAGATGAAGACATTCTTCATACTTTGCTTCGTTTACAAAAGGAAACAGATCATTTAACTAATGACAACATAAAGGGAGTTCTCATGGTGTTCATCTTTCCTTTCTAAACATATATGTGTGTTTATTTGTTTTGAATATATACTTTTTATCTAACTTGAACTTAGTTTTTCTTGTAGAACATCTTCGTTGCTGGTTCGGATACATCCTCTGCATCATTGGAGTGGACAATGGCAGAGTTGATGAGAAACCCAGAAGCAATGAAGAAAGCACAAGATGAAGTTCGAAGAGTTATTGGTATGAAAGGGAAGGTAGAAGAGAGTGATCTTCAACAGCTTCAGTACCTCAAGTGGGTTCTGAAAGAATCCATGAGACTTCACCCTCCAGCTCCACTTCTTGTTCATAGAGAAACCACACAGCGTTTCAAGATCAATGGCTATGAAATCCAACCAAAAACAAGAGTGATTGTGAATGCATGGGCTATAGGAAGGGAAACCAGCTCTTGGGAAAGACCACTAGAGTTCTATCCAGAAAGATTCAGGGATAGTTCCATTGATATGAAAGGACATGACTTTCAACTGATACCATTTGGAGCAGGTCGTAGGATTTGTCCTGGAATGCATCTTGGGATTCAGACAGTGGAGCTTGCATTGGCCAACCTTTTATATACTTTTGATTGGAAATGTCCTGATGGCTCACAAGATATCAACATGGATGAAACTCCTGGAGTTACTGTTCATAAGAAGTATCCCCTGTTCCTTGTTCCCATTAAATATGAACTCAAGTGATGTACTTGATGTATAGTTGTATGAATGCTGGTACTAAATGTTCAGGTGATTAAATTTGAGTGTTAAATAAGAAACATCAACCAGTTTATCCTATATTGGTATTGTACAATATTTCGGATGACTAAATAAAATTGTTTGCAGATAAAAGGAAAAACAGGAGGAGAGAAGAGAAACTCAAGATTTGTTCTGTGACTTTCTTCTTCTGGTAACACGAATATAGCAAACAATGGAAGCAAAGGCAGCGAGAACAAGCCCGCAAAGTATTGCTTCTCCTCCGGCGATAGACTTATCGAAAGGCCGGTGCTTTTGATGGTGTGCACTCTGTGGTGCACCAACAAGAAATGACTCCTGACCATTCAATCCTGAACTTAAAGGAGGATGCGCTATAAAAGGTCCGTGCAGCTCAAGCGCTTTAGTTCGAATCTCCGAGGCCAATGGCCGAGCCATCACAAGAGTTGTGAGAAGATTAACAGCTAAAATACAGCATAGAAACAACTTAGACATTGATGCAGTTGATGAGAAGGTGTTGTATCAGTAGTAAGAGTAGAGATGTGATGAAGAGAAGATAAGAGTTGTGGCCTTTTATAATGTTTAAGATGTGGCCTACTTGGTTGTTCAATTGCTTTGCTGTCTTTCTATTAATTAACTAAGACAGAGGAAACACTTTCAACTTGTGGTTAATCAGTGGCAGCTTCCTGTCTTTGATTTTCTATGTTCTTGGGCAGCTAAATGTCCTTTTGTTTGATTGTTTAATGATAGAGGGAGGTGATTCTTGGGGGAGTTTAATTTCATGCAAGTGCCATCTGTTCCCAATCTAGTGTTCCAATTGATTTGATTTTAATCTTAATACTTTTAATTCATGCAATTACATCTGTGTCTTTCAGATGGGAAACATTTGGGTTCAATAGCTCAAATTGCAGCTAATATCAAGACTCTGCATGTGTGAAGATTAATTAAAAATTATCAGAAGTTTCAGAACTATCAAACTTCTGACCTCATAACCACTATTTTTTTCTGAACTTGGATCTATGTATTGTTAATTTTGAACTAAAAATCTTCGATTCAAATGATGCTTAAGAGCAGACAGATTAAACATCATGTTGGATGTCCATTGGATCAGAGACATTGAGTTTCCATGATATCAAATGAAAAATGTATGCTAGCACACCAACCTCCATCATCCTACCACCTTCTAAGCGCACGGGAGATCGCCATTTTAGAATTGCAGATTGCTGGTGAAACCTTTGTTTTCTTTCTTGTTCTTGATTTCTATATCACTTAATCAAACTAAAATACTTGTTTTTAATTTTTCTTGATCATTATTAATGCTAGTAGTTAGCAAAGCTTGATTGGCATGTTAGGTCCACTCCTGTTTTTCTGAAATTTTTCGGTCCACAACATGGTCTGTTTTTCGACAGAAAGGGACATAATACCAAATTAGTTGTTTCTATCAGTGGATTAGAAAGAGGTCATTTCATTTCAGAGACAATGAATGATAATTTTCAAATGATGATGTTCTATTAAACCTACACTTACTCATTGTTGGTATGAATGTCCACCATCAAAGACTCAGGAACCAGAAAGACCATGTTGGTTTGTCTTTCATTTGAAACTCCAACCAATGACCAGATTTCACTGCAAAGCTGCAAGAAAAGCATCAGATTTAGATCTCTTTTAACATCTTAAATTAAGTATATATATATATTTTGGGACAGGAGAACTCTTTGGCCTAAACATTGGTTAAAGATAAAGATAAGAGAGTATATTAAACTAAACAGAGGTCGGTGATTCTTAATTAAACTTGGGTTTGACTATAATCCTTGAAAAGTTGAATCAAGATCATATTGATTTCAGGAATAAAACAATGGTTTGGATTCCGTAACATAAAAAAACTAATAAACATCAAATCAATGTAATAAGAATCTTGGCTGCTGAATGCCTGAAAAACAAGAACACAAATTATGAACATTGAGAACTAGCACAAGAACATGAGGTGTTTTTTCTCATTGAAGAGACAGAATGCTCACAAATTGAATGCATATTTGAGAGATCTTCTACTTAATTGTCAATCTTTTAGGAAACAAAGATAATGATGCTCACAATAGAGAACATCAGAGACAGTGGTCACTTGTGTCTGGACAAACAGTCAAGTTGTTAAGAAGTTTCACTGTCCGGGGGGCCTGAATGTTCACAATAACTGCTCTTTGATAATTCCTGTCTTTATATTGTCTGCATTCATAAGACAAACATAACAAACTTCTGGTGTGAAATAAAGGTGAAGATCATCTTCATCAAATAAAGCATTTCAAGTAATACCATTGCCATTCCTGGTCTTGAATTCTTCAGAATCCACTGCATAATAGTAATACGATTACGGTGACAGGTTATCAGCTCACATTTCTGATCAATTCTGAGCCAAAATAAAGCCTATGACAGCTGATGGACTCAAGGGTTATGTATTTGCAGGTATTAAGAAAAGCACACAAAGTTACCATGCTATAAATGTGAGCTTAACATTTTTTTTTAAAAGAGTTACCTGTTAGCTTTTTATTCAAATTAAAAAAAAAAAAAGATACAAGACACAAAGAAACAAGAACAATCACAAACATTAACAATGAAAGTCAGAATGCTCCACAGTTATCATTAACCATCTTGGGAGATCTAATCCTTGATGAAAAAGAGAGATGGAGAAATAATCCCATGAACAGCGAATCTAACAGCAACCTGACTCCACGCTCGAGGAATTGATTCGATGCTTGGAAATCCAGCAACTTGCAGAAGCAGTTATAGAGTGGAAATCCATTGTGTAGTCCTCCAGGTATTGTCAGACTCTACCAGTAATTACTTGTGTAATACTGTAAATGTAGAATGGATAGCAAGCTTCCTATCTCGAACACAATTCAGCGCAACGATCATGGCCTTCAATTCTGCATCCGAACAAGACTTAACGGGGAATATAGCAGCAGCCTGCAATACAAATTCTATAATAAGCATCAGAAATAACAAAGCCTGCAACCCCAGCTACAGATTCAGCAGACCAAAAATGCACCAGAGAACAAGAAATAAAAAACCCCTGGGGAGCAGTGATGTTAGCAAAGATCAAATTCTTCACCATATTGCATCTGGATGCAGAAGGATATTCATTCACATGTGCAATGGCACTGTTAGCAATCCATTTAAAGTCGAGCTGATTGTTTCTGAAAATAATATTACACCTAAATTTCCAAATTAACCAAATAGCACTGAATTTTGAAACAAGAATTAAAAATATGTTCAGCTGTTTCATTCACCAAACTACCAAATACACACAAAGTTTAAGGGCCCATATTGATAGCATGTGGGAAATCATAGGTCGCTACTCTTCCTTGGACCATTAGCCACATGAAGAATTTGGGCTTAACATTAAACAATGAAGACAGATGCATAAACATGACTGTATCAATGTTCATATCAAGGTCTTACATAAAAAGCAAACAATTTTTTTTCCCAAAAAGTAAAAGCCAAGATCCATAAAATTTAGTACCTGATTGCAAAGAATGTGATGACTAAAAATTTGAGCAATAGAATAAGACTGGATATGATATTTAAGCACTTTTGAACTTGAGGCTCCAGGAAACTATCAACGTTCTTGCAGCCATTACAAAATTGGTACACATCAGACTTATTCAGGCAGTTCTGAATAATGAAGATATCTAAGCCGCTACAATTTGTGTTTTCGTGTGACCAGAACTGATTTGAGTTTCTCTGTTGTGAATGCGTATGCAAATACTAGCTCTTTAGGCTGAATACCCTCATTATATACAGCCCCAACAGTGGGTCATATTCACTGATCTAAATAACAATCTCCTTCAGAAGTCACACAGCCTGAAGAACATGACCTCATAATGCTTCTTTAAGCTGAAATGTTTTCAGTATTGCCCTGGCCCTGTCGTAGTCATTGAGATCAACAAGCATCTTCTTCACGCGGCGAGCCAACCCAAGGGTATCTTCCTTGCTCACACCTGATGTGTGCCTATTCTCCAACCTCTTTCCCAGTTCCACAACACATTCAACCAAAGGCTGCAGCTTGTGACTGTGATCTGCTGTGACACTAGAGCCTGACCAAACCCCAGACAGTGATACGATTATCCTCTCTACCCGAGTAACTGCATCATGAATGTTTGGCATGATGCTTCTAACATGTGGAAGAAGTTTCTTGCCCAAAAGATCATCAAGCGCAAGCTTCTCTAAAATCGGTAGCGCAAGTATATCCTTCCACAGGCAAATATTTCTGAGTAACCGAACAGACACTCCAAATCGGTATGCTGCAAGTTGTGCAGCGCCTGGCACAACTTTCATAACCAGTGCACTCCATGTCGGGACACTGAGACCAGCAATGGCCTCATCTAGACGACTTCTAACAACAGCCAGCAGCTCCCTCAAACCCTCACTAGAAGCTGGGATATAATTGATGACCAAACTTGTAGCAAAAACTGCATTCTCTGTCCTCCGGGTGCTTAACATATCCCAACAATGTGCAATTTCATGGTGCAGAATTGGCAGAGCTACCTTCTCCACTAGCACAGGAATAAGATTAGCATCCGCATCATCAGGACCATAATCACTATTTTTCCCTGGTAGCCCATAATCAAACAGTAGTTCATGCCAATCCATGTCATTGAAATCTGTCTTCTTATAGAGTGGATCCCAGTGAAGAAGTTCCAACCTCACATATGGGGAGAAGATATCAGGTGCACTCAGAGACATGTAAGCATCACGATAATTCAAAGAGTACTGTCTCTTCCACTCTTCCAACTTGTCTTTCACGTTGGAAAGCTTCGAGTAATCATTAGCTGCATCACTGAAAACTTGTTCTGCGGTCTGCAGCAACTCATCCCGACTGGAGATGTAGGCATCCCCCTCACTCTCACTCTCATCGGTGCTCGATTCCCCTTCAATCCGATGGTATGTGGCGTCTCTTTCTATCTGAGCCATTCTCTTGGCCTCTGACCGACTTTTCCTCCTTTTTCTTTTCTCAGCCCTCCGAGCAGAGTCCATGCGGTGCTGTAGGTTGATGTCCCTCCCAAACTCATCCAGCTGAACCTGCAAACTAGAGCTCTCTCTCACAGCAGCGGCAGCAGCCTGAGCAGCACTTGTGGCAGCAGACAGAAAAGTAGTTCCAGAGCCCTTACTGAGAACAGACAATGCAGCATTCACAGCAGCTTCTACTTCACTAGATTCATCAACCGAATTAGCAGCTCTTCTTTCTAAAGCAGCAGAAGCCCTCACTTCATGCAACTTTCGCATCTGCTCTTCCAATTCCTCGATATATGGTGCTTTGTCTTGCAAGAAGTCACACATTACAGAAATGAAGTCACGGAGCTGTTGCATGAAAATAAACCTCTCACCGGCTGCTTCCAGGGACTTCTCTAATGAAGTGATATCTGAGAGAGCTTCTGATAGATTTTCATCAGTCCTCATCAAAGAATTCAAGGTCCTGTTATGAGTCTCCTTAAGCCTGCTGAAATTTTCATGGAAAGCCCGTTTGGCAACCTCAGCTTGCTGTGGAATGGAGATAACCTCTGCACTCCTAGATATGCTAATTCCAATTCCAGACGGAGGACCAAGAGTGGCTCCGGCCAATAAATGAGAAGGCAGGGGATGCATGGCCGGGCCGGGCAGCACATTGTTGCTTACAAGGTGGCCAGTAGCCTCATCAATCCTCTTCCCTAATCCCTTCCTGAACTGCTCCTCTTCCCATCGCCTCTCCTCCTCATCCTCATCGTCCTCCTTATCATTAACCACATCTCTATATCCTCTATCAGCTGCCATCGGCTCAGACACAACCATCCTCTCATCAATGTCCTCGAAAACACCCTTCTTTGTCCCACCATCCTTGTTGTCTGCAAACAAAGAAATCCTACCACGAAAATCACTTTCCTCATCATCGCTAGACCCTCCATCAGGCGGGCGGCTTCCCACAACTCCGCCGCCATCAAGCGATATGAAATCCGGCAGCGGCCCACGAGACTGACGGAGGCGCTCTCTCTTCGCCCTGATCGCATCGATCGTCGCTTGGTCGGGAATAACTGAAGATAAATCCTGTGCTTTCCTAGCAATACTCAAACCTGCGAACCTCATCTGGTCCCCAGCACCATTATCCTCGTCTTGTTCTTCGTCCTGCTGTTCATCGTTCTCCTCCTTGCGACCCGAAACAGAAGGAGGTGACGCGGGCTTGACGAGGCCTCTGAGGACGATGACGGGCTCAGCGGAGGCTTGGGATTTTTGGCTTTTCGTGGAGTCAGACAAGGGCGGGGGCGGCGAAGACGTCGCCTTGGGCTTGGAAGTGCGTATGCCGAGGGAGCGGGCGTTCTTCTGGAGCTCGCGCATCTTCTCCTTGGTGTACTGGCCGGTCTGAGGCTGGACATTGGAGGGAACGGGCGCGCGCGGGGCGGAGCGTTCCTTGGCCGAAGAAAGCTTGTGGACGGCGGCGGGGCGGGTGGAGGGGACGGAAGAGCGAACTGGGGCAACGCCATCATCATCTTCCTCATTTTCGGCAAAGCTAAGGAGTTTGGGGCGGTCAGGGGGTTTGGGGGCACGGGGCTTAGGTTCGGCGGAGGACGGCGGCGGCGCGGAGGGCTTTTCATCGCCGTTGACGTCGTCGGTGCCGGAGCGCTTCCGGAAGTTCCTCGATCTGCTACTACTCATCTCAACGTCGTCGTCGACGGTCGGAATTAGGGATTTGATTCGAAACCCTAATTTAACACTGACCTTTTATTGAGTGATGAACTCCACCATGTAATGCAATGGGCCTTCGTATTCTGCTGTGAGTTGGGCTTGTTGGGCTTTTGTTGGGCTTGGGTCTTATATTATTAAAATTTCTAAATTGTAAATATATCAGAGAAGGTAAAACTCCATAATTTTATCTATATAAACATGAGAAGCCTTTTTATTAGTTACCACAATGCTACACATTGCCACCCTATTGCCACCCTATTGCCACACATAAAATAGTGAAATACTAAAGCAAAGGTGTCTGTTAATAAACTTACAATTATATTCAAATATTCTAATAGCTAATAGGATTAAATTTGACTTTACTTATTCTTCGAATTTAGCTAAGTTGTATTCAAGCTATAATCAAATTAATTTTTTAAATAACTATATAATTACAAGCTTGTGCTCATCATAATATTTAACAAAATATTTTTTTTTCCTTATAAAAACTCTATATATAATGAAGATAGTATTGTCTACAAAGCTGCCAATTCACAAGGCAAGACCAAAACATGATCCCCATCAAACAGTTTAAAAACTTATCATCAATGTACATTAAGTCTTAATTTAATGACTCCCAAAAAAAACAATTAGATGTTATGAATTCATGAAATTTATCAAGTTCCTGTCTCTGCCCATGCTCTAGTGAGGTAGCTGCAAGGAACTGAAGGCAGAGCCATTTAATCAGTCAAAATGCATGGAGTCCTGAGTCCTGAAAAAGCATAAGCTAGTGTTAAGATTGCAGTATTTATCAATAAATTGAAAGAACAAAACTGAAAACAAAAGAAACAAAGCTGAAGGAAAGCAATGACCTTCATCGCATGCCAAAAATCTCCTCAGGAGGATCATAAACATGCCGTTCGGGAAACATTTCCTCGAAGTCTTGTTTCACTCTGTTCCGCAGAAGGGGATGAGGTAGCAGCCCCTTGAGCAATATCCGGAAGGGCAGCTCTTCTGGTGGATCAGGAGACTGCTTCATGTCCTCGTAGATGTTCATTGCATCTGCAGGAGATCCATATCTCAGGAACCCTCTGATAACTTCGGCATAGGTCTGTGAATCAGGAAACAGATTCTCTTTTCTCATGCTCTCCCAAATTTTCATAGTTTCTTCCATCTTTCTACATCGCGCCAAAGCTATTATCAAATCTTTATACAGGAACACATCTGGCTTATACCAATCTTCCTTTTGAATCACCTTAAATATCTGCAATCTCAACAACATTGTTAAAAAAGAGTAAACAAGTGTTCTTTTCATTCAATTGCCAAAAATTGAATCTCAAGAGAAATATTATCATATTGTGGGGATATAAAATAAGGAATAATGAACTAACAATATGGTCTGCAACAAAACAATACACCCATTGTATTTCTTAGTAAACAGCTGAAGCCATTGTTGGAAAACAAACAATTGTTAAGCACTTAGAGTGGCCTAGTTTTTAAGAGCAAAGAAACGCCAAGATAAGGAAGCATTATGCACATACAAAGGAAAAAACAAATAAACAATCAGCTTTGCAAAGGGATAGCCAGATTATTAGCATCACATATTGAACTGGTGACTTAAGGGAATGTCTATTATTACACTTCATGTTCTCAAGTCAAAACAATGTTAAGAATATAATCAAGACTTGCATAAGGCTCTGATCAGAAAGCAAATACAAAAGCAACCAAAAATGGCCTAGAAAGCTAACAAAGATAGAAAACAAAAATAAATACATGGCAACACAATGAAGAGACATAACTTGTTTCTCTGAGGCATTTCCTCAAACAAGTAAAAGGCACACCTCATAGCCTACTAAATTAACCATATCCATCTTCAATGGTCCTTCATTCCTTGCATACAAGACATAGTAAACACAACCAAATCATTTCATCCAAAGTAAAAGAAGTAAAACAGAGATACATTAACAAATTTCAAACTGAACGAGAGCTAGGATTATGTCCAGCATGATCATCAAAACCAGCAGAACCATTTAAAAACAAATAAATAAGAAAAAAAAATTGCACCTTGAGAGCTAGGCTGATCTCCTCCTGCCGTTCAAGCTCATTTAGCACCGCGATCATGTCCATCTTGAGCAACCTCAAGACGTGGCATTTTATAAACTTGTCAAGCTTCTCCTCATCGTCCTTGAACCTCTTCAATCCCAAGATCACGAAAATAGCCTCCTTTCCGATCATCTTCTTGCCCCGCCATAGCGGTCCCCGAGGCCTACCATCGTGGTAGAACCGACCATGCAACCAGAAGACGGGATCTTTCTGATGGGGCGCTCGGATTTGATCGGAGAGTTCGGACGAAGAAAGTATAGATTGATTCGATAAACTTGTGAGGATTCGAAGGGTGGATGGAGAAAAGACGACGCCTTTGGCTCGAGAGAGCGCTCGAAACGCCATGAGCGCCCTCAACCTCTCCCTCGCTCGCTCGCTCGCTCGCTCCCAAGTCCCAACCTCCCTATCAATTTCTTTTTAAATAATAATAGTAAGAAGAAATGACATTACTATCCCTTATCAATTTTAAGAATTCCGAACATGTCCTAACTTAATAAATAACTAAAAAATAAATATAAATAATAAAATAAAATAAAATTTCTCAATACTTAATTTCAAAAAATATATAAACAATAAAATAAATTAAAATATCTTAACAAGTAATTAAAATATATATATATAAATAATAAAATAAATTAAAATTTCTTGATAAATAATTTCAAAAGATATATCTTTATCTATTAGCTAAATGGCAAAATAGTCAAATACACATTAAACTCCTCCCCACCCTTTCTTACTCCTCCTCACAACCAAACAAAAAAAATATATTTACTCCTCTTCACCTCTCTATTGAACCAAACACAAAATTTTTCAAAACCTTTCATCCTCCTCCCCTCCAAACTCCCCCTTGCTCCTCCCCTTCAAACTCCTTCTTGAACCAAACATAGGCTAAAATCATTATTATGATTAATTAACGTTTCAAAGTCCAAATTTTGTGCTAATTATGAACAAATATGTTCATGCAATTCAGATAGTGATATTTTTCATAAGTTCGGGGATTAAAATTAATGTTTCTAAAAAATATTAACATATTATTTTATATTTACTATTATATTAACCAAAACTATTAGCTAGGTGTAGTGTAGAGTTCCTCAATGACCAGATTGTGGTAGAAGATGTCCCTAAGTAAATTTTTTTTTTTTTTTTTTTGTAGTCTCTAACTACATTTGAGTGATTTTTTCCTATTTTTGTTGTGTTGTTTGTGGTCTTCTCGATCTTTCTTTGTTTTAGATTTTCTTCTATTATTTATTTGTTTATCCACTTTTATAAAAAAAATAAATAAAAGTCTATAGTTTTGGTGTTGTGTTTCCCGAGAAAACAAGAAATAAATAAAAGTCTATAACTCTATAGTTTTGGTGTTATGTTTCCCGGAAAAACAGAAATTTAACTGCAGTTAAATGCAATGATTATGATCTCTCTTTAACCGTGAGTAATTTTTAAGGACTATTTGAAAGTTGAAGCTCAGTACATCAAAGTGTAGTTTATATACTTCTTGGAAGTAAGAAAGCAAACAGAGAACTCATGATCAGTTCCTAATTGTAGTGTCCTCTGAGACTCCAACAAAAGCAGAGAGGAACTCCTTCAACTCACCCATTGGAACAATAACTCCATCCTTAGCCTGAAGATTTAGTTCAGAGAAACATTGAGAACAAAACAAAGCTATAAAATAGCTAAAAAAAACCAAAGAAAAAGTTCAATGCCTCACCTCAATGAAGAAAACACTCTGAGAAACATAAGAGAAAGCTACAGAACTAACATTAGTCACTTCAAATCCCATAGTGTTTATGACTTCCACCAGCTTACTGAATCCCCCACTCTTGCTCTCACAGGTTATCTTCAAAAGGAATTTATTATGTCCTATAGAACTCACCTCAACCTTCCCCTGTAATTCAGTAACCAAGTAAAGTAATTAATAAGCTCATAAACTCAATAATAAGAATGAAAGAAATGACATGATAATGCCTGGCAATGAATGGCATCTGGTGGAGTCATAGTGTTAATGCTTGATGCACTCCCTTGCTTCTCTACTTCCTCATCTGGCATAGATAACAGCTCTGTTTGCAGCTCCAGCACCTCCTTTTGAAGTTGCTTGATGTAGTCTATTGCATCTGTGAGTGTGGACTCCTTGCTCATCTGCATAAATTTATATATTCATAAGAAAGAAAGGAAGTCTACATATATATATATAATTATAGATATAGTGAATACAATGCCTTTGTGATGTTAGGGACAAGAGATCTGAGAGAAAAGAGCTTGCTGTTGAGCTTGCTTCTCCTACGCCTTTCAGCTTCAAGGTTCTTAGACTTGTAGCGCATCTCAGGCATGTCCATGAGCATAGGATCAGGGCAGTCTTCATCTCCTCCAATGTCCAGCACTGTGTTGACAAAGTCCATTGCGTTGCTACTCTCTGGGTAATCAGTGGCCATGAAGTTTCTCAGACGACGAGGCATTGGAGTGGGGAAATGGAGTGGTCCTATGAAGGAGGAGCTCTCTCCACTTTAATCTCATGGCAATTGGTTTGTTAGACTGTACTATATATTCCTCTGCTTTGTTTTCATGTTGTGACCTGTCTTATGCATGAGGTTGAACATTTTTCTTTTTCTTTTTTTTCTTTTTTTTTTTTTTTTGTTTTTAACCGACCGCTTTCAACCGCATATTGGCAACGGCAATGATGATTGAGGTTGAATTTGCATACAAATTTTTGTCTCACAGGTATAATTAATTTTTAAAAATATAAAAAAAAAAATTTGAAGTTCATCTGTTCATGGTCATGACTACTACAGCAATATCCTAACAGTTAACTCACTTAATTTTTTTTTTAAAGGTGGATAAATCACTTAGATTAAAAAAAAATGTAACATACAGTAGACGCCCCCATAGCGAGAACAGTACAACAAAATACAAGCTACCGCAAGCTGCCGAAGCAATACATCAAAGACAAAACAAAACAAAGACCCAACACCGACAAAACAAAGACCCAACACTTGATTTTCGTACGGAAAAAATTGAAGTCGACACAAAAAAAAAAAAAATATATAATATTCTACAAATATAAGAATATGCCATACAATCCATAGGAAGAAATTAGTGATTTACCTTCCAACCAGTTCAAAGAAGTGTCAATTCCCCACTCCTTCATTATAGACCATTTTTCCCCTAGTGAATGCTCTTTTAGAAGCAATTGTAAGAGGTGAATTATCTATCATAAGTGGTATTGTCACCATTGAAACGGCGGACGAACTTAAACATTTTGATTAGGTCTAATGTTGAAGGCAGTTCATAGGGTCAACAGTTAAAGTGCTAAAGTAATCGAAGCTTCATTTAATTGCAGATGTGGAGTTCTTTAACTTGATTCTTTTCACTTCCAAAGGTCAAAGAAAGGCGAGGCCTGAGACCAAGAAGATATATTACATCTGTCACACCCACCCCTTCTACCGAGGTAAATGTGGCACCCATCAGTTAAAATTTCTTTTAACTGGAAAACTGACACACTTGACAACCCAAACCAGACTTACAATTCACAAATAACAACTTTTAAACAAACTACAGGTTCAAATACAGGAATACAACAATCACAATCACTCCAACATGCGGGAACAACCGCTACAAAATCACGACACCAAACAGAAGAAAGGAAAGGGACCCACTGAAACTCTGAACTCAACACTGCCTGGATCTATACTCGCACATGCAATCTATAAGGGTCCTGCTCCTGCAACTGTAACACATTTCAGTTGGTCGATAGTGGCTCAATAATTTCAATTAATTGAATACAGCATATATAACATATATAAACATCAATTTTCTCAAATAATTTCCAGCTTTCACAAAATACTAGACTTTTGGCAGAATACAACTTTAAAGAGCTTTTAAAGCATAAATTCACCATAAATCATCATTAAATCAACTTCTAAGGAAATTTAAACTTTTTGTGAGAGACTGCCCTCCTACGAGCGACAGCTGGGCTTCGCCCCCTCATCACAATCCAAAACAACATCCGAAAAACAAACTCAACCCACAATACGCACCCAGCATGAAATGGTCTAGAAATCTCTCTAAACCTTCGCCGTGGCCATGGCTAGGTTCAGAGCCGTCAAGATACTCATGCCCTTAACGTTGACCCATCGGTTCACAGGTTGGTGACTCCGGCTACCCGATGAATATCCAGTCAGGGCTCTACACTCCCACCTGAACCTGGCCCTCGTAGATAACAATCAGTCTAGCACGCCACCTCAAAAGGCTGGCCGTGGAGACCACTTACTGCAGTAAGATACCACCATAAAATCTGTACAAGCTCTACAGTACCGTCCATGCATAACATCAATAAAATCCAAAACCACAATACCATTCATATACCAGGAATGAAAACCAATTCCACAAACATTGCCGCTAAAATCATTTAAAAACGCATACATGGTTTCACATATCATCTCAAAATCACGGTACACATAGCCTTTAAAATAAATACTTGAAATGAATAATTAAATCATGTGTACATGTATTTTCACTATTCAAAAATACGTATAATTATACCAAACGGATGTATAAATACGATTGCCAATATTTCAATATACGCATCATTAACCATTATACATAATTAAACACAAAAAAAAATGATAATTACATAATAATTTCCAAAATACTAGCTGTTAAATAATAATGTCATAATAATAATAACAATTACCGATTATTCAAAATAATAATAATAATGATAATAATAATAATAATAATATTTAACCAATTATTCAAAAATAATAGCCACTACCAACTCACCTGGTCCCCCTTGGGTTCTTGCTCGACCCGGAACTCTTCCCCAAGCCTGATCAACACCTAAAAGGATAACATAATAAAATAAATACATATAACAACCTAAAGACATAACTGAACCCAAAAGGAATTACAAGAAACCAATAACAAACTCTCTAATTGGGCCCAATCACTCCAATCGATTAAAACCCGGCTTTGCATAATCAAACCAAACTCCAATTGCACTTAAACCCATCCAATTTAGGCCAAACCCTCCTGAACCAACCTGAACCAGCCTCAATCTTACTGAACCAAGTTCAACTTAACAAACCAGCATTGAACCAATTCCAATTCTTATACAATTCTTTTGAACCAGCTTGGTTCAACTGAACCCAAATTCTTCTTCAATTGATTCAGACCGAACCAATTAGCCCAAACCTGAACCAAGCCCAAACCCATCTCAACTTGATTTGATCAAGCCCAACCAAATCAATCCAAACCCAACTCAACTAATTTCAATTTAAACTCAACCAATTCCCACTTGACTTGATCCAACCAAAACAACATGGTTAAACCCAACCAGTTTCATCCAACCATCTTCATTAGCCTCTAAATCATCATCATCATCTCTTAATTAACCCAAAACAAACCCTAATCTCGGTGCTACAGTAATCTACAGTAAGTCCGAAAATTTCTTCATCAATCCAAGCAAAATCTCACTCAAATACAAATGTTTACAAACAAAATTTGAAATAACAATCAAAACTAACAACAATCTCATCATTTCCATGATAAACTCTTCTTCTTCCTCAAGAAAAAAATAAATTTTTCAATCCAAAATACACACACATGCATCCAAGTATACCAATGAATAAACCATCAAAATACTTACCAAAAACCAAAGAATACTTCATCCTATTCTCCCTCCATCAACCATCAAGCATCATCTCTCCCATTTTTCCATTCTTTTCTCTTTATTTCTTTCTTTTTCTTTCTCGGGGCTACTGTAGCATGGTTAAGGAGAAGAGGATGAAGAGAAAACAAAGAACCCATTCATTCTAGATCTCTCTCAAAAAAATCTTCAGCCGAAATTTACCAATAATCCCTGAAAATATAATATATTACAAAACGGTCCCTGAAACTTCTCCAATGATCCCTAAATCATGAAATACTCTTTCCAAAAAGTCCCTACAAAATTTCCTTTCAGTCCTTAGTCTTTGGAAACAGTTTTGTTCAAGTCCTTTTTATTATTTCTGAACCCAAAATTTACTATAAACTATCACAATAAAGTCCTTACTATTTCCACTTGGGTTTCTCAGCAAAATTGATCTGCAAGTAAAATCTTACTGTAACTGTTATAATACCCTGAATATAATTACTTACATATATCCAAAGGTTCAGGGCATTACAACATCTATTGGGGAGCTCACGACTTGAGCATAGGAAGTCCTAGGTTACACCTCACTGCATTTTCAAGGAGGGGGAATGGGCATCCACCCATGTGAATGTCGCCAAGTATGTTGCTGAACTTGTGTCATTGAGTACGCTGCCATGTAGGGCTGTAAACGAGCCGAGCTTGATCGGGCTGGGCCCAGCTCGAAATCGGCTCGAAATAGGCTAGCTCGAGCTCGAGCTCGAAATTAGCTCGAAAATCTTGGCTCGAGCTCGGCTCGATTTTATTTTCGAAAGCTCGAGCTCGGCTCGGCTCGGCTCGGCTCGAAAATGTCTTTTTTACCTATATAAAATAAAACACATGACAAATTTTGTAATCTATAAAAAAAAATACTTAACATTACAAATCCATAATCATCCATAAACCAAACACTTAAAGTCTTAACATTCAATGCTTCAAAGTTAATGGCCATTAGGCCCATCACAAATTCATAAATCACAAATAGAAAAATTTAAGTAGCATAAACCAAACACTTAAAGTTGATGACATAAAGAGCTTGATGATTTGTTGATCTTGAAGACTTGATCATTTATAAATCTGTAACTTGCAAGCTTCATCTTGATCATCTAATAGCCATGAAAACAAAATAAATTAATCATAAATTAATAATAAAAGTGCTAAATTAACAAAAGTACTAAAATTATAAATTAATTATACCTTCTATCATAAGAAACATTAATTACTTTCAGGAATATGTATCCAAAGTTCATCTTCTTCCTTTTCCTTCTACAAAAAAAAAAAATAATAAAATCAAAATCAAAAACAAAAAGATGAGTTATAGAAATTAAAAGTAGTGATATAAATAAATGGAAAATAATTGAACTTTTTACCTTGGATTTCATATTTCCATGCTCGGCTTTAAGCCAATCCGAAGTACAAACTAGTGCATCAACTGTCTTAGGAGCAAGAGAACTTCGATATTTGTCTAGCACTCTACCTCCAGCACTGAATGCGGACTCTGAGGCAACTGTAGTAACAGGTACTGAGAGTATATCATGAGCCATTTTTGAAAGAATACGAAATTTCACGACATTGACCTTCCACCAATCTAAAACATCAAATGTAGAATCAGTCTCAACACCAAATCTCACAACATCTTCCTCCAAATAAATTTCCAACTCATTCTTCATAGGTTGTAAAGTATTATTCTGCTTTATAAAATCATCAAACTCTGATCTACCTTTGCTTTTATACTTTTTACCATAAGAGCCACATGTGTTGCTTGAAGATGCCATTGAAATATTTGTAACTTCATGTGCACTATTTGAAGTAGAATGAGAGACTTGCTCAGTTGCATACATTTCATATATCTCCCAAAGGGTTTGCTTGACTTCAAGAATGTTTCTTTCACTCTCAGAATTTGAATAAATTCTATGAAAGCAAAAATTAATCAAAACCATTTTATATCTTGGATCAAGCACCGCCGAAATTGCCATAAGCATATTGCAATCACCCCAATATTTATCAAATTTACCACGCATCAACAATGCCATTCTTTGCATGAAATAATCAGAAGACTCTGCATGTATATCAAGTACTTCTTTTACTTTCCATATCTCTGGAAGGAACAAATTAGCTGTAGGATATAAAGTTCCAGAAAAAATATGAGTAACATCATGAAACACTTCAAGAAATTCAGCAATATTTTTTTGGCTTTTTCCCAATCATCAAATGATGGCAAACACTTATAATTGGCATCCCTGACAATCAAAAATTGCATCTGAAATAACAAGACCAGTGTGTGGTGGCTCCAACTCATAGAAACTGATAATCCTTTTCTGTAGCTTCCAATTGGCATCAATAAAATGAATAGTCAAGCACATATATCCAATGGTTTGATTAGATGTCCAAGTGTCGGATGTGAGAGAAATCCTATCAACATACTTTAGAGTCTTGATTAATTTCTCTCTCTCATGTTCATACAATTTCATACAATCATTTTTAATTGTATTTCTTGATATTTTCTCATATTGTGGATTCATTGTCTTCAATAGTACATTGAACCAAACGTGCTCTACCATGTTGAAAGAATATTCATGTACTATAACCATCTTTGTAATAATGTCTCTAATCTTCATCATGTCAAAAGTAGAAGGATAAGAAACATATGAGGACATGCCTTGAAAATCATTTTCTATTGGTAGAAAATTGATGGTGCTTTGTTTTGTAGCAACATTCTTGTAATATGGACATTCTACTAAATGTCTTTTGAGGTGGGTGGTGGTGCCGGATTTAGAAATAGTATACTTTCGGTGGCAATACTTGCATTTGTGCTTTTTCACAAAAAAATTATGCTCTTTTTCTTCAATTACCTTAAAGACATCCCAAACTTTTGAAATCTTTTTCCGACCTCGTTTCAAATTTGGTCCACCATGTTCTACTTCTACTTCTTCATTTTCTTCTTCATGTTCTTCATGTTGAAATTCTGACTCATTAACACTTGGAGTTGCATTTGATTGTTGAGAAATAGGAGTTGACATTCCTATAAAATGATAAAATAGTTATAAACAAAATATATTTCAGACAAAAAAAAAAAAAAAAAATCGAATAGTGAATTTGAGTTCCATCATCTTTCCTGTATTTTGTACCACACGAAATGTTTAAGAGTGGGTCATGTGACCACTGACCAATCACAATAATTGAGAGAGAGAAATTGATGGTATTATATAAAAAAAATTAAAATTTTATCATTTTTATAACATTAAAATTTATTAGTTTTTTTAATTAGACGGAGAAAGTATATCATTTTTTTATATGAATAATATTTAATGAGATACAGTATTATTTTTAAAATTAAGATAATAAAGAGGAATTGTTTAATACTAGTTGTTGTTTAATATTATTCATCAAAGAGGAATTGTTTTAAGTCACAGTTATAGCTTTCTCTACCCATCTTGAGATGATTATGCAATGTATTTGCTGATTATTTGGTATTTCTCAGATACAATAAAAAAAAGGAAATTACACAAAAAAAAAAAATTAAGAAAAATTAACTTAGTCAGTCCAAACACATTGTGTCATCTTTCAGCCCAACATTTTAGTCTATGAAAATATTTTATCTTAACAGAGTCATCATCGATTCATCATGGAGGAAAATGACAAATATGCTTTTAATATATCATTATACTATGTTAATTCTTGATAATTATAGTTAACTGAATCATCACATAACTTCCAAAAGGCTTACTAACAAGACAGAAGAATTTAAAACTTAAAAATTAAGTTTGCCAATGTATCATGTTGCTGATTAATGGAGTCATTAAGCATCAGAGAGTAGATGTATCTAGAACTCCAATATGATAAACACACTAGAAAATTTAACGCATCAATATCTTCATATTCTAAAGTCGCTTTAACAAAATCTTCTGTGGGGCAGGGGTTTAAGATGCAAGATAGCTCCTCATCATTAATACATAAATATTTACTAATAATCATCAGTGGGTGGATATACTTTTTTTTTTAACTTCTAAAATAAAGGTTTTGAACAAAAGCTTACTGTATTGTTTTGCCTATCTTGTTATACTCCACTCCTGGTCCACATATAGATATTGCCTTGTTCAATGCTTCTCTTGTGACCTGCAGAACAACAAGAAGGAGCAATTCATTTTAGACACAGGTTGCAAGTGAAACTTTAAGCAAGAAGAGGAATCTAACTGATCATAATGCAGCAACAATTTCAATAATGACAACAATTGAACGACTAGTATCTCAAAATCTAAATCTTGTTTTTCTTTATGAATAATAGGGCCATCGGAATAGATAGCAAAGGAAAAAACCAACAATTAATGATACTTACGATGCCGAGATCGGGTCTGGAAGTAGTGGGAAAGAACGGATGAAGATGATGAACAAGGAAACCTTGCCTTCAGATGATGATCGGAGATGGATTGATTGAGAAGAAGATATGAGCCGACTGGTGCTTGCTGGAGGCAACCTTGCCTTTAGATCTAGAAAATTCAGATCTAGTAGAAAGTTGGAAACCTAACAATTAAAATAATATAATAAGGAAAAGATATTATATATATATATATATATATATATATATATATATATATATATATATATATATATATATATATATATATATTTTCGAGCTATCGAGCCGAGCCCGATCGAGCTCGGCTCGAAATTAAATTCGAGCTCAAAATTCAAGCTCGAGCTCGGCTCGAAAGCTCGAAATTCCGAGCCGAGCTCGAGCTGCTCACGAACAGCTTGATCATTTGACAGCCCTACTGCCATGCACATCGATCATGTTAAGGGGCACATCATACCCATCTACTTGTAGTCATCTTCTTTTCATTTCTAGTGTTGTTTTGTTCTTCACTTCTTGTGTACTCTTCGTATCTTTATTTATTTGTCGGTTTATATCTCCAGTTGTTTATTTTATGTTTAGTTATTGTAATTTGTTGTTTTGTATTTTATTAAATCATGGTTTATTTACAATTATTAAAATTAAAAGAAAAATATGCATCTAAACTTATTTTTACTACTACTTATTATTATTATTATTATATCATTATTTAATTATTTTTACCTTCAAGTCCATAAAACCTCCTCAAAACCCTCAAAAACAAAATACGAGCGCAGAGCCATGGCCGTCGCCCTCCTCCGCCGCATCTTCTCTTCATCAACGGCGGCTCCAAGCCCTAATTCCGAGAAGCCTCAGCGCCTCAAGGCCCTCATCAACCGCATGTTTAAGATCCGCGACCCCGACGCCCTAGTCTCAGCATTCAACTCCGCCTCCTCCGCCCACGCCCGCTTCCGCGCCTCCCATAACATCTACTCCTCCGCCATCCGCCGCCTCTCCGCCGTAGACCGCCCCGACTGCGTCCGCGCCATCCTCGAACACCAGAAGCAGTTCCCGACCTCCGCCGTGAGGGTTTTGCCCTCCGCCTCCTCTCCCTCTACGGTGCCGCCAAACTCCCCGACGACGCCATCGCTACCTTCCGCCAGCTCCCCTCCCTTGACTGCCCCCGCTCTATCAAGTCCTTCAACGCGCTCCTCTCGGCATGCTTGGAGTCCAAGGCCTTCGACCTCATACCCAACCTTTTCAAGCAAATCCCCTCTGAAGACCCCTCCATTACTCCCAGTCTCTTGTCCTACAACATTCTGATCGACGCTCTCTGTGAAAAACCTGATCTTGATGCTGCTTTCAAGACCCTGGATCTCATGGAGTCCAATGGCATCTCCCCTGATTTGGTTTCCTTCAATACTCTGTTGAATGCTTACTATACCAATGGCCTGATTGATAATGCAGAGAAAGTTTGGGTTTTGATGCATGAAAAGAAGATTGAGCCTGATACCAAGAGCTTCAATCCAAAATTGAGGTGGTTGGTCTCCCAAGAGAGGGTGCTTGAAGCATCAGAGCTTGTTGATGAATTGAGGAAGAATGGGCCAAAGCCGGATGCTTTTTCATTTGATGCTTTGATCAGGGGGTTTTGTAATGATGGTAAGCTGGAGGAAGCCAAAGGATTGTTCATGGAGCTGACAGAGAGTGATTATGCTCCAGTTCATACCACTTTTGAGATATTGATTCCAAAACTCTGTGATAATGGTGAAATAGACCTGGCCTTTAAGATATGTTGTGATTCTCTGAGTAAGAAGAGGTTCATAGATGCAAACACATTGCAGAACTTGGTTGATAAGTTGGTGGAGGGATCAAGAATGGAGGAGGCCAAAAAGCTAGTGGAACTTGGACGATTGAATGGTTGTTCAAGGAAGAACTTGAGGATTCCGGAGTCATGTGCTTCGGGGTAATTCTATTTAGCCATTGCCATTGCCTCTTACTAATGAATTTGGATGTGTTCAGTTCTATATGTCCACAATGAAAGCCATATATACATTCTTCTGTATCAATTATTAACTGATGTATTATCTGGAGATCTCTGTTACAATTTTCTGGTTAGCTTAAAAAAATCTATGGTTGTGCACTTCTTACCAGCGAACACTAGTATATGTTGGCTGAGTCCTGCTTAGCAAGTCATCAGTGTTGAGCATTTAAAGCAGTTATTTATATGTGGATTTACCATGGCTTTGCTGTTGCTAGTTGCCTTGCTTCAATTTCTTGTTGTTTTGTTGTGTTTCCATCGATTTAATTTCAGAAGGATCTTTGCATGACCTCCTTAATTGTCTCAATTGTTCACTGGTACACACCTGCAGATATTTATTGGTTTATGCTTTGAAACTTAGCAGTGTGTGACATGTTCATTAAGTCCATTACTAGATTTATCACCTGTTTGATATCTCTTCAAATACTTCAAATTTTGATGTTTAATGTGTCTACACTAAGAAGAAGTGCACTTTTTTGAAATGGGGTATTTGATATACTAGATATTAATCTACTCTAGTGAGTAATAAACTAAGGAAAAAGATGTGTGGGTGAACAGGGATCATGTTTATTGTGCTACTGTTTGTGATATCCTTATGTTCTTTGATGCAGCAGCATTCTCCAGTGGAACCTGATGATATAGAGACCACCAGAAAGTGATTTATTTTTTTAATTTAATGATAAGCTAATATGTTTTAACATATCAAAGCACATGTTTTGCAGATTGGGTATATGCAATCATGCATCAGAAATCCATGAATTTGCATTAGTGCATTGTGAGACATGAGACACAAACTGAAATTCCTGCATATTTCCATGAATCTGCATGTCCTGCAGTTTCACAATCAAGTCTTTTTGGTAGCTGAGAGAATTGATGGATGTTCAATTAATGGAATTTTCTTTTGAGACTATATCTTTGTTAACCATGAAATTGAATTTGTTCTTACCATGTATCATGAATAAAAAATATTTGTGATTTTTTATTTAATGAAATTTAAAAGTTCAATAAAAATTGATGATTTAAAAAATTGTGATCCTTGACATCAGAAGCATTTAAAAAATATACATTAAGAAAAGGTTCACAGAATCATTGCAAAATGACGGGTTTAAAATCCGACCCGTTAAGGGTCAAATCGGGTATGGATCCAGTGGCCATAATCCGACTATTGCCCGATCCGATAAAGGCTAAAACCCTAATAAAGCCTTGCGGGAGTTATTCATAATTCCTAAAACCCCATTGGTGAGCAAGAGAAGGCGAGCAATGGCGGCGAGGGCTTTGACGACGGTGAGATCTGGATTCCGCCGCCTATCGACTTTCTCAGCCTTCTCTCCGCCGCCACCTGCTCAAGCTCCCCCAAAGGCAGATCCCAGCACTAATCTTTTCGTCTCAGGCATGCCCCCTTTCTCGATCTCTGTCCACATATCATTCTTTGCGTGTTTTAAGATTCGAGTCCAAAAAATTGGGATTTTTGGTTTCTAACATTGATGCTTTGTTTGTTTTTAGATGTGATCTTACTCACTGTGTCTTCAAAATGGGATTTTTCATACAAATTAGGAAAATTTTGATTTTCCTTTTGATGACTAGTTTTGTTTATCAGATTAGCTTTTTTTTCTCATTTGAGCTGAACCAATATCTTTGTGCATTACTTCCAGTGTACCATTCTTAATCTCCTTAACATGCTTTTAATCAAAGTGAAAAGCATTCTCTCTTTGAATACAAAGTTGTTCAATGTTTTTACCAGTAAGTGATAGCTGTTTGATGTTTGGATAGTTTGTTTATATATTTACTAGTGAGTTCAATCACAGGTCTTAGCAAGCGCACAACCACAGAAGGATTAAGGGAAGCATTTCAAAAATTTGGTGAAGTTGTCTCTGGTATGTGTATCTTTTACTTTCTCCCAATCAGGTTTTCTTAATAGATGTTCATTATAATTTTGTATATTTTTTTGCAGCAAAAGGTTGTGACAGATCGAGTATCAGGTTACTCTAAAGGTTTTGGTTTTGTTCGCTATGCTACTTTAGAAGATGCAGCGAAAGGAATAGAGGGCATGGATGGCAAGGTTAGTTAGCCAAGCTTTCGAGAACTTGTCATAACAATGATCTCTTGTACATGTTACAATATTTTGTGTTTTCTTTTGTTCGTATCAATTGTCGGATTTGCCAACTCTTGTCTATGAGATTCCAAGTATCGTACTATCGTCAATTGTTACCTTGTGATTCATTCGAGAAGAATTTCTTTTTCGCTCTGCATATCTCTTGCATGAATTCTGATCACATCTAAAGTATTGTTTGAAGTGATGAGAACATTAGCTTGATCTGTTGCATGAAATTTGTTTATTGTTTTCATTCATGACTTGTAATTGTTAGTGTATTTCCATTCATTCCAAATGTGTGGCTTCTACCAAATTCACTTCCCTATTGACCTTAGTCAGAATTAATTATAGAATCATTTACTTCATGGTATGTAATCCGAGCTTTATTTTTTCTGCAGTTTTTGGATGGATGGGTTATTTTCGCAGAGTATGCAAGACCAAGGCCACCACCCCCGACGCCCGAAGCTCCATCTGGCTATCAGAATGGCTATCAAAATCCTCCTACTTACTAAGAAGATATTGATTGTTTGCGGGAACTGCTTGAATCTTTTCTAATTATACTCTTTCTTTATAGCGTTCGACACGCGTACTTTATTCCAATTGTCGATGAACATCAGCAATTAAAAGTTTAGGGTTCAATTGTATGAACATCCAACACTTTGTATGTTGGTGAAACATTTTATCGATTTTATTTGTACCGCAAGCTTATATTACTGCTATATTGTTTGCAAACATGGAACTTATTAATGTGTATCATCATCTGGGGTTTGATCAAAATGGCCTCAAATGAAGTTGCAATAAAATCATATACTTAAGCTAGTCAAATGACAACATTTCTTTGGATGATTATAAGAAAAGCAAATATAGCTTAAAAGAAGAACATGTTTGACTAAATCATCAATTCAGTTTGCCGAAAAGCTTCGGCGCAACCTGCAGAAAGGAGTAAAAATTAAAAATTGAGTTGATGATTTGTAAGACAAAAATTGAATTGAAATACATATACTTACACAGGTATCAACACAAGTCCAATAATCAAAGTACTGTCCTGTGCAATGCTTGCTCCCTGATTCATCTCCTTTGATTCTCTCTACACATGCCTGCAAAATTAACATTCTTTCATTTAGAATTACAATTAAATTGGCATTGCTGATTAAAATTAAGATAAACTAAATAGAGGTTTATGAAACCTGATAAGCTCTTAAAGGTCTCACACACTTTGGCTTGCAGATTTCCTCAAGGTACTTTTTCTGATCAATGGGATCCTCATCTTCCCTGAATTGTGAGATTTATAAAAACAAAATCAATAAGAAAACTAGTAATAAACAAGGGTAATCCATAATTAGTTTTGTTTTAGAAACAGAATACTCTGTTCTTAAGCCTAATTTCAGTGAAATTAAAAGGTAGATTAAACTCACATTACGGCAGAAAATGGTAACTGGTGAGATCTGCAAATAGATTAGCAATTCCTGTAATCAATTAAAGTTTCAGAATATTAACTTTGAGAAACCTGCAGCTAATTATAATCTAATCCAAAAGAAAAACAGAATTAGAAGAAGTACAGGTATAAATACACAAAAATTAAATTGGTCTCACCTTAAACAATGACCAATTCCTGATCTACATGGTCAACCCAATCCTATAGACTCGCTCCTTCTCAAACTTATTAGCTGATTTACAATCCAAATTATTAATACTAATCTGCCCATATAATCAAAGATTAAAGAAGATAATAATTAAAGATCAAAGTCCAAACTAGATCAATGAACGTGGTAGGCTCGCATTGCCTCACGTATCAACCGGTCCCGCATGGTAAATCTTTAAAGAATTCTTAAACAACCGTAACTGGTGTATCTCCAATACATATCCGTCTTTTTTAACACCGTTTAAATTAGGGGTGCCTGTGGCCATTTTTCAAAGATTAAAAAAAATCCATAAACTATACTATATTTTCAATTTGGTCTTTCAATGTGGCAGGCCCAACTGACATATATATATATATAAATCTAAAATTAAATATTTAGATATAGTTAGAGGGATTAATTAAGAGTCTAAGGGCATTAATGAAGGTGTGAGTGTTGAACTCGAGAAGTGACCAGAAGCTTGAGTGAAAGACAGAATGAATGCATGCTGTGAAACACAATGCAAAGTCAAATAATGCACGTGTGAGCATCTCGAGGATGCTCTTGCAATGCATCCAAAACTTCCAACTTTTAAGTTAGTGGCACATAAATGTCATTACTTTACTTAATTATACTTAATTAATCAAGGTTTAGCATTTAAAATATCCATTTAACTACTAAGTCTTAATGCTTTACATTGTCTTGTCCTTCTCAAAATGTTCTCTCTTGTGCTTCAAGTTATGGTTACCAAAATTTTGTATGAACTTTGATTATTAAACTGACAAAGAATGTGGTTGATGAGATCCTTCTGATTTAAATCTAAGTTTGGTGTTTACTTGATTTATTATATTAGTAACACTGAACCACCACATGCTTTAATATTTAACCCTCTTAACTTAAGCCTTAATTGAGTTGTATTATGAGACTGTGCAAAAGTGATTGTAATAGTGACACTGTTGGGAAAAGAAGAGCCAGACTCTCTACACACACAGCTGTGTAAATGGACTCCTCAACATGATCAAAAGATCAATCCAAACAACTTTCATTTTCACCAGTTAAAGTTACTGAACATTTGCAGGAATTTTGTCATGATACTTTTTACAGCAGCAAAAATATTGGAGTAATCTTATTGAAAATAAAATTTATACAACTACAAATCATGAACAAAGTTTAGGAAGTGATCTAAGTCCTCCATTGGGACTGCATAACTTGATCTTCATGATTCTGGTCATTTGGTTTTGTATTTTTCTGCAGATTTTCTCCAATTCCATTGCTTTCCATTGCATCCCTTCCAGATGAGCTTTGAGCTTCTCATCTTCCATTGAGATGTCGACTCTTTTCGCATAAAGAATCACCTGTTCATTCTCAGTATCATTCATTTGCTGTTCTTTATGAGTGGAGTTTCTGAATTTTCTCAAGCAGTTGGTATCTTGTAGCAGGTTTTTCAACTTTGAGTGCTGAGTTATGAGTGCTTGCATTGCTGTTCTTGATGGAAATTTCGAGTTTCCGGCGAGATGTTTGCATGATTCTGATGAGAGTTTCTCATAATTTATTGCACAACATATCTTCATCTTCTCTTCTTGTGCTAATCCAGAATGAACCTGAATCATCTAAATGAATTAGCAAACTTAACCAAAAAACATCAAATACACTCAATCTTAAAGATTTATACCTGAAGATACATGTCAATGGCTCTGTACATTGCATCATGAGACTCTCTTGATGAATCTGGGAGAGCTGTGATTAATGCAACAAATTTGGAAGGCTTCAATTTTGGATCTGGAGCAACTTCAGTTATGTATAAATCCATCAAACTTCCCACCTTTTTCAATCTTTTAACACATATTTGAACACTACTTTGCAGAAAATATCTCAAGAACCTCAAAACAAGATTCACATCATAAAGACATTGCATCCCCTGATCAGCAGCAGGAACTAGCAAACTATCCAATGTAGCTTCATCAACCTGACTGCCAACCATACTCTCCAATCTACTTCTACAACACTTGCTTAAATCAAGAGATGAAGACATTCGGAGAATTCCAAACAAGCTTTTAAAGGAGAATGAGTCTGTGTCAAGGGAGTATAACAAGCCAATGATAATTTCAGTGTTTTTTCGCTTCTCATCAGTGGGAGCATTGAGGTTTCTATGCTTGAGATAATAGAACAGGAATCTGCTAATTGTTGCATGGTCTACTTTTCTTGAAACCATACAATTGATAAACTTTTCAATTGTATCAGAGTTCAGAATCAAAAGATCTTCAAACCAAGAAGAAGGGTGGTTGCTGTTTCTCATACTCAGAGTGCTTCTTGTATCAAATGATAACCGAAGATTAGAGCTATCAGGAGATGAACTTAATGGACTTGTATCACTAGTAGTCACGATTCTTCGAACTAGAGAATCTATGATTTTATCAAGAACACCAGATGAGTTTGATGCTTGAAAGAACTCTTGGCACTGTTGGAAAGCAATCAGGGTCTCAGACCAAGTCCAGTAGGGAATGCATTCAAGAGACTTTTCAGTTTGCATGATTAAATCATGGGTCATCTCCATGAAATGTGCAACAAAATGCAGAAGGAGAGTGTTGATTGGAGTTATCTGGATGCTGCCATTGTTGTAGCAGAATTTGGTCATTAGCTCAAATGCATCAGGGCCACCTGGTAAGCCATGGAATATAACTTTCAGTGTCTTTGGAGTTCCTGTTACTGATGTTTTGCCGAACAATTTGCTTAGCCTGCCTGAATATCTTGAGAGAACATTCTGCAAAGAAACAAATGCAGTTGATTTTAGAATTAAGTTAATTTAGGCAGAAGGTGAACTGGAGTTGTGAAAACAGAGAACACAAGCTCACCTTCAATGAATCACTAATTTTTTCAGAGAAATTGAAGTAAAAGTACCTTATCAACGAAGAACTTCTCTTCACCATTTACATCAACCTCAAGAACACAAGCTCCCTCCATTTAAACCCAAGTAAGATTAAAAAACAAATACCAGAGAAGGAAGGACAATAGTGATAGGAATTTAGAACAAATTTAGAAAAAGAAAAGCACTGGCTGGTCAATGTAGAGAAAGAGAGAAAGGAAGCAATTCTAATGTGTCAAGTCCCAGAAGACACAAACAGGAACAGAAAGAAGCAAAACAGTTGGCTTTGAGGGACCTGGCACATTCCTGCCAACTCTCTCCTCAGACTGTAGTCTTGTTTCATTTGTTTTCAGAGTGTCTTCTTGCTTGGTGCCTGAACTATAAAAACTAAAACAACATTATCTCAACAAACATCTTACTCACTTTTGAATGGAGTTACTTTAGTTACCATGTGAAACTTGATTCAAGACTCAAGATATACCAAACTCTTTATTCTCTCTGGTCCACATTAATGTATGCTTTCCCTGTGATTCTGCTTTTTTGCTAGGAGGTGTTTAGTATGGGGACCATACCACATCCTCTTTAAATTATCAAAATAAAAATCAATTGGTTTCTGACAAAACCTTCCCTAACTTCATCATCAGTGTTTTAGCTTTCAACTTGAACTGCATGGTCTTGACATCATCCTTTAAAAGTTGAAGATCTGCATGCAAACTCTGTAATTCTCTCTTTTTTTTTTTTTTTTTCTCTTCAGATTAGTCATGATTCAAGCAAAAGCATAGAAGCCTGTTAGTGACCGTTTAGAAAAGCAAGTTGAGGTATTTGACCATGCATTTGTTTATATATATATATATATATATATGGGTTGGCACTAGTGAGCATGACAAAGCTCACTAACTTTAATTTTAATGATGTGACTTTTGCAACACTCCTAGTTATTGTTGATAATCTAAAGTTGGCTTTGAAAAGCAAGTCCACAATTTACCAATTTACACTCCGGAGGTAGTGACACCAAAATTTGAAGCCTTAATTCCCATGAAGGTTTCCCAGTTAAATTCTTTTATGAATTTATCAGTGAAAGAGGGTGGAGGTGCCATGTGACTCCATTCATTTGGAAATACATCTCTCTCAGAAAAGTTAATATTTACATATGACTGCCCCAATATAATAAGATCCCCACACTAAAAACTTAGTGAGATATAACATACTACTAACAATTACTTGTATTTTTTTTGTTATGCAGTGATTGAAACAATTGATTATTTTATCTTGTGGTGTTTGTTTATTGTATATTTTTGGAACGGTTAGAATCACATATTAAACCTTTCTACTTCTCCTAGAGCTTAAATAACCTTTGAGGATTTTGTGGATGAAATCCCCGTAACCCAATATAGGGATATGAGACTTGCTTTACAAAATTATTATATGAAATATTTGGTTGAAAAAAATGAGTATATTTTCAAATTAGCATTGTTAAATTTCTTTTATGGATTTTTACCATTCTTGAGTAAAAAAAATAAGTTAGAAGATTATATTAGTACAGTTTTGCCGAATTTAAGAATTTTGGAGTCGTGAGCGTTGGAAAACAACAAATCCTCTAGAGCTATCTTCTACTATAAGCACCGATTAACTTTGGAGCAGCATTTTGTGGGTGTTATTCTAAAAAGAAGACTTTAATTTACCTCATTTTTTACCGGATTATCACTGCAACTTACAATTGACTTGGGATTTTACAATTTTGACTTATTCGATTATGGAAAAAAAACATATTACTAAATATTCTCATTTAATTGTATGTGTTTTAGGACATTATAATATATAAGGACTAGTTGATTTTCCATTCTTAAAAAATGAATTTTCAATTATTGGAAGGCACATACGGTTGTGTATTATATATTGTAAATTTGTATAATAATTTGAGTATAGAATAAAAATTTCTCCACCCAATTATTTCTCTGTTTTTTTTTTATATAAAAGGAGTATAAAGCTATTTTATTGAAAATAAAAAACCAAGCTACAGAGGATAATTAGCAAAAACTGAACAAGACTAAGGAAAAACAGAAAACAGAAATTACAAAATGAAACCGGTCACATGAAAGGTCTTCATAATCCACCTAGGTAAATCTCTACCCTGATGAAATAAAGAAAGGGAGTGGGTTGAGATGTTATAACTTGCTAATCTAGCAGCATACTAACACCAATTTTTGGGAATAAGATGTACTTTTGGCAAACTATTTTCCATGAGCTAGTGCTTGATGCAGGAGAAAGCTGCGTTAGCTCTCCAGTCATTCACAAAGTTGTCTACTTGCAGCGCAATTTGGAGAGTAGAGCAGGTAATAAAGTCATCCTTGACATGAATCTCATTCAACGCTGCATACTGCAGACCCAATGAAAGCGCCTTAATCTCAGCGTCAACTTTAGAACTGATCAAAATGGGGTTGCACCCTGCCAACAAAACAGTATAGTTATAATTCGCAATAAAGAAGCTAGCACCACCCATGGATAGATCCCTGGAACAGAATGCTGCTATAAATAAAAAAGGACCATCAGCATAAGAGAAGTTAGTAAGGATGAGATTCTTCCCTTTTTGATGATTTGAGACAGCAAAGTATTCTTGGGCCAAGGCATATGCTTTTCTAGAAATAAAGCCAAGATCGGGGATCTCATTCCTAAAAACTGCATTACAACGAACCTTCCAAATTAGCCAGGCAATGGTCACAATAACTGATTTGACAAAGTTAGAATAAACACTGTGATCAGCCTCAATACATACACCCGATGCAAAACCATTAGGAAACGAAACATTTTTCCAAACCAGATTGCTACCATCATTCCAGATAGCTTGAGTTTTAGGACAAAGATTCAAAATATGCTCAACTGTTTCATAATTAAGTCCACAGAAGGTACATAATTCCTGAGGCCAATGTTTAAAGCATGAAGAAAGTCAGCAGTCTTTAGTTTGCCCTTAAATACCAGCCATATAAAGTTCTTGGCTCGGGGAGCCATCCTTAGAGACCACAAAATTTTCCAATCCATCCAAGGTTCACAGTCATTAGAACAATCAATAAAATGCTTATAAACCACATTGGAGAGTTTATTTCTATAAGATTTGGGAAACCAAACCCATTGCATAGGAGCATTTGGGTTAATGGTTCCAAATCTAAAAGCAAGAGAATTCAAATGCTCCCCAAAAACCAATTTGAGTTCAAATAAATTCCAACGGATATCGACAATAAAATCAGCAACAGAAATATCATTAAAATCTAAATCCATGTTTAGAAAAGTTGATTTAAAGGCCAAAGAAATTTCAAAGCATCAAGGATCATAAAGAAAGGAAACAAAGGTAGGATTAACATCTTTGATCCAAATAAAAGGTTTGAAAGAAAACGCAATACGGCATAAACTCTTGAAAAACCAAGTACAGTTGGCCGGTATACAATCCTTCCATATATTGAAATTACCATACTTTTGAATAACAAAATCCACCCAAATGTTGTCACGCAAATTCAAAAAAGTGAAAACATGCTTCGCCATCAAAGCCACTTTAGAGATTTTCAAATTTTTAATAGAGAGACCCCCCTCAAATCGATCAAGAGTAGTATCCCGACTATTAACCAAGTGCATGACACTTTAATTACCACTTGAAGACCAAAGAAAATTCCTAGCACAAGTAGTAATCTTATCCAAAATACTATCAGGAACAGGATAGACAGAGAGGTAATATAGAGGAATAGAAAGGAGAGATGAATTAATAAGAGTTGTCTTGTTAGCACTACTAATATTAGATATTTTCCAATTAACAAGAATTCTCTCAATTTTCTCCAACATACTATTAAAGTGATGCGTTGCAAGTTTCTTGTGGGAAATAAGCATCCCCAAATAAATGAAAGGAAAGGAACCAATTTTTAAGGACAAAATAGAGCAAATACTTCTCATGATCCTCAAATTAGCCCAAGAAGGAAAGAAAATCTCAGATTTAGTGGCATTAGCAAATTTACCACTCAGTTGTCCATATATATTAAGGCAAAGCTTGATATAATGGGCAGCATTCCTGGTAGCATGGGTAATGAGGATCAAGTCATTAGCGTACATAAGATGATTGAAATCTTGCCTAAGATTGCAATTAAAACCCGGTATCATACGATTTTTTAGGGCAAAATTCAGAAAGGCAGTAAGGTTTTGAGAAACCAAAATAAATAGATATGGAGAAATGGGTCCCCTTGATATATATAAGTAAACAGTTTTGACCAGTGTTGTGTTTTGTATATGGACTAGCTTGGTAGTTCTATTCTACCTATTGTAATTATGTTTTCTTTGTTGTACTTTAATCTATCTTTTGAATACATCTGTTTAATTACTCTTCTGAAAAGTTTAGATTTAACCTTTTTTTTTTTTATATTAAAACAATGTTTTATAATGACTTGTTTGTAAATTACACCATTAAACTTTTTCCCCACAAATTAACTCCTTTGACCAAGCTAAACTTATTATCACCATTCAAGAAGTCATCCAAGATTATAATCAAACATAATCTAAACTTAAAAAATATTATTATAAATTTAAAAAAAAAAATCAAAGAGAGAGGAACTCAAGTTAACCATATGACAAGCACAGCCATAACAAAACTTACAATTCCTCTCCTGCCAATCATGTAAGCATTTCACGTATAAACATCTCTAAAAGAATCAACTCCCCCACTACAAGCTGGCTTCAACACATGCAACCAAATCCACAGCCGTTTTCCCTTCTTGTCTTACATTCCCTTCCCCACAAGGAAAAAGCCAAACCCTGTTTTGGCATCACTCTTCCTAAGGACCACCCCTACAAACAAGTTCTTTCCTCATTCATTAAATCCATTTGGGACCCAAGCTGTGGTGAACACTGAACTATGACCTTTCCATGTGAGCACCAACATGTCTTCCTCCTTCTTCATCCCCCATCCACTTGCATGCTCATCCAGAATGAATTTCACCTCCTTCACTGTCTTCTCAGAGAATGAAACACTACTGAAGTTGGCTTTCTTCATTCTTCTCGCCAACCTTGCCCCTGACTCTGGCCTTTCTATTCTTTGAGCTCCCTCAAAGCCGATAATGTTTTCGATCTTTTGTCCGATATCGGCCTCGTAGTCCATTCTCTGAGGACTGTCCTTAGGGAGGAATGTCTCAAGTGCATCAAATGGTATCCATAGATAGTTGAAGCAAGCCATGGTTCTTGCAGCAAGGCTGGGTGAGTCCAAATCACAGTATTCATCGGTGACGGTGATGATGTGAGGATTGAGCCCACGGATGAGTTGCAAGAACCCATCTTTAGAAGATGGTTTGAAAGAATTTGCTTCTTGACTTTCTTCAGGCAAATATCTAAGCCAGCTCTGACAATTAACAATAAGTGTTTCATCTTCTCCTAGTACAATTGAGGAAGGACTCAGCTGGTTCAGTACTATTAATTCTTGGTAGAAGCTAGAGAAGTTCTCAAAAGCATTGGGAGCATTGGAATCAGAACACTTTAGGACATGAAACTCAAAGGGAACATCTCTGGACCTTGCAAAATTAGCTAACCGGAGACCAACTTCTTCAATGGAAACATTGAGCAAGGGTGGAACCGGTGGTCTTGTGGAAGGGACAGTGATACGGAGAAAGGGAGCACCTTCCGGCCTCTTCGCAAGAGCATCGATAAGTGTAGGCCATTGCATGCAATGAGTTATACTCAAGTCTAAGATATGAACATTGGAATGGCCTTCAATGGCCTTATAGATAGCTCCATTTGATGCACAAAAGCCAAAACGATGCCATGGAGTTAGATCAACATAGCCAGCAAACTCGGTGACCGACATCAGGGGAGAAGAGGTTAGGGATGTTGTATTGCTTTGGAAACTCATTGCAGTAGGACAAAGCCTTGAAGCCCGGGAGATAAAGGCTCTGAGGAACCAAGAGGTGAGTCTTTGATTAGGGTCTCCATTGGAGGAAGCTATGTTGTTGAGCACCCACATGACTTGTTGAGCTAAAGTTACATCACTGCTCTCAAGAGCACATGCACAGTGGAGGAGAAGTTTTTCTATGCAAGGTCCATCCAAACTTCCAAGTGTTCCTCTAAAGGTACCAGAGAGGGAGGAGGAGCCCCTCAGGTTTTGGAAAAGGTTAGGGTTAGGAAGAGATATTTTGGTAGAGTTGCTCCTGAGCTCTGCCTTCATGGCTAGTAGAAGAAGGAAGGAAAGAGCACCAGTATTAGGGTTTCTTCTTCTATTCCTTCACGTGCATGGAGATGGAGTTGGGTTTGTGTGGTGGTTGTGTGGTGGTGGTTGACAAGTGGCAATTCAGGGTTGGTTGGTGAGGATTGAAGTGCTAGGGTGTTATCTTGTGAAAGTCCTTGGCTTAGACATGAAATTAAGGTAGTCAAATTCTCAAAAGAGAAATGGTGGTGTTTTTCTCTTAATCTTTTATCCTTGCTATCTATGTTAAGGAAAAAAAAGATGACAAGGAGACAGAGAGAGAAAGGGAAGAGGTTTGTGTTGTGTGGTTCTCAATCTCTATCTCTCTTTCAAAAGTTGTAGGTCTTTATATAGACCACACAGTCTCATGAACTACATAGATTGCTTCAAACTCTATCCAACTCTTTTGCATCACTATTTGGAACTTCACAGAATAGAATGCCCCTGCTTGTCTTACTGTAGTGGTACTACCATAGAGAAAGGAACCAAATAATGAAACTATTCATGAATGTACTTTTCTTCTAGGAAACATGTGCTTGAAATCATTCAATTCATTTGAGTTTTTTTGTGGTGTCTTTAAAGAACAAAAAAAAAAAAGCTAATTAATTAGCTTCATACCATTATATATATTGCAAATTAATAGTTCTGTGACTTGATCAGGTTAAAGAAAAAGTCCTAGCCGGCCAGTTAGTTTAATGCCATGACCAGACAAAGTATATATATGCTTATTGTGTGCTTTATAAAGAGCAAACTAAGTACTATTTTCAGTCCATGGTTTCATATATTAAGCTTTGAAGTTTGTCTCTATCTCTATGTAAATCCACCATGAGAGACAAGTGAATGAAGCCTCTTCACTTGTTAACTATATATTAATTGAGAACTAAGTGTGGAGCCTATTGCAATGATGATTTCATATCAATTAATCTATTATTCAGTCGATGAATGACAATCAAGTCATTGTCTCTTTCAATAGCATTACTTCAACTAGTTCTTTCTCTTTTCTCTTCTATTTTTTTTTTTTTTTTTTTTTTTTTGTAAATTAATTGTTAGAGATTAAAGACTCAGTCAATCAAGTAGAATTTATTTTCTCTTCATGGCTATATATATATATATATATATATATATATATATATATCGCATCCACCAGCCTACAAATTTCATAAATTCAAAATCTACGAATGCATAATATTTTAACAAATCTCAACCGCTCAACTTTATAAAAACACTAAAATTAATGAACCCTAATAAACCCTAATTAGCACTCATTATAACTACCTTATTATTACTGTGCTAAACTGTGAACATTCTACAAACGTCCGCAGTTGACATATTATATATATATGAAAGGAAAAATGAAACTAATCAAACCCAGAGTTGAATCCCTAAGTCAACAGTACTATTGGATTTATTAACCCAGTTTGATTTTTGAAATATTTTCTGAGTGTACACATGGTAGAACTTTAATCGCCTCATGTGACGTTTGACCGAGTTAATAACTCCCTAGGGGGTCGTTAAGCCACCGTAGCTGATGCACCACCCTACGTGCATGTCTTTTGACACTCTTTTGTGGGGCAACGCTTGTCGTCTTTGTCACCAAAAAAAAAAAAAAAAACCGATTAAAGATTAAACAAAGATATATATATATATATATATATAAAGCTTATGTTGAACTTTCAAGGGAGGTGCATGAGGAGATAGGAACAATCTAATATACCATCAAAACAAACAATGAGAGATCCAAAGCTTTGATTGTAGAAATTTGTAAGATATACATAGTAATTAGCTCCATAAATTTTGTTCGGCAGAATTTAGTTTTGTTCTTTGTTACTTGTCATCAATCAGTGAGGAAAAAGTAACCGAGATAGCACTATCACAAATCTTTGTAAATATCAAGTATATCTTAAGGCATATATAACATTAAACTTATGCGTGTGTATTTATGTATATAATTTAATTAGCTTTCTCTGCAGAGTTAAAAATTGATCCACATAATACAAGATTATGGCTACAAAAAGTATCCATTCAATCACACGAAGGGTTGTTTCTATTCTAATCATTTGAAAGCTAATGGGCAAAGTTTGGATTATCTATACTAATGCCTTATATATAATCAAACAACTAAGGAGTACTAATCGCTTTCAATAAATGAACAAATGCTCATGAATATTAATTAAATCTTTTTACAAGTTCTTAATAGATGGAGGGGTTCAAAGTCCAATTTATTCCCAGATTTGGAAAATCAAATGCCAAAGCAAAATTACTCTATTTTGCTGATTAGTCTGAGAGGACAAAATTCTCACATTATCCAACCTTTTCAAGAAAGGTTGTCATATAATTGCCAAAGATACTTGTATTCTTTGTAACAAAAACTCAGAAACTGTAGATCATCTTTTCCTTGATTGCGAATACTCGGATAGAATTTGGTCATTCTTTAGACAAATTTTTAACGTCCACTTTTCTCCTCCTTCAATCTCCAATTTTTGGACTTTTTGCATACCTTCTTTAAATTCTAATTGCCGAATCATCTAGGATCTCATTTCCAGAGCAATTATATGGAATATTTAGTTTGAGCGAAATAATCGAATTTTTCAATTTAATTGCTTACCCTTACATTCTATTTTATTCAAGACCGCTGATATATTTCTATCTTGGTTTTCTGCAGCTCCAGATTCATCTCAACAAACCAACCTTGAAGGTTCTCAAAGGATAAAGCGCTCTCTCAATTTCTTAAGCACCAAGTCTGCAGATCACACCAGCAACCCAGAACCTCTCCTCTCCCGGGAGTAATCCACTCTTTTCAGTAGTTAGGGCAGGCTTGTATCTCCAAGAGGTAGCCTTCGCCTGCCCAACTATCTCTCTTATTTTTTATTTTTGTTCTTGCTCCTTTTTGGGTTTTGAAAACCTCACTCCTAGTGAGATATTAGTCTGTTTTCGTTGTTTTGTTCTATTCTCTTTCTTTTCAGTGTTTGTCATATTCTCTTGTTTTTTTTTCAATAAAGCTGTGGTTTATCCACATTTATTAAAAAAAATTAATATTGAGCATAAAAGCTTAATCAACATGGTATGAGCTACAATAAAACTGTGGTTTATCCACTTTTATTAAAAAAAAAAAAACATGGCATTAGCTATTCCATTTGCAGTTTTAATTCTTGTGTAGTGATATACTGATGTATATGTTCCTAAACAAATTAATTGGTTTAGTTTTGGTTGAAGGTTTACCTCCATATGAACAGTCATCAAGTGATAAAAAAAAAAAGAATTAAAAGTACTACTCAAAGGAATTGATTCGTTTGCTCTGGATTAATACCTAATAAATTAAACCACTCAATATTTCATGTCATGAATAAAGTAAGCAATATCCATATTGAAGTAAGAACTACAGTGCATGTGGAGTGATTGGTTCACACTCACTGATCTACGTTCTTAATTTAAGTGCACATAGCTATCACTACCAACCAAAATAATATAAATGATATCATATAGTACTACAGTAAAACTAAATCACCTCCAATAGTAGAGTGAAAATTAATAAAACCCATATTATATAATTAGATGTGATATATATATGAAACGTGGGGAAATCAATCAAGTGATGAAGCTATAAAGAGAATGAGAATGACTAGTGAATCATAACTAAAGCAACAGATGTATGTGTGATAATTAGATATATGGCCAAATGCAAGCCACTCATCTCATGTGTTGCTTAATTTTGTAATCCTTGATGCTTACTTAAAGGGAACTTCTAGTGCACATATAGGGATCAATCTAGAAGGTATCAAACAATATCTTCAAAATGTTTGGTTAATAATATAAATGCAATGGGGGGTTAGAAACTTTCCATGGTTGATGTTTTCTCTTTTCAAATGCTTTTAATGAAGCTGATAGAACTCTTTAAGCTCACAAGTACCTCTTGTGAAATCCTAGAAGCTAGGCAAGTGATTCCATGGACCATGACTATAAATTACTAGTTTTTGTGGCTGTTGTAATGGTATTGCCCTGAGGGAGAAGGCACACTAAATGCTCTTTATGTCTCAAACCAACACCATGAAAGCTAGCACTAATGATATTAATGAGAATGGCCTTACCTGTTAATATTTAATGCATATCTTTAAGGTAGCCAATTAACAAGTTGTATTTGATTGATGATATAGCAACACAAACTCTATAGATAGTTTTAGCCAAGATTCTCCAAGAAAATACAGTGCCCTCAACTATAAGTGGACCAATCATAAGAATATTAATTCTAAAAGATTACAAACACTATATATTAGTCAATAAATTAATTATCATCCAAGTGAGTGACCACCTTGTGGCCTATTAAAAGCAAACACATTGTTCTACACAAAGCCTATGGGTTACTTGAGATTGAGGTTAACTTGAAGAAGATTATTATGAAAGAATTAATTATTTGATTAATTAACAACCATTGACTTCATTTCATGTCCTTCAATCTTTAATTTGCTAGTGGTCATGTGCAATTGCCATGAACAAGCTTAGAAAGTGGCTGAAATTAAGACAAAACTATATTTCTTTTTTGAACATATAAAAGATAATTGATTATTTCACATTAAAAAAATAATCCTCAACTACATCAAACAGCCTGTCCTTAATTTTTCTTCAACTTGGCACAACTAGTTATCCACTAAGATTGCTCAAGTGTTTTTTTTTTTTTAATTTAAAAGCTTGTCGCAAAAACACAAAACTAAATTCTACTTAAAAAAATATTCTTTATGGTTTGTCCATCTTATAACTAATTCACGTCTATTAAACAAAAATATGTTAAAATTAATTATTATCTTAAGTTTATTAACAATTATATCAACTTTCTAAAATTATTTCCTCTAAAAATCCATCAATATTTAATTAATTAGTTTTTTAATTCAATTATTATTCTCACTCAACATAGTATTTTAGTTTTTTTAAAAAATTAAAAAATATAGACGTATATTAAAAATAAAGGGTAAAATTAGAAAGAAAAAAAATATATATTTTCCTGTTTTAATTGAAGTGGTTTACCCATCTTTTTCAAAAAAATATATATTTAATATTTTACAAATTTTTTAAATAAACATATAAAATAAACCAAAAAAATTTTCTTAAATTGAGATAAATAAAAAGATCTGAAAGAAGCATTTAATTAGGCATGTGAATTGTCAAATAAATAATTCATAAAAAATTAAAATAAATAAATAAATAAATGAAGCAAGGGTATAATAGTAATTTTAAACAGGCAAGTAGAGAATCACAAGAAGCTGCATAAAAGAGAAGGATGGAGATCTCATCAGTTGTACCTCGTCGAGGACCGCGCTCTCTCTCTCGCCGGAGATGAGGCTGCTCCAATTGGTCCCATGCAGTGGGTGGCGGGACATGGCACCGGAGGACTCACCGGAGGAACCTCCGATGGCGACAATGGTATCGGCGACTCGAGTCTCTCGGGGGAAGCGGCGAAGGTCCAGTTCCAAGTCTTCAACATCCTGGAGACCGTCGCTGGGGTCGATCTCCGAAGATGGAGTCGCAGTGAAGATGGCGGCAGCGTCTGCGGCTGTCGCTTCAGGGAAGGTTGGTGAGAGAGCGAGGAGGTCGAGATCTGTGGCTAGGGTTCCGGCTAATCGGGAAAGAGATGATTATCGGTAATGAAACTGAAACCCTTGCATTTATCTAGATCTGAATCTCGTGAATGAAACCCCGAAATGGATATCTAACTCTAATTGAATACTTTTGTGAAGGAACTACGGTGTTCCTGCGATTGTGCCGGCATTCTCTCCGACGGCGTTTCTCTTCTGATGCTCCATTGCATTGCATGCAGCTTCTCATGACGATGATGATGATGATGATGATGATGATGATGAAAACGCAGTGTAGTTTATCTTTTTTCTTTTGTTATTCTGTGAAGGCTTTTCGTCTCTCTAGTGTTATGTATGTGTTTGTGATGTTGGGAAATGAAATGCTTTTATATATATATATATATATATATATATATATATATATATATATATATATATATATATATATATATATATATATATATAATTTCCTTTTTTTTATAAATTATATTTTCTCTTTTTATTGGATATAGAGAGGAGAAAATTTTGTACCCTCGGATCTATTGGTATTTAGATCTCAGGTCAATCCCTTGCTCATACAGGTGAGGTTATTGTGAGGACTTCAAGAGTGTTCCCTTCCACGTACCTGCCCTTCTACAAAAAAAAAAAAATTAAATAATAATTTTTTTAAATAATGAAGAGAGAAGGAGTTCAAGAATCATAAAATATATATATATATATATATATATATATATATATATATATATATATATATATAATATATATATACACACACATATAGCTGGAGAAGAGATTAATGAGTGAATATATTAAATGTCAAGTAAAAGACAAACATGTTTCTCAGATTTGAGACAAGAACAAACAAGAGTGGCCAAATATATCAAATTAAATTTACAATGATTTTGAAATAAAGTAGGTATAGAACATCCCATGTTCCTGTACAATAATACAATTCCAAATGAACAATTGTATTCTACTCTATGATAGAATTGATTGAGAATACAACAAAACCCCGGAATTGAAGTTTGGTGTGTCAACTGATCAACAACCAAAATTGTTCTTTTGCTTTGCTGTCTGGAGAGAATTTTAAAGACTTTCTTCATCAGCAGGCACTCGAACTCGCTCACCATTGAAGTAGAGATATCTCCATCTCTTTCGATATTTCTTCATCAACATCTTCTTCTTGTGGCTTTGGCCCAAAATTTCAAATGCTCTGCCCACTCTACAAACTGTGTCATCATCAGGTCTCACTCCCAATTCCTCCATGTCTGTAAATACCTGACATTTTCTCCACAAATCAAAGAAATTAAGTAATCCAATGACTGTAACAGTCACTGTAAGTGAACACAAGCTGCAAATTTTAAACTTGGTTACCTCCAAAATCTTCTCTGGCATGTGATGGTGCTCATATAAAGAAATTATCCGAGAAAATAATCGCTTAGAAATCGATCGTGAGTGTGTTTGCAGAATCATGTTCCAAATGATCTCAGTTTCATCTAGCCTTCCATCCATGTCAAAAGCCAGCAGAAGTGTGTCATATGTTCCCATTGTGAGCATTTGGCCCTTGCTTAACAACCACTTTGAGACCTGCAATATATAGTTCACATCCTCAAACAAGGCATTGTGCATAGTCTCAGCATGTTACATAGAACAAAAGCTAAATAAAAAGGAACAGATAATAACATTTTAGAATCTATTAATTACATACTCGAATGATCCTCAACCATTGTTTTCATAGTTCACATCCTCAAACAAGGCATTGTGCAGAGTTTCAGCATGTTACAGAGAACAAAAGCTAAATAAAAAGGAACAAGTAACAATATGTTAGAATCTATTAATTACATACTTGAATGATCCTCAACCATTGTTTTCTTCGACGCAAAATACTCAAAGCCTTTGCTGCAGCAATGACAGGGAATTCAGTCTCCCATGCAGTCCATTTGTTTAATGCTCCATAGATTGCTTCTTTCTCATTCGGGAGGTTCGAGATCTGCAAAATTCATAAAAGCATATATTTTTATGAGCAAAGAGAACATGTAAGAGCAAGTAATGAACTCAAGTAAATCAAACAATTCAAACTTAGCAGGAATTCAGGACAGCTAATTGAAATCTTAGCTAAAAACTCACAAATGATAAATGGCAAACAAAAAAAAAATGCAATTTTTGAAACAAATAAGAGGTTATAAACTCTAGGAATACACTTAAAAGGATTTTGAGAAAGATTGACATGAAAATCAGTGAGAAACTTACAATTCGAACAAGATGAAGGGCCTTCTGCCCAGATCCAGCAGAATCCCTCTTCTTCCATAAATGATGCTCCTTTTTCGCTGGCTTCTTCACTATCTGTCTGTAAATTAGTTTTCAACCATACAATGGCCTATAATTCAAAGAACCCTAACTTAACTTCACTTGAGAAATAAATCAAAATGTAAAGAAAACACTTACAATGATTTATCGCCGCTCAAGATGCAAGGGAGCTTCGATTGGTTGTTGTGTTGTTTGAGAGAAAGAGATGAAGGAGAAAGGATCACCTCTGGTGATATCCTCCGGAGAGGAAAAGGATGGCAGTTGCCGGAGCGAAGCCCTAACCCTAATTCCACCATTGCAAGGGGGGAGGAGCTCAAACCCTAAACCCTCAGCCCAAGCAGGATACCACTGTTACCATAAATTATCCACATAAATTTTCATTACCAAAATTTTTTTTTTTTTATATATGATTTTGCCCTTTATTAATAAATGTATTTTTTATATAAATAAAACCTATAAAAATAAAACCGGAAATCATACGTAACTTTTTAGTATATTATATTGGTCCTTGATTCTTGTATTTTTGTAAGCTAGTGTCCTTACTAAAAAAATAGATTTGAACTTCAGCTCATAAAAGTTGAAAATCTAAAAATGTTAAGATATTATTTCGATTTAAAGTGGGAGCAAAGATATATTAAAATATTAACTCTTCGGATAGTAATTTAATTTGACTAATTTGATCTTTTATCTTGGACAATCAATTTGAGCACAGGTCAATTTGAGCACAAACAATTAAGCAGCCTAGTTTGTAGTATAACAGAATTATAAAAGAATAGAACTCAAGTATTAAAAATATCAAAGGGATTTATTGGACTCAAAGAAAGACATATATCCCGGCCTAAAACAAATTACAACAAAGTAAAACTTAAAAAAAGTAAATACAAGAAGATGCATTAACATGCTACACCAAACTGTATCTAATTCTATGTATATATGTATGCATCCATATCTTATTAATTAGTGCCAAGCAGAAGCTGAGATCAAGCTCCTGTTTTTCCATCCCAGCAGCATAGCTCCATCCTTCTCAGCCAATGTATACTTATCAGAATAGCAAGCTAGAAGAGTCCTAATCACAGAGTTGACATATGAGCTCAGAGGATATGGTTTGAACCCTGCCATGGTGAGCCTGGACCTCCATTTCCCCAGAAGTTCATACCTCTCTACTCTTTCCTTCCCCTCGCACGCAATCATGTTCACAATGTCCTTTGCCAGACAATGCTGCTCGACACTGATCCGTTCCTTGCTGTCTCGAGCCAGTGTGGCATCGATCGACTCGAACATAGCTGAGTAGTAATCCAGTGTCTCCACGAACCTTGTCAAGAATGGAGTTGTGTTGCTGTTGGATTCATGCTCAACCAGGGTTGTCACTTTTGGCGATAGCCCCTTCACCATCCGAAGCAGACCGTCTCGGGGATTATTAACATCAACACTCTCATCCGGTGTGTGATGGAGTTGGAGAGTGAAGTTCACTGCAAGTGCTTCGTCGGGCCTGATGTCTAGCATGTCTCGAGTAACATTTGGACCGTAGACACTCAATGCATTGAATTCAAGAGGTATATTGAACTTCTTCGACATTTCATAAAGCATCTTTCCAACAAGTTGAAGATTTTCTCCACGGGCATATTCTGACACTGGATCATCTATTCCAGTGATACGAACATGAGGAGGTCCTCCTGGTCTTGCCGCCAATGCCTGTATCAAAGTGATCCATTGAGTCCCCTGAGCAATTTGAAAATCAATGATGTGGATGCGGTTCTCATTCCTCAGAGCTTCAGCAATTGCACCGTTGGCCGCCATGTAGCCGAACTTGAAGTAGGGACAGATGTCATACAGAATCCGCATGTAGGATAGCAGCTCGTTGCTCTCTGGTGCACGACACTTGAGGGCCCGGTAGATATTGGTGCCAGAAGACTCGTGTCTGGCGACTAGGCCTTCAATAATATAAGCACCAAGGCGCTGGATAGGTTCACCGGTAATGGAAACCACACCACGGGCTTTCTCAACAAGTGCTTCGAAATCTACAATCTTGTTTTCTGATAATGCTTCTGCACATTTTACAAGCCATTGCTTCATGTTATTCAGCGGAATGTCTACTGCCACCTCTTTTAGACGCTTCTCTGGACGGTTTTCATAACTTCCCTGATAGCTGGTTAAAGGATATTGGCGATGAGGGTTAGATACCTGAACACCTGACACTTGACTAGATGTCCTCGATCGGGATTTTGGGACTTGAGCTATTTTTCTTTCATCCAATTCAGTGTTGGTGCTGGTTGTTGCCTCATCAGAATCAGGAGCCATTAGGACAGTCTCTAGTTCTTGAAGGGCATGTTGAATGCTCTGGCCGGAGGAAATGTAGGCTGAACTATGGTGCCCCTGGATACCGTCTTGGAAAGAAATTTCAGCCTGCCTGAATGAATTGCCAGAGTAATTGGAAGGACTGTACTGCTCCTGGCTATTGCTCCTTGCAGACAAAGTTTCACAGTCGAACTGGCTAGACAGAGGAGAGTTTGGTGAAATTCCTAGATTAAATTTTATTGAACCCACTGGCCATTCAGAGTATGCTGGAGTGATCACGGATGAATGATTGTAAGAAAAGTCAGCATCGGTGAATTCAGATCCGAAAAATTGTTGCATGTCCATTATAAGGGAATGGCATCAATTTAAAAGTTATCTGCATATTAATTATAGATTACTCAAATTACAAAATGATAGTAACATTCTTTATAAAACACACACAATACCACCCGCTAAATATGCCACTATACGTATATGTATATAAATGAAATATGAAATTTCAAAGTCTAATAAAGTTCTCAAATCATTCAAACAAGCATCATAATTTCAAGCAAGAATTGAAGACTCAAACAAGCACATTCAACTTCAACAATTCCAACTGTTTGATATGAACAATCAACAAAATCATCATAGAGAATCAAAAAGCAGAATTCGCAAATTGCTTGTATGGGAAACAATGGTATATTCATGGCAGCAATAAGTACAAGCATATATAAACATTGATATATTCCATATCTCTATTAAATTAATCAGAACCTCAAACAAATGGTAACCTTATAGGCCACTCTATAATAAATGATATTTAGGAAATCAATATCAACACAAACAAAAAAAGCTTGAAATTTTGAATTATCTAAAGGCGACTTAAACCTGAAATTGGAAGAACACAAGGGGATAATAAATTGGACTACATATTTGGCAAATCACTTTCATAAACCTAATTACTTGTATGGGAAGTATCCTCAGTTTTAATTTGACACAATAATGGGAGTCACCATCACCAGGCTTTCACCACACTAGAATGATGATTGATTCTGGCTTTACACCTCTAAATTAAAACTTCCAATAATTGGAAAAGCAAGCCAAGAAGCTAAAGCAAAAGAATTACAAAATTAAACTAGGGCAAGTGGAGAGCATAAAAGACAAAAGAAAACAAAAAGGTTAAGGAATAATTACATAACAGTATAAGGAAAAGAAAATCTTTCTTGAATATTTTCCTGTAGAAGTGTGACAAGCTCACAAACAACCAAAGCATTTTTCACAGTTAAATCAATCAATCATCCCCTGAATTTTCACCAATCTATCAATCAGAAACCCATCCAATCCCATGGTTCCAATGAACACCAAAAAAACTAGAACCACATCCCTTCCCCTTGTTCTTTAACCACAAAAAATTCTGTCCAACATAATTAAATTCATGAAATTCTTTCACAAAATTCTAAATCTCTCCTTTCTGAGAAGAAGAAGAACATGCTCTTCATAACCAGCTTAAGAATACCTAAATCCCAACAAGGATCATAACAACATCTAAACCACTATTTCCAATCAAAAACACTCCATAGTTTCTACAAGATCATCAAATCCAAACTTTGTTTCATTTTCCACAATCTCCATCCATCCATTCACCACATACCAAAACTCAAAGCACAAAATTTCATTTAAATCAAAGAACACAAAGCAAGATTCCAGCTTTAAAAAAAACAAAAGAAAAACCTCACCTTTCACCCCTAATCTTCACCAAAAACCCAAAAAAAACTCAACTTTGATCTCTCACTCCTCGTCGCTTCGCAATCAACTCCAAACCAAGAATTCAAGCATTCACGACGAAGAGCTCTATATAAAGAAACCAAGTGACACGGAAGTCAGCGTTCCCGCGGTCCCTTGTTCTTTGACCGCACGTGCAATCTCCACGTCTCACCCTCCGATTTCCATCCAACGGTCCTCCTTCATTCATCATCCACGTGAGCTAATCTATCGCCAATCACGACCGTGTATTACACGTGACACCTTGGTTACGATGCCGCCACGCGTGACGACATGTGAACGTGTCATTACATGGTGCACCCTCTATCCTGACGTGTCTCCCACCTCACTCACCGTCCGATCCTCATCCAACGGCTACAAACAAGCATCTCGTGATGCAACATCCACCGTTGGTTCCTGAGATGCCGACTTAAAATCTTTGTCCTTCTAGAAGCACCTGATAATGATCTTCATTTATTTATTTATTTTTAATTAGTTCTAGTGATTGTAATCTGTGAATATTATAACATGATTATGATTTTCATGCAATTAGATGTCATGTTTGGATTCACTTATTAAAGTGATAAATAAATAATGTTGGTGGATGTTGAACTGGTCTATAAGAAATTAATTTATAGGTTACCATGATAATTAATCTCTATATTAAATTAAAGAGAGATGGAACCATGGCATAAATCACACGCATGCATTGAAAATATAGAAAAAGAAGAAGGACTAGATTAATGATGGGAAAGAATAAAGAGAAGATGGAATGGAACTTGAGTCCTTATGAATGACATGGAAGGCACTCTCAAAAGAGCAGCGCATGGTCTGGTTCACATGATATTGATGCCTTTTTATCAAGTGTGATCTCTAATGTGACACCATTTTGCATTTGAGTATCATATGTCTTTTAGCTCATCGACTAGCTCATATTTATCATTTATTTTGTCACATAATCAAGCAAAATAAATAGAATAACACATGATTATTAGAAAAGCCAAATTATGCTTTCGTGTTAGTGAGACATCTATATCGATGACAATAAAGACTTAGCTAGTAAGATGAAGCGTAGTTGCAATTTCTTAGAGTCCCATAAAAATAAAACTAGTGGTTCATGAGATCTACTTCTATGTTGTGTGATTAGTCATGTTTAAATTAGCTTATCAAAAAAGTTTTTTTTTAGTTTAATAGAAGTATTTATGGAAAAAAGCACTTCTTCAAAGTAAGTTAAGCACTTTTTTGTATTATGTGTTTGAATTAGTTTTTCTGCAAAAGCAGGAGATGTAAAAAAAAAAGTTGAAAAACAGTGTTTTTTTTTTTTAGAAACGGGTCATAACAGACATTATACTGGAGTTTTTAAATTTTATCTTATCATAATTGTTTTTATTTAGTGTTTTTTCATGACCAGCTTCCGGAAAAAAAAAAACTGTTTTTCAGTTTTTTTTTACAGCTTTTACTTTTGCAGAAAAACCAATACAAACAACTTTTTTTTTTTAAAACTTTAACTTGTAAAAAAAAGGTTTTTAGGTTTTTTAAAAACTAATCCAAAGAAACTGTATATATTAATGGAGCAGTTATTTTGCTATGTACAGTGACACTTTATTGCTGTACTTCTTTTTTTTTAATATATATTTGTATGATTTATTTATTAAAATAAAATTAGAATGATATTGGCGCTTAGTGTTGATAAAAAACGAATCTAATGAGTTTGATTGAGGTTCTAATCTATATTTTACTAGGTGCAATGTGGTTGAAGGGACATGAGGAAAAAACAAACAAATAATGCTTAGCAGGATCCATTTCTTCCGTACACGCATGACAAAGACTTGAGTTGGATTTTTATTTAACTTAGATTTTTCTTTATAAGCAAAAGAGTTAATGACCTGAGTCAATGTTGAAACAAACATATGTTGCTTCTTCGAAATTCACTTTGGTCTCTTTCTTCAGGTTGACCTCATAAGTCTTAATTTAATTAATACCCAAATATTTAGTTAATAAATTCAAATTCCTCCACATGAAACACTCATCAGTAAAATAAAAAACATTATTAGTTCAAGGTTTACAAATTACTACAAAACAAGGTAAAAGAGCAAGTGGGTTCAACAAGTAAAGCTCTTCAATGTTAGCATAGAGACCCACCTTCCCTGCCACTGAATCAAACCCTGATTGCCTGGCCAATTCCTGATAACTATCAAGTGGCTTGTGAACTCTGCCAGCAATCACTCTACAAACCAACAAAGCTTTTCTAACACCAACACAATGAGTTTCATGAACATCAATGGATTCAAAAGCTTTCCCACTTGTAGCAGTTGTGAACACACCAATGCCACCTTTTTTCATGTCCTTCTTAGTAGAGAAACCATGCCTGATAATCCTACACACATTGCATTTCTCTGAAGCACAGAGACTTGAAGAACCATTCATGCCCAATGAACACATAATTGTAGTACCATAAAACCTCAGTAATTCATTACCATCAGCCAAGCAACGAGGGTGCTTCTTTGGGAGTTTACTGGCTCTGTTCTTAACCATTTCTGTGTGTTCTTCAAAGCGACCAAGAGTTTTTTGCATGTTATGAACTTTTAGAACCCTCTCTATTCTCCCACAACTATTCTCATTCTTTAACCAGCTTGTTCTACAGATTATTTCCACAATCCTTCTTGAGGAATCACCTTCCAAAAGTTCAGTAACTGCAAGTAAAAAAAAAAGAGAGACAGTAGTTTACAGAGTTTAGTTTCTCTAGAGAAGTTATGAAGTGAAGAACTGACCTGCATGGTTGGAGAGATGATGAGCTTCTAAAGATTCCCACTTTCCAAAGTCCTTACCACACTTGTGGCATCTCATAATGGCAACATTTTCATGAGATGATGTTCTTTTTGAAGGAGTTTTGATAGCTGCTGCTCTGGGAGAAGGATTGTACCTAAAGCCATGGTGGTGCCCTCCAGGGCCTGGTGTCCCAGGCTTAAGAGTGCCCACATAGGTGGAGTTAACCCCATTGTCAACTTCATGGAAAGCTCCAAATCCAGTGATCTTGAGCTCATAGTTTGAGTTGTTGAGAACTACCTCATGGGTTATAGGGTTGAGGAATTCACTGCTGCCAATGGACCTTGGACTGCAACTTGGAGGTCTTTCTAAGCTCTTCTTGCTCCCATGTATAACATCTTTGAGGTTGGCTATGGATCTTGAGCAACCTGACCTTCCTGCTTTCTTTGTCAAGATGGTGTTCAAATGAAGCCTGGCCTTTGGATCATATACATCACACGGCTCAGATTTACACTGGAGAGACCTCTTGAGAGACATCCATACTGTAGACATCTCCACTCCTCACTTGCTCACTCTTCTTCTGTGGGCTACTTTGCTTTCTTAGTTATAGACCACCCACTCTGAAGCATAGGCTGCATAGCATTAAATTCTAGGCAAGCAAATAACTACACGAGTACCTGTATGCCTTGTTTTCATTGGTTGTGCACACAGCATACACACCTTCAAAAGCTGTATATGTGTCTGTCTTTTGCTTCCGTGTTTATGATTAGGCGTAAAAGAACATCATAAAAGCTTTCCATCTCTTTATCAGAATTGGGTTTATCTCCACAGAAAAAAATGCTACTCATGGAAACTTGAATGCCAAGTGATAAATACAGATGAAGGTATGATAAAGAGGAAAAGAACAATAAATGATGAAGGTATGATAAAGAAGAAAAGAACAATACAAATAAATGCCCTGCCAGAAACAACCAGCGGAACAGGTTCATGATGCCGTCATGGCGCTGTAAGCTATAAAAACAACTGTCTAGTGCCAACGTGGTAGTGCCACTGTTGTGGTGAGAGAATATGAATCAGAGTTTTATATTCCGTGAATACAGTGTCAATGCAAAGTCTTTTCTTAAGATGAAGGTCACGGGCCTGACAGTAGTTCAAAATTGAAGAACATAGGCTCAACGAGTAAAACAAGTGAACTATTTATTACCCTAATAAACAGTGAATCTATAAACTCAGAATGAAACCCATGACATGATATAATTTAATCATCAACACTGACAAGGTGCTGAACTCAGACACGTTACAGAAGACCACTTGCATGTTCAGGATTTGCAACACAGGTGGAAAGTATCAGCAAATTCACTCTCAGAATCAGTTCTCTTTAATTCATTCAAGATCAAGGAAATGAGAAGCATTGCACATTCCAACAGTAACATAAAATTGGAATGAGATACTCCATTCAATGAGTCATATCATCTTTTTCATACCATTAGTCTTTAATAGGCCAAATTCTTAACCTGATTGCAGACCACGACAAAATATTGCAAAAAGTGGAAACCGGATTGGCAATAGAACACTTGAACAACATGTAAAGGGTTCATCATGCAAAGTCATGCAAAATGAATGAAATCTGATAAATTGAAATGATTCATAAACAACAGGCAAACAAAAGCTGCAAATGGAAACAATCATCTTCACATCTAAATAACTCCACCATGTTACTATATTAGTAACCAAAAAAAAATGTAAATAGTCATCAACTGAATACAACACTTAATTCTCAACAACATTAAAAATCATGAACCTTCCTCATAAAATTTCAAGGATTCATACAATATTAAAAATCTTTGCACATGAAGCGTTGTTCAAACTCTCAGAAATGTCATTCATCAGTTGAAAAATCAAACAAAGAAATTTATGCTACCAGAGATAGGCATAAAGATTAGGCCTTCTCTATTTCCAATTATGTTCAGCTCCAGATTACAAGCTCAGCACAAACACCCCCAGTTCATACAAAGTCCAGCCACTACCACTACCACTACCACCACCATTCACCATCCAACTGAGTTAAGTACAACAAACAAAGGAGAAGGAAATTAAGAGGAAAAAAAAAAAAAGCTGAAACCTTTGTCTAGTTATCATCATCAGCAGGACCAGCCTTTGAAGACCCAGTACCAGCCTTCTTTGGGAGCAACAGGTTGTGAATGTTAGGCATCACACCTCCATTAGCAATGGTGACAGCGCCCAGAAGCTTGGACAGCTCCTCATCATTCCTTACTGCCAATTGGATGTGTCTGGGCACTATTCTGGTCTTCTTATTATCTCTAGCCGCATTGCCAGCAAGCTCCAACACCTGATGGGCAAGGTCAAGATTAGAATCGAAAGATAGAAAATTGAAGTTCAAAGAACGCTTTATAACCAACAAGAATTTCAATAGGTCAAGAATTGGGGCTAACGATTGCGAAATTTCTATTACAAACATCGTTGAATTAGAAAATCCATATCACAAATTCCTGAAGTTGCAAAATTAAAGAATACCAGCAAATCATATACCAAAACCGTGGAATAATTCCAACCAGAAGGCAAATTGGGAGAAAATTATGAAAAACGAAAAAAGTACCAAATTAGCTACCAAATCATCCAAAACGAGCAAAACATGAGAAAATTAGTTTGCGAGTAGAAGTGGATCCGATCCATACCTCCGCAGCGAGGTACTCGAGAACAGCGGCGAGATAGACAGGGGCACCGGCGCCGACACGTTCGGCATACTTGCCGGCCTTGAGGAACCTTGCGATCCTCCCCACGGGAAACTGAAGCCCAGCTTTGCTACTCCGCGAAGTCGCCTTCTTCGAAGCTCCGGATCCGATGGCCTTCCCCCTGCCGGCCATGGTGTCAACGAGATCTAGGGTTAGGGTTAGGGTTTCGAATAACAAAGACGAACGCTACTTTGAAATTTCTATGAGAACTCTCTCTTATTTATAGCATGAGTCCGGTTTCGAGCCAGCCAATGGCCAAAAAGCGCAAGGATCGTTAATATTAGCCGTACGATCATCTTATGTGGACGGTTGGATATTGCTTTCTTTAAAAAAGGTTTTCCCTTATATAAACAGAGATCATGATATTTGAGCAAATATTTTTTTAATTATTTGAGGAATTATGATTTTAGTAGGAAAATAAAGGAAGGTGAATGGGCAGACCCAAGATCAATCCTTGCGTCTGGGTCGGTAGTATTGTTTTAGTACTGCGGCATATTATATAAATCTTTGCGTCTAGATCGACAATATTGTTTCAGTACTACGGGCATATTATATAAATATTATAACATCCTATAAAAGAATATCATTTATTCTTTTTCATAGGTATCTAATTTTTTTGTTTCTGAAATATATTATTTTATGTAATTAACTTAATATTTTTTATGAAGTTCTTAAATTATTATAATTGATACACCATCGTATTTGTTTGTCTTTTAATATTTTTTAAACACATTTATCCCATTTATAAAAAGAAAATAAATAAATAAAGAAAAGTCTTGTGATGTTTAAGAAGTCATAAATCAAATAAATAAGTTATTATTTATAGAAATATATTGATAACTACTTACTAATAAAGAGTTTTTTTAATAAAGAAATATAAAGAAGCGCAAGGTCACTGTGGATGACGTAAGCTATGTTCTGTTGATAAATTATTTAACCAAATAATATGAGCTGAAAATTGGGTCTGGATAACACGTTTATGAGACCATCATCATGGCCCTGAAAATCGGTATTATTCCATGCTATGTTTTTACTTTTTATTGATTGCAGTAACATTCTGAGTAGGTGGGAAATGAGACTCTTTTCACTGAAGTTATAAATACAATAGTTTTCCTTTTATTTAAGTTATTTTTTTAAAAAAATAAATTATATATAATAAACACAAGACAGGAGTGAATGACATTTTAATCTCCTAATTTGTCTTTGCTAACTTTTAACTAAAGTTAAAAAACATAACAATAAACAAACCATGATTTTATTAATAAAAAATAATAAGAATTTTTTTTTATAAAAATGGATAAACTTCTGAACTATATAATAATAAAAAAAAGAGTTACAAAATTCTACATCACAACAGATATAAAATTCATAATAAAAAATTATCACGCTAACCATCAATAGTAATTAGGTGAACGAGACAAAACAAAATTAGCAAATTCTTAGCCAGCCTCACTCCTTTTCCACCGATGACATAAAAATAATTTGAATTTTTTTTTTTTATACAAGCACTTTTTTATTTTTTTTGCATTGAGAGGTTTTGAACTTGAGACCTCTCAACACACAAGCAAGGTAGGAAACTATTAAGCTATGTCTGGTTCCTAATAATTTGAATTATCTTACCAATGTTCGAGAAAGCACCAATAAAATTGAGATTGTGTTTAATATTAGTAGCATAGGCTTGAAGCTTGTCCGACTCCCATCAGTGACTTAATAATTTTTTATTTATATGGTTTTTTTAAGGTCACACCGGCACATCAGAAACGGTTGAAAGAATAAATTTTTTTATCAAACAAAGTAAATAAATCACATATCTTTATTCAATAAAATTTTTAGTAGTTTTCAACTCTGCACTCTCTTCTTTAGTTTCTTTCTCACGGACATTTTTGTACCTTTTTTTAATAAAATTATAATTTATCTATTTTATTAAAAAAATAATTAAAGAGAGAAAGCATAAAGTTGAAATGACATATTTGGCTAAAAAAAATAACCGCATTTTTCATTCGACTGTTTCACCTTTTTTTTTTGTCATATTTAAAATTGCTAACACTCTCTTTTTTTGGGTTTCTACGGATTCTCACGCTCATTAATAGTCTTTCTTTGAAGTCTCGCAAAGGATAAAGCGCACTATCAACTTCATGAGTGCAAGTGCCGCAGACCATTCTGGCGAACTAGAGAACAACTTAGATCAGGAATAGTCCCCTTCTCCGCACAGCTTAGGCAGCCCTGTGTCCCCTATTGGTTGACTTTGCCAGTCTTGTTGTCTCGGCTTTAACTTCTTAGTCTGCTCTTTGTTTTCCACTTGTCTCTCTCATCTCTGATGAAGGTTATTCATTTTAGTATGTGCATGTACTTTTCTTTTAGTGCTTATGTCGGATGTTTTGTTTCTGCATTTTTTTAATAAATCAGTAGTTTATTACTTTAATTAAAAAAAGGCAAACCATAATTTATAAAAAATAAAAATTACCATCTCCTCAAATTTCAAATCAACTAAAAAATAAAAAATATATCATTCCCAGTGACTTTGATTAAGTTTTACACAGTCATCAAGGTCAACACACCAAAAATCATCAAACTACTTAATATTATGGATATATTCAACGTGTGGCCAGTAATACCTGAAAGGATAATCAAAGCAGTGCACACACAATTGATCACAAGAATGAATACACAGTTACAGCTACAACTCTCCCAGCAGTGCCATGGCCACTTCTCTAACCAGCATCAATGGAGCCTCCCAAATTCTTCTCCCCATGCCAAAACCAAAACCAAAACCAACCCAAACAAAAGCACAACTCTCCCAAGAATCTCCATTGCAATCACCCAACACCTTACAAACATCTAGGAGAACATCCATTGGTCTCTCAGTAGCCATTCTCTTCAACCAAGCTACTTCCAGGTCCTTGCTTGCTGAAGAGGAGAATAATGGCTTTTGGTTAACAGGCCCTTTACCAGTCCCTTCAGCCTCTAATGGTGAACTTCAGCTTCTCTAAACTCAGTGCTATAGCTTCATTTTTCTATCTCATTGTTCTTCTGTTACTTTTTCATCAGATATAGCTAACAAGCAGACAGGGACAAGAACTTTCATCAAGAAAGGTGTTTATATACCAAACATTGGGGTGGATGGAAGCAAGTATAGACTGAGAATGTGTGCATTTGATTTATTAGCACTTGGGGACATGCTTAGCCAAGATACATGGAACTATTTCAGAAAATACCTTTGCCTCAAGTCCACCACCATGTATTTTGACTTTGATAAGGTCATAACTGCAGCTTCTGATGATCAGAAACAACCTCTGTTGGACCTGGCAAACAAACTGTTTGATAATGTGGAAAAGGTAATCCATATTTCAAGCATTTCCATTCTTAGTTTTAATAGTTAAGCAGAGCAATTTATTGATTTTGTTAATTGGCAGCTTGAAGATGCTGCAAAGCAGAAGAAAGCAGAAGCTGCAAAAGCATTCTATGCTGATACTGAAGTGCTTCTCAAGGATGTGATGACCAGAATGCAAAAGCCTGAGCCTGTAGGTTGATGTATGAGGATTCAAACTAAGCCATTTTCAATGAAATTATTATCTTAGTTGCAACCACTAATGAAAAAAGGTTCCATATATAATGACAATGCAATCATGTGAGAATTTAAAGCATTGGTGACTCTTATAATTTGAGTTATTATATATATATAAACCAACTGAGCCGTGCAATCATTCATTCATTTAGATCTATCTCGTTGATCACCTGTTATGCTGTACTACTAGTAGTTCAGGATGGTTTTATACAAGCAGCTGCATCTCCAATGTCTTTCATTCAACAATGGGACTCTTGTCTTGGTTAAGACTCAGTAGCACCAAGTCATCCACTCCAGCCACTCCTGGCTACTTTGAGACAGTTCCGGCAATGAACGGAGCTGTGGAAGTGCCACGGCCTGCTGACTTGACTGTGTTTGAGTTCGGTTCTAGCAGGAATGGTGTGTCTCTTGCAGGTTACTGTCAGGTTTCCAATGAGCTCCAGCCTTGCAAGTGGGAGCTTGGCACTGCCTCTGGACCTGAGGTTCCTCTCTTCAAAGTGCTCTTTTAGATGATTTACTATACTTATTCATGTCATGAGCTTTGTTAAATAAAGAAAAGAAAACTTGTTATCAATCTCATTTCAAGAAAGGAATACAAACATATGTGGTATGTTAGTAGTTAAGCTCAATAAAAATTTACATTCATGTTGATTGATGAGTTGTGTCATTTATATTGGATTAAAAAACTTTATGAAAAGAAGGGCTAAGAAGAGAATAACTCTACAGTTTTCTGGTTGGAGATACTAAGCTTTCCTTGCATGTCAACAGAAAGAATCCAATCTTGAAAATAAGAAGCAAAGGGAGAAGAAAAGCAGAGATAAAAAGCATCTTTACTCTTTACACAGCTAATTTTTCTCTAATTCATACTATAACTTTGGATGACTCACTTGCTCTTTTCCTTTATTCATATTCTTCTTAATGTGAGCTGTGTTTTCTTGTGTCACAAACAAGATATGATCTCTTTCCCACTAAATATAACTCAATCCATCCTTCTTCCAAACCTTATCATTCAGTTTTCATAACAACAAGAATGACAAGAATAGGTGGCTTGCTTGTCTGCATTCTCATCTTAGCCATTGACATAGTTGCAGGAATTCTAGGAATTGAAGCAGAGGTGGCTCAGAACAAGGTACTCTGTTTTTTTTTTTTTTTTTTAACCAAGAATTAGGCAATGATATACTGAAGGTTAATTACTTTTTTCTATTTGGTTTGAATTGAAATGAAGGGATGGCACCACAAAGCGTTGTTTGTTGAGTGTAGACGGCCGGTTTATGAGGCTTATCGTCTGGGTTTGGCAGCAGCAGTGCTTTTAGCTCTTGCTCATGCTATCGCCAACTTGCTTGGTGGTTGCACTTGTATTTTCTCAAAGGAAGAGTTTGTAAGATCATCGGCTAATCGGCAAATGGCTGCAGGGACCTTAATCATTTCATGGTAATCATCTATGTTCACTATGATGATTTATTCACCGCATCAATGATACTAAGTTACTAACTCGAACATCATAATGTTATCAGGATCCTGCTTGCTGTAGGATTTACAATGCTGATAATCGCGGCGATGTCCAATTCAAAGTCTGATGTATCATGTGGAATTGTCCGTCCGCATTTCCTTTCGATCGGAGGGATCATATGTTTTTTTCATGGACTCTTTGCTGTAGCATTTTATGTTTCTGCAACTGCACCTGACTTGGGAGATGGCAAAGTCCGGCGTGATGTCAGAACTCCCTCCGGTCCTTGATCAGCCTTGCAAGATCTGCATGCGTTTATCTGACATTCTATTCCATCTTTGTCTCGATGTGTCGACTTTGATTTGCCTGTGTGTTTTCTTTTCTTCTTCCATTTGCCTACCCTGTTTGTTGTCTAGACTGAATTCAATATCATCAAGCAAATTCTAAGCAGTGATATATGGTTGCACATAAACAAATTCATTACTGGAAAACCAAAAGCATTAATTTAGTACATCATTAAGACTATTATTTATGCCTCAAATCTTATTCATTAATAATAATAACTTCGTACATAAGCGACACACTGAAACCTTATTCAAACATCTCTGCTGAGTATTCACTTGCTTCAGATAAGTACTAGCTCTGATGGATCTTACTTAAACAGGCTGATGAGTTTAGCAAACACTTGTTTGATCCAATAAGCAAAGCCACCATCAACAGGCATGTCTGTTTCATCATCAAATGGAAATGGTTCCAGTGGTTCGGTTGCTTTCAAAATATACTCCATTGAGAATTCCGGCTTTGATCTTTCCAGAGGTACAATGGGTTTGAAGTAATTTTCAGGGTTTGGATTAAAATCCTGATACAAACAAAGACACATGATTTTTAAGTAATTGATTCTGTTTAAAGAAACAGAGAAATCAAAATTCCTTCAGAAATTGATAAATAGGCAGTAGCAAAATTGCATGTGTACCAGATTAGCATGCATTCTCCTCACAAACACCTTGAATAAGCTGAAATTTGATGATTTCAAAAGGTCATCGCCGAGCCGGAGATACGTCAATGAAGTGATTCTATGTTTTGGTGGACCATTTTTATTGACTCCATTTGGCCTGGCATTTCTCAGCATCTGGTTATATGCGTACTTATCGTATCGGTTAAGTGCATTTTCACATGCCACCTCAATTTCCTCTCTCCATGCACCACTTAGTACCTAATGAAAATGGCAATCATATGTCCATCGAATTCAAAAAACATTTCCAGCAATGTAAGCAAAGGATTACTCTACCTGCTGAACAAGTTCCTCAGGTCCACTCTTAGCTGTAGCAGGCTGCTCGGAATCTTTCATCTCAACACAAGTGAAGTTCAAGATAGCATAGTGCCTCGATAACATCCTTGCCAAGGGTCTGTAACCATCATGATCTTTCAAGTTGTAGTATCCTGTGGTGAGTTCTGCTGCATGACTATCATCCTTATACCACCAATGAACCCCAGAAACCTGTGTGAAATTTTTGTGACATCAATATAGAAAACCATGCAGATCTCATGTAGTGGTAAAATTGTGAGCCAGAGGTGAACATGCTTTTGCTGCAAGCTTGACTTTACATCCTAGAAATGCTTGATTAGCCAAATCAAGGATCTGATCACCATGTTTGATCAGCTTGTTGGAATACCATGTCAGGAAGAACTTCCCTTTCTCAGTAACGTATGTTCCGTTTGCTCCAAAAAATCCGGTGGCTTCTGGTGTGTCATTATACTCTCCTGCATCATCAGGCAACTCCCATTCAGGGTGTCCTGCCTTTGTTGCAGCTTCTTTGAAGTCTGCTTTGAGATACTTGTCATAACACTGCAAAGGTTTCTCAAAATTGTTAGAAGACCAGATTTCTTATCTAATTTTACCCTAAGAAATATTTCTTCCAAAATAAATTTCTATGGACTCTCTTACAGCTCTGAATGGTTTCTTCTTTCTAACTGAAAAGGTTGAATGACTCAGTCTTATATATTATTAGAATTTTAAATAACTTTAATATGAGAATTTGACAAATGAAGCTTGCCTGAAATTCTCCAATTCCTGGGAAGACCCATCCCTGAGTCTCTGGATATGAGGGGTATCTCGTCTCTCCAGCAGGTCCAAGTCCTACTTCAATGTCTGTGATAAGACCTTCCAAGAAATCAGACATGGCCTTCCTGAAGCTCCTCATGTAGTCACTGTAAAGCTGCCATTCAAACAGCAACTCTCACTAGTCAAGCATCTGAGGAGAAATTCACTCAGAAACATGCCCTCGAATATGATATTATTAACATAACATCATGCAAACCTCAACAGCAGTTCTACCACCAAAGAGAGGCTGGTTATCCACTCCAAGGCTGAGGTCTCTGGGTTCCTTGTGCCCTTTCTATTGGTGTAGAAGATATCAGGGTTATCGCCACCGATATCTCTCACCCATTGTGGTATTGGAATATAGACGACATCACCAACATTGCCGCCGCATTGGTGGAAGGACATGATGGCCTGCAACCTAAGACCTTCCTCTTTTACCATCTGAAACAACTTCCTGTAAGCAGTCCAGTCATAGCTCCTGGGCTTGGACTCTATAAGCCCCCACCACACATCCATCATCACCCCATCCACCTCAGCAGACTTCAGCTTCCTTAGTTCTTCAGGATTCTCAAACACATTGTCCGACGAGATAACACCCAGCTGTCCATTAAAATAGTTCAAACATGTTCAGTTTATAGAATGGATCAAGATGACAATGTGGTAGAGAAGAAGAAGAAGAAGAGGAGCTTACAGGGAGCATAACATAGACTGAAACATAGTTGGCCGGCACTTCATTGTCCTTAACTGCAAAAGGGAAGACCTGCACGGTTTTAGAATATGTATGAAATATGCGGAGGCCTTGCTTTACTAGTGGATGTGGAGAATGAACGCAGTGTTACATTTCTATTTATAGACATTGATGAGAGGCTTACTAGTGATATTTTTGTAATGATCATGCGTGGCACAATAATGAAGATACTGGTGCTTCACGTCCAGAGCTCAATAGCTTTCAAGATGGTAGGTAAAGCATTTACATTTACATTTTTCTTTTTTTAGAAACATTTACAAAGCATGGATAAGATTCATATTCTCATCTTATGAGTTAACAAGTAAAGGAAATTTTACTTTAAGAAAAAAAAAAGTAAAGGAAAAATCAACCACCCTATTGCAAGTGGTTAAATAAAACTTTTATGCCAAAAAGATAGGAAAAATCAAGATGCCCTTACTTAAACTCTTACTTAAGCACGGATAAGTTTTTTTTACTTACTTAAATTAGATTCATCTCATGATTAAAATTTCAACACCACCAAAAGACATTTGGTCCAATGACATTGAGCCTGTTGCCTAAAGCTTAGATTGACAGACTTCTGTTGCATAGGATCGAAACGTGCTAAAGATGCCAACAAAAGGTCCCTATTGTGAGGGTAAGCTTGCAATTTAATCCCTGTTCTGTAGGATGTGGGCGCACAACCAGACAATCAATTCTCAATAGTCCAGATGCCCTTAATTATCGCGCCTATCATATTTGAAAGAAAAAAAAATCAATGTCTTGATGATTGAGCTATCCTAATTGCTATGCTTAAAATTAAATTTTATAGGTTTGAAAATGCTATTATCAAGCTTTACATTACTTAGATTTTTGCTCTAACTACTAAAATTTTTACCCTTCTTGGGTAGAATTCTGGCTTAGGTGTTTAACTTTGTAATATATTTGCTTACATTTTTGTCCTATTTGCACAAATTTTCACCAAACCTTGTACTATCCTTTCTTCTAGATTTTCAAACCCCTCCTCATGTTAATGTACTTTCTCCAATTTTTTTTTTTATTCAATGATTTAGACCCGCATACAAAGTAAAATGGGAAAAAATACCGACCAATATAAGACAGCAAAAAAAGGAAAGATAAAGTACAATTAAAAAAACACACTAAAAAACAACAATATAATAAAAGACGTGTGTAAAAAAAAAGATATATTTCACATGGTTTTTTTTTCTTAAAAAAACACTAAATAAGATCAATTATGATAAGATAAAATTTAAAAACTCCGGCATAATGTCTGTCAATATAAAAAATATTTAATGAAAAAATACAGATCTATGTCAAGGGTTTGAAATAACTCCTAACTAAAAAGGTTATGCATCAGTCCTCTGTGCACATATATATATATATATATATATATATAAAGAAAATTTGTAACTAGAGCATGGATTTTGGGGAAAATTGTCTGGAGTGAAAAAGTTGAAGGAATTGACAGTTCCATTAAATAGTTAAAAATTAATATCATTTCCAAAAGTTGTGGTGTTTATTTTAAAGAAAATAAAAAAAAAATCTTGAAATAGAAGGAAGTGAAGTGGGCTTGTATAAAATTTTACTATTTTTATTTCAGTGAAAAAAATACAAAAATAAGTCTAATTTAAAATAAAAATGTTAAAATGAGATAGGTAAAAGAAGCAACTTCTCAGGTAAATTTTTTATTAGGCCACTAAACTTTGACTCATTTTCATTTTGATTACTGAACTTTAATTTGCATAAATTTGATCACTCAATTTAAATTTAATTTCAGTAGGCAATAAATTAAGGATTTCAACTACCAATTAATTACATGGCTGTCTGAAAATACAAGTTAATCCTCACCATGACACTTTATTAAGTATATTAGAGATGTTCATGTCATAAGAAAAAAACTCACATCATTCGGAACCGAAATCACTTGATTTATTACCCAGTGAAATTAAATTAAGTTGAATAACCAAATTGATATAAATTGAAGTTCAATGATTAAAATGAAAATAAGCCAAAGTTGAATGACCTACTTAAAAAATTTAGTCATACTTCAAGGTAAATAAACATGTAAGTGTGGAAAAAATTAGGTCACTTCAATGACTACTCCATTCCTTCTCTCAAACTAGCACCCCTAACTCAAGAAGTCAGTAAATCATTTTCCGCTACAGTATAATTGGTGGCCCTATCATCATGCTTTTGTGACTAGAAAGAAAAAACCGGAAAGATTGATAACCAATTCGTCATGTCAAATTGCCTTATCAAAACATGGAACTGTACCTGAGCTTCATCACTGTTGGATATTGTTTCAGTATGTTGCAGCTTGTTTTTCCTGGTTAAGCTCTTGGTAGACGAACACTTGCACTGACCTGCAGCTTGTGTTCTCTGATTACATCGACTGCCCTCTGTCCAAAAAACACTCGCCGTTAAAGCCGGTTTTTGAGTTAGAGAAAATAGGTGAGCCATGTAGAAAAAATATTATTGCAAAAAATAGTTGAAACAAATAAATTATTCAATGTAAATAATCTATTAATCTCAATTCAAACAATTGCATCAACAGATGTAGATCAATATTGTAATCCTACCCAATCTCATGAATATATCTCAATATTTAAATTTTAAAACAAGTTTCAAACAACCAAAAGAAAAAAAAAAACCTTGTTGCTTACTTTTATCTGTTTATCACTGAAGCAATTGGGAGGAGAACCAGTGGTGGTTATTATTACTATTATTTTCTTTCATTAAAAACTTTATTTCTGTGATGCTTATTAATTGAATTGACAGGCATTGCCCATTCAAGTCAGTGTTAATTAATCAGGCAAAACTCAATTTGTACTGATTTCCCCCCATGGAGCCAAATGTCTCCACATTTCATTAAGAAAAAAAAAAGTAACACTATTACCTTAATTCAAATTAACCTGCATTTGTGCGGTGCTTGTTAATTGAATGGACGTGCATTGTCATTTGCAGTCAGTGTTAATGAGTGAGACATAGCTCCTCCCAATTTCCAGAGAAAACCATGGTTGGTTTTCTTTCTCTTTCTTCCTGCTATTTACTGTTTTGGCTCTTATTTCAACGTCCACTTCAAAATTGTAATCTATTAGAAAATGACTCTATGCTAAGTGTAAGATAAACAAAAGCAAATTCAAGTTTCTCACATGGGACAGTGTGCTTCATTGATATAAAACTTTAGCTTAATTATATCCTCAATATCCTCATGAGGTTAACAGCTAATAAACTGTCATTTTACAATTTATTATTTTGCCAGGAATTCATACAAACATTTTCAAAATTGTAATCTATTTGAAAATGACACCATACTTATTGCAAGATAAAGATGAGCAAAATCAAGAATCTCAGGAAGGAGAGAGTGCTAGCTACGCTAAAAACAGAACTTTACTTTTACCATACCCACATGAGATTAATTGCTGATTAGCTATCTTATAATGAAAACACTGAGACATAATTGGGTTTTAGAGAAAGATGGAAAAAGAGATAGAATAACTAAAACCGGAAATATAATCCTTAATTAACAATTATTGATCGACCACCATTCATCGGAGCTTTAAGCATGTATTGAGAATTTGAGAGAGTGAGAAAAAAAGCACATATATAAATCAAATTGCCATAAAAAAACCAAAGGGAAAGCAAGCAATAACTGCAGATATTTTTTATGCTGGCTCTTGGTATTTATATATAGCACCTAAGGAAGCATATAAAAAAGTCTAAAAAAGAGCAGGCTTTTGATCATCAGGTGGAAACAAGGCACCAATACCATCTTCCAATTTCACACGCGAACCGTTTATTATTATATTAATGTATATATCATCCAATATACTATCTGTGCACTTGCATCAGATGTTCAAAGATTTGAAGCATGTGGGTAGAAAAATGATTTATCTATATTTTGAATAAAAAATTATTTCCAGTTGATCAAATAGATAAAATTATATAATTTAACCACCTCTCTCTCTCTCTCTCTATATATATATATATATATAATTTAGCAACTAAACTGTATTTTAACTTTAATATTTATCAAAATATATTTAATATCTTAATATATTAGAAAATATGGTTGATACTTCAGTATATCAAGATAATTAATATTTACTGTTGTTGCTACTCAGAGATAATATTTATATTTCTTGGTAATATCATTAGTAAAAAAATATTTGTCTGCTAAAAAATTATAATATCTACTTACTAATGGGAGTTAGTCCAAATAGTAAAAATTATAATATCTACTTACTAATGGGAGTTAGTCCAAATTATAATATCTGCAAAAGTGGTACATGATGAGTAAAAGACTTTAATAAGATATATAAGAACAACAACAAAAACAAGTCATTATTCTCAATTATTGGAGGTCGGCTTTGTAAAGGACCAAAAGGAAAAATAACCTAAGCACAAACATGTTATTATGTAAATCTTCTGCTAAGTGTTTTTTAAATCTTTCTTTTATGACTTTTCACTTGTTCAAAGGAATTACGAGTAATTTAAAAATATGACAATATTATTTTAATTAAATTCTTATTTGTTTCCTCGGTTATAAGTGTCACTTTCAATTTATTTCAAATAAATTCATTTTTTTCAATCAATTCTTCCTAATAACGCTTAACATTCATTCCAATATTCTCATTTAAACCACTCTCGATGTTGTTTTTTAACCGCTAGTATTCTAACCAGCATAATAAAGTTGCCTTATAAAACTTATATATATTAATTATATTATTATCTTCTACTTTCTTGGACTCCTTTACCATTGCGAGATGCTCAACTGGTTTTTTTTATTTTACTTTGATTTCTTCGTTGCATTATTTTTCAAAACTTAAAATTCTTATCATACAATTCACATTTCTTATCTTTAATAAACTAAAGCTAACCGGAAAACACACCGGGCATATTTTCCTCCTATGCACATTTGTTGAGTGATTTTGAGTCATTTCAGCAAGCTCTTTAAGATGCAATTCATTCATTCTGACATCACTAAGAGACGTGGTACTTGTGAAAATTAATTCTTAAATCTCCTTAATAAGAAACTAAGGATCTCTTGTCTAGAGTTATCACCTAGAATATTTAATTTTAGCAAAATAAACGTATTTATAATGTAAAATCTCTTCCTCTAACTTCGCTTATTATAAAGACTGATCATATGTTATTATTATAATTACGTAATTCCACAAGAGAAGAGAGCAAAATTTGAGGATTCCATTCCCGACTATCAAACATAATCTGGAATCCATGAAATCCACGGAATCCCAAACCAAGACAACCAGAGTGAGTGCTGTTAATGAGGAGATTTCCGCCCATGACATAAGCTAGCACTTTCACTAGGCATTTCCACCATGTGAACCACTGCTTTCATTCCTCAAGGGCTTTATACCTGGAGTTCTGGATGTAAAATCCACATCCAATGGATCTAATGTGCGTGTCCTATCAATCTATTTTATACTAATCATCTGCATCTTATTGCAATTTCTTTTGTAAAAGCAAATGATTTATCTATCTATAAATAAATTAATAAATAAAACTGGGGCCAATAAGTAAACAATTTCTCAATTTATCCTAAAACCAACATACGCTAATAGACTTATGAGGCTTGACCAAAGTCAAGGACGTTGACGCGGTAAACACTTTCTAATTCCAACGAGAAAATTAAAAAAAATAAATAAAAATAACAAAAAATATAAAAATAGAAGGCACATATGTCCATGAGAGAAGATAGAAGCGGTACCTGCGCTTCGATGCAACGGTGACGCTTCTCCGCCGCCGTCCATAAATCCCTCCAACGCCCCCAAATCCCTTCATCCAAACCCTAATCCTTCATCCCAATCATCCAATCCAGTATACACTCACCGCCGGCACCATGTCTCATCACATTAAGATCACCGCCCTCGTCGTCCTCGTCCTCGCCATGGCCCTCTCCATCCACGCCGATGAGTCAGCCCCCGCTCCAGAATCAACGGCTCCCATCTCCTCTCCCCCCGCCCCTCCCGCTGATGCCGATCAGCCAGCCCCCGCTCCCGAATCAACAGCTCCCATCTCCTCTCCCCCCGCCCCTCCCGCTGACGCCGTATCTCCATCGAGCGATGGAGCCAGTGCCGATGCCGGAGCTAGCGTCGGGATTTCACCGTCGCCGGGAGCCTCGGAGGTAGCATTCACCGGGGATGACATCTTCTCAGCCTCATGGAGGCCCGGCGCATGCGCCGGCGCTGGAGCCTTGGTTGCGGCGGTGATCGCAATCTATGCGATGTGAGAGCATTGTGAGGTGAATGGGATTGGATTGGTGGGAAAGGGAAACATGGTTGGGTTCTCGTTTAACAATTAACACACTCCATTTTATTCATTATTTATTGAGACAATAATAAATGCGGGCGAATAGGATATGGAATCATTGGATTTCTCTCCGTTTCTCTTCTCAATTTCTTTTTTAATATATAATAATAATAATAATAATAATAATAATAATAATAATAAATAAATAAATAAATAAAAATAAAAAAAAATCAGTTGTCAATAAATTAGTAATTTATTCAATTTTTTTTAAAAAAAACTGCTGTGACTCTATGATGCTGCTAAATTAACAAATTAAAAAAAAAAGTTATAGTTTATGATATACATGAGAATACAACTTATGAAGAATGGAAATTGTAAAATTAAGACAATTTTCACTATAATTTTTTAAAAAATTTATTAAAAGGAAAAAGAAATTATCCAAAATTTTTTTTAAAAAGAAAGAAATATTTTTGAAAATGTAAATGGTTTCTTTAAGAAATATTTTATGCCTGGGAGAAGGTGCTAAATTGAAGATTGTCTTGCTTTCTATTAGTTGAAAGATACCTCTTTCTTTGTATTTTATTTTTCTGAAAAAAAATAAATCATAATTTATATTAAATTAAAAGTGAGTATCACAAGTAAATGTATAGTGAAATAAAAAACACTCTCATCACCAATAATCCATTAAGGCCTTAAAACAAAATAACAAAATAAAACAAATAAAAAAACAGACTCTTAAGAAAAAATTGATAGAGGGGATCATTCGTCCATGGTACCACATGCTAGACAAACATTAAGAGCATTTGGCTTGATTCATAGTTGCTAATGTAGACACATCCAACCCAAAAGAGTTACTAACAAAATGAATGCTACAATTGATAAAGAGGCCATCGATGGCCTCTAGCTTGTTCATTTTTAAATATCATGCTATAGAAATCAAAGAAGTGATATATGATCAATTTCAATAAGAATGGAATGGAGTGTACTAAAATAGTTATTTAATATGGGATTATATCACTCCAACTCAATGTTCCAAATGATAGTTTGGATAAGTAGCATCTACATATACCTAGGATAACCATACCTTCCTAATTGAAGTGTGGCAAATAAAAAAAAAAAAAAAGCAGACTATGCCCAAAATGGTTTCATATTCGGGAAATGATAATGTATGAACAAGCAATTTATTGTTTCCACAGCTTTCATTATTAGGAAGATTATCTGTGGTTATGGTTTAATTATCCCACACATACTAATTGAAAATACCAATTTTGCTAGCATAGTAACATAAAGACCTTTTAAAAGAGTTGTTAAAAAAAACGACATGATTCTTCCTCATTTAAGGAATTGATAGAAAGACCATATTAAAAACCCAGCATTGCTCTCAATGCTCCAAGATTGCAAGAGTGACTTCAACAAGGCAAAGGGAGAGGCAGCATACTAGACATCTATTTGTTCATTATTATTATTATTATTATTTAAAAATAATATTTAGATGAAAAAAAAATTTTCTCCTTGAGATTTGAAGATTGGAATTGTAAAACCAAAGGTTGAAAAATCAAGCCTTGTACACTCGTATGGCAGGCCGTGCCTATCAAGTTGGCTTGACCCACTAGCCTAACAGTTCCCGGTCAGGCCGTAACATGTTGGGCCCATTCAAAATTTCAACAAAGTTAAAAGCTAGCAATCTCAAAATATCATTAGAAATTAAAATAATATAACCATAGGTCTCATAACCCACTCCCATTATTGCTCTATTATGAAAAACAAATCCGAAAATTTTAAGAAATTTTGAGTTAAGTCCTGTTAAACACAGTAATACCACATTTGTTTTAAAAAACACTCAGAGACAAATATATAAGGGAGCAACACTCACCGTCGAACAATGCTCTCACCTTATGTGTGATGGGGATCGAATTCAGAGAGTTATGCTCGACACTCGAGGCGAATACCCTACCCAAGGAATCCAGTGCCAATTCACCCAAAAGCCATTGGCCAATATCATTAAATGTACCTTCAAGTGTATACAAATTTGCTTCCCAAATCCCTATAAAGTTTATTACTTCCGTTAAAAAAATTATATATATATATATATATATATATATATATAATATTAAATTTTCCTATGAAAAGAAAAAAAAAAAAAAAAAAACAAAAAAGGGGCATGCGTATAAGCAGCAAACCTTCGCCAACCAAAATCATAGTAAGAATAATAACTATAATAATCATAATAGATTTTTTTAATAACTTTAATTCAAAAAATAAAATTTTGATTTTGTCAACCGTCCTAACTATAACCGCGAAAAAGAAAAAGAAAAAAAAAAAAAAAAACAGTGCGATACCTGCGATTCCGGGCATCCCTTCAATGAATCAATGGCTCTCTCTTCTTCTCCACCTTCCATAAATCCCCCATTCCCCAATTCCATTCCTCGCCGGGCACGTTCACAAAATCCCTAAATCCTCAATAATCCGATCCCAAATCGGAACTATGGCTCGCCTCTTCGCCATCGCTGCTCTCCTCCTCGCCTTATCAGCTTCAATCACCGCTCAGGGCCCGGCCGCCGCTCCACATTCCTCAGCTCCCACCTCCTCCGCCACCATCTCCACCCCCACATCCTCCCCCGCCGCCTCCCCTTCCACCACACCCGCCCCCAAGGCCTCCCCTACCCCCGCCCCCTCCCCCTCGCACTCCGTCACGGCCCCCGCCCCAGCCCCGACGAAGGACGACAGCGCCGCCCCCGCTGAGGCCCCAGCATCCACCGCCCCCGTCAGCGATGCCCCCGCGAGCGCACCGTCGCTAGATGATGCGGCGACGCCCTCTGACGCTCCCGCCCCCGCCGCTGACGACTCGAGTTCCGCCACCGTGAGCGCTGGCGCCGGCGTCGTCTTGGCCGCTCTGGTCGCCATCTACGCGATGTGAACATATATATAAATCTCCATTAAAGATTTAATTGATGTGAAAACATGGTGCTCGGTTTTGATTATTTATTTATTTGTTCGTTATTAAACGGAATAATAATAAAGCAATGGATTGGGATTATTTTATATGGGCCTTTATTTTCTTGCTTTATTTTTTTTTTATTTTAATGATTTAATTCATTCATTCAAATTATTCATTTTTTTCCTAGAATGCGTGCGAATTTTATTACTTTCAATACACGAAGTACCTTTTTTAAAAAAAAAAAAACTCAAGAGTCTAAATACACAAAATAATATTTTTGTGTTTTGGATTTTTTTTAACAAGGGATAAACTACTATTCATTGAAATAACAAAAAAAGGTGTAGAGAAAAAAGAATAAGAGGAAATCACTATAGGATAACATTAAGACAAAAGAAAGAGGCAGATCAAAACACAAACATAGAGAGATCCATTAGAGGTAGATCACCAACAAAACCAGAAAATGAAACTCTCATTGGAAAAGCTACCACATTGATTTTGAAAAAAAAAAAAATCTAGCAAGCGTCTGGGTGAAAATTTCCTTGTCGAGATCACTCACACAGATTGATTTCTAAGCTACAATGGATAGTTGTGATGGAATCCTCGAACTTCACCCTCTTTTTCCTCAGAGACTAGAAACATGTGATTAATTTTTATGATAATACAGATAAAGTATGTATCTTTGAATTAAAATTAAGATCATTTGTTCAAGACAAATATTCCAAATGACAGCACGAATTAAGATCTCCTTAGGTTCCTTGACAGATGTTTCAAGAGATGATTACCACAAATCCCACACCTCCACCAATGAAATGAGAAGGGGTTAAAAGCCAAAGCAACATATGGAAGTGACCCGATATCGTTTGGGTTAGAAGATATTGTTAAAAAAAAGTTTTCACATTGTAATTAATATATATATATATATATATATATATACTACATTACTTTTAACGCTCATTAAGTACCGAGCTCATTAATTTTCAAAAACAATAGAATTATAAACGAACAACAATCTCCAACCATTGTTACAAGAGAGAGTTAAATCATCAACTTATCACTTGAATGGAATGTTGACATATTTCTATAATATAGTTTTTGATAGCTTAATTATATTTTAGAAATAAAAATCATCACATATTCGTTAATTATCATTGATGTGATCAGCATAGATGACTTAAAATAAATAAATAAATAAATATCATTTTAATAAAAATTTTATACACAACTAAGCCCATTCTAGATAGAATATCTAGAGTCAATATTTGATTGCCTTATCTGATCAAAAGTCAAGAGTTTAATATGTTATTTGTCATATGTTTAAAATAATAAAGCACCCAAAACATTACAAGATTTAAAATAAAAAATTACAAGAAATTTTTAACAAGTAAACTCCATTTATATATTATAATAATAAATGAGAATAAAACAGTGATTTTAGAAAAATAAAGAAAAAAGATTAAGTTGGTGAATTCGATTTCTACTATAAAAAAGAAACCTTGACTTCCTTAAATTCAGTGTTAATGGGCCAGGGAATATGTTGATCATCACCAAAACCTGCTAGTCCGTTACTAATTCCTCAGCTTTGCCAATTTCAATGGATGAGATGATCTTTTCATTGACTATTTCTTTAGTGTCACTTGTATATAAATATATATATATATTGACAGAAAGTAACAATTGCCTTCCACTAATAAAATATTAAAGAATAAACAAACATAATAGGGCACAAATTATGATAATTTATCAACTATTTAAAAGTTTATTGATCCAGTCAAATATTATATGGGGTGATAAAAACTTATCACGTACAAGTCAAATAAATTTTCAGAAACTAAATAAAACTAATAAATTCTTCTTACCACACATCCCTCAAGATAAAAAATACTGAATACACCACCCCTCGTATGAACCCATTTAAACGCATTTGAAATAAATAATATCTATTGTCAAAACAGTGAATAAACAATACTACCCCAATACCACTACACAATACAATACTCTGGCGCAGGATTTCAATCTCGTCTTTACCGACCCACTGTAGGTTATTATCACCAGCTTAACTATTGGTTGTCTTCCTTTATATATAGTTATATATCTTGCACTTATTTTCTTCTCTGTTATTCTCATTTTGTAACCTTTTTCTACTTTCAACCAAGCTATGAGTTCTCTCTTCTCAATAATTATGCACACACATATATATATATATATCTATAAATATAAATATAAATATAAATATATAAATATAAAGAGGGAGAGATAATGTAGGTAGTTATCCGTTAATGCGTCCGACAAAAATATCAAAAGCAGAGAAAGTGCAGAACAATTTTACCCAACACACACAACAATCAATCAAGTCTAATCCATCACAGAATCATATAAATATGGAAAATGAGTAACCGGATACCGGATCCAAATACTTTGACTATGAACCCGACCCGCAAACATTAATCTATATATAAAAAAAGTTTCAATCGTGTGGTTAGAAAGCCAAGCACGTCACGCCCGTTTACCCGATAACGCTTTGAGTCTTCCTGACTCTTTGATTGATTAGAAAGGAAAGACCCAAATTATCAGAGTCTTTCTTCCCCAAATCCTCTGAAACCCTAGGTCGAACTTCGAGGGATTCGGGATGTCTTCCTTCGAGAATTCCAATTGGGCCTTCGATCCCTCGCTTATCGGCGACATCCCTGTTCATGTGGTTGATTTTGGAGCAGGGGACTCTGGCTATTACTGGACTCCTCAGGGTCTCAATGTCTCCCCCAATGCCAGGTTCTATTGGGTTGAATCTTTTTCGATCCTTTCTGTTTTTCTCTTTTGGTTCTAGTTTTTGGTGTTTTCATGCGAGTATTGGCTCAAAAGAGCAAGCTTTGATTTCCAGGATGTTTCCCCTTTCTGATTTGTCATCTATTCGAATTTCATCTATTGTTTGAATCTCAATGATGGAAAAGGTTGCTTGTTTAGACTGTAGGTACTTTCTCTTTGCTTATAATTCATGTGACAATGTTTTAAATTGTTGGAATTCGTAAAAATCATATATTGTCGACATTTTAAGAGTGCACCTTCCTGTAATTTTTGGTTTCTAGTAGAAATTTGGGTGCTTTTCTATTTAATTGAACTGTTTCCCCTGATTTTTGTGGTTTAAGAATTTTGTTTTGATAATGATCTTGATACCCAGGAGTCATCTGGTTTCTCTATTTTAGTTGTTTCTTTGTTGTTGCTCTTGTTTTTATGACATTCAGTATTCTTTTCAGTTTGCAAGTTGATGGCTCCCAGGTGAATTCTGATGGGCCTAAAGAATCTAGCTCAAGCAAACGGTATGATTGCATAATTTGTGGATGTGTATTCTGAGTTATATGGTTGGTCGATGGCTACTAATTATTTGTTAGTTACAGTGCAAGGTCAGAGTCCAGCGGTGGGCCGAGCTCGAAGGCATGTAGGGAAAAAATGAGGAGGGATAGGCTGAATGACAAGTATATTTACCTCTTGCATTTTATATGGCTCATTAGTCACCTGGGCACAGGCCATTGTTGTATGTATTTTATTTTTGTGAATCTGTGATTTTAATCCTAGAGTTGTTCTTAAGGTTTGTAGAGTTGGGTTCCATCTTGGATCCTGGGAAGCCACCGAGAATGGACAAAGCGGCTATATTAAGTGATGCTGTCCATATGGTAACTCAGTTGCGCACTGAAGCACAAAAGCTGAAAGATTCAAATGAGAAGCTTCATGAGAAGATCAAAGAGTTGAAGGTTAGCATACTTGTACACGTATCTCTGGCTTTACATCTCTTGAAATTTTGTTTTGAGGATAAAAAGTTTCAAAATTGTAGCTACCTGGTTTATTATTGGCACTTGTTTTATTTCACAACTTTCTAGTTCTTTGCGTTGTTGTCAAGTGTTGTAGAGTTTCCCAACCTATCATTGATATAATATTTTTCAGCAGAAAAGTTTGTTTCTGATGATTGAGTGCATTGTTTCCCCATGATGGCCCAATCAAAGCAAATTTTTTTGTTATTGCAAATAAAGGCTGTTCTAGAATCTATTTGATGCATTAAGGTCATGCTGATTCTAAATAGAGTTATACATATTTTTAATAATGAAGACCAGTGCGGAAACAATTTGTTGAAATAATGCCTCTTTCCAGAAGTACAACTATTTTGGGGTAGTATTCTAAAAGTTGAATGAGATGGTGGAATCTTTGATGACCATCGACTTACCATGCCTATAATTTTAATATTTCATCTGGATTCTGCATGCTAATGTGACGTTTTCATGCTATTAGGCTAGGTAGAATCATGAAAGCTCTTTTTAGATAAGCTTAAATGCTTATGTTCTGTTTGGGCTTGTATCTTTGTCAGATTTGATTGAATTTAGATTTCTATTAATGTTTGTTTTAGTGCATGCTTGAAGTTTGAGTTCAGTGATCTTTGTTGTTGCATTTTCTAGATGAGCCTGTGAGGAGCTTTTGTGTGTGGTATCCACCAATTTGAAATATGTAGATATCTGTTGGTATTTCATGAGTGATTAGGTTCACTTTGTCTGGAATGTTTTTCGCTCTTGTAAGATTAAGTCTCTCTTTACTTCTTGGGGTCTGAGATTTATTTTCTTTTGGTATCGTGTTGAATGTGCAGTACGAAGTGAAATATGGGGTTTCATTCAATATGAATATTGTTTACTTTTGCCTTGCAGACTGAAAAGAATGAGCTTCGTGATGAGAAGCAGAGACTCAAGTCAGAGAAAGAGAGCTTGGAGCAGCAGGTCAAACTCTTGAATGCTGCACCGAGCTTTGTACCTCATCCTCCAGTGATACCCACTCCCTATGTTGCCCAAGGGCAAGCCTCAGGGCAGAAGCTCATGATGCCTGTCATTGGCTACCCTGGGTTCCCTATGTGGCAATTCATGCCACCTGCAGACGTCGATACCTCACAGGATGTTGAATCTTGCCCCCCTGTTGCTTGATTTCAATTTGATGTCAATCTCTTTGAATCATGCCTACTTGTTGCTTGAGCAGAGAAGGAGACTCATCACTGATTTGTACCCCTAATTTTATGTGAGACTGTTGTTACTTAACAAGTAGCATATCTATCATTGGTGATGTTTAGCTAATCAAGGAACTCCTAGTTGCTTTACTGTATATTCAAATAAATCATCTTGTTTGGCCTGTGAATAATCTTCTATTTATCAGTATGTGTTTCATTTGTTTCATTCATACAAGAGGTTCTGGCAAAAATTCTTTACTATTGGATTTGCCAAGAAGTTTGATATTTGGTAGAGAGAAACAAAGGTGAATTTTGAGATACAGTGGATTCTAATATTAGTCAAGATGTACTTAGTTTTTTTAATGTAAAATGTATTATATTAAGTGCATAATTGTTTGGTGGATCCAAGCTTTATTAGGTGCCTACCAACCCACCTGCTTTTCACGAATCTTGCGCATGTGCCCCTTGTTAGATTTCAAATTAAAATTCATTAAAGAAAAACAAAAACTAATCACCCATATCCCTCACCTTGCTTTCTCCTTTGTATGAAATTGTATCCTTTAATTTCTCACTCCACATTTTTTTTTAAATTTATTCGGTAACTGAAGGCTTATAAACTGAGTATGTTCAAATTTTGTTAAATGTAATGGTGATAACAGATCTTTCCGGTTATGAGGGTTGGTTTGTTGTTTAAAATCGTATCACTAGACAAAGATAAAGACCGTTGTTTACTGATGTATTACAAGATAAAGGTTGAATGATAAAATAAATAAATAAATAAAAACTTCTGGCGTATGCTATTAATTTTATGTTGCACAAGAGTTATATAAGTAATTATCTCAAAACAAAAAAATCCATTTTTTCATAAAAATAAATAAGCTCATCTCTCTCTCTCACTCAGAGAACAGAGAGCATCAAAACTCCCAGCCCAAAACCTAACACAACCTTAGCATTCCGGCCAACATTCTCAGCTGCCGAAGGTTGTGGTGCTTGAGCCGAACCAAACGGAGCTAGAGCCAAAGACGGCGATGACGGTGCCACTGGCTGCACAGGCTCAGTAGCTGCAGATGGCGAGCTTGATGGAGCTGTCAAAGGTGCAACAATAGGAGTTCTCTGAGGATGAGCCTGAGGCTTTGGTGACTGAGCCTTGGAAGGAGTCGAAGGTAACGCCGATGGAGGCTTAGGAAGATGAGGAGGAGACATTGGAGGTTGAGAGCTTGGAGTCACAGGAGAAGAAGCTGGCGGTGGTTTTGCCACTGCTGCAGCCACTGTGTCAATCTCCATTTTCATCCCTGAACCACAATGCCCTCCAGTACCACAGATGAAGTACCTCTTCCCCGGAGCCTTGAGCATGATCAACGTGTTCCCGTTGGTGAACTCTCCAATGGGGTTGTTAACCTGGCATGCATCATAGTCCGCCTTTGAAACCTCCAGCACGCTGTGCATGGAGTCATAGTTGAATGCTGCCATGCAGAAGCACAACAAGCTGTTATTATACTCTGCATGCAATGAAGCTTTAAATAAATGAAAAAACAAGATAAGTACTAACTTAGAGTGTCTCCGGTGGTGAAGGTTTGAGCTGATGCCCACCCATTCAGGTTTGTGCTCAGGTCCCAGTTTCCGGTGGTGCCGCCGACGTTGAACTTTGCACTTTTGGCTGATTGAACCAGAAGTACTGCAGTTGCAATAAGTGCAAAGGCTCTCAATGTAGTTGTTGCCATGGTTGCTTCTCAAGAGGTTGAGGTTAAGCTCAATGAATGTGTACATATATATATATAGGAAAAGTTGGCCATTGAGGTTCATTGACTTGATAAGAAGTAGGAAGCCATGTGAAGGGAAGTGAAGAACAGAGCGATTCAAGTTTAAGAGAAGTCTTTGGACAGCTTGTGACAGGATGGAGAATCCAATTGGGCGGCTATTGTTTTATTAGTTTTAACGAATTCACTCACTTTGGAACATGGTTGGTGAATTAAACCTTTGAAATTGGATGCCATTATCTTATTCTTTGCCTTGAGAGTGGGCAGCACATTCCTACTGTTACTTTCTTTCTTTCTTTCTTTTAAATTTGCATTCTGTCTGAATTCTATTGAAGAATCTGACGGAGTAATTAAACCTTTATAGCTTGCATGTGAAACTTATATATATTGCAACTTGCAAGTTGACAACATGTGTTTTGGAGGTTAAAAAATTCATGAGAAGCCTTGTACAATGGAGAGTTGTTGATGACCGTACCATGAAACTAAGTGGCAGAGCTTAATTAAAAACTCATCGGCAAGGGAGATTGAAACCCATATTTTTGCCGGCAGTGTAATCTCTATAAACACCAATTGCACCAAAGCAAGTAATAGAGATTGTACTAAGACCCATCACAATACTGAGCATGAACACAATCAGAGAAGCTCTGCCAGACTTGACCACAGCTCTTTTTATTATGATTAATCCAAGGACTGAACCCACTATGCATAGCAGAGTATAAATCAAAGCTTGTTTGACGCCTTTCATGCCAAGGATCAAGTATTGTGCTGAAGACATTGAAGAAGAGAACAAGACCATGAAACTTGTTGTTGCTGCTGTTGTCTGCCATTCAAGTCAAAAAAAAATATTTATATATTAAAAAAAAACTTTTAACTGTTTTGAAGGTACGTAAAGAGAATGGTTAAATAGATGGGAAACCTGAGGGGGTACTCCAATATGAAGAAGAACAAGATTAGTGAGTGATCCTCCACCATTGCCGAAGAGACCACCCAATATACCTGATAAGAATGCAGCTATTGGAAAAATAAATTTGGGCTGTGTTTCAATCCTATTTTGGCCTACAATGTTCTGCATGAATGTTCATTTTTCTAGTTAAATATTAGATACTTAAGTAACATGTAAAATCAAACAAATTCTTGCTGAACTAACTTTCCTCTGCTTTGCATACAAGACGTATGCAGTGAAACCAATTGCAACTGGAATTTGGGACATAGTGATCAGCCAGTAACCAACACCACATTTTTTTATGTGTGCCAAACTCTGCATATATAGATGATTATCAAATTATGAGAAATTTTGAGAGAAAGGTGAACTTCAAATTTAATCTAATTATTATGCACGACACCGCTGCCTTTGTTTTATCCCTGTCACAAATGCTGTGCATATGGTCAAGTGGTGCGAATTTGACGTTGTAAATAAATTAGCAAGTTTAATAACACTCACTAATTTTTCAAGGAAAATTGATATGAAGCAAATATATAATAAAGAAAATGACAACAAAATTTAGCATACCTGTCCATCCTTGTTACCAAGAAGAATATGCAGGCTAAAGAAAGATATCCATACAAATACCAACAGCGCCATCTTTTCCCATGGAGTCCCCTGAGTCACTGCTGTAGCCTCCTCCAAGCTCACCTCACCATCTTCACAGTCCCTGCTTCTTCTAACCTCTTCAGTCTCACCCTTCCAATATTTCACTCCAGCACTGCATGTCTTGAATGTAGAGAAAGCCAGGAAAGCAGCAAACAAGGCTGTTATCAACCAGGATGGAAACATGATATTGAAAAACACCCCAACACTGACTCCAAGAAGCAAGCATGGCTGTGAGAGGAGTGCAATATCATAGTCTATCAGTGAGGTCCCTGAGAAGAGATTATAGATGACAGCAGCAGCCAGAGACCCTCCAGTGACCATCAAGGCTGAGAAGCTGGCTGCTGTCCTGATTTGCAGGCCTGCAACAAGGTTAAGTGTGGGGAGGAATAAGGGGCCACCACCCAGACCTCCTGCACTAGAGATAGAAGCAGCTAAAAAACATAGAATCCATGCAATGATAGTTCTGATATCTATGCCTGACATTCCTTGCATGGATTCCATCTTTTCAGCAGCCATTGAGGACTTCCGCCAGGATAAGGTGGCTAAATGGCAGTGTCATGGCCTGATGTTGTCGAGGGTGTTGACAAACAGAATCACTTCGTACTTTAGTGTCCACTGTAGCTTCATAAATAAAAACAATGCATGTGGATCATTTTATGGTTGTGTGTGATTTACATTAATAGTTTTTTTTTTTTTTTTTCAAAAGATGAATAAACTACTTCAATTAAAGAACTCTGTCAGGATAAGATGGCTAAATATCGTGATATTGTAAAGGATGTTGACAAACTGAATCATTTCGTACTTTAGTGTCCTTTATAGCTTCATATGGAAGAACAGCGCGTGAGGGATCATTTTATGGTTGGGTGTGATTTACGTTAATAGCTTTTTTTTTTAAAAAAAAAATGAATAAACCACTTCAATTAAAGCGCTACGCTAGGATAAAGTGGCTAAATGGCATGATGTTGTCAAGGGTGTTGACAAACTGAATCACTCCGTACTTTAGTGTCCTCTATCTATAGCTTTATATAGAAGAACAACTCATGAGAGATCATTTTATGGTTGGGTGTGATTTACGTTAATAGTTTTTTTTTTTAAAAAAAAAATGAATAAATCACTTCAATTAAAGCACTCCGTCAGGATAAAGTGGCTAAATGGCGTGATATTGTCAAGGGTGTTGACAAACTGAATCAATTTGTACTTTAGTGTCCTCTATAGCTTCATATAGAAGAACAATGCATGGGGGATCATTTTATGGTTGGGTGTGATTTTACGTTAATAATTTTTTTTAAAAAGGTGAATAAACTACTTTAATTAAAGCGCTCCGCTACGATAAGGTGGCTAAATGATAGTGTCATGGCTTGATGATTACTTTGTACTTTAGTGTCCTTTATAGATTCATATAGAAGAACAACTTATGGGGGATCATTTTATGGTTGGGTGTGTTTTATGTCAATAGTTTTTTTTTTTGAAAAGATAAATAAATCACTTCAATTAAAGCGCTCCACCACGATAAGGTGGCTAAATGACAGTGTCATGGAGTGATTTTGTCAAGGGTGTTGACAAATTGGATCACTTCGTACTTTAGTGTCCTCTATAGCTTCATATAGAAGAACAACACATGGGGGATCATTTTATGTTTGGGGTGTGATTTATGTTAATAGTTTTTTTTTTTTTTTGAAAAAATGGATAAACCACTTCAATTAAAGTGAAAGCAAGAACAACAACAACCACTCGGCTGGTGGAGGGGAAACAAAAGAGACGAACAATAAGCTACCACAAGCTGTGGAGCAACTACAAACAAAACAAGAAGGAGCTAACAACAAAAACCACAAAAGGAGGAAAGGTAGCTAAACTTTACGAGATACCCTAGCCCCTGATCTGGTTGTGATCCTCCTCAGATGTCAAGGCCTGACTAGCCACCTCCACTTGAGGGCCAAAAAACTCTAAGCTCCGCCGAATGGTAGACATGGAATCTCCAGCTTCACCTTGGGCCCCTCTACCGCTGCAGAGTACTAGGACAAAAGCATACGATTAATCTTTAAGATAAGAGCATGTACTGACAAGACATCTGCATTAAAGATACAATCATTTCTAAGAAGCCAAAGATTCCACATAATCCCTTTAACGACAAGATCCCGATATCCTTACTCGGCGGTCTCATAAGTTTCCTCCAAGATTCCCAGATGTAGCGAGTAGACCTAGGTGGGCCAGGCAGCTGCAGAAGTCGAACGAAATAGTTCCACACATGTCCGACGAAGGAACACTGAATGAAAAGATGGTCAACCGATTTAATCCTTAAGTGACACATCATGCACATTGTTGTAAGGAGACGATTACATCATCGTTTCTTGAGATTCTCAAGAGAGAGGACCTTATCTTTCCACACTAACCAGTTAAGCAAGTTAATTTTCCTTAGGCACGTGTTACGCGAAAAGAATCTCGCAACCGGATAGCGCAACCCACCATCATTTAGATAATTATAGAGGGACTTCACCCTAAATATACCATTCCCTGTGAGCATCCACTATTTTGTATCCCTCCCTCCCTTTGCCAACCGGGGCCCATATTCGATCTGGGTAATTCAAAACATCTAGGTTCTCCAAAAAGGGGCATCCTCCAAAAGGTAAGTAAAGTCCTGCACAGTACCATTAGGATGCTGATTAGCAGCGTATTCCTTAGCCCACAAATACATGGGCGCGTGTCCATTAAGCCACTGATTTTTCCAAAAGAGGGTCTCCTCCGCTCTTGTGTTGATACCCTTCAAGACGCAACCTCTTAACGCCGGTAAACATTTGGAGTCTCCTTTCCAAAAGAAAGAGATCCTACCTGTCTAGGAAACAAATTCCAATGCAACAATCCATAATTAAATTAGACCACCATCACACCACACCAATTTGATTCCATCAAAAACTTAATAGTTTAAATTATTTGATTTACTTTTGCAATTATGATTTACGGTTCAGATCAAAATATTATATATTTTATTTTTTACTGTGCTTATGTTTAAACATAGTAATGATGTTAAGTTATAACACACACCCACACACACATATATATATATATATATATATATATATATATATATATATATATATATATATATTGTAAGTTGACAACATGTGTTTTAAGCTATGAAAATATATAAATGATAAGCTTTGACAAAAGAGAGCGTTAAATGATCCTACCGTCTAAAGTAAGTACTTAAAGTAGCAGAGCTTAATCAAAAGTTCAGCAAGGGAGCTTGAAACCCATATATTTGCCGTCAGTGTAATCACTCCAAACATCTATTGCTCCAAATGAAGTAATAGAGACTGTACTCAGCGCCATGACAATGCTGACCATGAACACAATCAGAGAAGCTCTGCCAGACTTTATCACAACTCTCTCCATCATGATTAACCCAAGAGCTGAACCCACTATGCACAGCTGAGCATAAACCAATGCTTGTTTGACACCTTTCATGCCAAGGATCAAGTATTGTGCTGAAGACATTGAAGAAGAGAACAACACCATGAAACATGTTGTTGCTGCTGTTGTCTGAAATTCAAGTTGAAACATCAGAAGTGAGTAACTTCTTTTTAGTTTTTTCAAGTTAGGAAATTGGTTAAATAGATGTGGAACCTGAGGAGGTACTCCAATTTGAAGAAGAACAGGATTAATTAGCAATCCTCCACCAATGCCTAAGAGACCACCCACAATGCCTGATAAGAGTGCAGCTACCGGAAAAATAAATTTGGGCTGTGTGCTAATCCCATTTTGGCTTACAATGTTCTGCATGAATGCCCATTTCACCCTTTTAGTTAGATATTGCATATTCAAATTAATAACATACTACACAGTTAAAAAAAAATTCTTGTTAAACTAACCTTCATGTGCTTATTTTCATGATGATCTTCATTGTATAGTCTATGTTTTGCATATAAGATGTATAGAGTGAACCCAATGGCAAGTGGAATCTGGGATAATGTGATAAGCCAGTAACCGACAGCACATGGTTTTATGTGTATGAAACTCTGCAAAGATAACTATCAAATGATCAATGAAAAACTATTGAGAGAAAGGGTGAGGTTTTAATTTAATCTAATTTAATATATTTGATGGATTATCCACCTTAATTAAAAAAACAAAAGAAAAGTTTATTGTAATGCTTGGGCACAATATGACAGCAGGTTTTTGATTGATCTCCTGTCACAAATGCTGTTCCCACTATGATCAAGTGGGTGGGTGGATTATGACATTGTAAATAAATTGACAAGTTTAATAACATTACTACTTTTTATGGGATCTTAATGGAGTAAATATGAAATAAAGAACAAGACAACAAATTGGCGTACCTGTCCATCCTTGTCAGCAAGAAGAACATGCAGACCAAAAAAAGACAACCACACAACTACCAAAATCACCAACTTTGCCCATGGAGTGCCCACAGTAGCACACACTATCTCTACATCCATGGCTGTAGCCACCTCCAAGCTCACCTCATCATCTCCACAATCCCTGCTTCTCCTAATCTCTTCAGTCTCATTCTTCCAATGTCTCACTCCAGCACTGCATGTCTTGAATGTAGAAAAAGCCAGGAAAGTAGCAAACAACACTGTTATCAGCCACTCTGGAAACATAATATTGAAGAACACCCCAACACTGACTCCAAGAAGCAAGCATGGCTGTGAGAGGAGTGTAATCTCATAGTCTATCAGTGAGGTCCCTACGAAGAGGTTATATATGACAGTGGTGAGAGACCCTCCAGTGACCATGAAGGCTGAGAAGGTGGCTGCTGTCCTGATTTGCAGGCCTGCAACAAGGTTAAGTATGGGGAGGAATAAGGAGCCACCACCCACACCTCCAGCACTAGAGATTGAAGCAGCTAAAAAACAAAGAATCCATGCAATGACTGTTTTGATATCTTTGCTAGACATTCCTTGCACGAATTCCATTTGTTCAGCAACATGGTTGAGGATCTCCTCCAGGTTAAGGTGGCCAAATGGCTGTGACATGGTGTGAAGTTTTTGAGGGAGAGAAGTTAAGTTTGCACTTGAGTTCAAGAACTTTGCAGGAATTTTTGTAAAATGGGGTTCAGTTAATTGGGTATGATTTACGCATATATATAGTTGATTGGGCTTTGTGTTTTGCACTAGAAACCATCAAATGCTTGTTTTGAACTGATCTATGTACCAACGTATATTTATATTTTTTTAGTGTGGGTGGGGGAGTAACATTTCAAGCCTCCATCTCTAATAAGGAAAGAGTCCTTATCAATTCTTTTTTTTTTTTTTTGGTATTTTTAGTGTGTGTATATATGTATAGTGATGTGGCTTTTGAACAGTTTTCTTGAAATAAAAAAGTACTCCATGTGAGATTTCAGAGTAGTTATTCATTTGTTAGGCAATTTAAAAGTTCAATTTGAAAAAAGGTAAGCCCAAACTGGTCAAGCACACCCTTGCAATGTCAGTCTGATTCCAAACCTAAATAAACACAAAAGGCAAACTCAAGTCTCCTTTTCTCTCAACAAAGCAGAACCACATACTCTTTGCCTGTGATGTGAAAAATCACTCAACTGGTGTTCTGTTTTTTTGTATATCCCACAGCTGCAAATGTTCACTTGCTGCTACTCAACTTGCTCATCTTGTGTACAAGTATGCATGATGCATGTGATGACCATAAGGTTGAGTGAGTTAATGGCATAAAATTCTAAAATAATATGAGTTGGAATGGCGTTAAAATCTAAAAAATTACTCTCACATAGTTTAGTTGAGCTCGATTTTCTTTTAATTATCATATATGTGTTTAAGTGAATAATAAATACTATAATTTATTAAATTGAATTTATATATAAATTTTTTATGTGATGATGACTATAAGACTAGAAAATGATGAGTTGGAAAGAGAGTAATGTATTGATGATTTCATAATTATTTTTTGTTTCACACAGCTCGTGTTTAAATTAACATTAAAAATTGATTGGTCTCACGTCAAATTGAATAAAACTTTAGCATTAAAATAATTTTTTATTCAAAGTTTTAAGGGATCATATGCCAACATCTGTTTAGTACATTCCCACCACATTTTTTTATAAAATATTTGTGTTTTATTTAGGAGATACGTTTGAATCTCAACTACATACGTATTAAATAATTAATTTTACAAATGCGCACATTCTTGACACGTGATTTGTTCATATTTCTAAAAAACATTTAAGTTATATTCCTGTTGGATAATTGAATTGTTCATATGGTTAGGCATGTTTTGACTATATTTTATATCTCATGGATATTTTATATTAATGTATGCGTTTCACCCATGTTTATTAGTTACGTATATTCATATAATATTTTTATTAAAAAAAAAATCATATAAAACTAACTTTAATTTTATAAGCACGCTCAACAGTATCAATTAACAAAGCCTAATGTTTATCAGAATACACCACAAGAACTCATTGAGAAAGCGAAGGAAATACCTACTCTCCTCTTCCAAAGAGAGTACGTATCCTAGTTATTATATGTATATATGTATTCTCATACTATAATATTTAAACATCATAGAATGAGTACAACTCATATCTGAAGTTGCAACTCCCACCAACAACTCTTCCACCCCTCTTGCCATCACAGCAACTCGGAAGCTGACTAATGGCACCATCCAAACACTTCTTGCAGTCCTCCCCAGAAAGGTCTCTTGTGCACTGAACCAGACCATAAAGCTTCTCTTCCGTTCCTCCAATCTTTATCTCCTTCTCTCCAGTTGCAAACAGTGATGGCTTAACATAAGCTTCCAGTGTAATCTCATTCAAAAGTTTATTAACTTTATTGTTAAACGTCGAATAATCTGACACGTTCTGAACGTTCCACATATAGAATGTATCACTGTTGTCAATCTGACCGAAAAATTCTAAGTCCGAGTAGCGTAAAAGACAGTTATCAAACCAGACGATGGCGCTCTTCTTGAGAGGACATAGATCACGTAGTTGAGTGGCAGAGTTTCTGATGCATGTTCCACATGCTGCAGGCTTGACGTCGCCACGGCAGAGTGTGAGCCCGTTGACTTTGTTCTGGCCGTAACCAACTGTGCCAAGTGCGAAGCCAGTTGGTTGACCTTTGGTGGCTAGCATGAAAAACAACTGGTCTAAGTTGGAAGAGAAGGCATCACCAGCAGTGTAGTTGGTGTTTGAACAAAAGTTAAAGAGAGAATCTGAGGCTATTGCATTGTGGACAAGAATGATGAATGAAAAGAGGAGAAGAGAGGATGATGATCTCATGTAGCTATGCATGTTGTGATTAAGGAAGGTCTTTGAAAAAGATGAAAGCTATAGATGAGTTCCGTTCAGTTGTATATATGCACCTCTTTATATACTGATAAACTGCTGAATTTTCAAAACATGAATAGATTTAAGCAAATATATTTTAATACGGATATCTATGGAAAAAATCAACAATTGTATTGTCTGTCAGTGGGTTTGAAAAGTATTCTGATTCCTTATCATTGATTATGTTGAAAAACAACCTTTCTCTAGTGGTTCTAGATTGAGACTTTGTGCAATGGTGCCAAATTTTGACAAGGCCCTTTGAGGGGCCCTTGTAAGGAAAAGATAGTCAAAGGCTGGTTTTTCTGTAATTTTAAAAATAAATAAGTCAAAGACGGCCGAGAGATGAGTTATTCTGTACATACAAAACTGAGTTTCGGCCAAGTAATAGGAACAACCAATTAAAACTCTTCTCGAAGCAGCCTTATCATTAAATGGAAGCACTCTTCATGGGCAGTTTTTTTTGACGAACCTGTGATGAGTGGTCCTTATTTAAGAGATAGATGAGTATAGAATTAAATGTACCGATTCCTCTACCATGTAATTTTGAATGGGTGAAACTTCAAAGGAAAGTGTTCATATCCTATAATCTGACTATGAGAAAATTTCTAAGATATAATCTATCAACTAACAGTCATGGTAGTACTTTTGAGACTTAAATTATATAAAAACAGGTCTTTACCTCATCATCCATTTTACTTGCTCAATTTTGGACTAGTTTTTTTGGCCATTGTTTGACGTGGTTACCACCAAACTCATTTTTTAAACCAAAATATAGTCATATATTTAGATGTCAAACCAACTGTTGAGTGGAGAGAGAATATATGAAACTTTTCTTTTATGAAATATTCAAAATAATTCTTTTATTTTACAAACCACTCTCACACTCTCACACTTTCTCTCACTATCACTATTTTCTTCTCACTATGCACTCACACTCTCACTTACACTCTATGCTTGTGGCTAACCTATAGCTTGGATGACTTGTTTATATGCTAACTTGCTTGGTTGCATTTACAAGAGAAGCCCCCTATTTATAGTATGCTAAGTCGGTTGATAGAAGCATCTAGACATCATGCTTAGCTTTAATTTGATTGTTCTAGACTAATGAGGCGGTGGATCTTTGAAAGTGTGATGAAGCTTCACTGAGTCGGTGAGAAGCTTCTAGGTGCTGCACTCTTCATTACTCCCCCTCAGCACCGACTTTCTCTTGAATTGATGCTTTCTTGAGTATTCCTAATTGTCTTCGTAAATCTTCAAATTTCTTTGTACTGAGGCCTTTAGTGAAGATATCAGCAACTTGCTCTTCTGTAGGTGTTAGCCTCATGTGGATCTCACCTTGCAGCACTTTTTCTCTTAGGAAGTGGTAGTGTACTTCAATGTGCTTGGTCCTTGCATGAAACATAGGATTTTCTGCTAAACATACTGCCGACCTGTTATCACAATGAAGTGTTACCTGTTCAATTGGTTGATGAAGATCCTTCAGCAATTGCATTAACCATGTACATTCTTGTGCTGCCATAGCTGCTGCTCTATACTCAGCTTCTGTGGTGGAGAGAGATACGGTAGGCTGCCTCTTACTGCACCATGACACTGGTCCTGATCCCAAGCTGAAGATGTAACCTGTAGTTGATCGCCTTGTGTCGCAGTCTCCAGCGTAGTCAGCGTCACAATATCCAGTTACTTGGTATCCTTCACCTTTACTGTATAGAATACCGTAATCCACAGTTCCTTTTAAGTATCGAAGTATCCGCCGTACTGCTTCCAAGTGTGGCTTCTTGGGATTTTGCATGTAGCGGCTTGCAACTCCAACTGCATATGCCAAGTCAGGTCTAGTAAGAGTTAGATAGATAAGACTACCTACCAGTTGTCGATACATTCGTGGATCTTCCAGGTCTTTCCCTTCTCCAACACAAAGCTTGATGTTTGGCTCCATTGGTGTGGACAGTGGCTTACACTCCAGCATCCCATATGTCTCCAATAGATTCTTTGCATACTTTTGTTGACAGAGGAACATACCTTCCTTTGTCTTCTCGACTTCGAGCCCCAAGAAGTGCTTCAATTCTCCAAGCTCCTTCATCTGGAACCTTATTGAAAGATTGTCCTTCGTTTGCTGGATCTCTTCAGTGAGGTCTCCAGTTAAGATGAGGTCGTCAACATACACCAGGACTATGGCCATCTTGCCTCCTGTGTATTTGACGAATAGGCTCGAATCTGATGCTGTCAACCTGTAGCCACTTTGTACAAGAAATTCTGCAATTTTCCCGTACCATGCTCTTGGAGCCTGCTTCAAGCCATATAATGCCTTCTTGAGCTTGCATACATACTCTGGATGAGCCTTGCTCTCAAACCCTTGTGGTTGATCCATGTAGATATCTCTGTCAAGCTCTCCATGTAGGAAGGCATTCTTCACATCCATCTGCCAGAGCTTCCACCCTTTGCTTGCTGCTAGTGCCAGTAGTACTCGCACCGTTGTTAGCTTTGCTACTGGACTGAATGTTTCATCATAGTCCAGGCCATATTGCTGTGAAAACCCTCGTGCCACGAGTCGAGCCTTGTATCTCTCGACTGATCCATCTGCTCTAGTCTTCACCTTATACACCCACTTGCACGAGATTGGTTTTGCTTCTTTTGGTCTTGGTACCAACTCCCAAGTCTGATTTTGCTTGAGAGCTGTTATTTCTTCCTCCATTGCCTTCCTCCATTTGTTGTCCTTTATTGCTTCTTCAAAAGTTGTTGGTTCTTCAACTTCCACAACTAGTGCAGCATTTGCATACTTGGGATTGGGATGCCTTACTCTGGATGATCTCCTTAAAGGTGGAGGCATTTCTTCAGGAAGTTCTTCTTCCACTTCTTCATGAACTCCAGACTTCCATGGGCTCTTGGTCTTTGATGACCTTGGACTTGTGTCTTCTTCATTTGTTGTTGGAACATCTTGAACTTGATCTTGTAGTTGTTCCTCTACTGTTGCCTCAGTCTCCTTTTCATTTGGTTGAACTGAGTCTTCTGAAGACCACCAAGCTGAAGCTTCATCAAAGACCACATTCCTGGATGTGTAGATGCGCCCAGATGTCGGATCACAGCATCTCCATCCTTTTCTCTCATCATCATAGCCGACAAAGATACATCGCACCGCCTTCTTGTCGAACTTGGTACGAAGATGATCTGGCACAAAAACATAACACACACATCCAAAGACTTTGAAGTGACTTACTGTAGGTTTGATCTTCCATAGTCTTTGGAATGGAGAGAGAAAGCCCATCTTTTCCTGTGGAAGTCGGTTGATGATGTGAGCAGCCGTTCTCATGCATTCGGCCCAAAATCTTCCTGGCACGTTCTTGGCATGTAGCATGCTTCGACATATTTCTGCAATATGTCGGTTCTTCCTCTCAGCTACACCATTTTGTTGTGGAGTGTTGGGACAAGTCAGTTGTCTTCGAACCTTCTGCTCCTTCAGATAGGCATTGAACTCTTGAGATAGATATTCTCTTCCATTGTCGGTACGAAGACATTGTATCTTCTTGTTGAGCTCACTCTCCACCTTTTCCTTGAACTCCTTGAACTTGGTGAATACTTCAGATTTTTCTTTCATGAAAAATACCCATACGTACCTCGAGAAGTCATCGATAAAGGTTACCATGTATTTGGCACCACTAATAGATGCTTGTTTGATTGGGCCAAATACGTCAGAGTGCACTAACTCCAAAGGCTCCTTAGCTCTAAATTTAGATTGCTGGAAGGGAAGTTGATGAGCCTTACCAAATTGACACCCAGCGCATACTGTATCAGTCCGTACTTCAATGTCGGACAGGCCTTTGACCATTGACTTCTCAACCATCATCTTTAACTTGTGGTAGCTCACATGCCCCAGTCTTGTGTGCCAGAGATCGGACGTCTCGTTCTTCCGGGTCTTGTCCACATAGGCAGATTCTGCAGACATCACATAGATAGACTCCAGTTTGCGGCCCTCCATAACTGGTGTGCCTGATGCCTGTAGATTGCGGTACACCTTAACTTCTTGTGGCCCAAATACCACATAGTTTCCTTGTGCTGTCAGTTGTGATACTGACAACAGGTTCTTCTTCATCCCGGGAACGTGATAGACGCCCTGCAGCTTAATTTGATCTGAATTGAAGCGTGGAGAGATAAGTGTCTTACCGATGTGGGTGATGGGCAGCTTAGAATTGTTAGCTGTCACAATCACTTGCTTCCCCTTGTACTTCTCAAGGCCCTCTAATTTCTTGATGTCACCTGTCATGTGGTTGGAGCAGCCAGAGTCGATGATCCAGTCGTTCTCATAATTGATCTTCTTCTGCTTCGTTATTGCTGTTAGAGCTACCTCTTCTTTCTCTTCTTGCTCCTCCACTTTGGTAGTGACTACTGCAAATGCTGCTTCAACATCCCACTCTTCTTCACTGTCATATCTTGAATGACTGGTTCCTTGAAAGCTTCTTGAGGTTGCTGCATTTCCTTGGCCTTTCTTCTTATGCCAACAGTCACGTGCATAGTGTCCTTTCTTCCCACAGTTATAGCAGCGATCATCTCGACTGTCACCTCCCTTCGACGGACGATTGTTGTTGCGAGCTCCCCCTGAATAGTTAATCTTCTCCTTTAGTCTTCTCTGTTGATTGGGCTTGTTCTCCGGTGCGGGCTTCTGGCCTTTTCTCCGGTTGCTGAACAACGCCTCTTCTTCCTGCTTTAGCGAGACACCAGCCATCTGCTTCGCTAAAGCCTCCTGATTAGCAAGCATATTTTCTAACTCCAACAAGGTTGGTTGAATCGGCCAACCTCGAATGGCAGCCATAAACCCACTGTACTCAGGTTTAAGGCCATTGATAATTATCCTCCTCATTCGCTGCTCACTAATCTTTTCTTCAGGGGCAAGTTGAGCAATCTCGCTGCATAGTGATTTTACCTTGGTGAAGTATTGACTGATTGTCATACTTCCTTGTAAGGTAGTCATGAGCTCACTTTCAAGTAATTGAAGGCGAGCATCATTCTTTTTGGAGAATAGTGTAGCGAGAGTATCCCATGCAATTTTTGGAGTAGCAGCATCTCTAATATACTCTAACAGCTCATCTTCAACAGCTGTTCTAAGAACAAACATTGCCTTACCTGCTTTGATGCGCCACTTCCGTAGGGCCTCATCTTTTGACTTCTCTGCCGCCAGAGCCTTCTTCTCCTTGGATTTAGTGTCACCAGCAGCATCTGATGGCGTCGCTTCTTCAACAGCGACATCTGGTGGAGTCGTCTCGGACCCACCTACAACCTCCCATAGGTCCTGTCCTTGTAGATAGGACTCTATGCAGGCCTTCCAATTTATATAATTATGATTGTTTAACTTCTTTAAACCACCAGTCGTACCTGCTAGCTCCATAGCTATGTCTGGGTCACCTGACGTACAGCAAGCCTCCTTAGCAGAATACCGGTACTCGACTTACTCCGACTGGCGAGCTTCAACACTGGTGAACTCCTGATACTATGCTCGGGCACTGGTCAGTAATTCCGACAGAACCGACCCGACAACCTGGCTCTGGTACCAGAAATGTTGAGTGGAGAGAGAATATATGAAACTTTTCTTTTATGAAATATTCAAAATAATTCTTTTATTTTACAAACCACTCTCACACTCTCACACTTTCTCTCACTATCACTATTTTCTTCTCACTATGCACTCACACTCTCACTTACACTCTATGCTTGTGGCTAACCTATAGCTTGGATGACTTGTTTATATGCTAACTTGCTTGGTTGCATTTACAAGAGAAGCCCCCTATTTATAGTATGCTAAGTCGGTTGATAGAAGCATCTAGACATCATGCTTAGCTTTAATTTGATTGTTCTAGACTAATGAGGCGGTGGATCTTTGAAAGTGTGATGAAGCTTCACTGAGTCGGTGAGAAGCTTCTAGGTGCTGCACTCTTCATTACCAACTATTCAAAAAATTTCACAAAAAAAAAAAAAAAAAAAAATTTAAATCTTGTAATGCACGGCGGTGACCGAAGCTGGCTGTAACCTAAGGCAAAATAACACTCAACATGCTAAACATTTTTTTTTTTTATGAAGGCAACAAGCACCAAATCAAAGGAGAGACATATACAGAAGTGTACTTACAGTGGTTTGAATGATCTCCTAGGGATAAACCCCTTGTCATGCAATCATGGAGGGGGGGACTAAAGGTATTCCTCACACAGAATTCCTACAGAACCAAATGCATTGCGAATTGAGAGACTTGAATTCAAGACTTTTCAATCACACTACACGGTAGTTACTGTTGGGCTGGCCCATATATATATATTTTTAAAGGTGGATAAATCACTTCTATTAATAACTAAAAGATACAAAGCGATACCACCAGGTGTGGTAAGCACAGTCCACAGAACAAACCCACATATAGCCACAAAATGAGGAACATTGGCCCTCCTCAAAGCCAACCCAAACTAGGCGGTACCTAACCCGTGCCAGAATCGTGACCCTTCTCCGCAGGCAGCGATCCCTGGAAATCTCCCACCTGAGGATCAAGAAATACCAAGCTTCTCTTGACAGTAGTGATAGCATCGTCGAACTTCTCACGAGTTTCAGCATTCACTGAGGAGAACCATGATAAAAGCATACAGTCAACTTTCAAAATAATAACATTCACATGTATGAAATTGGTGTTAAAGATACAATTATTTCTGGCAAGTCAAATATTCCAGATTATTATTGCTTTCGCGACTAGGTCTCCCACAGGCCCATAGTTTCTCATGCCAAACACACACACACACACACATATATATGGCCAAGATTGATCCACTCCCTTCTCAGCTTATGAAGGCTTTGGACATTGAAGGGGTGGCCCTTGTCTTCTTAGATGTTTACCTTCTGTGGTTTGTTTTTGTTTTTGGTTGTTTTGGTTAGCTTCACTCATGGTAACTGATTTGGTTTTTCTCTGTTCGCTTCCTTTTATTTGGGCTTGTTTGTTTTGTTTGTTCTGTTTTTTTTTCAATAATTTTGTGATTTATCCACTTTATTTAAAAAAAATTAATTTTTTAAAAAATATAATATATTAATTATAAAATAAAGTTACAAATTTTGTGATAAATATAATATATTAATTTATCCATTTTTTTTTTCAATATATATATATATATATATATATATATATATATATATATATATATATATTTTTTTTTTTTTTTCTAATCTAAATGGTTTATCCACCTTTTAAAAAAAAAAAAAAAAATAAGTGAATAAGGGATGGGAGCCACCCAAATCACTTGACAGGCTTGAGGCTTGTAAGAGATAATTGACCAAGAAGGATTATCAAGTCTTGGTGATATATATATATAAATGCATAAACCATATTCATAAACATAGATGGAGAGTACAACTCAGATTTCAATAGGAGAGAACTAAAACAATATGGTAATTCACTAGGAGTGGAGGCTGACAAACTACAACAAAGAAGTAAATAGACACAACCAAGTCAAAACAAAAGGCAATGACCGAATACAACAACATAAAAACCCTGGAGCACCAAAGGAAAAAGGAACTAAGAGCCTGCCTGCTGGTCTAGTTTCCTACTAAACTATCCTCTCATCATAATTGCATGAATCAATTTGGTGTCCTAGGAACTCCTAGATTTGTTTTGCTATTGCAATAGCGTCTTCCAATTAGGCCTTCTTCCCATTGGGAACTGCAATAATTCATGACAAAAACATACAAATAATTTTAATAATCAACGAAGAACATGCACACTTTTTATCATGAAAAATAAGAGCATTCCTCAAATATTTCAAGCATTTGCTCTGGTGAGAAAGTCCACAGCTTTCCTCAAAATGGAAAGAAGTTGGGGTATCCAAAACTCCATAGTTTGTGCAAGGAACTCGGTGGGTATGATAGCTTGAACACCTAGATAAAAAAGTGCCAAATTTGGTCAGCTATGGGATATAGAGATGAAGTAGGTGATTAACTGACCATGCACACATATAGTAATTAGAAGTCTTGCATTTTCTAACAGCCAAATTGTCTAGGGTAAGAGTACTACTTGTGGCAATTAGACATCTTAAAAAGGATCCATAGTTATAGTGATAGGCATGTTCAGGCCAACGAAGGAATTAAGAAAATCCAAATGGTGCTTAGTACTAGATGCAGAGGTTTTTTTTATGTTTCTTTTTCTAATCTAGAGCTTCACTGGAGGGAGCTAACACAACTTCTAAAAAAAGCAAGGAAGGAGGTTTAGGCTAAGAATTTGGTGTCTTCATTCCAACGCCAACATGGTATTTTGGGTCAACCATTTCTGCGGGTACCTGAGATGGTCTGGATGGGGGGCAAGGGATTTGTCACCAGCTCAGAGATCCTTGAGGAGGGCTTCAAGTTTGTTTGAGATTTTTCCTATTTCGTCCTCTAAGCAATCTTCATTTTTTGTTTTTGTTTTTGAAGTGAAAATTCATTACTGAAATTGGATACAATAGTCTTGGGCTAATAAGATGGACATAGCTTGTGGGAGGGCACATCCCCATTCATAGAGTTCTGGCCAAGTAATGGACTCTTGAGCTAAGTAGTGGGCATGGTGATTAGCTGATCGGCAGAAGTGGGAGAGGGTCGGTCATCCCTGGCCTTTGGTTGAGTATAGCTGTGCAGTCTCTTATAATAGATCCAAGCACAGAGTTGTCCAAGCTTCGGGAGTTGATCGCTTGTATCACTGTTAAGGCATCTGATTCAATTTGGATATCATTGATATTGCTAGTTTACTTATATTTAATTGAGACCATGCACCGATGAGTCTACCTGTATAATCTCTGGCCACCCAAGCTATTCTAGTGCACCCTTTGTAGGCAAAGCAAGTTGCATCACAATTTAGTTTTAGCAAACCTATTGGTGGAGGAGACCACTTGACTGCAGAGCTATAAGAGGTTTTCCTCTAAGAAGGGTGAGTTTCTCCTCTAGTGGCTTTTCAATGTTTTTATCAAAATCAGGCCCCTCATTGTTCCATGTATCATTGAGGGGAGAGACAATTTTGGCTCTTGGATTTTAGTTTAAACAAGGGAACATACTTCAAGAAGTAGCTTCCCCTTATAGTTTAGTAGAGTCCCACCACTGGATGTTGTAGTCATACGGAAAATTTGAATTTGAATTTGAATTATCTCTAGAAAACCCAACCCAGGCCCATTTGTTACACACTTGCTTGGGAGTTAGACAACAAAATGAGCATGGGATATACACTAGTTTTCAAGACAAAAAGGGGGTCACCCAACAAGGCAAAACAAAAAGAATTTTTGGATTGTGATGAACAAGGGGCTAGTGGGTTGGGCTGCCTAAGAATTCGGTCCAAGTGGTGCCTCAGCATGTACCCAAGCAGTCTGGGAATGCTTCATATATAGTTAGGGGTGAGGGCCACGTCAGCGACAACAGCAGCGCCAGAGTTAGACTTGGCGTCAATAGTCACCAATGATAAATTGTGGGCCCACCATATATATAATTTTTAAAATTTTTTTAATGTTAATCGAGTGATTGCGTTTAACTTTTTATATTAGTTTTTTTTTTTTATATATTTCAGTTACTTTTTGAAAACTCTAGCATCTCTTCGTCTTCTTCTGATTTAGTTTGTCGTTTAAAAAAATAACATCTAGTCTCATCTTTCTTTCCAGAGTTATGTATAGTGCCTGCGACGAGAACGAGGGAAAGGTCTCCTATCAAGGGTTTGGTTTCACTATTATTGTTGAGGTAAGGTTCGGATTTATTTTGTTTTTGTTCTCTTTTATAATTGTTTATGACGTGATATTAGTTAGTGTTAGGGTTTGATGAGAATGTTGATTTGATATAATTTGGGAATAAGATTAAGAAATTTTTTGTTAGTATAACAGAGACCTTCTTTAATTTTAGGAATCCTAGAGACTGAATTTGGAAGAGATCAAAATAAGGAATTTGTGGATACTGCAAAATTTCATATTTTCTACCTGTGTATGCTATGAGGTTTAGCCTTTAAATTATGGGGTCTCGGATAAGATTTATGTGCAAACCTTGAAGAGGTATTGGTTTATTTCATGAGTTTAGAGTTTGAATTAAATATAAAATTATATAGGAAAGTTGTAGAAGTCGACCTTATCTTTGAGTCTGCAAAATTTCAGAATTTATGCATCTTTAATGGTTGAGTTATAGTCATATTGTTATACTTGAACTCAAATGATATTTCTGCAAATAGCATGAAGATTGGTTAGATAATTTCATGGTTTTATAGGTGGAATTTGGAGAAGACTGAAATAAGAAAGTTATGGAGTTTGATGTTTTCTAGATACTGGCAAAAATTCATATTCTTTTGATCTGTAGTTTAAAAGTTATAGCATTATTAGTGTAGTTGTGTCAAATGATATTATTGTGTAGATAATTCTGAAGTTTATTTGGTCTTTTTCATGGTCTTAGATGCTGTATCTGGTAAAGTGTAAAATAAGAAAGTAATGCATTACTGAGTTATCTGACTGTACATAAAATATTGTTGATTTTGAAGCGATAGATTGAGAGATATACATATTTGAAAGGGAATCATGTGTAAATTACTGAGTTATCTGACTGTACATAAAATATAGCATTAATATGTCTAAATTACAAGCCTGCAGAAATAGTTGGAGATTCAATTGGTTGCTATAAATTGAGTAGTATTCTAAATTATGTGAATTTTGGATAGGTTATAGTTTTCGGTGTCTATTTTTCCCAGAATCTTGAAATTTGTGATTTGGAGAAGTATATGTGAAGTTATGAAGGATTTAGTACTCAATGGTCATGATGAAATTGTGCATATGCCTTTAGAGTGGGTAATTGCTATTGTACCCTCATAATAATCAATATTTGAGAGTATAGAATAATAGCTTGAACTTTTTGAATTTATATCCTTCTAAAAATCTCCTTATATATATATAAATATTTGAAAGTTATTTAAATTCTTTTAAAGCTTGCTTACATAATACTAAAATGCTTGTTGGCTTTTGATTCAGTTTATGTTATTATATACTCATTAAATTTTTTAATTACTTTTCTTTCCCTGAAACATTAATTCCCACATTTTGATCATATATGTTATTCTTTGAACTATTATGTTTGTAATTGTTTTGTATAAAATTGGATTATTTTTACTGTAAAGAAATGGAATCATGTGTATGTCTGTATGTTTGCTAGACAAATTAATCTGCAAATTCTGTTCTGCCCTAACTTGTTTGAAATTCTATTTGAAAATTTGAAATTATATTTTGTTTTCAAATAATAAAGTTATTTTGATATGAATACGTTTAGTCTCTATTTAATAAGGCACTAACCTTGCCAATAAGGGTTAAACACTAACTATGTTGACATAAAACTTTGACTTTGTGAAGAAACTACAGTTTTGTATTTTTCCGTTGGTGAAAAATAACAATCTCTGATATTTTGGCTTGGGTCACCGAGGGTAAACAAACGATGTTTGATATTTTGTTTTGGCCATAGTGATTTGGAGACATATATTCATGTATGTTATTAAACTGTATTTTGTTCAACCACTTTGATTTTATGAACTATATTTTTAATAAATATTTGCAATATATGATATGATTTGTTTTTGAATCATGTGAACTTCACATGATCCCAGTTATTTTTAGTGGGTTACTTAGTGGGCTATCAAGCTCTTGTTGAAATTTTATCAAATCAGGAGTAAATAGTTCGGTGGCCAATTAAGTGGGCCAGCGAGAACTTGTGTTCCTTGTTTATATAGGCTATAATTATGTTTGTGTTAGTATATGAATTTTGATTTAGAAAATCTCTTTGTTTTAAACCCTGCTATATTCAGTTTGTATTTGAAGTTATAATTTTGAAGTTTATATTTTCGGTTGTAAGATTAGTTTTGAGGCCTTACATGCCTACTGTGTTATGCACTGTAGGTCTGCGACCGTTTGTTAGCGCACTGGGTCTGGCGAGCTGGGTTCGGGGTGTGACAATGAAATTAAAATTGATTACATTTGATTTTTATATTTTCTTATATTTTCCACATATCTTAGGATTTTAAACTAGTTTCTTTAGATTTTTCCAAAAATCAAGTACAACCTTATTTTTACGGGTCCTAGGAATCCAGATCCCCTTGATCAGCCAACTTCGGCAAGCGAACCAGCCCCCCTTGATCAGCTAGCTCTAGCTATTGAGTAGACAAGCCCCCCTCCTTCTCCCTGATGGCGCCTCCTTAGTTGTTTTAGCTTCGTTGTGCACCCTTTAGCTTTGGTCGGTTGCACATCTCTGTTCTAGCCTTGTGCTTCACTTTTGATGACATAGCTGTGTAATTGGAGTTGTTGCTCCAGCCCTTGGGGCTGGGAGTGGTGTTTTTTTTGTCTTTTTTATTTTTGCTTGTTGTTTGGTTTGCCTTTGGCTTTTTGTATCTTTCCACTGCTAGTGCATGTTAACTTCACTTTTTAGTTTAATGAACGTGGTTTATCCACCTTTTTTTTTTTTTTAAATGTTCAATATTTAAAAATAAGTAAAATAAACCACCGGCAACATATGGATTGCAAAAGTCCTTTGGAAGGGCCTATGCCCGAAGAAGATCAATATTTTCAATTGGTTGGCCTGGCAAAACAAAATTCTCACGCTGGACAATCTTGCGCGCCGAGGCTGTAACAGATTGCCAACTGATACATGTGTAAGATGCCATGCGGGAACGGAATCTGTGGATCATCTCTTCTTTCAATGCCCCTTTGCTGCAAATATTTGGGATTACTTCGTCAAATTGCTCCATTTGCCAAGCCCACCTTCAACCTTGGGCGACCTATGGGGGTCTTGCATTTGGCTATCCAACCTGCTAGGCGGATTTTGGGGGTCCTAGTCGCAAAAGTTGTTATTTGGAATATTTGGCTAGCTAGAAATGATTGTATCTTCAATGCCAATTACTTGCATGTATTTAATATTATTCTGAAAGTTGACCACATGCTATTATCTTGGTTCTCTTCAGTTGACGACGGTTCTAAAGAAAAATTTGAGGGTGCGACTACCTCCATCAGAAGAAGCCTGGATTTCTTAGGGCCGCAAGAGGGAGACTCCCGTGTTACCTCGACTTCTGCGGCGGATACTGATGCTCCCTGAGATTGTCCTCACTTGTTGTTAGCTTTCTTTGTTGTTTCTTTTGTTTTTGTTGTTTTGTTGTTGTTGGTTGTACTCTTCCACATCTAGTGGCAGTTATTTTTTCTAATGAACGTGGTTTATCCACTTTTTCAAAAAAAAAAAAAAAAAAAAAACACATGGGTTGAGCCAACAGGCCAGAAATATCCAGCCCATCTATACTGCTTCCAAACCAGCCCATCTGACAATTTCTTACGTAATACCAGTTTTTAAGATAATTTTCCCAAAAACAAGACTTTAGAGCACTGACCAAATCTCACCAACGACTTGACTCAGGTCAACCATTCCACAAGCACTCATTAGTCAAGCAGACTCGTTAACAGAGCATCCATTTTAAACTACCACATCTCCTCTTCTTCTCACCACTCAGCAGCGTACTCAAACAGAGGAAGCCATGGATTTCTCATTATTTCACATCTTCCTACTTATCTTATTCTCATCAACTATCCCTACTACTCTCTCAGATGACCCTCTCTACTACGTTTGCTCCAATGATTCAAATTACACCAAAAATAGCCATTATAATACCAACCTTAACCTTGTCTTCTCCACCCTCTATTCAGAGATCTCCTCCACCGGATTCTCCAACACAACCAAAGGCCAACCTCCATACCAAGCTTATGGCATGGCCACATGCAGAGGTGACATCACCTCAACTACGTGCCCTGAATGCGTTAACACCTCCATCCATGCAATAACCCAACTATGTCCACGCCAAAAGAATGCAGCCATTTGGTACAACGATTGCCTGCTACGTTACTCAGACCAGAACTTCTTCTCCATTGTTGATACTTCTGTCAAACTTTACATCCAGACCGATGCTCAAACACCGGACCCCAAGAGATTTAGGGTGTTGCTCGGGCAGCTGATGAATGGTCTTGCCACTTATGCTGCCTTTAACTCTACACGCATGTTTGGGTTCAAAGCTATTGACTTCACCAGCTCGGTGAAGCTTTATGGGCTGACACAGTGCACCAGAGACTTGTCTCAAAAGGACTGCTATGCTTGTCTTGAGAGAATCATTAAGAACATGACTGGTGTAGGGAAGCAAGCTCTTGGGGGGCTCAGTAGAAGTTGTGTTGCTGGATATCAGTTTTCTGAGAATCTCTCTCCTGATACTCATGTTGCTGCTACACCTCCATCATCTTCAATCCCTCCTGTTTCTTCAGTGTTACCAAATGTAACATCAATTGCTAGAATTAACAGTGAGTTAGAAAATAGTCAATGAACACTTAATTGAATTTTTTTTTTTTTAAAGTATTGTTTTAATTAATTGTTTTATGTTGTGCAGGGAAAAACAAGATTAAAGCATGCATCATTGTCATCCCCTTGGTTGCTGGAGCTGGGCTTGTTTTTCTCGTTTGCATGTGTTTGTGGAGGTGGAGAACCAGACGTCTTAAAAATACATTTAGTGCAGGTAAAGTAACTATCTCATATATATATATATATATATGTATATATGTAATTGAGTGGGCGTATTGAATTTTGATTGTTTTCCAAGGACACTCAGATGATGGAAATGAAGCAGAGGTCTGGTATACTGCCGTCCAAATTGATTTAGCCACACTGAAGCGTGCAACAGATAACTTCTCTGATGAAAACGAGCTTGGAAAAGGTGGATTTGGATCAGTTTACAAGGTAAAACTCATAATAATCCACCTAATCAAGATATCATAGATTAGCAATAGTAAATTCCATTTGTTTACTGAAAGCAGGGAGTGCTAGAGGGTGGACAGGAAATAGCTGTGAAAAGGCTCTCAAGAACGTCTAGGCAAGGACTGCAGGAGCTGAGAAATGAAGTCATTTTAGTCGGCAAACTTCACCACAAAAATCTTGTAAGGTTGCTGGGTTACTGCATGGAAGAACAAGAGAAGCTGCTTGTCTATGAATTCCTTTCCAATAATAGTCTGGACAAGTACTTAGCTGGTATACACATATATATAGTTAAACAAATCTTTTAAGTTTTCTTCTGTAACATATGTTTATAATTTGAGTTTTAAATGGATAAAAAGATCCAACTAGAAGAGGAAAACTGAACTGGAGAACACGACACAAGATCATTCAAGGCACTGGACGAGGACTTCTTTATCTCCATCAAGAGTCAAGAATCAAGATCATTCACCGGGATCTTAAAGCAAGTAACATCTTACTAGACAAGGAGATGAATCCTAAAATTTCAGACTTTGGCCTTGCAAAGCTCTTTGACATGGATGAAACCCAAGCAAACACCAGAAGAATCTCAGGAACATAGTAAGTGAAAAGTTAAATTATACTTCTCCAAACTTTAACATTTATATATACTACAAGTTATGTGAATAATTTCACTGCAGTGGATATATGGCACCAGAGTATGCTTTGCATGGTCAGTTCTCAACTAAATCAGATGTGTTCAGCTACGGAGTATTAGTGTTAGAGATTGTGACTGGGCGATTGAACAGTAGTTTTGGAGGATCTGGGCGTGCACCAAACCTTCTAAGCTTTGTAAGTAGTTATATATAATTTTTGACAATGAACCAGTATATATGATATGTATTGAATGCCTGAATTTTGAAAAGGTTTGGCAAAACTGGAATGAGAAGAAGGCATTGGAGGTGAAGGATCCAAGCATAGGTGATGAGTTCCAGGCTGAAGAAGTACTGAGAAGTATTCACGTAGGTTTGCTCTGTGTTCAAGAGGACAAGGCACTGAGACCTCACATGGCGACGGTTGTTCTCATGCTTAGTGACTTAACTGTTACTCTTCCAAAACCTTCAACACCAGCCTTTATCATTCAAGGCTGCGCAACCAGTGAGTCGGAGACGCACTAAAGTGTTGATGGAATGCACTGGCACTGGCGTTTGGTCTCTCTCTGTTCTCTGTATTTTTCTGTTTTATATCATCTCTGTTCTTTGTCTGTGACATGCAATGTAACTCTGTATTTTCTTACATAAAATAAATTGTAAGTGGTACAACTGCTGCTGTATGCTTTTGTTTAATTTCGCCCTTCTGATACACCACATTTATCAGGACTTGAAGACACTCCAGAAAACAGAGCATAAAACCAAAATGCTTTTGGTATGGTCAGGATTGGTTTCACTGGGTAAGACTGACTTGTAGAAGTTTCTTTGCCTTAGTCCAATGCGCGTCAGATGCACTAGTGTGAAAAGTTCCTAGTGTATAAGAGGGTTTATTACCCAATCCCAGCACCGCTAGGTAAACATGTATAACAACATGGTAAATTCTCAGCTATGCATGTTTATTATATATATATATATATATATATATTGAAAAATTGTATAAACCATAAATATATTAAAAAAAAGAAAGAAAGAGGTACAAACAACAAGAAGGAAGTAAAATACTAACAATCACCCAAGAAATGGAAAAACAGAATCAAAAAATGAAAAAAAAAAGAACAAAAGAAGAAAGCACAAAAGCGACCACAGAAAGTGGAGAGACGAAGACGACAACAAGGCAACACAAACAACAATACAAAAACGTCCCCTAGGGGAAGAGCCACCCTAGTGGACACACTAGTAGGCCGAGGAATGACTAGTCGGTGGACTTATCATGGCCATCATCAGGGTTGTGTAAAAAAAAAAAACGAAGAAGGCCTTGAGAACTAGATGTAATGCTAAATGGTAGTGGATATCTCCTCCAACTTTGGTCTTTTGATAAATATTTTTTATTTAAAAGATTGTCAAAGGAACAAATAAGTACGTATGTACCATATATATATATATATATATATAAACTATAACAAAAGCTGCTTATTTTTCACGAATTATGGTTTTCAACCACACTTCTCCCCTGCCATGATCCTAAATTGCTCTAGAAATTGCCTTCCACTCACTTATTTAGGGGTTCCACAATCTGGAAGGCGCCCAAGGCATCAAGATTGGGTAAATCTCATTGGAATGGTTCACTCAAAACTTACACCTTGAAAGGCAACAAAAGCTGCTTATTTTTCACGAATTATGGTTTTCAACCACACTTCTCCCCTGCCATGATCCTAAATTGCTCTAGAAATTGCCTTCCACTCACTTATTTAGGGGTTCCACAATCTGGAAGGCGCCCAAGGCATCAAGATTGGGCAAATCTCATTGGAATGGTTCACTCAAAACTTACACCTTGAAAGGCAACTTACCTACCTTTAGGCGGTGGATTAACTCTTATCAACTCAATTTTTTTGATAGTGTTTAAACTACTAGCTTAGGTTATAAAAGAAATTGATTAGACAAGAACGGATTTTTTTATGAAAAAGATCAGATCTGGGATCCAAAGATATCAGACTAGTGGCCTAGAAAAGGATTTGCAGACTCCGAAATATGGGAAGTTGGGGAATCCTCAATTTTCAGGAATTCAATCGAGTTCTTCTTGGAAAATAGTGGTGGAGATCCCCTCCAATCCAAATAGCTGTTAGGCCAAAATCATTAAAGCCAATTATTTGTCTAGAAATTCTTCTGGAATTTTTTTTTTTCAAAATCCACCCAGAAATAGGTCTTTCTTCTGGGTAGACGTTAACACCGTATTGCACCCTTTTCGGTCATGTATTTCCAAATCTGTTATAAATGGGTCTAATACTTCTCTTTGGTTTGATAGATGGCACTCTGGCCAATCTCTAAAAGATCTTTGGGCTACCCTTTTCAATGACTATATTTCTCCTTAGATAACTGTCAGACAATTTTCCCAGCAACTTAAAGCTCTAGAGAATTTCTTTCACACAGCTACAACAAATAATTTATCTCTACTATTAGGAGCAATTCCAGATTGCTATAGTATTCAGGATGCTTCAATAATTGGATACTAGAAAAAAAATGGAATCTTCTCAGTCAAATATTTTTACAAATTCCTAATTGATGGGGGTATGTGTAGCCCACTATACCCTTAATTATGGAAAATTAAATGTCCAAGTAAAATTTCTTTATTGTGCTGGCTAGCTTGGGAGGATAAGTTGCTTACCCTTACAAATCTTTTCAAAAAAAGGTGTAATCTTCAAAATGCCATAGATACATGTGTTCTTTGCCATGAAGCTTCTGAGACAGTGAAACACTTATTCCTTGACTGTGAATTCTTGAGGAGAATTTGGTCCTTCTTCAACTAAACTTTTGAACTACACTCATATCCTCTGAGTATCTCTAAGATTTGGACCATTTGGCTTCCATCTTTACAATCACAAAATAGGACCCTTTGGGACCTCAGTGCAAGAGTCATTATGTGAAATATATGGCTAGACGAAATAATCACAGATTTCAATCAATCGGTTTACTTTCTTATACTATAATGATTAAAATTGCTAATATGCTTTTTTTTTTGTTTTCAACAACTTCAGATGATTAACAACAAGCACTCTGTGAGGCTTCATGAAGCACTCCCTCAACTTTATATGCATTAGAGCTTTAAATCAAATCGGCGATTCAGACTCTTTCTGACAGCCTATGTAGACTTGTGTTACCAGACTGTGGCCTTTGACAGTTAGACTGTTTTTTCTATCGTGTTTTTGCAGGTTGTGTTTGTTTTTTGTTCTTTTTGTACCTCAACTGTGGTGATTGTTCTCTGTTTTTATTTTTATTTTTATGTTTCACTTGCGTTTTTTTATTTAATTTTTTTTAATAAAGCAGTTGTTTATCTAGCGAGAGAGTCACATTCCTCAAGCAAGACATTCAATTTTTTTTTTTTTTATTGAAAAAGAACCCCAAAGTCATGCTAAACACCAGTGTTATACCATCTTGTCGGCAATGGATCACCTGATTCATACGGTGCCCACCTTTAAATTCCTAATTCAAAAGAATGATTCCAAACACTTAAGTCACAAGTCAACCCGTCAACGCCACTAACTCCATCGAATAAGTTAAGTAACCCCAAGTTATTTCACACAGCCCAAAGTTCGTGGTGGACTTCGAAGTCAACATACACATCAATCACATTAAGCAACACAACTCAGAGATCTCTTCACAGAAATTAAAAAACAAAAAAAAAACAAAAAAAAAGAAATGGCAGCTCTGCAACTGTGGACATTTCATTTCCTCATAGTTCAAGCTCTAGTACTATTCCAAATGTTAAAGAAAACCAACTCCCAAGACAGTCCAATTCTCCTCAACTGCCCACCAGACTCCAACTACACCATCCCAAGCACGTACAAGACCAACCTCGACCGTCTCCTCTCCAACCTCATCGTCTCCGCCTCCGAGTCCCCCATCCTCTTTGCCAACGCCTCCATCGGCACAGTGCACGCCTTAGCTCAGTGCCGTGCCGACGCCTCCATCGCCAACTGCACTGCATGTCTCAACCTTTCCATCTCCACCTTCGCCATCCAATGCCCACGCCAACGCTCCGCTGCCATCCGCTTCGACCTCTGTCTCGTCCGCTACTCCGATCTCCCCTTCTTCTCCCAACTCTCCAGTGACACGCCCAGAATCATCGTCAACGGCGGCAACGCTTCCAACCCTTCGGCGCTGAACCAGCAACTGAACGTGCTCATGGACGAGGCTTCGTCCGACGCACCGAAGTCTCCCGAGAGGTTTGCGGTTGGTGTGAGAAATTTCTCGCAGTTTGAGTATATCTTCGGGATGGTTGAGTGCACGCGCGACTTGTCGTCCGGTGACTGTGCGCGTTGTTTGGCTGAGGTTGTCAGCCTTCTTCCTATAAATGGGTTCGGGAAAATTGGCGCACGAGTGTTCAGGATTAATTGTGTTGCTAGGTTTGAGATCTATGCTTTCTTCCCTTTTAGTTTATTACCTTCTCCTCCTCCTGGGAATGGCCCTGGTAGCACTGGAAGTCGAACCACTACCATGACAGATGGGAAAAGTAAAAATGGTACTTTAGTACTAGTCATTGCTGTTGTTTTGCCTCTTGTGGTTGTTGGAATTCTGTTAGTCGCTGCTATTTGTTTGTATTCTCTGTGGAGGAAGAGGAGGAGAGCTCAGCGTGAGTCTTAGTTTTCTTTCCTTTTCGTGTTAGTAATTAACATCTAATTATTTTTTATTATGTAATTAATTATCTTAGTAGGAATTGGAGAAACCATAAGCGGTGAATGTCCGTTGTTTGATCTGGGGACACTGAAGGCTGCTACAAATAACTTCTCGGATGAGAATAAGCTTGGTGAGGGTGGGTTTGTGTTGGAGACCCCAAAGGAAAACAACGGGAAGCAAACAAATAATATTGGAAAAGAATCACATAAACCTTTATTCATAGAACTATTTATAGACTTTACAAAACTAGTTGAACTCAAACTTCATAGTTTATCTAATATCTAATAACTAGATAACACCTTATCATAAACCAAATCAAGTCCTAATCTAATTATTAATTATATCTAACATTATCTAATATCTAATAACTAGATCTAACATTATCTAATATCTAATAACTAGATAACACTTTATCATAAACCAAATCAAGTCCTAATCTAATTATGAATTATATCCAACAGTTTGGACTAGTTTATAAGGTAATTATTAGAATCAAATTTGGAAGGTTGTGGCCAGTGGAGTAGCTTCCTAACTTGTGAAGTACTGAATCTCTTGATGCAGGGAGTGTTGAGTGATGGGCATGAAATAGCTGTGAAAAGATTTTCTTGGAATTCAGAGCATGGAGTTGAGGAGCTAAGGAATGAGGTGGACTTACTTGTCAAGCTTCAACACAGGAACCTTGTAAGACTATTGGGTTGCTGCTTAGAAGAAGAGGAGAAACTCCTTGTCTATGAATATCTTCCTAATACCAGCCTTAACAAGTATTTATTCGGTATGTTCTCTTACTGAGTTTGAACTGATATTAATATTATCATCGTTAGAATATATTTATATATATGCATGTTGATGTAGGTGAAGATCTTGTGAGACGTGAGAAGTTGAACTGGGGATGTAGATACAAGATCATAGAAGGAATTGGTTGAGGGGTTCTTTATCTTCATGAAGATTCAAGCTTGAGGATCATTCATCGAGATTTAAAAGCGAGTAATATATTACTAGATTTTGATATGAATCCCAAAATCTCAGATTTTGGCATTGCAAAGCTTTTCTATTTGGACGAAACACAAGGAAACACTAATCTTATAGCAGGGACATAGTGAGTATATATAAATTAATTAATCATTCTTAACAGATGCTATATACTTCAGCAATGCAAGGTATTATGATTCATCAATGCAATCCAATCCATGCAGTGGGTACATGGCACCAGAATATGCTATGAATGGACATTTCTCAACAAAATCAGATGTTTACAGTTATGGTGTGCTAGTGTTGGAGATTGTCACAGGTGAAAAAGCCAGTGGGTTCCAAGGCCATGGGATTGCTTCTGATCTGTTAACCTTTGTAAGTAACATGAATCAAGCTAATCTTATCTTGTGATCAAACATTTCACTTAATCCAGTTTTATAACAGTTATGGCAGCATTGGAAGGAAGGAAAGGCACTAGAGATGAAAGACAGAAGTCTAGAAGGGGACAACAATGTGCTGGATGAACAAGTACTAAGATGCATCCAAATTGGCTTGCTTTGTGTCCAGGAGGACCCAAATGAGAGACCTAGCATGGCGTCTGTGGTTCTTATGCTCAATAGCACTTATATACCTCTTCCCTCACCTTCAGCGCCTGCTTCCTTTATTAAGGGCAGCATGACTGATGAAACTAATCTGAGACAAAGAGACATGGCTCCAGATTTGCAGGAAAATATGCAGTCTAATGGGCACACAGCACTCTCAAGGATAACTTCTGTAAATGATGTTTCAATTTCTATTTTGGAGCCGAGGTGATATATGAGTTTTATACTCAACTATAGTACGTGCCAAGAATTTTATGGTCTAGGGTAATTTGTGTTGGTTGACAATAGACAGATATGGATGTTTCTTTGATTTGTGGCATGTGTGGAATACTTTTATAAATGACCTCCTTTTAAAGGATTGCTTTAGTTTGGTGGAAAACCTATCTTACTCTGCAATGAAGCTGTCAATCTGGGGAAACCAGAGTATCCTCCAAATTCCTACTTCTTATCACCAGACTTGAAAAAGGGGCTGCAAGGCTACAATGGCTAGAAGTGCTAAAAAAAAAAAAAAAAAAAAAAAAAAGAGGCCAAAAACCAAACATGCCCAATGGGATGGGGCAAAAGACTTTGAGACTAGAGCGTGGACCTACCGTAGTTCTTCAATAATCAAGCAACTTTTTTTTTGAAAAGGTGGATAAACCACAGTTCATTAAAAGAAAAGAAAGTACAGACCAACAGACAGACGACGGACAAACCAACCGGAACAACAAACAAAGTTACCGCAAGCTGTGGTAACAGGATACAAAAACCGACCCCAAAACTAGGCGAACATCTGGATCAGACACTTCGCCCCCCAACAAATGCAAAGAGCCGCCTACATTGCTTCTGAGTTGTGGTTATCCCCAGATTGCCTAGCCAAATCAGCGTTTGCCATCCTGGGACCTAGGAAGTCCAAGCTTCTCTTGACCAAATCAGTATCCTCCGCGCACTTCTCTCTTGCGCTCTCTGCCACTAAAGATATCCAGTATAAGATCATTCGGCCAATTTTTAAAATGAGACAGTTCACATGCAGACGAATGCCATTAAAAATGCAATCATTTCTGGCGAGCCAGATATTCCAAACAATCGCCATTAAAAATGCCAGCTTCTCTTGAGCCAGATAATCAAGTAACTTTTAACTGTCAAGATACACTAGCATAGGATAGATGCAGTGAAATCCTTCTCTAATGCAGTCAACTCCACTCTCAATTTCTATTTATCATTTGACGCTAAGTCAATATATTGAACACCTAACACAAACTCTCTCCACTAATTGTTCATACTCTGATCATCCTGTAAACAGAACAGAGTTAGGGGAAAAAAGCTGAAGACAAATGATAGAGGTTGACAAAGAATGGAATCGTCTTCATTAAAGGCAAGAGTAGAATAAATAGATACTATTAATGTAGATACAAGGGTAGGTAGTATGTATAAACATAGCATATATAAAGTATATATATGTATATACTAGTACTCTAACATGCTCTCTGAAACTCACGGTGGGTCATAAATCGAGAGTTTGCTAATTAGGAATTGAAATCAAGAAATAGTATGTGCCATGGTGAAAAAATCAGTATGCTGTTGGGCGGAAACTATATACGGACGAAGAATACAACCAGCAAGATAATGATGATGAAGAAAGTGAAGAGCACCCTCAAGATGCTTCGTGTGATCATGAAACATAGGATTAACAACAATTTTGATGGCACTTTGGTTGTCACAATAGAGATGAGTGAGAGTAATTATGGAGACACCAAATCTATCGAAATATGATGCAACCAAAGAATCTCCTTGGCAGTGGAGGACATAGCACCATACTCAGCTTTGGCAGTGGACAGAGCAACAATAGTTTGTTTCTTGTTTTTCCAAGAGATAAGGGGATCTCTAAGGAAAATGCAAAAACAAGTGGTAGATCTCTGATCAGTAGAATCACTTGCCCAATTAGTATCACAATAGGCACGTAGCTCAAATGATATCATGGCTGAGAAAAATAGAGATCTAGTGATAGTGCCATGGAGATAACGAAGAACCCGTAGAAGTGCAACATAATGCCAGTAGAGCGAGGAGTACTTACAAATTGACTGAGAACACGAACAACATAAGCAATATCAGGACGATTGATGGTCAAATAGACGAGAGCATCAACAAGTGCTTGCTAACGAGTGGGATTAATCAAAAGTTCACTATTAGAAGAGGAGAGACGGTGATGCAACTCAATGGGAGTGGAAGCAGTGCGAAGATTGGTGATGACAACTCATCGAAAAATGTCAGAAAGGTATTTCTGCTGAGACACCAAATAGCTACAACGGGATCAAGAAATCTCAAGACCTAGAAAGATCTTTCATCAGAAACTCGGTGTGTAACCGTTGTTTTAGAGAAATAATAGTATCAGCATCATTACTAGAAATAACCATATTATCGACATAAAGAAGAAGAATAGTAAGACCACGAGGAGTCTGATGAATGAAGAGGGCATAATCATGAGAGTTCTCGGTGAATCCAAGAGCAAGAATCACACTGTGAAGAGGGCAAGAATCACAACGCCTTTTTTGTGAGAGACCAGCCCACCTCAGTGAGACCAAGAACAGAACTTATCACAAATCAGGTATTGTTTTGCTTAGTCGCGCATTAATTCGCACTCCCTCGGAGTCGAACCCGCGACCTAAGCCTTTTGTTTCACTTAAAGTGAGCGTCTCTCACCAATTGATTGAGGTTGGCAAACAAGATGCTAAGGATGTCTGCCAAAGTTTTGCTGCTGTTGGGGTTAACTACGGTGGAAAAGGGTAATGTGTTTCGCAAATTCTAAGGAAAGAGTAGCGCAAACAAACATTCAACTATAATGTTCCCAAGAGTAGTGCAAACAAAAATTCCTAAGACTACCAGTACTTGGGGCATGTTTGGGGCTGTGTTTCTTTAAAAACACAATTCCTAAGATCTGCAAAGGCTACATCCATGTTCTGTACCTGCGCTTAAGAGCACACTCGTGTATGATGCTTGGAGGCCGTGTTTAGCCCAATCTCAAACTCATGAGATTAGTATGGGCATGAGCATGCCAGCGCTTAGGCTGTACTTAAATTCTTGAGATTTGCGCGGCCTTGACATGCCTTTGTACACATAAAGAGTAACCCTGCACATATAAACAATAATACCATACATATGAACATTACATGTACAATATATATTGAAAATTGAAAGCCACATTCACAACAGTCTCTGGGTATGAATTGTTTGATAAACTCTCCCTTGAATTGTTTAATAGACTCTCCCCTGATAAATCCAACCCTGACTAATGATTTTGGCAGGTAGTAATAGCAAACTTGTTGTCCATCTTTATTCACATATATGCTGTAGTGAAATTGTTTCATCTTATTCATGGAAGGGCCAAAGTAGCATAATCAAAGCAGCTACCATTGTCATCCCATCAATAGCTGTAATTGGGATACCCTAAACTTGGCTCGCAGGACCCGGTGCTTTGACAAATGGGCGCACACCCATAGTGCATAGCACAATAGGCATGTAAAGCCTTAGAACCTATCTCAAGACATTACATACAATCTAATAGAACTGTAAATTCCAAAAGTCAAAATCAGAAATTTACAAAAAATTTACTAAATATAAACTCATAGTTTACAATATAAACAAAAATTATAGCTTAACCTACACCATGGATAGGCTTGCTACTTGTTCGCTCTCATTGAGCTATTATACTCCTGATCTAAAAAATAATTAACAACCAGATTATGAGCATGACAACCCAGTAAGCAACCACTAAAACGTTGGGATCATAAAAAGTCTAAAAACTTGAAAATAAAAATCAGTAATACGATATAGCAAAACAATTACCAATATACAATTCAGAAACAAAACAAAAACATCCAACATAGCCTGATTTTTAGATAAATACAGTATATATCTTTTAATAACTATGGTCAAAACAAAAATATCAGAATTCATTTGTTTACCCTAGGTGATCCGAACCATAACCTTACTGACCTGAGCCAGAATATCAGAGGCCGTTATTTTTCACCAATGGAACTGTACGTGCGAAGCCATAGTCTTTTAACAAAATTCGATGTTGACACAGTCAGTGTTTAACCCCTAATGACAGGGTTAGTACATAGTTAATTGGGAACTAATTTCTATATCAAAATACTACATGTTTACAAAACAATAAACTATCAAGTTTCAGATCGAGCAAAATACAAAGTAATTTTCCAAGCAAAATTTTAGCAGTCGCATGATCCCAATTTTAAAATATCAAAATAAATGATTTGTTTGAATCCAAACATGAACAAATAATTTATACAAATTCCAAGTAAATAAATAATAAAAAAAATAATTTAATCAGGAGAATTTTGAAATGAATTTATTCAGCAAAATATGATTATTTAAATTAATTAAATAATCAGACAATATTTAACAAGCGACGAAGAATACATAGATATAGTAGGATTTATATGTGGTTGATTAACACCCAAAAATACTTGCAAATATTTCTGCAGGCTTGTAATTTAGATGATCCCTTTCAAATATGTATAACTCTCAATCTACAACTTCAAAAGCAATATATTGTACGTACAGTCAAATAACTCAGCATCACTTTCTTATTTTACACTTTACCAGATACAACATCTAAGACCATGAAAAGCACCAAACAAATTTCGGATTCTGCACAATAATATCATTTGACACAACTACACTAATAATTCTATAACTTTTAAACTACAGATCCATAGAATCTAAATTTTTGCAGGTATCTACGAAACATCAAACTCTATAACTTTCTTATTTCACTCTTCTCCAAATTCCACATATAAAACCATGGAATTGTCTAACCAATCTCCATGTTTTCCGCAAAAATATCATTTGTGTACAAGTATAGTAATATGGCTATAACTCAACCATTATAAAGGCTATAACTCTTCAAGGTTAGTACGGAAATCTTATCCGCGACACCTGAGTTTAAAGGTTGTAACTTACATCATACACATGTAGAAAATTTGAAATTTTGCAATTAGCTAGTTAAGATCAAGATCTACAAATTTTCTATTTTTAACTCCTCCAAATTCGGTCTCTAAGTCATCCAAATTAAAGAGGGATCTCTAAGTCCTCCAAGTTTCTAAATCTTATCCTCAATAAATCAAATCCTAACTCTAACTACTATCACTTCACAAACAATGATAAGAAAAAGAAGAAAAAGAATAAATAAGAACCTTACCTTAACCACTCGTAATCAAGCACCCACGGAGGTGAGTTAGTTGTCTTTGTCACTGGAACCACGTTGTAACCAAGGGGAGATGCTAGATCTCACTTTTTCTGGAACGACAACACTAAAACATAAGGAGGCGAAGAGCAAAAGATTTTGGAAGGAGACGTGGCTAGGGTTTCCAATAAAAGGTAATTGAAATTTACAACAAATAATACTAAATAAATATTTAAACGTAAGTCTAATAGATTTAATTTTTTTTTAAAAATTGATGGGGCCCACAAACTCTGTGAGTGGGGTCCACAACAATACTCCTCTTCTCTACTATTTGGTTGTGATTTAGGAGGTGGAAGTCTAGTTCACTGATTTTAAAGGTTAAGTACCCCAAAATTTTAGGAAGTTGGAGATAGACATCTTTATTTTATTGATTAGGAATTGTTTTGGGCAATAGAAAATTGATGAGATGTGACCATTTGGAATTAGATGACACAGTTGACCAGGACTTCTGTCTGAGCAAGTTTGTTTCTTGATTTAAGTATCTGAGACATGCAACCAATAATTTTTCTGATGTAAATAAGCTTAGACAAGGTGGATTCAATGATGCATTAGTTACAGTGACATAACAACCTCTTAACAGTGAAAATACTTTCAGAAGCCCCTTGGTAAGGATTGTTAGAGCTGAAAAATAAGGTCATTTTAGTTGCCGAGCTACACCATAAAAACCTTGTATAATTGGTTGCTACTTAGCAGAGAAGGAGAAGTTGCTTATGTATGAGTATCTTCCGAATTCAAGCTTGAAAAAAAATTTTATCTGGTCTTTCCCGTATCAGAGAATTGCCATTCCTGTAAACTATTTGGTCATAGATAAACCATTCATTCGAGGCAATTATACTAATAGGGCTATATCTCACAAACTACAGATGTATAAAATCTAAAACTTTGCAGGTAGTTAGGTAACATCAAATCTACAACTTTCATATTTTACTCTCCTCTAAATTCTGCCTCTAAGAACCCTAAAATTGGAGAGGGAATTTTGCTATTACAAAAGAAAGAAATCTGATACCTATCAAATGAAATCAACTATCAATTTCTCTCTCTCTCTAAGGTAATTTAACAACCACCTATAAGGCATACCAACATAATTATAGTTTTTGTGGTATAGACAGAGACAAAAGGTTGGAGATTACAATAGCATGATTCAATTTAAACATAAATAAGCATACTAATAAGATGAACTAAACAAAGAACATGATTTAAAGCTACAACTACAAACTAAGGAATACATCAAAACACATTCAACAGTTCAAATCGGAAATAATAAAAGGTATCATATTGGAAACCCCCAACACAATCAAAAACCAAAGAACAGCGTAACAAATACATACCATCAGATGAAATTAAGATCCATTGATCCTTTGATCAAATCCTACCGCACACATCGATATACTTCTCACAATAGAGGCTTTCCAAACTGCATCACTTGCATCCCCTTGTAATGAAAGAAAGGAGAATAAGGTTTGGTTCCAATGTTAGGCAGATCGGGTGATAAGGGCTACAGAACCAAATAATCAACAGATTTTTTTTCTCTAAAGGATAAGGACAAGGTTATTTAAAATTTACAATTAAAAATAATTTAAAATTTAAAATTTTAACTAATAATAAATATAATGATATTTTGATTAAGTATAAAGGGGTTGGGGTTCACAAAACTCTATAATCACTCACCATCGTTGGGTCTTACTTGACCTGGTATATATAAAATAAAATCAGTGGTTTTGCGGGTTGCCAAGTCTTCATGTCTAACCTTGATGATAGTGAGGGTTGTTGCTGAATCTTTAAGGGAAAAAAGGGAAGAACATGTCTCTATTTACCTTGCGTGTATGCCTATATGACTCCTTAATGGCATTGACTGAATTACTCCTGACAAATTTATTTATTTATTAACTAACAGGCATTTCTTAGTTAATAAATTTTCGCTTCATCATGACCCACGTGAGTTTGAGGGAGTGTGTCAGAGTACTAATATATAAATATATATATATTTTATACATGCTATGTTTATACATAATATATATATTTTTTTTTTGAAAAGGTGGATTAACCACAATCATTGAAAAAAGATAGTACAAAGAGAAAAACACAGGAGAGGAGCCAAAACTCTACATAATGCTTGCTTTTGTAACATATTGATTGCATGGCCTCGTGTCTTAACGAAAGCCATTCCATTCCTTATCAACCTCTGTCACTCTTCAGCATTGTTTGTTGAAAGTTAAGATGCTTTAAATTTTCCTGTCTGCGCATCCCTTCTCTTCAGCAACGAGCCACATCCTTGGAACACCTTAGAACAGGAAAGATTATAATGGCGCTCATACTCTTCATGATCCTCCTCCTCCTCCTCCTCCTCCCCCTCTTTCTATCTAAAGAAGTCTGTAATATTCAAGATCCCATCTTGGTCGACTGCGACTTCAGCTCCAACTACACCATCCCGAGCACATTCAAGGCCAACCTCGATGTACTACTCTCCAACCTCCCCGACTCCGCCGCCAGCTCAAACAATTTATTCTTCAACTACTCCGTTGGAACAGCATCCGACGTTGTCTACGGCCTTGCTCAGTGTCGTCCCGACATGTCCGCATATGACTGCGCTATCTGCCTCTACCGCTCCTCCTTCTCCGCCTCATCCGAGTGCCTGCTCTCCCGCTCGGCCACCATCAGGTTCGACAAGTGCATCCTCCGCTTTTCCGACCGCCCCTTTTTCTCCCAGGTCTCTCACGACGTGGGCTGTATCTTGATCAACGTCAACAATGTCTCCAATCCAACAGTGTTTAGCAAGCCATTAAGAAAACTGATGTATGAGGTGTCGTCCAAAGCCCCCATGAACGACACCAAATTCGATTCAGCATCCTTCAACGACTCCACAATTGGGGACATCTACGGGATGGCAGAGTGCACTCGGGATTTAACGGATGCTGGTTGTTCCAGTTGTTTGAATCAATCTCTAGTGGTTTTACTGGAAGATTTCTATTATAGTCAAGGTTGCCGAGTGTTTTCGATGAGCTGCCTTGTTAGATTCGAGATTTATCCCATCTTCGCACAACCGCCTCCGCCGCCTCCTCCGCCTCCGCCGCCTCCTCCGCTGACACGCGGGTACCCCAATGAAGGAACCATTAATCAAGGTAAATAACATCTCAAAATACAGGGTGCAGTACTTTTTGCCAGTTTTAGTTGAATTTGTCACTCTTTTCGGCAGGAAACCATAATGACACACTGAAGACGGTTCTTATTGTTGTCCTTTCTTTGATTGTTGCAATCGGGCTTGTCTCTGTCACTTACCTCTGTTTGCAGAAAAGGAGAACAATCAGAAAGCTCTTATTCTTACATGATCTTCAAGATGTTGAAGCAGATTTTACAAGTGGAGAATCCAGGTGGTTTGAATTAAGTACTCTCAGGGACGCCACGGATAACTTCTCTAACCAAAATAAACTTGGGCAAGGAGGATTCGGACCAGTTTATAAGGTAAAAAGATGTGTGATCTTCTATTAAACTTTAAATTCTATTATATTACTTAAACCAATCGATGCAGGGGACCTTGAAAGATGGACAGGATATAGCTGTGAAAAGACTTTCAGCGAGCTCAGGTCAGGGTTTGCAGGAACTACGGAATGAGGTTGTCTTTGTTGCTAAGCTTCAACACAGGAATCTTGTCAGGTTACTTGGCTGCTGTTTGGATAATAATGAGAAACTCCTTGTCTATGAATACCTTCCTAATAGTAGCCTTGATAAATTTTTATTTGGTAAGTTAGGCAGCTTAAAACACTAATTATGAGTATGACTCTTAACTATTTTCGACTAAATTTCATTTATAAACAGATGATAATCGAAGTCAGCAACTAGATTGGAGCAGCAGGCATAAGATCATTGAAGGCATTGCCAGAGGATTACTTTATCTTCATGAAGATTCACGCCTAAGGATTATCCACCGAGACTTGAAAGCAAGCAATATCTTACTGGATGCAAACATGAACCCCAAAATTTCAGACTTTGGCCTTGCGAAGCATTTTGGTTTGAACGAAACTCAAGGGAATACAAATAGAATTGCGGGGACACAGTAAGCACAGACTTGATATGATAGATTCTTGACCATGATATATATTTAAAAGATATTGGTTTTCTTGCAGTGGGTACATGGCACCAGAGTATCTCATGCGTGGAGAATTCTCACCAAAATCAGATGTTTTTAGTTACGGTGTGTTGGTATTGGAGATTGTGACTGGCCGGAAAAACAGAGGTGTTGTGAGATATCAACCTGCATCTGACCTTGTAAACGATGTAAGTTCCAATTGTTGCATGCCTCAATGAAAATAATGATTACTAATCAAATAAATCAAAATTGTAGGTGTGGAAACACTGGAATGAAGGGAAAGCATTAGAATTGACCGACAAACTAGTTGGAGAGGGATTCCCTGTTGAACAAGTACTGAGATGTATACACATTGGTTTGCTTTGCGTTCAGGAAGACCCAACAAAGAGGCCAAGCATGACTTCAGTGGTGAACATGCTCAGCAGCTATTCCACTTCTCTTCCAACACCTTTAATCCCTGGGTTTTTCAGTAGAAGTAGTTGTATCATGGAGTCAGATGAGCCCTCTGGGAATGCAGAAATCCCGTTGGTGGAAAGAAGATACAGCAGTGGATCCACATCGCAGCTTGCAAATCTGACTTCCATAAATGAAATTTCTATGTCTGATATGGAACCTAGATAATGGTGTAGACATGTCTGAAATTATACTAGAATTAGCCTTTATTTATTTCTTGTATTTGTTCATTCAGAGACTCAGCTGCTAATCAAAGATCAAAGATCTATATTGGTTAATATTTAACTTGCTTGCTAATAGATGGTTTTGCTCTTATCTTACTCGTCATGATGACCTGATTAAATTCGCAAACACACAGTAAATTCTATCTTATTGGATAAAAGAAAGTACTAGAAATACATGACACAACTGTACAAGATATGGTTCTGTAAAAATACCCTTGCGTAAAAAGAGAATACGTGAGTAATTAATCTATGATATAAGCTTGAATAATTTTTTTTTTTGAATAAAGTGGATAAATCACCAATTTATTAAAAAACAAGATTCAGAAAATATGACTGAATATAAACATGATAACACAAATAAACTTGAATTAATTGCAAAGCATTCAGATTTGTGATGGACTAGGTAGTGACCAAGAAAACACTGCTGAATTCAGCAGTAACATCTATCTGGGCCCCATTTCTGATATAGAAACATTTTTTTTTTTTTGAAAAATGTGGTTAAAGTTATGGATACTTAATTCTGAGTCATTGGTATGGATTTATCCATTGGTATGGATTTATCCATCCATCCATCAAATTCACCAGTGGATAAATAATAATCTTTAGAGAATGAATTTGATTCCATGCTACCACTCAGTCCAATACAAAATGAAGGCTTGGACTTCTTTGCTAGACTTTTGAAGATCCCTTGCCCTCCTCCCTCCATGTGCAACCTCTGGGGGTTGTGGAGGAAGGCACTAACCCTGGCCAAGTGAGATTTAGGGATTTTAGTTGCGAAAACGGTTGTCTGGAACATTTGGCTAGCTAAAATGATCTTTAATGCCAATGTGTTGCATGTGCATTTTATTCTCCTGCGTATTCATTGGATGATCCTTTCTTGGCTTTTTTCAGTGACCGATGGAGCTCGTGAGAATGTGTCTGAGGCGACTTCTACCATTCGGAGCAGCTTGGAGTTTCTTGGCCCTCGGGTTGGTGGAGCCCGCGCTTCCCCAACGGAGGAGGAGAATAGGGATTAAAGGTGGCTCTATATTTTAAAAGGCCTTCTAGAAGAAACATTTTCTCCAAGAAGTGGTGTGGAGGAGAGGATAAAATCTCCTAAGTGCGTATAATTGAAGATGCTCCTGGTTGAAACTTGCCAAATTGAGGATGCCCCATCCACCATGATCTTTAGATTTGCAAATCTGGGACATGCCACTAGTCAGCATTTTGGTCTGGTGAGGTCACAACCACTCCACAAGAAGTCTGGTCATACCCTATTGATATTACGCCGCACCCAAGTAGGCAGCTCGAAAATCGACATCCAAATCGAGGACGGTATTGAGTTAATTAGGACAATGCGTCCCTCAAAGGAGAGATGTCGAGATTTCCAAGACGCAAGGCCGCCACTAATTAAAAATGTAAGTTTGTGCCAGTCTAGCTTCTTGGGATGACCACCTGAGGTTGGATTCCAAGGTAGATCACCGGGCGGAGATTTATGGAGCAATTCAGCGTTGAGGCCGCATTCCTATCTGGAGTAATGCCCAGGGATGTCAAGTATAGCTGTACAAGCAACTTTTTGGGAAGTTTACCGTCAATCTAGAAAGCCCCTCAAAAGTAGAAGAATTAGTTGAGGATTTGAAGATCTTCAGGAACCTCAGTCGTGATCAGTAGGAGATCTTCTGCAAATTGCAAATTACAAAAGCTACCATGCGAGCCTAAGGGGATATCGGTGGACATTCTGGAAGCAAGGGCATGAGAGCATATGGCACTAAGAGCATTCGCTACCAAGACAAACAGTAAGGAAGATAACGGGCCACCTGGTCAGAGGCCCCACTGATATCGAACATACCCAGATGAAGAACCATTGATGAGAACGTTTACCTTTGAAGTCTTGAGAATGTTTCTAATCCAGGAGATCCATTTTTGTATCTGTTTTCAATAAATAAGTAGTTTATCCACTTTCTTAAAAAATAAAAAATAAAAAAATAATCCCAAAAATCCAATTATACTTTGGAATCCGAATCAAATAAAAATGAGTTAATTCTTTCTATTTCCCATATAATTGTGCTTGCATCTAAACATGTCTCCCACATTCTTTCTATTTCCAATTGTGCTTGCATCTAAACATGTCATGGGAGATTTATATCTAAACTCTGTTAAAATCACAACGCCAGCAAGTGATGGGTCTTACTTAGTCTAATATGAAATTAGTACTTCAGATAATTGCCAGGTCTTCCTGTTTCCTAGTGATAGTGAGATTTGTTGCCTAATTATTAAGCGAAAGGGGAAGAACTTGTTTCTGTCTATCTAGCTTGCATGCTTCTAACTCATCGATGGCACTGAATGAATTTATCCGTGAGAAATACATATATCCATAAATTGTTGTGAGCTTTTATCATTGAATACATTTTTTTTTCCTCTTAATAATATTACATCGACTTTCTCTTGATAGTCTATCAAGACTTGGCATCCTCTTTTTTTCCTCTTTAACATGTGTGTACGTGGTTGTTCATTCACTTGTTTTTCCATGTATAATATAAAACGACCAAAGCGGCAGGTCGGGTCAAAGAAGCTCTACTAATATTACATAAAACCAATTAAAGTTCCAAATTCTAATTGTTTAACCTTTCTGAAGCAAGATGACGGTGGATGAACCATTCAGCATTGTTTGCTGAAAGTTTAGATGCTTTTAATTTTCATCTATGCGCATTCTTTCTCTTCAGGAACAAGTCAAGTTCTTGGGGCGACTTAGAACAGGAAAAATTTTAATGGTGCTCATACTCATCATGATCCTCCTCCACCTTTTTCTGTCTGAAGCCTATCATTTCCAGACAACTCCAATCAGGGTCGATTGCGACTACAGCTCCAACTACACCATCCCAAGCCCGTTCAAGACCAACCTTGACATACTACTCTCCAACCTCACCGACTCCGTTCCCAACTCAAACAATTTATTCTTAACCAACACCTTCGGAACAGCATCTGTGGCCTACGGCCTCGCTCAGTGTCGCCCTGACACGTCCGCATATGACTGCGGCATCTGCCTCTACCGCTCGGCCTTCTCTGCTTCATCCAACTGCCTGCTCGCCTGTGCAGCCTCTGTCAGGTTTGACAACTGTATCCTCCGCTACTCCGACCGCAACTTTTTCTCCCAGGTCTCTAGCGTGTTCTATATCTTGTACAACGGCGAAAACATCTCCAACCCAACAGCGTTTAGAAAGCCATTAAGGGAATTGATGTACGGCTTGTCGTCCAAAGCCTCCATGAACGAGAGCAGATTTGCTGCTGATTCTTTTAACGACTCCGTAATTGGGAACATCTACGGGATGGCAGAGTGCACCAGGGATTTAACCGATAGTGGCTGTTCCACTTGTTTGAATCAATCTCTTCGGTTTTTACTGGAACTTTTGGATTATACAAAAGGTCGCCGAGTGTTTTCTATGAGCTGCCTTGTTGAATTTGAGCTCTATCCCATCTTGGCAACGCCGCCTCCGCCGTTGACAAACAATGAGATTACTATTAATCAAGGTAAATGACATCTCAAAATACATGGCGCAAAACTTTTTTTTTTTTGAAAAAATGGATAAACCATAATCATTAAAAAACGAGATGGCGCAAAACTTTTTACCACTCTAGTTGATTTTTTTATTTTACAAATGCAACAAACTTAATAATTAGGGGTATGCGTACAGTCCTGGCTTTGCACTTTTACCCTACTGCACGGGGACATCAGAGACCCTTTATTACAATCTGTGCATGGGGGACCCTTTACCTCCCTCACATAATTTACTTTTATCCATCATGTGTTGAGTGGTATTTGAACACCTCTGCATGAGAGTGAATGTTTTATTCGATGGTCTAGCCCGATGTTGGCAGCTCTAGTTGAATTTAATTTGTACTCTTCTCTGCAGGAAACCATGATGACACAATGAAGACGGTTCTTTCTGTTGTCCTTTCTTTGATTGTTGCAATCGGGTTTGTCTCTGTAGCTTACCTCTGTTTGAAGAAAAGGAGAACAATCAGAAAGCTCATGTTCTTGCAAGATCTTCAAGAAGATGAAGCAGATTTTACAAGCGGAGAATCCAAATGGTTTGAATTAGGTACTCTCAGGGACGCCACAGATAACTTCTCTAACCAAAATAAACTTGGACAAGGAGGATTTGGACCAGTTTATAAGGTAAGAAGAGGTGTGTTCTTTTAAACTTATGCTATTACATTACTTAAATCATTTGGACCATGGGTGCAGGGGACCTTGAAAGATGGACAGGATATAGCTGTTAAAAGACTTTCAGCGAGATCAAGTCAGGGCTTGCAGGAACTAAGGAATGAGGTTATCTTTGTTGCTAAGCTTCAACATAGGAATCTTGTAAGGTTACTGGGTTGCTGTTTGGATAGCAATGAGAAGCTCCTTGTCTATGAATACCTTCCTAATCGTAGCCTTGACAAATTTTTGTTTGGTATGTTTGTAGCTTATGAATACTAATTATTCGGTATGACTAATAAATTTCTAGTAACTTAATTGCATTTATAAACAGATGATAATGGGAGCCAGCAACTAGATTGGAGCAGCAGGTACAAGATCATTGAAGGCATTGCTAGAGGATTACTTTATCTTCATGAAGATTCGCGCCTAAGGATTATTCACCGGGACTTGAAAGCAAGCAATATATTATTGGATGCAAACATGAATCCAAAAATTTCAGACTTTGGTCTCGCGAAGCATTTTGGTTTGAACGAAACTCAAGGGAACACAAATAGAATTGCTGGGACACAGTAAGCACAGTTTTTTTTTTTTTTTTGAAAAAAAGTAAGCACAGATTTTATATGATAGATCCTTGGCCATGAAATGTATTTTAAAGTAGAAAACAGATAAACGATAATTGGTTTTCTATGCAGTGGGTACATGGCACCGGAGTATCTTATGCACGGAGAATTCTCACCAAAATCAGATGTTTTTAGTTACGGTGTGCTGGTGTTGGAGACTATGACTGGCCGAAAAAACAGAGGTGTTGTAAGATATCAGCCTGCATCTGACCTTGTAAACGATGTAAGTTCCAATCCATGCATTTTTTTTTTTGAAAAAAATGAATAAATCACTCTCATTAAATTCAAAATAATTATCTAATAAAATAATGATTGCTAATCAAATAAAACAAAATTATAGGTGTGGAAGTACTGGAATGAAGGGAAAGTGTTAGATTTGATCGACAAACGAGTCGGACGGGGATTCCCTGCTGAACAAGTACTGAGATGTATACACATTGGATTGCTTTGCGTTCAAGAAGACCCAAGAAAGAGGCCAAGCATGGCTTCAGTTGTGAACATGCTCAGCAGCTTTTCCACTTCTCTTCCAATGCCTTCAATCCCTGGGTTTTTTAGTAGAAGTCGCTGTATCATGGAGTCAGATGAGCACTCTGGGAATGCAGACCTCCAGTTGGTGGGAAAAGGACACACTAATGGATCGACAATGCAGCATGCAAACCCGACTTCCATAAATGAAATTTCCTTGTCTGATGTGGAACCTAGATAATGGTGAAGGCATGTCTGAAATTATCCTTAAACTAGCTTTTGTTTATTTTTATTTATATTTATTTTTATTTATTTTATTTATTCCTTCAGAGAGTCTGAGGACAATGAAAAATCTAAAGATATCTGTTAATATTTAACTTGCTTTCTAATAGATGATTTTACTCTTAATTTTAAAAGGAGGATGCCCAGAACAGAAACAAAATAAAAATACAGAGGGACCCTGGGGTATATCCGCTGCAAAAGAGGATTAAGACAAGGCGACTCTTCTTTTCCTCTTCTCTTTGCTTTTGCTGCAGATGCCCTTAGTGCAATATTTGGGATCCAAGGCCCTGATTGGTGTCCAACTTGACCAATCTTATAGCATCTGTCATTTACAATATGCAGATGATTTAATCATCTTCTCAGCCGGAGGACATGAAGACTTACAAACTATCAAATTAATACTTTATCTCTTTAAAAGTTTTTCTGGTCTTTCAATCAATTATTCGAAGAGCTTCCTTTACTTTACAAACTATGGTTTCCAACCACATATTTCCTCAGCTGTGATTCTAAACTGTAATAGAGATTGTCTTTTTATTACCTACCTAGGAGTTCTCTTTCCTGGAAGATGACCAAGACGTCAAGATTGGACTAAACTCATTGAAACGGACCAATCCAGACTCACACCTTGGAAAGCAATATACTTATCTTTGGGGGGCCGCTTAACTCTCATTAACTCTGCCTTATCTTCTATTCCGGTTTACAGGATGTCTGTATTCAAACTACCTGCTTGGGTCATCCATGATATTGATAAGATTAGGAGAGATTTTTTGTGAAAAGGCCCAGATCTTGGTTCTAGCGGTATCCGGTTGATTGCTTGGAATAGAATCTGGCGGCCCCGTAATATGGATAGTTGGGGAATTCTCAACCTTCAGGAGTTTAATAAAACTTTACTTGGGAAATGGTGATGGAAGTTCATAACAAACCCAAACAGTTGTTGCTCCAAGATTAGTAATGCCAATTACTCAATTAAAAAACCACCTTGGACTTTATTTCAGCAACCTCCGAGAAACAAATTCTTCTTCTAGGCAGGGATAAACACCATTCTACCATCTTTTCGATCATGCATCCATAAAATTGTTAGAAATGGTGATAATGGTATAATGGACATTCTCTAAAAGATCTCTAGCCATCCTTCTTCATGCAGTGCAATTATCCTTGGATAACCTTAACAATTCACTATATTACTTAGCTCTCTTGGGAACTTTTTTCAAACTGCTTCCATAAATGACTTTACCAAACTCTTGAATTTAATACCGAATTGCTCTGATAACCAGGAGGACAGTTACAATTGGCTCCTAGATAAAAATAGAATTTTTACTGTCAAATTCTTCTACAAATTCCTAATTCATAGTGGAAATGATCCACATAGATTGTTATTGGCTTAATTTATTTATTTTAAATATACCATACATCTTCACTTTGTGCTCATAGGTATTCAACCACCTGTCGGCCACTGGAAGGTTTGAGCATGTACTTATGTTTAAACGTGATTTTTCCCCCTGATAACGGAAATGGACCATAAGAGGTACACTGGAGTTCGGTCAAAGAACAGCTGCTGGTTTATATCTTTTTTTTTTTCAAATAATAAAAAAGAAAAGTCAAGCACAGTGTAGAGTCTTGCAAAAGCGACGACTTGACCTTGAGCTAGAACTTAGTCAACGATTCAACTCTTTGCATTCAAATTAGCTTTCATTAATTTCCTCCCTTTCTTTTTTATCATCTGTTCAATTGTTTCGGCAAATCCACTCCTATTAGCCATGAGGCCCATCATGACTCGTCTCCTCATAGTTCAAGCTCTCGTATTGCTACTGCATTTTCCAACCAAAACCAACTCCCAGAACGGCCCTCTTCTCCTGATATGCCCGCCCGACTCGAACTACACCATCCCAAGCCCATTCAAGACCAACCTGGACAATCTTCTCTCCACCCTCGTCACCTCCACGTCCACCTCCTCTGCCCTCTTCTCCAACGCCACCCTTGGCCTTGTTTACGGCCTCGCCCAGTGCCGCCCAGATGCCTCCGTTGCCGACTGTGCCTCATGTCTCAACCGCTCCATCTCCACCATCTCCTCCCTATGTTCTCTCCGCCGCTCCGCCGCCACCCGATTTGATCTCTGCCTCCTCCGCTACTCCGACCATCGCTTCTTCTCCCAGCTCGCCAACGACACACCAGGTATCATCTCCAACGGCAATGACGCTGCCAACCAATCTGTGCATGACCGGCAGTTGAAGTCCCTGATGGATAAGATCTCGTCCGAGGCCCCCAAATCTTCGTCTAGATACGCTGTCGGTGTTACCAACTCAGCTCAATCCCAGTTAATCTACGGGATGGTGCAGTGCACGCGCGACCTGTCGGTCGATGACTGCGCTCGTTGTTTGGATGAAGAGGTTGGGCTTTTCCCGACCAATGGGTTCGGAAAGGTAGGCGCACAAGTCTTCAGGATGAGTTGCACTGCTAGGTTCGAAAGCTACCCCTTCTTCTCACTCTCTGTACTACCGCCACAACCACCGCCACCACCACCACCACCACCACTGCCACCTCCGTCGGCAACGATTCCAGTGAATAACAGTGGCATAGGATCAACTGTTCGTGCACAGAAAAAGACTAATACCATGACAATAATCCTTGCTATTGTAATCCCTCTTGTTGTGGCCTTCAATCTGCTTCTCCTTGCAACCTTCTGTTATCTGTGGAGACGAGCAATCAGAAAAGCTCACCAAGGTAGGACTTCTACCTGGGATTCTAGTAGTACATTAGACAAAAGTTTTTTTTTTTTTTTTTTTTTGAATAATAGGCGACAAGCGCCCTGGTATATGAATAGTATTAGAACCCGTTATACAGTATATGAACAGTATAAATATCCGGGGCGAATAGTATAAACAGTACTATCGGGAAGAGGATTTGAACTCATGACTTCCCCTCTAATACATTGGTGTTATACCATTCTATAGTAGCACATTAGACAAAAGTTTCTTTTTAAAAAAATAAAGAAAATTTTTTATTTGACAGGGGGAGGCGGAATTATGAACAGGGAATGCCTCATGTTTGATTTGGGCACCCTCAGAGATGCTACAGAAAACTTCACTGATGCTAATAAACTAGGAGAAGGAGGATTTGGACCTGTCTATAAGGCAACACTCAAACCTTGGGTAGCATCTTTTTAAGGAAGAAATATCCAACTTCTTTGTTACTTAGAATTTTGAACCACTGATGCAGGGAGAGTTGAAGGATGGACAAGAAATAGCAGTGAAAAGATTTTTTGGGACTTCAGCAGCTAGAGGACTTGTGGAGCTCAAGAATGAGGTGGCTTTCCTTGCCAAGCTTCAGCATAAGAACCTTGTCAAGTTATTTGGATGTTGCTTAGAAGAGGAGGAGAAACTCCTTGTTTATGAGTATCTCCCTAACACCAGCCTTGATAGATACCTATTCGGTATGCTCTAAAATACAACATGCACCGAAGATTTAACATCATAACTGCTATTATTATTATTAATTTTTTTTTGTGCTTTAATTATTTCTTATCTCAAACTGTGTGTTTTGTATTATGAAGATCCAGTAAGATGTGAGCAATTGGATTGGATAACCAGGTTCAAGATCATAGAAGGAACAAGCAGAGGACTTGTTTATCTACATGAAGATTCAAGACTGAAGATCATTCATCGAGACCTAAAAGCAAGTAATATATTGTTAGATAAAGATATGAACCCAAAAATTTCAGATTTCGGCATCGCTAAACTTTTTGGTATGGATGAAACGCAAGGAAGCACCAGCCGTATCGCTGGGACTTAGTAAGTATAAGCTTAACTAACTAGTGCTAAACGTATGTATATTCCTGCAAAAAACTAGTGCTAAACGTATGCACCCCTAGTTGAAAACGGACTCACTTACTTTTAACCGTAATTGCAGCGGGTACATGGCACCAGAGTATGCTATCCTCGGACGTTACTCAAATAAATCAGATGTTATAGTTTCGGTGTTGTTGATTGTAACCGGTCGTAAAAATAGTGGCTTCCAAAGAAATGGAAATGACGTTGATCTTCTAACCTATGTAAGTACCCTCAAAACACCTAAATGCCATTTGTTTGAATTATCACAAATTTTTTTTATAAGAAGAGCTTCTGAAGCTATTTATTCAAATAAGAAGAAAACAGAACAAAAGAATACAAAGAGAAAGAAAAAGAAGAAGACACCACTGACAGAAAAAACAGCAAAAAAACACTAAAATTACAAAGAAATGCCATTCTCCAACATAACTTGTCCACTTTCAGATATGGCATCATTGGAATGAAGGGACAGCGTTACAATTGAAAGATCCTAACCTAGGTGATGACTGCCAGGCAGAGCAAGTATTAAGATGCATCAACATTGGCTTGCTCTGCGTCCAAGAAGATCCGAACGAGAGACCCAACATGGTGTCGGTGGTTCTCATGCTCAATAGCTACTTACCACTTCCTTCACCTTCAAGACCTGTACTTGTTGGGGGAGGCAGCACAACGACTGTGCCATTGAGAGACAAGACCCCAGATGTGCAACATAATGAGCAGTTCCGCTGAGAACCCTCAAACATGACTTCTGTAAATGATGTCTCAATTTCAGTGTTGAAGGGCGGTAGAGATCATTGTCTTCCATCAAGAGCCATGGCCCCAGATATGCAACATAATAAGTAATGCAGCAAATAATCCTCAAACATAACTACTGCAAACTATGTCTCAATTTCAGCTTTAGAAGGGCAGTGCATATGGTATATAATATATATGTCTTTTCATTTAATGTGTGTGGTCTATCAACTTTATCAATATATATTAATAGAATAAAATTTCTTTTATTCAAAAATAAAAAATGAACGGTGCGATGGAGTCTTAGGGAAATAGACTACACTATAGATAACACTTTTATTCATGCGGGCAATGATTCTAAGGATCACAAGTGTTGGAGTCTTATTTCTAGCAGTCTCTTTTCAATTAAATCCTTTTATAGTTTCTTGTTTGATAGAGGTACTTATGCTCATCTAGCCACGCTATTTGGAAAGGAATTTGTCCGAAGAAGGTTAAGGCTTTCACTTGGTTAGATTGAAACAATAAGATTCTCACTCTGGAAAATCTTATGTAAAGAAGATGCAACCAACTTCTAACTACCACTTTTGTGTTTTGCTATGTAGCTATAGGATCAGTGGACCATTTATTTCTTCATTGTCATTTTGTAATACTCATTTGGGAACACTTCCTACAGTGCTTTGATCAAATGTCACTTCCATTATCCATCTCTGATATGTGGGGACTGTGGAGAGTGAGGCTAAGGAAACCAATTAGGGAAACTTGGGATACTCTTTCTAAAGCTATCTTTTGGCACATTTAGCTCGAAAGAAATAGATGCATATTTGATTCATTTTTTTATTTCTCACATTTCTTTGATTGCTAAAATTGCTAACACTTTTTGCTTGTGGGTTTCCGCAGCTCCTGAAGTTAAAAGGCAAAAGATGGAGGAATCGACTAGCATTATCAAGAGAAGCCTAGACTTCGCAGTATCCAGGGGATGAATCTAGTAACCCTTGAGGGTTGCCTGATCGAGCTAGCCAGTCAGTCAACAAGTGCTATTAGTCTTGTTTTGTTTCTTGAGCTCTTCTAGGGACACTCACATCCTAGTAAGAACTTTGGTATTGTATATTTAGTTTGTTTCTAGCTCCACGTCTAGTGAACTTTCATTCTCTACCTTGTTTCTGTTGGTCTTGTGTTTCTGTCTTGTTTTTCTTTTAGTGCTCTTTTGTACTTTGGCCTTTTCTTTTAATATTATTAGGGTTTATCCTCTTTTTCAAAAAAAAAAAAAAAAAAAAAATTGAATGGTTTGTAGCGTTTTTCCTAATTGTTCTCTTGAATTTTTTACTATTTGGATTTTCTATTACATCTGGATTTATTCATTTTGTTAAAATAAATAAATAAGTAAATAAATAAAAATGAATCTAATAGGTGAGATGAATTATTTAGGTTGAAGTAGTGTAACAAAAGGGTAATGCAAGTTAGCTGAATGCAAATGATATAATAGAAATTCATCAAGTGGATGCTTAAATTGTTTATGGCTAAAATTACGGCTACGCAGTTTTTATTTTTGATAAAGTAGATATATCACAATTCATTGAATGCTAAAAAATAGGTACAAAAGGAAACAAAAAGTAAAGGATAGAAGAGTTTAGCTTTTTTGTTAAAATGAGCTGTTAGACCACTAAGAAAGGCAAGGGCGTGCACAAACTTTTTTGGAGGAAGTGGGGGCGTAGCTAGCTTACATGTGGACGGTGGGATCATCCAAACGGTGGAGAGAGCAAAAAACAAACAGAAAAGGAAGCTACAAGACTTGCCTAAGTCAATCAAACACCATCACTACGACTTGGCTTATTAGGACTGGAATTGGATCCCCGACTTGCACAGTTGGACGGTTCATCAAGTCCAGAAGCAAAATGACCCACGAAGCTAGGGCTTTTCCTGATAGTCAAAAGCAAATCCTCTGAATTGCACAGTTGTTTATATTTTTATTTTTGTATGTTTTAATGAAAGTGGACAAACTATTATTTTATTAAAAATATAAGGTAAGTACAAAAAGAATAAAATAGACGTATACAATTATCCACTAGATGTGAAATACAACAAAGAGAACACAGAAGCAACAACACAAAAGAACAAAGCAATCATATAAATTTTGAGAACAATCAAGAATGGCGGGAGCGAATTATAGTTGAAAATGCAATTGTTTTTTTTTCCAATCAAATGCTCCAAATAATGGCCTGAATCAGAAGATGCTAGGTGTCCTTGAGTATAGGCTCATGATCGTTCCTCCAAGAGTCCCATAATTTAACCAATGGAGAAAAAGATGGTCAACTTTCAATTACTACCGCACAAAGCACAAGTATAGTTGTTGGAAATCTTTTGTATCTCTTGATAGCAAGATTATTGAGTGTGAAGATCTTGTTAAAAGAGGAAAGAAAAAGGGTGACACGTCACCCGAAAATAATATTTCATTAAAAAGCACGCTAACTATTTAATACAAAATAATTATCCACTTTAATAAAAAAAAATAATTTATCAAACAAACACATTTTTATTTTTATTTTTTTAAAAATCAAACAAACCAATGTGCATCACAAAAATGTAAAACTTTCAGCCGCCTGCCCAAGAACTATTCAAAGTCTCCAAGCCAACTAGGTCTTTACCAATATCGCTCGTCTCCAGCACGGTGTTTTTTTTTCCTCTAATGATGCCCCTTCTTAATAGAAATTTCTACGAATTAGCTTTCCACTCTCTATGCATTTTCTTTGTCTTTACAGCAAAACCAACGAAAACAAACCATTAAGTCATGCATAGAAATTTTCTTAAGGTTATATCACCTCTCACCACTATCACCAAAGAAATAAACTCAGTCAAGAATGGCACTTCTCAACTCGGTCTATGTATCACTTCTCCTGCTACTCATGCTTTCTGTATCATTATCAGACCCATTATACCAGCATTGTGAGACCACAGGCAACTACACCACCAACAGCACCTACGAGTCCAATCTCTCCAAACTCCTCACCTTCCTCTCCACCAAAGGCTCAATTCAAGGCTTCTCCAAGAAATCCATAGGCAACACACCTAACCAAGTCTACGGCATGGTCCTCTGCCGAGGCGACATAAACAAGACCGATTGCCGGAGCTGCCTCAACCTCGCCGCGCAAGAAGTAGTCCAGCTCTGCCCCTTCAACAAAGCAGCCACCATATGGAACTACCACTGCGTCCTCCGCCATTCCAACCAATACTTCTTCTCCTCAGCCAATGACTCTGACGTCTTCTACTTAAGAAGCAACGAGCACGTCAATGAACAAGGTCCGTTTAACAAGACCGTCATTGAGATGATGGATGCTGTGTTCAGGTGGGCAGCCTATAACACGTCTAAGAAGTTTGCCACTGGGGAGGCCTACTTTAACCAGAAGTTCCACAAGATATATGGTTTGGGACAGTGTACTCCGGATTTGTCAGGGGATCAGTGCCTTCAATGTTTACGTGGCACTTGTAAGATGATGAGAAATATGATTGCAGGAAGGCAACTTGGGAGCATTCTTGGAGTGAGGTGTAACGTGAGGTACTCTACAAATCCATTCTTTAATGGCAGACCAGCAGTACTGTATGCTAACTCTCAGTCACCACCTGGAACTTTAGTTCCTACCCCTGCTGCAAGCCCTTCCTCTGCTAGCCTTCCAGGAAACGAAGGTAAGGACACCAAACTACTACTTTTCCTCTTGATGTTGTTCAGTTTTCCAAGATACTATGCAGTCAGCAGTTATCTTGAAAATTAAATTTATTTATTTATTAACAATACCAAGACTCGGGTCAACCTTGTGACACATATTACAAAGAAAAGAGAAAGCTAATCCGTGTCTTTCAAAATTCCCCACTAAAAATGGCCCTGAAATCAAAACCTTTACATCTCTTTTTAGCTCATAAGCTTCTCTTACTCTTTGTTACCACCAATACCTATGCCCAAAATGACCCCCTTCTAATATACTGCCCCCATGGCACTAACTATACTAACACTAGTCCCTTCAAGGCCAATCTGGACCCCCTCCTCTCCGACCTCGTCTCCTCTGTCCCCAAGTCCCCTTCTCTCTTCTCCAACTCCTCTTTTGGCACGGCCTATGGCCTGGCCCAGTGCCGTCCTGACAACAGCCCATCCGCCTGTGCCAACTGCCTCACCCACTCGGCCACCGCTTTCTCCATCCTCTGCCCATTCGGCCGCTCAGCCGCACTCCGCTTCGACCTCTGCCTTCTCCGCTACTCTGACACCGCCTTCTTCTCCTCTCTCGACGTCACATCCTTCAAAGTTCTCTCCAGCGCCTCCCATCCAACAGTCTCCAACGCCGAGTTGCAAGACCTGATTTATGAGACCAGGTCCAAGACCTCGACCACAGAATCCAAGTTCGGTGCCACAATGAAGAATCTCTCCCATTCGAGGGTTGCTTCCGCTACAGCCGACTGCACTCGAGACCTTTCCGACGATGACTGCATGATTTGTTTGAATCAAGCTGTCGGGATTTTGCTTAGCGACGGCGACAGTAGCCCATTGGCACGCCAGGTTGTCGGGCTGAGTTGTGCTGTGGCGTACGTCGTCAGTTCTTCACCAGTAGCCACTGGTGTTAGCGACTCAGCTGGAAATAAGGGTAACAAATCAAGTAGTTGAAAATGATACTCAACCGAACTCTATTACAAGACAAAGGTTAAAGGATCAAATAAGAGACAGATATTTGCTAGGGGTGAAACATAGATGAGATGAGAAAGCAAACTACTCTGTTTGACTTATTTTTGGTAGAAAATAAAACTTATTTTATAAATTTTATAAAAATAACAAATTAACTGGTAATCACTGCCTGTATAGTGGATTGTCACATAATAGCTGGTGGATTAGGATAGATTGAAATCCTATATGACAGTATTGCAGTAGTAGTGTTCTTTAATGTTTCCTAGCTTATATGCTTTTAAAATCTCATGGGAGATGAGTCATATTTTTTCTCCCTTGAATGTTGTATGATAGGAGATTTATTTGTTCAATATAATTCTTACTAATCTTTTGGTGTTACATGATGGACTTTCATTGTCACATATGGCGTATGATCTAGTTAATAAATTCTTAGGGTTTTAATACACCAATGTGAATGATGCATTTTCATACTTATATGCCCTTTAATAAATCTAAATAGGGGCGCTTGTTGTGTATTGTCAATAAAATATATATATGTATTGATTGTTTTCAACCAGATAGAATGGTCTTTAATAACAAAAACATGACAAACGAAAATTTATGCACTGTAATTTTTAATCAGATTCAACATATATTGACCCAATTGTTTTGTTATAGGAAGCAGCAACCATGCAGGAATGATTGTTCTTTTTGTTGTCCTTCCTTTCATTGCTTCTATGGTGCTTCTCTCTGTTATTTTTGTTGGTTTTCGGAGGCGAACTGGTAGGAAGATGGTGTTTCTTCCTGAAACTGAAGATGAAACACTATTGGCAAGCGCAGAGTCCAAATTGTTTGATTTGAGTACTCTAAGAGAAGCTACTGATCACTTCTCTGATGTAAATATGCTGGGTGAAGGTGGATTTGGTCCAGTGTACAAGGTTAGACTTTGATGGTTCGTTGTAATTTTCTCTAGATTCGTAACAGGATAAACTTAGGAATGACACATGAATGCAGGGAGCATTGAAGGATGGGCAAGAAATTGCTGTGAAGAGGCTGTCCAGGACATCCGAGCAAGGATTGTTGGAATTTAGGAATGAGGTGGTTTTTGTTGCTAAGCTTCAGCATAGGAATCTTGTAAAGTTATTGGGCTGTTGTTTAGAAGAGAATGAGAAGCTTCTTGTTTATGAGTACCTTCCAAATACGAGTCTTGACAAGATTTTATTTGGTATGATGTTACAAACTCTATTTTTTTGATGATTGGTTTAAGATTTGTCAATTTAGTTTGCTTTTTTAATCAGATCCTCTTAGAAGCCAAGTATTGGAGTGGTGTACAAGATACAAGATTATCAAAGGCGTCAGTCGAGGACTTCTTTATCTTCATGAAGATTCACGTCTAAGAATTATTCATCGGGATTTAAAGACTAGTAATGTTTTGCTAGACAAGGATATGAACCCCAAAATTTCAGACTTTGGTCTTGCTAAGCATTTTGGGGCAAACGAGACTCATAAAAACACGACAAGAATTGCCGGAACATAGTGAGTACACTTGCTAAATTAAACAATGATTGCTTGCTTCTTCTCTATTAACAAAATAGAAAACAAAAAAAATTCAGTGAATTGAGTTGGTTACCTCGGTGTGCAGTGGATACATGGCACCTGAGTATGCCATTCGTGGAATATTCTCTACCAAATCAGATGTTTTTAGCTATGGTGTCTTGGCCTTGGAGATTGTAACTGGTAGAAAAAACAGTGACTTCCAAAAATCAAATCCTACTACAAACCTTCTCAGCCATGTAAGATTTGTGTCCATATTTGTGCATGATATTCTTTCCTCTTTGATTATTTCAATACAACATAAATTGAATGATTTCTCCAATGATCTTTTCCATGTGTACATAGGTTTGGCGGCAATGGAATGAAGGGAATGCATTGGAGTTGGTTGACCTAATTCTTGGTAACAGATTCATCAAAGAACAGGTGTTGAGATGCATCCACATTGGGTTACTTTGTGTCCAAGAAGACCCAACAAAGAGACCTAGCATGGCTTCAATTGTGAACATGCTCAGCAGTCATTCCATTCCTCTTCCAGCATCTACTGCACCAGCCTTCTTCATCTCACCGGATTTAGTTCTTGATTTTGTTAGAGAGGAGGATATCAATGGGTATACAGTGCACGCCCAGATGATCTCTGGAAATGAAGTATCTATCTCTGAAATGGACCCTCGATAAATATGGGCTTGATATCCGGGTTTGTTGCACTTGTTGCTTAGTAAGTTAACTTTGTCTTTCAGAACAAATTAATTTTGAGCAATTTGCGGATGAATGGAATACTATATATAATGGAGCTTGTCTGAATTGCATTCATGTTTTATTAACTCTAAAATGATGAGGGAAGGCCGCCACCTTCAACAAAGAGTTAAGGAAAAACAAAAAAAACAAAAAGAAAAGAAAAGAAACAAGAGGGCCTTAAGTTTAGTAGTTCTAATTTCACCCTGAGAAAAGTCTTATAGGATTTTCATTTGAACTGTGGTAGATGCAGTGGTACCAAAAACTTTCTTGCTGAGGGAGTAGACATGTAATTTAATCCTTTCGCCAAGTGCGTATATATTGAAGAATCAATTTTCGTTGGTGTGCACCATTTAACACGTGATTTGTTCACCTTAAAAAAAAATAGAGTGAAGCTAATTAATGCAACATCAAACCCAAGACATGTATCTCTGCTCCATCGAGGGCATTTGAGAACGAAAGAAAATAATTTCAGAATAATGAATTTGTTAAAACTGAATTCAAGGAACTTATACATTGTTTTTTTTGTTATACATTGTGTAGTCACAAAAGTTTCTGGTGGAGCCTAACCAACTCCAATTTAATATGACTGAACCAAGCGTTAAAGAAGTCCAACCAGAACACACTCGTCAAACTAATGGGCCCAAATCCACCAAACAAATTGGTCTGAGCCCAATTCAACTCAAACAAATGGGTCTTGGTCCAAATCAACCCAAACTAATGGGCCTTAGTCCAAATTAACTCAAATTTTTGTATTTAGTTCTGCTGCTCTATCAAACAAGTTCACTTTGGGGAACCCTTGCCAGAAAATAACACAACTGATCTACATAGTCCCCTAGACATCTGATACGATGCATCAAGATCCCCCTAGCCCAGAACCTTATCCTGGGATATAAATATCACTATTCAACAGGAGGTGATCCTTGGTGGCAAAAATGAATTAAGGCAAAATCGATAAGGTGATGAGCATAACAGCGGACAACCCATTGAATTATTGGGATTGTGAGAATGACCTGGAAGAGACATTGGGTGTTAAAATATTGACCTAGTAGAACACTCGACCCAGGAGGTGCAGGAGAAGGACAACTCCATAACTAAAGACTCTGAGAATGACTTTAAAGTCGACAAAATCCCTCAGGCTAGCTCCTAACATATAAGGATTTTCAATGTGAAAATAACAATCAAATTAGGCCACAAGTACGCAGAAATAAATCAACAAAACCAAACATCAATAAAACACAGAAATAACACAGAGATGTAACGTGGTTCGGCGTATAGCCTACATCCACAGGCGGAAGAGAGCAGAGAATTTTACTATTAACAAACAAAAGGGGGATTACACAGATGCACTTGAAGAATAACCTCACAACTCCAATTTGAATACACCCAATTACACTCTTTTATTCTAAGAGAACGGTGTATGAAACATGTGTCTAAGCACTCAAAAGGATTGTGAAACTTGTGATCTGTGTGATCTCTCTAAACCTAATGGTGGACACTGCTTTATATAGCCTCCATATGCTTGCTCCCAAAGAAAACAATCAATGGCTAAGATTTATTCTTGATCACCAAGATTAATCTAAAGGCTAACAATGGTGCTTGGTAATTAAGAGAAATCTAGAGGCCAACAATGGAATCCTTTGTATTCAAGCTACCTAGAATATTCTAGAAAATTCAAGGCACCAAATTAACAATTCTCCACCTTGAACTTGAATTTTGCTAATAGTGAAATCAACCCGAACTCAGCTTCCTCCAACAGATCCCGAGGATCTACATCACCGTTGTGTTAGACCAACTAAGTCCAGACAATTTTTGAACTTAGTTGCTAGAAGAAACTTGGTGAACATATCAGCAGGATTTTCAACACCGGCAATTTTCTTTACTGAAACATTACCCTGCTCAATGACATCTCGAATGAAATGATATCGAACACTGATGTGCTTAGTTCTCTCATGAAACATGCTATCTTTGCTTAAGAAAATAGCACTTTGATTGTCACAATGCACAACAGGAACATCCTTGCTGAAACTCAACTCACCAAACAAACCATTCAACCACAAAGCTTCCTTGACTACTTCAGTCAATGCCATATACTTTGATTCTGTCGTAGACATAGATGCTATACTCTGCAATGTGGCCTTCCAACTCACAGCACATCCACCAATAGTGAATACATAACCAGTTATTGACCTTCTCCTATCAAGGTCACCACCATGATCTGAGTCAACATAACCAACAGGTTCACTATAAAACTTTCCAAACTCCAAACACAAATTAGAGGTGCCACACAAATACTTCAATATCCACTTTACTGCTTCCCAATGCCTTTTTCCAGGATTAGACATATATCTGCTAACAACACTGACAGCATGTGCGATATCTAGTCTCGTGCACACCATCGCATACATGATGCTACCAACTGCACTAGAGTAAGGAACACTGGACATGTATCGTCTCTCTTCATCTGACTGTGACGCCATAGAAGCTGAAAGCTTGATATGAGCTGCTAGAGGAGTAGCAACAGGTTTGGTATTTTCTATTCATACCAAAACGTGTCAACACCTTCTTGATATAATTCACCTGAGTTAGCCATAACCTCTTTGCCGCTCGATCTCGGTGAATTTCCATACCAAGAATTTTCTTCGCTACTCCCAAATTCTTCATGTCAAATTCTACTTTCAATTCTGCCTTCAACCTGTTTACCTCAGACACATGCTTTGATGCTATTAACATGTCATCAACGTATAATAGCAAATAGACAAATGAACCATCATGTAGCCCTCTGAAGTAGACACATGAATCATACTGACTTCTGGTGTGCTCGTGACTCACCATGAATGAGTCAAACCGCTTATACCACTGCCGTGGAGACTGTTTAAGTCCATACAAAGACTTTTTCAACAAGCAAACATGGTCTTCTTTTCCATGAACAACAAAATCCTCTGGTTGATGCATATAGATTTGTTCCTCGAGTTCACCATGTAGGAAAGCAGTCTTAACATCAAGCTGCTCTAACTCCAAATCTTGCATCGCAACCAAAGCCAATAAGACTCGAATGGATGTATGTTTCACCACAGGTGAGAATACATCCTTAAAATCAACACTAGCTATCTGACTGTAGCCTTTGGCAACCAACCGAGCCTTAAACTTGTCATCATCTTTTTTTCTTGTAGACCCATTTGCAACCAACCATTTTTTTACCTTTCGATGGCATCACCAGTTCCCAGGTATCATTTTTGTGAAGAGATTCAACCTCTTCTTCCATAGCAACCACCCACCTCGCAGAGTCATCACAAGAAACTGCTTCAGAATACGTGGAAGGATCACCATCTCCACCTGTTTCCTGTGCAACTGCCATAGCATAGGCAATCTCACCCATCTCTGCGATATTAGCATCAGGAGCATATCTTGATGGTGGTCTCATGCTCCTTTTTTGTTTGTCTCTTACAATACATGGTTCATCTTGCTGAGTATTCCTTCTAGAATCATCTGCTTCAGAAATCTGCAATGGGCTTTCTTCTGGCACTATGTCAACATGCTCAAACTCCACATCTTTCTTAGCATCCTCAGAATCACTTGCACTATGCAAAACCTTTTCATGTGAAGAAAGCATGGAAAACTCATCAAATATCACATTTCTACTGGTGACAACTTTCTTCGAATCGGGACACCATAACCTGTATCCCTTCACTCCAGATCCATACCCTAAGAAAATACATTTCTTGGCTCTTGGATCCAATTTTCCATCCTTCACATGCATATAAGTAGGACAACCAAACACTTTTAAATTTGAATAATCAGCAGAAGCACCAGACCATACCTCAATTGGAGTCTTAAACTCCAAAGACGAATGTGGAGAACGATTAATCAAGTAGCATGCTGTAGAAACTGCCTCCGCCCAGAACTACTTGCCTAGACCTGCATTTGAGAGCATACACCTAGCTCTCTCAATCAACGTTCTGTTCATGCGCTCCGCCACCCCATTCTGTTGCGGCGTGCCAACCACGGTATTGTGTCGCACAATTCCTTCATTTTCACAGAACTTGTTGAAATCACTTTCACAAAACTCAAGGCCATTGTCAGTTCTCAGCCTCTTGACCTGCTTACCTGTTTGCCTTTCAATCATTGTCTTCCATTCTTTGAAGGTTGCAAACACAGCATTTTTCTGCTTCAAGAAATAAACCCAGCCCCTTCTTAAGTAATCATCAATGAAAGTCAGCATATAGCAAGCACTACCCAAAAATAGCTCCCGAGAAGGCCCCCAAAGATCCGAATGAATGTAGTCAAGAGTGCCTTTGGTTCTATGGATTGCTGAACCGAAGCTTGACCTTTTATGCTTTCCATAAACACAATGCTCACAAAATTCCAGCTTTTCCAAACTATGATCACCTAACAATCCTCTTTTACTGAGAATTTCCATTCCCTTCTCACTCATATGCCCCAATCGCATATGCCACAAATTTGTGACTTCTGAACTTGATATGGAGGAAGAAATAGCAACAGAACCAGACACAACTGATCCCTGTAATACATATAAATCACCTGTCTTCACTCCTTTGATAACCACATTAGAGCCTCTATGGACATTCAACACTCCACCTTCAGTTGTGCAACTGCACCCTAATGAATCAAGAGTGCCCAAGGAAATTAAATTCCTCTTCAAGCCTGGAACATACCGAACATTAGTCAACTTCCTGACTTTGCCATCATGCATTTTGAACCTGATTGTTCCTCTTCCTACAACTCTGCAAGGAGCACCATTTCCCATTAACACAACTCCACCATTGTATGGTTCATACATGGAGAATAAGTCTTTCTCTGGACACATGTGAAATGAACAACCAGAATCTAAAATCCACTCGCTCCTAGGCCGCTGTCCAATCTCTGAGACAATAAGTGCATCTGAGTTAGAATCAGATTCATATTGTGCAACTCCAGCTTCTGCTTGTCTATCCTTCTTGGGTTTCTTTTCCTTCTTCAATTTTTGCTTGGCCTTCAACTTATAGCAATCAGCCTTTACATGACCTTTCTTCTTGCAATAGTAACATGTAAGTTGCTTTTCACCTTTCTTCTCAAAACCTCCCTTCACAAACAATGCTTCAGACTGTTTCCCAGTCCCCGTTGACCCTTCCCTATCTCCAACGTCTTTAGAGATTGCGGCAGACTTGACTTGATCAAAAGAAACAGTAGTTTGATTGCTATACAATAAGACCTCTTTAAAGGTCTTATATGATGGAGGCAATGAGCAAAGAAATAACACAGCTTTATGTTCTTCTTTAATAATTTCACCAAGATTTTCCAGATCAATAACAATTTCATTAAACTCATCAAGGTGCTTTTGAAGCGGGGTACCTTCAGTCATGCGTAGAGTGAACAACCGCTCGATTAAACGAAGCTTGTTATGCAGGCTCTTCTTCAAGTAGCGCGTCTGTAATGTCTCCCAAACACCCTTTGCAGTAGTCTCCTTCATCACCTCTCGCAGTACTTCCTTCGACAAACTCAAACTTATAGTTGCATGAGCTTTTTCGTCAAGTTCAAGCCATTTATTTTCACCCATATCATCCGGTTTACCAATAATAGCTTGTTTTAATCCTTGTTGTACAAGAACCATCTTCATCTGAAACTGCCAAGTGGTGAAACTTATCTTCCCATCAAATCTCTCAATTTTTGATTTTATTGTTGCCATGGCCAAAACAATTTCCTAGCAACCCCAGATGACAGCCTGATGCAACATTTGGGCCTGACTTCTGTTTGGCTTGGTCCTAAAGGTGTGAACATTTGGTGTATGCAACTTTAATTATGATATGATGTGAAAGATCAGTTTGACTAAAAAGAATAAAATAAAGGAACACAAGAGTGCAAGAGAGAGATAGAGAGCAAGAGCTCAAATATTTCCCATTGCCGTACATGTCTATTCCTTTGACAATTTTTTAAATATGGGCGCTTGTCACTTGTCTGTAAAAAAAAAAAAATAATAATAATAATAATAAATAGTGACATTGTATCTTACAAATAGTGGCTTTATATTCACATTGATTATCTGAATAGGAGCGCCTTCATGAGGCCTAGTGATTTGTTTGTTTTATGCCATCATTGTTGTACCTCTTGCCTTTTCTTTCCTGCACTTCGTTTATGTTTGTGTTTCCATCTATTGAAACAATCTCCAATGTTACAATTTCTTTTTAATAAATTTGAGGTTTAATTTTTTTTTTTTAAATAGCATTGTACCTTATTCTGTTTTTAATATAAAAATAGTGGCATCGAAAAGAAAACCCAAAAGTCAAATTATAGTATTATACCTTAAAATGGGCAACACACAAAAAAAATGAGAAAAATGGGCAATCATACCTTAAAATGGGCAACACACAAAAAATGAGAAAAATGGGCAATCATACCTTAAAATGTGTTTGTTGACATCTAAGATGCTTTTATAATTTGTGATGCATGTATGTATTCCTACAAGCCACATCCTTGGACAGGGGCGGAACCAAGGGGGGGGGCTAGCAGGGGCTGAAGCCCCCCTCGGCGCCGGAGAGGATATTTTTCAAAAAGTATAAGATTTGATGATTTTCGGTTTTTCTATACTTAAACCAATGTAAAATACAATATTTGAACAAATATAAGTGTGAAATGTAGGTGTGCTTGAATGGTTAGTGGGTTTACCCATAAAGTGCATGCATGGCTTTTTGACACACCCAAGTTCAAATCCCTCTTGGAGCATTTTTTTTTCCCATTTTATTTTTTAATTTAAAAATTACTATGATTTCAAAAATTTAATAAAAAATCTTATATATAAATTTTAGTAATTTAAAAAAAGTTTAAATTGATCGTGAGGCCTACCAAATATATTATAGCATATATATACACATATGTTATAATATACCATACATGCTGGAGCGAAATAACAAAAGTTTTGTATAAACAATAGTTTGACTGTTTGTAGTGAGAAGGATCAATTTTACCATGTTTTAAAAAAAATACAAACATAAAATGTATTTTTATTAGTTGAATCATTAAAAATCTCATATATTTGTATAGATAATAATAAAAATTTAAATTATACTCTATATTTATTTAATATATGTATTCAAATTTGTGTCATATTAGCATATTATTCTTCATTTAAAATAATTATTTTGTTGGATTATTTTTTTTATTTTTTATTTTTTGTTTTGTTTTTAGGCTTCAGCCCCCCTTACCATCCAGTCCTGGTTCCGTCCATGTCCTTGGAACAGAAGAAATTTTAATGGCGCTCATACTGATCATCATGATCCTCCTCTTCTTTCAGTCTGAAGCCTATGATTTCCAGATAGATGGCTTCATCGCCTACTGCAACTTCAGCTCCAAGTACACCATCCCGAGCCCATTCAAGGCCAACCTTGACGCACTACTATTCAACCTCACCGACTCCACCGCCAACTCGAACAACTTATTCTTCAACAACTCCGTCGGGACAGCATCCGACGTTGTCTTCGGCCTCGCTCAGTGTGGCCTCGACATGTCCGCGTACGACTGCAGTATCTGTCTCTACCGCTTGGCATTGCATGCCTTATCCCAATACCTGCTATACCGATCGAACTCCATCCTCTCCAACAACTGCTCCCTCCGTTATTCTGACTGCCGCTTTTTCTCCCAGGTCTCTCTCAATTCACAACCTTCTACAACGACAACAACGTCTCCAATCCGACAGTGTTTAGAGAGCCATTAAGGAAACTGCTGCACGAAGTGACATCCAATGCCCCCATGAGCGCGACTAGATTCGCTTATGCATCTATCAATGACTCCATAACTGGGAACATCTACGGGAGGGCAGATTGCACTCGGGATCTAACTGATGCTGGCTGTTCCACATGTTTGAATCATGCTCTTCAGCGTGTACTGGAATATGGCTATTCAGAAGGTTGCCGAGTGTTCTCTGTGATCTGCCAAGTTAGATTCGAGATCTATCCCATCTCGGCACAGCCGCATCCATCGCTGACAGGCAGTTATTCCAGTGAGGTAACTTTGCATCAAGGTAAAGTAATGGCATCTCAAAATACATGCTGCAAAACTTTGTGTCAGCTTTAATTGAATTTGTCACTCTTCTCAGCAGGAAACCGTAATGATACAATGAAGACGGTTCTTGCTGCAGTCCTTTCTTTGACTGTTGCCATTGGGCTCGTCTCTGTCATTTACCTCTGTTGGCAGAAAAGGAGAAAATTCAGAAAACTCATATTTTTACGTGATCTTCAAGATGATGAAACAGATTTTACAAGTGCAGAATCTAAATGGTTTGAGTTAAGTACTCTCAGGGATGCCACGGATAACTTCTCTAACCAACATAAACTAGGACAAGGAGGATTCGGACCAGTTTATAAGGTAAAAAGATGTGTGATCTTTTTGTTAAAACCTTAACTGATATTATTTTACTTAATTAAACCAATGGATGCAGGGGACCTTGAAAGATGGACAGGATATAGCTGTGAAAAGACTTTCAGCGAGCTCAGGTCAGGGCTTGCAGGAGCTAAGGAATGAGGTTGTCTTTGTCGCTAAGCTTCAACACAGGAATCTTGTCAGGTTACTGGGCTGCTGTTTGGATAATAATGAGAAGCCCCTTGTCTATGAATACCTTCCTAATTCTAGCCTTGATAAATTTTTATTTGGCAAGTTTGGTACCTAGTTATAAATGCTAATTATGAGTATAACTCATACTAATTTTGACTAACTTAATTGCATTTTATAAACAGATAATAATGGAAGTCAGCAACTAGATTGGAGAATCAGATACAAGATCATTGAAGGCATTGCTAGAGGATTGCTTTATCTTCATGAAGATTCACGCCTAAGGATTATTCACCGGGACTAGAAAGCAAGCAATATCTTACTGGATGAAAACATGAACCCCAAAATTTCAGACTTTGGTCTTGCAAAGCATTTTGGTTTGAACGAAACTCAAGCGAACACAACTAGAATTGCTGGGACACAGTAAGCACAGACTTCATACGATAGATCTTTGGCCATGAAATGTATTTAAACAGATTGATGATAATTGGTTTTCTATGCAGTGGATACATGGCACCAGAGTATCTTATGAGCGGAGAATTCTCACCAAAATCAGATGTTTTTAGTTACGGTGTGCTGGTGTTGGAGATTGTGACTGGCCGAAAAAACAGAGGTGTTGTGAGATATCAGCCTGCATCTGACCTTGTAAACGATGTAAGTTCCGATTGATGCATGCCCCAATGAAAATAATGAATACTAAACAAATAAATCAAAATTTTAGGTGTGGAAACACTGGAATGAAGGGAAAGCATTAGTCTTGACCGACAAACGAATTGGAGAGGGATTCCCTGCTGACCAAGTACAGAGATGCATACGCATTGGGTTGCTTTGTGTTCAGGAAGACCCAACAAAGAGACCAAGCATGACTTCGGTTGTGAACATTCTCAGCAACTATTCCACTTCTCTTCCAAAGCCTTTGATCCCAGGGTTTTTCACTAGAAGTAGTTTTATCATTGAGTCAGATGAGCACTCTGGGAATGCAGAACTCCAGTTGGTGGAAAGAAGATACAGCAGTGAATCCACAACTCAGCTTGCAAATCCCTGCTCCATGAATGAAACTTCCCTGTCTGATATTGAACCTAGATGATAGTGAAGGCACGCCTGAAATTATACTTAAATTAGCTCTTATTTATTTTTGGTATGTATTCATCAGTGTCAAGAGGATAATCAAATATCTAAACATATTGTTTAATATTTAACTAGTTTCCTTACAGATGATTTCGCTCTTATCCTACTCATGATCATGACTTGATCAGCTTAGTACAATTGTACAAGATATGTATGGGCCTGTCAAAGTATCCTTGCAAAGGAAGATAATACATCTCCAAAATTGAGAGGAGTCCCACCTTTGCATGCTCCTTCAGGCCATCTCCAATCTAAAACTCTATATTTGACGCTTCAGTACTCAAAAATACAGCTTCTACAGTGAAAACTTCTCCAACCATCATCTCTATTTTTAACTCTAAAATAGAATATTCTAAGAATATTCTTCTCCAAACACCATCTCTATCAGTAAATTTAATCATCTTTAAATTTTTTGCACTTGTAACCATTAAATTTAAATATGATATTATTTAAAATATATTTTTTATTTTTATATTTATTATAAATATTTATTAAATATAAAAGTGATAAAAAAAATACGAATACAAACATTATATTAATTACTTAATAAAAACATAACATACAAACAAGAAATTTTACAGAAAAAGGTCATTTTCAATAACCAGAAGGATCTAATATGTTTAAGACATATTCGGCAATATTGGTGGAAGTGGCGATAACATGCTAGACTATTAGCCCCATCTAATGGAGACTTCTTATTTGTATTTTGGGTGTTATTATTTTTTTTCTTTTTAGTAACGATGATAATGCATGTTTTAGGATTATTTTCTATGTTTTTTATTTTTTCGTTCATGTAATTTTTGTTAATTTTAATGAATTTATATTTCACAAACTATTTTCTTTAATTTTATATTTCTTATTAATTGAAAAATATAAACTTAAATTATAAGTTATTAATTTAATTAAAATATAAATATAAATTAAAAAAATAAAAAACAGAATTAAAAAAAATAAAAAAATCAAAACAGAATTTAAAAAAATAAAAAAACAGATAAACAAAAAATTTTAAAAAATATAAATTTAAAAAATAAAAAAAGAATTAAAAAAAACAAAACAGAATTTAAACAAAAAGATAAAGAAAAATTAAAAAAAGAATTAAAAAAAAAATCAAACCAAAATTAAAACAAGATAATATAAAAAAAAAAAATAGCGTTGCTACAGTGGCGCGCAACATCTTGCGCGCCACTGTAGCAAAACTTTGATTTGGCGCAGGGTTTTGCGCCAGATTGGAGCAACCCTGCGCCAAATCTGATCAAAAACACCACATTTGAAGCAGCGTTGGAGTTGCTCTCAGCTAGTGACCCCGATGATTCTCTCATTAAAAGGCATTTCGATGTGACTTCCCCTTAGGACCCTGATGGGCCACCTTTTGTTTTTCTCTATCTTTTTTTGTTGTTGTTTTCTAGTTTTTTAGTTTGGTCCACCTCCTTATTTTTCTATTTTTTGTTTGTTGTTGTTTTCTAGCTTTTAGGCTGGTGGCCTGCCTTGGCTTCTCTTTTGTTTTTGTCTACCTCTATAGATTTTTTTTTTTTTCTAATTGAACGTGGTTTATCCACTTTATAAGAAAAACATAAGTGATTAATAAGTAATTAATCATAAGCTTGAATAAATTGCAATGCATTCAGATTTGTGTTGGACCAGACGGTGACCAAGGAAACGCTGTGCTAAATTCAGCAGTAATATCTGTTTGGGCACCATTTCTGTAGGAAACTTCATTCGGAGTCATTGGGATGCATTTATCCATCCATGATCCATCCATCAAATTGACCAGTGAAGGAGCTTGGAGGGACACAGTAGCTGTTCAGCATAAGAACCACCATTGACATATTGGGTCTGTTTGCTGGATCTTCTTGAAAGCATAATAAACCAATCTGAATATATCTCAATGCCTCACCTCTTGGCCATGATCACCCCCAGTGATGGGTCTAGTATCTCTGAATTGTTCCTCTGGTCTAATACTCCCATGGCTGTAGGAAAAAAAGTCAATCTTTATCTGATCATAAGATGATGACTCCATGAAATTAAGATACCACCAATACTAACATAGCTTGGCAAGTCTTCAGCTTGTTCAGTTTCAAGAAACATACTGTTCTTTCAACCGGCCTGTATTTTCAGAGCTAAAACCCCAAAACTGAATATATCTGACTTTGCTGAGCACTGACCACGAATGGCATTCTCTGGAGCCATGTACCCACTGTAGAAACATTGAAGTTACATCATTGTTAAGAGCTAGCTTCTTAACAGTGAAAGGAATTGCATGGTTCAGAACAAGATTCATCAAAAATCAGAAGACGTTGATATGAAAGGAATTGTAAGGCTCAGAACAACCTTCAACATCAGCCATACATTGGTGATTATTACAAAGAAGGATAGAGCAAAAATAATAGTTAAGAGCAAGAAGAAAAAAAAATGAAAATCCAACATACCGAAATCGTACAAAGAAGGAAAGACGAGCACTAGCACGGCTTTGTTGTTCTTGTCTCTGTTGTTTGGTTCTTATTTCGGTATGTTTATTTGTTTCTTCTTTTTCGATTTGTACTTTTTACTTTTTTTTAATAAAATTGTGATTTATCCAATTTTTTTCAAAAAAAAAAACTTTAATGAAAAAAACATAGTGAAATCTCTTAGCTACATACTTTGGAAATCATTGATTTATTTTTTTAATAATGAAGATTACTGCAATGAAATGTAAAAAGGACAAGAATCAATAGGTAAAGAATGGACAAAGATGCTTTGACAAAACCGTGCTAGTGCTCGTCTTTTTTTAAAGGTATAATACCTGAATTGGTCCCTCTACTTTTCTCTCTCTTCCCTTTTAATCCCTCTACTCAGAAATGCTCCCGACTAGTCCCTCTACTTTTGAAAATGTGCTCACTTGGGAGAAATGCTCTCAATTAGTCCCTCTACTTTTTAAAATGGGACTAAGTGGAGGGACTAAGTAGGCCCATTTCCAAAAGTAGAGGGACTAGTTGGGAGCATTTCTCTCTAAATAGCTACATTTTCAAAAGTAGAGGGACTAGTCGGGAGCATTTCTGAGTAGAGGGACCAAAAGGGAAGAGAGAGAAAAGTAGAAGGACCAATTAGGGTATTATACCTTTTTTAAAACATAAATCAAGACCTCAGTTTGTCATTCCGATCGAAAAGAACAACCTCACTTCCTTAGGTAGATTCCATCTTCGTGGTTCTTGTGGAGGAATAATCATCATGACAAATGCCACTAGAATATGGGGAGCTGGTGGTGTAAGGCTATTATTTGGAACATCATAATCGACTGAACAAGCATATCTTTAGGTCTTATGTTATCCCACTATTTTTGACATGTCCCTTTCTTAGATCTTTGCAGCTCCCAATGTGAAAATAATTAGGTAAGGAGTCGACAGGAGCAACCAAGTGGAGCCTCAACTTTTCCAATTCCTCATCAATGCCCTTTGTGAGTAGACCCTTAATAACGGATTCGTTGAACTTAGCTAACACTATCAGCCCTAGTGTCAGAGCTGTCAATTTAGGTCTAATCCGTCGGGCCAACCCGTGCAGGCTGTGGGTTGCGGTGGGCTAGCCCGCCACCCTTCATTTATTAAAAAAAAAATAAAAAAAAATTATTAAATTAATTAGAAAGTTAGAAAAGGTAAATACATGTTCATAAAGGGGCTTCTATGCGAAAGATATTGAATTTTTTAAAATTTTGATTTTTTAAAATTTTGTTAAACTTTTCAAATTTAATAGGATTAAGATAATTTTGATGGATTAATGATTTTTAATAGTAATGGATGTTTTTATTTTGAGATTAGTTTTTTGGATTAGTTTATTTTTTTATGTATTGTGGCTAAATTATGTCAAACATATAAATAAATATGTGAGAACTATGAAATATAATTATTTTATTTTTTATTTTTTTTGGCGGGTTGGCCCGCCCAACCCACAACCCAAAGTGGGTCAGGTTGGGTTGGCATTTTACTAGCCCGCCAAAATGGCGGGTCAGCCCGCCCCGCCCCGCCAAATGGTGGGTTTTGCCGGACCGCGAGCCGGCCCGCCCCACCGGCCCGAATTGACACCTCTACCTAGTGTCTCCTCGACTAATCGATCCATCTCGAGTAATTATCTCCTCAGGTTACTTGAAAGACACTTAAGCCATTAGCTTGATATTGTAATGGTCTATCTCACTTCTTATTGGCTGTGGCAATTTTGTATTGCAGTAACCTGTACTTTTGTCTCGCATTTTCATATATTTGTGTGGTTTTTTTTTTGTTTTTTTTTAATAAAAGCGACAAGCGTTATCAAGGGACAAACACATACGGAAGTGCATCAGTTATGATAACTTAACGATCTCCTAGAGTGCACCATAGGTGGCTTGAGAACCATAATGTGCTACAGCCAAAGGGCCTAGGAAACCTCATTTTTAGAGCAACCTATTGGTCTATTTGGCTTGAATAGAACAATTACATTTTTCATACATATCATCATCATATCTATTGTGAATTAACAAAATTGAATATATGCTTATTGCTTAGATAATGCAGCTCCTAAACCTCTAAAAGTAATACTTGAGGAGTCTATAGCAACATTAAAAAGGAGCCTTAACTTTGTCGAACCCATGATTTTCCAGCACTGAAGTACCCAACATCGCCTAGAAAGATCCACCATGCCTAGCTAGTTGATTTTTTTTTTACACGAAGAACAAACAACCCAAAGGCCATCCTGTTCAGTCAAGGGCATGCACAAGCCTCGGTGGAGCAAGTGGGGGCGGGGCCCGTGCTCACATGGGCATTGGGACCACCCGTACACTACTACTACTCACATCTTCTACAAATGTGCCCTCACTTGAGAATCAAACTCTCACCACTCGATGAAGAGCTCTATCGGGGATCCGGATACCAATAAACCGTTTGATCGTTACTAGTTATTTGATTTTAGCCATTATTGTCCTGTCTCTGTTTTTTTCTCTTCTTATATTGTCTTAGTTTTTTGTCTATGCATCCACCTAATGGGTGATGGTTTTTGTTGTTTCTTTTTCGAATCATTTAGTTACAATCTTCTTTTAAGTTATTAAGTCTGTTGTGCTTTCTATTTTAGATTTTCGTCTTAGTCTATTATCTTCTTCTTCTTTTTCTTCTTCTTCTTCTTCTTTTGGTAATGTTATCTCTTTTTAAAAAAAAATTGTAGTTTATCCACTTTTATATATATATATATAAAAAACATTGGACACAATTCTCTTTAATATAAAAGTAGTTATATTTATGAGTTATCCCTAAAAACAAATTATGCCTTAAAATCAGCATCAAACAAAAAATGAGCCAAGGTTCTTCTATTTCCAGTTATATTTGTAGCTAAACTTGCCAAGCTATCAATAAAACAAATCCATAATATATGGTCAAATAGCTTTAGGGCCTCCCGACAACCCTAGTGTACATTAAGAGGTCTCACTCATCTCTTGTCCATGCATGCGCTAGATGCAAAATCGGAGGTTGATGATTACATACAAAGGATTAATGCCCAAATTGTTAAAGGAGAGGATACAAAATGGTGGTGCCTCACATCAAGTGGTAGGTTCTCTGTCAAACTTATTCTATAGCTTCTGAAATTTGGATGGTCTACATTGTCAAGTGTCCCAGCTCTTCTGGAAGAGTATATGTCCACGAAAAATTAATCTCTTGGAATGGAAAAATAAAATTTTGCACTTGAGAGAAGGTGTATTAAATTGTAGACCATGACAAGTGTTATCTACTATTTGGTAATTAAAATCGTGGACCATCTATTCCACCAATGCACATATGCTGAGAGAATTTGGAGTGACTTTGGCCAACTTCTCCAGCTACCAGCCATTCCGCATCACTGAGTGTTGTATATGGCTCATATACAAGGTGAACGGGCAGATGCTGGAGCGGAGCGGAATGGAGCAACGGAGCGTAGCGTAGGAGCGGAGTGGATAAAACTATTCATATGCTTCTTGACTGGATCTCTACAGCTAGGGACCCAATCCAAGTATCTGTTAACTCAACACAAAAGCTCAAGCGCTCTCTCATTTTCCTAACTGAGCGATAGGCGGAGCAAGGCAACACAATGACACTAGCACGCCCACCTCAAGAGTAATTGACTTCCCTTGGTAGCATGAGTCAACCTTTGTCACCTTTTGATGGACTTCGTCTTCTCATTTGAATGCCAGCTTTCTTCTTCACTTTGTGTTCCTCTGAGTGTTCCCCCCCTATCTTTGAGGTTCTTGTTTGTTTTTTTACCTTGTTGGTTCACCTGTTGTTTTTTTTTTTTCAATAAATTGTGTTTTATCCACTTTTATTATATATATATATATATATATATATATATATATATATATATATATATATATATATATATATAGAATTACCACGTTCTCATTGGAGGGATGACACCTTTCAATGTGTTTGTTGAAACTAAAAGGTGGCTCATTTTAGTTGTCATGTATGCATTCCTACAAGGCACATCCTGCGAACACCTCACAACAGAAAAAATTTTAATGGTGCTCATACTCATCGCGGTCCTCCTCCTCTTTCTGTCTGAAGCCTATGATTTACACAGAGATGCCTTCCTCCCTTGGTGCGACTTCAGCTCCAACTACACCATCCCAGGCCCATTCAAGGCCAACCTGGACAAACTACTCTCCAATCTCCCTGACGCCGCCGCCAACTCAAACAGCTTATTCTTCAACAACTCCTTTGGAACAGCTCCAGCCGTGGCCTACGGCCTCGCTCAGTGCCGCACTGACATGTCCGCATACGACTGTGGTATCTGCCTCTACCGCTCCGCCTTGCGCGCCTTATCCCAATGCCTGCTGTACCGCTCAGCCACCATCCTCTCGAACATATGCACCCTCCGCTATTCTGACCGCCACTTTTTCTCCGAGGTCTCTCTTAACTTCGTAACCGTCCAGGATTTCAACAACGTCTCCAATCCGACAGCGTTTAGCAAGCCATTAAGGAAACTGATGCACGAGGTGTTGTCCAAAGCCCCCATGAGCGCTACTAAATTCGCTTCCGCATACTTCAACGACTCCATAATTGGGAGCATCTACGGGACGGCAGGCTGCAGTCGGGATTTAACCGATGCTGGCTGTTCCACTTGTTTGAATCAAGCTCTTCCCCATGTACTGGAAGTTGGCTATTCAAAAGGTTACCGAGTGTTTTCTGTGACCTGCCAAGTTAGATTCGAGATCTATCCAATCTTGGCACGGCCGCCTCCTACACTGACACGCGGGTATCCCAGTGAGGTAACTATGAATCAAGGTAAATGGCATCTCAAAATACATGCTGCAAAACTTTGTGTCAGCTTTAATTGAATTTGTCACTCCTCTGCAGGAATGGCAGGAAACCGTAATGATGCAACGAAGACGGTTCTTGCTGTGGTCCTTTCTTTGACTGTTGCCATTGGGCTCGTATCTGTCATTTACCTCTGTTCGCAGAAAAGGAGAAAAATCAGAAAACTCATTTTTTTACGTGATCTTCAATATGATGAAACAGATTTTGCAAGTGCAGAATCCAAATGGTTTGAATTAAGTATTCTCAGGGATGCCACGGATAACTTTTCTAACCAAAATAAACTAGGACAAGGAGGATTCGGATCAGTTTATAAGGTCAAAAGATATGTGATCTTCTATTAAACTTTAAATGCTATTATATTACTTGATTAACCCGATCGATGCAGGGGACTTTGAAAGATGGACAGGATATAGCTGTGAAAAGACTTTCAGCGAGCTCAGGTCAGGGTTTGCAGGAACTACGGAATGAGGTTATCTTTGTTGCTAAGCTTCAACACAGGAACCTTGTCAGGTTACTGGGCTGCTGTTTGGATAATAATGAGAAGCTCCTTGTCTACGAATACCTTCCTAATTCTAGCCTTGATAAATTTTTATTTGGTAAGTTTGGTAGGTTGTAAGCACTATTCATCAGTTTGACTCTTATTAATTTCAACTAACTTAATTGCATTTATAAACAGATGATAATGGGAGTCAGCAACTAGATTGGAGCAGCAGGTATAAGATCATTGAAGGCATTTCCAGAGGATTACTTTATCTTCATGAAGATTCGCGCCTAAGGATTATTTACCGGGACTTGAAAGCAAGCAATATCTTACTGGATGAAAACATGAACCCCAAAATTTCAGACTTTGGTCTTGCAAAGCATTTTGGTCTGAACGAAACTCAAGCGAACACAACTAGAATTGCTGGGACACAGTAAGCACAGACTTCATACGATAGATCTTTGGCCATAAAATGTATTTAAACAGATTGATGATAATTGGTTTTCTATGCAGTGGGTACATGGCACCAGAGTATCTTATGCGCGGAGAATTCTCACCAAAATCAGATGTTTTTAGCTACGGTGTGCTGGTGTTGGAGATTGTGACTGGCCGAAAAAACAGAGGCGTTGTGGGATATCAACCTGCATCTGACCTTGTAAACAATGTGAGTTCCAAGCTGTGCATTTTATTTTATTTCTTTTTTATAAAGTGAATGAACCATAACTTTGTTATTCTATGCATGTCTTAATGAAAATAATAATTACTCGTAAAAAAATCAAACTTATAGGTGTATAAACACTGGAATGAAGGGAAAGCATTAGAACTGAAGGACAAACGAATCGGAGAGGAATTCCCTGCCGAACAAGTGCTGAGATGCATACACATTGGGTTGCTTTGCGTTCAGGAAGACCCAACAAAGAGGCCAAGCATGGCTTTGGTTGTGAACATGCTCAGCAGCTATTCCACTTCTCTTCCAACGGCTTTAATCCCTGGATTTTTCAGCAAAAGTAGTTGTATCATGGAGTCAGATGAGCACTCTGGTAATGCAGATATCCAGTTGGATGAAAGAAGATACAGAAATGGATCCTCAATGCAGCTTGCAAATCTCACTTGCATAAATGAAATTTCCATGTCTGATATGGAACCTAGATGGTGTGAAGGCATGTCTGAAATTATACTTAAATTAGCTTTTGTTTAAATTTTTTTTTTGTATTGTTTCCTTCAGAGAGTCTGAGGATAATCATAAATCTAAAGATATTAGTTAATATTTAACTTGCTTTCTAATAGATGATTGTACTTTTATTTTACTTGTGATGATGACCTGATTAATAGGAAAAAAAAAAATCCAAGTAAAAGCAGGATGACAAGAACAGAGATAAAAGAAAAAAAACAGAGGGACAGGTTACCAGGATCCACAAGGGGCGGACAGCCTCACACAGAGCCATAATGGTAGCTATGACGCCATCACATGATTAACTTAGCAATCAAAGGAGAAAAGAAAATACTAAAAACACATAGTTCAACTGTACAAGATATGGGTCTATCAAAATATCCTGGTTAATAAAGAGAATACATAAGTAATTAATTCATGATATAAGCTTGCATTAGTTGCAAAGCATTCAGATTTGAAGCGTATAGGAGAGACCAGGAATATGGATATATGAGAGAAAGGAGGAGGGGAGTCTGAAGCGCAGATGAAGAGACATGGACGTACTATGGCAGGCAGCTACATACTATGTTTTACATATATACAATGAGTCAAGAGTCAAGCCTGTGAAGATGTGGATACTGGACACAAGGGATGAGAGAAGACTAAGTCATGTTGTCTGTCAAAATCTGACAGTGGTGATAAGTCGTGCATTGCAAATATTTACTTGGAACTCTCAAATCCCTTGTGTTTTTGGTGTTTGATCTCCTGAAGCATTTAAACACTAATGTGACCATGTACAATGTTCCATTGACCGACTACCGTGGACAAGTTTCTCACACTGAACCCTTGAGAGCTTAAGTTTATTCCGAATCCCCTTGGATAGACTAGTAGATCTTTCGTTATCAATGTTACATAAGTTTTAGGTTTTTGCACGAAAAACAAAGAAAAAATACCTTGACTTCCCCGAGAAAAAAAAAATCTATATTGGTGGATATACAGTAATCACAGCTAATGGTGTGACGGATTTTTTGGCACTAGAGCTCCTTGTAGCCTTAGATTTGTTTGACACAATAGTTGCTGTCTATGCCTAGCTATAACTGCAGATTGAACCAAGAGGCTTTTTATTCAAGTATGTATTTTCTTCTGTGCGTTCTCTAGGGTGAAGGGGGCAAAACAGCAAAGGGGGAGGGGAATAACTGGCGTTCTCTAGGGCAAAGCTGATAAGAAAAGAACGGGAAAGGAGAGAGAGAGAGGCTAATATGCATCCTCTGTGGCCAAAAGGACCGCCACTTGGATAAACCACCAAGCTGGCCAAGCCACGTCTTCATCTGATGTGGAATATGAAATCCACGGCTGCATTCCATTGAACATATCAGCAAACCCTCACCGGAATCATCTCAATGCCCTCCCGTTGAAAGAAAATCAAACTAAGGTGCTTAAATTGATACAAATTAAAATTAAGTGCTCAAAATAAAATAAATACATACTTAAGTATGCCCTGAAGAAAATAACCCGGAACCTGGATGATGGTGGAGTCATGTCCGACTTTATACTCAAATTAGCTTTTGTTTCGTTCCAGCTTTCACTCCCAGCGGAATGCCTTGCTTCAAACTGATCTTTCTATTTTTTGGTTTTTTTTTTTTTTTTTTTTTTTTGAAAAGGTGGATGAACCACATTTATTAAAAAAGATAAAAAGAAACAGTACAAACCAACAAAAAAAACAGCGACAATGAAGGAACAAACGGTCCACAAGAAGTTGGGGCGGCAACAACAAGAGAGCGAGGAGAGAGGGGGAAAGGAGGACACCCTAGAGGAAAGAAGAGCCCTCTAGGGGTTACAAAGGGGCAACCACCTCAAGTCTTCTTTTTTTTTTTTTTTTTTTTTTTTGGGTACTTTCCCTCTGCAATGTATCTTCAGTCTTTTTTAAATAAACATGGTTTATATCCACCTTTCTCAAAAAAAAAAAAAAAAAAAAAAATCAAATATCTAAAGATAATGGTTAGTATCAAAATCATCGGACCTTATGCTGATGACCTGCATAACTTAGTAATCAATCAGGAAATTCTCGATGGGCCTGTCAATATCCTGGAGGACAAATAGAATGCATAACTAATTAATCCATGATATAAGTTTGAAGTAATTGCAAAGCATTCAGATTTGTGATGGACTAGACAATGAAATTCAGCAGTAACATCTATCTGGGCTCCATTTCTGATATGGAAACTTCATTAGGAGTCATTGGGACAGATTTATCTATCCATCCATCAAATTCACCAGTGGAAGAATTATAACCTTTCGAGAATGCATTTGATTCCATGCCACCACTCAGTCCGACACAAAATGCAGGCTTGGAAGGGGCTTGGAGGGACACAGAGTAGCTACTTAGCATAAGAACCACCATTGACATACTGGGCCTGTTTGCTGGATCTTCTTGTACACATAATAAACCAATCTGAATACATCTCAACGCCTCACTTCTTGGCCAGTGATCACCCAGAGATGGGTCTAGTATTTCTGAAATTGTTCCTCTGATCCAATGCTCCCATGTCTGTAGGAAAACAGTCAATCATTATCTCATCATATGATTATGATCAGATAAAATTAAGATACAACTAATACTTACATAGCTTAGCAAGTCTTCAGCTTGTTCAGTTTCAAGGAAATTACTGTTCTTTCGACCCGTCAGTATTTCCAGAACTAAAACCCCAAAACTGAATATATCTGACTTTGCTGAATACTGACCACGCATGGCATACTCTGGAGCCATATAGCCACTGTAAAAACATTGAAATTGTATCATTGTTAAGAGCGAGCTTCTCTTTTTTTTTCTTTATAGCTTCAAAATTCCACTTACAATGTTCCAACAACACGGCTTGTGGTGCCACCAATTTGATCACCACCAAAGAGCCTAGCCAAACCAAAATCTGAAATCTTTGGATTCATGTCCTCATCCAACAATATATTGCTTGCTTTTAGATCCCGATGTATAATCTTTAGCTGAGAATCTTCATGCAGGTATAATAAGCCTCGAGCAATTCCATTTATTATCTTGTACCGTCTTTCCCAATCTAGTTCCTTGCGTTTGACAGAATCTGTTTCATATAAAATCCATGGTTTAGGGATTATCAAAACACAAAATCCCTGAAAGGCGTCAAATTCGTACAAATGAGAAGTAAATAAAAGCTTTAAGATGGAGCAAATATACAGTTTGTATTGACGCTCACTGTATGTGCATGTTCATAGTTGATTATAAGAAAGCAGAACAAGAAGAAAGTCGCATACCAAACAGAATGGTGTCAAGGCTTCTGTTAGGAACATATTCATAGACAAGTATCTTCTCTTGTTCTTCCAAGCAAACACCCAAAAGCCTCACAAGGTTTCTGTGTTGAAGCTTTGCAACCAGCACTAATTCATTTTTCAGCTCTCCTATTCCTTGCCCGGAGCCTCTTGAAAGCCTTTTAACTGCTATTTCTCTTCCATCATGCAACAAGCCCTATAGATTAAGTGGGTAACCACATTGAGAATGTTGTTGATGATCAGAATCCAACTTACCCCTTTTAACATCATTGAATTAGCAATAAGGCAGACATGATTTTCACAATGAATTTTGTTTTTGTTGCCACATCAAAGGAACAAACCGAGCTACTTTACCTTGTAAACTGCACCGAAGCCACCTTCTCCAAGTTTATTTTCATCAGAGAAGTTTGCTGTTGCATCTCTAAGCATAGATAGATCAAATAGAATTGACTCCACATCTGTGATCTCCTCTGATTCGGTCAAAGCTACAAAAATTGTGTAAAGGTTGTTCTTCAAAAATTTGTAAAGCATCTAAAATTTTGAATTTGTGCCAAAGTTTAGCAATCAGCAATTTACTGTGTGTGCAGAGCTCAATTCATTGTTTATACTCACAAGGATTTTTCTTTGATAACCTCCTCCTCTTCCAAAAGCAAAAGCAAATAGTGCTAATTATCAGGACAGCGATGACCAGAGGGATCGAAATTGCGAGAATTATACCAGTGTTATTTTTCTTTCCTGTATCAAGAGATGTTATATTATCAGTAGTTCCTCCTCTGACACAAACATGAGGAAAAAAAAATTTATTGTTATATTGGACTAAGAAAAAGTTGCGCAGTTTTCTTACAAGCCTCAAATACCTTTGTGATCATAAAGAACTTTTACGCATTTCTAATGATGATGGTTCATAATCAAGAATATGAAAGATGTCATTCATTGACGCATTAATGAAAATGGTTGAGAGTTGTCTTTTCTTCATAATTTTTGAAAGCATATGCACCACATCATGGCGAATTGTATCACTTTCAGTATTTTCAAGAAAGCTAGTGAACAACCCAAGAGACTTTTTTTAAACTAGCAGAATTAATTTGATGTAAAAGAATAAATGGAGGAAAAAGCAATTAATCTCTAACCTTCTTCTTCAACTGTGGGTGTGGTTGTGGTATTCGTACCGTTAGACTGAGGAGAGGAAGCAGAAAGCAAAACCATGGACTTGCCCTCATAGAACGGATACAACTCATACCTGAAATTGCATCTCACTCCAAGAACTCTCAGTCCTTGACTATAAGGCAATCCGGAAATCGCGTTAAAAGCAGCTTGCAGGCATCTATGGCACTGATCTCCTGACAAATCCGGGGTGCACTGTGTCAAACCATATATCTTGGGATTAGACACAGTGAAGTTGGCCTCCCCGGTGGCGAATCTCCGGGATGTGTTATAAGATGCAAACTGGGCTATCTTATTCATAAGATCAACCAAAAGCTTGTTGAACTTATCAGGATCAGACACGTTCTGGGTATTGTACAGGATGGGAGCATTGGAGTTGTCAGTAGAGGAGAGGAAGTTTTGGTTGGAATAGCGGAGGTAACAGGGGTCATACCATACAAGACCACCCTTGTTGTTGGAGCATATCTGGATCACGTCTTGCCTGGCGACGTCAAGGCAGTTGTGGCAAGCGGTGGCGTTGGTGTCACCACGGCAGAGGACCAGACCATAGATCTTGTCAGGCACTGTGCCAACTGTGTTGGTGTAGAAGCCTGAAGCAGAGCCATTGGAGGAGAGGGAGGGGAGGAGTGTGAAGAGGTTGGATTGAAAGGTGCTGTTTGTGGTGTAGTTGCCGGATGTGTCACATGACTGATATACTGTGTCTGAGAGAGCCGGAGATGCTACTAATGATGATAGTAACAAGAGTAGTAAGGTTTCAGTAAGGCATAGCATGTTGGGATTTCAGTGTTTGTCAGTTAAGCCAATGGTCTGTTTATGTTGCTGAACATGAGTTGCGGAAAGGGGGAAAGGGGAAAGGGATAGAGGGAGAGTTGTGTGTGAAGAGCCAACGGGTGTGAACATGACCAGTTTGAAGAAAAAGAAGGTTGGAGTTGAATTTGCTCAACTTTTTTTAATGAACTCCTGGTACATGGAATTGTGTTATTTGATAACTTTTTCCGGTGGGCCATGCATCATCATCATTGGTGTGGTGGCACACTAGCTAGCGTTCTTAGAGGCCATGAGTACAAGACGGAGACGTAAGTGTAATTAACATCTCTCGATGGATGCACCTTTATATCTGCTAGGGAATGCCTTTTTATTGGTTTTTTTTTTTTTTTTTTACAAAGAGCACTTTGTTTGATTGATTTTTTTTTTTTTTTTAATGTGGATAAACCATAATTTTATTGGAAAAGTTTAGAAAAGTACATAAAAATAACCCTCCCACCAAAAATGAAGGGGAAACAAGATACAATAAAATAAAGAGAAACTAAAGATAGGGACTGGGTAGACAAGAAATACCGTCTGGGGTTTTAAGTCTGCCCAGACAAACAGGTAGGAGAGTTACTCCTGTGCTGAGTCGTGCTCTGGATCGCCACCATGGTTGGAGACTCTAGCGCTAAGAAAGTTGAGAGAGCGTTTAATTCGAAGCATTAGTGAAGGACTGCTGGTGATTATCGGCATCTGTTGAAAACCAGGAGAGTTACATGTTATTGATTGACTTTAGTGGAATATTATGAAAAATGGTAGATAAGCATACTCAGAATTAAATTTTTTACGTCTTTATCCATCATGTGATATGGGGTTAGAATTATAAGTCTGAATTTATTTTAAGATTTATTATAACTATTATATCCAGTGAAATTTAAATTTGTTTTCTAACCACAGCTAGTGTTGCTTCTTTCCAGTTAATAGAAGTGATTTATCTATTTTTTTTAAAAAAAAAAAAATTAAACTTGAAACACTTGAAATTTTGACACTCGTGTTTTTTATAATAAAATCAATACCTCTTTGTTAACAACTCCCAATACTTTTTACGTTTTTATTATGGAGTGTGGAATTCAAACAATGAACGGCCCCAGAAGGGCCTGACTCGGCCTCTTTTAACACGTGAGACAAACTAGGAAACTTTTCATGGTCGAAGATACCAATGAGTCCAACCTCCGTGTTGGAACAGATATTACTAACCTTTTGGGTTTCAACTTTACCGCATATGATTTATGAGAGTTGTGGCAACGTGAATCAAAAGCATATTTATTCGTGACTCACATTAGTTTGTTATAAAATTCTCCTCTTTTACCCATGCGGGCTAACCAGTATCTTGCCCACCGCTTCGTACACAGACACACTAAGCAGGCCATCTCATCCTGGTTCTAGATAACCTTTTTCTTTTTGGTATGACTTCAGCAGTCAGTGAATCAGATGAGATCTCAACGATATAGGAAATTGGTTAACATTTAACTTGCTTCAGAAAAGATAATCTTATTATTTTCTCAATTATGATATTCGAATACTTAAGTGAGCAAACAAGATGGTCACCTTATTGAAGAGCAGAAAATATTAGAAATATACAGTACTGCAGAACGGAGAGAATATATAATTTAATCCATGATATGCAATGCTTGAAGTAACTGGAAAGCATCAGGATTTCTGATGCTGAGAACTCTCCTGAATTAGGGGGCAGCATCTATTTATCTGGGTTCCATTTCTGATATTGAAACTTCATTTGGAGTCATTGGGACGGATCCTCCAAATCTATCAGTGGACACATTAGTACCTTTCTGGAATGCATCTGAATCCATGCCACCACTCAGTCCTACACAAAATGCAGGCCTTGAAGGAGTTTGGAGGGACACAGAGTAGCTGTTGAGCATGAGAACCACCATTGACATGGTGGGTCGGTTTGCTGGATCTTCTTGCACACATAATAAACCAATCTGAATACATCTCAATGCCTCACTTCTTGGCCATTGATCGCGCAGTGAGGGGTCTAGTATCTCTGAAATTGTTCCTCTGGTCCAATGCTCCCATGTCTGTAAGAAAACAGTCAATCATTACCAGATTATATGATGATGATTGGATGAAATTAAGATACAACTGGTACTTACATAGCTTAGCAGGTCTTCCGCTTGTTCATTTTCAAGTAAATCACTGTTTTTTCGACCAGTCAGGATTTCCAGAACCAAAACTCCGTAACTGAATATATCTGACTTTGCAGAATACTGACCACGGATCACATACTCTGGAGCCATGTATCCACTGCAAACCATTGAAATTACATGTTAGTTTAGATTCAGCTTCTTGCTTCATCTCTGGAGTTTCAAGTTTATACTTACAATGTTCCAACTACTCGGCTTGTGGTTCCCCCAGTTTGATCACATTCAAAAAGCCTAGCCATCCCAAAGTCTGATATCTTTGGATTCATCTCCTCATCCAACAATATATTGCTTGCTTTTAGATCCCGGTGTATAATCTTTAGCTGAGAATCTTCATGCAGGTATAATAGACCACGAGCGATTCCACTTATGATCTTGTATCGTCTACCCCAATCTAGTTGCTTTCTTTTGACAGAATCTACAACATACAAACCCAAAGATTTAAGGAATTATGAAATTACAAATTAAAAGAGTTGAACACAACATACAAACAAGAAGAAGATGAAGGATTTAATATAGATTACGCACAGTTTATATTGGTGAGTCATAAGTGTGTGACATGTTTATATTTGAATTAAAGAAAGCAGAACAAGAAGAAAGACACATACCAAACAGAATGGTATCAAGGCTTTTGTTAGGAACATATTCATAGACAAGCATCTTCTCTCGTTCTTCCAAGCAAACACCCAAAAGCCTCACAAGGTTCCTGTGTTGAAGCTTTGCAACCAATACTAGTTCATTTTTTAGCTCCTCTATTCCTTGCCCTGAGCCTGCTGAAAGCCTTTTAACAGCTATTTCTCTTCCATCACTTAATGTTCCCTACAAAATGAAAATCACAACAAGCTTCAATGGACGGAAAGGGGAACGGTCATTCAAAGAGCATATAATCAGGTTATATCTTTAGCAATCAGTTGATTTTTCTAGTTTTCTTAATGAAATAACAGAGAGGGGTGTAGCTTTACCTTGAAAACAGATCCAAAGCCACCTTGTCCAAGTTTATTCAATTCAGAGAAGTCTGCTGTTGCATCTTTTAGCACAGATAGATCAAATAAAATTGACTCCACGCTTGTCATCTGCTCTGAGTTGGTCAAATCTACGAAAAGAAGTGTGTAAAGGATGTGCTTGAAAAACTCACTTTGGTAAAGTATCTTAAATTTTGAATTTGTTTTAAACTTAAGGTATTGGCAACAAACTATATGTGCAGGGATTAATTTATAGTTTATACTCACTAGGAATTTCCTTTGCCAACCTCCTCTTCCAGAAGCAAATGCAAATAGTGGTAATTATCAGGGCAGCAATGACCAGAGGAATGGAAATTGCGAGAATTATACCAGTTTTATTTTTCTTTCCTGCATTAGAGATGTTTTGTTATACCCACTTCATCCAAAAAAAAAAAAAAAAAGATGTTTTGTTACCAACAGTTCCTCCTCAGCCATCAATAAGGTGTGTATATATATTGTTATTTTGGATAAAAAAAAAAAAGGAAAGTAAAAATTGTGCCATTATCTTACAAGCCTTCAATATTTTTATGATTTGTTTTAATAAATTAAAGGCTTATCTATTATATATATATCCTTGGTGATTATAAAGAAGTTTTAGACATTTCTAAAGATGTTTGTTCATGACTTCATGGTCAAAAATCAACCAGCTAGCGCAATTAAAAAAAAAAAGGAAGATGTTAGTGATTTACGCGCTAATGAAAAGGATAAAAGTTATCTTTTGTTCATAATTTTGTAAAGCATAAAAACCATATCATGGTAAATAGTATTACTTTCAGGGTTTCCGTTTAAGATCACAAAAAAAGGTCTCATCTAAAACTAGCTGAATTAATTAATTTGATGTAAAGGAGGGAAACCGATCAATATCTCACCTTCTTCTTCAACTGTGGGTGTGGGTGTGGGTGTGGGTGTGGCCGTGGGGGTGGGTGTGGGTGTGGTATTCGTACCATTCGACTGAGAAAGTAACACCATGGACTTACCCTCAAAGAACGAATACACCTCATACCTGAAATTGCATCTCACTCCAATAATTCTTAGTCCTTTCTTATCTGCATAACCGGAAATCACGTTAAAAGCACCTTGCAGGCATCTATAGCACTGATCTCCTGTCAAATCCGGGGTGCACTGAGTCAAGCCGTATATTTTGGGGTTAGACACAGTGAAGTTGGCCTCCCCAGTAGCGAATCTCCGGGATGTGTTATAAGATGCAAACTGGGCTGTCATATTCATAAGCTCAACCACAAGCTTGTTGAACTTATCAGGCTCAGCCACGCTCTGGGTATTGATCAGGATGACCGGATTGTAGTCGTCGGTAGAGGAGAGGAAGTCTTGGTTGGAATAGCGGAGGAAACAGGGGTCATACCATACAAGACCACCCTTCTTGTTGGAGCATATCTGGATCACGTCTTGCGTGGCGACGTTGAGGCAGTTGCGGCAATCGGTGGCGTTGACGTCGCCGCGGCAGAGGACCAGGCCGTAGATCCTGTTGGGCACTGTGCCAACAGTGTTCTCGGAGAAGCCTGACTTAGAGCCATTGGAGGAGAGAGAGGGAAGGATTGTCAAGAGGTTGGATTGATAGGTGTTGTTTGTGGTGTAGTTGTCGGTCTCGCATGACTGGTATACCGTGTCTGATAGAGCTGGACAAACCAGCTGTAATGATAATAATAAGAATAGCAAGGCTTCAGTAAGGAATGGCATGTTATATATAAATCATATATATGTGTTTCTCTAGCTCTATCAGACTCTTTATATAGGTGTTGCTGAGGGGGATATATATATGCAATATCTATATATATAACATGGCCTATTTAGTTGCATGTCTGTCCGCATACTTGGTATAAAGAGTCTGATAGAGCTAGAGAAACCAAGACTACGGATAAGAGAAAGAAGGAGAGGAGTAGGAAGCGGAGGAGAAGAGCCATGGCACCAGGGCAAGGGTGAGACATGGAAGCACCTCCTTGGCACCCCACATAACGTGGTTTACAGATACCAGGAGTCAAGAGTCAAGTCAACGTGTATGTGGACACAAGGGCGGACAAGAAGACAAGTCTTGTCTGTCAAAATCCAATTGTGGTGGCAAAGTCATGCATCATAAATGCTTACAATTAGAACTTTCAACTCCCTTCTGTTGGTGGTGTGCTCCTGGAGCATTTAAACAATACTATGACAATGGACAATGCTCCATTGACTGACTGCCATTCTATCAAACCACACCGGTTTGGAGCTTCATTAAATTGTTCCGCGATTCATCTGCCACAACGCATACAGATGTTAGGACGTGGGTTACTCCCCCGGATAGACCAGCACCAAAAGTTCTCATACTGGGCCCTTGTTTGGCAACATGCAGGTCTCGAGTAGTAGTCATTCCACTGTCAATTTACGTAAACTATACGCCTCCGCATGGAAAAATATGTGACTATTCTTTTTTTGTTTCAGCTTTAATAGCTTTATTAGGAGAGAGATGGCAAGATGACGTGGGCACATGGAAACTCATATAATATGTTGAAAAATTCTCTTGCTGTGAAAAATATATAAGATGAGACATGTATTTAGGCCACATGTGAAGTCATATTATGTGGACCCCGTTTTTTATTTTTATTTATTTTATCTAAATTAAATTAAATTTTGTTTTAGTTAAATATTTTTAAAATTTAAAAGATCTTTACCTTATCCCAACCTCCCGGATCTGATTTGCTGTTCCATAACACCCAAGCGAGTATCGTGTTATTTGTTTGGTTTTAAAATTTAAGAAGAGTGGGAAATCAAAGAAACCCTACCTCCTCCTCTCGTGTTCCGTGTAGTCTTTGGCGACAGGATCTCACTATCTTCTCCACTGAGTTTGGCGTCTAGAATTAAAGGTAGGTGCTTGTAATTTGTTTTCTAGGTTATAATATTTAAGGATTCATGGATATATATTTTTTCCTCTGTTTATTTTTCCTTTGCCTAGTTTGAGTTTTTATTGGTTTATTTTGTGGAGTTGATAGTTGTGAAGTAGTGATTTTGGCATTGTGTTGATATAATTTGAGATGATACGTTGCATGTCTTCATTGTTGGGTTCATGAAGAAGATTGCAAGCATTGGGATTTGGAGATATTTTTTTGAGGAATTAGTAAAGGAATGATGGCCTTGAATTTATGTGCATAATAGATTAAGACCTATCATGCATGTGATCTCTGTGTGATTCTTTTGATGTTGACCTGCAAGCAAGATTTGGTGTGTTAATAGGCGTCATTTATTTCTTGGGTATTATTATTAACTAGGTGCATTAGAACGCATTAGTTAAAGATATTTCGTCCCACTGTATGATGCTTCACTCTCAAATTTGTGAGCCTAAAATTTTGGGTTTTATTATTTATGCTCAATGTTCTCAATGTTTGCGAGGGTTTCTTTCTGAGGCTTGATTTTGGGTATTCTAGTTTGGAGTTTTGGAGTGGGAGTTATCTAGGTAAGTATTCCACATATAAACTATATTATATGTATAAACTATAATTTTTGAACATCTGAAATTTTTGAAAGAGTTATGTTTTCTATTTATATTTTAATTATTTATTTCTTATTTTCGGAATTATTTTAGATTAATTTAAATTTTAAATTAATGATTTGTTATTCTGGATTAGATTTACTTGAAAAGTTCAATATTAATTTAAATTCGTATTATTTAATTCATGAATTTTTAGTTCTTTTATTTTTGTTCAAATGATTTAATTTTTGAATTTTAGATATCTGTTTAATTTCGGATTCTTTCAATTATTAACTTATTTATTTTAAATTCAGATTATCTGAATTTGAGATATTTATTTAAATTCTAATTTATGCATTTAGAAGTCATTTATGTAAATTCAGATTATTTAATGTTTGAATTTTAGATAGTATACTTAATTTTTCATTGACTATTGTAATTATTTTATTATCTGTTCATGTTTGGATTTCACAAACTGGCTTATTTTGATATGATAAACATGGGATCATGTGACTGTAAATTTCTTATAATTTGCTTGATATAATTTTGACAGATTATTATTTTGAACGTAAAGTATTTTGATATAGTAATTAGTCCCCATTTAACTCTGCACTAACCCTGTCACTGGGGGTTAAACACTGACCGTGTCGACACGTATTTTGTTCTAGAAACTATAGTTTCCCACTACTTTCCGTCGGTGAAGAATAACGGCCTCTGTTAATTTTGTGGCTCGGATCATCGAGGGTAAATATATGAATTTTGTTATTTTGTTTTGGCAATAGTTATTTGGGGGACCTATATGCTCAACATTTTGATATCTGTTTTTGTTGAATTAAAATCTTATTTCTGATGTTGATATTTTTTTGTATTTTGACTTTTAAAGTGATCCCTGTATTTTTAGTGGGTACTTACTGGGCTTTTGAGCTCATTATGTTGTTGATATCTCTTTTCAGATCAGGAGTAGAGTTTGGGTGGCGGATAGCTTAGCGGGGAACGTTGGGCAAACGTCATCTTGTTAGCATGTAATAAGTCCCGTCTGTGTGGGCCTAGGTTTTATTTGAATAAGCTTATGTTGACTATGCAAAACCCTCAGTTTGTTTCCTTTAATGTTGAACTATGTTCTTATGTTCCTAGACTTGACCTCTATTTGATACTGTGATTCTTGAGAAACAGGTTTTGAGGCCTTGCACGTCTACTTGGTTTCGGCCTTCTAGATGTGCGGCCGTTTGTCAGTGCACTGGGCCTGGCGAGCCGGGTTCGGGGCGTGACATATTAAGAATATAAGTGGGGCAAACAATTTCGCTCATGTCATAGACCGGTCCGGACAAAATGGAGATTTCTCAAAAATAGAGCCCCCGCATGTGGGGAACGAAGGAAAACTCTTTTACACCTAGTGGGGTGGAGCGGGGGTGAGAGCGAGGGCAAGGACAAGGGCGAGAGTGAGAGCCGAGAATACTCTCTCCACCTTGCTCCCCATGGGGAATTGCCACAGGGGTGGTATTCCCAGAAGAATCTTTAAGGGGAATCGCACACCCGGTGGGAATTACCTAACAACAAAAATAAATTATATATTTTAAGTTTTATTTATTTAAAAATCATAATAAATATTATATTATATTGACAAAATATTTGGCTTTTTGAATAAAAATATTTTTTTTATATATTAATAATGTTCTAGTAAATATAACTTTCAGGTTTAATAAAACTTAATTTAAAATAATTGAGTTTAAAATACAATCACTTTTGTGTCTTGCGGGTTAGGATTCCCCGACCTCATGGGGATCCCCGCAATAGAGTGAGTGAGGATAATTTGTCACCCAAGGGGAATTTTGGGGAGATGAATCCCTACCCTATGGGAAGCGGGGATGGGGACGGGGATCCCATTCCCCACCCCACCCCGCTCTGCCATATTTGCATTCTTAAGTTATATTGTGTATATTTAATAAATAATAATAATATAGTAATAATAATATTATTATTAAAAAAATGAATAAACTACATTCATTAAAAAGAAAAAAGTACAAAGGTTGAATAACAAAATATTTCACCAGCTATGAAAGCGGATACAAAAGGATATCTGACACAAAGAAAATAACAAAAGAAGAAGACAAGAAACATAAGGGGGATAGAGAGGAAAGCAGCGACGACCCTAGGCAGGGAGGTGAAGTTGGTTCCTCCTACGGTGGGTGAGGTCAAGATCAACTAGCCGGAATCTGGGAAGGCGGTCAACTTTCCTAGATCACTCATTTCCTCAGCATGAGTCCCAAGAAACTCCAAGCTGTGCTTGACTAAAGCAATGGAGTCTTCTAGTTTGATCCTTTTGGCCTTTGGTGTTGCATTCCACCAGAGAAGAACATATAGTTAATTTTACACAAAATTGAGGTAACATGTAGAAGCTTATAATTAAAAACACGCTCATTTCTTTCAAGTCATTTGCACCAACTTATAGCACAAGAGACTAGGACCCACATGTTTTCTCTTGGAAAGTGGAAGATGTGCCCTCCAAGAAGCCCAAACTTCACTCAAGGAAGTAGGAAGGTGGGTGAGTTGGAAAAGTTGACCAAAGTAACCCCAGATCTTGCTTGCGTAAGGGCCGGCAAGTTAGGAATAGAAAGTCAATAGATTTTGTGTCAGCATGACACATAGCACTAGTTGTTGTTGGCAACCGAAAGCATTTCTATTTAGCTTGGTTGTCCAAAATAAGAATATGATTTTTCCAAGCATGACAACTGAAAAGATAAATTTTCCTTAGACAATCCCCCTTCCAAATGGTATATATCACCTAGCAATGCGTTCCTCCGTCATTCAGAAAATTATAGAAAGATTAATTGACTGTAAAAATGCCATTAGCCGTTAAGCTCCACCTTTTGAGGTTGACTTGATCAGGAGTTTGCCTTTGGATCTTCTCAATAATTTTAGCAATAAAGTCATCAGATGCAAGGGGGTGGAGAATGTAAGAGATGTTGCTTTTCCTTTATCGTTCCAGAGGTTTGTGGGGAATTTTTTTTTTTTTTTGGTAAGAGGAACAGACAGCCCGTAGGCCCTGCTAGACTACTAGGGGTGTGCACAAGCCTCAGCGGAGCAAGTGGGGTAGGGGCTCTCGCACACGTGGGCGCTAAGACCACCCGCACACAACCACCTCTCACATCTCCCAGAAATGTGCCCTCACCCGAGAATCGAACTCTCACCACTCTGTGAAAAGCTCTATCGGGCACCCATGTACCAATAGACCATGTGGTCGTTGGCTGAGGTTTGTGGGGAATTTTGAAACATGTCAGGCCATGTGTACATCGGTGCACAACCCTTGTAGTAGTTGTCAAACCGTAACAGAGTGTTGTTCCCACTTTAAATCACTGAAGAGGTATAAGCACAATAGGCTGGCAAACATTTGAGCAGTCCATTCCAAAAGTATGAATGTCTACGAGGTGATCTCACCGTAGATCAATTAGTGAGAGACGCTCACTTTAAGTGAGACAAAAGGCTTAGGTCGCGGGTTCGACTCCGAGAGAGTGTGAATTATTGTGCGACTAAGCAAAAACAATACTTGGTTTGTGATGAGTTCTGTTGTGAGTCTCACTGAGGTGGGCCGGTCTCTCACATGGCCCTCATCCACCCAGTTCCTGGTCTTCCTCCACAATATCTTCCTATAAGAACTCATTGTCTTCCTGACCTTCAGTGCTGATCTCTGGGTCTGAACCCTCCAAAGGAGGATTAGAGTCATGCACTTTGAAGGGCAATTTTTCCGGGATCATTGATGTGAGAGACCGACCCACCTCAGTGAGACTCGGAACAGAACTCATCACAAGCCAGGTATTGTTTTGTTTAGTCGCACAATAATTCGCACTCCCCCGGAATCGAACCCGCGACCTAAGCCTTTTGTCTCACTTAAAGTGAGCACCTCTCACCAATTGATCTACGGATCAATTGGTGAGAGGCGCTCACTTTAAGTGAGACAAAAGGCTTAAGTCGCGGGTTCGACTCCGGGGGAGTGCGAATTATTGTGCGACTAAACAAAACAATACATGGCTTGTGATGAGTTCTGTTCCGAGTCTCACTGAGGTGGGTCGATCTCTCACAAAAAAGGCTTAGGTCGCTGGTTCGACTCCGAAGGAGTGCGAATTATTGTGCGACTAAGCAAAACAATACTTGGATTGTGCAGAGTTCTGTTCCGAGTCTCACTGAGGTGGGTCGGTCTCTCACAAAAAAGGGCGCCTTTTTTGTGAGAGACCGACCCACCTCAGTGAGACTCGGAACAGAATTCATCACAAGCCAGGTATTGTTTTGCTTAGTCGCCCAATAATTCGCACTCCCCCGGAGTCGAACCCGTGACCTAAGCCTTTTGTCAATTGGTGAGAGGCGCTCACTTTAAGTGAGACAAAAAGCTTAGGTCACTGGTTCGACTCCGAGGGAGTGCGAATTATTGTGCGACTAAGCAAAACAATATCTGGCTTGTGCTGAGTTCTGTTCCGAGTCTCACTGAGATGGGTCGGTCTCTCACAATTGACCAGATTCCCGTAATAAAATACCATTGGAAACCAGGAACAAGATTTGCGTCTGGTGGTGGTTTAGTAGCATCACAGTGGTTTGAGAAAAGATATTAATCTTATTATTTTCTCAATTATAAAGCCATTGTTTAACATTTAACTTGCTTCAGAAAAGATAATCTTATTATCTTCTCAATTATGATGATCAATTACTTAAGTGACCAATCAAGAAGGTCATCTTATTGAAGAGCAGAAAATCCTAGAAAATATACAGTACACTGCAGAACGTAGAGAATATATAATTTAATCCATGATATGCATGCTTGAAGTAATTGGCAAGCATCAGGATTTCTGAAGCTCAGAATTCTGCCCTAAATTAGGGGGCCGCATCTATCTATCTGGGTTCCATTTCTGATATGGAAACTTCATTTGGAGTCATTGGGACAGATCCTTCGGCTGACCGATCAAATCCACCAGTGGACAAATTAGTACCTTTCTGGAATGCTTCTGAATCCATGCCACCACTCAGTCCGATACAGAATGCAGGCTTGGAAGGAGCTTGGAGGGACACAGAGTAGCTGTTCAGCATAAGAACCACCATTGACATACTGGGTCTGTTTGCTGGATCTTCTTGAACACATAATAAACCAATCTGAATACATCTCAATGCCTCACTTCTTGGCCAATGATCACCCAGTGATGGGTCTAATATCTCTGAAATTGTTCCTCTGAGCCAATGCTCCCATGTCTGTTTGAAAACAGTCAATCATTATGTGATTATATGAAGATTATTCAATAAAAATTTAAGATGCCACCAGTACTTACATAGCTTAGCAAGTCGTCAGCTTGTTCACTTTCAAGAAAATTACTGTTCTTTCGTCCTGTCAGAATTTCCAGAACCAAAACGCCATAACTGAATATATCTGACTTTGCTGAATACTGACCACGCATCACATACTCTGGAGCCATGTATCCACTGCAAACCATTGAAATTACATGATTGTTTAGATTCAGCTTCTTTCTTGATCTCTGGAGTTTCTAGTTTATACTTACAATGTTCCAACTACTCGGCTTGTGGTTCCCCCAGTTTGATCACATCCAAAAAGCCTAGCCAAACCAAAGTCTGAAATCTTTGGATTCATCTCCTCATCCAACAATATATTGCTCGCTTTTAGATCCCGGTGTATAATCTTTAGTTGAGAATCTTCATGCAGGTATAATAGACCACGAGCAATTCCACTTATGATCTTGTATCGTCTACCCCAATCAAGTTGCTCACTTTTGACAGAATCTATCACATACAAAGATTAAGGAATTATGAAACCACAAAAGAGTTGAACATAGCATACAAACAAGAAGAAGATGAAGGATTTAATATAGATTATGCACAGTTTCTATTGGTAACCAGTGTGTGATATGTTTATATTTGAATAAAAGAAAGCAGAACAAGAAGAAAGGCACATACCAAACAGAATGGTATCAAGGCTTTTGTTAGGAACATATTCATAGACAAGCATCTTCTCTTGTTCTTCCAAGCAAACACCCAAAAGCCTCACAAGGTTCCTGTGTTGAAGCTTTGCAACCAACACCAGTTCATTTTTGAGCTCCTCTATTCCTTGCCCTGAGCCTGCTGAAAGCCTTTTAACAGCTATTTCTCTTCCATCACGTAATGTTCCCTATAATAGGAAAATCATAACAAGCTTCAATGGATGGAGAGGGGAATAGTCATTCAAAGAGTCACATAATCATGTTATATATATCTCTAGCAACAATGAAATAACACTATAACAGAGAGAGGGGTGCAATTTTAACCTTGAAAACTGAACCAAAGCCACCTTGCCCAAGTTTATTCTCTTCAGAGAAGTTTGCTGTTGCCGATCTAAGAGTTGATAGATCAAATAGTATGGACTCAACATCCATGATCTCCCCTGCGTTGCTAACATCTACAAAGATAACAAGCAAATTAAAAGAAAATAAATATAGATAAGCAGAGCTAGTCCTTGTTTTATTGGTCCTATAAGAGTTACACTGAAAAGAAAAGCATTTGCTTCATGAACAACTCCTCACCAGGAATTTTTTTCCCCAAACTCCTCCTCCTCCTCCAGAAGCATACGCAAATAGTGCAGAATAGCAGGAAAGCAACCACCAGAGGAATGACAATTGCTAGAACCTTACCAACATCATTCTTATTTCCTGAATTAATCAAAGAATTGTTAATTACTTTAATCTTTTGGAACTACTGCCGCGGAATTCTATAATCAACCAAGTCTATAATAAATTGTTTAACGGCAATGCCGCACTAATAAAATGCCGCACTAATAAAGGAAATGGTTAAAAGGTTATCTTTTGTTTACACACTTTTCAAGCAGGTGGAGACTGGTATATCATAACAAAAAGGGTAAAATACCTGATGGTACCTAACTATTCAAGTGTTCCTATTTTAGTCACCAAACTATAAAAGTTTTCAATTTGGTTATCCAACTTCGAAATTATGTTCAATTAGGTCACTCAAGCTCACACCGTTAATGGTGTGCTGACGTGGCGATACATGCCACCCATTTTTCGCCACATCAGCACAACCACATGGCATAAAATAGGGTAAAATACCTAAATTGTCACCCAACTATTCGAGTGTTCCTATTTTAGTCACCCAACTATAAAAATTTTTTAATTTGGGTATCCAACTTTGAAATTATGTTCAATTAAGTCACCTAAACTCACGCTGTTAACGATGTGCTGATGTTGGGATACATGTCACCCATTTTTCGCCATGTTAGCACAACCACATGGTATAAAATATTATTTTTTTCAAGTTACCATGTGGCTTAAGTTACCACGTTAACATTCATGTGCCATGGTGAGCCTCATATATAAACTGTAATATATTATATTTGAGAGAATTAAATGTACTTCTTAACCATGCGGTTTTAGGATTCCGAATGGAAAAATGAAAAAGAGAAATAAAGAAGAAAGATGAACATCGGAAAAATAAATAAATAAATAAGGAAAAGCTCTTCATGCCACGTGAATGTCCACGTAGGTGTCCACATGGCAACTTAAGCCACATGGTAAATTGAATAGAAAAAAAATAATATTTTATGCCATGTGGTTGTGTTAACATGGCAAAAAAATAGGTGACATGTATCGCCACATTAGCACATCGTTAACGACATGAGCTTGAATTACCAAATTGAACGTAATTTCAAAGTTAGATGACCAAATTGAAATTTTTTTATAGTTGGGTGACTAAAATAGGAACATTTGAATATTTGGGTGACTATCTATGTATTTTTACTATTTTTATGCCACATGGCTGTGTTGACGTGGCAAAAAATGGATGACATGTATCGCTACGTCAGCACACCGTTAATGGTGTGAGCGTGGGTGATCTAATTGAATTCTGGAGTTAAAAAAGGAAAAATAAAAATAAACATAAAAATAACAAAAAAAAAAAAGCCATAGTTGTAAAGCTTACCTCCTGCTCCCACTCTTGGAGCTGATGGTGGAGGAGAAGTAGGAGAAGGAGAAGGAGGAGAAGAAGTAGAAGGAAGTTGCAGCGAAGACCTGCCTTGATAGAATGAATACATCTCATACCTAAAATTACATCTATCTCCAAGAACTCTTCCTCCTCTCTTCCCTGCAAAATTTGACATCACACTGAACATACCTTTCAAGCATTGATAGCACTGGTTGCCAGATAAATCTCTGGTGCACTGCGCCAACCCATAAATCTTAGGGTCAGCAGCAGTGAAATTAGCCTCTCCAGTGCCAAATCTTCGGGTTGAGTTAAACGCTGCATACTGAGATGTCATGTTTATCAGCTCACCGATAAGCTTGTTAAACTTATCAGGCTCGGTCACGTTATTAACGTTCAACATGTAGAACACATTGGAGTTGTCTGTTGTGACAAGGAAGTTCTGGTTGGAGTAACGGAGGAGGCAGTTGTCATACCAAATGGTGGCCTCCTTGGAATAGGGGCAGAGCTGGACGATGTCTTGCCCGGCGAGGTCAAGGCAGCTGCGGCAGGTGCTGGTGTTGGTGTCACCACGGCAGAGTATGAAGGCATAGATCTTGTTGGGGATGCTGCCCACTGTTTGGGTGTAGAAGCCTTGACCGGAGCCATTGGAGGCAAGGGAGGGGAGCAGTGCCAACAGGTTGGATTCATAGGTGTCCTTGGCCGTGTAGTTGCCGGTTTTCCCGCATATTTGGTATAGAGGGTCTGATAGAGTGGGAGAAACCAGGAATAGTACTGATAAGATAAACAAGGAGAGGAGTTTGAGAAGGAAGAGAGCCATGGTACTATGGCAAGGGTGAGAGGTTGGCTGCACATCCTGGGCAGCTACATTACATTCTGTAGTTTTAGCATACCACGAGTCAAGAGTCAAACCAACGAGGCTGTGGACACGAGATGACGAGAAGACAAGTCTTCCCGGCTGTCTCAAAATAAGTCATGGATCATAAATATTTGTTTAGAACTTTTTTTTTTTTTTTTTTTTTCTGTTAGTGGTGTGCTCCTGGAGCATTGTAACAATACTGTGACCATGGACAATGCTTCATTGACTGACTACTTCCATCGAAGCACACAGGTTTGGAGTTTTATTACATTGTTCCGCGATTCATCTGCCACAACACAGGCAGATGTTATTATCTTATTTCCCGGATGGACCGGCACCAAAAGTTTCTCACACGGGGCCCTTCGATTGGAAACAAGATGCTCTTGACACTTGAGCGACTCCCAATCCCATTGGATAGACTAGTAGACCCTTCATTATCAATGTCACATAAACTTTTTCTGCAAAGAAAAATATGTGATTTTTTTTTTAAAAAAAAATGACAATCATTGTATACATAAGGAGCATGTTTGCCAACCAAGAATTTATCATTCAGCTCATCCTGTAAGACTTGAATTTGAGACATTTAAAATGTCTCACATTCACTTTTTATAATAGGGCCAATTCCATTGAGCTAAAAACTCTTTAGTTAACTTTTTTTTTTTTTTAATACTAAAACTTTAGCCCTCATGCATAGAAATACATGTGACTTAATTTTTGTATCAGTTGCATTAAGGCCAGGGGTGAGAAATGCCAAGTTGATGTGGGTACATGGTGGCTCACATAATTGGTTGAAAAATTCTCTTATTTTAAGAAATACATAAGATAAGACGAGACGTGTTTATGCGGCATGTAAAGGCTTTTTTAAATAAATAAATAAATCATATTTTATTGATGAGAAAATATAGCTATAACAAATAAAGACAACTATAAAAGCGGTCCATTAGGAGTGAAGATTGAAACACAACTACAAATACTAACAAACTAGAATAGAAACAACAAACATGAACATATAATGAACAACTCAAATAATAATAATAACAATAATATTAATATATAGAATAGGCCTTGGGATGCTCGAGCGAGAAACTAGGAGTAGTCCCACTAAGGTAGCTTCCTATTAATCTGTCCTTTCTTCTCGATTACTTGTTCTATATGTTGCCCAAAGAACTCCAAATCGTACTTTGCTAGCACAGTTGAGTTTTTCACCTTGGTCTTCTTTGCATATGATGTAGTTGTAATCCATCATAGAAACATGTAAATTATTTTGACAATAATGAAAGAGGATGGGGACCAATTATCATGGAAAATATAAACATTTCTCGCTAGCCATGTGAGCCCCACCTTTGTTTAATCGTAGCCGTCGATGTCATATTTAATCCTAGCCATTGATTTTAAATTTATATAACTGCTTTAGCGGTCATGGTGTTGTTTAAAAAAAAAAAACTTAGGGCCAAACCTGACTTCTTTTGCTTTATTCATGGTGGTGCCGACGGTGAGGACAAGAAGATCTTCTCATCACTAGTTATTCAGGTAGGTTGTTGCACTCTTTGTTGTTGTTTTTAGGCATTGATGTGATACTAGTAGGGTTAGGGTTTAGTGAGAATCTTGGTTTAACTCTCTTGCTCTCATAGTTTAGGTTAATCTTATAGAAATTCTTTGATCTCTGATTCTATTATGATCTTTTTAAAATTGAGATCAACCTAGATTAGAGGGAAATGCTTGAACCATCCATGCTTCTTATGTGAAGGATTGTATTTATTTGAGGATAGGATTCAGAAATTATTGTTAACAAGCAGCGATCCCTATTTAATTTGGAAGACCAAGAGACCGAATTTGGAGGAGATCAAAATACGAAATTTGTAGATCTTAATCTTAACTAGTTCACTACAAAATTTCAGATTTTCTACATGTGCATGCTGTGAGTTATAGCCTTTAAATTTAAGGCCCTCGGATAAGACTTCTATGCAGACCTTGAAGAGTTATTGATTTGTTTTATGACTTTAGAATTTGAATTAGATATTGAGTTATATAGAAAAGTTGTAGAAATCGACATTAGACATGAATCTGCAAATTTCAAAATTTATACCTTTGTAATAGTTGAGCTATTTTGTGAGTTATATTTTGATAATTTGTATATCTGATATGATTTACTTCTATTTTTGAATTCTTGAAATTTCACATGATCCTAATATTTAGTGGGTTGCTTACTGGGCTGTCAAGCTCATAATCTGGTTGTTAAAATTTTGTTAGATCAGGGGTTAATAACTTACTGGGAGTGAACAAGTAGCAAACCTGCCCCTGGTCTAGTTGAGATTAAATCTTTATCTGTTTTGTAAACTCTAAGAACTTGACTTTTGAAATTTATAGTATTGTTAAAATTGTATGTTCTATTTTGTAATAGGTTCTGAAGCCTTGCATGCCTATTATGCTATGCACTATGGATGTGTGGCAGTTTATCAGGGCACCGGGTTTGGCGAGCCGAGTTCAAGGCGTGACAAGCCAAATGTTTAAAGTTATAGCCATAATTAGGAGATCCTTAGTTTTTATAGCTGGGTGGGAAAGCTAGGCTCTCCCGCTTCCCCCACAATTTGTGCATGGATCTGGGTGGGGCAGCAAGGCTAAACAACTAGGTAAAAAAATACCAGATAGCTCAGCTATGTTGCAAAGAACAAGCAAGTGGTCTATTGATTCAATCACTGCATGATAAATAGCACAAGTGAGAGTCGGAAACATTTATATTTTCTAACACTTAAATTTTCTAAAGTGAGAATGATGTTGTTCCATGTCAACCAATTAAAATATTTATTTTTCTCGGACAAATTCCTCTTCAAATTATCTGAATCATTGGGCAGGGTGTTCTACCGTGGTTGAGCAATCCAAAGAAGTATTTAACTATGAAACGCTCGCTAGATGTTAGGCACCATAGCTTGGAGTCCTTGTGTCCGGTGCTGAGAACTGCCTGTTAATTCTATCCACGATCAACTTTTGCCGGTGGTCAGTGCAATAAATACACTCTAGGTCTTGTATGTTTCCATAAAGCTGGTGGACGTCTTGAATTGCTGATCAGGCCAGAAATACATGGGCCCACAATTATTGTCCCCTTTGCCAAATAAAAAAAAATACGTATAATAGTATAATAGTATAATAATTAATATAATAACCTCCGCCAGACCGGGCCAGCATGTGCAGTAATTAGGTGTATATTTAATAATTAATATAATAATATTAATGTTAATAAAGTATATATCATTAAGAGAAAAATATTATTTTTAAATTAAAAATATAATAGTTAAATAAAAAATTTAGTCAACAATAAATAGGAAATTTCTTTCCTTGTCCTCACCCCTAGTGAGATTTTCAGTTTATTTGTCTTCTATATTTATATTTTTTATTGAGCCAGTCATGTTTTCTAAATATTTTTTTCAATAAATTAGTGATTTATCTGCTTTATTCAAAAAAAAAAAAAATCTTTCAATCTTAACTCTCATTTGTTGCACCACCAACTATATATCATTAGTTTCTAAAACAAAGACACCACCAACTATATATCATAATTATCATTAGTTTCTAAAACAAAGACAGACCATCACTAGACATGTCCATGGGCCGGGCCGGGTTCGGACCGGGTTTTATCTATAATTATTAAAATTCAACCTTGTCCAAGCCCGGCCTGGCCCGAAAATTCGGGTCTTAACTCTTGCCCAAGCCCGCCCAAATTTAATAACCTCTACCCAAGGCCCGCCCAAATACATTTTTCAGCAAATAATATATAAGTTATAAAAAATTAACAATAATATTAATATGTGAATATGACCAAATATTATTCTACAGAACACTTAAAAATTAAAATACCAAATGCAAATATTTATACAATTACAACAACTAAAATTCAAACCATTATAATCAATGACAATCAACAATAAATATATATTATATAAGCATATACAAAACTAATTAATAAATAATCAATGGAAATTTACCATTATATATATATATATATATATATATATATATATATATATATATATATATATATATATAAACAAAACTAATTAATAAATATATTTTATAATTCGGGCCGGGCCGGGCCGGGTAGGGCTTGTAACAATAAAACCAAACCCGACCCATTTTTAAAATGGGCTTCTTTTTTTGTCCAAGGCTCGGACATCGGGCCTTATATACTTGTCCAAGCCCTCCCATTTTTTAGGCGGGCCTTCAGGTTTGGGCGGGTAACCCTGCCCTTGGACAGGTCTAACCATCACCTTATGATTTATGTTTATTTTTTACTGCATTTGACCAGGAATGGTGCAGTTGTATAGAAACTGATAGCATCATCCACCTTAATTAATACCTTTTAGCTCTTATTTCCATAATAGCACCTATTATTATCTTCTTCTGAACAGCCTGTTATGAATTCCGCGAGCAACTATCATATTTTCTAGCTTTTCAAAGTGTTACCATCAAAATAGCATCTCACTGTGTGTATATATATATATGGCTGGAGTTAAATGCAATAGAAAGAATATATGAGCTTTTCACTAATATTGGTATAACCCAACAATAAGGTACAAAAGTTGAATCTCACCTTATGCTCAGTGAATAATATGAATAGCGGCTTGTCCATTCATTGAGTAGCACTTAAAGCCTGGCAACATAACCCATTTCACCCATTGGTTATATATCATCCACTACGATGATCCCCATTACATTGCTCTCTGATTTACCACCCCACTCATGCACTAATCACAGATCTTAAATTTGGTGACATCTATCAACCGCCTATTTGTGCGATTGGATCTCTTTGGATGATACTCTGCACTTTTCTCGATTTGGACTTCTTCTTCTCGGGTCCGTTTGTCATGCCTTGGCACGACAGGAGCCTGTACGGTGCGCCAAGGAGCGTGACAGTCCATCATGATTGAAAGAAAGGAAGGTTTCCTTCCTTTCTGTTAGGTATGGCTCATATACTATATAAGGGACAGATGCTGGAGCGGAACAACAACATCTGTTCAATTGGGGAGTTTCGCAGTAAGTGGGTTGGGGGTGCGGGGGCAACGTCCCGCGTCACAGTACAGGGTAAATTTGTAAATTGTACCCAAGTTCTATATATATGCATTGTATTTGTAACCCTAATTAATTTTCTTTCCTCTAGATTAATAAAAAAGGCCGCTGCTTATCGCTCCTGAGGACGTAGGCACATTGCCAAACCTCATTAAATCTTTGTCTCCTTTTATTCTTGTGATTATTACCGTTGCTTTCTCAACACTTAGAAAATTTCTAATTGTTGTAATATAATCTATCATGTAAACTTGATAGTGTATAGAAAAATCTAAAAGAATGCGGGTCATTCTAGGTTCCTCCACACAAGTCTAGAGAATGAGAGAAAACTCTAGAATTTGGTGGAAGACTTAGAGATTTTGAAAGATTTGTATAGAGTAATATAGAATACTCTAGTGGATTTATGTGGACCGTCGGATCAAACTAATCCCGACCGTCCAATAAGCTAGCCTTGGCCTATAAATACCCAAGGGTTCTTCACTTGTAAACACATGAGCAAGAGTTTGACAATAAGAGTTCCAAGTTCCCAAGTAAATTCTCTTCTTCCAACTTTTGTATTTCGTATTCTAGGGTCATCTAGGCACTTAGCTAAGGCAGGAGGCCAAAGCAAGTGTCGGAAGGCTGATTTGATCAAGCAAGAGTGATCAAGTTCCGCACGAGACGTGGTTGAAAGTCCAAGTCCTTGACACGTTTGACTTGGTCAAACTGATCAACCATGACAGTGTTCAACCTCAATGGGCAAGACATGATCCTTCTAAAGGCTCAGCCTTGACCCTAGCAATTAACACATTTAGGACCTTCTCATTTAGCTTATGTTTGAGAACATTTAGCTAGAAAAGGAGTAATACTACACATTCACTCAAAGTCTCCTTTCACCCATTTCAGTTCTTATCATAATTTATCATTTAGGGCCAGTTTGGATTGCAAAATAGGAATTGGAAAAGGAGAAATGAAAAGAAGGGAGGAGTGTGAATGAGAATAGAGAAAAATGGGAGGATAATGATGAAGGTGTTTGATTGGAGGGAGTTAGAGTTAGGAATAGAAAAATGTAAAAGAGAGAAATATAGTATAATTACACTTATGCCCTTTTATATAAATAAGATGACATTTTACAAAACAATAGTTTATATTTAATAGTAAATAATTAACATGATTATCATTAAATATTTCTAATATATTTAACTATTTTAATTAATTTTTATTAAATATTCCATCTAATTAATATAATTTAAAATCAATTTGTTAATTTAAATTATAAATAATTAGCATGATTTATTATTATTAAGTAATTACAATATATTTACTTATTTATTTTAATTAATTAAAATGAAATATTACAACTAATTAATATAACTTCACACATGTTTGATAAATAAATAACGTGTTTTATTGTTATTTAATATTTTTAATAGGTTATTTATTTCTTCTAATTGTAATTAACTATTTCAACCAATTAATATAATTTAAAAATTATTTAATTATTAAATAAATAAATAACTAACATGATTTATTATTATAAAAGAAAGGTATAATAGTCATTTTATTACTAAGGAGTCCAAATCCTCCCATTTTTTGGAGGATTGGAAATGCCCCACATGCATGCACGCCATTCCCATGTCAACCCACTATTCACTCTTTTTCTAATTACCAAATATGGGTTTAAGCATCATGGGTGTAAGCCACTCCCAAGGCATGAATCTATATGCCAAACACTCCCTTATTATTTTTAGTCAACTGTAGTCCAAAACTCATAGCAGCTGAGTTTGGAGGATTCTATGGTGATAATCACATAAAGCTTTAATTTTTTTTTTGTAAATTTTTTGTTTGGGTACCAAACTATGATCTTTTTTTATTTTGGGATCCAAACTTTAACTTGAATCAAAATGACTATCCAATTTTAATTTTATTTCACTATATGGTCACCCGAGGATATTTGATCTATTTTTGATGATCTGATGTTAAAAATTTTCTATTAGCAAATGAAATGGAATTATCAGCTGGGAGGATAGTGTGTTGTGTATATTCTGACAGAGAATTTCTAGCATCTACATCATAAAAAAAAAAAAAAAAGGCCATAATCTCTCTAATAACCATTGGGTCCCAAAATGAAAAAAAAAACTATAGTTTGGTGCCTTGCCAACAAATTTACCCCACATCTCTTATGAATGGGGAGTTCCCCTAGACAGAGGATATGACCAATAACCTTTGACATCCCATGGGTGGATGATTATTTTTTGAGCAATTATTTCTTGGAAGCTTTTTAGTTTTTTTCACATCTTCTGTTCTATCTTTATTGAGCCACTTAACCATCTCAGGTGGTTTGGTGTTTCGGTATGACTTATGTACTTTTATAGTCTTGATTTATCTCATGTACCCCTCAACCTCTTCCTTTTGTGTTGCATTTTGTTAGATTTGTATTGTAATAACTTTATTTTTAATATATTTTAAGCATTTTATCAATTTTTATATTAAAAAAAAAACATAAGCCTATATATATATATATATATATATAGGAAAAACATCATCTAAGTAAGTCCATAGATTTGAAATCTATGGATGTTTAAATCTAAGCCATTGGATGATCATCCAATGGTTGTTTGTTTATATAAACACTGTATGCTTTTTACTGTTCATGATTACTGTACAACACTGTAGAACGCGGTTTTCTACTGTTCATAATGATAATAGCCGTTAGATTATCATCCGATGGTTACTATGGACATCCCTAGATTTCAAATCTAGGGACGTCCCTAGATGATGGGTCCTCATATATATATATATATTATAAAGTAAACAAGTCCGAACTCCTGAGCTCCCCGTATCATACTGTGTGGGGATTTTTAAAATGAAGAGGTGTATCTATTAATTATTTCATTATATGAAAAATCATATTGGAACTTATCTATACCTACTCATCAAGACACAATACTACATAAAACTCCAAAAGACACTAATCTAATAAGCACCACTTGTAATACAACTAATGAAATATTGTCATTTGTAATTTCATTAATTAATGAATGGTTGTTTTATTTGAAAAAATGTCTCATTAGTGAAGTGTGCCTTATTAATGATATAGTGTGTCTTTTTAATAAAGTGGTGTATCTTTTTAAATGACACTCATTATTGAAGTGGTGTGTCTCTTTTTTAAACACCACTTCATTCCTATAAAATAATCTCATACCATCATTTAAGCTAATTGAATGACAAACAAACACTTCACAAGTTTATTTGCTTTGTTTTTTGAGTGCACAGAAGATAGAACCAAACTTTCACTTTGTAAAAACCATTGTTGTCTTTGCTTGAGTTTGGGAGTGCAAACCATACTCTCATTGTATCCTAAAGGAAATTCGTCATTCAATCCATTAAGCCTAAAAGAAAGTGTTGCCCACGCCTTGAAGACTTGTGCACTATTTTCTTTCTTATCTCTTCTTTTCTATACCTCAAAGAACCATCTCCACCAACAATACTTGTGCACTATTTTCTTTCTTATCTCTTCTTCTCTATACCTCAAAGAACCATCTCCACCAAATCATACTGTCTTACAAAAAAAAATGTGTATATTAGCAATGAGGGTACGCATAAGTCAAGAATTTCATCATCTAACCTTTATGTCCTCACCTAGTGGCACAGGATATATATGGGCTATAAACCCACACTTATAATTAGAGATTCATTACTACCGGTGCATCCAAACAAGATTTGAACCGAGGACTTTTAAATCCCCGCACTAATAGCTTATACAGTGGGGAAAATGGCGCTAGTTTATGAACTCTTTCACAAGTGTAAGGATTTCAGATGGAACTATAAGAATTATAATAATCCACAACAAATATAAACACCGAGAAACAACATACATAGAACACATGAATTTATGAGATCCAATAACAAGGCTTAATGTCAATCATTCCGGTTCATATAGAAAACTCTTCTGGCAAGCTCTAAATTTTTTATAAATAGTCTGTAAAATAAACTTCGTCCTTATCTATCTGGGTTCTATTTCTGATAAGGAAACTTCATTTGAAGTCATTGGGATAAAGCTGTCTGATGATCGACTGAATTCACCAGCAGAAAAACAATTATCTTTCAGGAATGCATCTGAATTCATGCCACAATTTGGTGCTACAAAAAATGCAGGCTTGGAAGGAGCTTGCAAGGACACTGAGTAGCTATTGAGCATGAGAACCACCATTGACATGCTCGGTCTGCTGGCCGGAACTTCTTGAACACATAATAAACCGATATGAATACATCTCAATACCTCACTTCTCGGCCAGTGATCACCGAGTGATGGATCTATTATCTCTGAGATTGTTCTTTTCCTCCAATGCTGCCATGTCTGTTGGAAAACAGTCAATCAATTGGTAACCAGACAATATGATGATTCAATCAAGTTAATTTGGCACTCATACTTACATAGCTTAGCAGGTCTTTCGCTAGTCCAGTTTCAAGAAAATTACTGTTCTTTTGCCCAGTCAATATTTCCAGAACTAAAACACCGAAACTGAATATATCTGACTTAGCTGAATACTGCCCACGCAGCACATACTCTGGAGCCATATAGCCACTGGGAACAATTGAAATTAAATAATTGTTTAGAATGCGTTTCTAGTTTGATGTTTAGAGCTTTAAGTTACTACTTACAATGTTCCAACAACTCGTCTTGTGGTTCCCCCAAGTTGATCACCAACAAAGAGTCTAGCCAAACCGAAGTCTGAAATCTTTGGATTCGTATCCTCATCTAATAATACATTGCTCGATTTTAGATCTCGATGTATAATCTTTGGCTGAGAATCTTCATGAAGGTATAATAGGCCTCGAGCGATTCCACTTATGATCTTGTACCGTCTTTGCCAGTCTAGTTGCTCGCGTTTGATCGAATCTGTTCCATAAACTCAACGCTTAAAGAATTACAAAACTATGAAATGCCTAATAAGGAGTTGAACATATATATACAAGACGCAGATGAAAGATTTAATCAGTGTGTGAGTATGTTTATAGTTTGTTATAAGAAAACAGAACAAGAACAAAGACTCATACCAAACAGAATGGTGTCAAGGCTTCTATTAGGAACATACTCATAGACAAGCATCTTCTCTTGTTCTTCCAGGCAAACACCGAAGATCCTCACAAGGTTTTTGTGTTGAAGTTTTGCAACCAAAACTAATTCGTTTCTCAGCTCTCCTATTCCTTGCCCTGAACTACTTGAAAGTCTTTTAACTGCTATTTCTCTTCCGTCAGGCAATATGCCCTGTGGATTAAGTGGATCACCATATTAAGAAAATGCTATTGATGGTCAGAATCCAATTTTCACACAATTTAATGGCAAGCATTCAATTAATTGTAACTTTTCAAAATCAAAAGAAACAAAGAGGAGATGCTTTGCCTTGTAAACTGCACCAAAGCCACCTTCTCCAAGTTTATTCTCAGTAGAGAAGTTTGCTGTTGCATCTCTAAGAGTTGATAGATCAAATAGAATTGACTCTACGCTTGTGATCTGCTCTGGGTCTGTCAAATCTACAAGTAAAGAGAGAAAATATTATGCATGAATGATAAAATTTTTTTTAAAAATTTTTTAATAGACTAACAGAGCTCTTATCATTATCCATTACAAATAAACTGGGTGTATAGAGTTCAATTCATGCTTATACTCACAAGGAATTTCTTTTGCCAACTTCCTCCTCCTCTTCCAGAAGCAAATGCAAATAGTGCTAATTATCAGGAAAGCAATGACCAGAGGGATGGCAACCGCGAGAGCAATGCCCATATTGTTTTTGTTTCCTGCATCAAGAGATCTCCAATTTATCAGCAGTTCCACTAACGCATCAATGGGAAAGTTTAGTTTCTGGGTTGTTTGCGGGGACAAGTAGTGCAGTTTCTCACCTTCTCCTTCCTCGGTGTCCACGGGCGTAGGCATGGTACCATTTGACTGAGGAGGGGAAGAAGAAGAAGGGAGTAGCACCATGGACCTACCACTGTAGAATGAATTAACATCATACCTGAAATTGCACCTAACTCCAAGAACTCTCACTCCTTCCTTATCTTGATTACCAGCAATCAAATGGAAAGAATCACGCAAGCATCCATAGCACTGGTCTCCTGACAAATCCAGTGTGCACTGCGCCTGGCCATATATTTTGGGGTTAGACACAGTGAAGTTGGCCTCCCCTGTTGCATATTTCCTGGACGAGTTATAGGACGCATACTTGGCTACCATATCCATCAACTCACTCACAAGCTCGCTAAACTTATCAGGCTCACTAACGCTCTGTTCGTCCGTCAGGACTGGTGGATTAGAGTTTAGATTGGAAGAGAGGAAGTTCTGGTTGGAATAACGGAGGAAACAGGGGTCGTACCATACGACAGCTCCCTTCCTGTTGGGGCATAACCGTAGGACGTCTTGTTTTGCAACGTTGAGGCAGTTCCGGCAAGTGGTGGTGTTGGTGTTGCCGCTGCACAGGACCAGACCGTACACCTGGTCGGGTAGGCTGCCCACTGTGTTGGCGTAGGAGCCTGAAACAGAGCCATTGGAGAAGAGGGATGGGAGGAGAGTTAAGAGGTTGGATTGATAGGTGCTGTTTGTGGTATAGTTGCCGGTGTCCTCACATGACTGATATATGAGGTCTGACAGCACTGGAGAGGTCAGTAATACTAATAATAACAATAACAAGGTCTGCATGAGGTGCACCATCACCATGGATGGGCGAAGTGGGAGGGCCTGGTAACTCAAGCCAGCCTATGTTGCTGGGATGATGATCTTAGTTTGTACGGATAGAGGAAAGAGATAGGTGAGGAGTCAAGAATCGAAGTGTCAAACTTGTGGACACAAACTCGGGAAAAGACCAGTCTAATCTGGCGGCCTCTACATCATGAATGTTGTTGTGGTGACCTCACCAACGGGCTCTGTGACGTGCTACATGTTCACTCACAGTTTGGGGTAAATTTCTCTAGTAATTATTATAAGCAATACATACGGTAGGATAACAAATGTATTTACGTATATACTACAATCTGGTTGGCACGGCCTTTGACCAAACTGCTTCATTCAGAAGCCAATGTGTAAGTAACATCATGCAACTTATTAATTAATTACTTTTGGCTAGTCTTGTGAGAGAAGGAGAAGCTTCATCATATAATAAAGATGTAGCAGCGGTGGAACCATTGACAAAGAGAGAAGTTAGGATGGGAAGAAGCCATGATAAGATCAGTAACACGCCAGATCCAATACTTCAAACCATCATCTCTCTGATGCCTCTAAAATCAGCAATCAGGACTAGTGTCCTCTCGAGAAGATGGAGATCCCTCTGGGAGTACAACCTTCTCTCTGCCACCACTCTAGACTTTGCAGAGGACTTCTCCACAAACCAATCACCCAAAGAATTTGTCCTCTGTCTCAACCGTTACCTGCTCCAACTGCAACACACCAAGAACCTTGAAAAGTTCAGCGTGTACTTCTCCCCCTTTGATATCTTCTTTCCTGACATCCAGAGATGGATCTCCTTTGCTACAAGTAAAGGTGTCAAAGAACTCAATCTGGATCTCTCCCAAGGTTTCACTGACCCTCGTGATGGTCGTTTCCATGATGAACGTCCATTCTTTACATTGTCTGATTGTTTGTTGGATTGCAAGTCCTTGACACACTTGAGTTTGAGTCGCTGTGATTTGTGCTCATCTCGTTTCAGTTTCACAGATTGGTGTCAACTCCAGTCCTTGTCTCTCAAGCATGTCAGCATCTCAAAAGACAACCTTGAAATCTTGCTGAATAACTGCAAGTTGCTTGAGAGCTTGAGCCTTTTTAACACTGTAGATGGTCTAGGTTTTAGTTTCATACTTGCTCCAGAACAGAGACTCAGTAAGCTAACTCTGGTTGATAGTTGGGGCACGTTTGACCTGGAGATTTTTGCACCAAATTTGCAATCATTTCACTATTATGGGCAATACTACCTTGGAAGACACACCATCAACGTTTCATCACTTTCGGATGCATTTATCTGCCCGTTGTGGTGCAGCCAGGATGGTGATCTAGATTATGCCAACTTAATCCCTGATCTTTCTCATGTGAAGGTTCTTACTGTCAACACTGTGATTCTCAAGGTATGCTCTGTTTGTTAGCTTTTGTAAGTACTTTTTTGTTTTGTGCTTAGATGTTATTAATTAATTGGCTGGTTCTTGTTTTCTTGTTTTCAGGATTTAATGTTAGCTGAAGAAATCAGAGAACAAGTTTTCCCCATTGAATTTCATAATCTGCAAGAACTACAGCTTCTTGTAGATTCAATGACGGATAAGAACCTGGATGCTGTATATGGTTTCTTTCGCCTTTGCCCATGTCCTTCCATTGAGAGGCTTTTTATTCAAGTATGTATTTGTCTGTGTATCATCTTTGACCATTATTCATCTCTGTTTTCAAGGATCAACTACTAATCAAGTGATGCATTTCTACTTGGATTTACAGATGAGAGGAAAGAAAGAAGAAGATCCTGTTCATGCAAACCATGCTATAAAGGCAATGCAAACGCCACAAGATATTGATTTCAGCCACCTGAGGGTGATCAAGATGACCAACTTCAAAGGATGGAGAAATGAGATCAGGTTACTGAAGTTTCTTTTGGAAAAAGCTCTTTGTTTGGAGAGCTTGATTATAGTGGTTGCTCCATTGGTGGAAAATGTCATGGATTTAGTATCACAAAATAAGCAGCTTTCTGAAAGCAGAAGATTAGCAATTCTTAGCGGACAAATATCTATGCTACCAAAGGCATCTTCCCAAGCTCAGATAATATTATGTGATTCCTCTCAGGATGATAAGAGAATTCAACCGGTGCATCAAGGTGTTAACCATGAGTATAACCATTCAGAGGAACACTTTGACTTAATCTCGAGTATTAGATCAGGAGTGGATATACAAGTGCCTATTTAGTGTAACAAAATTTCATATGATTGTCATATAATTCACACGAAATAGTCCATATTGTAACATCAACATTTCTGCAGATTGTAATGTAATTATTTTACAACAATGCAATAAGGAAAGGTTCATTAAAAACCATGATATTGATCTGGTGACCAAATATGGAGAAAGAGAACCCTGGAACATGAGGTTAAATAACAATGGCAGGAACCAATGTGCTGTAAAAAAAATAAAAAAATCTGAAATGGGTTCAGTGTCGGCAAAACAGAAATGATAGTGAAAATTAAAGCAAATTACCACCTTTCACAATAGAAGGATGGTAACTCTCTCTTTCCAAGTGAGAGATTGAGGGATCTAAGTATATATAATAAATAAAAGAGTTCGTTTGATTTAAGGAATGGTGAAGACATGTTGCAATGGTTGACAGGAGCTTCTTCAATGAGGTGGCCAAGGTTTGACGGCATAATCCACAAACTACAAGATCAGCACCTTTCCCTTATGCAGCACCAGTCTTCAATCCTTCTCAACGTGGCCATTGGCCCATTTGACCCTTGGCTCATCATCATCTTCATATCCCTCTTACCATTCCCATGCAACAGGCTTGTTGCAGGTGGTTCCACCTCCAAGATGGTGTGCCTCATTCAAACCCTGTTATCATTATCATTCCTGACCTTTCCGGTGTTGTCAGAGCCCGTATATCAGTCATGCGAGGACACCGGCAACTATTCCACTAATAAACAATTGAAATTGAAATTGAAATTAAGATATATATATATATATATATATATATATATATATATATATATATATATATATATATATAATAATAATAATAATAATAATAATAATTGCTTTTTGAATCCACAAGAAGCTGTTATTATTGCAGCTTATAAAACCCAACTGGGAACAGCCGTTGACGGGGTAGTTTCATTGGTGGCCACAAATGTTTCATCATTATAACACTGTGGTCATAAATGTTTTTTTTTTTTTTGTAACGTTGTGACTACAAAACAATGGCTACAAATGTTTTTTTTTTAACGTTATGACCACAAATGTTTCATTATTATAATGTTGTGACCACAAATGTTTTATCATTATAACGCTGTGGGCACAAAGATTTTTCCATGTGGATCATGGTTTTGTGGCCACATCATCAATTTTACTGGAAATAGCCCCAAATATGTCATTGTGACCATCAGTGCAACCGGAGAATAATTTTGTGACCACAACGTTACAAAAAAAAACATTTATGGCCATAGCGTTATAATGATGAACATTTGTGGCCACCAGTGAAATGAACCCGCCGTTGACTGATTTCTTTAGCTAACATTATATTATGAAAGAAGAAAACAATAATGAGCTTAATTAATAATAGCCACTAAGAACAGCCAAATGAAGCTGCCATTCATCTTTATAATGTAAACTTTCTCCCAGGCAGAGATTAATTAAGAGAAATGAAGCTTCTTTGAAAAACGGTTGTGCCAACCAACTGCTCTATAATTTTTAAGGAATTAATAGGACGGTGGATCTAGTTGGCTGACACAATAACTGCACATGTGATTATTATACAAATAATATTACCATGGATATACATGAAGAAATCTAGTACCAAAATGTACGTCAATATTCACTCCGCAAGCACTTAAGCAGCATTACCCTTTCCTATGTTTTGAAGGATCTTGGCATTTATAAAGCATAGAACGCCTCATTAAATAGTCAATATAATATATTCATGTCCTAAATAGCAACCGTTAAGATCTCCACCTGCAATGTGTACTTCTTCCCCTTTAGGGGGCGTTTGGTTCGCGGTAATGTGAAAACATTACCGGAAATCTGGTGGTAATGTGTTCAGATTACCATGTTTGGTTACTGTATCAGTGGTAATGTTGATAGTAATGTGAGATTACCAATAGTGAAATATTACCAAATAAGGTGGTAATCACATTACCACCAAAATAGGTGTCCATCCAGATTACCAGGTTGGTGGTAATGTGTAATATTTATTTTTTCCAATTATGCCCCCACTCATTTAATCTAATTTCATATTACACTCATTATCAAAACCCTAGTTTTTATTTTCCCTTATTATTTTTTATATTATAATTTAATTATTTATTTATCTAAATACTTTAAATTAAGTTTTTCAAATTTTTATACGTAGGGGTATTTTACTAAATACAAAGGTATTTTAAAAATTATGAAAAAAAATAATTTTTGATATTATAATTTAATTATTTATTTATCTATATACTTTAAATTAAGTTTTTCAAATTTTTATACGTAGGAGTATTTTACTAAATACAAAGGTATTTTAAAAATTATGAAAAAAAATAATTTTGATATTATAATTTAATTATTTATTTATCTATATACTTTAAATTAAAATTTCAAAAATTTATATATAGGGGTATTTTGGTAAATATAAAGGTATTTTAAAAAATTATGAAAAAAATAATTTTTTATATTATAATTTAATTATTTATTTATCTAAATACTTTAAATTATATTTTTCAAAACTTTATACATAGGGGTACTTTGGTAAATACAAAGGTATTTTAAACATTTGTGCAAAAAAATAATTTTTGATATTATAATTTAATTATTTATTTATTTAAATAATTTAAATTATATTTTTCAAAATTTTATATGTAGGGGTACTTTGGTAAATTTGACATATTACTGGGGTGATTAACATGACTAACCAAACATGGTAATGAAAGATTACCAGTAATGTAAATTCTCAACCAAACATGGTAATCTCACATTACCACAACATTCCTGGGCATACAACATTCCCGATCTCATTACCACGGTAATCTAATTACCGTGGTAATATACCATTACTGCGAACCAAACGGCCCCTTAGTCTCTTCCCTGAAATCCAGATGAGAACCTTGAGAAGCTGTATTTGTTTCTTTTTATAAAATAAATAAAATGTGTATGTTCTGTGTGCAATCTTTTGGTCATTATTTGTGCCTGCTATCAAGCATTGACTACAAATTAAGTGATGATTTCTTACTTGGATTTACATACAAGAGGCAGTAAAAAAGGATATCTTCTTCATTTAAACCATGCTATAAATGCAATGCAATTGCAACATATTGATTTAAGCCATTTGAAGGTGATCTACCAAACAAGAAGATGGCATAGATTTAGTATCACAAAACAAGAAATCTTGTGGAGATTTAGGCATGCTCTCAAGCTCATATCTTATTATGTGAGTCCTCCGAGGATGATAAGATTTCGACCAATGCATGCAAGTGTTAACCATGAGTATAACCATGCAAAGGATTTTTTTCTTTTAAATCACCAGTTATAGGAGAGGAGGTCATTTAGAAGACTAGAAGTGAGTACTTCTTATTACCACCTCATATGGAATGATTTCATAAGCTTTGTACCCTGTTCAAATTTGCAAAGAGTCTATAAAATTCACAAGGTTTGTCATATGATTCACATAGAATGATCCATATTGTAGCGTCACAAACATCTCAGCAGACTGTAATGTAATTTTACAATACACTAAGCCAGAAGCCCAGAAGAAAGCACTGAAAAAAAATTCCACATAGCAATGACCTCAATCTAGTAAATGAATATGGAAGCAGAGAACCATAAAGCATGGGGTTGGATAACAATAGCAGGAACCAATGTGCTGAAAGAAAATTATCAAATGGTTCATTATCTGCAAAAGCAAAATGGTAGTGAAAATTATAGCAGAAAGCATGGCCTAGTAACGCAGTTGTACTGGGTATTTCAAAGCATGCAACATCTAATTAAACAGTTAATATATTCGTGTCATAGTTAGCAGAAATTAGTGTGACTCCACATTACCTACAGTTTCAGGACATATGGAAGGTTTTTGTATGCATGAACTTCATCAAAGTGCTTACCCATTAGCTACGATCAGGAACTCCAATGAACTGCTCCAAGCTTGTGGAACAGAAGACATTGGCAGCTGGCCGGTCAGGTCTGGTTAGTGAAATGTGCAATTGGTATTTGATGAACCTCTGAAGACAAGAAAACAGGAAAACAAAAAAAAATAACTACATCATTGAGCTTTAAAGTGTTATAATATGGGCTTCAGTAACTTTATATATACACATTGATGTTTGGATTAAAAGAAGATGTTTGTTGTAAGCATACTAAAGTCACAAGAATATGTTTATTAGGGAATGCAATCCTTGTATATACAACAGTGCGTTGAGGTATAAAAGTACAACTTACAGCCAATTGAGATACTATTTCAAAATCTGTATCAATGTGCCAATCTGGCTCTAGTTGCCTAACAAAAGACACACGCCCATTCTCTGTGCTACAAAAGAGAACCTGCCATTGGATAAGTAGATTTCATATAATAAGAATATATCATTGTGGGTATATCAAACTTTTTAAGAATATATATATATATACATAGATGAAAACAGATGCATGGAGGAAATACTCACTTCCAAATAATGACATAGCACACAGATTAATCTACTAATTATTTCATTTCAAGATCAAGAGATAAGTGTGTGGAAAAATCACCTTATCACTAACGAAACTACCAGATGTGAAAATTCCAGCATCATTCAAAGCTGATATGACCTTTTCCTGCAAAAGTAAAGAAAAGCAACTTATGTCCCTTGACATTTATTGAAAGAGCAGAAAACAGGGTGAAGGTTAAGTACACAAATTCTAGAAAGCAATTTACAATCAAAATCATACATTTTTAACTTTCAGAAGATGAATCATGATAAGTATAATTGAAGAAAACAATTGTCACATACCTCACTTTCATCATCTAAAATTCTTTCCATAAGATAAAGATCACAACATTTTGTCATCTCCAACAGGATCTCAAGCACAGATGATTTCACAGTGACAGTTTTCTGTCCATTTTAAACCATAATATCATCAACCAATTACTCTTGATAGACTCCATTGCAAAACCAAATTATCACCACTCGCAAACCTGGAGATCATCCGGATTGGTCTCCTCCAGGACAATACCAAGCAAGCAGCATGTGACCTGTCACAGCATAACAATATGCTGAAACAAGAGTGATATGAATAAGAAGAAAACAATCATTTGACATCCTAGTTCAGTGTGTTCCAAGTCCAGTATGCTAGGTAAATAATATAAATATCACGGTACAGTGTCTTTTGGTAAATCATAATCAAAGGACAGCACTGTGCACACCAAAGCCATCAGAGGAAATTAAGCTTCGCAACAATCATAACACAAACAAAAGAAAATCATACTACTTGCTACAGATTGTGTTTGAAGGAGAAGAATGGAACTCAAACTATATCATGCAGGATCAAGATCACACATTTCCTGATAGCAGTTTTCTACAATATTGTGCAGTGACACAATCTCAATACTTCACAGTTTCTTCCGGGATTTACGCAAAGATGCTCAGGCTGGAATCAGGTTCAAACTTTGATAAAGGCAGCTAACTCACAACGCATTCGCCCTCAAAAAATGGTGGCAAATCAGGAGATTATGGATTGCCTAACAGCGTAAGCTCTGAAGAAACTGGATGCTAGCAAGAAACAATAACCTGGAAAAACATTATTATCATATCAATACAGCATTGAAACTTTCACGGTCACTAGTGGTGAGCATAAGTTCTCAAGATGGTCACACCCAAATAAATTTGAGAACACCTCCGAAGAAGGTCTATATATGCAACTAGAGTTCAAGCAGATTGAGAGTACTTATATATGAATGCTAAGTTTCCACTTGTCAGTGTGTTATTTGTCATTCCACATATGGCATTACAAACATAAAACACCAAATAAAACAGCTCATCCAGTAAAATAGGAAGATTTTTGTGTGACGGCTTTGCCCCATAAAGGATGCGTACAAGTCATAGTACAGGACCTTTCTGTAACCTATTCAATTTGAGACTATTTATTTCATCCTTTATACACAATCATAAACCCAATCAAAATAGAAACTAGAGTATCACATTTTTAGTTCATGAGTAAACAAAGGTTGATGGCCTTTACCAAGGAGAGGAGAAAAAGCTAAGCTAGGGAGAAACCAAACTACCTTCCGGCCTTCAAAAAACTTTTGCTGAACAAGTTGTGGAATGGTCAGCTGGAGAATGAAACAAAACTGTCAAAAACTAAAATTCACTTGAGTCTTCTGTATTTGAGAATGATTAACAAAAGAGAATACGCTTGCTGCCTGAAAAAAATCATCAACAACATCTTGTGCTCTTGAACCACCAGAAGAGGAGAAAGCTTCAAGGCCCTGAACCATTGTGCTTGCGTGTGAACTAGCATCAGAAAGAGCATGAAACTGTTCAGGCGCTTGCCGCTGCCTTCTTCTATGTTGCCTGGGAGCTTTCAAAAATTTCCAGGCAAACACAATTGAACAAGTAAGGACAACAACAGTGGCAATTGAATGAAGTCTCTGGCACAATGAAAAAACAGAAAACAGTAAAGGTCATGATAGATTCATCACAGCATCAATAATTTCATGAACACAAGATCAAAAAAGCAGCATAAAAATAACTAAAAGTTAGTTTTGATTTACTCGGATGCAGATTGCTGATTGATGCAAGAAGAATATAATCACTACAGCAAGTTCAAAGCACAGTGCGAAAGTATAAACGAAATCAAAACACATCCGTAGCATCCCATTGGAGTTTCCAAAAAATATACAGAAAGGGAAAAAAAAAAAACCAATTTCATCTACATCAAAATCAGACCTTTTTCGCGAAAAAAGCAAAAAACAGTAAACACACTCATCAACTGATTATTTCACATTCAACAAAATCAAGAAAGAAAACTAACTGAAAGAAGTGTGCGCATACATCTCATCCAAGACAATTACTAAACCAAGGAAGAAACATGACTTGTTGGCAAAAGTTCGATTTTTTAAAGCTGGAACGCTGATCGGAAAGAAATAAACCTGGCGATCCACAGGGAAAGGAAGACGTGCAGAGAACCCAGCGATGGATTCCATGAAGCGTTGCAACAGATCTGCGAGCTCGTCGCGAGAGGAGTCAGAGGAGGAGGAGGAAGGGGGAGACGCCATTGGAGAGGGACCGGCGCTGCAGCCGACGTCTCAGAGAAGGCCAAGAACCTTGGGATCCACCATGGAGCTTGAATCTTAGCTCGCAAAATGCCGTACTGAAAGCACCATCGCTTTGAGATTCGGAAACAAGAGACAGAACGTCGGGAGAAGATATCCCAAGTTCCCATATTTATTTTTGTTATAAACACAGAAGCTTTCATATTTATTATTGCTATAAATACTTTAGGCCATCTCCAACGAAGCTTTAGTTTTTGAAGGAATTCATTCAAATTTGACGCAGGGGTGAGCCAACCCAGCATAATCCCCTGTGCCAAATATAAAATCTGCTACAGTGGCACGCAAGATAGCGTTATTTTTTTTTTAATCTTTTATTTGATATTCTGTTTTGATATTCTGTTTTTTTTATTTTTTTATTTTGCTTTATATTTTTTAAAATTTAAATTTATAATTTTAAAAATTCTTTTTAAAAATTCTGTTTTTCTTTTTTTATTTATATTTATAATTTTATATTTTAATTAAATTAACAACATATAATTTAATTTTATATTTTTCAATTAATAAGAAATATAAAATTAAAAAAAAATAATTTGTGAAATATAAATTCATTAAAATTAAAAAAAAATTACATGAACGACAAAATAAAAACATAGAAAATAATCCTAAAACATACATTATCATCAATACTAAAAAGAAAAAAAAATATAACATCCAAAATATAGAAAAAAAAAATAACATCCAAAATACAAATATGAAGTCTAAAGTAGACGGGGCTAATAATCTGCCATGTTATTGTCATTTCCACCAATATTGTTAAATATGTCATTAGCCATATTAGATCCAGGAGGGGTATGTTATGTTTTTATTAAGTAACTAATGTAATGTTTGTATTTGTATTTTTTTATCATTTTTATATTTAATAAATATTTATAATAAATATAAAAATTAGAACTATATTTTCAATAGTATAATATTTAAATTTAATGGTTAAAAATGAAAAAGATTTCAAGATGATTAAATTTATTGATAAAAATGGTTGTTGAAGAAAAATATTCTTAGAATATTCTATTTTAGAGTTAAAAATAGAGACTATGGTTGGAGAAGCTTCCGCTGTAGAAGCTGTATTTTTTAGTATTGAAGCACTAAATATAGAGTTTTGGGTTGGAGATGGCGTTAGAACCACAATTTTAAATTGATTCTGTTTTTTTTTAAATAATAATTTCACACATATATTACTTTTATTTTTCAGTTTTTTTAAAGTTTTTTTTTTAAAAGACGGATAAACCACATTCATTAAAACAAGAACCAAACAAAAAACAGCGTACAAAGAACCACCAGAAGTGGTACACTAACAGCCCAAAACCCAATAGTAAAAAACAAAACAAAGCACTCAAGGAGGACACAAACGTCTTTAATAAGATATGAGAAACCGCACAACCCCGAACCCAAGAGCCAAAATCAGAAAACAAAATAAAACACCCCACGAGGACACAACCATCCTCAACAAAAAGATCACGGACAACACTACCCCAAAAACGGCTCTACATCCTCCTCCGCCTGAGGCCTCTCCTCAGTCATCCCAGCATTAGCACCCAAGAAATCCAAACTTCTACGCAGAAGCTTCACATGGCCTCTTAAGTCATTTGTTCAAACCTCTTACTAAGATAAATATTTAAAATAAATTAAATCCCAATAATATTAAAAGAAAAGCCAAAGTATAAATGAAAGTCCGCTAGAGTAACATACTAAATAAATAGTTATTATTATTATTATATGTAATTTTTTTTTACAAAACTAAGATATTCTCAACTTTGTTACTTGCTATGTATTTTTTTATAAATCATTCATTAAAAAAAATAAACAGGTCCCCGCAACACAGAAACAAAAGAGATACAATCAAATCCACTACAACTATGTACTTGTTTGTTTCATGTGAATAAAATTATCCATTTTTGTTATATATATATATATATATATATATAGCGTGTATAATTGGAAAAATTGTATCCATTCTTTTCCCTCTCAGATAAAGCAAGAAACAAGCAATTCACCATCTAGTCTTTTAAGAAAACTAAAATAACTTCAAATAAGCTGTATTTCTTCATCTATTACACAAGGTTTAGAAACAGAAAACCTGTAACTATAAACAACTCCCAACACTGACAACATTAACCCAAGGACTTCCGCGGAGGAGAAGGAAAGTTCTTTGTCTTGTCATTCTCTGGAGTCTCAATCTCAACATTCAGAGAATCAATGATAGTTCTCTCAATCTTCTGGCTTGCTCCACTCCAGGCCATCTCCTTCTCCAGATGAAAGCAATAACTCTCAAACACACGAGAGCTCACCATAACCCCAAAGTCCAACAGTGACAGTAGTTCCAGCTCCATTCTGTTCAGCTCTGCATTGCTCACCCCTCCAACTCTCGCAAAGAATGAATTGTTGTAATGCCTGTCAACTCAAACACTTAATTAGTTGCCTTTAATTTTAATATATCATTCTCCAAATCAGGCTCTTATTAATCAGTACACAAAAGAGAAACTATGAAGAGGCTTACACATCATCAAGGACCTTGGAAGCAACCATGACGCTGGTGAGGACGACGCGGTGGACGTTAAGCGAAACAACCAGAGAACCAGGATCTTTGTGAACCATGCGGTCAACGTAAATGAAGCCGACCACGAAGCACGATGGGCTGCAAGACGTGTACCTGTAAATCCTTTCCAGATACGTTGCGATGCTGATGGTCGGTGCCCGTGCACCACGAAACGCCGCCAGCCCACGCGGCTTTCCCTCTGGCTCTGGCCTCAGTTTTGGCTCCTCTCCGTCAACAGAGAGCTTCTCGTTCCGCGCCACCAGGTGCTGCAATGCCCATGCCATCGCCTCCAGCGCCAGCGGCGCCTTGGGGTCAGCTTCCCCCATTCACGCTCGCGTGGTGCAAGCGAGAGCCACATATCTCATGGTTGGGAGTTAACTGAGGACGAGAATGGCTGAATGGAAGTGGATAATGCTGATGTGGCAACTTCAAAGCCTTGAAACAATAATTCAACACTAAAACAATCATTATTTACAAATTAATGGAGATTTTATTGATGGCATGACTCCTCCCTTTGAAGTCAATTCCACCACTTTATATATATCTACATATAAATGTAAACAATGCTGGTTGAGGTTAATCAATCTCGTTATCATTGTAATTGTCAAAGTGAAACTCCACCGTAACACTATCCATTGTGTTTGTTCTCTGGAGCACGGCCTCGGTTTTGGCCTCCGGCTTCATGCCTTCATGATTATTTGAGTACTCGAGCTGATGTATAGTGTTATTTACATTGTTCTCATTGGTTTCAACTGAAAGTTGAAAATTACCAACACAATTCTGTTGGAATCCCCCCGGAAGCTCAGTCACAGCAGCAGTTTCTGGCATACAATTCAAAGAACTATAAATGCTTCTAAGAGAAGGCTTCATTTCTTCTGATAAGGACGACTTATGGCTTAGCAGTGATGCACTTGTATCATTATCAGAGACATGGGACCTAGGCCAAGCAATATGTTTTAAACAATGAAATCATGGCCGATCTTATATCAACTGAAGTCAAGCATTAACCAAACAAACATGAACAATTGCTTTCAGTAGTTCAACTGGTTCATCAAGTCACTATTCAATCTTAAGGGAAAATTGAGGTCTAACAAGCATATCTGCAAATTAAAAAAAAAAACGTTTTAGACCCAAATTATAGGTCAGTTGAATTAGTTCCAATCCTAACATTTATCTAAATGAAAGGGTAATATCCATCAAAATGAAGGGCTGTTCAAATAATTCATCAATGTTGACGAGAATTCAGTTTTGAAATTTGTTCAACTTTTAATTCTAACATGCAGAAGGCATAATTAAATCCACTTATTTTCATCTGTGGCAAGAAAGGAGAAACAACATAAATGCAAACACTGAAAGCACACCTTGATTGTGGAAATTGTGGCATTTGGTGACCATGGAAGAACGGCACAAGAACTTTCGACCTGAATTCGATCCTGCTTGTTGGGATCTTCTCTATCTTAATTCCATCACATGAATCACCATCCAGGCTTAAGTTTTCATCGATCATAACTTCAAAATATACCTAGAATGATATTCAGTGAGTAAATGTTCAAAGTCAATCAACTTTAAGAAAGTATTCGGTATTCCTCGAATTTAACAGATTAAGTACCTTAGGCTCAGACTTTGCCCATAATGGTTGAGAAGCTGAATGTGTCAAAAACTCAGCCTCAGAAATATATGAGCGATGATTTCTCTCAGTACCAAGCTTTGCTTTCATATCTGGAAAACTACTAGCAGGGCTAGTTCCTTTTCCAAGCCCTGTCTGAAAAGGACAAGTGCTTTTTCCATTAACTTGCTCACAATAAGCATAAAATTCATCTCCCTCACTTCTTCTGTTTCGTGCATGGCAAATATCCCATTTCAGGGATGCTTCAACAACAAATTTTTTACTGCTTTCTTGCACTGACACAAGAGAAGCTGTACTTATTCCAGATAAATCGAGGCCAGAATCCTCCCTGCTCAACTCACGCAAGACATACTGTATGATAGATCCAACTGGAGAGAAAACAAGTAAATAGTACTCTGTTTTCAATTCATTGATATGTGTGTAGTGGCCAAAGCTCTTGCGATTGTGGAAGACTGAAGCCATTGGCCCAGAAAGAGGAGCAACCCTCCCAGTAGCCGCAGCAGCAGCTCCTGTAACTGCATTTTTCCAATCATTAACTCCATTCCTTAGTCTACTCACAGCTGACAATGCTACTGGGAATCCAGATGGATGAAGGCCTTGTTGATCAACTCTTGACGAGCATGAGCTATTTAGGCAATCCACTGACACCTTATATATCAGGTCTGTTCTATTGCTGTTAGCAGTATCCTTCATATCATTTAAGTGGAGGTTTGCATAATGAGGTATTGCAAACAAATGACTTGTTCCTCTTGAAGAGTTGACAATTATCCACTTATTATCATTGCTGAAACTGATGCCTCGAATAATCTGAAAACCATGTCAGATGAATGCTAGATCAGCACAGAAAAAACTTGCAAAGTAAAACAAAATATAGACAGGTAAATCTACCGCATTTGTGATGCCACGTTGCAACCTGTACAGATGCGTGCAAGTCCCTACTGGATCAGATCTAAATGAACGTCCACTTGGACATGGGACTATTATATGAAAAACATTGATGTTGTGACCACGAATGGAAGCTGTCACTAACAAAGTCCCTGTAGGATCAAAGCACAATGCAGAAATAGGACTTTCATGTGCTCTAAACTGCACCATCACAGACTTAGACACCACATCACGAACTATGACCTGCAGATAACAATCAAAAGAAAAATTTTCAGTAAACAAATAATATTAAAAAATTATACCAAAAGAACACATCTAAGAAAATTTTCAGTAAACAAATAGTCTAACAAATAATTTCCATTGTCCTTGCAAGAACCATGAATTACAATATAAACTGCCAAATTAAAAACAACAACAACAAAAGATAAAAAGGAAAAAATAATACATCAACTATCAAAACAAAATATCTGGTACTTGATAGCTAAAGCTAGCAACAGACAAGAATACAAGCATTAACTATATCAGATAGAAGACCAAATGTGTAACTTCATACCATTCCAATATGTTCTCCTGCAGGTAATTGCCTATTAATCAGACCATTTGTTTTCAAAGCTGAATTTCCATGCTTCAAAGAAATATTGCCTTCAGGCAGAAGCTCAGTGTAATACTTGGAGAGTTTCTTATATCCCTTATCCCCAAGCGTTATTATACCAGCGGCAAGTTGTCTTGTTGATTCTTTGGCAAAGTTGGCCATCTGATTCCCATTTGGCAGAGATGTTGGCAAACCTGTAACAAGAGTCATCTGATGTGGGATGGCACGAACAATGCTTGAAACAGCAACTGGATCTCCACAGTAAGCCAACCATCTTGAGCCCAAAGCAAGTGGCCCATAGCTGATACTAGAAACTATAGGATGGGTGCATACAATATATTCTCTCTCCAAAGTTGCAGAATGAAAACAGTAAATCTGCAAAATAGAACAAAGACTTGGTCTAGTCATATGAAAATTTCATTTTGTAGAGGGAAGATAATAGGACAAAACATACCTGGGAAGCCAGAGAAACAGCTACAATCAGAGGGCTACACCTTATAGAATAAATTGCTGACTGAAACTTCAGAAGATGTGCATACTCATGGGTCCTAAAAGAATAAAAACAAACAAATGTCTGATCTAAGTTCTCATTCCCAAGCTCCAGGTGACTGTCCATATTTCCATTACATGGAGATCCCAAGGCATCAATACTGTTACAACTTCCAGAAAAAGAGCCATCTCCAACAACAGCTACCAAAGGGCGCAAATCTAAAAACTTATCTCCGCACCTCCTTGATGGGGCTGGATTTTTTAGCATTTGCATGAAAGAAACAAAGCCCTCATACTTGGATGCTAGTTGCCGCACATCATCAGCCTCTTCAACATCCCAGACCTGGAAGCCAGACCGATAACCCAACAGAAGGACTTCCCGAAGGACACCTTCATATTCTAGCTTGTCAAATCCAGCCCAGTGCACCTTTTAGTGCAAAGCAGTAGTTAGTAATGGAAAGCGAGGAAATTAAATGGTGAGCTAATACAAACTGCACAAGCAAATGCCGGGAGAACTATTATACCCAAGGATGTAAGATGAAGTCATAATCCCAATGACTAGTAACACCAATTCCCAGTCAGGATGTTCAGAACAAAAATTAACCTTTCTTCTAACAAATGAAACCCAGAGTTCTGATAACAAACAGAGAATTGAATTTATATAGTTGACAGGCATGTAGAAGGAACAACATTTAAAATTCTCGTAAACATGGCAGAGGTCAAGTATCAACACAGAGAACAATGTGGAACATAGCAGTGGCCAAGTATCTAAACATGCAACACAGTTACACAAGCCAAGAAAAGGAGGATACTAAAAGAGTCAATGCATCAAAAGATTTGATAGAAAATCTACAATTAATACATCACCAAACTTCTCAAAATTACTATCTAAAATTCGCTTACTATTAATTTGAACAAACAATCAAATTCAAAATCCAACTCTTAGCCAATTAATAAGAAAGAAATCATAAAAAGTCTTCAGTTACAAAAGTGAAGCAAAAAATTTTACAAAAAAAAAAAAAAAGAGTTCTGTATGTTACCTGATCACGTCTGGAATCATCATCATCGCCAACAATCGAAGAAGCTACTGAAGCCCCCGCCGATCGAACAGTGGAAGCAACAGTAGAAGCACCCGTAGAGCTGTCAATTTGGGCCTAGCCCGTCGGGCCGGCCCGCCCCGCCAACTAAAATAGGCGGGTTGGGTTGTTTTTATATAGGCCCGTTTAGAGGCGGGCCTAAACGGGCCAACCCGCGGCGGGCCGCGGGTTGGGCGGGGCGGGCCGCGGGTTGTGGCGGGCTAGCCCGCCACCCTTCATTTATAAAAAAAAAATTAAAAAAATAAAAATTATTAAATTAATTAGAAAGTTAGAAAAGGTAAATACATGTTCATAGAGGGGCTTCTATGCAAAAGATATTGATTTTTTTAACATTTTAATTTTTTTAAATTTTGTTAAACTTTCCAAACCTAATAGGATTAAGATAATTTTGATGGATTAATGATTTTTAATAGTAATGGATGTTTTTATTTTGAGATTAGTTTTTTGGATTAGTGTATTTTTTTTATGTATTGTGGCCAAATTATGTCAAATATATAAATAAATATTTGAGAACTATGAAATATAATTATTTTATTATTTTATTTTATTTTTATTTTTTTGGCGGGTCGGCCCGCCTAACCCACAACCCAAAGTGGGTCGGGTTGGGTTGGCATTTTATTGGCCCGCCAAAATGGCGGGCCGGCCCGCCCCGCCCCGCCAAATGGTGGGTTTTGGCGGACCGCGGGCCGGCCCGCCCCGCCGGCCCGAATTGACACCTCTAAGCACCCGAAGACACGAACCTCAAATAGCTCGAAAAATTACAGCGAGAAAAGAATCCATTACCCTTGCCACTTCTCGGCACGGCGCCCTGCGGCTTCTGGGCACGGTTGCTCATCCCAAACTCCGAAAACGTCCTCAAAATCCAATAAACAAGGGATCTTCCTCTTCGTCTGCAATCCGATGATAGCTATCGACCACAATCCCTGGCTGGCTGTTTCTCTTGGGACAAAGACTCAAAGAAACAGCCCCTGCCACATCTTCAGGCCACCAAACTCAGCATGCTTACAAAACCCTAGAAAGGATACCAAACAGTGAAAAGGCCCCAACTTTTTCCCTCTGTGAGTAGGATTTCGATCAAAGATCGAAGCTTTTCATAGTGGTTGAATTGAAATCAACGAAATTTAGCGGGAATTTAGGGGAAAATTAGCGTTTTAAACAGAGAAGAAAGATATAGAAAGCAGAGCTCGTGATTGGCTAACAAAGATAAACCCAAGCAAGGGTTTTTCCCGATCATTGATAAGTTTCGACCGCGTGACAACGCCGTGCTTATCCAGTTCCAGCGGTGATTTTAAGGATGTATATAAATACATATACTACCTTTTTTAAAAAAGTTTCCTTTCGAATCCCATAAAAAAAAAAAAAAAAATCTTTTGAAATATTTATTTTTAGAAAATTGAGATTTTAACTTTAAAAAAATAGGATTTTTAGGGACAAAATGATTCTTACATATATAATGGACTTTAATCAATTGATATAGAAAGGTAATATATATTTATATAGAGTGATTACCATTTATAAAATAAATTTATATTAGTAATATATATTTCTTTATATGATTATAACAATTATATACCCAAAAAATATTTAAGGTAATAAAATTTCAAGACATTTCAATGAGGGAGATTTTCAATATTTTTATAAAATAATTTAACAAATAAAAACACCATTAATTTTTAATTACTATATACTAAATAAAAAAAAATTCCCAAGCACCAGTTTTAATAAATTAAACTATGAGAATATCTTTATCTATATATTTTTCCGTGGAAACAAAACACTGAGTTAAAATTACAACTAGGTTATTTATTTTGTGATGGACTATATATTTATTATGATTTAAATAAACTAAAGAGTAAGTTAATAATTAATTTTTTCATTTAAAAAAATGGAAATTATTTATATTTACTTAAAAATTTAAAATTACATATTTGATTATATATATATATATTATATATATATATATATATATAGCTAGGCTATTTTTTTTTATATAGTAATCGAGTTCTAGCAATCGTCAACTTTTTTTTCTTTAATAAAGGTGACAAACACTTATTAGTATCCCTAGCGCATGTGAGTTATTACCGGGAAGACTCCTGTCAATTTTATAAAGTCTCAACTTCTATATAAATATTTTATAAATGAACAAATTTTTCTTTTTATTTTTTTATAAAAATAAATAAACCATTAAGATATATTAAAGCATGAGAAAAACATCAACATGCATGGTAAGGGAAAGAGGAATAAAAGAGAAAATAACAAAAGGCATAGAAGTCTCATGTATGGAAAGTTGAATTCCTCCTTAAGCATGGTAAGCAATGTGAAAAGTAGCTTTGTTTATTTTATAAAAAACAAAAGAAAAAAAAAAAAAAAAAAAAAGGTGCAACTGAATAAGCAGTGCTCTCAAGAGATACATGCAAAAATTATCTGATCAAGACCTTGTCAATTTGGTCCACCGTTGGTGGTGGAGGGATACCAACAAGCTAGGTTATCCCATCACGATCGCTCTACAAACCTCAATAATCAAGACCTTGCCAATTAGGTACACGGTTTGGAGGGACCAACAATGAACAACTTTTATCATACTTTAATGGTAGCATTGTAAGTTATCAAAATGAATGGAAGATGGATGAAATAATCTCTAACTATCCATTTTTTAAAAATTAAAAAAATAATGGAGAAGGCATTTATTAAAAGAAGTAGACAAATATTGTTGCTTGATCACTTGTTTTCTATTTTATTTTTTCTATGGGCCTCTGTAGAGCTACATGGTTAGTTTATTTAATACATGCAGTTTATTCGTTATATATGTATATATATATAAAGAGACCTACAGTATCAATAAAAAAAACTAAAAAAAAGGTAAAGATACTATCATCATGTTTCTAAAAATTCTATTTTTGAATTTTATTTAATTTAAAATACAGTTGTTTCAAATATTTTATTAGATTTAAAAGAATTTGAAGTTTTTTAAGTTGTTTCATCCGCTATATATATACAAGTTTCATTCAATATACAATTTCGCTGCTTTTATATATATGCATGCTTAATTCTGTAGGCTTGGATCAGGTCTTGATGAATCATTGGGACCTGTTTATCGTTGTCTGCTACATCAGTAGAAATGTAAGCATGCAACCAATTAACGCTCACATGCATACAGGTTTATGCATAGCTTTGCTATTGTCTTTAATTTGAGTAAGCATGGTGTGGCTGGAGTGGAGAATTAAAGGAGAACAGGCCAGGGTCTAGCATGAGAGATAAGAGCCACTGAGATTCGCTAGGAGGCCTGCCTGTGCCAAATCAAGCCTAAGCTTGCAAGGTACTGATAGGAAAACAAGTGTAAATGTCGATCGAATAACAAAGTGTGCATAAAAACAAAGCTTTGGTCCACAGGGAAAAAAACGAATATTAATAGCAACCCTAAATCCGAAAAATAACCAAAGTGATCGAATGTTGTGTGTATGAACAAAAGCAAACAAAGATAAGAAAATACGGAAAATAATAAGAATGAACTCAAGGAAGAAAGCAATGTCCGTACATAGCATCCCTCGAGGGTCACAAAGTAGAGGACAATGGTTGTTTATGCATGCAATCCTATTTGAACCGAGAGGTTTCCAGAATTATACTAGACCCTGATTTCTCAAGTGAACAATAACTGAATAGGTGCATAGCTGATACAGACATCCACACAATCGCATTAACATTCTATAAAACCTTACTATGAGCTAATGACAGTATCTTAAATAGATAATCTCCCCGGTAGAGAGAGATTATCCCTAATTTGAATACTAAGTAGAGATGTGATTTCTCCTAAAATCCACTTCACATAATTGCAAAGAGCACAGAGATTATCACTAATCCACTCGGAAGGATTGCGGGAGACGAAGTCTCCAAAGTACTCTAACCAGAGGTGTACTCACTATCCTCTTGAATTATGGCATGTCTATGCTATGTGGGAATTTCTTCTTGTCACATAGCACACCAAACACGATAGCTAGAGCTTTCGCCTCGTTAGAAACCAAACATTCAAACACACAATTAGATTCAAATAGAAATGATTTGCAATTAAGAAAATAACTAAAGCAACAAAGATCCAACAACTAATGTCAAAAGTATAACCCTAAATTTCAACTATGCTCAAACATCTACAAATTAACCCTCCTTTAATTGAGGGCAAGCATCCAAGATACAAATAATAAGAGAAAACATGAAACCATGAAAACCATCTTCTTAATCGTGCAGATAAAGGATTGCCGGAAAAGCCCTAGCAAAGCTTCCATGCACGCCGCCAAGGTGAACTTGAGGGTTAGCTACGATCTTCAATCCCCTTAAATGTTGATCTGAATCCTTATTGAAATAGCCCCTTCAGTGCTGGACATTTATCTCTTATCTTCCCTAACTTCGCCTCTAAGAAACACCTAAAAGAAAAGTGTTGGATGTCCTAAAAATCCTTATAAGTTTTATTTATACCCGACTGCTTACAGGTTGCTTATGGGCGTAAGGACGTGGCCATAAGGGAGTTGAAAAAGATGGATGTCATGAGCCTTACGGGAACACTTACAACCGTAAGTCACGTTCGTAAGGTATTCTGTTTGTGTTACAATTCAACATATAGCCATAAGCGATGAACCATAATCTTCATTTGTTTTCCTTCTTGCGGTCGCTCTTACTGGAGTAAGCTTTAGTTGTAAGCTCCTCTGGATGATCCTTATGGGCGTAAGCCTTACTCGTAAGGTGGTCTGAATTGGCTTTGAATCCCTCTTATGGGCATAAGCCCGTAAGGTCCTTTGAAATTGACTTACGACTGTAAGGTTGACCGTAAGCCTCCCGTAAACCACTCAGTTTGCCTTGTCCTTATTCAAATGATGCTGAGAGATCAAGCTCCAACTTCATTGCTTGAGGTCTGAAATGCTTCTTTTGGCTCTCTCTTGTTTTGAAATGATACCTTAAGCCTGAGAATGCAAAGCACACTAGATTTAGCATCGAATTCCATAATATGATTGTAATATACATGTCGAATAAGTGTACAAAGTAATATAAAATACATGCATGTTGTACACTCATCAACCACCTTGAGCACCGGAACTCTTGACCGTGACTGCCCCGCTTACGTCTCTCTTGACAAAGGCAAAAACTACCTTTGCATCTCACTATAGTCTAACAAACCTATACCGGACTCTCCTCTCTTCTCCATTTATGCTGGCAACGTCTCGAACTAGCAATGAGAACCTCTGCATATACGGAACCCTAATACCACCTATCATTGCCGAAAAGCTCATCCACTGTGACAATAACATCAATGCAAGGGTTCAAATAGGGTATGCTCCGACGATGTCAGAAAGCGCTTCTTGTCCAGTGAGCTCGCCAAAGAAGGATTGTTTTAAAAAATTAAGGTAGAATACCCTATTAAGTCCCTATATTATATGAAATGTGCCGCTTTGGTCCCTTTCGTTTAATTTTCCCATGATAAGTCCCTATATTATTCGAATGAGTAAAATCAGGTCCTCTAACTAACGGTCCGTTTATTCTCAATCCATGGATGCTAATGTGGCATTTGTGATACATAAAATATTATTAAAAAATTACTTAAGTGGATTAAAAAACACTTTTAAAAAATGGATCCGGGACGGTCCAAATCGGACATGGATTCGATTCCTAATTTTATCATTCCACCATGGTTTGCCATCCGGGCTGTCATTGCTACCATCGAGGTCGCCGCCATCACAGTTGTCACCGCCGAGAAAGAACATCAACCATTTTGTTCTTCTGCATATAGGTTAGTTATACCTTTACCTTGAGGATACTGCAGTTGTAATTGTCGTCTCTATTGACCATTGTCAACGAAAATGGCTTCACTAGAACACATGTTATTCGAATCATAGCGATAAGGAATCCCTTATATGCTCCGTTCAAGGTGTTTGAAACATTGTCAACCCTATACTTTGTGCCTCCTCCAGTTTATTTTCCATGTTTTGAGCTTTTGCTTTATTTTTTATTTTGTTTTTTTGTGTTACGTTGATCGGATAATATTATTAATTTGAGAGTTATAGATTTAATGTATCCTTTCAAATTCCACGCTATTGTAAAAGAATACAAAGCTTGTGAATAAATACAGAGTTACAAATTAATGTCTCCTTTCAAATTCCAAGCTATTGTAAAAGAATACAAAACTTGTGAATGAATATAGAGTTACAAATCAGAGTTACAAACTTAATAAGCTTCAACTCCCGAAGATCATTAAATCATTTCATCAAAGAATACAAAAAGAAAATAAACATAAAAAAAATAAACCAAGATCAGGACTTGTGAAACTTGTATTGATTATAATATACTCAATGTAAAAGAGTAAAACAATTAAAAGTTTTCAACACAAGACATTGGATAAAGGTTTCACTCGTCTAAGAAACAAAATGATATAACACAATGCATTGATCAATAGAGATGGCAATGACGACTATGCAGAGGAACAAAATGGTTGATGTTCTCTCTTGGCGGTGGTGACCACACCCCAGATGGCAAACCATGGTGGAATAATAAAATTAGGTATCGGATCTGGGTCTAATTTGGACCCAGATCCACTTAAGTAATTTTTTTAATAATACTTTATGTATCACAAATGCCACATCAGCATCCATGGATGGAGAATAGACTGACTGTTACTTAGAGGACTTGATTTTACTCATTCAAATAATATAGGGATTTATCATGGGCAAATTAAACAAAAGGAGCCAAAGTGGCACATTTCATATAATACATGTATTAAATAGGGTATTGTACCAAAAATTTGATGATGCATTTTATGATCTCTAAAAATTTACCATATGAAGCAGGTTAACGCACGGGGTAATAACGGCATACCATATGTGCCTAAGAAGATATATTAATGACCACAACCCCACAATAATGTTAAATCCTTCTGTTTTATAATCCAAGAGGCTTGGTGAATAGGGCTCATCTCATAAGAGACCCAATAAATAGTTGATGAACATCATTGTTACAAAAATTTCACTGATGGGGGATCCAGGTGTCCAGTGGCTAAGTTCTTCTGGCGGGGCTCCTGTCCTCGGAAAATCAATCTTTTCAACTGGCTTGCCTGGAAAAATAAGATTCTCTCACTGGAGAATCTTGCCATCAGAAGATGTAACAGGCTCCCTTCTGCTACCTGCGTACTCTGCAGCGCGGAGATTGAGTCAGTTGATCATTTATTCCTTGGGTGTCCGGTCACTAGGAGAATTTGGAACCATTACAACTGCCTTACTCGGATCCCTGAACCTCCTGATCAGATGTGCATGCTATGGGGTTCATAGAGAATGAGTGTTCTTCCTGCAATGCTTGATTTCTGTGACTTGTTGGTGAAAGCCATTGTGTGGAATGTGTGGATTGCTCGCAATGACTTGATTTTTAATGCTCATGTGGTGCCTATTTACGCCATCATTATGAAAATTGATCATATGCTTTTGTCATGGTTCTCAATTTGTGCAGATGGATCCAAAGAGAAGCTGGAGGAGCCCATGAAGAGTGTTAAGCGGAGTCTGGAATTCTTTGGCTCTCGCTCTGCAGGGGAACGTGAGATTTTGGCTAAGGAAGCCCAATTTTCAACTTTTCACCTATGGAGTAGGCCACTCTTTGTTCCTGTGGGTTTGAGCCGACCCCCGCCGGCTCTTCTTGTTGTTTTGTTTCAGTGTTTTCTGTGGCTGTACTTTTGTGCTTTTGTTTGTAGCGGTATCACATCTAGTGCTATGCTACTCTCTTTGTACCCCCGTCTCTTCTTTTTAATTTAAGTGGTTTATCCACCTTTAAAAAAAAATTCTATAATATTTCTATAGTATTAGTGTGTTGCACAATATTGTAGCACATCACCACTCACACACCATTAGAATGACTTACTACTAAATCATCTATTGGTTGTTTATCAAATTATATTTTAAAACATGTATAATTATTAATTATTTTAAAAAAATATCAAAGTTTAAATATGTTTATTATTATTAATAAAATAAAATTTTAATTTAAAAAAAAAATTAATTTTCATCAATATTAATTAAGTCAAATTTAGTTGTTTCAAATAAAAGTTTCTCCTCCAACCTAATATTTGTAAAAGATTTTGTTAACCTTATCTTTTTATCTCTCAAGCAAACACCACCATTGTGTGGAATAAAAAATAAATTAAATAAATTATTGATGGAGGTTGGTTGCTTGGATCATTTAAATAATTGGTTTCGAAAAAGATTAATGTTCGTAAATATTGTGTGTATATATATAGCCTAGCTAGGGGAGGTTTATTTTTTTAGGACTTCCAATATCTCATATTTTAAAGAAAACCAAATTAAAATAATTCTTTTTATTACCGTTAGGTTTTTTTTATAGGCATGATTTCTTTTTTTTAGTAAAAGAGAAATCAACCACCAATTTATTAAAAAGAAAACTATAACAAAACGGAAGTGAGAAGAGAAACAGCATGGAGACACACCATCATAAATGTTGGAATTTTTAAGGAAAAGAATAAATATAAAATAATAATAATAATAATAATAATAATAATAATAATAATGAGAAATTTTTTATTATTTTAATGCCCTACACAAATATCAAAATATCACTCACTCATTATATAGGCTAAAACAAACTGATAAGACTCCACAATTTAATAAACTAAATAACAAACAAAAATATTATCTAACAATTTTGAATTATTCTCCAGCACACTCCCTTAATTCAAAGTTGCAACTCATTAAAAAAAATAAATAAAAATAAAAATTTTATAGAGCTTCAACATGGAGCATTTCTCTCCATCTTTATAATATTCGTGAAGCACTTCTCTTCACTATATGATGCACTTCTCATCAACCTACAATTATTAGAATATATATCTTCAAAAAAAAAAAAAAAATTGGTGCACTTCTCACCAATTAATTCACAAAATAGTTTCTGCTTCATCCACTTCTACTAAATTTGCATTTTTTTTTTGTATTTTTTTTAGATGCCCGAATCTTTTGCATTTGAAACATTGCGGTTTCTCCTTCTGGCCAACAATCTTTCTTTTCACCCTAGTCAGAGCTGCAGTATTGCTACTGACCATCTTGATCATCCACAGGTCTTCTAAGATCTATAAAGCTCGGATACCATGTTAGAATTTTTAAGGAAAAGAAAAAATACAAAATAATAATAATAATAATGAGAAATTTTTTATTATTTGAATGCCCTACACAAATATCAAAAGATAAGACTCCAGAAAGATATTATCAAACAACTTTGAATTATTCTCCAATAAAACACATCCTTTAGAGCACATCCAATTGAGCTAGAGGGAACATGCACTAAAAGAAAGAAGAAATTGCAAACTCATAGTGTGCCGATCAGATTTCAAAATCGTGAAGAGGTCATCTCGGTTTGCTTTTGTAGATGAGTTTCCTACATCAGGGACTAGGGACCCATAAAGTAGAGTCTTTTCTTATCATTGTGATGGATTGCTCCAATTTTACTTTTTCAGTTGGTATCGGGGTCCCCAATAAAACTCTTCACTGAGTGGTGAGAGTTCGATTCTCGGGTGAGGGCACATTTCTAAAAGATGTGAGTGGTGGTTATGTGCGGATTATTCCAGTGCCCATGTGAGCGCGGGCCCGCCCCCATTTGCTCCACCAAGGCTTGCGCATACCCCTAACTGACTAGGGGGCCTTCGGGTTGTCTATTCTTCGTGTCAAAAAAAAAAACTTTACTTTTTCAGTCTTTGGAGCTTCTGCATAATCTTGGTTATTTTTAACGAAAACTCTGCTGAACAATAGAATACTGTGACATCCAAACAAATGAATCCTTGATGAGATTTGACTTGGAGCTGTTGTTAACTCTATATGTTGTTGGGCCACCATTATACATTGTATTTTACATCATGAAGATTGATTTTGTGTGGTGTTAAAGGGGTTCAGTACTCGTTGTCCTGCCAATAGTTGATGCAACACAAACCAGGCACTTCCAATCAAAGTAGAAATTTTGGCCTTTCACAAACACTTAATTATCTCGCAAATTCATGGCTAAAAAATATTTTGATGTCATTTTTTTTTACTAATAAAACATAAGCGCCCCAATTTTAAGGGATCTGATGTCAATTCATTCGAGGACTTGAAATTACTCCAAAAGTCAAGCTAAAAAATTGGAAACTGCTTCAAATGCAGAGGAAATTAAAGTGGTCAATGAAGTGCCATTATTGATTAATGTGGCTTCCCCAAGAACCCACCAACAGTCCTGGGTCTTAACTTTTGATTTGTTCTGTTCTATAGTTTTAGTTTTTAGTTCTGTCCAACTGCTGTGCAGCTCTTTTATAAAAAAAAAAAATCAGTCCTGGATATTCAGAGTCTTGTCATTGCCGCTATAACTGAAGCAATTAAATCTGCAAATGATATATATATATATATATATATATATATATATATATATATATATATATATATATTAAAACAAAAACAATAACTACCAGTCTACCACTGATATGAGATATCAAATTTTTAAATAAAAATAACAACCAGCTAGATGGTACGTTTGTGTGGTACATGTATGATCTCCAAACGAGAACTACCATTTATTGACTGCAATTATTCTGTTATTTATTTAAAGAACTGTGAATAAGTTACCAATTCAAAAACTCAATCTGTGACCTGAGAAAAGAATGGAATATTGACTAATTATTATAGAAACAGTAACATCATTTGTCAGTTTCTTATTAAAAAACAGCATTAAAGTTGGAGTACGTGCTCAATAATTGAGGGACCTGGGAATGGGGAACAGGCATCATGATAGATGACTTACAATGATTGGAAAACATCAACAGCATCTAAAGGCACACTGCCGGTCACTGACTCACCGAAACCACTTTATGCTCGGGCTGTCCTAGCCAGTGAGGGACTAGCCCTGCGCGTCTTGGCGTGGTTGAAAAAGGATGCATGCATGGAGGGGTCCATCATTTCATGACACATGACAGAAACAAAAGGAAAAAAACAACAAAGGATTTTAACGAGAAAGAAAATTTGTTATACAGCTGGATAAAACCAAAGGAGGGAGAACTACATCGAGAGGAAGAATGCATGGCTAATAATCGGTGAGCGTTGGCATCACCAAGAACATTAGTTTGAGGGACCGTTTAATTCATACTAAAGATATATTACTACGGTAATAAAATTGCTACAGTAATGACGTCAAAAATATTATATGCTCATAAATGTTCTGTTAATTGGGATTACTCTTTTTAGTTGAGAACTTATATTACCGGTAATCTTTTATTATCATGTTTGGTTAATTATGGTAATCACCTCAGTAATATGTCAAATTTACCTAACTACCCTACATATTTAGATAAATAAATAATTAAGTTATAATATCAAAATAAAATTTTGCACTTTTTTAAAATACCTTTTTTTTTAATAAAGTGGATAAACAACTACTTTACTAAGAAATGAGAAGAAGTACGGGAAAATACAAACAACAAAGGAAAGCAGAACAACAATACAGCTGAGTTCTCACTGGCAGTGAAGGACTCAGTAAATAAAAGAGAAAGAAAAAGGAAAAAGGAGCAGTTAGAAAGCGAAGACATCCATCTAGAGTCACAGGTCTGTCCGAGCTGCAAGGGGGAGCTGATTACTCCTAAGCTATGGAGGGATCTACGTTGCTGGAGTTGTTTGCGATCCATGCGCTTAGGAAATCGAGGGAGTGCTTTATCTTTTGGGAATCTTCGTTAAGAGTTTGCTGATGAGACATAGATGCTGTAGAAAACCAGGGAAAAAACATATTAGAAATTTTGAATAAAACATTATGAAAAGATAAAGTAAGTCACTGAAAAATGTTGAAATTTCTTTCAAGCCATATATTCCAAATAATAGCTCTGCCAAGTAGATTCCACAATATCCTTTGATTTGAGTTTAATAAAGGCAACCAGGAGGTCCAGATGTTTGAAACAAAAGGCAAGAACAATTATAAGTCAAATAATTGGAAGAAAAAGGACCATATACGTTCTGAATAATCACAGTTCAAAAAAAAAGATGTTCCACTGTTTTCGAAGCTTTGTGACAGAGGAGACAAGTATCAGTGGTGTTTGGGTTACAACCTTTTCTAAAAACATTTGTAAGAGTTAGAATTTTGTTGTCCCAAACAAGCCAACAAAAGAGAGTAATTTTAGTTGAGTAGTGGGTTTTCCAAAAGTGAGGATATAATGGGCTACGCATTCCTCCATCAAAAATGAAATTGTAAAAGGATTTGACAGAGTATTTGCCATTTTTCCAGTGCCCAGGACGACATTAAAATTTTGAGCAAATTTAAAATAACTTTGTATTTAAAGTTTTGAGCAAATTTAATCTAATTTCAACCATTCTTTTTGAAGTCCATGTAGCAAATTTAAACTTACTGTAGCACAACTGCATGGCGACACGAATGTCGATGACTCTGGATGGTGTCGACCAAAATAATTGAAAGGGAGGAAAAAACATAGAATTTTAATAATGAGTATAAAAGGTACTAGATTAAATCTGTGAGAGCATAATTGGAAAAACAATAAATTACCGATTACCACCAACTTGGTAATTGAATGGACACCTATATATATCACTACAACAAAAAACACTTATTGTGACATTTTTAAAGTAACATTTTTGACAAATGTCACTGCAAACCATTAAAATGACTTTAAGTGATAATTGTAATAAATGTTGGTATACTTTTATTTATTCCTACATTTATAATGACATTTCTACTTATAGTCACAAAAAATTTCTATTTGGTGATATTTTTGAAGATTTTAGTGACATTGAAAGAAATGCCGGTACAATTTTATTTGTTAAGACGCTTGTTATGACCTATGTAACAAATGTCATAATCCAATATGACTTTAATTGCATCAATTTATTATGATATATTTGAAAACACCATTTTAAGTTAGGATATGCATATATCTATATCAAAAAAATATGAGCGATAATTTCAAATTGAAAAAAAGCATTATTTAAGAAAAAAATAAAAGCATCAATATTTTAATTTTAAATAGTGCCAAAAATTATGTGTCAATTTTTTTTATGAGCGCCAAAACATATGCGGCTTATAGATTCATGATCTATATATATGACAAGAAAAACCCAAACTAATAGTGCAAAAGGCCATAAATAAAGTTCTTGTCAGGAGAGATAAAGTAAGTATCTCGATTTTTCTTTATTTCATAATATTTTTTAGCATTGTTTTTCTTGCAACATTATTTAAATATTTAACTTGTTATTCATTTTGGTAAATGAAAACAATTATGAAAACAATTGTGAGAATTTAATTAATCTAATCCTAGGGTTTGAGAATATTTTTTAAATTAAAATTTGATTTGGTTTTTCTCCTTGCCGACAGTGATGATGGGGTGGTCATGACATGGATGCGAGACTTCAATTCTTGAAATTGACTTTCAGTTTTTTTTTTTTTTATTTAATCCTAGTTTTGTTGAAGTTTTACAATTTGTCCCTTTTTATTTTTATTTTTATAGGGTTCTTTCTGTACTTAAGGCGACACACATATAATTTTGGTGAAGTTTTACAATTTTTCCGTTATATAATTTTTATTTCTTATATTGTTCTTGTTACAATTATGGCTCACATATAGCTTTGTTGAAGTTTTATATTTCATCATTTTATTCCTAGTTATATTATTTAAAGGTTCTTATTATGGTTATGACACACACAAATTATATATTCTCCTTCAATATAAAAATAGCTTATTTGTATTCTTTTTTATGCATAATATATATACTCCACATGGTTTTATTTTTTATTTTTTATTTGTATTTCAAATTTGTATCATTGATTCTAATATATCATTTACATTTAATTTAACTTTTATTGTTATATTAACTTTATTTTATTAAATGTAAAAATTTTTGAAGGCGGGAGATGCTACAAGTAGTCCTCATTCTCAATTAGCCACTCAATTTCAATAATCATGTACGACTTTTATAATATCATCTTATAATATTTTTAAATTATTAAAATTATAAATTGTATTATTTATGTATCTCTTTTTTTTACTAATTGATTTAGATAGACATTGATATATTTGTATATTTTATTTTCCAGATAAGAGATCAATATGAAAATTTAAAGCCAATTCTACGTATTGAAACCTTAGCTTTATTATAATATGTTAAAGTTGTTTTTTTAAAGATTTGTAGATCATGTTGACATTGTTTTAATTATTTTTAAATTTTTTAAATTATAAATTGTATTATTTATTTATCTCTTTTTCTTTATTAATTGATTTAGATAAACACTAATGTATTTGTATATTTTATTTTGCAGATATTAGATTATCACGACAAATTTAAAGACAATTATACGGATTGAAGCTTTGGCTTTATTATAATATTTGAAAGTTATTTTTTAAATATTTATAGATAATGTTGGCATTATTTTAATTATTGTTTTAGTTCTACTTGAGATTTTTAAATTTTTGATGAATAATTTTTATTAATATTTTGTTAAATTATGCAAATCAATTTTCTAGAATTTAAATTATATCTCATATTTTATTTTGTAAAAACATATATAAATATTGTTTAAATTAATATTGTGAAAAATTATACAATATTTTTATACCAACATTTATAAATGACATTTAATTTTAAAATTAGATAAGATAAATAACTTTTACCAATATTTACAAATATCGACTTAAATTGGTATTCATATATAATTGCTATTTTATTAACCAATGTTTATGAAAAGTCAATATAAGTAATTTAAGAGTCCTTTAACAAATGTTATTATATAACCTCTTAACAACAATTATAAATATTGCAATATTTCAAAATTAATGTGATAAAAACTTGTGGCGACATCTACAAACAAATGCTATAAAAAATAATAAAAAGTGTTGCTTAAACCATATCCAAATGTTGGAATAAAATTCATATTGAGACTATTTACAAATGTTGGGAAAATATCACAATAAATGTTGGAATATATAGGTACCGAAGATTCTTGAAAATGTTACAATAAAGTATACCGAATGTGGCAATTGTGACATATAATCTACATTTGTTACAAAAGTTGGTATAGAGTTGTTCCAATGATTTTTTGCTATTTTACGACATATGTCAAACGTCATAAAAAATCCTATTTTTTTTTGTAGTGTATTTTGGTGGTAATCAGATTGCCAGCTTATTTAGTAATATTTTACTATTGATAATCTCGCATTACCATTAACATTATTATTGATACAGTAACCAAACATTGTAATATGTTCAGATTACCGCCAAATTTCTGGGAATATTTTCACATTACTGCCCAAGTAGATGCAGTCAACTCCTCCTTAGCTCTCATTGCTAGCAACTAGCTTGCCTTCTCACATCTTATCAACAGGTCTATCTCCCGAGGATCGCACCTACATAGGCGTGAATCCATCTCACCAAAGATGGTTTTCAAATATCTTCAAAATCTTCTTTCCAAACTTGATCTCCATTTATCCAAGTTTGGTTTTCAATATCTTCAAACTTGATCTTCATTCATCCAAGTTTGGTCTTCAATATTCTTATTACTAAACTTAATCTTCTTTCATTCAAGTTTAGCTCTTTAATATCTTCCAAGCATGATCTTTAATCATCCAAACTTGGGTCATCAATCTTCTTCAAATTTATGCACTTGTCAAAGATAGCTAGTGCCCTTCTTTAAAATAGCTTGAGTCTTCAAATAGCTTCATCCATAATTAGGTTTGGATCTTTTCTTCAAATTGAATTGCTTATTATGGTCTTGAGAATCTTCATAGCTTGGTGTTGCCTTTCTTAATTTGTTCCTTCAATTAACCTTTACACCAAATTAAAGATCTCCAAATCTTGGCCTCCAAATAATAAATCTCTTATGAGAAGTAAAGCTACCAAAGATAGATAAAACCATAAGTTTAGATTTTTCCTCTTTATTGATTGCTCTTCAAGAGAGATCCTTTCACCTTGATGTTCCTTGGCAAAAATAGTATCTCCAATAATAGCCTTCATGTCTTCATTGTGCACCACCTCATCACATTGGCACTTCATCGCTTTTGCCACGTCATTTTCTACATGTGTCAAATAATACCAATTATAGAGCTCTAGCTCTAACACATATTTTTCTTATTTATATTTATTAATCTGATTGAGGTTGTATATTATTTTTTCTTTGACAAAGTGGATAAATCACATTTATTAGAAAAGAGAGAAAGTACAATATAGCTAAGAAGACAAAAGTGCCTTCAGACAAGTGTGCCAACAGAGGCGCACCCAACAGGGAAGAGAACAACCAAAACAAATAGCATAGTAAAAGTATATAGTCCACTAGACGTGGAGAAAATCAGAAGGCACAACATAGACATGACTACTCCTAGAGAAGAGAGGAGGCCCTAGGAGTCTCAAGGTGTAAGAACGAGGAGTTGCTAGCTGGTGCTACTATCGACCATTAGGGGTACTCATCTCACCCCTTTTGGGGTTTGCAAACTTCAAGCTTCTCTTGAAGTTGTTTGTGAAAAGAGTTTTTTTTTTTCTCCTCCAATGGGGTTTCTTGTATTGTAAGCATTTTAATGGTAGTTGAGATTAGATTAAAAGAAATTTAATAGAAGAGGTCAGTCAAGCCACTATAACTGGTACACTTCTATACCTATTTATCTTTTATTTTGTCACTTGTTGACTATGTAAAAAAAAAAGGGTAAAATATCTGGATGGCCACCTAACTATTCAAGTATTCCTATTTTAGTCACCAAACTATAAAAGTTTTCAATTTGGTCATTCAACTTTGAGATTATGTTCAATTAGGTCACTCGAGCTCACACCATTAACGGTGTGCTGACGTAGAGATACATGTCACTCATTTTTCGCCACATCAGCACAACCACATGCCATAAAATAGGGTAAAATACCTAGATTGTCACCCAACTATTCAAGTGTTCCTATTTTAGTCACCCAACTATAAAATTTTTTTAATTTGGTCATCCAACTTTGAAATTATGTTCAATAATTAGGTCACTTAAACTCACGCTGTTAACGATATGCTGATGTGGTGATACATGTCACCCATTTTTCGCCATGGCAGTACAACCACATGGCATAAAATATTATTTTTTTCTAATTCAAGTTACCATGTTAACATTCATGTGGCATGGAGAGCTACATATATAAACTGTAATATATTATATTTGAGAGAATTAACTATGTCAATAACAGCATTTGAAAAAAAAATTACATATTGCAATTGAATTTTATTAAAAAAATTGCATCAACATGAACTTTGACAACTTACAGAAAATTCATGTGCTGCTTCACATAAAACAATTAGGGTACCTAAACAATTAAATTGAAAAAAATATATGGAAAACTCTTTATATCTTTAAGCCAATTGCAAATTTTACCAATCAATCTAAACTTAGCATCAACATTAGAAAAAGAATGATAGAGGGAAATCGTCTCCTTGATTGTATACACCACTTTTCTTTTTCTTCGTTGGCAGCATCATTTAGCATCATCCATAGTGACATTATGATCATCGGTGTGGGCAACCGTCACCATCTTTAGGTTTTGAAAAAAGAAAGAAGGAAGAATGAAAAGGGTTAGAAGTATTCTCCATACTTCTTAACAATGAGGTTTTAGGATTCTGAATGGAAGAATGAAAAAGGGAAATAAGGAAGAAATATGAACATTGGGAAAAAAAAAGTAAAAATAAGAAAAAGCTCTTCATGCCACGTGAATGTTCACGTAGTTGTCCACGTGGCAACTTAAGCCACATGGTAAATTGAATAGAAAAAAATAATATTTTATGCCACGTGGTTGTGCTGACACGGCAAAAAAAATAGGTGACATGTATCGCCACATTAGCACATCGTTAACGACGTGAGCTCGGATGACCTAATTGAACGTAATTTCAAAGTTGAATGACGAAATTGAAATTTTTTATAGTTGGGTGACTAAAATAGGAACACTTGAATAGATGTGTGACCATTTAGGTATTTTACTCAAAAAAAAAAAAAACAGAGAAAGATTTTTGATTAAGTTATGGACAAACCCAGACTTGTCCACCTTCTTGATTTATCTAGAGTCAGTTCTCTTGAAATGTGACTTCGTACTTTGGCTTGAGGTTTGTATCTTTGTGTGCTTGTTGCGATAATATTTGTGGTTAATCCACTTCATAAAAAAAAATAATAAGAAATGTGACTTCATTGTTTCGATCACTTTTGGTTTATTCGTGCGAATCAAACACTCTCTAAAATAACAACTTTTAAGGTCTTGCATAATATTACCAGGGAAATTAACATATGAAAATTACTCAGACATGTTCACATCAGAGATTCCTTCGGATTTTTCTTTCACTTTGAGAGAGAGCAAGTTGTTAAAACTATTGCTTCGTTTTGGGGCCAACCATCAAATCTTTACATTTCATTTTCAAACTTGATATCACATTAATTAAATTTGTTGTTGCCAATAACATGCCACATACTACATCTATCTCTTTGTCTCGTGGGTCTGTCCTAATCTTTCACTCGTAACTGTTCTTCTTAATTTGTTAAAGATAATTGAAATATTTTAACGATAATTATAAATATTAAATAGAATATATTTTCAGTATGGTTCTTAATAAGTCCTTAATTATGCATAATTTTTACTATCAAAACAATACACTTAGGATTATTTTTTTTTAACAAATTTTGCCTGGATTGGTGCTTAATTAGTTCACCTCTTGTGAGTATGCAAGTTGTGGATTATGAGCTCAAATAAAAAAGAACGAAAAGGAAGTAAATCAAGGTGAAAACCAACATGAAAGATAATTCCAGAGGATTACATGGGGTCATACATGGCCCCGTGTGATTAAGTCACTAAAGAGCGTAAATGCCCCAGATTTCACAAAAACCTAAGAAGTACACCGAAGCTAGATGTTGTCTGCAATGCACATGTCTTTATTAAAGGCTGATTAGATAGGATCCAAAAGGTAATTTAAATCTAACTCAAGTGAGATGGCAAAACCTTGGAGATAATTTTAAGTGACGAATTTATAAGGCTAAAACATGGCTGAAGTTAAAAAACAGGCCTATGGGATTTCATTTTCAATATGAGGGCTTTATTAGCTCAATTGATGCATTCCAAATTAATATGACTGAAGTAAAAGTCAGTACAAAGCTTAAGGACTTTGGACATCGGTGTAATTGTTCTAATAAAAAATAATGGCAAGCATGTTTAGTCAAGGAGCATTGTCTGCACCAACTTTAGATGTTGCCCGCTTGATTTCCTCCAGAGAGAATGAAACACATAAGAAGGTGAGGTGAACATGAATGATCTTTATTGGATTGCAGCCTGTTCTAATAAATTCTGAGCTGAAAGTCAAACTCAGAGTCAAAATGTTTATGAAAGTGAGACGCGAAGGTCTCTCATGCATATTTGATCATACCCCCTTAACCCAATCATTATTATAGGAGATGCAGGCTATATGATTACGATTGCCTAATCTATTTGCCACTAAGTAGAAAAACTGGGTATGCAGGGGTTACTATTTTGTTTTGAGTCTCTGCATCTTTCTTTGTTGGTTTTTGTATTTTATTTTATTTTTTTTGTTGTATTTTGCCGATATCCACTATTAGTGGGCTGTTTTAATGTACATTCCTTTTGTAATGGATATGGTTTACCGACTTTTTTATAAAAAAATTGTCATTGAAAGCTGAGCAGAATTATCATTTCCTACGAATTCTTTTTTTTTTTTTTTATGAAAAGGTGAATAAACTACTTCTATTAAACAAAAAACAAGCACTAGTTGTGGTAAAGAAACAGAATACAAGATAAAAAAAAAACAACAAAAAAAAATAAGGGGAGGAACGTAGGGCTCTCTTCAAGGCCTAGACAAAAAGGAGCATCAGGCGCCGATCACAAAGTCTGAGCGATCTCCTCCTGTTATGTTTTTAAAATTAGTCTCTTTATTTCTGCATCCTTCTGGCCGTATCAATACAAGGCACAACGCCTTTTACACTCTTGGACCACTACTGAACGCGCGGGCCCACAGTTATGTTTTCTAGCCTGTCAAAAGTATCACTCTTTCATCCCAGAACGCCGTATTTTTATCATCATCTTACAAATAGTCATTAATGCATATTTACATATCTCCAGTGATGCTCTATGTGATGAAAGTTCTACCTTAATTAGTTGCTATAAATCTAACAACACCGCATGCTTGATGAATTACGTTCTTGAGCACCAGAAGCGGCAATAGCACAAGTTGTTGATAAGATGGAGAAGTTTATGGCTAAAGATGGAAAAACTTCATCCCTTCGTAGAGGAGCATGGAGTGAGGAAGAGGATTCACGGCTGAGGAGATGCATGGAGAAGTATGGTGTAATAAAATGGTGCGACGTGCCCTCCAAAGCAGGTGCACATTTTTTTTTTTAATGAAAAGTGGATAAACCACTAATTTATTAAAAACAGAAAAGAACGGACAGGAAGTAAAACATACTCTTCTCTTTCGTTACGTTTCTTCATTTTATCTTCTTCATTATTTGTTTGAGAAGCTTTATATATATAAGCTGTGAGCAATGGTTTTGAAGGTCTGAATCGATGTCGGAAGAGCTGTAGGCTTAGGTGGCTGAACTATCTCAGTCCAAGCATCAAGAGAGGGAGGTTTGAAGATGATGAGGAGGACCTTATCATTAGGCTCCATAAGCTCCTTGGCAATAGGCAAGTCTTTGTTACTATATATCAAGCATGAAATTTGTTGGGCCAAAATGCACATTTATCTCTTGTCATGATCTGCAAGAGAAAGACAGCATAAATGAAAGAGAAAAGAAAAAGCTGGTAACTCCACCTTTCTTCATGTGAGCGAGGACAGATTCTCTGTAGACTATATTTAAACAAAGTTAATGTGAGTCTTTGTGTAGATGGAGGAATGCACCGCCATTAATTAACTTGTTTAGTGATCTGAATTATGCTCATATCTTGAAATGATTGATTGATTAACAAGGGTATCATTTGTTCTCAGATGGTCACTAATTGCAGGAAGACTCCCAGGAAGGACAGCCAATGATATCAAGAATCACTGGAACACTCATTTAAGCAAAAAGAGTATCGCCAAAGAGAAGTTATGGAACCCCAAAATTATTGCTAAAGGTACCCCCAGTATAAAGCCAAGAGAGAAAAAAGGAGAATTTAAGATCATCAAGCCACAACCTTGGACCATTCCAGTGAACTGGAGCTGGTTGAAGGATCAACCAGTGCACCAAGAACATTTGCAAGACAAGTCTGGAGTTAATGTAAATCCACTACCACCATCACCGAACAATATTAATGTCGCAAGGAAAAAGAGTGCAGCAGTCATCCCTGAGAAGTTTGATGATGTCTTCTTGGACATTGATGGTATGACAGTTGGGGAAATGCAGACCAACTTTGAAGTTGGGAATATTGGAGGACATGGGGATGGTGAGTTCTTTCTGCAAGAAGATGCAGGATGGGCTTCTTTTCTTCTGGATATGGATATCTAGAACATTTTACTAATTTATGTAATTACTTCATAATTAATCTTGCCGTGAATCAGAAGGATGATAAGCCTCCGAATATTAATTATCTATAGCATGTTGGCTTAATTATTATCCCTTTGTGCCGAAATCATTTGCTTAATTAACTGCATGCATGCATGATTCATTTCTAGAGTGGCAGGATAAATCTTCTAAGAGGTGTTTGTCAGAGGAGGCTATATTACAGCTGTTGATTTTAAATGATACTCGTGTTTTTTTTTTTTTTGGAATGGCAACAAGGGTGGCTCCAGAAAGGGTGTCAAAAAAACAGTCATGCATCAATTATAATGGGTTAACGATTCTGTAGAAATTAGGACTTGTTACATGCACCCAAAAAGATATATTAAAGATTACAATTCTATATGATAAAGCCCCCAATCTTACTATTCTAAATGTATGAATTCTCTCACAGGGAAATTGGTAAACAATTGGTAAATAGTACCGATATAAAATTTTTATATAATATCTTTTTGTACATTATTATTGAGGCACAAAAAATTCGCTTTTCATACTGTTCACCCACATTATGACCTCCAAAAGACTATTTAGTGGCTTTTATTTATTTTTTGATAAATTGGTGACAAGTATTTTTTTTTTTTTGTGTATTATGCTTGAGAAATTTCAAACTCGATACCTCTCAAATATAAGTACGGTAGAAAACTACTAGGCTATACTTTAGTTCATAAATTATAATTAATAATGAAGTTATAGATTTATTCTATATTTATCATACATTCTAATAATCTAAAGGCCGTGATGGGTGACCGAAACAATAGAATAATTGGTATTCCATTAATAGTAGATGTACACAGTATGTTTCATTTTTTTTTTTTTTTTGAAAAACACAGAAAAATCACATATTTATTAATTTGCTCTTTTCATTTTATAATGTTAATTTGTTTGGGGTGGAGTTAATTTGAGATGTTTATGTTTATTTATTTATTTATTTTTGATAAAGTAGATAAGTCAATTACATATTACAAGTGCGAGTTGAGCCCTTAACCTCTAACTCTTAAAAGAAAAAATAATTATTCTTTTATTGTGATATATATATATATATATATATATATATATATATATATATATATATATATATAATTTTTATGAATCGAATTACTCTTAATCTTTTATTTAAAATTTGGAATAATCACTAGGAAAGCTCATTTGATAGAAAGGAATTGCATGGATTAAAACTGGCAGTTGCAAATTGTTTTTTTAATAGATAAATCATAATTAATTAAAATAAATTAGTTCGTTGGTGTGTTTGATCCATAAAAAATGAGTGATAGCACAACATAGCCATGGTACAAGAATTTAAGTGAGCGACATGGCAACTAAAGACATTATTGTTATTAAGTAAAATGAGAAATTATAGTGATGTTTCGGCCACCATTCAAACCATTGTTCACCACTGCCAATTGATCACTGGTATTGCTATCAACAAAACACCAACCACCGATGACCATCACTAGTCGGCCACTGACCTCATCCAATCATTATTGCCAACGAATTACTAGCCACCATCGATTACTGTGATTATCCACCGATATCATTCCGTCACTGTCACCTCCCAACCACTAGCTAGCGCTGTTGATCGACCATTTGAATAGTAAAAATAGTAAAAAAATATTATGATAATTTTATTATTTTTTTATTTAGTTATATTTTATAATGTTAATTGAATATCAAATATATAACAACATTAACAACATTAGCACTTACTTGTGCTATATTTTAATTATTTGTGTTGTTTTGCGCTGCTTGTACAAAATATGCGAATCAAACTGAACCCAAATGTCTGGGAAAAAAAGTTTATACTCAAGATGAGCATAACTTTTTTTTTTTTTTTTGAATAAAGATGAGCATAACTTCTCCATTATATTCTGCAATATAGTTAATTTAAATTCTGTTGCAGTCTAGTAAACTTGCACAACTCAATAAAGAGACTTACCTATCATTGGCTGCCAGCATCGATCTCAGAATTTCTGTTTTTTTTTTTAGTATATTGATGACATCATGTTGATACAATAGTGTTCTCATTTCCACAATATCAAATTGAAAACCATTTATGCGTAAAACTCAAATTTCTGGGATTCTCAATCCTCTTCCAACCATTTTAATAAATTATAATATATATATATTCTTTTCAAGCGGGAGTCGTTGCGTTTTCATTGGATGTTTTTAGATTTCCTTATCTCAAATAGGACCATTTCCAATTGTGAGGAAACCCGGAATTTTTATCAGCTTGTCAAAAAAACAGATCTGGTCTTCTTTGTCTGTGAGTGAGTGAAAGGGACATCTCCAGAGCGCAGCTGAACTCATTATATTATGGTTATCCTTTATAATTTTATTGAGGTTTTATGAAGATGACCTTACTGAACATGATATTTTTTTTTTAAATAAATGTGGATAAATTACAGCTTTATTGAAGAAAAAAGACGAAAACAGAAAAAAACAGAAATAGACCTCTCACCCGTGGTGAGGGTAGAACAACATGATATTTTTTTATAAAGGTTTACGCATTTGCAAAGTATCATTACGTCTTACAAGTTTTACAAATATGCTAGACTTGTATAAAATTTACATAAGCCTTCGAAACATGCTTCTGACTGGGCCTTGAGATTGTATGAGAGACTGCTGAATGACTCCAAAAGAACTTGAAATTAGTCCAAAAGTCAAGCTCGAAACTTGGAAAATGCTGCAAATGCAGAGGAAATTAATTAAAGTGGTCAATGAAGTGCCATTATTGATTAATGTGGCTTCCCCAAGAACCCACGAACAGTCCTGGATCTCAACATTTGATATGTTCTGTTCTGTAGTTTTAGTTTTTAGTTCTGTCCAACTGCTGTGCAGCTCTTTTATATAAAAAAAACTCAGTCCTGGATCTTCAGAGTCTTATCATTGCCACTATAACTGAAGCAATTAAATCTGCAAATGATATATATATAGATATATTAAAACAAAAACAATAACTACCACTGATATCAAATTTTTAAATAAAAATAACAACCGGCTAGCTGGGACGTTTGTGTGGTACATGTATGATCTCCAAACGAGAACTACCATTTATTGACTGCATTTATTTTGTTATTTATTTAAAGAACTGTGAATAAATTACCAATTCAAAAACTCAATCTGTGACCTGAGGAAAGAATGGAATATTGACTATTTTATTATAGAAACAGTAACAACATTTGTCAGTTTCTTATTTAAAACACAGCATTAAAGTTGGAGTGCTCAATAATTGAGGGACCTGGGAATGGGGAACAGGCATCATGATTCATGAAAGATGCCTTACAATGATTGGAAACCATCAACTGCATCTAAAGGATGCATGCATGGAGGGGTCCATCATTTCATGACACAGTAACAGAACAAAAGCGAAAAAAACAACAAAGGATTTTAATGAGAAAGAAAAATTGTCATACAGCTCGATAAAACAAGAGGGAGAACTATATCGAGAGGAAGAATGCATGGCTAATAATCGATGACCCGTTGGCATCACTAAGAACATTTGTTTGAGGAGATTATTTTTTCACAGATAATATAATTTTTTTTTAAAAAAAATGTGGATAAATCACTTCTATTAAAAAATATATATATAGTATAAAAAGAACATAAAACCAGGAATAAAACAAAAGACAACAGGAGATCACTAGATGTAGTAAATAAAATAATACAATCTCTTTTTTTTTTTTTTTTTTTTTTTGAGAAATGCGACAAGCGCGGAACTCAGGGACGGGCACGTGCGGGAGCTCGCCTACAACTGTGCCCTCACCTTGCGCGAACTCAGGGACGGGCACGTGCGGGAGCTCGCCTACAACTGTGCCCTCACCTTGCGCGGACAGAGGTTCGATCCTGGGTCCTCCCCGAAACGAACGCCCTACGTAAGGGACCCAATGCCAATAGACCAAAAGGTCGTTGGCTAATACAATCTCTTTGATTCATGCTTTTATCATGAGATACAATAAATTAATTAAAAAAATATAAAAATATAAAGAAAAATTAATGTTAACGAACAAGCTACTTTCCATTGTAGAAACAAAAAAAGAGATGAAAGGTTGTTGGCTCGAAAATTTTAAAAATGTTTTGGGGTTGATTTAAAAAAGTTAAAAAAAATCTTCAAATTGATTTTATCCGATTTAAAAAAAAATAAAGCCATAGGGATGCAATCATGAATTTTTACTAATATTTAGAGCAAGTAGAAAATATTGACTCAAAGATTTACAAACCAATAAAAAATAAATAAAAAAACAAACAATAGATTTTTACAAATATTTTTTAATATATATATACACACACACTAAAGGCTACTATATAAAAATTAGGAGTCACACAAAAATTTGTTTGTAAAAACTCTCCTAAAAATATATGTTTTTATTTTTAATTTTTTATTTCTTTAATTAAAATAAATTAGCTGCAAATTATTAATTCAAGGGTGTGTTTGATCCATAAAAATGAGGGATAGCACAACATAATTTTTTTTTGTTCTCTATTTAATTTGTAAATAAAGTATGGGTATAGAATAAAAGAGTGTGAAAGATAGCACACTTAGATTGTTTTTTTTTTTTTCCCACAAAAATCATGGTACAAGAATTTAAGTGAGACATGGCAACTAAAGACATTATTATCCTTAAGTAACATAAAAAAATTATAGTAATGTTTCGGCCACCATCCAGCCACTGTTCATCACTGCCAACTAAACATTGACAAAACACCAACCACTGGTGACCATCACTAATCAACCACCATTGACCATCACTAGTCGCCCACTGACATCATCCGGTCACTATCACCCGTGAGTTACTAGTCACCATCGATTATTGTGATTAAACACCGATATCATTCCATCATTGTCACCTTCTGGCTACTAACCAACGTCGTTGATCTACCATTAAAATAGTACAAAAAATATTATGATAATTTTATTATTTTTATTTAGTTATATTTTATGGCGTTAATTGAATATCAAATATAGAACAACATTAAGATAAGCAATTGTGCTATATTTTAATTATTTGTGTTGTTTTGCTCTGCTTGTACAAAATATGCGAATCAAACTGATCGAACCCAAATGTTTAGGGAAAAAAAGTTTATGCATCAAGATGAGTATAACTTCTCTATTATATTCTGCAATACAGTTAATTTAAATTCTTTTTTAAAAAAAATAGATAAACCACAAATACATTAAAGAAAAAACAGCCACCGGAAAAATACAACCAACCAAAGAATAATTTAAATTCTGTTGCAGTCTAGCAAACATGCACATTACTTAATAAAGAGACTTACCTATCCTTGGCTGCCAGCATCTCATAATTTCTGGTTTTTTTTTGGAATATTGATGACATTATGTTGATACAGTAGTGTTCTCATTTCCATAATATCAAATTGAAAACCATTTATGCGTAAAACTCAAATTTCTGGGATTCTCAATCCTCTTCCAACCATTTCAATAAATTATGATTTATTTAATTTTTTAAAAAAAAATATTCTTTTCCAGCGGGAGCCGTACGTTGCGTTTTCATTGGATGTTTTGAGATTTCCTTATCTCAAATGGTACCATATCCAATTGTGAGGAAACCCGGAATTTTTATCAGCTTGTTAGAAAACAGATCTGGTCTTCTTTGTCTGTGAGTGAGTGAAAGGGACATCTCCCGAGCACAGATGAACTCATTATATTATGGTTATCCTTTATACTTTTATTGAGGTTTATGAAAGATCACCTTACTGAACATCATATTTTTACGCATTTGCAAAGTATCATTACGTCTTGCAAGTTTTACAAATATGCAAGACTTGTATAAATTTACATAAGCCTTCGAAACATGCTTTCTGACTGGGACTTACGATTGTATGAGAGACTGCTGCTATAGTAATTGATAGTAAGTGAATGTGTCCGAAGTGGTCTATTGGTAGTCGGGTCCCCAATAGAACCCTTCACAAGTGGTGAGAGTTCGAATTTTGGGTGAGGGCACATTTCTGGGAGTGTGAGTAGTGGTTGTGTGCGGGTGGTCCCTGCGCCCATGTGTGCGCGGGCCCCACTCCCACTTGCTCCGCAGATACTTGTGCACGTCCTTGTCTTAGCGGCTAGGCCGCTCATATTGGAAAAAAAAAAAAAAAAAAATTGTGTCTGAAGTAGTCGCTGAAAATGATTGTGATTCGAGAGCGAAAGGTCTCTCTATCTATCTATCAATCTGCAATAGTATAATGTATTGGTTCAAGTTCAGCCGTTCAGGTCAATTCTTGGTTGAAAGAATGCCACACAATCAAAACTCTAACACATAGGTTCTATGGTTAGGATTTTGTCAAGATTTAGCACGACGTCTAGTGTTGCCATTCTTGTAATGAAAGAGTTAATATTGTCTATATATAAATCAATGTTTGATATGTAATATATCTGTATTTTTTTTAAAAAAATCTATGCAAATAAATTTAAAAAAGAGTTAATATTGTTTCAGCTTTTGTCAGTATTTTTTTTTAATGTTTTCTGTTGGTTGTCCTTGTCTCTGTTCTCATTCTTAATAAATCAATGATTCATTTTATTTTAAAAAAACTTATGTAAATGATTGATATTTATTCCGCCTCCATGAGTATTCTATGGATAAAACTTGAATTATTCCTTTATTATTTTTTCTTTAAAAAAAAGATAAATCACTTCAATTAAAATAGAGAACTAACACAAACGACCACTAGATGTGGTATAACACACAGGAACTATAAACAACACAAGCAGTGGAGAACAAAACAATCAACAAAAAAAAAAGAATACAAGCATCGGGCTGACCCCTAGCCCCAGCGACGATCAGACACCAACTAACCCAACATCTGAGGAAGCGTCTCCTCGGCAGTTGAACCCTCACCAGTGTCGTTCCATCTCTGACCCAACAACTCCAAACTACGTCTGATAAAGTGCAATGGCTCTTCGAACTTCTCTCTGAAGCCTACTGCAATCGCTTCCTTAGAGTCGACCCGTGCCAGATTGGTGGTCGGCCCAGCACGTGGTCCGGCCCGGTTATATTATATTTATATTTTTTATTTTAAAACCTAAAAATATAAAAAATACCCTAAAATTGCTAAAAATATTTAAAAAAAAAACCCTAAAATTAAAAAACATAGAACTAAAATTAAGTCTTATTAACTAAAAAACAAAAAATATATCAAAAAAATTTAAAAAAAAAAAGAAAGAAAAAACTCGAATTTGGCTTGTCGGGCCATGTTGGCACAAAGCGGGCCGCGGGCCGTGCAGGCCTGCGGGCCACAAACCCCTACCCCAGCACGGCCCAGGGTTTGGGCCATGCCTGGACCGAACCCGGCACTGTAGCACCATGCTTGGGCCAAGCACGGCCCAACTCATGCTAGGCCCGGGCCGGCACGGCCCGTTTGACCCCACTAAGCCCAAGCATAATGACCCAAAGGTTTCTTTCGAACTCAGTTACAGAGTCATCAGACTTGATCTCATCCTCAAGCAAGTCACTATCCGCTGATGGATCAGCCTCCCTAGCCTCGGGCCCTCTGGCAATTGGGCCATCAACCTCATCCAAAGACACTCGTACACCATCTGGGACAAGGGCCCAAAAACCTGATAGAAACTTCCAAGAGAAACCGTTAAATAGGACTATAACGGGTTCGAACACCAGGATCCCCAAAAGTATCTGCCTTGGTCACCTCCACATTAATCTCATTAGATGTTTCTCCTTGCGCCAGCCTAATCACCTTTCCCAACCCAAGATTCGCAAAAGTTTTGGCCCAAAGAACGACCCACACTATAGAGCAAAAATGGGTCCATAAAATCACTCATTGAACCATGCTCACACCCCAACTCTTGGATCAAACCAGCATCCTCCTTAGGCCCAACCTCAGCAATAATTGGACCCTGAAAGTCAAAGCCCATCCCACTCTTCTAAGGATCAGAACCACCCAATGATGGCACCGCGGACAACCCAACATCGGACGTACGTGGAAACCTCGACCAGATGTGTCCTGTCAACAGTCCTATACAACTGTGCATGTATAACACGAACCATCCATCTCTCGACAGCACCTCTCCTCAAGCCCTCCACCAAGGAAGCGATCTCACCCTTATGCCCACCGGTCTTTCCCCACCGATCACATTAACCATTGGTCCCAGTCTCTTCATTCTTTTGTGAAGCATCAGCAGGCCATCGCCGTGTTGGAGATATGCTACTAAGGTTTTAATGAATTAATTTTAATCATTTGCATTACACTGTAATCCAGCTGGCGTGTTTGTTAGGACAACTGGCAATTAGTTACAGCTAGTGCCAGCTCAGTTCCTATATAACAGAGCCTTGAGCTCATTGTAAGATTGATGAAAAACCTTAAATTCCATGAATGAAAAAACCAATGCTTCTTTCTTCTCCCAATTCCTTCTCTACTTGATTTCTTATATCTTTTCTCACTGTGATGGATTTGAAGAACCTTGTGGGAGGATTGCTACGGCAGGATTGAAGATTGTGAAGCAGAATCGGTGAAGAATGAGCTCTGTTTTCAAGGTTTTTCTACACCGCCATGAGAGCGACGCTCAACCATGTTTGGCCGGGAGCGAGGCTCAACCGGCGTTGGACTCATCCTAGGATGGATGACTAGATCATCATGGGAACCAAGCTCAACCATCCCTTTAGTGACACATGGTGGGCCTCCGCCATTGAGAACCTCCACAACATCCCACTGTAGCCTCGCACAGCTCACTCCTGGGGCACCGCCTGGTCTACAGGCCATCGAGCCCCCCTGAACACCCCTCCGAGGGTCCTCTTGCACTCCCAAATAGTTCAACATAGGCCGCTTTCCCTTCGGCCTTATCGTTCTTTTGTGGTGTAACAGCATGCCAATGTCGCCGTGGGAGAAACACTCAACCACGTCTAGCCGGGAGCGAGGCTCAACTGGACCACCTCCATTATATTAAGAAACACTTGCCCCGTCAATAGTGGTTTCTCCACGTCCCCATGCATTGAGTCCATGAATGCTAGCAGCACACACACGTCTTCCCCCACGTCATTGAAGGGCCAAAGATTAGTCGGTCATCTAGAGTGAAAGTGAGACGAACATCCCCGTAATGAATTATTCTTTTGTACATCAACAATTTAAGCCACTGTCCTTTTACAGAATTAAAATAAATTTAGAAAAGTTGTCATGACTCAACAAAGATGGTGATTGACAAATACACATGCAAGGTCTAGATGTAAAACTTTAAAATTAATGGCCTAGGGTTCTTGACTTGCCCAAGTTAACCACAAGCATAAAAATACTTCAAATTTTCATCCCCAAATAATATAAAAAATCTAAATGATATCTTTCAAATATTATATATATAGAAATTATCTAATTATGTTCCGGCCATATGGACCTAAAGTCCATATGGCCGGAACATGATTAGATAATATCTTTATTTAAGTTCCTCCCAATCAAAGACATTATTTTAAGAATTGACTACATATTTTTTCATTGTTTTTTACATCTCAAATGTGAAAGAAAAAGACACTAAAGAAATCAATTTGAATTGCTGAAATGTAGTATATATTCGAGACTTCTCTACATAGATAATATCTAAGATATTGTTAATTTATAGTTTTTTAGTTTTTTTCCCTCAACCACTGCAGTATTTTCTGACTCTTTCTACTCCTTTTAGTTTTTAGTTTTTATTTTTTTAATTATATATATATATATATATATATATATATATATATATATATATATATATATACACAATACATCCTCTACGGACGTCCATAGATAAAAAAATCTATAGATATCCATCTATCAGCCGTTGGATCATGATCTAACGGTTGACATTGATGAACAGTAATCACTGTTCATATTACTGTAGCAACTGCTGTTCATCAATGTCATTCGTTGGATCTTGATCCAACGGCTGATAATGGACGTCCACCTATATGAGGATAAATCATTTGTGAACGTCCATAGATAAAAAATCTATGGATGTCCATTATCAACTGTTGGATCTCGATCCAATGGTCAATAATGATGAACTGTAAATACTTTGAATCATGATCAATTGTTCATCAATGTCAGCCGTTAGATCGTGATCCAACAACTAATAATTGGACATCCATAGATTTTTTATCTATGGACATACACAGATAATGTTTTACCTACATATAGATATATATATATTGTATTATATAAATAAATCTCATTGTCATTGTAGTCAAGTCTAAGATATTTCTAAGAGAATTTCTCAACTATTACATTAAAAAGAACATTTTTTATGTGAGGCAACCAAAATTTCACTTCATTTATACTAATAAACTTAAATATTTTTAAATTTTAAATTTATTTTTTTTAGTTTTTTAAAAATATTATTAAATATACATATTTTAATAACTTAAAATTCTTAAAATTTTAAAAATAAGTTGATGTGTTTGGTGTAGAAATCACTATTTTTCCGGCTAAACAATCGATCACAAACAGTAAAAAACTGTGGATCATTTGAACCGGCAAATAAATATATGTCAGAAAGGACTTTATTTATATTAAAAAATATATACACACTGTTGAAAATATTTAAATTATAAAAATTTATTATTTGCCAAGGCCCAAATTAAATAAATAAATAAAATAAATAAGGACTTTCCAACATGCAAATGATGGCGAAAAGTACTTCAATTATTGTCCCACATATCATTCTTACTAAACATCGTACAGTGGCATGTGATCACACTAGTGGGTGGCATATCTTGTTGTACAACTTGGCCTGATCTTGTAGGCTAGACAGGTAGGACAGCCGAAACGTACTTCCGAAATACAAACCTAGCCGGAAATTATTTTTAGAGAGGACTAAATTAAAAAATAATAATTTTTAATTTTTAATTTTTAATTTTTACAAAAACTAATTTAATTCTTTGATATCAGAGATATATAACGTTTCAATGGATTTTCTTATGAAATAGGTATTAATAGTAGTTTTTTTTTTCATGCCTGTTAATTATAATTTGTGAATAAAAATAATATATATATATATATATATATATATATATATATATATATCGCATGCTTTCCTTTGCAAATACAAATTAAAGAATAAAATATATATCTACTTGTTTTTTTTTTTTTGGCTTCCGCCTCCTGAATAGTATTTTAAATAAACTTGCATTATTTTTCATTGATTTATTTTAATTTATTTTACTTATTTTATTTAAATTTGAATAACTAACCTTATCACTTTTTAAATTGTTTTCCTTTATCATTTATAGATTTTATTGGAGATACTAAAGTTATTTTTAATTATAACTGTAATATATAATTTTTTTTATTGTATAGGAACTAGTGTCTTGAGTTATTTATTTCTATATTTGTGTACATTCCTTTATTTTTTTAAATAAGAATAATAATTACATGAATTCGGTTCCGTGATAACTACCAGAAACTGTGGCTCATCCTTAGCTATGAGTCTATAAGTTTTAGTATTTACTTATTATTTAATATATGGATAAATTGATAATTATTTCAAAATATTACTGTCTTTTTCTTCTATAAATTACTAAATTGAGATAATCAGGCAGGTGAAAATAAACCACATCTGTGATATTTACCACAGAAGCGCTTGTCACCTATTTTTGAGAATAAAAACCTTTTTTTTCTTAAGCGCTTGTCACCTATTTTTGAGAATAAAAACCTTTTTTTTCTTAATTGCTAAACTCCTGGAATTTGAGTGTTTATTGGAAGAGCATGTCTAACATGGGAGATAAGACCAACTGCAGTGGCCGAATGTGCTTGCCCATGGTCCGGATGAAGCTTAGTAACAAGATAAACAACCAATATTAAGTTGAAGCTTTACAGCAGCAGGGTACACAGGAAATTCCTTTTTATTTTCATGTAATTAGACCTCTCTTCTCAATTCTCTATACATTTCATATATACATGCATGTGCTTTGATGGCAATGCTGGCCCTGCATGCTTTCTATTTATAGTGTGCATCACCTAATTACGAGATTGACATTTGATATGGATGCAAGTGTACTTGCTGATCGTGTAATAAATTAAAATGCTCAAAAGCGGGGTCTCGATCCACAAGGAAGATTGAGAGTAACAGCACTAATTTCTATCCAAAAAAATTAGCCTAAATGCATATAGTGTTGTTTGTGTGTGAACAATAATAAAGAGCGAAAACAAAGAAATCAAGTGGTTAAGAAATCAGGGGGAAAAGGGATGCCCGGGCATAGTATCCCTTTAGGGTTTGTTAAATTCAAGACAAAAGTTGTATAAGCATGCAATCCTATTTAAACTGAGAGATTTTCTAAAATATATACTAAACCCCTCTTGCAATGGTAAATAGTAACTAATTCAGTACAGTGTTGATGTAGACTCCCCATAATTGCTTTAATTTGCATTCTATGAAATCTCAATGTTGATTAATAAGAATTTCTAAAGTAGATAATCCTTTTTGCGAAGAGATTAATTATCCATAATCTCATACAGAATAGAAATGCGATTTCTCCTAAAATCTATTCCCTATGATTGTGATATGGACGCAAGTGTACGTACCAATTGTAATATCGTGAACCTTTGGATAACTGTTGAAAATATATTCAACAAGTGCAAAGAACAAGGACCTTATTGTGAGAGTTATAGAATATTTTGGATTCACATGTAATTCAAAAGTTTTGATCTAAACTGTTTCCAAAGACCAAGGACTGAAAGGTAAGTTTGTAGGGACCTTTTGGAAATATTATTTCATGATACAGGGACAGTTGGTGATGTTGTAGGGACCGTTTTGTAAGAAATTTTATTGTCAGGAACTAATAGTATATTTCGACAGAAACTTAAGTTGAGAGAAAATTTGGAAATTTCTGGCTTCTAAGTTGGGCTTTCATCCTCTTCTTCCTAGCTACAGTATTTTGTGAGAAAAAAAAAAGAAAGAGAAGAAAGGAGAAGAAGATGGGAACTTTTTGGAGGGGAAGGGTTTGGAGATCACCGGAGGGAGTTCGCCGAAGAGTTGCATTGCTTGGTAAGCATCTCCTTGGTTGAAATAATGCATGACATTTGGTTAAAAAGCTTGATCGAGCAACCATGCTAGAATTTTTATAAGTTTTTGTGATGAGTTAATGTGCGACTCCAAAAGAGTGCGAATTAATGTGCGACTAAGCAAAACAATACCCGGCTTGTAATGAGTTATGTTCTGGGTTTCACTGAGGTGGGCTGGTCTCTCACAAAAAATCAAGATTGGTTTATTGTTTGATTGTTGTGACCATCATCCATTGAGCATTATCCAAAGGCAAGTTCTATTTGAATCTCTTGATCTTTGAATCTTATCAGCTAGTCCAATGACACTCAAACTATAACATGATTAGAATTTCCCTGAAAGCTTTTTTTTTTTTTTTTACTAATCAAGTTGGAGTTTAGAGGACTAAACTCTTTTAAGGAGAGAGGAGTTTGTGGGCCCCACCAATTTTTTTTTGGTAAATTGTAACTTTAATTGGGAAGTTACATTTAATTTAGTTTTAAATTTTGTATTTTAATTCTTCAGTTTTATTTGAAACCCTAGCCTCTTCACCTGAAAAAAAGGGGACCTAGCCTACCCTTCCTCTCCTTAATACTATGTGATGCTGGCGGTGGCGGCAAGAAGAATTTCTCTTGGATAGTTCTACTTTTATTATCGAGGTAGGTTGATTGCTTCTTTCTATCCTTATGATTAGATCGTTTAAGGTTAGAGTAGTATATAATTATTTTCTTTTTTTTTTTTAAAGAAAAGGCTTGCATTTGCGTAGATCCTTGCTATTCCATGCTTTGTGTTATAAGCCTCTTTGCATTCAAATTTCGATATTCTTGTGGTGGTAATTTCTTTGCGTATATAATTATTTTCTTTTTTTTTTGTGTTATAATTTGTGATGAGTTCCATGTATGAGATACTCGTGTGTTAAATCTGTGAGCATGTTCACCTCATCGGCTCTATTGATGTATATATAAAAAAAAGGGATTGTTTTGGCATGATCACTATAACTTAGGTTTTATTCTAGATAGCATAATGTGTTGATTCTAGTGTCTGCCTCAATATAAGTGTTGTTAATGTTTTGTTTAGCATGAGATAGGTTACCAGATTTCATACTTTTAATTTTTTTTAGGGAAAATTTCAAAAATAAACTTTGTGATTTCCCAGTTTTGCAAAAAAGGACAGAGCTTTGTTTTTTTTGTTTTTGACCTATATGGTTTTCCCAGCTAGCAAAAAAATGAAAAATCGTTAATAACCCTTTAACGGTGTTAACTCAGAGGGGCAAAATGGTCAATTTATTTAAAATCCATCTCATTTGACATTTAAAAAATATTTTTTAATCTATTAATCTCTCAAAAAATTCTAATAAACAAAAAATAAACTTAAATTCCAAAAAACAAACAAAATCATGTTGCAAATCATGTTTTTCTAATGCCATGTAATTTTTTTTACAATAAATTGACCATTTTACCCCTATGAGTTAACACCGTTAAAATGTTGTTAACGGTTTTTTCCTTTTTTGCTAGCTGGGGAAACCGCATAGGTTAAAAACGAAAAAAACAAACCTATGTCTTTTTTTTTAAACTGGGAAACCACAAGGTTTATTTTTAAAATTTCCCTTTGTTTTTTATGCATTGTTGATTTTGATTGTAGCGTGGCACACTTTAGGATTTTTGTTTTATTCTTTTCTCTGCCTAATCTTTAAGCAAAGGGTTTTGTTATTATTACAGGAGCATGTTTATAGCTGAAATGTACAGCTCAGTTTTGTCAAAATTAGTGTTAACCCTATGCCTCCATGAGGTGGTTGTCTTATTGATTTTAAGTATTTTCAAAATTATATTCTAGAGTGATAAGTTAGTTTGGTCTAGATTCTAATGCTTGTAGGTATCATGTTAACTCTGTGGGGTTTGATCTTGGAATTCATGTCTATAGGTTCCACCGAAGAAATTTTACCTATCATAGGATTTGGGGGTTTTGAGCGATAAACATGTAAGTTAACCACATATAAATCTGTATATATATGTATATGTAAATTTCTAATTTTCAATAATGGTTTACATAATTATTTAATTGGAAAAAACTATTCTTATACTATTCACAAATTATTTATTTGATTATTGATATTTTTTCTATAGATGACTACTTCCAAATATGTTGATGCTATTTAATTTATGATATTCTAGCGTAGTACGGATTATATATATTAACCTGACATGAGCTATTCCTTTGGATGTCATTTGTTTACTTTATTTTATTTTTTATCAAATTATTAAAAGAAAAGAAAGAAACATGTTGAATGTGGAATTCTTTTAGGAATTATATATGTATTATATAATCTTATTTATGTCAAAATTATATAATCTTATTTATATTAATTGATGCTGTCACATATTGGCTATTTAATTATTGTTTACCTAATGTGTTATTGTTGATATAATTGGAATTATTTTTGTTAGAAAACGGGATCACTGAATTTCTGTATTATTGCGTTGATGATAATTTTGGACCCGACATATTTTTTTCTATAGAAACTCGTAGTCGCCAATTAACTGTGCGCGCAATAACCCTGTCACTGGGGGTTAAACACTGATTGTGTCAACATGTATTTCTGACATAGAAACTGCAGTTTTGTACCGTTCCGTCGGTGAAGAATAACGACTTCTGATATTCTGATTCGGGTCACCGAGGGTAAACATATGAGCTCTAGAATCTAACTCGGATCACTGAGTTTAAACAAATGAATTCTGATGTTTTGTTTTGGCATTAGTTGTTTGGGGGACTTATATAATGGTTATTTTGGTAAATTAAATCTGTTTTGAATTATTTTTTATTTTTGGGTTTCATTTTGATAATTATTTCATTATGTTACACTTTGTATGTTTTTTTTTAATTATTGAATTTTTTGTAATCCCATTATTTTTAGTGGTTGATTATTGGGCTCCCAAGTTCATTAAGATGTTCGTGTTTTTTTTCAAATCAGGAATATGTGTGACTGGTGGCAGCTTAGCGTCATGGAGCAAGCTGTTTTTCTAGTGCTAGCAAATTAATAAATTTCCTTCTCTTGGGGTTTTAGATTTTCATGTCTTTGAATTATTATTGTGTCTGACCTTATTAGTTGATTCATTGTATTTTGAACATTGTAGATTCTTTTATTTCTGAATCCAGTTGTATGTTAAATTTTATATCTTTTTGTGAAACAGGTTATGAGGCCTTGCATACTCATTTGGTCTCGGCCTTGTGGGTATGCGGCCATTTGTCGATGCAACGGATTCGTTAAACTGGGTTCATGGCGTGACAAATTGAGAGGCGCTCACTTTAATGGAGTGCGAATTAGTGTGAGACTAAGCAAAACAATACCTAACTTGTGTAGAGTTCTGTTCTAGGTCTCAATGAGGTGGGCGGTCTCTCACAAAAAAGGCACCTTTTTTGTGAGAAACCTCCCACCTCATTGAGACCTAGAACAGAAATCTACACAAGCCAGATATTGTTTAGCTTGCTCTCCCGGTAGTACTGTTTATGTATTGTATACTTAGGTCTAGTCCTGTTCACCGGACTAGGTGTAGGTCCTTGCGAGAAAAACAGTGGTTTCACCCGTCTAAGATTGCAAGGCAGAGAGATTTTCTTAGAAAACCTATAAACCACTGTAACTGGTATCTCTCTATCTATCTGTCTCTTTGACAATTCAATAAATGAGGCGCTTGTCGCCTATTATTAAAAAAAATTTGTTCACCCATAATTTTCAAAGTTATTTTTTATTTCCGCCATCCTCTTGTCAGTATCAATCCAAGGCAAAATTCCATGTGAGCTCTTGGACCACTAATGGACGGACTGGCCTCTGTCGCAGTTGGGATTTTCCATATATAGCACGTTAAAAGTGTCACTCTTTCACCCGATAGCGACTAGTTTTTCATATTGTTACAAATAGTTACTGGTGCATATTTACATACATATCTCTGGTGATTCTCTATATGATGCGAGTTCTACCTTAATTAGTTGCTATAAATCTAGTTACACAGCATGCCTGATGATTCCATTGATTACCAAAAGACTAGCGCGACAGTAATACAAGATGTTGATATGATAGAGAAGTGTATGGCTAAAGATGGAAAGTTTTCTGCCATCCTCTTGTCCGTATCAATCCAAGGCAAAATTCCATGTGAGCTCTTGGACCATTAATGGACGGACTGGCCTGGCGCAGTTAGGCTTTTCCATATATAGCACGTTAAAAGTGTCACTCTTTCATCCGATAGCGACTGGTTTTTCATATTCTTACAAATAGTTACTGGTGCATATTTACATACATATCTCCAGTGATTCTCTATATGATGCAAGTTCTACCTTAATTAGTTCCTATAAATCTAGTTATACAGCATGCCTGATGATTCCATTGATTACCAAAAGACTAGCGCGACAGTAGTACAAGTTGTTGATATGATGGAGAAGTGTATGGCTAAAGATGGAAAATTTTCAGCCCTTCGTAGAGGAGCATGGAGTGAGGAAGAGGATTCACGGCTGAGGAGATGCATGGAGAAGTATGGTGCAATAAAATGGTGCGACGTGCCCTCTAAAGCAGGTGTACTATTCTTCTCTTTCAATACTCTTCTCCATTTTATGATTTTTATCTTCTTTATTATTTGTTTGAGAAGTTTATATATATATATATATATATATATATAAGCTGTGTCAATGGTTTTGAAGGTCTGAATCGATGTCGGAAGAGCTGTAGGCTTAGGTGGCTGAACTATCTCAGTCCAAGCATCAAGAGAGGAAGGTTTGAAGATGATGAGGAGGACCTTATCATTAGGCTCCATAAGCTCCTTGGCAATAGGCAAGTCTTTGTTACTATACATAAAGCATGAACTTGTTGGCAAAATATTCATATATATTTCTTATTATAATCTTTCAAGATATATACTGGCTAAAAGTAGAAATCAAAGAGCAAAGAAAAAGCTAGTAAGTCCACTGTTCTTCATGTGAACGAGGACAGATGCTTGTATTTAATAATCTGAATTATTTTGAAATGATTGATTGATTAACAAGGGTATCATTTGTTCTCAGGTGGTCACTTATTGCAGGAAGACTACCAGGAAGGACAGCCAATGATATCAAGAATCACTGGAACACTCATTTAAGCAAAAAGAGTATCGCCAAAGAGAAGTTATGGAACCCTAAAGCTATTGCTAAGGGTACCGCCAGTATAAAGCCAAGGGAGAAAAAAGGAGAATTTAAGATCATCAAGCCACAACCTTGGACCATTCCGGTGAACTGGAGCTGGTTGAAGGATCAACCAATGCACCGAGGACATTTGCAAGACAAATCTGGAATTAATAGTGCAGACCTACTACCGTCATCAGGGAACAATAATGTCTCAAGGGAAGAGAGTAAAACAATCATCCTTGAGAAGCTTGATAACATCTTCTTGGGCATTGATGATATGACAGTTGGGGAAGCGCAGACCAACTTTGAGGTTGGGTATATTGGAGGAATTGGAGATGAACAGTTCTTTCAGCAAGAAGATGCAGGATGGGCTGCCTTTCTTCTGGACATGGATCTCTAGAACATTTTACTATTTGAATGTTGTTCTTTAATTATTAATCTTGAATGAATAAGAATGATATGATAAACCTCCTCATATTATCTAGGACGGTGGTTTAATTATTCCTAGCAATGAAATCATCTGCTTTATAAGTGCATGCATGGATTATTCATTTCTAGCGTGACATGACAAATTAAATATTCTACGAGGTGTTTATCGGAGGAGCCTATATTGCACTACAGGTGATTTTGAGATTATCATACTGAAAGATAAGTTTTAATTTTATAACTAATCCAGAAGTTATAGATTTATTCTATATTAATTTATCATGTATTATGATAATCTAAAGGTGACTCAAATAATAAAATGATTGATGTTCTCTTAATAACAAATATACGCAGGACGTTTAATTTTCTTTCTATTTTATGTTACCGTTGTTTCTTTGAGGAGCAATTAATTAGAGGTCTTTTGGAAATCCCAGTACCAAAATATAAGAATAAAATACTCATATGTATATCACTTATCATGAACTGAATTAATTTTAATCTTGATCAATATTTTGTTCTAGAATGAACTGAATTAATTTTAATCTTGATCAATATTTTGTTCTAGAATGCTAGTTTGATAGAATATTATTACCATGGGATCCTGATCTATTGTTCTAATTCATACCTTGTCAACTAATAGGAGAACATAGATTAAAAGCTTATGTTTTGCAGTTGTAAATTATTAGTTGAGTGTGTGGAATATTCAATTATAACACTATACATGAGGATATATAACTTCTGTATTACATTTATGATATATATATATATATATATATATATATATATATATATATATATAGTCAAATTCAACTTTGTTACTATCAACCTAACAGTATAGTATATTTAAGGTAAACAACCTAAATCTAAATGGTACCATACTTTTTCATACACTTCTATTTTGGTCAACCAGTTTTAAAAAGTTATGATTTGATCTCTTATATTTAGTTTTTGTTACAATAAGGTCACCGGAGTTTACAATATTAACTGCAATCATACATGTCTTATGTACAATATAATCGCCACTAGGGGTTTACATGGCTTACAATATGGCAAGTCACATATGATAGCTGTTACCACAAATATAAACCCGAATGACTTATTGCAAATAAAACTAATCATAAAAAATCAAATAGTAATTTTTAAAAATTGGATGACCAAAATAAGAACGTATAAAATGATAAAGGATTATTTAGATTGTTTACCCTATTATTTAATGAAATTATCTTCATAATAAAAGAGTGATAACTCATTTTTCTCCCAACTAAGAGGTTGAATGTTTAACTCCTTCTCACATCAATGGTTCAAAATTTTAGCTTGTCCACCGTTATCAAATATATATATCTTAATTAGATAAATTAACAAATATATTATAAAATACGGATAAACCATAAGTTCTCAACACACATTAAAAAAAAAAAAAAAAAAAAGCCAATTCTCAATCTTTCATTTATAAAGAAAAAAAAATTATCTCTCCGCTTTATAAGGATAGTTCTGAAGGGTTTTTTCATTTTTTTTTTTTTTTGTTACAAATCATCATATACACAAATCCTATTTACACTTCAATATGCTTTGAGATCGAACCCTCAGTCCCACCATGGTTGTTTTTTGTTTTTTGTTTTATTTCGCAAATATACCAAATTAAAGACAGATAAAATGCGAATTTCTTGGGATTACCTTATCTTAGTTAGAACCATTTCATTGGATTTTCTTGAGATATCCTTATCTTAAATGGTACCATAAACAGGACAACGTTTGTCATTTTTGTGTGCGAGAGCTCTAGAGAAACCGGGATTTGTCTAGAGCACATGCAGGTGAACTCATTATATTATCCAGGAAGTTTTAATATTTGGTTATCCTTTAAAAATTTATTGAGGCTTATGAAAGATCATCTTACTTAACATCTTATTTTATCAAGGTTTATGCTTTTTCAAGAATCGTTGTGCCTTCAAATTCTAAAAATATGCAAGACTTGCATAAATTTAGAAGCTCAAAATATCAAAATGGTCCTTCTATTTTGCGTTTTTCACCCTTTTAGTCCCTCTAATATAAAATCTGCCTTTTTTGTCCTCATATTTGCACATTTCTGTCCTTTTAGTCCCTCCAATTGACGGATCCGCCTTTTTAGTTCTTTCAGCTAATAAATTAGAGGGACTAAAAAGGACGAAAATGTGCAAATACAAGGACCCAAAAGGCAGATTTTACAACTTAAGGATGAAAATGCGCAATTACAAAGACCAAAAAGACTGATTTTATATTAGAGGGATTAAAAGGGCGGAAATCGCAAAATAGAGGGACCATTGTGATATTTATACCAATTTAGAAAAACCCTCCAACATAGAATGTGGTTTTTTTTACTGAGACATAAGATGGTGAGAATGTGACATATAATTTTTTCTGGGTAAATATTACTGTAGATCACCTAATTATACCCAATTCTCACTTTGGATACCAAATTTTAATTTGTATCAAAATGGTCACCTCATTTCAATTTGGTTTCAAAAAAATGTTACCCAAAGGAATCCGGTGAAATTATGCTGACGTGGACGTCGGCAATCCAATGTGGTCGACGGATTTCCACATCATACGTCCCAATGGTCTTGCCATGTGGATTAAATGCTATCACATCACCTGCCCCAATGGCATGATATGGATCATAGTGGCATTTTAATCAACGTGGCAAGGCCATTGGGACAGGTGATGTAGAAATCCGGTGACCACGTTGGATTGCCGCAATCCACGTTTGCATAATCTCACCGGATTTCTTTGGGTAATATTTTTTTGAAACTAAATTGAAATGAGGTGACCATTTTGATATAAATTAAAATTTGGTAACCAAGGTGAGAATTTGGTATAATTAGGTGATCTACAGTAATATTTACTCAATTTTTTTTTAATAAAAATAAATAAACCATTATTTCATTGAAAAAAAAAATAATAGAAATGAAATGAGAATATTATCCACTAAGAATGGACGTAAACTAAAGAAAACTAAAAAACAAACACATAGCAACTCATACATAACGAAGGAAACACATTAAATAAAAAAACAAAAAAGCTAGTAACACTCTGAAGACTAATAAAGGAGTGTCATCCATCCAAGCGCCAAAAGTTAACTGTGATGAATGGTGTGATTGAAGTTTAATCGGAGCCTGTGTGGATCCCTAGAATCACTAATGTGGCACTTCAAAAACTGCAGATTGTCTTCACGTGACATACAGTGATGTATGGATGAAAAGAGCTAGATATGAAACATTTCAGAATAATTTAAAGCAATTAATAACTACTTTGGGATAATATATTAATATTGAATGGCGTGAGTTGTTCATGCTTTCAACATCAATGAACTATACTATTTATGGCTTGTGATCCGAGAGCAAAAGGTCTCTGTCTATTACCAAATAATGCAGTGTATATAAGTTCAAGCGTAGGACCATTGTCTTGGTTGTATCAGGTTTAGCAGACATGGCTTCTTTCATAATCACATGGAGAAATCACTCATTAAAGATGTAGTGACAACAGAAACGGTAAAGCGTATGGACCCAGCCGAACAGACTTTTGAGAACCTCATGCACAGGTGATGAGGAAGTGGGGGTGGGCGAAGGGGGCCATGCCCCTGCTAGTGTTTTTTTAAATTATATATATATATATATATATCAAATTAATGGATATAATATAAAAATAAAAAATTGTAGAATTTTATCGTTTGATTCTTTAATATTTTACAAATTAATTTATATAGTTTTTTGGGCAAAAGTCTATTGTTTAATGAATTGATTTTATATATATATAAATTAGTATATATAGTCCAAAAATATTATAATTTTAGATAAATATATTTATAAAATTTTGTTGCTCAGCCTTTTAGCATTTAATAAATTAGTTATATAGTAACAATTAATTTTTTTGTAAAATTTATTGTTGAAGAACATGATTTTCTAAAAATTAGTATATATATGTCATTTTTAAAATTTAGAAAAATATTTATAAAAATCTAATCTTTGATTCATTGATTTTTTTGCATGTCCTCTAAAAAATTTATCTTCCTTTAAGAAAATTTTTTTTGACCCCCTTAAAAATATTTCTGGTTACATCCCTGCTCAGGCATAATCGAATTCAGTGCACTTTTTAGTATTTTATTTTCTTTCTTAATTAGAAGTTGAGGGTTTTGTATGTAATATATCCCATTTTTTAAAAATTGGTATTAATAAATGATATTCATTCTATTATCCTTTGGGGACAATATGCAAGTAACTTAAATAATTCGTCTATGCAACAACAAATTAAGTCAGAATTTTTTGGAAAGAACTAAAATAAATTAAAAAAAAAATCAAATAAATAACCTTTACAATAGAGAGTGATAGTTCATTCCTTTTGAAAGTCCAACGTTTATTAATAGTTTGTGATTGGTCTACATTTTGTTTTAATGAAAAATGTGACTTGTGATCCATACTCATAAAAAAAATAATGATGATTTTAATAGAAACATTATATTCTAATCTACATATATATTTAATTGGGATATTTGGTAGGAAAGTAACTGTTAGTTTTGGTGGGTGTATTATGGGTTAAAATTCACTCAATCTCTCGTATAAACACTCACATAATTAAACACAAGCCAAAGAAAAAGAAGACACATGAAATTGGTAACCTAGTTCGGTACAACATTTGCTTACGTCTGAGAGGCCAAACTCGGAGATAAAAATTCACTAAAATATGGGAATATAAATGAATACAACTCTCATACTCATCTTCACTGAGGTACATAAGAACCCAATCAAATTTATTATTTTTAGAATTAATTAAAATTTCTTTTTATTAGATTTTTTTTTTATATATGTGACAAGCACATTAAAGGTAACACACATGGGTTAGGAATTGACCATCCAACTCATGCAAATCCGCACCCACAACTGAAAACATGTTACTATTATTGCTTCCAGCACTAAGACTTGGGCTTCTCACTAGGGTTAATACTGTTGGGCTATAAATCCTTTGGCCCTATTTATTGATTTTTTTCATTTCGAGAGCGGAAGAAATAAATATTTAAGGAATCAACTGAAATTGTTGAACTATAGTATGTATTATGGACCTATTCGTGTGGATAGCTCTACAAAAATATTTTGAATGGGAGCGATATATTGTTAATTTCCTTCTCTCTCTCTCTCTCTCTCTCTTACTTCTTTATTTTACCACTCAACTAATTTATGTAGTTTTTTCTGCATTTGTGACAGTTTATTATTTATTTTTTAAATAACAATATATCTTTATTTTACCAGTCAACTAATTTAGTAGTTTTTTCTGCATTTGTAACAGTTTTATTATTTATTTTTTAAATAACAATATATATTGTATTTTTAAATAATAATGGTTATTTTTTATTATACTATTTGAGACAAATTTAAAAGAATTTTTTTTTTTTTGAAAAGGTGGATAAATCACTTCGATTAATAACTGAAATAAAACAAGGCTATCCCACTAGATGTGGTAAACACTGAGCACAAAACAAAACCAAGACCAATCACAAAACGAGAAACAAAAACCCTCCTCAAGGCACACACAACATAAAAATAACTAGATGTGTAAAAAAAAATTTTTAATGAGACTCAAAAAATTTTGATCTTATTTGTTATTTATTTGTTATTGTTATTGTTTTTTTTTATTTTAATGGATGTGGTTTATTTATTTTTAAAAAAAAATTCAAAGAATTTTTTTTATATGAGCTAATCAAAATATTCACTAAAATTATATTAATAAAATTTAAATATTTTATTTTTATAAATAATAAGTGGATAATGTCGATCAAAAGCCCAAATATAAGCTGGTGGCCGATGTTTGCTGGCAGCCAATCACAGACAGCAAATAAATAATGGACTGGGGACCATTTCATAGAACGAAACAACAAATAAATATTTGTCGGCAAAGGCCTATATTTGTATTAAAAAAATATTAAATTTATAAAAAATTTTGGTAAAAATCAAAGGACCATTCCAACATCCGAATGATGGCAAAAAGTAGTTCAATTATTTTCCCAATCATTCTCACATATATGATACATTGATACTTACACTGCCCAGTGATCACAATAGTGGGCCGTATGTGGACTCCACTATTTTATTTTTATTTTATTTTGTTTATTTAAAAAAATCCATTTTATCCTTTCGAGGTTAATTGGAAAAAAAAAATTGTTTTTGAGATATTTTTTTATTTAATTTAGTGCTCTTCTAAGCATGAGTCAAGGTCCTTTCAACCTCCTATTTGAATTACTGATTTTCTTTGTTCTCTAAAGAAAGCTAAATACGAGCCCTTCCTAATCTTAGTAGTGTGCGTCGCGAGTGTGCATCGCGAGATTCAGAAAGTTCTTTGTCTGGAGTTCGTCAATTAGTAGTCTACCGGTAAGATTTTAGGGTTTTACCAAAAGTCTTTTATTCTTATTGGCTGCGTGAGGGAAGAGGGGTAATAATTCTATTTCAATCTACCCTAGTTTTGTTCTTCTATTTTGTTAGTATTTTTTATTTAAAAAATTCTTGGTAATCTTTGTTTTGGCCCGGTCATGTTGTTATATTTATTTGTTTTGAACATCTTAGGGGTCGTTTGGGATCGTTTCTGTTTTTTTGTTTTTTTGTTTTTTGTTTTTGTTTCGCTTTTGTTTTGTTTTTGCTTTGTTTTCGTTTTATTTTTAATTTTTTGAAAACAAAAATATGTTTGGATACACTAACTATTGTGTATTTAAAAAACTGTAAATAAAAACATGTTTGGTTTACATAAAATTATTATAATGCAATTATTTTCACAAATAATTTCTAAAAATATAATTTTTATACTATATAAATTAATTTGTAAAATATCAAGCCAAAATAATAAATTTTTATAAAAATATATTTTTAAAATTATTATTATTATTAATTTGTAAAAAAATTGATATTTTTAAAAAATTAAAAATTAAAAATTAAAAATTAAAAACTAAAAGGAGGGGGGTTCATAGTGGAAGGAAGAGTTTTGAAAATGTTTCCAAAACAGTTGAAAACATAAAATTGTTGTTTTCTATTTTTTTGAAAACATGAGCATTGTTGCCAAAATTTTTGAAAACAAAAACAAGCTGCCAAACATATTTTCTCAGTTTTATTTCCAAAATATGAAATTAAAAACAAAAAATAAGAATTGATAACAATGTCAAACGAGCCCTTAACTATCTGATTGTCTACTTGTGTGTGTGAGTCTCGTTTTCATTTTTTTTTTTTTTTTTTACTTGTTATTGATTTCAGGGAAGCATGTTGATGCTATTGTAAGCACTCTAAAGTTTTATAATGGTGTCTTATTAGTTAAGAATGCCTTTATGATTGTGTTGACCTACTGTCAGTGGAGAAACGGAGTTTTTATCAAGCCGAATTTTTCATAAATTATAGTGTTTGTGTTAGCAATCCCAACATGGGACGTTTGATGGATGTGTGTGTTGTAATAAATAAATAAATAAATAAATATATATATATATATATAATCCTTTAAGAGTTAGTTATATATTTTGACAAATAGACGACAAGCGCCCCCCATCTAAGGGTAGTCAGGGATGTATACGTGGGGGAGCCGCGCTCACCACCGAACCGTGCACTCACCTTGCGCGTGATGGGGATCGAACTCAGGGAGCCACGCTCAACACTCGAGGCGAACACCCTACGCAAGGGACCCGGTGCCAATTGACCCAAGGGTCGTTGGCATCCAATGATATTTGTTACTTGATCCTTTATAAGAATAGGTTCATAGCAGTACTGTATCTTTTCTCTAATATAGTGTCTATATGTTATGGTTGAAATTTGGGAATTCTAGATGACTTGTAGGGGTCGTTTGGTTTGCAGTAATGTAGAAAGATTACCACATATTACGTGGTAATCTGAAAATATTACCATGTTTTGTATCGCACCGGTGGTAATCTAGATAGTAATATCACATTACCAACATGAGAATATTACCAAAAAAGTTGGTAATCCTATTACCACCAAATTTTGTGTCTATCTTAGATTATCAAGCATGTAGTAATCTCATAACTTGGTAATGAACTATTCCCGGTAATAAGAGTTCCCAACTAAATATAGTTATATCAAATTACCACAATATTACCAACCATATAATATTCCCATCCATATTATCATAGTAATCTCATTATGTGGTAATATGTCATTACCATGAACCAAACGACCCCGTATTATTAGGATTGCTAAACTGATTTTATGTCTATAAGATCTTTTGTGGAGAGTTGAGTGGGAATCAATTTGGGTTTTGGAAATTTAGCTAACATCAGGTAAGTATCCCACATATAAATTCTATTATGTATATACTTGAAAATTCTAGTTTCTGAACTTTTGGAATTTTTGAGAAAAATACTGATTATTTTGATTTATATTCTAAATTATTTATTTATTATTATTATTATTATAACTACTTTAAATTATTTGATATTTCGAGTTAATGATATTTTATTTTGGATTAGAATTATTTGAATGGTTTAAATATTTGTTTAAATTTAGATTATTTAATTTCTAAAGTATTTAGATAGTTTATCTAATTATATATTGTTTAAATTATGTTAATTTATGATTAATTGTTATTATTTTTTTTTAAATTATCTTTTCATGTTTGAATTCAAATAATTGATTTGTTTTAATATAATAAAATGGGATCACACAACTGCTAAAACTTTTGCCTGGCAAATTACTCGTATTTTGCCCAATCTGAATGTTGATAGTTTATTGTTTTGTGAACATGAAGTATTTTGATATAGAAACTAATCCCCAATTAATTATGCACTAACCTTGTCACCGAGGGTTAAACACTGACCGTGTCGACATCTATTTTGATCTGAAAACTATAGTTTCCCACCGCTTTCTATCGGTGAAGAATAACGGCTTCTAATAATTTTAGCTCAGGTCACTGAGAGTAAAAATATGACCTCTGATAATTTTTTCTGGGGCCACCGAGAGTAAATATATGAATTTTGTTATTTTATTTTGACAATAGTTATTTGGGGGACCTATATGCTCGGTATTTTGACATTTGTATTTGTTTGAAATAAATCTGATTTCTAATGTTTGATTATGTTGTATTTTAAATCCTTATATTTTTAGTGGGTACTTACTTGGTTTTTGAGCTAATAAATGTTGTTGATATTTTTTTTTTCAGATCAGGAGTAGAGTTGGCTGGCAGATAGCTTAGCAATGAACATTAGGCAATCGCCAATTAATTAGCAAGTAATAAGTCCCGTTTGTTGTGGGCCTAGGTTTTATTTGAATAAGCTTGTATTGACTGTGCAGAATACCTAGTTTGTTTTTCTTAATGTAGAACTCTGTTCTTATGTTTCTAGATTTGACCTTTATTTTGTTAGATATTGTGATTCTTGAGAAACAGGTTTTGAGACCTTGCACGCCTACTTGATTTGGCCTTCTAAGTGTGTGGTCGTTTGTTAGCGCACTAAGTCTGGTGAGCAGGGTTTGGGGTGTGACACCCATACATCTTGTCGTGTGTTATTGATTGGCCAACTAGACAACTTAGGGTCACCCCTAGTGTGGTAGACTGTTAGAAATATAAGAAATATATTTATATTTACTGTCGTAAATATGGTTACAAATTTTATACTAGGCAAGTGCTGTGGGTTTCTACGATCATAAAGAACAAAAGACCCAAGCTTAAAGACTTGACGGTAATTAACCGTGGTCAAACGAAGCATATAGTTTTCAAGGTTTTATATGAGCAATTTTAGAAATATGATGAATGACATAAGCTTTGGCTAATCTCTGACATCATCCTTACCAGGTTGTGTGATGCACACAGTGGGGATCCACAACCCCAAAAGACCGGCCTGATAGGGTGGGGTTGCCCCCCACATATATGCACATGGACTCTCCCTCAATTAGGCGATGTGGGACTAAACCAAGGTTGCAACAATGCTCCCCCGATCAGACCCGACGACCTCGTCGGGTCAGGCACACTTAACTCAGCGACACTTCACTCAGCAACGCTTCACTCAGGGCACTTCACTCAGGGCTTTTCTCTGGTCAGAACACTCCCTGGTCAGCCCCTGACCCAGCCCCACACCACCTGCTCTCAATGAAAGCACCAATGATGCACACAGTGGGGACCCACAACCCCAAAAGACCGGCCTGATAGGGTGGAGTTGCCCCCTACATATATGCACATGGATTCTTCCTCAATTAGGTGATGTGGGACTAAACCAAGGTTGCAACAATTGTGTTATTTGGATGGACAATACTCCATTGTTAGTTTTCAGGATATTATCTATCTGATCTGTCACTGCTCCTAATTAAATTCTATTCCTAATAGATTATGACATTGTTTTATTTTTTTATCTTTTGTTATTGTCTAATATGTTGTCAGTTGTACTTTAGTTCTATTATGTTTTTATTCTCTATTAATATAGAAGTTGTTTATTCATTTTTTATCAAATATATATATATATATATATGTTTTGTGGGTGCAGTACGTGATGACTTAAGATTAATTATGAAGGCTTTGAAGTTACAGTTAATAATCACTACTTGTATGGTAGTGTAGTAAAACCAATTCAAAAAGTTTCAAAAGATGTCAATACCCATTTAACATAAAAAAGGACAAGAGATTAATGTTGGATATTTGTATAATTAATTTCACAACTTACATTATTTATATCATAGAAATTTATATTACACATGTTTTTATTTTACTTTTAATACACGTTGCATAATTTATATCTTTGTCTTTATTAATGTACTTATATGGCCGGTTTATCTCTTTTCATGATATTAATATATATTTTACAAAACCAGAAATAAAATAAAATATGCAATTGGAAAGTAAAGATTACCACCCTAAAATAGGTGAATTAATTGATATTTTATTTCCTCCCAAGTTAAAAGTCCAGGTTTCCTAACTCAAATATTGAGCATGAATGGTTTGTCCGTGTTTAAAAGAATAAAAAGTAAAAGTTTATAGCATGCATCTCTTAGGGTTGTGTCTTCAGTGATTGGGATGAAATATGTCAATGATGTGAGCAAATTAAATGGTGATGGATAATCATGTCATGCACTTTTCATAATAAATTTCATGCAAAGTTTGCATGCAAACATGAGTGGATTGATCAACAAATATACCTTCTTCTTTTTCTTTACTGCTGGATGTCTAGGATTTGAATGTTTATTAGAAGAGCAGGTCTAACATGAGAGATAGCAACAACTACGGTGGCCGAATGAGCTTGCCCGTGGTCCAGATGAAGCTTTGTAACAAGATAAATAAATGGCCAATATTATTAATTGACCATTGGGTTGAAGCTTTACAGAGTACACAGGCAAGTCATTCAGGGCCATCAAAGGCATTCTTATCTTCATGTAAGACCTCTCTTCTCAGCTCTCTCTCTATACACTTCTTGCATGCATGTGCTTTGATGGTAATGCTAGTTCTCCATGCTTGTTCTATTTATAGCTAAACGTTCATTATCTAAATTACGGGCTTATAATTTAGATTGATATCTCAAAGCATCCATTGACTTATTTCTTTGGTTGATATACTTTGCTATATGTTGTCCTCTATTTGGAGAATATATTCCATACAACTCATGGTCCTCATAGTTGAAGATGAAGATTGGAGATCAGAGATTGACTTCCAATGGACAAGGGGAGGCAGTAGAATGGAATGGTTAGGCTTCACTTTTTCAGTGGCCATGCATTCAGATTCTACAAAGATAAGTATTGGTAAAGCAAGTTGGTTTCTTGGCATTGCATGCATATGGGTGGCTTTTGGTTTCTCAGCCCTCTGAATGGCCAAGGTATCACGACATGATAATCTTGGAATCGCCGTTATATACCTCCATTATCAGATCAAGCACATGGACTCTTCCTGCATGATATTTGGAGAACATATGCTTGATCTTAAGTTGATATTCCACAATTAATGCATTGACATTATATGTGAGCTAGGTCAATGTATTGAGCCTAAGGATTTTGTTCCCTCCAACTTGCTTTTGACTTGTGTGTGGGATCAAATAATGAAGCATCAAATTTGAAACCCAGGCTGCTTGCTTTTGGCTTGTGTGTGGGATCAATGAATGAAGCATAAAGTTTGAAACCCATGCATGCATGCATGGTTGATGGGCATGTACACTGAATGGGATTCATGAATGAAGCATAAAATTTGTAACCCATGCATGGCAAGCACAGTACTGTACGTACCTCGGTGTTTGTGTAAATGAATAGCTTTAGTACGAAAACTAAGCAAAACGACCCAAATGCACAGTGTACGCTTGTTTATGATATAATGTAGTTTTTTTTTCTTTTTAGGAAGGTTGGGTTGGGGGTTTTATAAGGTTTAGGTTTCTAATCCATTTCTTATCATTTTTTTATTTGTATATATTATAAAATAATAATATGGAGAACTATGTAAAAGTTGAACTGGAGTATTTTTTTTTTTAATAAAGTGGATAAACGATTGATTAATTAATTGAGGAACAAAAATAAGCAGAACAAAACCACAAGGAAACAATAATTGGAGGTGAGAAACAGCCACCAGGGATGAATCACACCTCCGAAAAAAAACCACATAAAATTAAAAAAACAAGAAAAAACAGAAAAACCAATGACAGAAGAAATTAAGCAGCTGAAGAAGCGAAGTCCACCCTCTAGTATTTAAGGCCTCCATCAGCTGAAAGACGAAACCATAGAAAATTACCTGATATTATTCTGTTTTTTATTTTTATTTTTATTTTTATATTTTTTATGAAGGAAAATTTCTGCTTTATTTTAACAAATGTCTTTTATTTATTGTTATTTTAAAAAAATTAATTACCACCTAAAAGACATGTTTCTTTGACTAATGTTGCTTTTCTCTGTTAGGGATCATGAGAAGTGATTGAGTTGAACATCTCACAAATTAAAAAAATTGATATAGTTAAACCACATTAAAGTCCAATTTCAATTTAATTAGTATTTTGTGTATTAATTCTTATTTGTTCTATACCTTTTATGTTGGATATAACATGTTGCTTTTGGTTGTTTTATATATATATATTTTAAATTAAACTCAATTTGGACATATTAATTATATTATAATTAAAAAATAAATGACATATTAAACTGACTTACTTCACCCTCTCAAATGAGAAATTAAATATTTAACTCCTTTTTACAAATATATTATAAGGATTGTGATTTATTCATATTTATTAAAAAAATAATTACATATCAAATAGATTTGAAATTTTGTATGTTTATTTAAGAAGATGGGCTCAATAAATATCTTGTGGATTACAATTAGGATTAAACAATTACATTTACCAAATCTTAAAATGAAACGAATGATATTTACATGCACACAATATATATAGGCGACAAACGCCACCACTTAAGGAATCACACAATATATTAAAATCAATGATTTGTGCCAAATGGAAAGAATAATACTCAACATTAGCTTTTATTGTTCCGATATTAAATTCTATCACTGTTGAGTTGAATAGAGGTAACTCCATTTAAATTATATATATACACACACTAGACTTTAGGATAGACTAATTAACAATTACATTTTATCTAAAAACAACTCATATACATATGTATATTATACATGATAATTTTTTTTGAAAACGTAAAAAAAAAAAAATTGTATTACATTAACAGTCCCGGAAACTTCAGCCGATATAATAAAATATGTATATAGCGTTAAGATCTATTATTTTTTAATTAAGATCTCATGAATTTATTAAGTAATTTATTTATTTTGGTAAATGTGATAATTGTGGATTTACCAAGGAAGATGTGTATTGATGGGAAATTGAACATCTAGTCTTGTGTGTCCGCGTTATGACTACTATGTCCAACTAGACTTGAGCTCATAAATTTATTGTATTTTTTATTTTTATATTTTAATTTTTAATAAAATATGATTTTTATTATAAAATAAAATTAAAAAAACAAAGTTGCAATAGTCAAGATATATATGTAATTATTGAGTGCAGTGGACAAATGGGTCACCGACTAGGAAAGGACGAGTTCAAGCTAGGGGCCAATTTCTCCAATCCATTACTGGGAGCTGCTGCCATAACACAAAGGCCCCAGCACACCAGACTCAGCCAAACATGTCAGCACGGCAAGGCACACATTGATGCTTTTATATATATATGACCGTTTGACTGACACAATCTTCGATTTATATGCCTTACAACTTCTGGTGAAGTCCATCTCTATAAATTGATTTTTAAAAATATTTCTATAATTTCAATTTTTTTTAAATGTTGTATGTATATAATAATGAAAGTATCATAAATTTTTCATATAATTTAGCCAAAAAGACTTTTTTTTTTTTTAATATAGTATGTAGATAATAATGAAAGTATCATAATTTTTTCATATAATTTAGCCAAAATGGCATTTGGACTAGTAGTACCGACAATATTACAAAAGGTAACTTATGAAAACTTTCATCGGTCAAATTTTAAAATACACCAAACACAGTTGTGCTGAAAAAGATCTCTGAATGTGGGAGTAAGTTTGCAACTTAATCATTGTGTCCATCTGGTGAGTGCACACGGCCGGATAATCAATTCAATACACACACCCCTAACATGTTGCTTGCACAATTTTTCAATATATATATATATATATATATATATATATATATATATATAGGAAAGAGAGATGCCACATCATCCACAAATGTACATAGATTCAAGATTTACAAATGTTCAAAATCTATGTACTTCCGTTGGCAATTGTCGGATTGAAATCCAATGGTCTTGATCATAGTCTCCATATATAGTAACTCAACCAATCACAGTCATTTAACTCTATTTTTACTACCACCTACAATCAAAATTATAAAAACCAAACAAACAAACTCAACAACCTGTTCGTTGCTGGTACAATCCTCGAGCTATTATTGATGACACTGTTGCATTCCCTCTCCACAACAATTTCTCTCTGTTTCTCTCATCTTCCGTCTCTGTCTTCTGAATGTCCGAGTTGACATATTCTCATATATATATATATATATATATATATATATATTCTCCTCTATCTTTTATCAATGCAAAAATTGAAAATTGAGCTAATAATCTAGAAAAGTAGCCAGGAAGATAGGTTGGCGACCATCCAAATCAGTATGAGATTGATGGAGATTGGGCATGTAAATACCTGATATGATTTCTATATGCATTTACTTTAGGATCTCAAGTCCTATGTAAGTATATGAAAGCACTATGGCAGCCTGAAAGGAAAATCTAGGCAAAATAAAGAATTAAAAAAAGAAATTAGATGAAAACTGGATGTTGCAGATAGATACTTCTAGAGAAGTTGTCTTTTGAATATTATTCTTTTCACTAAATGCAAATCGTATCAAAGAATAATATTTTTAGATACAATATCTACTAATTGAAAAATAAAATTGCACTATTTATTCTCTCAAAAACTCACAGAGGATATAACAATGAAGAAAGATTTTTGGAAAAGTTAGTTTAAAAATAATGCAAGATTGTTGATTTTTAAAAATTTGGAGGAGTATTTATAGATTTGAGAAGTCTCTTCAGATCAATGAATCCCAACAACTATGAATTAAAGAAGTGTGAAACCCTTAATAAAACCTTCAAAATATTTATTTTTTATTTTTATTTTTATTTTTGAGAAATTTATACAACAACGTTATCATTTTGCTATTAATTAGCTATATATATATCCATGATATCTTCATAATTCATTATATTCAAAATTTTTAATTATATTTAATGTTGTTTCTCCTGTTACATTCAATGGCAATTTTTTTAAAATATTTCTATAAAAAACTTTTGATGATCATATTATAGAGTCCAAACTCATCCTGCCTTCTTTTAAAGACTTCTGTTTCTTTAGTCATGAAGGATGGTGCCAATTACTTAATTTTGATTTGATCAACCGTTGGGTCAATTGACCGCCAGACGCTAATATACCTGAGTCTTGAAAAAATTGTCATTGATGCATCATATAATGAGCACTGTCAATGACCATATTTGTCCTTCATGTCTATCATGTCAGAGGCATCATATAAGGATTTCAAGATTTGGAGCCTTACCCTAAATTGATGACTCACTATCAAGCCATTTTACAATTCCTACATTTTTCTGAATGACATGCAGATGATCTGTTGTATGACTTAGATTATTCAGAAAAGCCATTGTTCTAGAGAGTCAACATTTTTAACTGCTTGACTTGGGATATAAAAATCTTCACATTTAATAACCTCACAAACAAGGGATGCAACATATTCTGACCGCCACATGCGTGCTATGCCATGTAGAAATGGTGGTTAACCACCTTTACCACCTTTTTTCTCTTTGTACCTATATGTTGAACATATTTGGAACCACTTTTGGCACGTCCTAAAGCTTTCTCGATATCTAATTGATTCCTTAGGTAATCTATAGGTTTGGAGACTGAAGCTCAGAAACCCATCCAGTGAAACCTGGTTTTCTTTAAACTAGATTTTTTTTTTTTTTTTTGAAAAGATGATAAACCACATCTATTAAAGAAAGGAAACAAACAACAAACTAGAGCTATTATGATTATATATAAAAAAAAATTGATCATATGTTGTTGCTTTTGGTTTTTGCAACTTCTTATGAGAAAATGCAAAAAATTGGAGGACTCGACAGTGATGTGAAGAGAAGTCTCGAGTTTATGAGGTCCTATATATGGTCCTATGTGAGTGAGGTGAGAGATTATGGAGAGCAGTTGGACTGACTTGGGATCTGACTGATACCTTTGGTGGAGCTCATGATCCTTATCACCCTGCGAGTAGTTTCATATGGTAGTAGCTTGTTCCTAGTTTGCTGAACACTATATAAACATGAATAAGGAAAGAGAATAAATTACCATAAATCTTAATTTTAATTTTTCTTTAGGCGCCATTGTCCAAAACATGCATAAGGTAGATAAGCAAAAAAATAGTGAACAAAACATTTGCTTTCAACAGGGCGTCCAATTTAATTTCTGAATTCAGTGTATAAGTCTAATTCAGTAAGTCTTAGCTGAATTAATTGACGAACTGCAAATGTTCTTGGTTCAATAATGATCTTACTTAAAACTGTTATCATTTTTCTAAGTAGAACATATATTATGTGTTCAGGTGGATCACTACTAGAAAGCTCATTGAAGAAATGGCTTCTTAAATCTTTAAAAATTGATGATAGGGGAATCTCACAACTAGATCTGGAGATGAAGAGCTCTATCAGTTAGGAAACGGAGGATGGGATGACCTTCTTACAGAATTGGACTTTTAGAGTTTATATATTTCAATGTTCTAATAGGTTGTGTTGTCATGTTTATGTGGCTAGCCTATCTCAGCTGGCTTTGCCAATAAAAGCATGCAACCTAGGACTGAAAAGTACCAGCTGATGAATTAAAAGCTCATGCATGCAGAAGTGTGCGTGTGTCTAAAGAAATACCTCAGTTAATTTTGTCTGGTTTGGCTGTCTAGGGTTTTGAACGTTTTCTGGAAAGAGAGGTCTAGCATGATAGATAAGAACTACTGAGTTGGCAGGGAGCTCGCCCGTGGTCTAAATGAAGTTGTTTAGGACCAGCCTTAAGCTTCAAAAGAAGCACAGGCAAGTCATCCCTGGCCATCAAAGTAATTCTTATTATCTTCATGTAAGGCCTCTCTTCATGAGCTCTCTGTATGCTTCTTCCATGTCATTTCATGGTAGTTGTTGCTTCCTCTCAATGCCTTTATTTATAGCATGTTTGTAATGGACTGAAGGTCTCAATTGCCCTAGATGCCTTATCGACAACATAATCTTAAAGCACCGCTTGTGGGGAATATATTCTGTGTTACTGATGATAGTTATAGATGAAGATGAAGACTGAGAGAAGTCTAGTGGATAAGGAGAGACAGTAGCTAGAGTGATAAGGCTTCATTCTCTCAGTGGTTGTTGGGATAGATATTGATTAGGCTATATAGAAAAAACATGCATGCATGAATCTATGGCTGGTTTAATTGGTCTCTTAGATTGCTGCAAAAGCCAAGAGATCACAACCATGATCACGTCGAATCATCATCTATCGTCCTCTATTACTAGAAGCGTTTGACTTAATTTGCTTTGTTTATTTGGATATCATATATATATATAAATATGCTTGATAGTATATATTCCGTATATAGATATATATATATATGTCAATGCTTCAGCTTGCGTTTGACTTTGCATATGAGATCAATGTATAAAGCATTATTCATGGAGTTATTTTGTCAGAAATTTCTTAATGCCTTCCATTAATCCATGCTTATATTCTTGTTTATAGAATTCTTGGCTTTTTCTTGGAAGTCCGTGGAGACTTAGTTAGAATTAAAACAGTGATGTAATTTCATGCAAAAAAACAGAAGAAATACAACCTAACGGATAGTAGGGGTGAGCAAAATCGGGTAGCCGATTTTTCGGATCTGTAAAAATTTGACCCGTATCCGACCTGATTTAAACCGGTACTGAAAATCGGTTATCCGGTTTAAACCGGATCGGATATCGAATATCCGGATCCGAATTTAAGTTTTATTTACTCCATGGATTTGTTTTATATAACAATATCAACATTCATAAAAACAAACAAATATATATGAAAAACTTATAACTTATAAAGAGAATTAAAACTTTACATTATTTACCCCACAAAACAAAGTCATAAAAAAATAAAAAGCTTTATCAATTTTAGATATTAAAAAAAAAATCAAATATCTTCTGAAGCATCAATCTTAGAAAGGGATGAAAGCTAGAAAAAAAAATGCGGGTGATGGACGTTGAGGACTAAGAGGCAAAGATTTAAAAATTTTTTCCTTTTACTTTTAACCCTAGAAGAGTTTAAATTTATATATATATATATGCAATTAAGTATATAACTCTTTAAGTTTTTAAACGAGGGATTTTGATTTTTTTTTTCTAATAAATTTAAATTTTATATGGTGTAAAAAGTAAAAGAAGAAAATCCAAATCCCTTACATATATATATAAAAGAATATATTAAAAACTGAATCGGATTCGGATACCCGGTTTTTAATTTCTCCTAACCCGGATCCGATCCGGTTTTCTCCTTAAAAATTCGGAACGGGTACCCTACCCGTTTTTCGGATCGGGTACCCAAAAAAATCGGGTCAAAAAATCGGATATCGGATTGGATCATCGGATCCGGATTTTTATGCTCACCTAACTGATAGGGAACTATGTGTCCTTCCACTTCCTGTGTCTCTTGTGTTTGTTTTCGGTACGTGGTTTTTGAATGTTAGTTTTGTGAACCACTCCCTGTGATTATTTTTGCTTTCTTCTTGTGTCTATCTCCATTGTTTTTTTAAAAAGGTGGATAAACAATATTTATTGCACAAAAAAAAAAAATACATTGACCATCAAATTGACAGTTAAGATAGAATAACAAATAAAACAAACCCACTAGATGCAATACAAAAAAGCAACCAAAAAAATAAAAGAACGGATCACCAAAAACTCCTTTGAGAAATCTAATCCATGTCCTTATCAACACCACCATCATTGAGAGCCGCTCCTCCGGTGGTACCACCATGGTGTCTCGAGAACACCAACCTGCAACAGATGGTTTTCTTCGTGCTGTATATTTTTGTAAATATACTTACAATTTATCTATTTTTTAAAAAATAAAAAATAAAAAATAATTTGAGAACCAAAGACATAGTTTAGAAGTTTGATTAATTTTTTCTAATTTGACCAATAGCAATGAGACAACACATATAATACTGTGGTATCAATAAATTCAAAATATCAAACTAACCATCACATATTATTATTTTTAGTTTCATTGTTATTTGTTATTATTATATTATATAGTTTTTTTATATCTTGATGGGATTGAAGAGAAGTTTAGGCTTGATGTGGGGAGGGGCCATGGCCCCCACCGGGCCCCCATGTCTTTGTCACTGGCCCCAAATGGTGTTCCTCCTAACGAAGAAAAGGCCAAGTGGGCCCAATCTTCTTTTTTTAGTTTTTACAATTTTTTAAAAATCGTGAAATGTTTTAAATCTATTATTTCACTTTTTTATTTTAATTTTTACAAATTTATTTACACAATATAAAAATTTATCTCTAGATAAAATATTTGGAAAAAATATAATTTTTTTCTAAATTGGTACATAAAATATTAAAAACTATATTTAAAAAAAATTGTTAAAACCTATTATTAGGCCATCTTTGACTTTTTTATTTAGGTTTTAAAAAAACTTCTATTTGTTTTATTTTTCATTTAAACCAATAAAGACCATTGAGCTTCACAATTAATTAGACTGTCAACTATAGTGGAGAAAGGAGAGAAAATGAGGGGAATCAAAAAAGTTAAAGAACGATCTAACTAATTTATATATTTATTTATTTATTAAATTTTGAATAGAATTTTAAGATTTGTTAATATTTGGGTTGCCTTTTATAATTAACAAAAAGATTGAAATGAAATAAAATTTTTTACTTTGTTTATTGATGCTTACTTTAAAAAAGAAAAATAAAAAGAAAAATTGGGTTAGGCTTTATTTCGTAAATGGTTAAATTTTAATTTATTTTGCAATTTCATTTTTTTTTTCTTTTAAGTTATATTTTTAATTATTAAAGCTAAAAGTAATTTGTCTAAATATATTTTTAAAATAAAAAAAAAGTTTGGTTTTGAGAAAATTTGTACTTTCAAATTGAATATATATGTCCTTCAACCCATTTTAATAGATTTTTTTCGAAATCTTTTTAGGGTGAATGGCATGTTATATAAAAGTTTTAAATATTGATTTTTTTAAAAAAATATAAAATCAACACCCTTTTCGTTTTGTTTGTTGTTCCGCCGTTGATTTAAATCATGTGGTGCTAGATGAAGCATCTATCAACTTTCCAACTGCTTAACCCTTCAAGCATCCAAATACTCCATGCATTGAGAATCAGATTCAATCTGTCTGAGTTTTATGGTTGACCTAATGCATTGACAATGACTTGACAATGACAAAAGCTTTTCAACAAACACTCAACTCCTCAAAAAAGAAAAATATATATACAGAAGGAAAAGGTCTAGCATGAGTGATAAAAGTCACTAAGAATAGACAAGGAGACTGCCTGTGATCCACATTATGGTTTCAAGTAATACATCATTAATAATTACTTGACCATGTTTAAAACTCAGAAGAGAACAGAGGCAAGTCATCCTTGGCTATCAAAGAAACTCTTATCTTCATGCAAGACCTCACACTTCAACTCTATACTTGATATAATTTGATGGAGTAATTAAGTTGTTGAGCTCACCACTATTTATAGCATGAGAAAGTTGAGAGATAGTTGGATTCCTCACTAATTAATCTTAGCTCCAAATCCATTAATTTGACTCAACCATCTGTCCTTTAATCAACATGGAACCTATTCTAATGGCCTTGTAAACTTGCCACCTAAACTCACTTAGTTTTGACTATGCAAAGAGGCTCAAGATGCTTGTACTAAAATAATTCTATGACTTTTTTATTTTTATTTTTATTTTTTTATATTTGAAAATGAGTTTAATTTATTCCTCTTCATTTTAGAAAAAGTTGTTCTTTATTTGGAAATAAGGCTCAATCTAACTTGACTAGACCCAACTCAAGACTTTGGCACGGGTTTGAACTTTCAACCTTCATAAAGCTTTTAAATTTCTAATCTTATGCCACGTGTCAATGATGCCTCGTAAACTGAACACCAAGTTTGATTGTGATTCTGAAGCAAAGATCAGACTTTTTCTCTTTGTTTCGCCGAATCGATCTTGCTCTCGGCGGTCATGGTTGGGCTTCGGTCCTCGAGCTCGGAGATGGATCTCGACCGTCCTAACATTGAGGAGTACCTCACCCCGGACTCCATCCAGGAATCTCCCAAGAAGCTCCACTTGTAATGCCCTCTCTCCCTTGCTCTCTATTTTCCTTTATTTTTCTTGAATCTTCAGGCTTTTTTTCATGGAAAGTTGCTTCTTTTGATCAGGCGTGACTTGCTTGACATATCTCCGACGCTGGCGGAAGCTGCAGGAGCCATCATTGATGTGAGTATTGTTCTTTTTCTGATTATTTTCGAAGAATTCAGATTAAGATGCGAGTTTTTTTTTTGTGTGTGTGATAGTTGTTGAGAGATTTTAAATTTGCTTTATAATGATGCGATCTTTGTGAATTTGGTGAAAAAATCCCAGCTTTATGAGATCTAGGGCTGAAATCATAATGTGATACTGTTCATTGTAGTTACTTGTTAGATTTGCTTTGGGCTAATGAGCTTTAATGTGGTATGGAAGTGGTTATTAGTATTTTGATTGTTTGTTTTCTAGTAGTCTTTAATTGGTCTATGGTCTAATTTTACAGGATTCCTTCACCCGTTGCTTTAAATCCAATCCACCAGAACCATGGAATTGGAATATATATTTATTTCCTCTTTGGTGTTTAGGTCTGGTTGTTAGATATGGGTTTCTTTTCCCACTGAGGTATGATCCTGAACAAAAAACACTCCTTTGATTGCAATCCCTGCTTACATACTTCTGGTTTGATATTATGCTTGCTTCATACTGTTGGTAAAATGCTTTGCATTGTATTTGGTCTTGTTGTGATTTGTTATAATGTGATTTTGGTACAAAGACTATGTATTGAGAATTGAGATTCAAAATGAGGGTTACTTAATTTTCTTCCAATGCTCTTTGCTATATGATATATGACAATACCAACCGCTCGGTAATTTGTAATTTTGCTCTTTAATTATAGTTTATATTCGTTCTCTTGCCTTGCAATTATTATTATTATTTTTTTATTTTGTTAAAAGTATTGTCTTTTACATATAGAGGTAATACAGTTAGAAAATTTGTTTATCCTGGTGTTCATATATTGGGTTTTCTGTCTGTCTCTTTTCTTGCAAAGGAAGTGCTTGCAATTGTGTTTAAAACAGGTAAGACTTCATATTGGGCATCTCTTTTAAAATGGTGCATTTTAAATGGTGCAGAGTTGCAGTCTTGGCAGCAGGGTGGATAGTGTTTTTTGCAGCTTTCTTTCCTGTACATTTCTTATTACAGGGGCATAATAAATGGAGGCGCAAGATAGAGGTGACTTCCCTATCTCTCATTGCACCAGGCTTTGGTACATAAGCAGTGTATGAGAATTTTATGATGTGACTCACATGCTATCTCTCAAATAATTTCATAGCTTACCACCTGTGCTTGGTGACTTGCTTGTGAGCCATAATAATCATTTCTCATGTCTTCTATAACCTTTTTTTAAAACTTAATACTGTATTTCAGTTTTTGTAACAAAGGCTATTTGTTTTTGTGGTGAATTTAATTTTTCTATTGACTTCAGAGGAAATTGGTGGAGATGATGTGCAGTGTCTTCGTTGCTTCATGGACAGGAGTGGTCAAGTACCATGGACCTCGTCCTAGCATAAGACCACAGCAGGTTTTGTTATTCTTGAGTGTATTATTTTTTCTTAAATTTTATCCAGTAAATTTGATGTTTTTTTGGAAGAATTGAAACTCTGACATCACTTTCTGATTTTACTTCATCATCTGGTTAGGTATTTGTTGCCAACCATACTTCCATGATTGATTTCATCATTTTAGAGCAGATTTCTGCTTTCGCTGTTATAATGCAAAAACATCCTGGATGGGTTGGTAAGCATATGTCATCTACCTTCTCATCTATTAAGATCTAAATGCACCTATTTCCATTAGTTTTTTTCATTCTCATTTTAGTTGTACAGTTTCATCCCTCACTCTTCGACCTGGTTTTATGGTGTAGGATTTATACAGAAAACAATTTTGGAAAGTGTTGGGTGCATTTGGTTCAACCGTACGGAGTCCAAAGATCGTGAAACTGTGGCTAGAAAGTAAGAGATAGCTTTAGAAAATGTGCTTGCCCATCTAAAAAGCCATCATCATGATAAACTCGGTTGTTTCTTACCAGGTTAAGGGAGCATGTTCATGGAGTTGATAATAACCCTCTTCTTATATTTCCTGAAGGAACCTGTGTAAATAATGATTACACTGTGATGTTCAAGAAGGTCAGTGATCTGATCCATGTAGAGAATTCAGATGTTCAGTTCATCTATGATGATAAAATGTTGCTTTGAAGTGAATTTTTTTCTTTATTCAGGGTGCTTTCGAGCTTGGTTGTGCTATCTGTCCAATAGCGATAAAGTACAACAAGATCTTTGTGGATGCCTTTTGGAACAGTAAGAAGTGAGATTCATACTATGGTTATTTTGCTCACATTTAGCATACTGTCTATATCTTCTAAGATGAAAAATTTAAGATTTGGAACTTCACTGATAAGCATGTCTCTAAAACTTGGCATGATGATATTAATAACACATTTATACGTGCTTTGTTACATGATTGTGGATCTTGAGGCTACAGACATATTGGTGTATCAATTACTAAACTGTAATATGATGATTGGGATCTCATCCATTTATTGAAGCACGCTTTGGGTCTATATTAGTTCCAACTTCTTAGAGAGCTTCTTGTACAACAGGCAATCATTCACAATGCATCTGGTTCGGCTAATGACATCATGGGCTGTTGTCTGTGATGTTTGGTACCTGGAACCTCAGTATTTGAGACCTGGAGAGACACCTATTGAATTCGCTGAAAGGTAACACTCTGTCGGTAAAACAGAGAGTGCTTTAATATTTTAGCATTTGCAAATTACCATTTTGCGTGCTACTCGTTTATGAGGTGCAGAGTGAGAGACATGATTTCGGCACGCGCTGGTCTCAAAAAAGTTCCTTGGGATGGATACCTGAAATACTACCGTCCCAGCCCGAAGCTTACAGAACGCAAGTAAGCATAATATTTCCATGGCAAAGTTCCATCTGTAATATTTTGTGTTTGTTCTTCTTTTCCATGTCACTAATTGATGTTTTCTGAAATAATTCCAGGCAGCAGATATTCGCAGAGTCAGTCTTGCGTCGACTGGACGAGAAATGAAGCCTTTATCTTGCACCGTATGCTCATTTTCTCTCATCAATGCTTCTGCATACAGAGCTCACTGTTACTTTTTCTGTTTTTCTGATGTTTTGTATCATACCTTCAAATCATCATTTTGCATATTCCTTCAATAAGAAACCACATAAATTCCCCACCCATGCTTCTTAATTTGGGAAAATGTAGTTCTCTATTCACAAAACATAAACAAAAAAATAAACAACAATTTAACATGAACTACAACTGAAGTTTTCTCTTGCTTCGACTTGCCATGTGTCTTCTATGCATCTTTGCTTTCTTGATCTTGAGTTTGCCATCTCTGCCAAGAGGCAAAGTGGCCAACACGGCCATCCCATGCAACTTACTTTTCCAAAGCCATATCTTATACTTCACTTTGGTGACCAAGCCAACCTTCAATTCTGCCTTACCATGCAACACGCTATGAACCCTCTGATCAATCTTAGCACCTCCCATAATTGTTGTAGTTCTTTCATGCCTTTGAGAGAAAGCTGGCAACATGGTATTTCCAGCGCTGACTTCATCAATGTAAATAGTGATGTTGATGTCACTGAGATAAACTCTTCCTCCTCTGTTGTTGTTGGAGATCTCAATGGTGAAGGATGAGTTGTTTTGGTAGTCGGAGATGGAGAATTGGGTGATGGTGTAGGTTGGTTTAGATGGATGGAGGCTGAGCCAGAGGAAGAAGATGAGGAGGCCGGAGAGGGCAAAGACTTCAAGAAGCCATAGAGAGAAGCTGTGTGAGTTGGCCATGGAGGGAGAGGGATTGAGAGGGAATTGAGTATGGTTGGAAGGATACTTGCATGAAAAGTGGAGAGAGTTGATGCTTTGCTTTGTATGTGGGTGGACGCGGTTATGGTGGTGTAACCGCTTTTGGTTTATGGGCTTAATGGCCCATTTAATGAATGATTTATAAATAATTACAAGGGGTTTTTTTTTTTTTTGGGAGATATATGTATATATAATTTGAGACTTATCAATTTAAATAAAAATGTGTTATTTACTTACGTTGGAAAATGACTAACGGGTTATTTGATAATTTCCAATTTTCTTAAAAAAATAATGTTGGCTTATCTTTCCATGGAAGGTATTTTGATCATATAAAATAATTATAATTCATAAATTAATTGAAAAAATTGTTTTTTGAAATATATATATAAGTTATTTATTAAGGGAGTTTTTTAATTATGATTTTTTTAAAGCGGATAAACAACAAAAACTCCATACAAAGTTCAATTTGTGCCATGAGTGGAACTACATAGAAATACCAACTAGAGAAAAACATACACATAAAAAAAATAATCCCACAGGGCTCTATGAAACTGAAAGATCCATGATGACTAACCGATGTGTTGGAGAGATGGTTCTTCTCTGGGGTTAGACGTTCCTCCCTTTACACGCGACCGATAAAACTTCAAATTAGGCTTGATTGTTGCAATTGAATCTACTAACTTTAGTTTTTTAGTCTTAAGAACTGCATTCCACCACATAAGTATAGTATAATCAATTTTTAAGGAATCTCATAGCATTATTAGGCAGTAAGATTAATATTTAAGTTTTGCAAGCATGCACCCACAAGACTTGCAAGAAGATCAGTTTTGTCTTACTAGCATTAAATTAGCATGAGGACTTTGGAACGATGAAAACAAAGTAATTAGTGATGGAGCCAGTACTAGCATGCATAGACCAAGAGGAAGCCCACCTTGAAAAGAAAACCACCAGCTAAGTATCCATGTGCTCACTAAGTACCCACATAAAATATAATTAGTATTCCAAGAAGCACAGATCTCACTAGTAGCTTCCAATGAATTCTAAAATGCCATAAAAACCAGGTGAGCAAACTAGAAAGCTCAAGCTCTTCCCTAATGGCAGCTAGTCTCTTAACTTTCATCTTCTTCCTTTTAGTTCAACTTCTCAACAATACCTTCTCTCTGGAAATCCACTTCTACAACCAGTCATGTCCAAGAGCTGAACTCATAGTTAACAGTGTAGTTAGGAAGCATGTTCTTCAAGATCCTTCAATCCCTGCTGGTCTTCTTCGCCTGCACTTCCATGACTGTCTCAACGTACATAAAAACCTTTGTTCATTAATCCATTACGTGCAATGCATACACTGCATGTGATTAATGTTTTGGTATCATATATATTGCAGGGCTGTGATGCTTCCATTCTTATAGACAGCACTGAAGATAATATAGCAGAGAAAGAGGCTCCTCCAAACTTGACATTAAGAGGGTTTGAGGTCATTGATGATATAAAAGCTTCATTAGAAGATGAATGCAAGGGAGTAGTCTCATGTGCAGACATACTTGCAATGGCCACACGTGACAGCGTGGCATTGTCCGGTGGTGCAGCCTATGCACTCCCAACCGGAAGGAGAGATAGCACTGTGTCTACAATTGCTAATGTTCATATCCCCAGTCCTTCATTCCCTTTTTCTGCTGCATTATCTGTATTTCAATCCATTGGCCTTGATTTAGTGGACATGACCACATTGCTAGGTATATATATATATATATGGACAAATTTTTATACATTGTTATCATAATTACTAAGTTTTTGTGTCTATTAATTTGTAGGTGCTCATAGTGTTGGATTTTGCCATTGTGGTTTCTTCATAGACCGGTTGTATGACTTCGAAGGTACAGGCTTGCCGGACCCTGCAATGGATACTGGATTGCTTGATACACTCCGGCAACAATGCCCGCCGCATGTTGTGACCCTGAATAATATCAGTAAGGATCCTACAGTGTTCATGGATCAACAAACTAAGACACCATTCAGATTAGATGCTTCATTCTATCATGGAGTTGTTGATAGAAGGGCAGTGTTGCAGTTGGATCAAGAACTAGATTTCACTGATCTCACTAGTAAACTTGCCGTGAAGTATGCCAATAACCCAAAGTCTTTTATAAAACAGTTCTCCAAATCTATGATCAAATTGGGTAGTACTAATGTGCTTACTGGTGAACAAGGAGAGATCAGGCAAAATTGCCGTAGAGTAAATGGTTAACTGATCATAAACTTATTTACAAATTCAAATTCTTTGGTATATTGTTATGTATGCTCTCATTTCCATTTCTTGAAACAACAGAGTTAGGACTCAGGACCTTCAACTTCTGAAGCATATATATATTTATATATATACAGATTGTTCTTGGTTTAGTTCATGTTTGGTTGTTAAATAGGAGTCCTTTGAGAGAGATTAGAGGGCAAAAGAATTTGATGGTGAGAAGTCAAGTTGAATGAGATCTTGAAGGTTCCCTTTGTCTGGCTCTGTATATTCTTACCTATCCTTTGACATTCTTTTCCCACTTTCCACTGTGCCATAATCAAGAGAATATATTCTACATGAATGCCATGCATTGCTAGAACTTGAAAAATGGAGATATGGATGAGGATGAGATTGAACAATCTTATCTCTCTGTTGACATTATAAATACAAGCAAGACCAGCCACCATTAACATAACAGAGCAAGCAAGAAGAAAGAGTTTTGGTCTCACATGAAGATAGGAATACCTTTGATAGCCAAGGATGACTTGCCCGTTTCCTCCTTGAGATTTTATATTAATAAGATCTCAATGCGGTTGACAGGCAGTCTCCTTGGCTAATCAGAGTGATTCCCATCTCTCATGTCAGACCAACACCTATCAGATGAAATATTGTTAAATATGTTTCCTGTTTGTCAGTATTCTGATTGTTTTTTTTTTCCCTTTATTTTTTTTATTTCTTGATAATGTGACAAAGTTTCAAACAGTGGACACTAACTTATGCATCACACACATCTCTTTCCACATTATTGAAGTCAAATGAAACACTTTACAACAAATTTACTGCAAACATAGCACTCAACATTCTACAATTTACTGCTTATTCAATTCACTCATGACAAATCATATGAAGAGAAAAACAACCTCAAACCATCTAGCTATTCACAACTGCACAGTTCTTCCTGATCTCACCTGCTGATCCAGTGAGCACCTCAATCCTTCCCATCTTCTCCATTGACAGGGCAAACTCTTTGAAGAACACTTCAAGTGGACTGCTAACAATCTTAATGATGGAGGACTTGGTTGCAGGATCAGTGGTCAGAGCTGCATCAGACTGGAACAAACCTCTTCTCTTGAGCAGTAGCTTGTAGTAACCCAAATCAAATGTCCTGAAGCTCCCTGGGTCCATTTCAACAATGGTGGTGGTGTCATTAGGGACCTTGCATTTGTTCTTCTTCAAGTTGGCAGCATAGAATGGATCCAATGCTGGATCTTGATCTCCTTTCCCAGTGAAATTGTAAAGACGAGAACTGAATGATGAGCAGTGAGCAACTCCAATTGTATGAGCTCCTGATCATAATAAAGACAGAAACAAATGTTAAGTTTGAAGTATGGTTGCATGTTGAATGTATGGTTGATTACCAGATAAGAGAAACAGGTCAGTGAGATCTAGTCCTTTGCTAGCAAATGAATTCTTGAGAGTAGTGAAGTTAAAATTAGGTGCTGGAATGTTGTTTCTGGCCTCAGTTGCATTAGAAATCAATCCATCTCTACGTCCTGTTGGTACATTCCAAAATGGACCTCCCTGTTGTTGCAGAAATTAAGAACAAATTTACAGGTAATTAAACATACTTAAAATATATATAACAAAAAGATTGTTTTATGAAGATCCTTACAATGACTAAAACTGAGTCTCTGGCTACCAAGCTGACAATGTCAGCACATGAAACAACTCCAGGACACTCTTTTTCAACCAAACTTTTGATTTGGTCAATAAAGCTGAATCCACGGAGAGACAGATTTGGAGGTGCTGTTTTCTCTGCTGGTGTTTTGCTGGTGGAATTCAGAAGAACTGAAGCATCACAACCCTGAGAATTAAATGCAACAAAGTGAACAACATTAATACACACAATAAAAAAAAAAACTCAGAAACAACAAAATGCATGCATAATTAAAGTCTTACCCTGACAAAGCAGTCATGGAAGTGCATTCTTAGAAGAGCAGCAGCAAGAGATGGTGCATGAGGGATATGCTCTCTGACATACTGAAACACAATGCTCTCAGCCTTGGGACATGTCTTGGCATAGAAACCTAACTGTAGATCAGCTTGAGCAACACTCAGTAATCCCAAAAGGAAGCATATCAGCAAGCATTTAATGCTTCCCATCCTTGTATCTCTCTCTATGCTTGTTGAATGATTAACCAGTGAGGAACCAGCCACCTTTATAGTCCTATAGCTCTCTTTGATATGTCCATAAGAAGCAAGATGCTTATTGAATGCTTGCTCATTTTAAATGCTATTGGAGATAAACTAAGGCAATTGTATTATGTATACATGATTTGGTGGTCTTGTTATGGGATAGGACAAAAGAAAGAAGGTTTGTTTAGGTGATTTAAGTAGTAAGTTTTGAGTAGGTTGGCTTGCTCCAATACTGGGGCGGCTTCAAAGCAAACGTTACTGTTATATATATATTCGTTGGGTGAATCTCCCCCTGCTACACTAGAGATCAAACACAACACTGTTCCACCAACTCTATTGTTTAGGCACAATTTGAGGCTAATGTTCTGCAATGCTTACTGATAAGTGATAATATGAACCAATTGATTAGAGATTCCTGTTGATTTGCATTTTCTTTATTGTTATTATTTTCAGAGACTTGATGCCTTAGCTGGCATTCTTGTTTAAAAAATGTCCATGAAATCCTCAAGAATATGAAATAACTAACATAAAAACTCATTGATGAATTAATTATATATGTTGTTTGACATTCTTATTTAGTTCATACAAGCATATTATTTAGATCTAACACGGATGATTATAAAAAGATTTTTTTTATATTAAACTTTGTTGGCATGCATTATGGTTATTAAATTTAATTTACATTCAATAATATTGAAGCATAATTTTATTAAATAAAACAAACTAAGTTATAGACGAACAAATATAAGGAGATATAGTAAATGAAATTATGCTTCTTTCTTGACTGTGATTTCTCCGATCGAATTTGGTCCTTCCTCCGACATTCCCTTGATCTTGAACGGCTACTGATCTCAGCTGCAACCATTTGGACTTCTTGGATCCCTTCTATAAATGCTTCCCGTCGGACACTGCTGGATCTTAGCATCCGCGCTTTCTTTTGGAATATCTGGCTTGAGAGAAACAATCGAATTTTTAATCTTAATTGCTCTCACGTTCATTCAGTTCTCTATAAGATTGCTAACATGCTTCTATCCTGGCTTTCTGCAGATTCTGAAACTAACCCGCAAGAGAACGCCGATGCTTCTAGCAGGATCAAGAGATCTCTCAGCTTCCTGACCTCCAGAATTGCTGATCACTCTGGAGACCCAGACCTCCCTCTGGATCGAGAGTAGTTGCTTTCTCCTCCAGCCTGGACTGACCTATGACTCCTGCTGGACGTCTTCGTCTGTTATCTTTCTTTGCTGTTGTTTTCCTGCTTTCTTTCTTCTTGTAGTGTTCCTCATTTCTGGTGAGGATCTTTTTTTCTTTCTTTGCGGTTTGGTTGTCAGGTTTGTTTTTATGTCTGCACTTTCTCTTTTTTAATAAACTAGTGGTTTATCCACTTTTTATCAAAAAATAAAATAAAATATTATGCTTCTTCTGGTTTGGAGAACTGTTTTATTGAAGCTAAGGAGATATAGTATTATATAGTATTGAAGCTAAAGTTTCGATCTTGGTTTGCTCAGTCACCATTTTAAGGAGATATCACCGGGTTACCAATGGTTCTCAATTACCAAATTATATGCATGATCTTATTAGTTTATTAAAGTGGATAACTCCATTAATTAATTAGGCAAGGGAAGGTTCACAACTTGACAAGTATGGTGCAAATTAAAGGCTTAAGAACAAATGAAGCTTCAATTCTAATAGTAAAAAATAATAGCCTCACATATAGGGGTACTGTACTATCTTCATTATGAACGTTGATTGAAGTACAGCCTAAACTTGTGAGGTTTTGATGTTTTGGGATTTTCATACTTTCCAGCCAAGCTTGTTGAAAGGATGATCATTCATGACCCACCAAAGTACCAAACACATGCATCTTCAACAATCATTCAAGTAATTATTATTATTTTAATTAGAGTTCCGTTTCTTGATCCTCTTCAAGAATAAACATGGCTATAAGAATTTCAAGACATGCTAGTTTGTCATTTGAGTAATTAGATAGTGTTATTTAGTAAATTTTTTTAAAAAAATTTGGCCCATGTTCAAGATACCAATTAATTGGGCCATATAGGGATCATGACTGTTCTGAATGAGCCATTACAGTTGATTTTGATTTAGTTTTCCTTGTGTTGTCACTTTACATTCCATTTGACTGAGTCTAATTTTAGTTGTTTTGTTCCAAAGCAAAGATATCTATGAAGACTAGTTCATCTTATTTAGGTCTTCATTCACGTCCAAAAAGTAATAAATTCTCATGGACAGAGCTCATTTGACAAGATTCGGAAACTTTGCTATGTAATTATTTATTTATTTTTATATTTTTGAAAAAGTGCATGATTTAGATTGAGAATAATGTTTGAGCCAATTTGTCTTGAATTTTTTATTACCATTACGTGATGCATTGAATCAATTGAATTTTTGTTTTTATCAATCAAGATAAAAAAAAAACCCAAAACTTTGTTAAGAGTCTTTCATAGTATGGACGCTAAAAATGGTCTCTGTCAGAAGCAGGAAAATGCACGTAACTGCTTCTCAAGTATCCATGTGCTACATTAATTGCTAGTGCAACATGCAAAGTAATGTACATTTTTCTTTTACATGAAAAAGCTATTTATTTATTTATTTATTTTTATAATATGTACAAGTCACTACTATAAAAAAAAATTATTTAATTACTGATAATTAAAATTACAATGTAAATAAAAAATACTGTATATTTCAAATTTTATCATGGTTGTTTAGTTAATTTACTATAATTAAAAATATTATATTTGTTTTTTTATTTTTTAGTTTAATATAAGTTGATATATACAATCAGCATGTACATGGAGTGGTGCGATTACCCATTATCTATTATTAGCAATAAAAATCCAAGATGCATCATAAAAAAATTAATTTTAAAAACACTTCATCAAATATTTTATAATATTTCTAATTATAAAAATACCTCTATCATAAAATTAATTAATTATGTAAATATTGAATTATAAAAATATAAAAATTATTTATATATTCTTATAATTTAATATGATATAGTTTTAGTGGTAAAATAATTATTCTGGTGAGTGTATATTACTTACTTTAGAATATTTTAACTTAAAATAAATTTTACTATATGTTGAAATATTATAAAGTAAGTAAAATATAACTATTTTGTATTTTTTTTTACACATAATAAAAAATTTACATTAAATTAAACAATTATTTATATGAATAATTACTTATATTACAGTTACTTACAGACAACCAATTATACCCTGAATTCTCAATTATTAGAAGTCAAATTCTCAACTTTTTCAATGGAAAACAAAAACACCAGCACCTACATATTACTATGATGGTAAAAAAACATAATAAAAAAAATAGAATTGGTATTTATTACCCCATCGTTGTGCGTCATATAGCATATTAAATATCACACTTAACTTATTTTTTCTTATATTTTGTACGTAGTTTCTTATTATCTATTAAAGTTGTGGTTAATTTATTTTTATTCATGTATATATGATTTATTATTTGCTTTTTTTAATGAAGAATTTATTATTTACTTATTTTATTGAGAGCAAAGCAAAGTTAGGCTTTTTTTTATTAAAATATTATTTTTTAATTATTTATTAAATTACGTATTTCTATAATTATTGACAGAAATACATATTTTATATTTTTTAAGTTACTGTCCCACTGTTTTTTTTTAATATTTAAATTTTTTATTTTAAAAAAACCAAGGGCTCCATTACTTTTTAATATTATATTTTTATTTTTTAAAAAAATTGCTAGTTCCGGTAATTTTTTAAATTAAAAAAAAAGTTTTACAGTCAAGCCCTTATAATTGTTATTAATTTTTATTATAACTTATTTATTGGAGATTATTGGGATGAATTATTGATGACATGTGACACCTACCCCATTTATGAGAGCCATTGGATGAAATTGATTTTAATCATCCATTTGTTTGGTAGAGGCCTACATAAACCCTCCAAGTCCCTTTTCTAAAACACACAAGTATTTATGTAAAAAAAAATTATCAATATAAAGAGAAGTTCTTCTTTAAAATTTTTGTCATTGTATTTTTTTTATTTTCTTGCAAAATTATTTTATTTTTTTATATTAAATCTAGCAAAATTTATATTCTTATCATACGGCACGAATGAGACAACTTTTGTTGAGAGGAACACCAACCGAGGTCACAGGAACTCTTGATGAAAATGAGTTTGGTTTAGTTGTGGGAGTAATTTTTACATATTAAAATTTTTGAATATTTAATATTTTATTATTATGAAAAAATATTAAAATTATTTATTTAAATTATTAACAGTCAATTACAATTAATATAAGTAGAAATAACATAGTAGAAGTGAGAAAAAAAAATATGTTTTAAAAAAATTAATAAAAATTATAATAGTTTTTGGTAAATAAATTTTAAAAATAATATTTTAATAAAAAACCCGCAAAGTTATTGTTTATATAAATCAAAAGTTAGAAAATAACAATCGAGACATACTTTCTCCCAAAGTGTTTTTATAGTGTAACACGTACTTCTCAACCTCTATGAAACATTATCAAGTTCAAGTGATGTTATATCCCATGTCACAAAGCTTGATTTGCTCCCTTGGATTATCTTAGTGTTTTTTAAATTAATCCTTTGAACTTGTGTCCATCTCTCTGTCTCAATCTTGTGAGCCCCAAACAACCTTCACATCATACTAGTCTCCAAAAAGTTTTGTGTTTTTTATACCAACCTACACAAACCCCGTATTCGGGGCATACACAAATATAATAATACATTTATTTTTACTTTATATGAAGTAAAATTTGAAATTTTGAATTCATCTCTTTAATAAATGAATACCTTATATAAATGATCCATTATCAATATATTAAATAGCTATTGGCCGGCCTTTAAAACTTATATAACTCTTTTTCTTTATCCTTCACTTGATTAAAATCTTGGTAAAAAAGAAAAAAATTATATACATTTTTTTTTCTAAGTTTTTTAACTTACAAAATGAAGTTGGACTGCTTTTTCATTTTAAAATATATTATCTTTTCTATCTAATAGGTGTTTGATTGGGACCTTAATTTAAAAAAGAAATTCTTAACTAATCATGTATTTCAAACCAGATAACGCAACTCATGCGGTTCTTCTACTAAACTAATTCTTTAATCGATAATTAGAAATTATGTGATTTTTTTTTTTGTTTGTCTAAACTAACTCTATATCCTAGTTATACTGAAGTTGATGATAAGGTGATTATGGACATATTAATTTTGAATGTATATATATATATATATATATATATATATATATATATATATATATATATATATATAATTCAATTAATATAATTAGAATTAAAAAAACTAATGTACTCTTTATTTTTCAAACATATACAAACACAAATATTTATATCTACAAATGACATCTTGACCTATTAGCACTAAGTTTTTTATATAGAGTATTTATTTTGGAGAGAATTTCAAATCAAACTACAAACCCCACACAAGGTGAGAGCATATGTGTTTGTTGAATTTACAGTTGTACTCTACGCTTGTGCATGTTCCTGATTTCATTTAAATGGGGGATATATCCCCAACTTTTGCAAGTCTATACTAGAAACGATGCTTTTAAACTATCTATTTTTTTAATGATCATAATATTTTGTCATTTAGTGTTTAATCCAATCAATTTAATTCAAAATACACTCATTTTAAAATACAAATAAACTACCATATATATTAAAATATACAACAATTATAAAATATCAAATTTAACCACTATATATATATATATATATATATATATATATATATATATATATATATATATATTCTTAAATAAACCACATTAATTAAAACATTTAAAGATACGAACTTTAGAGAGAAAAAATTTAAACATTACAAAAATAAGGAAGCATACATTAAAACAAAAAAAAATCATACTAACTGTGGAAGGACAATAAAGAAGGTTCTCCGTTAGAATAAATTGATCTAACAAATCCATCTAACTAGTTGGAACCAAAATATAATGTTACCTTGCTAGGATCACACTCATAGTTACCTGAGGTCCCAAAAACCCTAAGCTAAGCTGGGCTATTATGATAGAATCTTCCATCTTACCCTTTCTATCTTGACAACTATATTTAACCACAACCAGAGCATATAATTAATTTTTAGAATACTTTTGATGACTTTTTATGCCCGTGTGAATACTTTTAACTAAAAAAAAAAAAATGCACATTCCTCTTAAGCAACATGCTCCAAATATTGAGAAAGGTAAGGTAATTCCAAGGTTTATTTTTTTAAAATCGATAAACCACAATCATTAAATAAAAAAAAAAATACAAGCAAATATAACCACTAAATATGATACATCAACAACAAAAATTCAAAAAAACACAGCACACACTCACAGGACGATGGATCCGTCCATAAAAGCAATTTCGGAAAAGCACTATCCCACGAATAATTGACCTGAAACTGAAGTAATCTCAAGTTTCTCTTGATAGAGAACTAATTTAACCACGAATAATTGACTATAAAAACAAACAAAAACACATAAGACCACCCATAAAAGTGACAAAACCGACTAGGTTCGTCAACTCGGTCCACACAACATAAATCCAAAAATACAAGCAACTCCTTCCACAAAATACAATCTTGTCACATATACACAAGATTCCTTGTATTATCTCTCCAAATTAAAAATTAAAAAACTAATTCCCCATTTTACCCATCGTTTTTATATGCATTCCATTCAAGCACCACTCGTCACGCTCCCTCTAAAAATCGTTTACCCATTCTTGATATATTTCCTTTCTCTCATCTTCATCTTCATCCTTTTTTTTTGTTCCCTTTTGACTCACTCTTTGGAAAAGATAGATACCTACTCCTTGTTAGTACCAATCGTGGGTCATCGATTTCATTCCTCTGTTGTTGCTCTTCATGGCCCAGGTCTTTCTTTGGATTCCTCTTCCTGAGTCTGTGCCACTGTTTGATTCCTTTCCTTTTGGTTTGATTTTTTTTTTTTTTTTGGTTTAGGGTTTTGATTATTCTCCGAAGAAGTTGATGGCTTGTTCCAGTCGAGCAGAGCAGAAGCAGGGCAAGAAAGAGGAACTCGATGATGATTTCGTCGTGCTCGACATCGCTGCTCTTTCGCCGCTCGTCGCCGCCGAGATTGATTCCACTGCCAGCCCTCGTCTTTCGGTATTTTGAAATTCTTTATTGGATTTAAGGTTTCACTGTGTTTTCTGGAAATTAGGAAAGAAAAAAGTTTCGTTTTTTTTTTCTGGAAATCAGATAAAGAAGTTATTAATTTTATTTAAAAAAAAATTTATAGTTACAGAGAACTCTTTCGAGGAAAGGAGCCCAGCGAGCTGGAGCTGAAAAGAACACGGCGGCGGCGGTGGAGCCGGCCGGTGAGTCAAACGCCGAGTCTTGTCTTATAACTCGGCTGAGTCGAGCTCCTTTTGTTTTTTTAAATATATATATTTTTTAAAAGTGTGTGCTTTTCTCATAGGCGGGGAGGAGGAGGCAAGTGTACACGTGGCGGGTGAAGGAGTCAGTAGCACCGTTGCGCATGTGACGAGCCATACAGGCAAGTGCCGGAAGGTGGCCGGCCGGCGAGCATCGGTTGGAGTGGACCCTCGTCGGGTGTTATTTTTCTTTGCCACCCTGTGAGTTTCTTATATTTATATTTAATAATAATAATACCCAGATGAATAAATCTCAATTTGATATAACCACTCATTTTGCAATAAAAAAAATATCTTGGCAGGTAGTACTAATTCGACCAACTCATTGACCATTCCAGACAAATAAAGATCAAACTTTAGGTTTAATTTTTTCAATTTAGATGGGAAACCATTGCATGATCATTTACTTGGTGTGTTTGGTTCCAATGCAGGTCAAGTATGGGAACTCTCATACTGTTATATTTCACACTTTCAATGGGTAAGATGACAGACCATGTAGCAGATGTTAGGTGACACACTATAGCCTGACACCAACTGCCTAGAAATGCTTAAACAAAGAAAGTGTGTGCCGGGGGATGACCCTGTCTTTCTCTCCTTTCCATGTTAACATACAGTCACAGAAGCAGTTGAGAAGAAAGGCAGAGAACCTACTTTTTCTTGTTGGGAAAGAGGACAAAAGGTTTAAAGGCTATGCAGGTCTGACAAAGATAAACAAACACCATGGGGAGTATATAATAATACTAAATTAGATATAAACAGGAGAGATGTTAATGTACCTTCTTTACTACTGTCAATTAGTTTTCTTCTGTGGTTATCATGGACTTGATATAGTAAGAGATAATGGCACATGGAGGTGGTACCTGTGATTAAAGTAATGCCTTTTTACACACCCACCAAGTTACTTCTTCGTCAGCTATCTCTTTTGTTTGCTTTATGGTTTGGCATGATCCTCTGCATGCGTTTGCTTTGTGCTCTATGTGTCATAGTGCAAGTTCACAGCATATATATATATATATATATATATATGTTTTTATGTATGTACAATATTTACAGAGATGTTATAAGATTTGATAACCTGGTCATGCATAAATTTCAAATAAATAGTTCTTTAGTATCTTTTGGAGATGCTGGGCATGGAGCATTTCTTCTTCCTGTCATGGAGAATCCTCAAAATAACTGCAGCAGTTTCTTCTATTGCTTTTCCAGTAACCTCTGCAATTAGAACCTGGTTAACATAACAACTAGGAAGGAAGAAGAACATGAATCTGTGATAATGATTTCGCTTACCAATCACCGGCCATACGGGGTTTTGAGCGAAAATCCTGTTAGCAAACTCGATCTCTTGGCGAACATGTTCCATGTCTGAATAGTTACTCTCCATCTGATTACTGAAACCAAGACTCTTGGCTCTGGCTTTCCTAATGGTTTGCAGAACAACTGGATTAATTGTTAATCCGAACACTTTATCTTGGTTGATCTCAAACAATGTCTTTGGAAGGTCTACACCCATAACAATTGGAATGTTCGCCACCTTATAGCCCTTCTGAGCCAGATAAATTGATAAGGGTGTCTTTCCTGTGCGCGAAACACCAACAAGAACAATGTTGGCACGGTTAAGGTTCTGAGGAAGAGCGCCATCATCTTGTTTGATGGTGAAATCAATGGCTTCTATTCGTTTGAAGTACTCCTTGGAGAGTGGATTTCTCCCGGGAGCGCCTCGAGGGATACCGGATGGAGCTACACCAAGATGTGTGGCAATGGCCTCCGTTGTGGGGCTGAGAATGTCGGCAGATGGGACTCCCCATAGTTGGCAGCCATGTTTTGCAGCTTCAGCCATTGAAGGATCCACAAGAGTGTAGAGTACAAGAGCACCTTCTTCTGCGGCTTGCTTTATGATCTCAATCAGTCTATCAACATCTTCAACCTGAAGAAAATCAATCACCCATTAATATGTAACTTGGTGATGCCGGATTCCACAGTCAAACATGCATTAGTCATACTTACAATTGTCAAATATCAACTGAATTTTTATTCGGAATAGCTACAAAAACGATAATTAAAATTGTGATGAAACGCTATCTCATCAAACTTGAAGATGCAGAAGTCATACTAATGCAGTAGAACATCAACTGAAAGTAAATTGCATATCCACCTCTCTTTCATAACATGCAATTTCCGATAACAAAATCAAATGGATTCACGTCTGGAGTTCATCTCAAGTTAGGTTCCTCATCACAGATCACCTTACCAGTAATCCCCACAAGAACAAGATCCTCGAGAGAAATGATGAAATCTATTTGTGTCCCTTATAATTAACTGACGTGAAACAACTTTGGAAATGAGCTTGATTGCCTCGTGGCAGTCTCCACAAACACGAAGATTCTTAGCAATTCTAATTGGCGCAGATGGAGGTGATTTAAGCAAGCCGAAACCAATAGCTAGTCTCTCACTATGGCTACACAGCAGGCTCTTCTTATCATCTTCATCCACATCAAGCAAGACATGTTTAGTTGATGGCACATAGCCTGCCTCAGTTAGACGCTCACCAAGTTCTTCCAACACTTTGTATATACTTTCTGATTCTGAATGTGATCTATCATGCGCACCAAACACATAAACCTTGTCTTTTATCTCTATCCAGCTGCACCCTGAATTTTTAGACAATCTTTTATTGACCATCAATTGCCTCACTTTCCCAACATCATCCCATCTCCCCACTGATGCATATATATTAGATAGAATTACATAGTTAGCAGCATTATTTGGTTCAAGCTCAAAAAGCATAAATGCTGCTTTCTCGCCAAGCTCTACATTACGATGAGCTTGACAAGCTCCAAGCAAGGATCCATATACACTTGCACCTGGTGGTATAGCCATTTTCTCAATAAATTTTTCTGCAGCGTCTAATCTCCCTGCCCTCCCTAACAGATCCACTACACAAGCATAGTGCTCAATTCTAGGTGTAATACTAAACCTCTCTTTCATTGTCCAAAAAATTTCCAAACCCTCGTCAACAAGTCCACCATGGCTACAAGCAGATAAAATCACCACCAGAGTGACATAATTTGGTTTCAACCCTAGCTTTTGCATTCTCTTAAACAGATGCAAAGCCAAAGTAAACTCTCCATTCATCGAGAATCCTTCAATCATCGAAGTCCATAGAACCACATTCCATTTATCTAAGTTATTGAACACAACGAATGCGCAACGGGCATCTCCACATCTAGAGTACATAGTAACTAGAGCAGCACTAACTATTGGATTCAAATCAAAACCTTTTCGAATCACATATGCATGAATTGCCTGTCCTTTTCTCAAAGAAGAGAAAAAACTGCAAGCAGGTAACACAGAAACGACCGTTATTTCGTTAGGCCTATGATGATCTTCAGATTGCATTCTAGAGAACAATGATATGGACTCAGCATATTTTTCCAAACAGGAGCATGCTCTCACAATCGAAGACCAGGAGACAATATCTCGATGCTCTATTCTATTAAACACTCTAAAGGCCCCATCAATATTTCCAAATGTCCCATAAGCATGAACAAGTGAATTAGCTACTGACAAAGATGAACAGCATCCACACTTGACACTCACTGAATGCAACTGATTAACCAATCCATAGTAACCCAAACCTGTAGAAGCCTTCACCAGGGCTGACAGCGTATAAGAATCAGGAATTAATCCAAGTGCAAGCATTTCAGAGAAAAGCATCACAGCTTCATCCAGAAAACCATCTTGAATACATGCAGATATCATCGAAGTCCAGATGAAGACATCTAAATTTCTCTTGGGAATTTTGTCAAACAGTTGTCGTGCCATATCAGTTCGGCCACAAACAGAATAGAATTTAATGAGTTTCGGGAGCAAGTCTCGGTTTTTCTCAAACCCAGCTTCACGGATTCGGGAATGGATCTTCTGCCCTTCATGGAAAGACCGAGTCTCAATGCAGTGTTGAAGAGCAAGGCTGAACTCAGAGGAAGTGATTCCAAGACGCTTTTTTGTGCTCACTATTTGAGAATTCGATTCTAGATGAGCACGAGGAGGAAGAGGAGAGCAAAGAGAGAACACGCTTGGTTTGATTGCTTGGCTGAAAACCAGCATTCCTCCCATGAATTCAAGTACAAGATAAGGTTTTTCTCTCTCTCAGATGTTCAATAAAGAAGACATTTTTATCATTTATAGTTTTATGCAGGGGTATTTCGGGAATAACATTGCAGACGAGTTTGTGGAGAAGAAGAGAAGAGAAGAGAAGCGTACCCCGGAGAAGAGTTGGGTGTTCACGGCGCAGCCACGATCGACGAGGCAGTACTCGAATTGCCCCAACGCCGCGTTCACCGAGTGTTCAGCCGTCCACCCCGTCCCATCCGACACCATGTATATCGCCTTCCCAGCTGACATATCTCCGTCGTCCTCCCCCACCTCCTCATCGTCCGACGAGATCGCCGGCTGGATCAGAGAGACCGTGTTCGTAGCGGCGGAGTCCTTCCGCTGGGCCGACCAGTCGAGACGGCGGCCGGAGCGAAGCGACCGTGCCATGGACCATCGGTTCAGCTGGGAGCTTCCACGCGGCAACTTCCGCGCCGGTGGATCAGTGGCCGGCGTCTCATCGGGGAGGCAAGAGATCGCCGTCGGTCTGGTCAGAGTTTGGGGATAAACGAAGGCCATGGTTATCATTTTGTATCCGAGCATTGTTCTCGTTCGCAAAAACAATATATAAAAAAAAAAACTAAATTTTGCTGGTTTTTTACTTCACTATAATCTATATAACAGCATCTGAAAATCTCAGTTGAACTTTTAATTACATATACACCCTCACACACTTCAAAAATTACATTTCTAATTCGATCCTATGTTTCTCAAGTACATTTCAATGACTTTTTCTTGAGAGAAGTCTGTGAAATAACCTTCAGCTACTCCTAATCCCTCTTCAAGAGCAAGCTTTTGAATTTCAAGCTGAACTTGATGAGCACCAACTCTGCTGGGATCCAGTAAATTACAAGCAACTTCAGTGGAGTTGTCACCATGAAGAAGACCCATGGCCTGCACTGACTGAAGACCACCTCCTCGTTCACTCACTCTTCTTGCAATCCTTTTAACGGCTTCAATGTTGGTGGTGAGGACTGGCACATTGTAGTTGTCTACCCAGTGAGTAGCTCCAACAATCACAACACCTTTGTTTCCAGTTAATTCAGCAGGTCCATGATCAGGTTTAGAAAGCAGAGCATCTGCAGGAAGTCCTCCAGTCCAGAGGTTATCTTTTGAACTTGGCTTGAAGTAGCCTAGTTCTCTTCTTATGGCATCTAGAGTCTTTCCTCTCTCATGAGCTGCTCCATATACAAAGGTTGGCACTGCAAGACATAGAAGCTCTTCTATCTGCTTTACTGAAACTTGAATTTTATCAAATGGAGACAAGTATGCTACCTTTGAGATTGTGGCCAATGTCAGCTGCTACAGACTTTGCTAGACCTGCAGCTTGATCCAGAGAAGCCTGAGCTAGAGGATGGAAGCATATATGATCAACAACACCAACCCGGGGATGGGTTCCAGAATGAAGCTCAAGATCAATGGCTTCCAAGGCTGCTTTTACCATGCTAAAAACTGCCTTCTTTAGAGGGGAAGAAGTATTAAGAGATGAACTTGCAGGATTGACATGAGATACTATTGTATAGCCAACTCTGTTGTACACCTCATCCTTGAAGATGTTGGTGATTTTGGCTTCAGGATGTACTTTTGCGGCTCTTTCAATTGATTCCAGAGCTATCGCATTACGACTTTCAGATATGTATAGTTTGCAACATGCAAGCATGGTCTTCAGCATTTCACCTTCAAATTTTTTTAATGAAACAGAGAAGCAAAACTAAATGTTTGGCATAGCAACAGTAACAATGGAAAAATGAATATGATACTCTTAAATCGATGAAAATGAACCATTAAAAAAGACGGACCTGAAGAAGAAGGGAAAACGAACAGAAACAGAGAGGAAGTTGTTTTGGGTTATAAGAGTCGCTGGCGGCGGCGAGAATAAGAGAAAACAGACAACAAAGACAAAAAGATGAGAATTTGGATAGAGAAACAGAACGCCAACCAAACATACCAAGGCTCATATTGGTCCTTCCTCACGTGTGATGCACGTGCTAATTTCCTGGTATCTGTAGAACACTAGGATACACAGCAGACCCTTTGAGATGCCCATGATTTCACAGTAATACAAATCAAAACATCACATCACACAAGTAACTTGTAAATGATAGAGAGTTTTATTGAAAATCATCAAATAACATATGTTCTTAACAGAGGTAGGTTCATATAAATAGGCCATCCGTCCTGTAGGACTTCAGGTTGAAGCATAACATCCACTAGACTTAAGAAACACAAAGTTTATGAAATATAAGACCAGAATTCAAGAATAGATAGCTTATATCAGAGCTATGCTCTCAACTTCTACTTCAACTTCAATAGGAGTCCAGCACTTCTCCACTTGCAATAACTTAAAAACCATGAATTTTGATGTGTTCCTTCTTCACAATGCCAGCCTGTGCAACAACAAAAGAAGAGGGGAAGATTAGTAAAAATCTATGGAACACAATTGAACAAGAAAATCCAATCTTACATCCTATGCTTCAAATGGTTCGAAATTCTCCGTAAAAGTTACAATACCTGAATAAGGAAGTTAGAAACATTCTTCCGCTGATCACCTTGAAGTTGGATGACCTGAAAATAAACATAAAAGCAAGAAAACTAAGAACAATCGATACACCATGTTTCTTAAGAGTATTCAAGCAGTCGATGAATGAATTAAGTTTACCTGACCAAGCTCTGGGTCTTGGACGACAGTACCATTACAGCAAAACTCTTTCTTGAGATCCTTCAGTATTTTGTTGTAGCTGAACTCTTTCTTCAATCCCTGCACAGTGGTTAGACTCTTCCTGCCGTTGCGCTGTTGTATGCGCACATGCACATACTCCTTTGCTCCAGCACCAGAATCATCAGCATTAGCTTCAGCAAAAGGATCTGCAACAAGAGGATTACGTCTGAGAAAATCATACAAATAGATACTGCTACTGCAGCTAAAACAGGGTCCAGCATCAAGCATACCGAAAGCAGTTGGGATCTGGACGTCGAGTTCAGACATGAACACTTGGAAGTTGAGAGTTGAAAAGGCAAGAGCAAGATTTTTTTCGTTGGCTTTTTACTCTCTTGCTGGGAACTGCAAACAAAATAACTAAATGTTTACAATTGTTTTTTTTATCAATCATCCTCCATTTACAGCATAACAGCAGGATATAAATTCAAGTTCAGATTTCAATTTCAATACTTAATCAATTTGCATACAAGAATACTCACAACAACAACAACAAAAAATAACAGAGTTAGCACAAGAAGTATGACATAAGCTACCAACACAATGAATAAGCAGGTCTATATGAAATAATTCGGTTAAGAAATTTTATACACGAGCATCAACACACATAGCTAGAACAATCCTATGTACAACTATTCCTCAAGCATGATTTAAAAAAGGAACAGAATTTCAGCTCGTTCATGTGTCTTAACACCATGAAATCTATATAAAACGCAAATACTCTCATTCAATCGATCTCTAATTGATTCAGAAGCACCGACTACTAATGAAAAACACAATTTTTCTAAAAAAAAAAAAAGCAAATCTGAACAAATCATACAGAAACCCTAACATAAAAGCCAAAAAATTCGCATAAAAAACACGAATTCTTGCAATAACCCACATCATGGATCGAAAATCAAAGAAGAAAAATATCCACAAACCAACGAACATAAAGAACAACTCAATCATTCAATTGCAACCGAAAATTGAAACAAAAACACTCAATCCGCTAGAATTCCAACAACGCAAACATCAAAGATCAGTGATTTACCCGAAATCAAGTAAACAGGAGAGATCCGAGGAGAAACCCTAAGCCAATGTCGACGATGATGAAACAAGGGTTTCACGGGGACCTCTCTATAAAAAGAGAAGCAACCGACTCGACTCCGTTCTTGACCAAAGAAAGCTAACCATGGTTTAAAAGAATCATGGATATGCTTCATTGGCGGTGAGAGAGCTTCGATAACGACATGAACGGCTGCGATTGAACGCTGGTGTCGTGGATGGCTTTCCGCCGGTCACGCGAGATGACCCCGAATCTCTGGGTCTGAAGTCCCACTCGGTGCTCGCGTTAGGGCTACGCTGCACGTGCTAGGCATCTAATCCGCACCGTTGAAGTTGCGGCCCAATATTGGATTCACACATGCGTTAAATATCAGCCGATGGCTGGCTATTATCCACTGCCTATTTAATCTATATAATAATAATTATTATTTGGTTTAATTAAACCATCAACCAACATTTTCGCAGCTATTTTATTATTTAAGATAAATATTTCTCGAAGTCACTGGAAGCCATGGACTCCTGATGCGCTTCACCAGGATAATCAAAATTGTTTGTATATAATTAAGGATTAAAATTTGGGTTAAGTTTAATTGGTCTTTGTTCATTGCACCTGGTGCTTGCGTGGTGCGTCCATTTCATTTTGGCGAAACCGCCTGCTTAGTGCTTACTTTGAATAATCCAAGCGGTTGCGTGAAAACCACGTCTCCTCCAGCACACGGAATACACGTGGCGTAGTCGGATTGGCTACCTTCATTGGTTGTAACGCCCCAATGACGTCATTAGATTTATCAGGGTCGGCAAATTGCTGCTATAAAAGGAGTCCCTCTGGTGGCATATCATCTCGTTCAATTTTTCAATCTCTTTTCGCCAAAGTCGATAAGCTTTCTCTCAAGGTAGGGATTCTTCTCCTCCGATCCGATCTTTGTTTGTCTTTCTTTTTGTGCTTTGTGTTTTTGATTGTTCTTCTTCTTCTTTTGTGTTTTGATCGGAGTTGTCCTTTTTCTTTGTTATTGTTGTTGTTTGGCTGATCTTGATGAGTGTTTTCATGTACTATAGATGCAGATTTTCGTTAAGACCCTCACCGGAAAGACCATCACCCTTGAGGTGGAGTCATCGGACACCATCGACAACGTCAAGGCCAAGATCCAGGATAAGGAAGGCATCCCTCCGGATCAGCAGCGATTGATCTTCGCCGGCAAGCAACTCGAAGACGGCCGCACCCTCGCCGACTACAACATCCAGAAGGAGTCTACCCTTCATCTTGTTCTCCGTCTCCGTGGAGGTATGCAGATCTTTGTAAAGACCCTCACCGGCAAGACAATCACCCTCGAGGTGGAGTCGTCCGACACCATCGACAACGTCAAAGCCAAGATCCAAGACAAGGAAGGCATCCCTCCCGATCAACAGCGTTTGATCTTCGCCGGAAAGCAGCTCGAAGACGGCCGGACCCTCGCCGATTACAACATCCAGAAGGAGTCCACCCTCCATCTCGTCCTCCGTCTCCGTGGAGGTATGCAGATCTTTGTAAAGACCCTCACCGGCAAGACAATCACCCTCGAGGTGGAATCGTCCGACACCATCGACAATGTCAAAGCCAAGATCCAAGACAAGGAGGGCATTCCTCCCGATCAACAGCGTTTGATCTTTGCCGGAAAGCAGCTCGAAGATGGCCGGACCCTCGCCGATTACAACATCCAGAAGGAGTCCACCCTCCATCTCGTCCTCCGTCTCCGTGGAGGTATGCAGATCTTCGTGAAGACCCTCACCGGCAAGACGATCACCCTCGAAGTGGAGTCCTCCGACACCATCGACAATGTTAAAGCAAAGATCCAGGACAAGGAGGGAATCCCACCGGACCAGCAGAGGCTCATCTTCGCCGGAAAGCAGTTGGAGGACGGTAGAACCCTCGCGGATTACAACATCCAGAAGGAATCCACTCTCCACCTTGTGCTCCGCCTCCGCGGTGGCAATTGATTTAAGTTTCTCAATGTCTCTTATGTTCTCTGGTTGTGACCCTGTCTGAATTGTCTGCTTTCCTTTGTTGCGTTTCCTCTCTTATCTACTTTTAAATAAATTCTCATTCTGCTTCTGTGTTTACTTTTATGCTCTAGTTTTCATCAGGATTTAGGAATATATATTGTATGCCTTATCAAACAAGTGGAAATCATTATTTACAAAATAAATTCTTGGTTACACAACTAATGCAATGCAGGCATGAAAACAAAGATTGAGTTGCCTTTCCCCTTCTTCATTATTGACTGAGGTGGATCATCACCCACCTTCATATATAATCTCATCCAACGTTTTAGCTCATGCTGGTCTTCCCCTCTAGAAGATCCAATGTTTCGAAAAGAGTCTTCTCAAAGGTGAATGAGGTGACATGGTCCTCGTCTCTCCTGTGATCAAGATCTGTTTTAAAAGTGGCCACATGCCACACAAATATGATTTCTGTGTACATCTCCAGTTTGCATGATCATAAGAGCTGTCAGAGCCGCGCATCTCTATCAAACCCAGATAGTACTGTCAACAAAGACTCACCAATGCTCTTTAGCTTTCCCTCGTTCTCTATCAGTGACTGTGCAATGGCCTTTTTGCACTTCTTCAGGCAATTGGATATACGGGCAATAGCCTTCTGCACTCTCAGCGCTATCTTCAAGCAAGACGGTTCATATTCATAAGAATCAAGCAAAGAGTATGAGAAGGGATCAAAACATTGATATTGATGTGCAGATCAAATCATTGATATCGATATGCACTTTGAGCTGTAGACTAACTCAAGAAAATACATGGATATGACTTGGGTAGGGCTGTAAATGAACTAAGCCGCTTGCGAGCTATTTGGAGCTTGGCTCGGAGAAAACTCGTTCAATAAGTAAATGAGCCGAGTTCAAGCCACATGCTCTCGACTAGTTAAAACTCTCTAGCTTGCTCACGAGCTTGCTCGTTTATCAAGCTCCCAAGCAGCCTCACAAGCTTGATAGCTTGTTTGCGACCCTACTAACAAATATACTAAATAAACCTAATAATAAACTTATTAGTGACGAACCTGTTAAACAAGCTTGCTAAATTTGTTTTTTTTTTTTTTTTCTAAGCATGAATGGATTCATGTATTAAAAATAATTTTTTAATAATAGTCATTATGATTTATTATTTTTTTAAATTCTTTTCAAGCCCAACTTGAAGTGAATTCGGCTCGTTTTTATCATAAATGAGCTTCTTTTGAGTCGAGCGAGCTCGAGTTTAAGTTACTATCTCGAGCTTGTTATCTCAAGCCAAGCTCGAGCTTGCAAGTATGGGCTCAAGCCGAGCTCAAGCCTGAAGCTAAATCTGTCGAGTCGAGCTTGAACACTTAAAAGTTTGGCTCGGCTTGATTGCACCCCTAGATCTACTTGGGTTGAACTTATTCTCATTATAAGGGTGAAGTCATGGATAATAGAGACAACCAAAAGTACGTAATCGGTAATAATGCACATTGAAAAGTATAAGTTCAAAAAGCCAAAGGAATGGATGCTTGATAGAGAAGAGTGAGTCTAGTTTCCACAATATGTTACTTGGTAAAGATTACAAAATCATCTTATTTATTTAAAAACATTAACAGAAGGAACAATAGGTGATAATTCCCAAACATCTATATAGATTAAATCTTAAGGACTCGTACTTTTGAGAGATGTTTGATCAAGAGAAAATCTAAAGGACTCATACTTTTGAGAGACGATTGATCAAATGAAAGCTTGTGGTTCTTATTACATTGAAAAAAGTTGCAAACAAAGGATTCAGAATTAAAAGACACGCCTAATGACTTTGCTATAAAGCTAAGAATGATTTAAGTGGCCTAATCTATAGTGGCAATTAATTATGAAATTCTTATGGCTAGCATATGCAATTGGTGAGGTTTTTTGTTAGCATCTCATGGTGTGCCCACTCATAGATATCATCCCTATTTTAGCCTCGAGCAAGCAGCGCCCTAGTGGTGAATTGAATGCATTGTTAGACTTGCAAAATTCTTAAACTGAGATTAAGTTTTTATCCATGGAATGGACACAAAAGGACATCATTTATATAAAAGGAGTTATGAGTAGAGTTTAAAATAGTAGAATTTGTACAAAATTTTGTTGATAATAAATACCGTTATTAGTGACTTAAAATTTCATTGGTGGTACTTCAATATCACAGACAGAATAGTATTAGTAACTTGTTTTTCAGCAATGAAAATTTCCAATGGAGTTTTTCCGACAATAAAAGTTATCATCAATGGAATTTTACTTATTAATGTGATGGAATTCTCCGTCTCTGATACTCCTGCTTTTTTATAGTGTGTGTGATCAACTGACCTTGACCATCTCCTATTGTGACTGTTTGAGCCATCCTAGTCAGAGTAAAGAGAGATTATTCGTTCAGGTCCGATGTGACATGATAAGAAGCACACCAATCAACAAACCATCCATTCCATGGAACCATGAGTGGAGGGGCTATAATTGGATTATTTTGTGACACATGCTTCAAGCTTGCGACATCTTTTGCAGAGTGACCATATTGACCATAGAATTGACATTTGAGTTTATGAGAATGTGAGAGCCACCTTCACTTTTGCGATAGGAATTTCCACTATCTTGACGCCTTTGAAAACTGGACTGCCAATTTTTACAATAAGCGCCTTGTCTTGGGGCGTTCCCTTGAGCTGGATTATAATTGTGAGCATAATTAGACCTAAATGATGTACTATTGGAATAAGAAGCCCCATTTCTCAAAAAATTAGTGTAGTTGGTAGTGAAGATAATGGTGTTAATACGGAACTCTTCTCATTTCAAGAATTGTTCATGATCCACTAGTTTATTATGCAAGAATAGGTGCTTCTTCACTGGATGCGGATCTTCTATCGATAATTTTATAGTGCCCCAAATTTTGTAATTGTCTACACATAATAAAGCCTCAAGTCAAGATGGAAACAATAAAACAAGGGGTAAATTTTTTAGTTGGGTACTAAATTTTGGTCAAATCTCACTTTGAATACTAACCTTCAATTCGTATCAAAGTGAGCACTAAATTTCTATTTTTTTTTTTTAACCGACTAAGCACTTTGGAGCACAACACTTTGGAGGCTAAAGAGAAAGAAGGAATTGTTTAGAGAAGAAAGAGAATATGGAAACCACTTGGTGTGGAAAGGTCTTAATGGGGTGTTTTAATTTTGTTTTTTGGTAAACTGCATAGTGTAAATGCATAATTGTATGTTCTGTGTTTTTTGGAACTGTGTGGACAACAATAACTTGTATGTTCTGTGGTTCTAGTTTTGGGCAAATATGAAGGTTGTAGTTTTTTTTTTGGGCAATGTTGCTTCATACTTGTATGTCTTGTGGGGACAACAGTAACTTTTATGTTTTTTTTGGCAAATATGTTCTGTGAACTTCATGTTTTTTGGTGTTAATGAAATGTGTTATTTAATAGAAAATTTGTATAGTGTAATATGACCTGATTGTATTTGATTAGGGGTGAATTGAGTCAGATTCATCCTGAATTGAGTGAATTTTTATGGAGGAGTGAACTTTTATTCTTTTTGTAGGAATTGTAAACTTTTATCACAAAGAAATGATGCATGAATTAACCCATGATTGTGAATTAACCCAGACAAAGCAATGCCTTCTTCTGTTTCTTGCGAATTAACCGATGATGCAGGGAGGAATTGTGAACTTTCCAATTTATGCCCCTGATGCTGCTGTTGCAGCTTCTCCTCTATTGTTTGAAGTGGAAGACCTCTTGCAGTGACTTCAACACTGAAAGCAGTAAAAAACTAGGGCACGTCATAAGTTTCTTGCCGAAACCTTTTGTAGTGATAGTAAGAATTGTGACCTGTGCTGTTACTTCAAAGCTTACCGGATATTACACGCTTGCTCGGCGGACATTGCCAGATATGAAGCACTGTTACCAGCAGTCACACGCTCATGGGAAGCGAGGTAAAAACTAGGGCTAAACGTAATCCCGGCTTCGATGATGAAGACGATATCTACGTGGCAGCCGGCGTGGGTCCTTTCTCACTGATGTGGGTAAATTACTGACGTGGAAGGCTCCACGACAGCTTCTTACGTAGAAAATAGGAGTCCATGCAAGCAATCTGGCGGCCACATCATAAGTTTCTCGTCTAAAAGGTCTAAGTGATTAGTCGGTGAAAGAGAATAGAAACTTAGTGCTCATTTTGGTACAAATTGAAGGTTAGTGCTTAAAGTGAGATTTGACTAAAAGTTAGTACCCAACCAAGAAATTTACCCAAGAGAAGAAAGAAAAAAAATCAACCAATTTTTCCAGACTAACCAAAACATTCGGTTACTTCAAGCTACTAGTTAATTAATTTTTTTTTAATAAAGTGGATAAATCACAAATTTATTGAAGGAAAAAGAACAAGTACATAACACAAGCAATAGGAATAAGAGAAAGAAAAAGCCAACCAAGTTTGGGGGCCATCACTAGGAGTGATGCACCGCCAAAAACAAACAAGCTGAAAACAAGGCAAACAGACGAAAACAAACAAGTAAAAATGGATCAGCTAAGAAGATGAAGACCACCAAGAGGCGTCAAAGGTTTTCATTAGCTAACAAGGAGGGGGCATAGGTGAATCACTCTCGATTCGAGGGTTCCACGGGGATGTTGATCTCGGTCGACAGAGTGCTCAGAAAGACAAGAGAGCTCTTTAACTTTAGGACTTAGTCTGAAGGTATTTGTTGGTGATGCAGATCCCTAGCTGCAGAAATCCACGCAATAAGCATATAAATGGTTTTGACAATAATAGAAAAAACTTCTTGAAAATGATTATTAAAAATACGGTTATTCTTTTCAAGTCAAATATTTCAACAAATTGATTTAGAAATCAAACCCCACAATTCTTGCTGTTGGACATCTAAGGACGGGATCCAAGACGTCCAGATCTCAGAAAGAGAAAAAGCCCAAGAAAGTAAATTTAAAGTTTGCCCAAAGAACACACAAATTCTTTTAGAGAATTCACAACTAAGAAAAATGTGATTGATTGTTTTCCAAGCCTTTGTGACAGAGAACACAGGTATCAGTTGCGTTTTGGGAATTGCAACCTCTTTTTGCTAAGTTAACAAGGGTGAGGTTTCTATCCTCACTTGCTAACCAACAGAAAAGAGAGGTTTTGCTGGAGCATTCACTTTTCCAAAACTAAAAGTGAAGGGCACTTCGCAAACCACCATCTATTAAAAATTCATAGAAGGATCGGACTGAGAAGGTAATTACCTAAATTTTTTGGTTGCTAAAAAAATGCACACCCCAAGCAAAAGAAAATTCCCTTCTTATATATTATAATAAAACTAAAGCACATTAGACGGAAGATTAGTTATAAAAAGGATATTTATCTTGCTTGAAAGGGATTACTGCAACAAAGGAATTCAAAATATTGTCATGGCTGACCATTTAAGCAAGTGTATTTCCATTTTATTAAATGCCTATATAAACTAGATTCAATAAAATAGTCATTCAAGAGCATGATTAGTAAATGTTGAAAACATCCAAAATGCTCACATATTCTCACTTATTTAATCAACAAAGCGAACCAGCACATGCATTGGAATAACTAATTTGAACGCTGAAAAAGATGAACAAGCTGATATACAAGAGATATCCCTAGGCATAGTAATGCTCAAAGAAGTAAAACCAGAATTTCATAGTGAGGAAATATTTTGAAGTGCTCACCAAATGCAGAAACTCTTGGCCTTCAAGGTTGATCATGGATTTATTAAGCTCAGAAGACCTATCAACCAAAATGTATCACTGGATCTCATCTAAGCACTAAAGTTCAACAGAAAAACATAAAATTTAAAATTAAAAGCAGTAATTATTCTTCAAATAGATAACAATAGCCAAAAGCATGATACTATAATATGAGAAGCAACTGAAATAAATAAAAATGAACCCACTTAGAATTTTTAAGTGCGATAAAAGAATTCTAGCTGCAATATATTGAATAACAACATGAATAACATATTTCACCACCTAAGCCAATTCTACAAGGGCTGGCGGTAACTTTGCATTAACCTAACTAATGCACAAAAAAGAAAAAGTTTCGAGGTAGAGGGCAGATATATATTCTGATATTAGACTTACTTTGAAGAAGATAACATGAAACTATTTTATCATATGAAATTCAAAACTAATAAAAAAAAAAACTGAATTGAGCATACCAAGCTAGGTCTGACCTCCGTATGGCAGGATCTTCTGGAGATGCAGGGCACAACTTTGATCGGGAGTAATCGCCCTCCCTTTTCCTGCTAGGTCTGACCTCCGACTCCAGCGTTTATTTGGGCGATCTTGTTCAGTATTCTGCTTGGAGTAGGTCACTCCTCTTTCAGCCTTTCTAGACCTACGCTTCCAGACGGCGGCTCTCGTCTTCTAGGCTCCTATCTTTTCTTCTGTTGCACGTCTGTTTGTCTTTATTTTTTCTGCTCTTCACCTCTGGTGAGAGTCACCTGTCCTTTTATTCGCACTGTTTTCTTGTTCTCACTTTTTTTTTTCAATAAATTCGTGGTTTATCCACTTTAATAAAAAAAAAAAAAAAAAAATTGAGCATACCAAGTGTTCTAGGCAGTTTTATAATCCAGAGAATGAATGGCAACAACACTGCAACTTTGAATGAATGGCTGACGAACAATTGCTCTCATGTAATTGAATGATTTGAATATAAAGAACAAAGAGTAAAGAATAAGGCCCTCCTAATACTTTGGCATAGCACCAGTACAACTAAAGGAGAGGACACTTGAAAACAAAGAATACATGTAAATTCAATACAACAAGCACATACATATAAAAAGGAATACTCAGTAGAATTAGTTATGTGCGGCCGGGTTTAGATTACAATGTTGGTGACCAACTCCTGCCAGTCTTAAAACCGAGTGATTGATTACTTGGCAAGTTAAAACCTGCCCCTTGGTTTTTTTCTTTTCCATCCCTGAAGAAAGTGTTATGGTGACATATCTAGAGATCAATATCTTTAAGTACAGAAAATCAAGAACTCAAAAAGGTGATTGGTGAGTAGAACTTAATTACAAATAACATGTAGTACAATAATGTTAGAAAGGTAAAACCAATAAATACAATTTGAAACACATTATACCTGCATGATAAATTTCAAGGCAAATGAATCAAATGAGTAAAGTATCAAGTATAAACTATAAAGTATATATACACACATGCATGCTGTCTAGTGGAAATTGAAAAAACTTTTTTTTTTTTTTGTAATTGAAAACTTAATAGGCAGTAAGAGGTAGTTCTCACTTGTATATATAGATATTTGATACCATGAAGGGACTGTAGTGTGTGGCCAAATATCTCCTGAACAGTAGTTGCTTGTGCGTAATAAGCAAAAGCTGTGGCACAGAACTGAATCACAGTAGTACTGCAGGAGAAATCATTCACTCAACCAAAATTGTAGATGCCAAAAGCACACATGGTAAGACCAACACTTCGAATATTTGTTAAAACATGTTATCACCGCCAATAAAAGGTAAAATTACATGGGAAAATGAGAAAAGAATTGCATGAGTAATTATGTTTCACTTTGATTTGCTCATCTCACATTTTCGTTCTAGTAATTATAAATTGGAGATAATTTTAAACATAAGAAGAGAGATACTTGGATAGCTCAGGTCAAGTTAGAGAGTACAAAAATGTGATATCATATGCAATGAAATCACCAACTATTCCAGTAATAATCTTCTTACATATTTCATGAGTTCCATTTCTGTGAATAAAGGTGATATGGCTAATATAACCTAGGAAGACACTGGAAAGAAATAACTCAGTCAATAAGCATCTACATTATACCAATCAAACAACTTACAGATAAAAACAGAATCGAAGCTCAATAATTAAGCATCACCAGCATCATCAATTGCACAGCTTAATTTAACGCGTAATTTCATTGGAAATCATAGCAATAAGTACTCAGACAATCAGTTTCATTGCAAAAATATGTCTTTCTTCTCACCCAACAGGATTCAATCAGAGTTGTAGAACCATGAAGGATCACGACATAGATGCTAGGAATGAAACTGAGAAGAAAAATTCATACTTTTCTGAATGTGTTCTTTTTTCCCCTCACCCTTGGTGAAGTTTTTAGTCTGTTTTTTGTTATGGGTCTGTTTGTGCTTGTTTTGTTTTCTTGAATTTTTATTTCAATAAATTCGTGGTTTATCTACTTTATTAAAAAAAAAAAAGAAGAAAAGAATGAAACTGAGATTGGTTCAGTAACTTTAGAAACCAATTACGTGAAAGAAAGCACTCATAGCAACAACTCTTCATAATTTTTGTTGTAATTTAAGAGTATGACATAAATGCTTTTGAATGCAACAAGAAGAGTTAGAAGTAAAATCCAATTGAATTTAAATTTTAAGAAAAAAAAACAAACAATAAGAGATTCGTATTTACTAATTTGTGATAGTTATATTTGTAATTATAGAAAATTATTAATTTATGATATTAACGAAACTACAAATTTATCTAAGGCCTTTCCTAAAAATTATCTTGTTGATTTATCAGAGTTACTATTTGGTAAACTAGTTCAAATTGGGATGAGAAAAAAAATATTAATTTAAAAAATTACTAATTTATCAAGTATTAATTTATGGAAATTGTACTGTACAACCGTTTTTTAATTTTTAATTTTTTGAAAACTAAGAATATAGATTTTTTTTAGAAAAATAAATTTACAGAGATGGTCTTTACCCGAAGTTAGTAGGCATATAAATCTAAGATTGTGCCAAGGAACCAGACATTATATAATTTAACTATCTAAGCATCAATGTGTTCCTTGCCGTGCAGACATGTTAATTTGGCTGTCTTGTGTGGTGGGCGTGTGGCAGTAGCTTCCATTGCATTTGGTCGCTGGTCCATTTTGTCAGCTTCAGTTAATAGTTATCTTGACTTTTGCAACCATTTCATATTTATATTTTATAAAAAAATAAATAAATCATAGTTTTATTAACAAATAAAATATATAAAAAAAGTACATGAAGTTCGTGAGGCGTTAACCCAAATCAAAAGATCAAATGTTGGCCAAGTTTAATTACACACCCATAACATTTATAGGACGGAAAAAGATGTTGATGCTAGATATGATTTATTATAAAATTGTCAATGTAATATGAATTTACAGTGATGAAAGGGTTCACTCAAAGCTAATTCCAGTAGAAAAGCAAATAATATATATATTTATTTATTTATTTATTTTTGCTATTATGTGTACTGTATAACATGAGCTATGTTATAGATAAATGTATAATTATTTATTAGTATTTTTTAATGTCTAATATACCTCACTTCTGGTGAGAGCTTTTTGGTTTTCTCTTTCCTTTGTTTGTTCGTGTTGAGTCTATTTTTTTATATATATAAATATGGATAAACCACGAATTTATTAAAAAAAAAAAATTCTTTGTCTGTTTTTTTTCAATAAAATTGTAATTTATATATTTTTATAAAAAAAATTAATATATATAGTATTGAGTAATTAGTGATCACCAATGTTCAAGAAGTGATCAACGCATAGCATTTTTATTGTGCGCATGCATTCCTGTAAATGAACATGCAAAATCTCAAACCTGTTTGACATGTCATTTGTTTCTTTAAGATATAATATAATTAATTATTTCCAAATTGAAATATTTAATAATAAAATATAATAACCAAAACCATGACATTAATATTCATTAAACAAAAAAAAGTTATAGAACAAATAAGAATAATACACTAAGTGCTAATTAAATTGAAATATGATTTTAAAGTGGTTTAACTACTTCATATATATATATATATATATATATATATATATATATATATATATATATATATATATATATATCTTTTTTTTGTTTTTATTTTAACAAATATGGACATGTAATTAGTCCTACGGGAGTTGATATTTGAACTCACATTTTCAGCAAAAAAAAAAAAAAAAAAACACCTTATAAAGAGATCCGATGCCGATAGATGAAACGATTGTTGATTTATCTTTTAGGTGCTAATTAAATAATCTATTTTTTAAAATAAAAATAAATGGAAGATATTCGTTAAAATAGAGCACGTGAGTAATTTTTTTAATTGTGAAATATATACAAGGCAAGAATTAGAACCCAAAACCTCACATTCTTTTGTTAAAAAAAAAACACCTACGGCAATATAACAACCAATGAATTCAAAAAAGAAGACGTACACTTGGGCCGCTCATTTACATTAAAAACAAAAAACATGGTACTACCTCACATTCTTTTGTCAAAAGAAAAAAAAACACCTACGGCAATATAACAACCAATGAATTCAAAAAAGAGGATGTACACTTGGGCCGCTCATTTACATTAAAAACAAAAAACAGGGTACTACCTCACATTCTTTTGTCAAAAGAAAAAAAACACCTACGGCAATATAACAACCAATGAATTAAAAAAAGAGGACGTACAGGCCGCTCATTTACATTAAAAATAAAAAACAGGGTACTACCTCACATTCTTTTGTCAAAAGAAAAAAAACACCTACGGCAATATAACAGCCAATGAATTAAACAAAGAGGACGTACACCTGGGCTGCTCATTTACATTAAAAACAATAAACAGGGTACCACCTCACGTTCTTTTGTTAAAAAAAAACACCTACAGCAATATAACAACCAATGAATTCAAATAAGAGGACGTACACTTGGGTTGCTCATTTAAATTAAAAACAAAAAATGGGTACAACATGACGATCATGGCTTTCAAAATTTGATGCTTTCGCGGATTAGCCACCCACCGCCGGCGGCCGCTGAGAGCCTCAGCCGTTTGTGGCCTGGGAGTGTCGCTCTGGCATGCTCATGCTCATCATCTCCTATGAAATGAGTTTGCCCCACATGCATATTACACTCGGCATGGCCGGCCTTAAAGAAAATTGGCCTTAACCAAAATCATAATAAATATTTTTAATTATTTTTATTAAATAATAAATTATATAAAAAATATTATCATAAATCAATAAATTAAATAAGATAAAATTTAGAGTTCAAAAACCAATTAAAATTTTTTTAAAATATAATTATGTGGATAACAATAATGAAATAACGATATAAGAGTTTTAAGAAACACTTGACAAATGTTACTGAATAATTTTTGTATATTTATAAATTAAATTAAATTTTAAAATTAGATATGATGAATAACTTTTACCAGCATTTAAAAATATCGATTTAAATTGAGATTCAAAATTTCTATTTTGATAAACCAATATTTACAAAAGGTCAATGTAAGTAATTTAAGAGACTTTTAACAAATGCTACTATACAACCTCTATAACAACAATTACAAATGTTGTGATATTTCAAAATTAATGTGATAAAAACTTATAGCGACATTTGCAAATGTTGCACAAAATAAAAAAAAAGTGTTGCTCAAGCCATATACAAATGTTAGAATAAAATTCATATAGAGACTGCTTACAAATGTTGGGAAAATATCACAATAAACGTCGGAATATATAGGTACCGAAGTTTCATGGAGATGTCACAATAAAATATACCGACTATGGCAATTGCAACATATAATCGGCATTTGTTACAAAAGTCGGTAAAGAGCTATTGCAATGGTTTTTGGCTATTTTATGACACATGACAAATGTCACAAAAGCCCATTTTTATTGTAGTGATTGCCCCCGAGTTCCAGCCAAAACCTAGCAAAAGTCATCTTGAAACCCTAACTTTGAACTTAAAAAGACGTTTCCCGATGTTAGCACTGCTGTGCTTATGCCTGTGCACTTTATGGGAAAGTCTGAGGATTTGTGTCAATGCAAAAATTAACCAACCTATGAATTGCATGGCCATGGTCTGAGAATGGTGCCCATGTTTCATCGCTGATTTCTTGAACACGGGCGTGTTGAGGCCGTGCTTCTCTTGGTAAAGTCTAGTTGTGCTCTTTTCACCCCGAATTTATGTCAAATCTTATTCTTTCACCCCAATACCTGTTCACCTACACATTTAAGCACAAATACCCAAAGTGGCATCGAAACACAATAAATAAATGCTAAAAGACAATCTAAATACATGAGAAGGGTATATAAAATATCTATATAACATGGAGACGTCTTCAAACTGTGTGAGAAGGGCATTGAGAGGATCGATAAAGGTTGTTGGTGTAGTGGGGCCGATTGTTGGAGTAGGTTTGGTGAGTTTGGGTTCTATTGTGAGTTGGAAAATTGGGCCCCAATCTGACCATCTGTTGACTTGGCAAACCTAGATGTAGTGATATAGTGTAAACTAGGTTGCTTTACGTACACCATGGAATTTGACCCAAAAGCCATTATAGATAAACTCCCTCCAAAGATGATGGTCGGTAATCATAGACAACTAGATTTAACCTGGCCATCTGCCGGACCCTTTACACCACGTTTGCCCCATAAATAGGAAAAAGTAGTAGATCGATAGTGAAGGAGGTGTAGTTGAGCTGTAATGGTATGGCGGTGCACACACATTACAGTTTAATGAATCACCATTGGTGACCGTCACTCGAAGGTGATGAAATGGCTGTATAGTAAGTCCCAAATGGGAGGCGAGATGGGTCTGAAGAAAGTTGTTAGTCGAGCTGCCGTTAATTAAAATGATGGCATCATGCCCATTGATTTTTCTTGTGACCTTGAGTGTCAAAGGCATGAGCTAACTTATAAGGATGTGAAAGGAAATACAAGGAGCAAGTTTGATGAGTGTATAATTGTTCATTATTCTATATTATTTTGTACACTCATTAAGCTTGTATTAGATTTATATTTTGAAATTCAATGCTAAACATGGTGTATTTTGCATTCTTAGGCTTCAGGTAGTGCTTAAAGATGAGGGATAGCAAAAAAAAAAAAAAGCATTATAGAGCCAAAGTGATGAAGATAGAGCCTTCTCTGCATCAACCAGTGAAGGATAAGCCAAATAGATTCACTTACGAAAACCTTACAGTCATACTTACGGCAGTGAGCCTCTTCCAAAGAACCATGCGGGCATGCTTATGCCCATAAGGAAGAGCATAAAAACATTCAGAGGGACTTACGGGTAGGACTTAAACTTGTAAGTCATATCATAAGAATCATCCAAAAGACCTTACGAGCATAGTATATACCCGTAAGAGTGGTCGCAAGGGGCACATAGAGAAGTTTATGGTCCAGCGTTTATAGCCGTAAGCTGGACCGTAACATCATATAAAAGACGTTACGGATGGGACTTACGGCCATAGATATTCCCGTAAGGATTGCAACTAAAAGTCAATGTAAAGCATGAAAGATCCGCATTCAAAGTCAATCAAATATTAACCCTAGATTTCATCTATGCACAAACACTTACAAAATTAGTTCTCGATCAAGGGGGAACAATCAAACAATTCACAAGAGACAACAAGCATGATTAAAAGCATTAAAACCCCTTTTTCTATTGCGCCTCTTGAGATTACTAAAGAACCTTCCTGTTTCCTTCCATGAACGCCACCAAGATGCTCCTCAATGACTTCAATCCTCTCCCTTAAAGGTGGGTAGGCCTCCTCTTCTTGATTAATCACCCTAAAAAATCTGGAGAAAACTCTCCCTTTTATCCCAAGGCTTGGCCGTCAAAAGATTGTTTCACAACCCTTGTTAAATTCTTTTATACCTAGCCAGTTACGAGAAACTTACCAGCATAAGAACGAGGTCGTAAGGAGCTGGAGATGATGGGTCACGGGCGTTACTGACAAAGTTATGGCCTAAGTCTTGCTTGTAAGGTCTTCTATCTTGATGTTACAACATAACTTACGACCGTAAGTGTTGGGTCATAATCTTCTCTGGATGGCTATTGCGACCACTCTTACGGGCGTATGTTGCTCTCTGTAAGCTCCTTTGGACAGTCCTTATAGTTTGACTTACGAGCGTATGTCATGCTCGTAAGTTCCTCACTTAATCCTTGTACTCCCCCTTATGGATATAAGCATGTCCGCAAGATTCTCTGCCTGAGGCTTATGCCAGTAAGGTGCCTGTAAGGAGTTCTATCTGGCCTCTTTTTGTTGATGCTGAGAGAACTCCATCTTCTTCATTTTAACTCTTCATCACTTCTTTTAGCTCTCTTTGATCCTTAAGCACTGCCCGGTACCTGAGGATATGATTTTCACCATGTTTAACATCATCTCCCACAAGAATACTATAATACATGCAGCATAAGTGTATAAAATGATATTAAATATTGCACAAATATACACTTACTAGGAATTGAGAAATCATTATAAATAGACTTACCACAATTGAAAGAAATTTAACATAGACCTAGAGGTAAATAGTTGAATGTCTCGAAACTCCTGATTAGGGGTACCTTACCTAAGGATTTCATTAAGTGTTCATGCAATCATAGGGATCCGAATTGGGAGAAATCTCAATTTAAGGCTTTCTAGGGCATTAGTCACTAATCACCTTGAAAAAAGGATTAGTGTGGTGTAGGAAGTCTGGGTTAATCCTTTTTATGGGGTTCGTAGAGTGCTAATGTAATCATATTGTGCCTAGGTATGGAAGAAATTTCAACCTAGCTCGGTAGCTAGGGGATTAGTTGTTCATCACGTTGAGAAAGAGTGAATATGATTTAGGAAAACCCACAATCTAATCGACTCAATTGTAGTCCGATATCCTAATCTAGCACCTCACTAAACATCTTAGGGGATTCCTTGTCCTAATACCTTTCTTCAATGATTGATGGTGTCCTTGCAATTTTACCCTATTTGTTCTAGCTTTTGATTCATTTTGCTTTTGTTCATTAAACTTATTTCTATATATTCGGCTTGATAATAGATAGTTAGTATTGTTAGATATCTAAATATATCTTTGTAACAAATATAGTAAGAGATAAACTTTGTTAAATATCTAAATATATCCTTGTAACAAATATAGATAGAGATGGCTAGCTATAGATAGAATGATTAGGTTTGTTTCATATGGATTAGAATGGCCGATCATGTCATCTCATCTATATATATAAGTGTGGGTGTTAAAAATTAAAGATTAACACGTATACACCTCACTGAAGGTGTTTCTCCCATCTAGCTTCCGACCTCTGATTCTCTACATGGTACCAGAGCCTTTCTGAGATCAAGATCAATCTTTGACATGGCCAGCTCCTCCGTCATTGCCGTCTCCAACCCTCTGCTTGGCTTCCAGATCTCTGAGAAGCTGGGTAAGCAAAATCATGCGCTATGGAGTGCACAGGTACTCGCTGCTATACGCGGCGCAATATTGGACAACCACATCAACGGCACGACTGTGGCTCCACCAGCGGAGATCGAGCGAAAGGGAGATAACAAGGTGACCACGATTCCCAATCCGGCCTACCAGGAGTGGTTTGCCACGGACCAACAGGTTCTTGGCTTTCTCTTCTCCTCATTGTCATGAGAGGTGCTCACTCAGATCGCTGCATCCAAGACAGCGGTTAAAGCCTGGCGCGCCATAGAGGGCATGTTCACATCCCAGACGCGTGCACGTTCTCTCAACGTCCGACTCTCCCTCACGACGACACGCAAAGGTAACATGACCATCTCCGAATACTTTGGCAAGATGAAGTCTCTCGGAGATGAGATCGCTGCATCTGGCAAACCAATGGATGAAGAAGACCTGGTGGCTTATATACTAAATGGTTTGGATGATGATTTTGAACATGTCGTTTCTGCATTGGTGGCAAGGGTGGAATCCATCACCATGACAGATCTATACTCTCAGCTGTTAAATTTTGAGAACAGGCAAGCTCTTCGCAACAACGGCTCCTCGGTGAATGTCACGAGTCGTGGGCGTGGTGGACTGCCCAACCGCGGCAGTGCTGGACGTGGCCGCGGCATACCTCGAGGTCAAGGTAATGATGGACGTAACAGGGGCGGCAGCAACCAGCAGCATGTCGACAATCGACCCATCTGTCAAGTATGCTACAAGAGAGGTCATGTGGCCTCAGAATGTTGGCATTGTTTTGATCAAAATTACGTGCCTGACACTAAGCATGTCGCTGCTGCCACCCACGCCTATGAAGTAGATACCAATTGGTATCTTGACACAGGCGCAACCGATCATCTCACTGGTGAACTGGACAAGTTGACTGTTCGGGAAAAGTACAAGGAGAAGGATCAGATCCACGCGGCAAATGGTGCAGGTATGGAGATTAAGCATATTGGTCATTCTGTTCTTCTTACCCCTAGCCGTAATTTATATCTAAAGAATATACTTCATGTGCCTCAAGTTAAAAAGAATCTCATATCTGCTCATCGCCTTGCCATGGATAATTTTGCATTTCTTGAAGTTCACCCCAAATATTTTTTGGTTAAGGATCGAGCCACGAGGAACACGATTCTTAGGGGGAAATGTCGACAAGGTCTTTATTCCTTTCCTTCTTCACCGGCAAAGCAAGTGTTTTTGGTTAAGCCATCCTTCTCGAGGTGGCATAGTCGCTTGGGTCATCCATCCACTCCAGTTGTTGAAAAAATCCTTAGCATGAATAATCTACCTTGTCTTTCTAAATTTAATAAAGAGTCAGTTTGTGATGCATGTCAAAAGGCTAAAAGCCATCAGCTACCATATTCTAGATCTTCGAGTGTGTCTCACCATCCCTTGGAACTTATTTCTTTTGATGTTTGGGGCCCTGCCCCTAGTTCTGCTAGTGGAAAGAAATATTATGTTAGTTTCATTGATGATTACAGTAAGTTTACCTAGATTTATCTTCTTAAGAACAAATCTGAGGTGTTTGAAAAGTTTCATGAATTTCAAAAGTTGGTAGAGCGACTTTTTGATCGCAAAATCATAGCTGTACAAACTGGCTGGGGAGGAGAGTATCAAAAACTTAACTTCTTCTTTAATAAAATTGGCATATCCCACCATGTCTCTTGTCCTTATGCTCATCAACAGAATGGGTCCACTGAGAGAAACAACCGTCACATAGTGGAAGTGGGTCTAGCCTTGCTTGCACATGCTTCTATGCCACTAAAATTTTGGGACGAAGCTTTCCTTGCAGCCACATATATCATCAATCGCATCCCCAGCAAAGTTATCAACTCTCCTAATGCAGCTAACAATTCTCATGGAGAAAGTGCAGGTGAAAATATTTCAGGTACAATTCACCGGGTGGCTGAAGTAGGAGGACCAAATTCAGCACCGAGTCAGCCTACTTGCGACGGTGACACGGTTGCTTCGGCGGGAACGGCTGTGCTAGAGGACAAGGGCGCCGATGCTGCAGGGTCCCACTTGCCACCTGCGGCAGAGACAGCAACTGCAGAAGCTGCGGAAGACATAGCAGGTGTAGGCGTGATAGGATCTGAAGTTGACGTTTCACGTTCTCCTGATGCCGAACCAGGGGGAGACATGTATTCACTAGAGGTTGTTCCTCCAGGATCTTCTGCGGCGCCGACCAGACCTCACACTCGTATGCAAAGTGGCATACGCAAAGATAAAGTATACACCGATGGTACAGTTAGATACACCTATTTGACATCGTCTGGTGAACCTCAAACTGTAGATGAAGCGTTAAGTGATAAAAATTGGAGAGAAGCAATGGATGCAGAATATATGGCACTAATGAAGAACAAGACTTGGCGTTTGGTCCCGCCTCAAAAAGGAAGAAATATCATTGATTGCAAGTGGGTCTATAAGATCAAAAGAAAGGTAGATGGAACTCTAGACAGGTACAAGGCACGCCTAGTGGCAAAGGGATTCAAGCAAAGGTATGGCATAGACTATGAGGACACATTTAGTCCTGTTGTTAAAGCTGTCACTATTAGAATGGTTCTGTCTATTGCTGTGTCTAGAGGGTGGAGTTTGCGACAGCTGGATGTGCAAAATGCTTTTCTTCATGGAGTTTTGGAAGAAGAGGTATATATGAGGCAACCTCCAGGATATGAGAAATCCTCCTTACCTGACTATATTTGCAAGTTAGATAAGGCATTATATGGATTAAAACAAGCTCCTAGAGCGTGGTATTCAAAACTAAGCACTAAGCTACAAGAATTGGGGTTTAAGGCTTCAAAGGCAGATACATCTTTATTTTTCTATAGTAAAGGAGGTGTTATTATTTTTGTGTTGATCTATGTTGATGATATCATTGTAGCTAGTTCTGTACCCAGTGCAACCTCAGTCTTATTGCAGGATCTTGGAAGGGAGTTTGCTTTGAAGGATCTAGGTGATCTTCATTATTTCCTTGGTATTGAGGTAAGCAAGGTATCGAATGGAATATTGTTGAATCAGGAAAAATATGCTTCAGATGTATTGAGAAGAGTAGGAATGAGTGACTGCAAGCCAGTTACAACCCCTTTGTCTACCTCTGAGAAACTGTCTGCTAATGAGGGTACTTTACTTGGACAAAATGATGCTACACAGTATAGAAGTGTTGTTGGAGCTTTGCAATACTTGACCTTGACAAGGCCAGACATTTCTTTTCCAGTGAATAAGGTGTGTCAGTTTCTACATGCTCCAACCACAGAACACTGGGCAGCAGTTAAGAGAATTTTGAGATACCTCAAGCACACTGTTAAGCTAGGACTTAAAATTTGTAAATCCTCATCCTTGCTTGTGAGTGGTTTTTCAGATGTAGATTGGGCAGGTAGTCTTGATGATCGCCGGTCCACGGGAGGATTTGTTGTGTTCTTGGGCTCCAACCTTGTGTCATGGAGTGCGAAGAAGCAAGCAACGGTCTCGCGCTCAAGCACAGAAGCTGAATACAAAGCTCTAGCGAATGCAACTGCTGAGATTATGTGGATTCAGACATTGCTACAAGAGCTTGGGGTTCAAGCACCTCAAGCTGCGAAACTCTGGTGTGACAATATTGGAGCTAAGTATATGTCTGCTAATCCAGTGTTTCATGCACGTACTAAACACATAGAAGTTGACTACCACTTTGTGAGAGAAAGAGTGGCAAGAAAGCTCCTTGAGATTGAATATATTTCTACCAAGGACCAAGTTGCCGACGGCCTCACCAAAGCTCTTGCCGTGAGACATTTCGAGATGTTTAAGAACAATCTAAATCTTGTAAGATCAGATTGAGGGGGAGTGTTAGATATCTAAATATATCTTTGTAACAAATATAGTAAGAGATAAACTTTGTTAAATATCTAAATATATCCTTGTAACAAATATAGATAGAGATGGCTGGCTATAGATAGAATGATTAGGTTTGTTTCATATGGATTAGAATGGCCGATCATGTCATCTCATATATATATATATAAGTGTGGGTGTTAAAAATTAAAGATTAACACGTATACACCTCACTGAAGGTGTTTCTCCCATCTAGCTTCCGACCTCTGATTCTCTACAAGTATTAGTACTTCATATTCTCGTGGGATCAACAACCATGCATTTATGCACACTATTATTACGTAATACATCTCATGCGCTTGTGGAAACAACACATCAATGCTTGTATTACATCTCAAAGGGTGTTGCTTATTATAAATTTTTTTTATAAATGTGGATAAATTACTGTTTCATTAATAAAAAAATATAATAAAACAAGTGCAATTAGGAATAGATAAGCCTCTTGATAAGACAACAAAAGATTAAGAAAAAGAATACAACATCATCTACCAGGAATGGAGTCCAACTAGGAACAACAATAGAAGATTGGTGGCTTAACCTCGAGATTAATAAAGGGGTGTTGTCCATCTAAGAGGCACTAGGCAAGGATGATGTCAAGGATTAGCCAAGGCCCAAGGCTTAGCCAAAGCTGGTGTTGTCGTTAGATTTCCAAAAACACTAACACCCTAGAAAATGCAAGCTTTTTTTCACCATATTTAAAAAAGAATATAAATATATATCTAGTATTTGTAAAATATCTTTCAACTACCCTATCATTCTACGACACTACTAGGGCTCAGGCTAAGTTGTCTAATTTGGCAATCAATGACGCACGACAAGAAATGTGCCCACTATTGTGATCACCTGGCAGTGTGAATCATCATGTGACAATGATAAGTATGATTCGGGAAAATAATTGTACTTCTTTTTTTTCATCATTTGCATGCTTGAATTCACTTCATTTTTACCAAAAATAAAACAAAAACAATTTTTACAAATTTAAACAAATATAAGTCCTTTTCCGGTATATATTTATTTGTTGTTTAACTTTTTGAATGGTCCCCGGCCGGGTCCATTATTTATATGATGGCTGTGCATGATTGACTGCCAGCTTATATTTGGGGGCAAATATTGGTTGACGTCAACCTATTTTTAGAAATTTTATCTATTAAAATAAATATATTTAATAGCTATTTTAAAAAATTAATATCCATAAATATTTATTACTATGTATAATAATAAAATTCTAATTTTAAAATATATAATTTTCATTCATAGGACTTACATGAAAATTTGATTAGATCATACAAAAAATTTTCTTTGAATCTCATCTAAAAGATTCCTTTAAACATGTCTACGATAGCAAAGCAAAAAGTGACCTTAAATTTTTTTAAAATACAATATATATTTATATCATATTATTATTAATAAATAAATAATAAAAAGCTAAAACAGAGTAGAAAAGCAGGAAAACCACATAAATTAGTTGAGGGAAAAAATAAAAAAGTGACAAGGGAGGAAAGGAAATTAACCAGTGTTTTAAAACTCGGTTTGATCTAGTATATATGTTGGACCTGATTTGACTAGACTCAGCCAGATCACCTGATTGGATTTTATAAAAAATCCAAATTTATAAATAATAAATATTTATTTAATTTTTCAGGAGCCTTTATGCTAGTAACCTTCTGTATCTTAATTGGTTGGGTATTTTCTTAAGCATCTTGGATTCAAATTCCAAAGAAAGCATATGTTTTCTGTTTATATAAATTTATTTTATAGTAAAATTTTGTACTTTCATATATTTTTTTTTTAAATTCATGCTACTCTTAATTCTCAAACACATGAAACATAAGTATTTATATGCATAATTTAATTAAATATTAATTAATACTAAATTTTTATGAACCGTAATCGGAATCAATTTTAAATATGAGTTTATATTTTACACTATTTTTTTTAATAAAATCATCAAATATATCTTATTCTTTACCCATACATATCCATTTTAATCATTATGCTTATAAATTATAATAGTTTGTTAAATAATATTAAAGAAGTCAGATTTGTTAGGGTTACTACTATTTGTTGATCCTATAAATTATAAAAAAGATTATTTGTGTGTTATACATTATATTATTACTTTTTAAGTTCTTGGTAATTTATAGTATATATATTATTCGTGATCAGGCCAAACCTCGTTCGACATCAGTTCGACCATTAACTCGTGACCAAAGAGTCTTCCCGGATCTTTTCTCCCTGGGTTTGGTTTTAGAACATTGAAAATAACAATATTTCCAATTCAAATAATGAATGTAGAGATATCCATATAGAGAAATCTAGAATATATACTATAGTTCAACAATTGTTTTTTTTTTCTATTAGCAACTAGTCCCTTATGTAGAGTGTTTGTACCCTACTAAGAAGGAGGTGAGTTTGAACGTCACTTCACGCATGGTGAGAGCACAAGTCTCTTGAGGGATAATTAACTCTATCCCTGTCCATGTTCCTAACATGTAACTTGTCCATATTTCATATAAAAAAACATTTTAACAGGTCTAGTTGATTTGTTAAGTATATATTTCTTCTACTCTTTTTTTTTTTATTAAAGTGGATAAACCACAACTTTACTGAGAAAAAAACGAGCAGAAACAGAAAGAACAAACAACAACTGAAAGAAAAGAAACAATAATAACCAGGTTAGAAGGCTATCACCAGAAGTAATAGGCTTCAAACAATACAATGAAACTAAGAAAAAGCAAAGGAAACATGACACAAGGAACAAGCGAACAGCAGAGAAGACGAAGTCCCCTAAGAGGAAGCAAAGGTCTTCAACTGTTGCAAGAGATCCAGGGGTGAACTACTCCAGAGTCGGTGAATCCGCGGTGTTGATGTGCTCAGTCGATCGAGAACCTAGAAAGATGAGAACACGCTTGAGTTTCTGGGAAGAATCCGATGAAAGGTGTTGAAGCGCGGATCCCTGGCTACAGAAAACCAGGCGATAACCATATGAATGATTTTAGCAATAATAGTGAATAAAGGCAGGAAAGTGGAATTGGAAATTCGATTATTTCTTCCACTCTTGAGATGTAAAAAAAAAATTGTAAAAAACAAACAAAAAAGACTCAGTCCATTCTAAAAAGAAATGGACTTGGTTGGAAGGAATTAACTTAAATGAAAAAAATTCCCTAGTTTTGTCCCAGCCAAATGTCCGAATTATATATATATACATTGGATACATTGGAATATAATATTTCAATGATATTCCCCTTTTAGTCTAATTAAATCATCTGGAATGAAAATGTGCACTATTGTTTTCGTTGTGATCACTTAGGCAAGTTAAGGAGGCCTTGGCTTTTAATTTAAAAGTTTTACCTCCAGACTCTCATGTATTTAGTATTTGTCGATCACTATTATTTTTTTTTAATAAATATGAATAATCCTTAAACTCTTAATGAACCCTCATATTTTCCACTTGAGAATTCACTCTTCTATTACAGGGTGGTCAATCAATGTCTTGTTGAATGTCATTTATTAATACAGTTTTTTTCTTTTTAAAACAAATGTGGATAAATTACATATAAATCTTTAACTTTGATTAAAAATAAAATAAAATAAAACGGCAACTCTTTTATTGTAAAAGTGGGCCTGTTCCTGAGTTTTGGTCATCCAAAAGGCCTCTCTGCTCCACCTCTTTCGCTATCTCCTCTTCAATGAGTGGTTCTCGCTATCACCTCTTCAATGAGTGATTCTCAATGTGCATATGAAAGTAGCCAAGTCTGCTGAACCTTCATCCAAGACAATGGTCCTGAGCTTGGGCCAATACAGTGCGTTAATTGCGCGTAGATATTGACCTTTTGCTCTCTAATCACAATCCATCATCACAATGGTCCTGGCTAACGTCCGATCTCACCATTCATCATCCCCTGATTGTGCCGTCTGGATGGAGGACATCCCTTTATTAGTCTTTAGGATGCCATTAACCTTTTGTTTCTTTATTTTTGTTATTTTTGTTTTTTTTAATCTGAATCTACTCAAATTAAGTGGATGATATACCCCTTGTTTGTTCTTTGGTTGTTTTTTTTTCCAATGAAACGGTAACGTATGTATTTTAATTATATATAACAAAAAAAAAAAAAAAGAAAGAAACTGTATGTCAGCAATGTTCAATACCATCTTGTGTCTCAGTTAATAGCGCATTTCACTTTGGAAGGCTTATGTGAATTCAAGTCTCGCTTATTTTTAAAACTTGAAGGCATATTGATGCTTTGCAAATGCATAAACCTTGATAAAATATGATGTTAAGTACGATGATATATATTTCACAATCCTCAATAAATTTATCAAGGACAACCAAATATTAAAACTCCCTGGATGATATAAGGAGTTCACCTTCATGTGCACCGGAGATGTCCATCTCTACCTAAAGCTCTCACACACGAAGATAATCTATATTATTTTTTTTTTTTCTGTATTTATTATTATTATTATTATTATTATTTTTTGACAAGATGACAAACTTTTTCCTGTCACTTGACAAAGAAATGGTCCTATTTGAGATAAGGAAATCTCAAAAAAAAAAAAATTCACTGAAATGGTCCCATTTTAGATAAGGAAATCCAGAAAAATTGAAATGGTCCCATTTTAGATAAGGAAATCCAAAATAATTTGCATTTGATCCTATATATTGGTTTTAATTTGATATTAGGGAAATGGAAATAAATAAAAAAAAAACAGTTCGACTCCTATACAGCAGCTCAAAAGTTTGACTCTCAAAAGTTTGACTCTCTTCATGTGAAGTGTAAAAAGGATGTTTTTTCTTATGAAAATTTGACAAGCTCTAATAAAAATTTGACAAGCACATGTTAGGATGTGCATAGTCATGGAGCAACTAAATAAGCACATGTGCTCTCATTTTACGTGGGGTTTAGAGCTCAATATAGGCTTCTCCCCAAAATAAATACTCTACGCAAGGGACTTCGTACCAATAACGAGGTCAAGAAGCCGTTGGTGTATAAATAAGATCATGTGCATTAAAACAAATGAAAAAAAACTTGAAAACCACCATACGGTAGGACATTAGTAGTATTTTTTCCCTCGTAAGTGAAAGTTGAGGGTTTGACTCGGCCTTCCAATGCAATAGTTGAGGATTTATATGGTTCATATTTATAAAAAAATTAATATTATATTAATTAAAATTGATAAAGCATATCTTTATTAAAATAAAGAAATGAATATATTGTGTAAAACAGTAACTCTAAAAATACTGGCAATCAATTTTAGCTACCATTAGTGTTATCGAAATAAAGTATCTCTAAATCAAGGGAGTTATGATAAATATGGACAAACCAATACCCCTCATCATTGTTGTGAGTGGGAGTTGAACTCTTAACCTCTTAAAAGGAAAACGAGTTACCACCCCCGTACTATAAAGATGGTCTAATTAGGTAATATAGTGTTAGATTGATAGTAACAGAATTGAAGGTAACTATATAGTATAAATATAACACAGAAGTTATATATATATATCCTCATGCATGTATAGCCTTGTAATAATTGAAGATTCCGCACACTTCACTAATAATATGCATTTTAGAGGGGAAAGCACTCAAAGACTTTTTTTTAATTATTTATGATTTTTTACTACTGCTAATTGCACATTTTAGCAACAATCTTCTTACACTCCTAGATGATATTAACTCAATGTAATTAGAAGGCTTAGACTCAAGATCTTGGAGATAGAACTTAAATGGAGCCTTCACGGTTAAATCCTTTTACACTTTTCTGAATGATGATAGGTTGCGCTGTCCCCTTAGCAAACCTTTTTGGAAGGGTGCTTGCCCTCTTAAAACTAAAATCTTTAATAGGTTTGCGAGGGACTCCAAAATTCTTACTATGGATATCCTAGCTGAGCGTACGTGGCTATAACGGAATCTTGACTTCTACTTGTATACTTTGCCAAGAGGTAGAAGAGACAGTGGATCACCTTTTGGTAACCTATCAATTTGTTGCTAGGATTTGGTCACACTTAGCATGTTAAATATCCCAAACATTGTTGAAGGGGATTTGGTCTTTATGGGGCAATAACTTTTAAATTTACTTGGACTTGGGACCTTCTAATTAGGGCAATTTGCTGGTTTATTTGTTTAGAAAAAAATAATCATATTTTCAATTGCACTGAGCTAACTCATCTTTCTATTATTTAAAAATTGATTATTTGCTTATTATCTTGGTGAATGCAGCTATAGTTGCAAAAAAGGCTCAGCTTAGGGAGATGACCCCAACAATTAAAAGAAACCTTAACTTCGTTGAAAATATGCTGGCTACCTAGGGGACCCAACGTGGCCAGCATGTTTTTGATTCTTGAAGGGTGCCCACATGCTATCTTAATTATATGATTTCCCTTTTCTTCCTTCTTTCTTTCGAGTCTTGTATTGTCGTTTTTTTTTTATTTTTCTATTGTGCTTTGTTCTCCACTTTTTGAGAATTCGTTTATGTTTGGTATTTGTATATCAGTTTGTTTTTGTTAATATATATGATTTATCTATTTTAAAAAAAAATAAAAACAACAATTTGCATTTTATGTTAATATCATTTATGTTGTTCTCCTGTTGATATACAAGGTATAAATTAGAACAATAGATCAGGATTCCATGGTATTAATATTCTTATGTACCTCTTTCTACCAAACGAGCATATATTCTAGATCAAAATATTGATTAAGATTAAAATGAATTCAGTTGATAAAAGTAATATACATATATGAGCATTTTATTGGTATATTTTGGGGGGGTTTCCAAGAAAGACCTCTAACTAATTACTCTGCAAAGAAACAACATAAAATGAATAGAAAATTACATATACTGCATATATCTGCTATTAAGAGAATACCAATCATTTAATTATTCAAGTCACCTTTAGATTATCAGAATACATGATAAATTAATATAGAATAAACCTATAACTTCATGATTAATTATAAAATTAAAACTCATCTTACAGTAGGATAATCTCAAAATCACCAGTGGTGTAATATAGCCTCCTATGATAAACACCTCGTAGAATATTTATCATGTTACACTAGAAATGCATCATTCATGCATGCATTTAATTATTAAGCAAATGATTTCATCACAGGAAATAATTAAACCACCATGCATCTTAGATCATGCTTATTAACTGCAAGATTAATAATTAGTAAACAACATAAAATTAGTAAAATGTTCTAGAGATTCAAGTCCAGAAGAAAGGCAGCCCATCCTGCATCTTCTTGCAGAAAGAACAGTTCATCTCCATTTCCTCCAGTATTCCCAACCTCAAAGTTGTTCCGCATTTCCCCAACTGTCATATCATCAATGCCAAAGAAGACATCATCAAGCTTCTCAGGGATAATTGTTGCACTCTCTTCCCTTGAGACATTATTGTTCGCTGATGACGGTAGTGGGTCTGCAATATTAATTCCAGACTTGTCTTGAAAATGCCCTCGGTGCACTGGTTGATCCTTCAACCAACTCCAATTCACTGGAATAGTCCAAGGTTGTGGCTTGATGATCTCAAATTCTCCTTTTTCTGGTTGATCCTTCGACCAGCTCCAAGTCATTGAAATAGTCCGAGGCTGTGGCTTGATGATCTCAAATTCTCTTTTTTTCTCCCTTGGCTTTACACTGGTGGTACCTTTAGCTATAGTTTTAGGGTTCCATGACTTCTCTTCGGTGATAATCTTTTTACTTAAATAAGTGTTCCAGTGATTCTTGATATCATTGGCTGTTCTTCCTGGAAGTCTTCCTGCAATTAGTGACCACCTGAGAACAAATGATTCCCTTGTTAATCAATCAATCATTTCAAGATATGAGCATAATGCAGATCATTAAACAAGTTAATTAACGGCGGTGCATTCCTCCATCTACACAAAGACTCACATTAACTTTGTTTAAATATAGTCTACAGAGAATCTGTCCTCGCTCACATGAAGAAAGGTGGAGTTACCAGCTTTTTCTTTTCTCTTTCATTTATACTTTCAGTCTATCTCTTGCAGATCATGACAAGCGATATATGTCCATTTTGGCCCAACAAATTTCACGCTTGATATATAGTAACAAAGACTTGCCTATTGCCAAGGAGCTTATGGAGCCTAATGATAAGGTCCTCCTCATCATCTTCAAACCTCCCTCTCTTGATGCTTGGACTGAGATAGTTCAGCCACCTAAGCCTACAGCTCTTCCGACATCGATTCAGACCTTCAAAACCATTGCTCACAGCTTATATAAATAAAGCTTCTCAGACAAATAATGAAGAAGATAAAATAAAGAAACGTAATGAAAGAGAAGGATATGTTTTACTTCCTGAAATCAATTTCAGTGGTTTATCCACTTTTCATAAAATATATATATATTTATATATATATATATAATTGTGCACCTGCTTTGGAGGGCACGTCGCACCATTTTATTACACCATACTTCTCCATGCTTCTCCTCAGCCGTGAATCCTCTTCCTCACTCCATGCTCCTTTACGAAGGGCTGAAGAAGTTTTTCCATCTTTAGCCATACTTCTCCTTATCAACAAGCTTGTACTACTGTTGCCCTAGTCTTTTGGTACTCAATGAAATTTTCAGGCATTTTGTGTGACTAGATTTATAGCAATTACTTATGGTAGAACTTTCATCATATAGAGAATCACGGGAGACATGTATGCAAATATGCACCAGTAACTATTTATAACGAGAAGATAAAAACACACGTCGTTCTCGATGATGAAAGAGTGATACTTTTGACAGGCTATGAAAAGATTACCAGGTAGGCCTTCCATTTGTGGTCCAAGCGCATATGGAATTTTACCTTGTATTTGTTGCACAAGAGATGAGTATACCAGATCCCACCAACAGGAACGTCACAGAGCAGCAAGAAGGAGCTATCGCCAGAATCAAGGAAAGGGACCCAATAGATTAGAAGACGATGTGATGAGATGAATTTGGTGATTAGCACATTGATTAGTTACATATAGTTAATAATGAATGCTTGTAATTAGGAGAGTAAGTAATCAAGGAGGTTGTTATTGTTTTGCAAATTGTCCAGGCACAAACATGTTTGTTGAAATGACAGGTCACTAGTTTGTTTCAATTCTGTTACAATTCTGTAATGATTTGCTTTAAAAGAAATCAGGAATGAAAGGAGGGCATCTTTGGCCAAATCATTCTCTTTTCCCTTCTCGAATATTCTTCTTCTTCCTCTCCTTCTCTTCATCTCCTACCTCCTTCCTCTGTTCTACTGAATTCCTGCAACGTATTGATACGGACAAGAAGATGGCCTAAATAATTAAATTAAAAATGGACTTTGAAAGCTTATGTGAGAACTATTTGAAAGAAATGACACAAAAGTATTAATAAATAAGCAATTACTCAATTAATTCCAATCAATAGGCTTCCACTCGATCGTCTTTAATGGATGAGTGATCATAACATCCCTCTTACACAATATAGTTTGTAATGTAGAGTAGACACAAATGGGATTGTATTAATTTTTTTTTTTTTTTTTTTGAATAATAGACGACAAGCACCCTGGGTATATGAATAGTATTAAAGCCCGATGTACAGTGTACGAACAGTATAGAATAGTACAAACATCCCGGGGGAACAGTGTATGAACAGTACTAGAAACAGTACTGTCGGGTAGAGAATTTGAACTCATGACCTCTCTTTTTAACACATTGGTGTTATACCATTGGACTATCCAATGGTTGACGATTGTATTAATTTTGTTTGTTCAAACTTAACTTAAATAAACATACTTAAAATATATTCTATTTTGAATTTAAAATAATATTTTAATATGTCACCTGTCTTCAACAGAGAAGGAGGGCTAAGAGTGAAAGGTCAGGAGATCAGACAACAACAACACTACAAGACAGATGCACGTCTGTGGCTAATTATTTAGAACAACATGATGCGAGATTAAATTTGACAATTGAAAGGTAAATGTTTGATGGCTCCAAGACCAAGCAATAACTTTAATAACTTGGTGTCTCTCAAGCGAAAGAAAACTCTAAAATGATCCGTCATGTGGACAATTTGTTTGTGTCATTTGCGTATGTTAATTTTATTTATAACATTATGCAAGATCTTGAAGCTTTGAAAGTAACAACTGTATTTTCAATATATGCTTTCCAGGAGAATAAATTCAGAACCTCAAGCGCTCTTTGGACTTCTTGAGCGCTAGACCAGACATTTTAAAAGGCACTCCGACTCAGAATTTGACTTAGGAATGGTCCATTCCCACTCCCAGCTTGAAGAAGCCTCAGATACTCTGTAGTGGACTTCGTCTCCTCAGTTGTTTTTCTTGATCTATTTCTTTTTATTTTATTTTATTTTTTTTGTTGAGGTGAGCTTCACTTTGGTTTGGTTGTTTTTACTTTCATCTTCGTCTTTCTATCTTGCTGTTTTTTCAGTGTGTTTTGTACTTGTTTTTTTTAATTAATAAAGCAATGATTTATCCATTTTATTAAAAAAAAAAAAATCTTGGAGCTTACTATCTTAGAGATGTTTGGCAAGATCATATTTTTATTTTTATTATTTTTTAGAGATGCTTGGCCTACTAGAGAGAACCGAAGTGATGGTAGATGGAACTCTCAAATTATTTTTATTTTATTTAATTTTATTTTTGTAAATGGAATTATCAACTTTCACTTGAAAAACTCTACAGCATCGATAAAATTAAAACAGATTTGTAAGAACAAGATATAAAACAAAATTTAACTTTTTTTTTAAATATATGTAGATGATATTTTTTTCAGAAATAGATAACTAAAATTTTTCTCATGGAGATAATTAAAAAAAGTTGAATTTATTCCTGTGACTTTTGGTATTTTAATTTGATCAAACTCTTACTTTGTGATTATTCAAAAAAAATAAAAAAAAAAACTCTTACTCTGTGAAAAAGTTGGTGAAAGTCAAAATAGCAAAGTATTATTTCTTAGAAACTCCACTTCTGACTTTGCAAATCACTTTAATGAAACAAGTTGGATTTTCTGCAGGGCATGCTTCCATTGGACCTGGAGTATAGAATGTGAAAAAGGATAAATGGGTTGAACCTCTTCCATTCCCGTTACCAAGACTGTGATTTGCATTTTGAGCTGTTATTATTATTATTATTATTATTTAAAAAACAATAAACATCATTCTATTAAAAGCTTATCGGGCACAAGCAGGTACGGTGGTGCATTAATTACTATGATTTATTGACCACTTAGAAATTTATTAACTTAGTTAGGCGTCACATGAGACGGACATGAAGTTCCTGTTATGTGCATGTCTAGAGGAGTTTTAGAAACAAAATGGAGTTAATAAATCCCTCTAACATACAACTTCGGAGAGAAAAAAATACAATAGTTTCCACAAGGGATTGATCGGACCCATTTAATCAGTACGCACTATGAACAGTATCTGAGTTGGGAGCAGTGATGAACAGTATTACTATAGACAATACTTCAGCACAGGGGTTCGACCTGTGCCTTGCCTAGCTACCACTGCCTTGCTTCCAGTGGCTTGACATCTTACCATGATGGTAGTACTCTCTACCACTGAGCTAAAAAGGGCCATTCAAATAAGGTGATTTATTTTGAGAAGTCATGGAAAATGGGCTAGAGAAAGCTTCAACCCAATGCCTACAGTGATGAAACAACACCATCAACCATTCGTTAGACTATTTGATCACTGAAGTGATATAGCTAGTTGTTGGTTTCTCCTCCCGGCTATTCTGATAACCAAATTCATTTTTTTATGATAACCAACGTGCTTATTCCTTGGCATTATTTCTTTTTTATATTTCTTGGTTTGGTGCAACTCATGATTCCCAACGGCCTAATTAGCTTGCTTAGGGGAGTCTCTTGTCAAAAATTATTTCAACTTTAGTAGTAATTGGCTTTAACAGATTGTCAAAGAGTGTATTTTGTTGTATTTTGATTTTTTTAATAAATGTGGTGTATTCACTTTTATAGAAGGTGCTCGACATTGACTTGGCTAAAGGAAGGTGATGCAAATGTTGTTGCCAATGATCACCGTAATTATAATCATATTTCTTGTATTCATTTTGACAACTCCAAACTAGAAGGAGATGTGGAGATCGGGAAAGCTTTCAGCCCTCAATTTAGGGCCCAGTTTGGCTCAAAATTCCAGTTTCGCTTCAGATTTAATTGGTGTAAGCTGCTTGGTTTTAAGCAAGAAAGTGACCTAACCCAACCAGAATTCCTTTCTCCTTGGAGAAGATCAAGCGAGCCATTTTTGACCTTAGAGCGGACAAAGCCTCTGGACTTGACGGCTTCCCGATTGCCTACTTCCAAAAGTTTTGGTCCATAGTGGGTAAGGATATCTTGAGGCCTTGTTAGGACTTTAAAAATGGTTACTCCAACTTAGAGACAATTAATGAGCATTATGCTAATTCCAAAGGTGGAATCCCTAGATCTTGATGAGGAAAAGTTGCTGGGTTGAGGAAGGAACAAGGTGCTCGATGAAATGCTCAGAGTAACAACCCTGTGTTTGATGAAATGCCTGGGTGTTCTCTATTCAAGCTTCTCACAGTCAATAGAGTCAAAAGGTAGTGGGTTGAGAAAACAAATTAAATGCAACCAGCCAATCAAAACACAGCACTAACTTGATTGTATAATAAACTTTTACAGACCAGCAGACAAAATACTTAGAGACCATTGGTTAACAACATAGTAACTCACCTATTGGTCACAGCTTAATCTAAACCTACTCCAGCATTGGCCTTTCACTGAAAACAAAAGATTGACTGAATATAATATTCATTTCTCTCAACACAGTTCAACTACTTTAACCACCATTCTACAGGACACCATGCTCCTTCTCATCTCCTGCAGACCTCGCCATCCCGGATCGGTACAGTGCCATCCCGGCAGCCACGCCGTCCACCCTTCTCCACTCCATTGCCCGCACCACACCACAGCTACAGATTGATCATACTGCGAACCTGATCGCCATGTATGCCCATGCTTACTGCCAGCTTCCCATCTTCAATCACCTCTTCAACAGATCTCCCCATCGATTATCGATTTATCAACTTGATTCACTCGCCACTTAAAATCATCTCTAAGGTTCTAGCTTCCTAACTCAATAAAATGCTAGAATCCTTAGTAGATGTTTCCTAATTGGCTTTTATCAAAGGTTGATGTATCTCAACAGAATAATTAATCTTCAACCTCTGAAAGAGCAGAATCCCTAGTAACATCGTTAAAGTGGATTTCGCGAGCGGCTTTGACATGTTGGACTGCTTTTCTCTTTTGGAAGTCCTAGAGGCCCAGGGTTTTGGAGCTCGTTAGATTGGGTGGATTAAATCACTTATCTATAGCGCCAGGGCCTCTATTCTAATCATTGGATCCCCAAGCGGTTATGTCAGACATCAAAGAGGTCTTAGACAAAAAAAGACACGTATCTCCTATGTCATTGATACCAAGAAAAAATCTAAATGGACTCTAAGGGTGCGTTTGGATGACGGAATGGGAATGGGGATAGGAATGGAGGTAATGAAGAGAGGAATGGGAATGGGGGTAATGGGGAGGGGATAGGAATGAAAACTGTGTTTGGTTTGAAAGGGTTATGCATTGGGAATATAAAAAGTAAGTGGAGGATATATGAAACAATTACCTTTATACCCTTCTTAAAAAACAATTATGGATGTTTAATGAGAATTAAGAATTATTAACTTAATTAATTAAGATAATTAATTAAGTCAATTAAGTAATTAATTATTTTATTAACATAATTAATTATGTTAATTAATTATTTTATTAACTTAATTAATTTTTTTATCTAAAAAACATTTTGAATATTATTATTAAAATAATTATTATAATTAAATATTCACATTAAATATCTCATTTTCATTAATTATTAGTTTAATGGGCAAAAATGTCATTTTACTTTTATTATTGTAATTATATATAATAAGTAGTTAATTATTTAGTTTTATAAGTTTTATTTAATTAAATATTCAGAAGGGTAAAAGTGTCATTTTACTTTTATTATTGTAATTATATATAATAAATTTTATTTTTAATTATTATTTAATTTAATTGTCATAGTTAATTATTTAATTTTATAAGTTTTATTTAATTAAATATTCAGAAGGGCAAAAATGTCATTTTGCTTTTGTTATTGTAATTATATATAATAATTTTTATTTTAATTATTTAATTTTATAAGTTTTATTTAATTAAATCTTCAGAAGGGTAAAAGTGTCATTTCAAAGGCTGACACTATTCATTCCTCCCCAAATAGTTCCATTCCTCCCAATTTTGGGGGTAATGCATATGCCCCTACAGTACCACTATTTATTACCTACAATTTCATTCCCATTCTAACAGTAGTGCATCCAAACATGGGTATAAAATACTATTGATAATGATTCCCATTCTAACAGTGTTTATTACCTCCATCCAAACACACCCTAAAAGATTCAAACAGTAACAATTATAATAATACCACCTCTTGTTATATTTGAAGAACTTTAATATATTGAGTAAATTATGATTTAGATAATTTATTTGATTTAAACATGACACATCCTAGACCCGCCTAAGCCGAACCGTAGACACGGACAAACTGCCGCAGTCCCACAGGGCTTGGACTTGACGGGACAGTAAGACCTCAAAATCTGTCTTATAACTAAAATACATACCAACTACTGAAGTGCAAATTTAATTAATACAGAAGTTCCACACAATAACAGAGTACCGACGACACTGCTAGGGATCTCGCTGGTCTATTACTCCTAATCTGAAAAGGATTAAAACAACCACACGAGCTCTCTAGCCCAATAAATTTTTCACTCAGAAAGTAAATAATAATACAAATCAAATGCAAATTCTAATAAAAGAATATTTTCAAACATGCAAATCATCATAAATTTAGAGTCTGAAATTATGATCGCAAAACAAAATATGGAAATTCAAGACATAATTAAAATATGTCTTTATATTCACTATAAATATCAGAAGTCATTTATTTATCCTCAGTGGCTCAAGACTGAAATATTAGATGGCCGTTATTATTTCACCGACGGACACGGTGTCAGATGGCCGTTATTATTTCACCTACAGACACGGTGCGAAACTATAGTTTTAGTTTTCTAGAAGTTCTTGTTGAGAAGGTCAGTGTTTAGCCCCCACTTATAGGGTTGTGCATAGCTATTTGGAGACAAAATAATAAATAAAGTAGAACAAAAGTCCAGAAATGTCCAAAGTTTCCCACGTTTTCATACACACAAAAATACATATCATCCAATCATCACAAAATAAAACATAAAACTTGATTAAAATAAGGTAATAATTGAATAATTTAAATAACAATCATTGAATGATTATAATGGCTAACCCGAGAATTAAAAGAACAATTTTCCCAAAAATAACATTCACCAGCACCAGCTAAGTGACATCATTTACTAACTTCACAATAAAATAATAATTAAATAAATAAAAAGATGAGTGCACCATGGGAAACAATAACAATTAAATGAATATGCTAACAGAACCAGAAACTTGGTAATTAAAGTATAAATTTTATGATAATTGAAAGAATAAAAAATATAATGACCAGAAAAAATATGGGTAAATTTCAAATGGAAAGAGAATAATCCAAATAGTGGTAGGGATGGAATTACCGGATATATGATAACAATTAATAAGTAAATAAATATATAATATGAAATCTTGAGTAGTAGGTAGAAATAAAGTGCAAATACATTTTCAGTATCAATAATTATTTGATATGTAACAATGATAATTAAGCGAATAGCAACTTGTCAAAAATTTCAAACAACAAATACATACCCAAAAATGATTAAACAACCCATTGAAAATTTGCTGAAGTTGTACATTTAACAAAAAGGATACGTAAAATTCACACATGGATTACTTACTTCGAAATTTCCTCAATCTAATACTCAAGTCCTCAAGCTAGGGTCCCCATGTTGAAGAGGTCCTATTATAAACAATAAAATTAACCCTTTAACCGATATTTCCAAACCCACACTAACCATAATACTTAAGGCTTGAAGTGGTTCAAGCTACAAACAACCAATACATTGACCTAGCTTATAAAAACAACAAGTTTGCAATAACAATGTACACTTACACAAGTGTAACTAATAATAATAAAAGAACATATAATTATATATATATATATATATACACTATACATAATAATAATAATAATAATATTATTATTATTATTATTATTATTATTATTTGAAAAAAGTGGATAAAGCATAATTTATTAAGCAATAAAAGAGCTAGAGCTACAAGTAGGAAAGAAACAAACAACAAAAACCCAATAAGAAAAGACAAACCGAAAACCAACAAAGTTAGAAGGCCATCACTTGGGATGATGCACTTCTAACACCCAAACGACAGAAGAAGCAGAAAGAAGATAAACAACACAGTTGAAGGTCAACAGAAGCTAACAAAGATACATATAATTATTTTATGCATACATTGGGCTGAAAAAAAAAAACTGGGAAGCATTCAATTAAGGAGTTATATATATATATACACACACAAATAATCAAATGTTGTAGGTCAATGCATGAATATATATATATATATATATATATATATATACATACACACGCATGCTTTGAAATAACACATGCAGGACATCATGCATAACACATCAACCTGAGAACCATGACAGAGCATAAGCATGGATATCACTTCACCAACAAAACTTTCTTCAAAACCTGAATCCTGCATGCAATTGCAAAAGAATAATAACCTCTCCTTAATTTTCTAAACATATAAGATATAGAGTGTGTGGGTGGGTGCTTGACTAATTTGCTACAATTACTTGCTTCACCATATAATAATTGACAAGCAAATTGAATATGGAAAAAGAAATTGAATTGATAAGAAGAAAACTGAATTGTAATGTGTAAGTATGTATGATTACAAGAAGGTTTGAACATTTATACAGACAATACAAATAAAAAATCACCCTAACTTTCTTCTCAAGTTACTCTCAATTATCTTCATGATTAACCCTATAACAATCTGCAATCAATATCACCATAATTATCTCATTGCCATAAATATCACCATGAATATTTTCTTAGCATAATCAGCACCATGATTGATGATCCTAAATATCTTGTTAACATAATCAGCACCATGATTGATTATTTCCTTAACACCCCCACCCCATAAACTTGTTTAAGAAATTGATCAGGGGAAAATGACTTGGTGAAAATATCAGCTATTTGAGCTTGCATGGTGACAAGAGTAAGTCAAAGTGTCTGTTGAAGCAAATGATGATGAACAAAGTGACAGTCAATCTCGATATGCTTAGTACGTATATGCACTCATGAAAGATATCGTTGTGAGCTATCTGAATAGCATTTTGATTATCACAATGAATGGGAGTGCTGGAATGATGAGAAACACCCATATCTTGGAGAAGCTATCGTAACCATACTAATTCGGATGTTGAATCTGCAAGAGTATGATATTTAGCCTTAGTGCTAAAGCAAGAGATAACTGTTTGCTTCTTACTTTGCCCTGAGATAAGTGATGACTCAAGAAAGAAACAATAAGCAATAGTGGAACTGCGATCAATGGGATCCCCTGCCCAATCTGTGTCACAAAAACATTGCAAATCCAAAGATGAGCCAGAAGAAAAATGTAGCCCATGAAACATGGTCTTGGCAAATATGAGAATATGAAGAACTGCAGCAAAATGAGTGGATCAAGGAGAAGAAAGGAGCTGACTAACTAAATGGACAACATAAGCAATATCTGGATGAGTAACTGTTAGATAAACAAGACTCCCTACCAAGGTTCGATAGAGTGTGGGATCCATCAGAAATATATCATCCGGAGGGGAAAGGCGGGTATTCTGCTTGAGTAATGAACTTGCAATCTTACTATTTGTCAATCAAGCTTTAGCATTGAGATCATAAGCATACTTTGTTTGGGATAAGTGTACATATGTAGAGTCATCATTAACTTGAAGTACCTCAAGGAACCCAGATCTTTCATCTCAAACTGAGAATGGAGAAAAGACTTTAGGGTTTGAATACCATCCACATCATTGCTTATAACAATCATGCCATCCACATAAAGTAAATGTAGTGTGGTAGCATGTCTTGTTTTGTGAGAAAAAACCACAAGATCATGATCACTCGATGCAAAGCCTAGTTGTGAAATAGTGGAACTAAATTTGGAAGACCATGCTCGAGGAGCTTGCTTGAGGACATATAGTGCCCCACGAAGATGACAAATTTTATTAGATGGTATAGAGGAACCAGGTGGTGGTTTCATATAAACTTCCTCGGTGAGGTCACTATTTACAAAAGCATTCTTAATATCCATTTGATATGTCGGCCATGTCTTAGTAGCAACAACATCCAAAATAGCACGAACAGATGTAAGACGAGCAACTGGAGCAAAATTTTTTTATAATTAATACCATATTCTTGAGTAAAGCCTTAAGCAACAAGATGGGCCTTATAAAGCTTCACTGAGCCATTCGACCAAGTCTTGATCTTGTAAATCCACTTATAATCAATGACCGATGAGTCTGGTGGTCGATAAACAATGCGCCAAGTATGAGTTTTGTCAAGTGCCTATAACTCCTCTAACATTGTCTACTACCACATGGGATTGAAGAGGCCTCTCAAAAAGTACGTGATTTATGTAGTGTGGCAAGAGCATAATAACAATGAAAATCATAAAGTTGTGTGTTTGGTTCCCAGACTTGGGTGGATTGACTAAGAGGAAGAGATGTATGTGGGGAAGTCACATATGTATCATTAGAAACCTCATTTGGATTAGAAGTTGGAGAAATCGAGGATGATGGATCATTGTTTGAATGAGAAGATCTTGCATAGGTTTCATCATTGGGTGATAGATCAAAAGACATATTAGTGAAAATATGTGAAGATGGAGATTGTGAAGACAAAGGGGATATACTAGCATATTGTTTATGTTCCCAAAAGACCGCATGTCGGGAAATACGAAGGCACATAGAGATTGGATCATAACACCTATATCCTTTGTGTTCTATACCATAACATAAGAAACAACATAATCGAGCACGAAGCTCAAGTTTAGTTCTTTCATGATCTGGTAGTAAAACATGCCAAAGACACCCAAAATCCTTAAGAAAATGTTAATCAAGAATTTTATTATATAAGCATTTATAAGGTGATCATGTCCCTAGAACTGGTGTGGGAACTCGATTGATGGTGTATACTGTAATAAAAAGCAGCTTCTCCCCAAAATTGTTCAACAAGTGAAGAAGAAGCTAGGAGAGTACTAACAATGTCGAGTATGTGCCGATGTTTTCTTCTAGCTCGGCCATTTTGTTGGGAAGTATGAGGGCATGACCAATGAGAGATAGTGCCATGATTCTTTAATATATCACAAAAATCAGCTGAAGTATATTTAGCAGCATTATCAGATCGAAAATTTTTGATTATGCTTGAAAACTTAGTCTTGAATCTTGATCATGTTATTAAATTCATGAAAAATTGACAAGAGTTCAGATCGTTGTTTAAACAAATATAACCAAGTATATCATGAAAAATCATCAATAAAAATGACAAAAATACCGTGATCCTCTCATAGTAGAAATTGGAGCATGACCCCAAATATTAGAATGAATTAAATCAAATGGTGCGGCAGAAGAGGGTTCACTATGATTGAATGGTAATGTATTTTGTTTTCCAAGTTAACAAAACAAACATTCAAAAGTGTTATTTGCAATGTGCCCTAAAAACACCAGTAGAAGCTAACGATTTAACACAAGAAAAAAATGCATGACCTAATCTAGAGTGCCACAGATCTAAAGAAGTAGGAAAGGAATTGGAGTTAGATGTAGCAGTAATAATGAAGTATTGTGGAAATTTTAGGCTTTCAAGTTCAAACAATGTTCCAATCTTATGCCCTGTCCCAACTTTCTGACCCGTCTGAGGATCTTGTACAATGCATCCATAACAGTTAAAAAAATGAAGGTGAGGTCAGGAACAAGATGAGTGTTAGGTAGACAAAGAGTAGAAGTATCTATATTACTAATGTGGGTGGCTGCCAAGGAGGAACCATTAGCAGTTGTAATGTTGGAAATATTTGGTGTAGGTAATGTGTTCTTAAATAATGAAGGATTAGAAGTCATTTGATTTCCACAAGTAGTATCAAATAACCAGGTTTTACCTAATGAAGCGGCAGACATGGCAGTATGTTGAGATTTGGACATTATTTGATCGATCAAGACTTGAAGGTCATTGGAAGAAAGTGTGAATGTACTAGAAGACTCCGATGTGGATTCTACATTAGGTGTTGCAGCAGCTACAATTGTGCGAGTAGAAAGTCGAGTTCCATTGGTATGATACACAACTTTACATTGAGCAAGAGAATGATTTATTCTTCCACAACGAGAACATGTAGTTGTGAAATATGTTGAAGTAGAAGGATTCTGTGGTACTTGAAAGCTCGAAAGTCGTGTCCCATTTGCATGAAAGCTGGCCCTAAATTGGGGAACAAGATGATTAGTTCGTCAACATCGACGATAAGGTTAAGTAGAACCAGTGTGAGATTTTGGAGTAATAGTAACCACAACATTTGGATGATGAATGCGAGTCATGGTTAACTGAGTTTATTTAGAAATTAACTCTATTAGCGCATTCTCCAGGGTGTGTAGAGGATGTCAATGCAAAAGTGAAGACCTAGTATTTTCAAATTCATCTTGTAGAGCCATAAGAAATTGGATAAGTCGAATCTGATTTTGATAAGTAAGAAAAATATCTTGTTCATGTTTGAAGTTTGGCTTAGAACACTCAAGCATATCCCACAAGGGTTACATTTTGGAATGGAATTCATCAATAGACTGACTTGGTTCTTGTTGAAGTTGAGACAATGTAATCATAAGATGATATTGATGAGAAAGGGCAAAAGAGTTATACCATGTAGTAATAAAATACTAGGCTTCTTTTGCAAGTTCAAAACGCCCAAAATGAACATTGATAGAAGGAATTGTTGTATTGGTAAACCATGTGAGGATTTGATGGTTTTTACTTTCCCAGTCCTCAAGTCGATCAGCAAACTTGTCATCAAATTCTTCGGGTTGTTTGCTTGGTGTCTTTGGTTTGCCGGTGACAACAAGCCACGGCTTCATTCCTTTATAATAACTCTGCATAGCTCTAGCCCATCGTGTGTAGTTATGGCTAGCAAGAATGATTGAATTTGGTTGTGTAATATCTTTTAGCGTTGCCATCATTTTTTTTCTTTATTTTTTTAGAAGATTAAAAAAATAGAGAAAGTGAACTCTAGTTAGGAAAAATTACTTGCAAATGTCTTCATAGCAATCATTTTTCTGGTGGTAACGATAGTATCAATAAGTTCTTGAACAAGAGGTGGTTTTGTGATTGTATTGCTGGATTGGAATGGTTGATGGAGATGCAATTTCTTCTTTGGATGTAGATGAGGAAGATGAAATTGGAAATTTCTGATGTAGATGCATATGTATATGAGAAAATAAAATAGAAGGACAATATTAGATTTTTCCAAGGTGATGCATCTTCGGGAGAAACCTGAAAAGCAGCTTTGGTACCATGAACTGAGGAGAAGAAAATTGAATTGTAAATGTGCAAGTATGTATGCTTGCAAGAAGGTTTGACCATTTATATAGAGAATACAAATAAAAAAAATCACCGTAACTTTCTCCTTAAGTTACTCTCAATTATCTCCATAATTAACCTTACACCAATCTCCAATCAATATCACCATGAATATTTTTTAACATAATCAGCACCATGAATATTTTCTTAACATAATCAGCACCATGATTGATGATCTCGAATATCTTCTTAACATAATCAACACCATGATTGATTATTTCATTAACAATAACCAGTGAGTGTCCATCATGTAATTATAGAGAATGCCAACAAGCATATATCCCTGCAGATACATACAAAAGGTCATAAAGTAATTCATCTTTTCAACAGATTAATTACCACTTCTGTACAAAGTGAAAATAGCTAGACTACTCATAACCACGTTAATACTTTCCAGTTGGCGCTTATGTGGCGTGGAAGGGAGGACTCATGGATAAGTAGCCTACCTAAAAAGTCCACATGCGCAATTGTCATGGAAAGGCAACGTCCATGTCAACAAACTGGTGTACACATCAGCAAACCCATGCCGGAACAACCCTTGTGCCTTCCTGTTGAAACAAAATTGAAGTAATGTGCTCACTTTGTTATAAATTGAAATTAAGTGCTCAAGTTGCAACACGAGCAAAGTTAAGTACCCCCAAAAAAATTACCATCCATTTTAGTTAAATAATTATTAACAGACACCAAGAGCTAATACTAGTATATTAGAAACTTGAAAGGAATATGGCCATGAACTTTCACATTACATAACTAGAATATCAGAATATGATCAAACTTTTGGGGTTGGATGTTTTTCCCATTTATATTTCCACAGTCACTTTATAATTCCTACCTTGAGTTATGTAACTAATTAATGACGAAAAGTATGAGCTTTGGTTATTCCACATGCATCAATAAATGGATGGACAAAGTGCATTTTCTAATGCTAATGGTTTTCATATTTAAAGGTACCACTCATATATATGGTTCATTTCATTCATGGCCACAAATGTTTGCATTTTATAAAGTTGTGGCCACAAAAATTTTTTTATTAACACAAAAAGCACTTAACTTTTCTCCGGTTGCACCTGTGGCCATAATAGCCTGTTTTAAGCAGGTTTCTGGCTAGTTTGCTGATGTGGCGTTGTTGTTTTGCTCACATGGTGTTGACATGGAACTGGAAACAACCTTAAAACAAGCCATTACGGCCACAAGTGCAACCGGAGAAAAGTTAAGTGGTTTTTGTGTAATAAAAAAAAAAAGTTTGGTGGTCACAGCGTTATAAAGTGCAAACATTTGTGACATGAGTGAAATGAAGCTCTCATATATAATATTGTAGGTTTTTTTTTCCTTTTTAGCAAGATGAGTGGCAAGGCAACTAAAAAAGAGGGGTGTACAAGTCTCGGTGGAGCAAATGGGGATGGGCCCGTGCACAAATGGGTGCTAGGATCGTTGGTGCACAACCATTGTTCATATTTTTAGAAATGTGCCCTCACTGAATTGAACTCTGGCCACTTGCGAAGAGTTTTTGCAAAAACACAAATGTGCTCTCATCCGCAAACCGAACTCTCACCATTTATGAAGAGTTTTTGCAAAGACCCAAATACTAATAGATCTCTTGGTTGTTGGAATAAATAATATTGTAAATTGAATGATAGTATGATACACACAAAAAGATTAGAAAACCAAACATAACCAAGAGGATATTGAAAGTCATACATTAATGCGTCGTAAATAGATTATACTCAAAAGCCACAACCATAAGAAAACAGTATGATAGTCAATGAAAGCACATTAGGTCATGCCTGAATGGATTTGAACTATAATGTAGTGGCTACAGCAGTATACAGAAGAGAGTTTTGCCATAGAAGTGATTTTGATCACTTATTTCCTAATATACCTTCATACCCATTGATTAGAAAGATTATGAGCTTATAAGTATGATTTTAACCTAACTATAATTATTAAATCTGCTAACATGTTTCTTTCTTGGTTTTCAACAACTGCTGATAATCAACAACAATCTCTTAATGAAGCATTCCAACGGATTAAGCACCCACTCAACTTCTTAAGCGCTAGAGTTTCAAATCAAGTTGGCGATCCAGACTTCGATTTAGCATAGGAGTAAGAATCTCCATCTGATAGTTTGGGTAGACCTGAGGTGCCAGACGGTGTTTTTCGCCAGCCCAGCTGTTATTTATCTTTTATTTCCTCTTGTTATACCCTGCACTGTTCCCCACCACTGGTGATAGGACTTATCTTATGTTTTCTTTTGCTCTCTTTCTTCAAATAAAAGCTACAATTTATCCACATTTATTTAAAATAAAAAATAAAAAATAAAAAGAAGGTGTTTTATTCTTTTTCTCAATTAAAGAGATACAATGTTTCATTTGTTATTTATTCATAATTCTGGAAAAAATCAATAAAACAAAACTTCGCAAATAAATTATTTGTGTTTCTACACTCTCGTATCCCCACCAAATGTGCATCGCTACACATCCTTAGAAGACTAGACACCTATTTATGCATGTCTGTGTTTAAAAAATTCAACACATAATAATACACACACTGGGGTTCTCCGCATTTCAGAAAATAGTTTGAAAAAAAATCAACACATAATCATACGCACACAAATAATGAGAGAGGGGGAGGATTTCTTCCCATTTAAGAAAATAGTAAAAAATATTTTAAAAAAATTCAACACATAATAATTACACATAGAAAGAAATGGTTAAAATTTCTCCGCCTTTGAGATAATAGTAAAAAAAATTCAACACATAATAATACACACGCACACAAGAGGGAAGGGCTATTGACACCATAGCTAATTTGGGGCAGCATAGAAAGATTCTTAATTTGGGGCAAGGTTTGGTCATTGCTTCTCGCCCTTTTATTAACAAAACAACAAATACTTCAATATCATACATTTATACAGAGGAACACAAATGTGGGGTAAATTTTTTTAGTAGGTCACTAAACTTTGGCTCATTTTCACTTTGATCATCGAACTTCAGTTTACATCAATTTAGTCACTCAACTTTAATTTGATTTTATTGGGTAGTAAATCAAGGAATTTTGGGCCCTGCTAGACATAAACAAACCTAAAGCCCGATTAGTCAATTGGAAATGCATATTTTTGCCTTAAGAACAGGGGGTTGGAGTATTTAGAACGGAGAACTTCAACACTGCCCTCCTGGGAAAATAGTGGTGGAAAATTTCTTCCGAAACTCCTTGGTGTGCTTTCAGGGCCTGTATATCCCCCACCAATATTGATAGAGCTGCCACATGTTTTTGGTATGACAAATGGGTGGATAATTGTGCACCATTGTACCTCTGGCCAGATCACTTTAGAACTACATTCCATCCCTTTGGCACAATTAGGGAGCTGACACACTTAGCTAATTCCACATGGTTCCTAGTTGAGCATCGTTTGGTGATAAAAAGACTTGGTCATGGAACTGCCCCTCATTTTTCCCGTGACGCTAAAAGATGGAATCTTACATCCAATGGAAAATTCACTGTTAAATCCTTCTATGTATTCATCAGTTATGGGGGGATTCTGTATGAGATAGCTAATTTAATTATGACAGCCTATGTCCAAAGAAGATTGACTTTTTAACTAGCTGGCCTAGGATAATCGCATCCTCATGTTGGACATTATAGCCGACAGAGGTGTAATTAATAGGCTTCCTACTATGTGTGTTCTCTGCTATGTTCAAATGAATAAGCTAATCACCTTCTTCTACTATGCTCGATGGTTGAACACATTTGGCACTTTTTCCCCAGGTATTCTATTTACCTGCAAAACCGCATGCACACCCAGCTTCCCTTGATAAGTGTACAATATCCATGTATTTTATATCATTTTGTACACTCATTCGGCATGTATTAGAACCATATTGTGGAATTTAATGCTAAATATAGTGTGTTTCATATTAACAGACTAAGGGCAGTGCTTAAAAAAGAGAATGAGCCAAAGGAAGCATTTCAAACCTCAAACGATGAAGTTGGAGCTCTCTCGACATCTTTAGAATAAGCACAAGGAAAACTGGGTGGCTTCGGGGAGCTAACAGCCAACCTTACGGCGGTAAATAAATTTCAGAAAACCTTGCGGGCATGCTTATTCCCATAAGAGGGATTTAGAGCCAATTAAGAGGACTTTACTAGCAAGGCTTATGTCCGTAAGGATGGTCATAAGGACCATCCAAAGGATCTTACGATCACAGCATACGGCCGTAAGGGTGGTCGCAAGAAGCAAAACAGTGAAGTTTATAGTCTAGCGCTTACGACCGTAAATTGGACCGCAACACATGCAAAATACCTTACGGACATGATGTACAGCTGTAAGTGTTCCCGTAAGGCTTGTGGCCATCTTTGCTAGCTCTCTTACGGCCACATCCTTACACCCGTAAGGGTATAAATAAGCATGATGAGAATTTTTAGGACATTCAATTCTTTTTTTTTTTTTTTGGGTAATTTTTGGAGGCAAAGTTAGGGAAGATAAGAGGTGAATCTCCAGTGCCTAAGGAGCAATTTCAAGGGGGATTTGGCTTAACATTCAAGGGGATTGATGATCGTAGCCGTCAAGCTCACCTTGGTAGTATGTGTGTAAGCTTCTCAAGGATTTCTTCGGCAATTCTTCATCAGCACAATTGAAAAGGGGGTTTTCATGGACTTCATGTTTCCTCCTATTATTTGTATCTTGGATGTTTGCCCTCCATTAATGGAGGGCTAATTTATAGATGTTTGGGCGTAGTTGAACTCTAGGGTTTACTTTTTTGGCATTGGTTGTTGGATCTTTCATGCTTTAATTGTTTTCTTAATTGCAACCACTTCTATTTGAATATAATTGCATCTTTGAATGCTTGGTTGCTAACGAGGCAAAAGCCCAAGCTACCATGTTTGATGTGCTACATGACGAGTAGAAATACCCACATAGCATAGACATGTCGTGATTAGAGGAAATTGTGAGTAAGCCTGGGTATAGGGTACTTTGGAGACTCCGTCTCTCTCAATTCTCCCGAGTGAGTTATGGTCAATCTTCATGCTCTTTGCAATAATGTGGAGTAGATTTTAGGAGAAATCACATTTCTGCTCTGTATTTGGATTAAGGGTAATCTCTTTCTTTGGGGGAGATCATTTATTTAAGAGATTGTTATTAACTCAAAATAAGGTTTTATAGAGCTTAATGCTATTGTGTGGATGTCTGTACAGCTCTGCACCTATTCCGTTACTCTTTGCCTAAGAAATCGGGGTTAGTATATGTGAGAGACTAGCCCACCTCAGTGAGATACTAAACAAAACTCATCATAAGCCAGGTATTGGTTTGCTTAGTCGCATAATAATTCGCACTCTCCCTGAGTCAAACCCGCGACCTAAGCCTTTTGTCTCACTTAAAGTGAGTGCCAGCGACCTAAGGATATTGGGAAAATTTTCGCTGAGCATTTCAACAACAATTTGGTGTTAAGCGGTCTTCTAGATTTAGGATCGACTTCGGGAGGCTTTTTGCCAACAAACTTTATGTAAATCTGTCCCACTTGGAACGATCGTTCTCGCTGGAGGAAAATAAATTGTTGTTTTTGATCTCGGCAAAGACAAAGCTCCAAGCCCGGACAGTTTCCGTATACATTTCTATAGATAATTCTAGGACGCTATTAAATTTGACCTTTTACACCTGTGTCAGGGCTTCTTCCATTAGGCATCCTAGGGGAATAATAGAAGATGTGTTGGTTAAGGTTGAAAATTTTATCTTCCCAGTATACTTTGTGATATTAGATGTAGATGAGAATGTTTACCCCTCATTCTTAGTAGGCCTTTTCTAGCCACCTCCCAAGCCCTAATTGATGTTAGCAATGGTAGAATGACACTTAGGGTTGATGATGAGAAAGTCATGTTTGCTTTATCTGATGTTATAACACATCCTTCTACTTCTGATGATACTTGTTATTTCATTGATAAGACTGATTCAATTGTTGATGAATGCGTGTAGGAAATTTTGCACAAGAAGCCTTTCGAGGAGTCATTAGATGAGCCTCACATTGAAAAGACCAGCATTTGCTTAAACCAACATTGATTGAGGAAAGCACAAGCAAGAAGTATTGGCGAGATATCACTTCCCCCAAGAAAGGCAAGAGAAAACCTTCGCCAAGGAGGTAACCCCCGAGTCAGTCAACTTCATTTGTAAGTTCCCCATTTTCTCTGATCTTGCATTTGGGTACTATTTCAGAGATATTCATATTGGTCTTGAGGAGTGTTTCTATTTTGAGCCTCCTTTGACTTGTGCATTTCAAGTATGTTAAGCTCGTGATGTTAAACAAGCGTTTCTTGGGAGACAACACAAGCAAAAATTTGCGTATTTTTTTGAGTTTGAGGCCTTAGTTGTAGTTTTGTAGTTTTTTTTAAGTTAAAAATAAATTGCTTGGCGTGTCTTGGAATTTTTTGTGTTGGGCGGTTTCTTGTTGCCCTAAAAATAAATCTCCAGCACTCATGGGTCTATTTGAAGTGAGATTTTGATCCACATTCAAGAGGATTGGAGATCAAAGCCGTCAAGCTCTCCTTGGCAGTGTGCATGAAAGAGTTCATAGGGCTTCTCCGGTGATTCTCCGATCTGTCGACACGATTGAAAAGGGGGTTTTCATATTTTCCATGTTTCCTCCCATTACTTGTACCTTGAATGCTCGCCCTTTATTAATGGAGAGCTAATTTGCTAAATGTTTGGGCATAGTTAAAATCTAGGGTTTATACATTGACAATGGTTGTAGATGGTTGCGCTCTTTCATTTCATTAATTGAAATTCATATTTTCGTATCTAATTGCCTGTTTTTATTGAATGATTGCTATTGTGGTGAGGGCCCCTTAGTTTTCATACGCTTGATGTGCTTGGTGACAAGAAGAAATTCACACCTAGCATAGACATACCGCAATTCGAGAGTGTTTATTTCATAAATTTCAAGCCACATAAGGTTAGACAAACTTCTAACACCATAGCTGATAAAACAAACCAATAATTCACAATATATAGTAATTCCTTGGGCCAAGGCCTATCTATTGCTCCCCACATTTTATAAAGAAAACGTGTGTGTGTGTGTGTGTGTGTGTGTGAGAGAGAGAGAGAGAGAGAGAGAGAGAGAGAGAGAGAGGGAGAGAGGTGCAGAGAACATTTATGTCATCAACTTTTAAATGAAATATCGTTACACAAACTTCTAGCAACATGGCTGATTAGACAAAAAAAAAATAATTCGTAGTATGTAATGATTCCTTGGGATATGCTTGGACACTATTATACCTTTATAAAGAAAACAACAAAATACTTTAGTATCAAAGAGCAATGTTTTAAAAACCGGACCGGTTGTTGAACCGGTTAGGCAACCGGTTCACGGTCCAACCGGTCCAACTGGTTGAACCGGCCGGTTCAACCAGATTTAATATTTTTCAAATAAATAAATTTTTAAAAATTTAAAAATGAGTAAAAAATAATTTAAAAAATAAGAAAAAATTAAAAAAATATAAAATTAAATATTGCAAAGTTATATTGCTTTTATAAGGTAACAAAGTGTCAACTCTATATAAAATTAAAATTTTTCAAAATACAATTATACAAGGATACAACCCTACAACAAATATTCAAAAATAAATAATTAAATAAAATATAAGTTACAACAACAAAACAATAAAAACAACAATAAAAAATGAGGCATAAAATAAAATACAAGTGTATAATTTTTTTGTTTGAACAAATTTAATTTTAAAATTTTAAAAAAATAAATTAACCGGTCGGTCCGGTCCAACTGGTTCACCGGTTCACCGGTTGAACTGGCCGGTCCGGTTTTTTGTGTTTTATGAGATTAATCGGACCGGTTTACCGACCGGTTCCCGGTTGAACCGGTTGAACCGGCCGGTCCGGTCCGGTTTTAACAACATTGTCAAAGAGAGAGAGAGAGAGAGAGAGAGAGAGAGAGAGAGAGAGAGAGAGAGTAGAAAACATTGTAATTTCAACCCAAATATGATTCGACAAACTTCCAACAATACACGTGATGACTATACCTAATAAGACAAATGAATAAATCGTAGCATAGAAGGATTTCTAATTTGGGCCAAGGCTTGGCCATTGCTTCCTGCCCTTCATTAACAAAACAACAAATACTTCAATATCTTACATTTATACAAAGAAACACAAATGTGAGAACCTTTTAAAAAAAGAAGATATTACATTACTAGCATTGACTCATCTGGACTGGGCCAAACATAGACAAACCTAAAAGCTTGGTTAGTCAATTGGAAATGTATCTATTTACCTTGAGAATATGGGGGTTGGGGTATTTTGAATGGAGAACTTCAACACCGCCCTCCTAGGAAAATAGTAGTGGACAATTTCTTCCCGAACTCCTTGGTGCGGGGCCAAGGTAATAAAGTTTAACTATTATCAGGAGTCACCAACTTGGGACCTTTTTCCATGGTGCCCCGCATAGGAAATCCTTCTTTTGGAACGGACTTCTTAGATCCCTGCTACTACCTTTTTTTGGTATGACAAATGGGTGGATAATTGTGTGCTAATGTACCTCTGACCAAATCACTTTAGAACTACGCCCCATCCCTCTGGCATAATTACGAAGACACACTTAGCTAATTCCACATGGTTCCCAGTTGAGCATCATTTGATGATAGAAAGACTTGGTCATGGAACTACCCCCAAGTTTTCACATGATGCTAAAAGATTCCTGGAATCTTACAACCAATGGAAAATTCACTGTTAAATCCTTCTATGGATTCATCAATCATGGGGGGATTCTGTCCAAGACAAACAATTTAATTCTGAAGAGCCTATGTCTAAAGAAGGTTGAACTTTTTAACTGGCCGAGGTGGGATAATCACATCCTCATGTTGAACATTCTAGTCTACATAAGGTGTAATAGGCTTCCTACTACTGCTTGTGTTCTCTGCCATGTGGCAAATGAGTAAGCTAATCACCTTCTTCTCCTATGCCTGATGGTCGAACATATTTGGCACTTTTTTTGCCCATGTCTTCTGTCTGCCTGCACAACCACATTCCTTGCAAGACTTGTGGGACCAGTGGCTCACCCAACTTCCCTCCTCCACGAGAGACGTTGGGGATGTTATCATTAGGGTCATAACCTGGAATATATGGTTGGTACAGAATGAACACATCTTTCATGACAAATTCTTTGCACTTTCTTTGATTATTGCTAAGACCATTTATATGTTTTTGTCATGGATTATTGCAGCTCCAAAAGCTCAAAAAGCTATGTTGGAAACAACAATTATCACAACCAAGCGCAGCCTGGAGTTCCTCAGAAGCATATATACAGGAGCCAAGGATAAGAGATCAGTAGAATAGAGAACGAGCTCCTTTGGGTTACTCGCAGCCATGACCCTGCTTGGTTAGGGGTTGTTGTCCTATTTCCATTCTTTGTGTTGTTCCTTATTTCCTTCGCGTTGGTTGTTGTTTTCTTTTGCTGTTGTTGTTATTTCTTTTGTTATACTCTCTTTGCTTCCACCTCTAATGGAATTTTTTTTGTATTTTTTTTATAATGCATGTTTGTAGCTTATCCATTTTTTCAAAAAAAAAAAAAGCATTGATTCTCTTCCTTAAGCCACAAACTCAAAATGGAAACCTTACCCAATCCCAAAATGGGAGGAAAAGAAACCACAAACTCAAACCACTTTTAGAAACCTTACCCAATCCCAAAATGGGAGTAAAAAAAACCACAACTCAAACCACTTTTAGAAACCTTACCCAATCCCAAAATGGGAGTAAAAAAAACCACAACTCAAACCACTTTTAGAAACCTTACCCAATCCCAAAATGGGACAAAAAAAACCGTTAAACAATTAATAATAATCATAATATTGATTTTTTAAAGAAGAATAAAGAAAAGATAATTCATTAGGGCTAGAGGCTGTAAATGATGAGGAAGCAGGGGAGTACGGCACGTGAGTCGAAGACGAAGAGCTCGCCTCGTTCCGTGGAAAGCGAGTCGAACCGCCCTCGAAGTTCGCCCGTACTGGACCTAACATCGCCTGCGATGACTCGGCAGACTAGCATGGACCTCCGCCTACCCCTACCTCCCACGCTCTCGTGAGCCAAGCCGCTGCCGGCGAAAGTGCGGATTCCTCCGGTCGGGCAGGCAACCACGCGGGCGTCGTAGATGGCAGCTGCGGTGGCTGAGGCGGACGATGAAGGTGGGGCGCATTGGAACCGCATCATCTCGTTACCATCAGCGGCACAGCGGCCGTTGTTGGCGCCCTCAGCCGTAGCTCTAACTGTAGCGCGATAGTTCTCGAAGCGGGAGAGGGTGCAGGTAGGGTTATGGACCTGAAAGAGCATCTCGATCTCGCCGGGGAACGGGGTGTCACGAGAGGACCAGCTTGAGGCGAAGATGATCCCGACGACGCGACGAGAAGAGTGTCCTGCGGGGAGCTCCGTGAGGGTCGGGAGGGACATGGGGTGAGGGACGGGGACAGGCGACCTTGGACTGGGATTGGGATTGAGATAGGGTTTGGGACTTGGACAGCGGTCATTCCTGGAAGAGGAGGGTTTTTTGATAGTAGGAGGGGGTTGTTTAGGTAAGAGGAGGACGGCATCTTGGAGAGTATGAGAAAGGTTGCAGCGTTTGATAGGGTGGAGGAGGAGGGGCTGCTTCTTTTTTGAGTGGTTTGTGTTGTTGGAGGGTGAGGGAGTGGAGACGACGTCGTGGAGGGCGTTGCATATGCATGAAACGGATTTGACCCACCAATTCGCCATGGAATGCGAATGCGAATGCGAATGGGACATAGGAGGTATATATGAGAGTATGTGTGGGTCCCACCCTTTTTATTTTTAGATTTTTTTTTTCTAATATTTTCAAATTTATTATTTCACCAACCTTTCTCTTATCCTCTATAACCCCAAATATTTTTATTATACCTGTCCCGTAACCGCTTATTTGATCACGATCTAATTCTTTTCCGCATCCCATGATCACATGACTTTAAAAAAAAAAAAATTGAGACCAACCTATCTTCCTCTCCTTATGGCGTGGCGATGCCGGCGGTGACGACAAGAAGACTTTCTCATCGAGAGTTTTGCTTTTATTGTCGAGGTAGGTTGCTTGCATCCTTTCCATCGTTATGTTTAGATCATGGTACTCAGCAAATTTATTGGTGAGGTGCTTAGTTAAACTTTAATGATTTTGTCTAGTGGCTGGGTGACGTTATTGTTAAATCTATAGACATATTAACAGTGTAGGCAAACATGTTTTACATAGTGTATGTTCTGTATGATTGGTTGGTGAGTTCTTCCATACAATTAGCAAAAGATCTATTAAATCTATTGGATCTAATCCGATATTACACCTATGGTTGTTGCATCGTCACATATGTAATGGATCACCAATGTCAAATTTTTTATATAAACTGTCTTTGTGAAACATATTAGTGTTTATTTTGATCCTTGAAGAGCTATGATCACGTAATAGTTAAATTAATGCATGATTTGTTGATGTCATTCAAGCCATATCTATTTCTAGCTTATGTGTTAGCATCTTATTAGAAGTTCTATGATTGCTGTCATCATGTGTTAGATATTATTGTTCAAATTCTTGTTGTTAGAGAAGAAATGTTATATAAGAAAAAGGATATATGTTCATATTTTGGCATGTTGTGGAATGGGTCAGTGCTTTAAGGAAGTTGGGGTTTTAGTAAAATCTCATGTACAACGCTTAAGAGCATAAGCTATATATATCAAATATTATGATTACCGACTAATCCCCCATATTTTTGGTAGTTATAAGTACAAGTGTAATTTGTAGTATTTTTCTATATTAAACTTATGGTTATATGTTTATAGATATAGAACTACATGGTTTGAAATGGAGTTAGGCTATGTTATCATAAGTTCAATGTTTGAGTTGAATTTATGTCTATAGGCCTTGTGCGGAGAGTTGATCCGGATTCAATTTGAGTTTGAAAATTTAGCGGATACCAGGTAAGTATTCCACATATAAATCTTATTATATGTATAAACTCTAATTTTGAGCATCTAGAATTTTGAGAAGAGTATTGTTTTCATTTATTTATATTTTAAATTATTTATTTATTATTATTTTCGGAATTATTTTAAATTAATTTAATTTCAAGTTAATGATATGTTATTTTGGTTTAGAATTATCTGAAAAGTTTAATATTTATTTAAATTCGGATTATTTAATTTCCTGAATTTTTAATTCATTTATTTAAATTCAGATTATCTAATTTCTGAATTCCAGATATTTATTTAATTTCTGATTAATTTAAATATTAATTTATTTATTTAAATTCAGATTATCTAATTTCTGAATTTCAGATATTTATCTAATTTCTGATTAATTCATTTATTTTAGTTCAGATTATTTAATTTCTGAATTTCAGATATTTTATTTAATTTTTGATTAACTATTGTTATTATTATTTTTATTATTATTTGTTCATATTTGAATTCGATTAACTGCTTTAATTTGATATGATAAAAATGGGATCACGTGACTGTAAATTTCTTGTAATTTGCCCAATATGAAATTTAATAGTTTATTGTTTTGTGAATATGAAGTATTTTGACATAGAAACTAGTCCCCAACTAACTATGCACTAACCTTGTCACTGGGGGTGAAACACTGACCGTGTCGACACATATTTTGTTCTAGAAACTATAGTTTCCCACCGCTTTCCATCGGTGAAGAATAACGGTTTTTGGTAATTCTGGCTCGGGTCACCAAAAGTAAAAATATGACCTCTGATAATTTTGTCTCCGGTCACCTAGGGTAAATATATGAATTATGTGATTTTGTTTTAGCAATAGTTGTTTGGGGGACCTTGATGCTCATTATTTTGACATTTGAATTTATTTTAAATAAATCTGATTTTTGGTGTTTGATTTTGTTGTATTTTGACTTTTTAAATGATCCATATATTTTTAGTGGGTACTTACTAGGCTTTTGAGCTCATAAATGTTGTTGATATTTTTTTCAGATTAAGAGTAGAGTTGGGTGGCATATAGTTTAGCGGGGAATGTTGGGCAATCGACGATTAATTAGCAAGTTTTAAGTCCCATTTGTTGTGAGCCTAGGTTTTATTTGATTAAGCTTGTATTGACTGTGCAGAACACTTAGTTTGTTTTTCTTAATGTTGATTTATGTTCTTATGTTTCTAGATTTGGCCTTTATTTTGTTAGATATTGTAATTCTTGAGAAACAGGTTTGAGGCTTTGTACGCCTACTTGGTTTCGGCCTTCTAGGTGTGCGGCCATTTGTCAGCGTACTGGGCCTGACGAGCTGGGTTCGGGGCGTGACAATATGTGACCCTGACCACCCCTCAGCTTCCTTTATATATATACCAAATGAGAGGTCTTTAGATTCAGTTCTAACTTAGCTATTGCCACCTGTGCATTTTATTTATTTATTTATTTATTTATTTATTATTATTGTTGTTGTTATTATTTTGAAAGGATTATTATTATTATTATTATTATTATTACTATGTCAACTAGTCACCCCAAACACAAAAACTTTTATTATTACATTTTAACCTTGTATTGTGAATGAGTCAAACCTTCAACCTTCCATATGAGATCAAGCATTTTAGCCATTAGACTAATTTTTTTTCTTTTTTTTTTTCTTTTTTTGACAAAAGCGACAAGCACTATATACATTAGGCTCATGCGCACCGGATGGGAATTCAAAAGATCTTTAGTTCATAGCCCAACGATATTTGACCTTATTGCGGAAAACTAGGGTGCAGGAGACATTCAAAAGGACTCGAGTTCAAGACTCCTTAAATACAACAATGGTAATAGATCTTCGATTATGGGTGCGAGCTCACAGCCCAAGCCCCTCATCCCCACTGTTGAGGGTGCGTGGGTTCGACCATTAGACTATTTTCACAATAGTATTCTATTCCCATATTATATTGTGGTGGGTGAGCTCATTTGTTTTATTTAATTTTAGGGTAAGTAACATGAATAGTCCTCTAACTATTTATGAGTTTCCATCCATGGAATCGATAACCTTGTGTTTATTGCACATTTTTTCCCCTTTGGCCCTATTGTCATCTTGAGATTTTTTTCTCATATATACTTGATTTGATGGGACTTGTCTTCCATAAAGTTTGTGTTGCTACCTGGGTGTATTTGCAACAGCTCTACTTACACAACTTTCTTCTGTATGAAAAACCTGAAAGGGACCTTTCAAAATAGTCCCAAATAACACAAAGTCAATAAATCAAAAAACCAATATGTCAAAAAAAAATGGTTTAGGATCAAGTAACTCACATTAAACATTCACCTAACAATAATCCTAGATGGCAGACGCAATGAGCCATCATATTGAATAGTTAAATGACTCTCTAGAAAAAAAACAAACTGCTTGGTTAGACATTAAAACAAGACATTATTTCACACAAATTGTCAGTGTCATTAATTAAATTGGACATAAGGTACTTTTACCTTGGATGTTGAAGCCTCTCACTTAGTGGTTCCACTTGGTCTTAAATAATAAAGGCAGAATGCTACTAAGGTTCATGTCTTCATTGTGCCCCCATTTAAGGAATTGTCAAAAGAACAAACATGTACGGAGGTGCACCAATTACGGTGTCTTATGAACCTCCTAGAAACTCCCCTTGCCTACGACCCTGGAGGGGTGAAACCAATGTTTCTCTCATAGGAGACCCACACCTAGGCCCGTCAATAGTATTGATGAACGGTATTGGACCCGAGTGTATAGTGCATAAATAGTGGAACAGTACTACCGGGAGAAGAATTCGAACCCTTATCCTCCCCCTTAGCACTCTTGTGCCATACCATTAGGCTATTCGATAGTTAACACTTCATGAACTTTAAACAAAACATTATTAATTTCAAGGTAATAGTCACATACAAAAACTAAATAAGGCATAATTTACTTTTAGCTTAAATGTTGAAGTTTGCCTTTGAGTGGTTCCACTGCCTCTGTTGGGCTAAAAAAGATAAGAAGGAGTATATTAGGTTTTTCCAGTTCATAAACTACACTTTTTATTCAAGTTGACAATTTATAAAGTACAACATGGATTTTATGTATTTGTAATCAACGTAATTGGGTGGACGTGTTATTATAGCAACTGGATTTAGTCACTCGATAAGTCGGATACTATATATGCCCTAATAAGAAAAAGAGCTACCTCTTTAGATGAGTCAAAGGTATCGTCTTTCAGAAAAAGATGTGGAAAGAGCTACCATTCTTAAGCGTGAAAGCCACTTTACGGGGCCACGTGAGAAATAACTACAATAGGAGTTATGTGAAACTACCACCTTGAAAGGAAGTAGTGTCTTTTTTTTTTTTTTTTTTTTTTTGTGAATTTTTGCTATTAAAGTCTTATAGGTCAAAAGAAGTGAAGTAGAGATTTCTAACACACACAATCAATATCCTTCAATAGAGTTTAAACTATTTTTGAAACTCAAAATTTTTAACATTTTTGTTCTGTTCTCACCCGATTACTTTTGAAACTCACCAAATTTTTATCACCCGAGGTCATGCACTTATCCCTCTTGGTTTGTAATACTTTTTTTTTTTGCTTGAGGACAAGCAAAAGGTTAAGTGTGGGGGAATTTGATGAGTGTACAATTATACATCATTTAATATCATTTTATACAGTTATTACGCATGTATTAGAGTAATATCATGGAATACAATGTTAAGCATGGTGTATTTTTTATTATCAAGCTTCAAGCAGTGCTTAAAGATGAGAGAGAGCAAAAATGATGAAGATGGAGCTCTCTCGACAATAATCAATGAAGAATAGGCCATGTAGACTCACTTACAGGCACCTTATGGCCGTACTTAGGGACGTAAAGCTCTTTCAGAAAACCTTGCAGGCATGCTTGTGCCTGTAAAGAGGAGCATAAAAATAATCAGAAGAGCTTACAGGCAAGACTTACACCTATAAGTCAGAACATAAGGATTGTTCCAGAGGAGCTTACGAGCACAACATATACCCGTAAGAGAAGTCGCAAGAGTTATCCAAAGAAATTTACAGTTCAACACTTACAGTCATAAGCTAGACTGTAACACTAGATGGAAGACCTTATGGATTGGACTTATGATCATAAGTGATCCCGTAAGGCTTGCAACCCATGATCCCCAGCTCTTTATGGTCTACGTTCTTACGGCCCTTAAGCATCCCATAAGTGGCTAAGTATAAATATTTCTGATGAAGATTTTGAGAGTATCTTTTATTCTATTCAACGGCGAGGCTTGGAGAAAGAAAGTGGGCAGATCTCTAGGGCTTTGAAGGAGAATCAAGAGGGAGAATTACCAAATGCTTGGGTGTAGATGAACTCTAGAGTCTGATTTATTTTGACATCGATTGTGGACCTTTATGCTTTAATTATTTTTTAATTATAATCCATATTATTTGAATCCAATTGCGTGTTTTCAATGTCTTGAATGCTAATAAGGTGAAAGCCCTAGTTTCATGTATGATGTGTTTTGTGATGAGTTGAAAGACCCACCTAGCATAGACATGCCACAATTGGAGGGGATTGTAAGTAAGCATAGCGATGTGGTACTTCGCAGTTGAGAGTTTTCCTCTCACAATCTTCTTGAGTGAATTACCAAATAATTCCATACTCTTTGCAATCATAGGGAATAATTTTTAAAAGAAATCACATTTATATTATATATGGGATTAGGGGCAATCACTTCGTAAGAAGAATTATCTACTTCTAGAATTCTTGTTAATTCACATTAAGATTTCATACAGTGTAATGCAATTTAGGGGTGTCTATATCAACACTGTACTAGATTAGTTACTATTTACCCTTGCAAGAGGGATTTAGTATATTTTAGAATTTCTCTCGGTTCAAATAAGATTGCTAGACTTATACAACCTTTGTCCAAGACTTAATAAACTCCAGAGGGATTCTACGCCAGAGCATCCTGTTTCCCCTTGATTCTCAACAGATTTCAATTTGGTATTCTTGTTTTTTTTTTTATTCTCTTTCTTCTTAGTTTATTTGCACGCATCACAACTATTGATTAGGCTAGTTTTCGGAGTTAGAATTAGTACTAGTACTCTGGATTTTCCCTGCGGATCAATACCCTGCTCTTGTGCACACTTTACTACTTGATCGGATCGTACGCTTACGTCTCCTATCCTTTAGCCACAAAACAAGGATCTATTTTTTGAAAGAAAAGGCAAAAACAGTTGAAATATTCAAGAAATTTAAAGTGCTGGTTATGAGTGAAAATAGTCACTTGATTATAGCATTAATAACTGATAGAGGTGGTGAGTTCACCTCTAAACAATTTAATGACTTCTGTGAATTCCATAGAATTAGAAGATTTTTAATTGTTCCAATGTCACACAGCAAAATGGTGCCATAAAGAGAAAGAACAAAACCATTCTTGAAGTGGTAAGAAGCATGATGCAAAAGGAAGTGCATATCTAAGTAATTGGGGGTAGAAACAGTATCATGTGCAGTCTACTTAAGCAATAGGAGTCCAATAAGAAGTTTGCATAAGACTATATCTCAAGAAATATGGAACGGTAGAAAGCCAACTCTTTTTTTTTTTTGTAAGAGGAACAGATAACCCCTAGGCCCTGCTAGACTACTAGGAGCATGCACAAGCCTCGGCGGAGCAAATGGGGGCGAGGCCCGCGCACACGTGGGCGCTGGGACCACCCGCGCAGAACCACCGCTCACATCTCCCAGAAATGTGCCCTCACTCGAGAATCGAATTCTCACCACTCGGTGAAGAGCTCTATCGGGGACTCGTGTACCAATAGACCATGTGGTCTTTGGAAAGCCAACTCTTTTACACTTAAAAAGTTTTAAGTAGTGTAGCATAGCATATTGTTGATGAACTAAGAGTAAAGCTAGATGACAATAGTGAAAAACTTGTATTTTTTTTGGCTATGATGCAAGATCTAAGGGTTATAGACTTCAGAATCCAAAAAGTAAGAAATTGTTATTCATGGAGATGTCAAGTTTAATGAAAACAAAACTAGAATCAGGAGAATCAAAAGGAAGATTACACCTTCCCTCCAATATTGTTGCTTTTCTTCTCTTGTCAGTATTATTACTTCGAAATAAATTCTCATTTTATTGTTTTTGTGTTTATGCTCTACTCTTAATTACGTTTTGTTTTTTTTTTTCTTTTCTTTTACAAATGGAACAAACGTGTATCAGGAATATGCATAACCATGAACCAAGATCAACACATGCTTGTGCTTTCATTTTGCGTAAGTTTTGGAGTTTGATTTTGAGTTCTTTTTAAAACCAATGTTTTATGCAAAATATTCAGTATCAAGAGACCAAGATCGCGTTGGTGTCTTCATTAGGATACAGGAATATATTATTTGCCTTGACAAACAAAAGGAAATGATTATTTAGAAATATATTCTTAAAATGGTACTCAGATTACACAGAACTTATATAGAACTGATACACATTAGTAGAAGATTCCAGACCACCCAGTGTAGCTCCTTACTTCTAATATATATATATGAGCTACACTGGGTGGTCTGGAATGCCAGATTGAGGTCGTTGAAAGATACCCAGGTGACAGAGCAGTGTCCAGACATGCGTGATGAACTCTCCTCCCTCTGTCAGATGCTGCAAGTGAGCGTTGGTATTATCTGACGGAGCAATACACAAAATTATCTTCACCCATATTTCCTTCAACACACGGAACCTCAGGCTTTCGTCTCCAACTAATTCAATCAGTTGCCTCCCAAGTTTCCCACCCTTCTTCACTATCGACTGAGGTGGATCATCACCCACCTTCATGATTTCATTCAGTTTGTCGCTCATGCTCGTCTTCCCTTTTAGAAGATCCGATGTTTCAAACACAGTCCTGTCAAAGGTGAACGAGGTCAACTCTGTTGGTTCAGGCAGAAGAAACTCCCGAGCAAATACCACCAGATATGCACAGTACTTTGATAAACTATCTGCGACATTGTGATTGAATTGGTCCTCGTCTCTTCGGTGATCAAGAGCTGTTTTTTTGAGGCAAATGAAGGTGGCCACATGCCACACCAATATGATTTCTGTGTACGTCTCCAGCTTACATGCCCATAAGAGTTGTCTGAGCTGCGCACCTCTATCAAACCCAGAGAGTGTCAATAAAGACTCACCAATGCTCTTTAGCTTTCCCTCATTCTCTATCAGCGACTGTGCAATGGCCTTTTTCACTTCTTCAGGCAATTGGACAAAAGGACTTTCCTTCTGCCCTCTCCCACTCCTCATCAGCACTGTCTTCAAGTAGCAAGGTTCATATCCATAAGAATCAAGCAAAGAGTACTGGCCGAGTTTTTGATCCCAAGGCTTCAGTACTCTTTTCCGGCACACAAAGCTCAACAGAGTTTGAAGAAGGTTCATCTCATGCAATGGACTCAGTTTCACGTAATAACAGAGCAACAGCACCTTAGCCCAGTCGGAGAATACGTACGTAATAATCTGCCAAAACTCCACAAAGCTAATGGCAAGCAGGAAGAAAACAGTAATCAAGACATCAATATTCCCTTTCATGTGAAGCTCTCCATTAGATGGCTTGTAGTTAAAAAGAGTCCCAATAGTCCAGAAACTCCCCAGCAATGTGGCAACAGAGGATAGCAGCAACAAAGGCTTACCGGTAATTACAGCGTACTTTGTGTAAAAGCTATCGTAAAGGAATCCAAGTTCCGTCTCAATCACCTTGAATGCTCTAATGGGATCATTCAACAGTCCTTCAAGGATGAGCCTTTTGGTCTTGTCTTGCTTGGCCTCTGCCCAGGGGTAGCCGGTGAAATGTCGTCGGAGTAGCTTGAAGAAAGCAAATGATAGGCAAACATCTTTAGCTTCCTTAGAGTTTTTGAGCACACGACCCGGGCATCTCCATATTTTTTCAACTGTGATGACTTTGAACTTAACTGCAGAATCGTTGAGCCTTAGCTTCCTGAGATAATCTGGTGGATTTATATCGGTGTCCTTCGGGTCCTCGCCTGTCACCAGATACTTGTATCTGTTAGAAGGAACAAAGACAGAAAGAAATCGATTAGTTTTTTCTTTGCAAATTGATATCTTGATCAAATTTTAAAGTGTGGAATGAATTTGAAACATTTGAGTTATTTGTAATAAGTAGTACCCTTTCATGGAAACAGGATCGACCTCATTGCTCAGCTCATGCTCATAATGCATATAATCTGAAACCAGCTTGGTGTTCAACATTGGTCGGTTTGGTATATCCACTAGATTTAAGCCGATAAGCCTTTCGATCGCCTTGAACATGAATACGAACACGAAAATATATAGAGGTATCCCGAAACTAATATTCTTGAAGTAGGAATTGAAGATGAAACCAACGTAGAGTATTAGCAAGAGTAAGTTAAAGTAATAGCTCATCTTGTTATCATTGTCCTGGACGCTGAATGCAGTGATGGAGTTGGTGCTGCACTTGATGATAATCAAGAACAGAGACCAAAGAAGGAATAGATTGTTGTGGAAATTGGCGGTTTGCATGAGACCAATGGTGTAGGCTGAGATGCTGTCAGTGAGGGTGAAGGCCGCCCACAGAGTGTATTTGATGAGTGCGCTGCGGCTCCGGCGACGGTATGAACCGAAGAGAGCCAAGAAGGTCATGAGAGCCCCACTGATTACCACCAGGACTTCTATGCGGGCAAGCTTGCCAACATCTTCGTCGAGCCATTTCAATAGCGCTTGAGCTGTGGATGTGGAGTTCCCTGCAGCAACATACATGCCTCACCGGCTACTGTCTCTCACATATATAATTAAACTCTTTATTGGCTCTATTAATTATTTATAACAACTCCCAAGTTATTCAATTTCAAGGAAGGGATATGTACCTCAGCAGCAAAGGAGAGGAAAAGAAGAGCAATATGGATAAAAAGCCACCCTGATGGAAGAACCGAAACAGGTTTGGGATGAGACTACGTAGAAGGCAAGTATAAATTCCTTACGAGTAAACTGTAAAATATTATAACATTGATTTCGATAGCTGTGACCATGGGGTTGCATTTTTTTCCAACATGATGCTGAATTACATTTGAGGCTTTTGTCAATAAATCCAATGTGGCTATTGGCCTAGAGGACATTGACCAAAGCATAGGGCCAAGTGTTATATCCATTAAAAAAAAAAATGATCCCATCCGGTTAAAGGAAAACCCATGTTATATTCTAGAATTTTGATACCGGTGCCAAAAGCCATCCAGTTCAGGTGATTAATAGCATCATTTCAGGGTCCCTTGGGAGATGAAAAATATGACCAGAATTTAAATCCAACATAGAGGAGGGGTTAAAACTTTTTGCACTACCCATTAAGCCAAGGTGAGGACTCGTGAAACATTAACTCCATGCACACTCTTTTTGAGTAATAATTAATGATAAAAATGAATTGAGTTGTTTTTCATGAAACCACTCTAGGTCATTCTTTTTAATTTTTGTACTACACTTTTTTTTTTTTTGTTCATTTTCTCTTCTATTTGTTCCTTGTGCATGTGTGTGTATTTTTTTTTTTTTGATAAATATAACAAATGCATATATAATTAGGGCCCTGTGCATAGCCGGAAATTGAATGTCCACAATTCTCACACCTACTTTATTATTATTATTTTTTTTTTAACTTAGCAATGAAATTCGCATACCAACACATTTTATAATGAGACCAATGCCGCTAGATCAAAAGCTCCATGGCATCGTCTGTGCTTTTAACAACTAAAATGTTTTTTTTTTTATTAAAAGTGGACAAACTACATCTTTATTATCTCAAAAATAAATTATTTATATATATTGATCTATTTATTTATTTATTTATTTATTATTATTATTATTATAAAGTAGATAAATAACAAAAACTTAACTAAAATAAAAGGCAGGTACAAAGGTCTCAAAGATGTCAAGAGAACTAATACAGGATACATGCATGAGCTCTTTTGGATTAAAGATGCGCTCAAATGTTTCAAACAACATCCATGGACAAGAAGGCCTACATGTGGCCAACATAGGTTTACATTCACAAAGAAAAAGGACAAGGAAGGGATAGATGATCAATCAATTCAATTACTCTATGGGAGAACGCACAGGTTGTTTTAATAAATAAAAAAAAAAAAAAAAAAAAAAAAAGAACGCACAGGTTGTGTTCGGGAATTTATTGCATTTCATGTTGGCAAGATTTTCAAGTATTATTTTCAAAAAAAAAAAAGATTTTCAAGTATTAAAATTTTATTATTTCATGCCAATCAATTGAAAACATCGGTTTTCTTGGGGTAGGTATCCTTCCAAATGAGATCGTTATCACATAACATCAACCTAGATCATTGAGAAGCTATAGAAATATTTGACTAAAAAACTTTTATTAGCTACAAAGCTCCATACTCTAAGGTCTCTACTATCTGGGAGAGGTTCCGAGATCCTAGAGTTGATGCCCTGTAAAACAAGAGCAACCATATTGAATGTTGGCAAGTAGGAGGAGATAAGATCCTTTACGGTGACCAACAAAAAATGTGAACTACTAAAAGACTCGGGCCAAAGGTTTGAAGGTGAACATCTGAGTACCTAATGGTCTAGCCAAAAAAAAAGTAGAGGTATCATTCTTGATTATAGAGATAACACATACCCTAAAAATAAGGAGGCAGCTTTGAATTCCATTATAGAAAAAAGATTTTTTTTTTTAGGGAAAGTGCTGTAAAGTTCCAGGTGAGGTTGTTTTGATAGTAGTTAAATTAAATAAGTTGCATATCACACCATATGGTTCAGACAAAATCTTCCATCACTGTTTACCAAACAACGCATTATTGAACTCTTTAATGCTCATAATACCCTAACCACCTTGATCCCTAGATTTGTGTGGTTGTTTTTAACTAATAAGCCTACAAGTAGGGCTATTTAAATCTCGCTGGTGCTATAGGAAATCGTGTCAATTGCAGCCGATTGTCTTAGTAATTTACATGGAGAGTTAAAAAAATATAGACATCCAATAAGACATTATAAAGGTGAGTACCGAATTTAATAGACTCAATCTATCGCTAACAAAAATAATATCATAAGAACAATCTTTGAAAATATAACTTTTTCATATACTCTTGATTTTTCTTTTTACTTATCACATTTTGGAGCTTTTTATTGTTCCTTTTACTTGTCCATTTAAAAATTTTGTATAACATTAAATATTGAAATCTACCTTTTATATTTAATGTATTTCTGCAACTTCCAATAATTTATATTCAACTATATATTTTTCAAAATATATTTAAATAAAGATAACAATTGGATGTCATGGGGTCCCTTGTGGGAGAATGTCGTTTCTCTCCCCTCCTGGGTTGTAGGGTAGGTGAGATTTATTAATTTTGTTTGGTTCCTTAAACATCTTCTGGGCGTTCACATTGTAGCAATTTAATTGCCCCATGTGACTTCGGGCCTAGTTAATAAATTTCTAGGAGGTCGTTAAGCCACTGTAACTGATGCACCTCTGTACCTATTTGTCCCTTGACACCCCATTATGGACGGCGCTTGTCACCTTTGTCAAGAAAACATATATAATTTTTATAATTTTAGATTAACAACTAACTTCAACCAACTTTTTTTAATCGGTATGAATTAGATAGAATTGACAAGTAAAAAAGGAACGAATACAGTAATAACAAACCAAGCACAATTGCGCACACACCAGAACAACAGCAAAAGAGCAGAGCAGCTAGACAATTTCCCTCGCCGGCGGCTGTTGAAATATGCCGAGGTGGCACAGCAACGCCCAGACATGCGTAATGAACTCTCCTCCTTCTGCGAGATGCCGTGCATGAGCTGTAACATTGCTCGACGGAGCAATACACAAAGTTATCTCTACCCATATCTTCCTCAACACTCTAAACCTCAGACTCTCATCTCCTATCAATTCAATGAGCTGCCTCCCAAGCTTCCCACCCTTCTCCACTATCGTCTCCGTAGCATCCCTCACCTCCATCAACTTATCCAACTTTCTGTCCATGCTTCTCTGCTCCCAGAGAAGTCTCATTGCCTCATGTACTATTCTGGCAAAGATGACCTCTGTGACCGAGTCCTGATCAGGCAAAAACTCCCTACAAAAAACCACCAAGTAAGCACAGTATTTTGACAAACTATCTGCAACCTTGTGATTGAATTGATCCTCTGTACTTGCATGATGAGGAGGTGCTCCTGTTTTTAGGAGACAAATGGAGGTGGCCACATGCCACACCAAGATGATTTGAGTGTAAGTCTCCAACTCGCAGGCCCAGGAGAGCTCACCACCACACCCAACTTCACAGAGTGTCAATGAGTACTGTCCAATCCTACTTAGCCTTCCGCGGCTATTTATCAGTGACTGCACAATGGCTTTTTTAACCTCTTCAGGCAATTGGATAAAAGGGCTGGCCTCCTGCCCCCTCTGAACATTCATCACCACCATCTTGAAGCATGAAGGATAATAGTCATATGATTCAAGCAAAGAGTACTGACCAAGCTTACCATCCCAAGGCTTCAAAACTCTTTGTTGGCATAAGAAGCTCAACGCAGTTTGAAACAAGTTCATCCCCTGCCATGATGACTTCCTCACGTAGTTACAGAGCAACAGCACCTTCGCCCAGTCTGAGAAGACATAGGTGATGATCTGCCAAAGCTCAATAAAAGCGATAGCAGATAAGAAGGAAATAGTCACCAGTGAATCAACGATCCCCCTCATCAAATGTTCCTCATAACTGGGTGGCTTATAGTGTGCCAGAATCACAGCTACCCAGAAGCTCCCCACCAATGAGGCCACCGAGGACAGCAGCATCACTGGCATGTGAGAAACAACAGCATATTTTGTATAGAAACTATCATATAGGAATGCAAGCTCTGTTTCAATCACTCTGAACGTTCTCATGGGATCTCCTAACAGTCCTTGGACAATAAGATTCCTAGCCTTTGGGAGGTTGGCCTCTGCCCAGGGGTAGCCGGTGAAACGCCTTCGGAGTAGCTTGAACAAAGTGAAGGAGAGACAAACATCTCTTACTACCTCGGACTCACTAAGCACCGGACCTCTGCAACTCCATATACTCTCCAACGTAACAACCTTGTCAGCAACTTTGGCATCTTCAATATTTAGCTTCATTAGATAGTCTGGAGGGCCAACCCTCACGTCCTTCTCCTTCTCTCCACAGACCAGATACTTGTACCCCTTCATGAGAACAGGATCAGTTTCTTGCTCATTGCTCAACTTGTGCTCATAATGCATGTAATCTGAGACCAGCTTAGTGTTCACCATATATCCGTTTGGTTTTCTGACTTGATAAAACACAACAAACCTTTCCAAGAACTTGACCATGCTTATGGCCATGAAAATTGCTACAGCAATCCAGATACTAGTCCACTTTGCGTATGAATTGTAGATGAAAAGTGTGTACACCACTAGCAAGCCTATGTTTAGCATGTTGCTCAGCCAGTTATCAATGTCTTTGATGTTAATTACAATGATTGAGTTGGTGATGCACCTGGCGATGATCAAGAACGTCGACCACAACACGAACAGCTCGTTGTGGAAGTTGGCGGTTTGCATGAGACCAATAGTGTAGGCGGAGATGCTGTCAGTGAGGATGTAAGCCGCCAGCAGAGTGTACTTGATGACCGAACTTCGGCTCCGGCGACGGTATGATCCAAAGAGAGCCAAGAAGGTCATGAGCCCAGCACTGATCACCACCAGGGCTTCTATGCGTGCAAGCATACCAGCATTAGTGTCCAGCCATTTCAGGAGTATTTTAGTTTTGGAAGAAAGATAACCCATCATGGTGCCTGATACAACAATGTCACATCTAAATGAAACCGGATATATACATGATGATCTCATCTTGAGTTTCTAAATCCTTCGCTTTCAAGAAAGAGATCTATTCCTTGCCCGTGCTTCTTAACTCTGCATGAGGCAGCATGGTATAAACTAATGAAAAGCGGAAGACAAAATATAGCAAAATGGATAAGAAAGAAGACAAAGTAACAGAAAACATGTTTGGCGCTGCTTTTGCTACTATAAAAAACGTTAAAGCGCAGCTGAAGAATATTAGTGCTTTGGTAACGCACAAAGAACAAATCATTCTGTTGGGCTGGAATCTTACAGTTTTTTTTTTTTTTTAATAAAGTAGATAAACCACGAATTTATTGAAAGAAACATAACAACTCAGTATAAATACAGAACTAAAGTGACATCCAAACATCCAAACAAGGGAGGAAGACAGAAGTGCAATCCTCACCGGTGGTGAGGGAAACAAGACAACACAACAAAGAAAAGCAACAAGAAAGAGCAAGACAATTTTGTGGTATGATAATTGGTTAGAAGGAAGAGCACCTAAAGATCTATGGCCGGATCTTTTTAATGATTACATCTTCCTTTGGATTACAATTAGACAACTCAAACAAGCATTTACAGATCAAGTGTTGATCTTTAGAATAGCCACACCTTCTGAAATTCAACAAATGCTCTTGTTTATTCCTGATTGTTCTAGTGAGCAAGATGATATGAAAACCTGGTTGTTAGTTCCGCCGGTTAGGGTTTGTGAAATAAGAGGAACACTCACTCACTTAAGCACTCAAGAAAAATAAACACAAACCACAAAGAGGAGACACAAGACGTTGGTAACCCAGTTCGGCATCCACTTGCCTACATCTGGAGGGCCATGCCCGGAGATCAACAATCCACTAAAAAGGGGTAAAAGATAGAAGAGTACAAAACACACTTGTCACTCTCTCACAATACAAGAATACTACCCTCTCTAGATTGTCCGGTACCTCCCTACTCCCTCTTTCAAGAGTCGTACCCAATCCTAGACCAAGGTTGTATATATAGACGTCTCAACGTCCCAAAAATAGCACATACCCTTTTTAGAATCTCCGCGGCTTCTAACTTTGGAACCTTCCAAAATTAGATGTCGTAACTTATGTTGTAACATTTGTTGCGACATTGGCCCTGGCTGTTGGCTTGGCTGAATTCTGGCTCCATTGCTAAGCGACCTCAAGACACCCTATCTGAGTCGATGTAGCTCGATCACATGATCCGAACCTACCAGCAACTAACCTCCCTCTTCAGCTCCTCACCACACAGCCCCCTCGCAAGGGGCGCACGTCCTATGTGCGTCTTCATGGAACTTGCCAAACTTGGTCTTCACATCACCCAAATTTGGTCTTCAAATCTTCAACAAAGATCTTCATTCAAACATCTGAATCTTGCCAACATACCCTTAATAGACTTCATATCATCTCTATTAAGGTTCTTCAAATCTTCAACAAGGATCTTCAAATCTTGCCTTCAATAGTCTTTAAGAATCATTCCATTGATAGGATTCTCTTCATTTAGCTTCACCCATATTTAGTCTTCAATCAATCTTCTAAATATGGTCTTGATGAGATCTTGACTCCAAGATATTGCTTGCTTGATTATCTTGCCTAAAATAGTTTCTCCAAGATCTTCATTCAATCTTCATGAGAGTTGCAACTTCTTGCCAAAAATAACTTCTCCAAGATCTCTCATGATATTTTCCACCTAGCCAAGTATATTTGCCATGTCATCCTTCATTCCATGTCATCATCCATGCCACGTCATCATGCTTGCCATGTCACCTTGACTAGGTGTCAAATTATGCCAATCATTAAAGTGCATTTGCACTAACACTGGTCTTTAGAAAACAACAAGAATTTTACAGTTCCCTCATACTATAAATTTCTTATAGATGGAGGGGTGTGTAGCCCTCTGTACCCACCCTTTTGGGGAACTGGATGTCCTAGCAAAATAACACTTTTCTGTCGGCTAGCATGTGAGAATAAAATTTTAACACTTACCAATCTAGCCATGAGAGGTTGTAACATTCAGAATGCCACTGATACTTGTGTTTTATGTCACAAAGGATCTGAAAACAGCAGATCATCTTCTTCTAAAGTGTGATTTTGCAATACGCATCTAGGCATTTTTTCATCAAATTCTAAACCTCCATTCCCATCCTCTTTCAATTTTAGAGGTTTGGACGTCTTGGATACCATCCATTGATGTTCAACAATGACTTCTTTAGGATTTACTTTCAAAAGCAATTTTCTGGAATATTTAGCTTGAAAGAAACAATCAAAATTTTAAGTCTCTTATTTTACGTTTGCATTCGATTATTGTTAAAATCATTCACCTACTTCTGGCATGGCTTTCTGTAGCTAGAGATCCACACCAACTACTGCCTAGCGACTCCACCAGAATCTAAAGCGTTCACTCACCTTCCTGAACGAGCGACAGAGTGAGCATCCCAACATCGCGGCACCACAACCACCTCAAGAGTGATCCCCTCTTCCTTCAGCATGAGTTGACCTCCGTCGCCTTTTGGCAAACTTCGTCAACTCCTCTGTGTTTTCTCTTCTTTTGTTGCTTTGGTCTGTGATTTTAAAAGTGCATCACCTCTAGTGACATACTTCTTTTTCTTCTTGTTCTTGCTCTTTTGCTTTTCTCTACCCATGCTTCTGCTTGGGGCTGTAAGCGTTAGTTTGTACTACTTGAGCTTGTTTTGTTCTCCAGTTTACTAATAAAATCGTAATTTATCCACTTTTATGAAAAAAATAAATAATAAATAATGCTCTTTTTGAAAATATTCAAACAATAAAGTTGTGGTTCATCCATTTTAATAATAATAATAATAATTATATATATATATATATATATATATATATATATATATATATATATATATATATATATATATATATATATATATATATATATATATATATATAATTCAAACAAATTTGTGCTTTTGAAGCATATGTGAAACTGACCGAAAGCTTTTAAAGATGAAGTTAAATTACCTTCCTGAAGAAGGGAAGAATAATGGAAAGCAAACAAATTTGTGCTTTTTGAAGCATCTGTGAAACTGACCGAAAGCATTTTAAGATGAAGTTAAATTACCTTCCTGAAGAAGGGAAGAATAATGGAAAGCAATATAGACAAAGTAACAGATGAAGGAACGAAAACAGGCTCCTTTTTTGCACCACTTTGGATTAGCTTAAATTTAAAAACAAATTACAATGCAGACATTAGAAAATAATACAACAATAATTAGCAACTGGATAAAATTCACTCGCTGTCATCAGCTATGAACTCACCACCCGTCTTCGGTCTTTCTAAGACGCCTAGGTGACAGAGCAGCGTCCAGAGATGTGTGATGAACTCTCCTCCATTGGCCAAATGCTGCGCATGAGCTGTACTATTGTCTGACGGAGCAATATACAAAATTATCTCCAACCATATTTCTCTTAACACTCTAAACCTCAAGCTCTCATCTGTAACCAATTCAATGAGTTGCCTCCCAAGTTTCCCACCCTTCCCCACTATCGTCTCCGGTGCATCCCCCACCTCCATCAACCTATTCAACTTGTAGCTAATGAAAGTGTGCCACCTGAGAAGATCCAATGTCTCATGTATTATCCTCGCAAAAATGACTTCTGTGACCGAGCTCTGATCAGGCAATAGCTCCTGACAAAAAACCACTAAATACGCACAGTACTTGGATAAACTAATCGTTACCTTCCGATTGAATTCCTCATCATTCGCAGGATTAGGAGCTGCTTTTTTTAGGCAAATAGAGGTGGCCACATGCCACACCAGGATGATTTGAGTGTAACTCTCCAACTTGCATGCCCAGGAGAGCTCGTCACCGCGGTCACCTTCACAGAGTGTCAATGAGTACTCTCCAATGCACCTTAACTTTCCTCTAGTGTCTATCAGTGACTGTGTAATGGCTTTCTTCACTTCTTCAGGCAATTGGATGGGTGCACTAGCCTTTTGGCCTCTCTGAACGCTCAGCAGCAGCTTCTTAAAGAGTGAAGGCTTATAGTCATAAGAATCAAGCAAAGAGTACTGACCAAGCTTATCATCCCAAGGCTTCAGAACTCTTTGCTTGCACACGAAGCTCAACATGGTTTGAAACAAGTTCATTTCCTGCCACGAGGCCTTCTGCACATATTTACAGAGCAATCGCACCTTGGCCCAGTCCGAGAAGACAAAGGTAATGATCTGCCAAACCTCAACAAAAATGATGACAACTAAAAAAAAAGTAGTAACAAGTGAATCAACACTTCCTCTCATGAAATGCTTCTCTTCACTGGGTGGTTTGTAGTCAGCCAGAAGCACAACTACCCAGCAACTGCCCACCAATGAGGCAACTGAGGACAGCAACATCCATGGCATGTAAGAAACAACGGGGTACTTAGTATAGAAACTATCATAAAGGAATGCAAGCTCTGTTTCAATCACTCTGAACGTTCTCATGTGATCTGCTAAGAGTCCTTCAAGTATGAGCTTCTTGGTCTTTGGGCGATTGGCCTCCACCCAGGGGTAGCCGGTGAAACGCCGTCTGAGTAGCTTGAACATTGCAAATGAGAGACAAACATCTTTTGCTGATTCAGAGTTGTTAAGCACACGACCTGGGCATCTCCATATCTTCTCCACCGTAATGACCTGGTAGACAACACTGGGATCTTCGAGCCTTGGCTTCATAAGATAGTCCGGCGGACCCACCATGATGTCATTCTCGTTTTCTCCGACGATCAGATACTTGTAACCCTCCATGAGAACAGGAACAACTTCATCCTCATTGCTCAGCATGTGCTCGTAATGCATGTAATCTGATACCAGTTTGGTGTTCACCATCGGCCCATTTGGTTTCATGATCAGACGAAAGACAAAAATCCTTTCGAAGAACTTGAAGATGCACGCCGCCCAGAAAATCTCTACAGGGACCCAGAATCTAGTGTGCATGAAATATGAATTGTAAATTAAACTCGCATAGAGTGCTAGAGAGGTTATCTGAAGCAAATTGCTCAACCAGTTGTCATTGTCTTGGATGCTGAATGCAGAGATGGAGTGGGTGCTACACTTGACCATGATCAAGAATGCCGCCCACAAGACAAACAGCTCGTTGCGGAACTTGGCTGTTTGCATGAGACCGATGGTGTAAGCTGAGATGCTGTCGGTGAGGGTTAAGGCCACCCACAAGGTAAGCTTAATGGTTGGGCTCCGGCTCCGGCGACGATATGAACCAAAGAGAGCCAAGAATGTCATGAGCGCACCACTGATCACCACCAGGACTTCTATGCGTGCAAGGATACCAGCTTCATTTTCCAGCCATCTCACTAATGCTCGAGTTTTGGAAAACAGATTCTCCTCCATACTTACCTAGGCACAACAATGTCACAGCTAAATAAAACTACAGCGTCCCTATACACATCCTTCTTGCTTCATATATGCATGATAAGTATTCTTGAGTTTCTATATTTCTTTGTCTTCAAGGAAGAGATCTACACCTTAGCGCCTCTCAGCTGTGTGCATGAGGCAAAGTGGCATAAACTAATGAAAAGAGAACGAAAGATGATAGCAAAATAAATAAGAGAACTGATAAAGGAACAAGAAACACGCTTAGAATTGTGTTTGCTTTGACGCTAAGTGGTATAAACTAATGAAAAAAGAATGAAAGATGATAACAAAGTAGATAAGAGAACTGATAAAGGTAAAAAGAAACAAGTTTAGAATTTTGTTTGCTTTGATGCATAGAACTTTAAGAGTCCCACACATCAATATTATAACAAAAGCATGGGTGGCATTGTGCTTGCGTCAGTGCGACTCCACATCTTGCTTCCGGTGATCACAAAAGGTAGAATCTTACATCTACCGGCATTTTCTCAATAAAATTTGTCTACTCTTTCCTTAATGATATAGGGTTTTGCTGTCAAAACAGCCCTGCTATCTGGGACAGCCTGGGAGCTGAGCTGCAGGTGGAGCTTTTGCCTGCTTGCTTGTGATGTCTGCCCCTCCTGAACAACAGCTCTTATCCTGCAATTAAGTAATAAGATTGACTCCTGCAGACCTCACAGAATCAATGAAGATTAATCACACACCAAAACACCTTAAGATCTTAATAATTAATACAACAATAGATACATAAGAGACCAGAAGCTCAGGAAAGCTTGGAGATCTCTCTATTCTTCAACCTGGCAAGGGAGAAGATGAACAGGATTTCTGAACAATAAGGATACACTCCATAATTGCCTCCCCAGTTTCCGATTTCCAAGTAATAGCCTCCTCCACTACCAACTGACACCCACCATTAGTAAAACAGTGAAGATTCCATCCTCTGCCACTTTATTCATCAGTGTCGGGCCCCTCTTAGACTAAGAACAGAAGACCATTGAAATTTCTGGTGTTTCTCCCCGAATGACCAGAGTACCCCTGCCTCTACACTGTAACAGACATAACAGAAAGGGGTAATTAATGTAATTCCTCCCGAATGACCAGAATACCCCTGACTCCACACTGTAACAGACATAACAGAAAGGGGTAACTAATGTAAATTCACTTCTTTTGAATGAGTTGGTTTTACGGTAAGGCCCTTCCTCCTATGTCTAACGGCTCTAACGACCAGGGGCAACAGACGTCATTTCTCCTACTTCAACAAGTTCTTAAATTGCACAGCTGATGAGTTGCAACAATTACCCTCCCCTTCAGCGAATCCTTGCCCTCAAGGATTCAGATTACAGAATTCTGGAAATTTCTTCATTAGCACATCATGGAATTCCCAGGTAGCTTCTTCCGGAGATGAATCAGACCATTGAATCAGCATCCTTACTCCAGCTTTATTGAACCTTTTCACCAGTTGCCGGTCCAAAACAGCCACAGGGACCCTCGAATTTTCTTGAGAATCATCTATAAATTCAGGCCAAGTTGCAGAAGTTTCTGCATCTCCAATTTTTTTTCTTCAGTTGAGAGATGTGGAAAACATCATGTATCTTAGCCCCAGCCGGTAATTGTAATTTATAGGCTACTTCTCCTATCCTCTCACTCACCATGTAAGGCCCGAAGTATTTGGGAGACAACTTGTGATTAGAACGGTGAGCCACGGACATCTGTCTGTAGGGTCTGAGCTTGATGTATACCATGTCTCCTTCCATAAATTCCTTGTCCTTCCTGTTTCTATCAGCTAGCTGTTTCATTCGATTCCTGGCCTTATGCAGATTCTCCTTTAGAAGTCTCAGCATGTTTTCTCTAGATAACAGACTCCTGTCTAACAATTCTAGTTTGGATTGGGCAGCCTTGTATGGTAAATGCATCGGTGGTCCCTTTCCATACACTACTTCAAAAGGAGAGGCTTTAATTGAAGTGTGATAGCTTGTATTGTACCACCATTCGGCCAAAGGTAGCCATTTAACCCATTCTTTTGGCTTCTCCCCGGTCATGCATCGCAAATATTGTTCCAAACATCGATTCACCACTTCTGTTTGGCCATCGGATTGAGGATGATAGGCAGTAGAATGGTGGAGCTTGACTCCCTGTAGCTTAAACAATTCCCTCCAAAAATTACTCAGGAAGACTGGATCTCTGTCACTGACAATCGATTTGGGTAGCCCATGCAATCTGTAAAATTGGTCTAGGAACAATTGGGCCACTGACAAGGCTGAATAGGGGTGTGATAAAGCTAAAAAATGTGCATACTTGCTCATCCTGTCTACAATCACCAAAATAGTGTCTTTTCCCTGTGAATTAGGAAGACCAGTGATGAAATCCATACTAATTTCTTCCCAGATGCCTTCTGGAATGGGTAAGGGTTGTAGGAGGCCTGCAGGGAGGGAATTTTCCGATTTATTTCTTTGACAGGTCACACATCTCCTCACATAGTACTCTATATCTTTCTTCATCCCCTTCCAGTAGAAGTGACTCCCAATTCTCCTTCTTGTAGCTTCAATTCCTGAGTGTCCTCCTGCACTACTGTCATGGAATTCCTGCAGAATCAATCCCTTCATATCTTCACTATTGCCTACAACCAGTCTTCCCTTCCTTTTGAGTTGGCCTTGAGACCATTCATACCTGCCATTCTTTTGCCCTCCTTGTTGTAACTGATGAATTAGCTGTTTCAATTCTGTGTCAGTTTCCCAGTGTTCCTGAATTTTCTCCCAAAGGCCTGATCTTGTACAAGAAATAGCAACTATTGAGGGTCTTCGAGAGAGAGCATCTGCTGCCACATTTTCTCTCCCCTTTTTGTATATAATCTCAAAATCATAGCCCATCATCTTTGCTAACCACTTCTGCTGCATTGGTGTAGCAATTCTTTGTTGGAGAAGAAATTTGAGGCTTTGATGATCAGTCCTAATCTTGAAGTGTCTTCCCAGAAGATAGGGCCTCCATTTCTGCAAAGCTAACACAATAGCGAGCATTTCCTTCTCATAGACTGACATTAATCTGTGCCTCTCAGAAAGTGCCTTACTCATATAGGCTACTGGTTTGTTGTGTTGTGTTAAAACAGCACCTACTCCTTCATCACAAGCATCAGTCTCCACTATAAATTCAGCAGAGAAATCTGGGAGAGCAAGCAAGGGCCCTGTAGTCATGATACTCTTGAGTGTCTCAAAAGTTGTGGTGTTGATCGACTCCCATTTGAATTTATTCTTCTTCAATAATTCAGTGAGAGGCCTGGACAAAATTCCATAATTCTTTATGAATCTCCTGTAATAACCAGTGAGTCCCAGAAACCCCCTCAACTCCTTTATGTTTTTCGGGACAGGCCAATTTTTGATAGCCTCTATTTTCGTTTGATCCATTTCCACCCCATCTTTACTGATAATGTGTCCCAAGTAGTCAATTTTTTTAGCAGCAAAAGTGCACTTGCTTCTTTTCACAAATAACTGCTGGTTCTTGAGAATTCTCATCACTGAGTTCAGATGCTTCATATGATTCTCCCAGCTATTGCTATAAATTAATATATCATCGAAGAACACAAGTACAAACTTCCTCAACAAGGGCTTGAAGATATCATTCATCAAACCTTGGAAAGTAGAAGGGGCATTGGTGAGCCCAAAGGGCATTACTAAGAACTCATAATGCCCTTCGTGTGTTCTAAAGGCTGTTTTGCTGATATCATGTTCTTCCATCCTGATTTGATGATATCCTGACCTCAGATCTAACTTGGTAAAATATTCAGCCCCATGTAACTCATCTAATAATTCTTCAATGAGAGGTATTGGGAATTTATCTTTAACGGTCTTGTCATTGATGGATCTGTAGTCTATGCACATCCTCCAGCTGTTGTCCTTTTTCCTGACCAGGACAATGGGTGCCGAGAAGGGGCTCGAGCTTGGCCTAATAATACCTTGGTCTAACATTTCCTTGACCATGCTTTCAATGATGTCTTTCTGATAAGCTGGGTATCTGTAGGGCCTGACATTGATTGGATCAGTCCCTTCCTTCAATGTGATTCTATGATCATGTGATCTTGCTGGAGGTAACTGTTCAGGTTCTCTGAAGATTTCTTCATAAGATTGTAACAGTTGAATTAGTTGTAGGTTCTGTTCAAGTGGAAGCTGCTGTAGATGCTGCTGCTGGTCTGTGTTTTCACCTTCACTGTGATTCTGATCATCCTGAATCTTCACTAAAGAACACAACCTGGCCTTGCACATCTCATCAGGTAACTGCAGCGACTTCACCAGGGATTTGCCTCGCATCAGTTGTAATCTAGGCTGTGGAGATCCTCTTAATACTACCTTCTTGTTCCTCACCTTGAATTCCATCCTCAATTCTTTGAAATTCCACAGAATGGAACCCAGCAAAATCAGCCACTGGATGCCCAAAACCATTTGACAACCCTCCAGTGGTAGCACCATCAGATCTGCTGCAAATTCTATTCCCTGCATCTTCCACTTCAATTCAGGACACAACTGACTGCATTTGATTCTCTCCCCATTGGCTACTACCACAGTCATGGGAGAATGAATTTTTACTTCACACCCTAGCTGTTTGACAGTAAACTCATCAATAAAATTATGTGTGCTTCCTGAATCAATCAAGATGTGAATCTTGTGCCCATTAACTGATCCACTCACCCTCATGGTGTTATAATCAGCCAATGTTTGTATACCTGATAAGGCTTTCATGGATATCATAGCTGCATCTTCTCCACTAGGTTCTGCCTGCCCTTCTGGTTCATAAAATTGGACCTCCTCATCCTCCTCATCTGTTCCATCACCTCCCACCAATTCCAAACTGTATAATTTTTTTTGTTTGCAGTTATGCCCCATGGTGTACTTTTCATCACACCAATAGCATAATCCCTTCCTTCTTTTCTCTTCCAGCTCCCCACTTGACAATTTCTTGAATGGCTTCATTCCTGAATTTCTGGAATTTTGTTGATTCTTGTCTGCAGAATTTGTCTCCATTCTTCTAGGATTTGGCAGTGCTGGTGTATTCCCCATTCTAGTTACTGATTTCCCTCTCCTGAAAGCATTATCCAAGGCTGTTTCTTGGATTTTTGCCAGGCTAATAGCTTCTTGTAAATTGGCAGGCCTTAGCAGCTTGATAGTATCTTTAATTTCTTCCTTCAACCCACTCATAAAGAAACTTAAGATGTAGTCATCCGAAAGATCCACCTTATTAAGAAGTTCTTCAAACTTAATTAGGTAATTGTGGACAGATCCTGTCTGTTTCAGCTCCTTTAGTTCTGCCATGGGATCATAATAGAGCTCATCACCAAACCTGATGTTTAATTGAGCTAGGTATTCTTCCCAACTAGGAAGGTCATCCCCCATTTTCCTCTTCATGTAACTCTGATGCCACTGAAGTGCAGCTCCCTCTAGATGTAATGAAACTATCTTCACCTTGATGCCATCTGGTGTTTCATCAAATTCAAAGAATTGTTTGCACTTGAACAGCCAATCATGTAGGTGATCACCATCAAATTTAGGAAACTCCAGTTTGGTTAGCTTGGGTCTGATAGATTTGAGATAAGATAATTCTTTCTCAGTCCTGGTAGAGGTCACCACTGCATTTCCAGATTGGGTCTTCTCAGCAGGCTGCAGGTTCAACAGTAAAGCTCTCAACCCATTGATCTCCCTGTCTTGCCTTTCTTGCAACCCCTTGATCACCCTATCTTGCCTTTCTTGCAACTCTTGCATCCCTTTGTCATACTTCTCAGACTGCTTCTCTACTGTCTCCTTCAGAAAACCCTTCAAGTTCTCTTCCAATTTTTTTAGTTCTTGGTTTCTGGTCTCCATGGACTTGTGTCGCTGATCACTACTTCAGTATTTCACCCACTGCTTCAAGGATCCAACAGCTCTGATACCTATTGATGTCTGCCCCTCCTGAACAACAGCTCTTATCCTGCAATTAAGTAATAAGATTGACTCCTGCAGACCTCACAGAATCAATGAAGATTAATCACACACCAAAACACCTTAAGATCTTAATAATTAATACAACAATAGATACATAAGAGACCAGAAGCTCAGGAAAGCTTGGAGATCTCTCTATTCTTCAACCTGGCAAGGGAGAAGATGAACAGGATTTCTGAACAATAAGGATACACTCCATAATTGCCTCCCCAGTTTCCGATTTCCAAGTAATAGCCTCCTCCACTACCAACTGACACCCACCATTAGTAAAACAGTGAAGATTCCATCCTCTGCCACTTTATTCATCAGTGTCGGGCCCCTCTTAGACTAAGAACAGAAGACCATTGAAATTTCTGGTGTTTCTCCCCGAATGACCAGAGTACCCCTGCCTCTACACTGTAACAGACATAACAGAAAGGGGTAATTAATGTAATTCCTCCCGAATGACCAGAATACCCCTGACTCCATACTGTAACAGACATAACAGAAAGGGGTAACTAATGTAAATTCACTTCTTTTGAATGAGTTGGTTTTACGGTAAGGCCCTTCCTCCTATGTCTAACGGCTCTAACGACCAGGGGCAACAGACGTCATTTCTCCTACTTCAACAAGTTCTTAAATTGCACAGCTGATGAGTTGCAACAGCTTGCGTAGAAGCCGATCTCTCCTTTTCTCCCCCACTTGCCATGGCGGGTGGGGGTGGAGCAGGTCATCAGAAGGGTTTTCTGCCTAATAGAGGACCTGGACAACCCCATGGCCCGGCTCTTCAGCGCAAGTCATGGGCCAATGTCGTCGGTGGGGAGGATAGCGACCGATCTTCGGTTCCTTTTGCTGTTAACAAAAATGAGCACTTGGCCAAGTTGAAGGCCTCAGTGAGAGAACGAGTTGTGGTTGAGGATGATTTCATTGCGAATGCTTATGATAAGATGCAGAGCACGCTATTTGGCAAATTCCTTGGGAAAGCTTTACCTTTGGAGAAGGTGAAAGCTGGTTTGGCTGATGCTTGGAGAGGGCTGGGCTCCTTCACTGTGGCTGATATGGCCAACGGTTTCTACCTCATCAAGTGCCAATCGACTGAGATGAAAGATCGGTTGCTTTGGGAAGAGCTTTGGTCGGTTGGAGGAATGGTTCTCCAATTAACATCTTGGCGTGAAGGCTTCCAGCCGGCCTTTGAGAAGCTGGATACCGCCGCTGTGTGGATTCAACTTCATCATCTGCCGATGGAGTTCTGGGATGCTGAGATGCTGGAGCACCTAGGCTCTCGATTCGGGCCTGTCCTGAAAATTGATGAACTCACTCTTAATGCAACTAGAGCAAAATTTGCTCGATTATGTGTTGAAATTGACTTGTCCAAACCTCTTCTGACTGGGTTATGGGTTGGCCGAAGAGATCAACAAGTAATGGTAGCGGTCCTCTATGAAAGGTTGCCATCTTTCTGTTATCGATGCGGGAGAGTGGGTCATACGGTCGACGCCTGTTGCCATCCGACCATTCCTCGTCCTCCGGTCGTCGAGGGTGACAAGGGAAAGCAGGTGGCGGAGGACCCTTTGGATGAACAGATGGATCTGATTATGCCGGACGGTAACTCTAGTGGTGTCTCTCCTACGACTGACAAACCGGAGGCTGGGTTGGAGTCGGTTACGGATGCGGAACCCTACATTGGACCTTGGCTGGTGGTTCATCGCCGCCGGGGAAGAGGTAGCGGACGAGGTCCGAGCGTGGCCTCCCGGAGATCAGAAGCTGAAACCAGGAAGGACACGTGGCGTTCAACCTCTCCCAGTGCCCGACACGTGGCGAATAACAGTGTTGTTACTTCTACACGTGGAAGAGGGGGCAGCTGGATGGGTAGAGGGGGTTTTTCTCAAAGCTCGGGCTTTGGGAGGACCGAGGCTCTGGATGTTGATGGCCCACCGCCCATTGATGATAGGGTCCCGAGGCATGATCAGCATAAATCTCCTAGCGATCCGCCCGTTGAATTCCACTCAAAAGGTTTGGTCTTGGGAAATGTTTCATCTTCTGATGGGAATGAACATAATCCCAATAGAGGACAGCTCTCTGTTGGTACGGTGGGTAGGAAGGAGCCTCATTCCCTTCTCCATGGGGCCAGTATTCTCACCTCCCTTGATCTGGAGAGGGGTAGTTTGGGTACTGGGATTGGGGGCTCTGGTTCGTCTCAGTCTGATTCCCAGCGGCATTCGCATGAAAACTTGGTAGCCCGTGTCTCTCAGGCTCTCCATTCAGCAGGGGATAGCTCTTGCCGTGTGTATGATGACATGGTTGAAGACGAGGGCTCTGGTTCTGAGGGATCTGCTGGGTTTGATGAAGAAATGCCTCTTACTCAGGTTCAAAAGGATATCAAGGTTGAAGCCATTTCCCGGAGAGATAAAGCAGTGGCAGGCTCACGCCCCAAAAAAGGCCGCAAGAGTGCGGATGCACCTTGCTGAGCATTTCTTTTTTCCAGTCTTTCTACTGTTCTCCTTTTATGGAGTTGTTATTACCTTATTTACTTCTTCTATTTATTTTTATGGAAGCTTTTAAAATGTTTTGTTGGAATTGCAGGGGGGCCGCTAATCCCCGAACTCTAAATCGGGTGAAAGAGCTCATGAACAAGTACATGCCTAGCATCTTTTGCCTGGTTGAGACCCGCGCTGATGAGATTCGCGCTTTGCTGTTTTGTAACAGATTCACCAAAAGATGGGATTGGGCGGCTATCCCAGCTCTTGGCATGTCAAGTGGTATTATTGTGTTTTGGCAAAGAAATTTTGGTAGGGTTACTCCGATCTCTTTTTCTCGCCATGCTTTACATCTTGTGATTTCTTCTTTGAGTTTGAATCAGTGGGTGCTTTCTGTGATTTATAATCCTCAAAGTTTAACTGTCCAAAAGGAGGTTTGGAGAAGTCTGTCTTCCCTTTCTTCTCTGAATCTTCCTTGGATCCTTGCTGGTGATTTTAATGCTATTCTTAACTCCGACGAGCATAGGGGTGGTAGTTTCCATTATTATGCTGTCAAATATAATCTTTTTAATGAGTTTTTGTTCAATAATCATCTCCTAGATCTTGGTTCCCTTGGTCCCAAATTCACTTGGTGTAATGGGCAACATGGGTTGGCTAGGAGATGGGCCCGTCTTGACAGGTTTGTTGCTAACCCTGCCTGGGTTTCTCTTTTTGGGTCCTATTGGAACAAACATCTCCCGAGAATTTCTTCCGACCATGCCCCCATCTTTCTCACTGCTAATTTGTTCTCCCGGCATAAGAGTACGATCTTCAGATTTGAAAATTTCTGGTTGGAGCATTCTGGTTGCCATTTTTCTGTTTCCAAGGCTTGGATGGGTAACTCCAATGCTAATCCCTTACATGCCATGTCTCATTTTATTACTCGCACCAAGAATCATCTTTACAATGGAAAGCATTAGGTGTTTCCCCCTTGGGTGTGGACATCAGGAATACTGAGGTTGATATTCATCTCTTGGAAGAGGCTGAGGCGTGGGGCAATTGGAGTGCTCATGACAGTGGCGTGTTGCGTTCGCTTTATAACCGGCACTCTGCTTTACTCAAACAGAACACTATTAGATGGGCTCAGCGAGCTAAGGTTACTTGGGTCAAGTTTGGGGACGTTAATTCGGCTTTCTTTCACAACCAGGCTCGAATTAGAAATCATAAAAACCGCATCTCTGGGATTCTTAGTGATTCTGGTAATGTGGTTTCTGATCATGAAGGTATTAGTAGATGCTTTACTGCTTTTTACTCTAATTTATGGAACTCTGCTTGCTCTTCTACTGTGGACTTCTTATGCAGAGCTCTCCCTAATGATATGAATACTCTAGATGAGCAGGATAGAAGCTTCCTTTCTAGGCCTGTCACCATGGCTGAGATCTTTTACACTCTTAAATCAATGCCTAAAGGGAAAAGCCCGGGGCCTGATGGGCTTAATTCTGAGGTTTTTGTGTTTTATTGGGAGGTGGTGAAAGATTCCTTGTTTGCAGCTATTCATTATTTTTTTGAGAAAGCTGTTCTCCCTAATGCTTGGGGCAAAACTTATGTGGTCCTGATTCCTAAGGTTGATAATCCCAGGTGTGTTTCTGACTTCAGACCTATTTCTCTCTGTAATGTATGTTACAAGATTATTTCCAAATTGCTTGCTAATAGGTTGAAGGGTGTGTTGCATTCCCTTGACAATGTTTTAGCTGTTCAGGAGGTTGTCCATTCCCTTGAATCTGACACTCGTAACCCCCCTAGGATGCTTCTTAAGGTTGATATTGAAAAGGCCTATGATGCCTTAGAATGGAATGCCATTCTTGCTACTCTTACTCTTATGAAGTTTCCTGCTTGTTGGGTTGCTTGGATAAAAGCTTGTCTTACGTCTGCTAGCTTCTCTTTTATTATCAATGGCCATACTACTGATTGGATCAAGAGCAAAAGGGGTGTGAGACAGGGTGATCCTATTTCCCCCTACCTTTTCCTCCTTGTTGCCCAAAATCTCTCTGCTATCTTAAATCATGCCATGAGAACTAATTTGATTCCAGGTTTTGACCGCAGGCTCGAGACGAATTTTAATCATCTGATGTTTGCAGATGATCTAATTATCATCACTAATGCCTCTCGGTCTGCTGCCAGGAACTGCAAATTCTGTTTGGATATTTATCGTGACCTTACTGGCCAAAAAGCTAACCTGTCTAAGTCAACCATCCATGTGCCTAGTTGGTGTAATTCCAAGATTAAAAACTCTATTAGCTTGCTTTTGGGTATGAATCTGGGTTCGTTTCCGTTTAAGTATTTAGGAGTGTTGATCTCTCCCAAACGCTTAACGGTGTACCAGTGGCAGTATCTCGTTGAGAAGGCTGCCAACTGTGTTAGATCTTGGAGTCACTCTGCCTTGTCTTATGCTGGACGAGCTGTCCTCATTAACAGTGCTTTGCTTTCCATTCCTTCATATGCTCCATCTTGTAATGCAGTTCCTGATTCTGTTCTTGATAAAATTTCTTCTTTGGCTAGAAAGTTCTTATGGAGGACGAGTAGCAATGGTAGAGGTGTCCATTCTGTGGGTTGGGGCATTACTACACTTGACAAGTCTGAGGGGGGTTTGGGTGTCAGACATCTTAAGAATGCTAAAATCTCTCTTATGGCTAAAAACTTGTTTGATTTCCTCAATAACGAGGACAAGGTTTGGATCCACCTCTTGCATTTGAAATATGGTAATTTTCATATTTGGAATCCCGGTAAGCCTAAAAATATGTCTTGGTTTTTCCAAAAGCTCAGAGGCTGTGCTCATCTTCTCAAGCCTTATTTGTGTATCACTGAATGTAATCCTCATAACACTAGTTTCACTCTTGAGCCTTGGATCTTTGATATTCCTATTGCTTTTAAACCTACTTATATTAATATGGATCTTCAGTTAGATCACCTGAAGGTGGATGATTTTTTGGATGAGAATGGTCTTAGACAGGACATGCTGGAGGCTCATTTGGGTAGGAATCTGGACCGGGGTCTTATCTCGTTGGTCAAATTCAATGCTGAGGGCAATAATCACTGGTCTTGGTTCCCAGTTGCCAATTCTGTGAAAATTGTCAATGTGGTTTACAACTTTTTGAATTATAGGGGTTTGTTTGACAACTGGGAGGGTTGGCCTTTGATCTGGAAACTTCCCGTTGCTCCTCGGGTCAAATTCTTTCTGTGGAGAATGTGCCATGGGAAAACTCCTACTTATGAATATTTATACCATCTTAACATTGGCCCTAGGATGATGTGTCCTTTTTGTAACCTTGAGGAGGAGACTATTGACCACCTTATTTGGAGATGCAGGGTCAGCCGTAACTGTTGGGAGTTAGTAGAAAGACATTTTGGTGTTCAAATTATTGGGGAGGCTGCCTTCATCGAGGGAACTTGGATCTGTCAGAGGTGGCGGTCTAGGCGTGATGATAGTTTCATCAAGGGTCTAATTGCTACCTGTATTTGGCGCCTATGGAAAGCTAGGTGTGATAAAGTTTTCAACCTGAAAGACACATCTGTAAATGCCATTTTTCATCAGGCCGTTCTTAGTACCCAGGATTTTGCAAATCGCGCAACCTTGAACTTAAGGGAAGTTTTGCTAAACTCTTTTAGTCCAATCAACATTACTGTGTTTACTGATGCTTCCTAGATTAGCAGGGATTCTCCTTGTGGACTTGGCTTTGCGCTTGTGATGGCGGGGGGAAAAATCATTCTTGCTGGAGCTGTGGATGCTATGAGAGATTCATGCCTTGCTGCTGAGATTGCTGCTGTGGGTGCTGCTCTAAAGTGCCGCAGGGCCAAACATTTGACTCCAAGCCACATCGTGTCGGACTGCAGAGCTGCGATTCTAAGCATTACAATGGAGGACAACTGTTGCAATTGGAGATTTAGAGAGGAGGTCAATCACGTCAAAAGACTCTTGAGTCGAAGCCCAGAGGCGACACTGGAGCACATAAACAGGGAAAGCAATGTATTAGCTGACAGTCTTGCTAACTTCGGACGACGAAATACTGGGATGGCCTTGTTCCATTGTGGGATGGTGATCCCTGAATGGCTTGCGGCGGCTGCTGATCAGTCTTGTCTTTCTTTTGAGATTTAGTGTAGTTAGCTAGAGCTTGTTCTAGCTCCTTTGTCGAAAAAAAAAAAAACAGCCCTGCTATCTGAAAAGGTTGTTGTCTCGGAAAAGTTAAGGCATTCATAAAATCCTTACCGTCAAAAACCTTGTTAAAAGAAGGTGCAACATGCTCCAAATTGCCATTTGCATCGTCAGCTTTGCAGTCGTCGAGTCAGCCAACCACCTCTTCCTCAACTGAACATATGTGACGCATTTAGAATCATTTTGGTCAATTGTTCGGCTTCAACCAACTGCCCGGCTTCATTTTTTATATGTGGGGACCTTAGAGGTCTCACCTCGAAGGCCCAACCAAGAAAATTTAGAATTTACGGGTCAAAGCAATTTTTGTAAAGTATATGGTCAAAGAGGGATAATTGAATATTTAATGATTTATCTTCACCCCACCTCTCTTTGATTTTTAAGATTACTCATCAATTACTCATGAGTGTCTACAACTCTAAAATAGAAACGCCATAAATTGAAAGGTTGACAAGCACCATCAAGAGAAACCTCAAGTTCCTAGACTACCATATGGGCGACTTGAGAACCTCTTCAGAGACAATCACTAGCACTGGCTCAAGCTAAGTAAACCATCTTCCTCCCGACCCTAGGGAGTCATCCAACTCCTGCTCTATTGTATTCTCAATGTGGGACTCCTAAGGGATGGGTCAGTGTTTTGTTATTGTGCGTTTGAGTTTATGATTTATTGCTGGTGTTTCCTAATATCCACTTCTAGTGGATTTTTTTTATAAGGGTGAGGGTAGGCAATTTGAACTCTTTTGTGCCTCCTCTCTTTTCTTTATTTAATACCGTGGTTTATCCACGTTTTAAAAAAATAAATAAATGACAAGCACAACCCCACAAGAGGTTATCAAGGGAGAGACAAATATAACGGTGCACCAGTTATGGTGGTTTATCAACCCTTTTGAAATTTATTAACTCGGTCAGACATCAATGGGGTTATTAAGATCCTACCATGCGCACACTCAGAATATTTTTTGAAAACCAAATTGAGCTAATAAATCATGTCGTGCATCCCTTGAAGAGAGAAAAACGATATCTTTCCCTCCCACAGGGGACCTGTGAATAGTAAATAAACAGTACTGTTACAATATTCTACAATATCTTCATAGTACTATAATAGTACTTTCAACCCAAAAATTTGACTTTGGGTCTACTCATTCACCATTCATCGTAACAACTAAGCAATGTGTGTTCACCTATCTCAAATATATATACAAGGACCCCTCACCAAGTTAAATGGAAGACCTCTCAAGCTCAAATAAAAGAACAGAATTGCAACATAATCTAGAAATTAAGTATTCACATTCCAAAGACAATGATGATATTGTGCATGAATTTCAACATTGGAAACCATCTTACCAATTACAATGAAATGGTAGTCGTGAGTCTCCATTCGTGGTTGCCTTAAACAACTAATTAGCATTGCAAATGAAAATAAATGCATGATCCTTCCTACACCTAGAGCTGAACATGTTAGGGCCAGACATGACCATATACATCTTTCTTCGTGTATCGCCTGTCCCATGACCAGGGAACATCTAAAATGTTCAAACAAAGAAAAAGAAAAGGACATACTTAAGGAATTCAGATCTTTAATGCAACAAAATGGTGAAAAGAGACGTTTCTATTAAGTAGGCATTCAAAACAAACCACTCACCTTCATGTGTGTATGGCTGGGGTGGGAGTTGATACGGTACTGGTAGTTGAACTGCCTCAGTAGATGAGGATGTTCTCCCATTTTCTTTCCAGCAAAGTGTAACCAACTTGGATTTGAATGTATCACCATTTTTGGGAGGAACCTTTTCACCCTTAACAAGCAAGATCATGATCCCTCAAAAATAAAAATAAAATAAAAGGAATATGGAGAATCTGTGAAATAGAAAGATGTGTGAGCTCAATGGCAGGATATAGTAATGCCAAATACCTGTTCCAGTTTGCCGTTGGCTGTGCAGCTAAACACAGATCCATGTCTCTGAACAGTGGTGGGCAAGAATAGCACCCCTAGCTGGATCATATGAAACAATCAAGAAGTTGAGGCAATTTTATTAAAAATGAGAAAAGCGCTAGCCTAGGTGCTCAGACGAGGCCCCAATGCCTCAACACCCGCAGGGCAAGACGCTTTCAATGAGACGAGCCTAGGCGAGCGCTTTTTCCCGGGCACCATGCATAAAAAAATGTGTTTGTCTTTTTTTTTTAATATATCAGCCCTATATTCAATACTTTCAATTAGTGTTAATTGGGATTTTAGAAAGGTACACTTACTAATAAGAAAGAAAATAAATTTAGGGGAGAAAAACTAGATGATTTTAAAAAATAAAATTAAAAGAGAAAAACTATGTGATTTCAAAAAGGCACATTTATTAATAAGAAAAGAAATAAATTTTGAGGGAAAAAATCTAAGTGATTTAAGTGTACATGTACCATTTTTTAAAAGTAATGAGTAAACTAAGGGTTAACTAATTAATAAGAAAAAATTGAAGAGGCAACAAAAGTCGCACTCTAAATCTAATGATGGAGTTGAAACTAGCTTAGGTGAGGATGATAATATTGTAAAATTATATGACTTATGAACGTGGAGTTTACACTGTAAAAACTTGAGTAGTTCTAGACGTCTAAGAAATGTTTTTCTTGACTTTATGTTATATTTTGTTTGACTTAATGCTTTACTTTAATTGACTTTAATTATTCCTATATATATATATATATATATATATATATATATATATATATATATATATAAGTTATTTATCAACTAGCGCTTTACTTCAGTCGGGTGTGAGCCTTTCATGGCACCTCTTGACTTGGGCAATAAAAAGTCTTAACGCCTTACGGATGCCTAGCGCTTCTAATTACACTCAGTTAAAGAGAACAAAGCAATAAAATAAAGTAGTGAAACCTTGCAATCTTGATTGTATTCTAATCTAGTTTCACATTAAAGCCTTCTCCATTTGCTAATACTTCCCCTTTTTTTATGTGTCAATATTTTCAAGTTAAGAGATTTCTTCTCACAGTTCAGAGTTAGGTGTTGGGTTTTTCTCCCTTTCTGGCTAATTACTTCAAGTTCTGGAGTCAAGTCATACTTGAATTGTTTCATCATTCTTGTCATCTTCTCTGAAAACGAACTTTGCCATTAAATTATGCATAAGATGACACAGGATGAATGGCAGGAGCGGCACAGAAACATAATCTCAAGCTTAGGATGGTCAGTGTTGCAAGTGTTGTAAGTCGGTTCAACAAAATCAACACAACAAAAAATACCAATACATGAATGAAACCATAATCATGAAAATTAATAAATCCACTGAAACTATTCTTAAGTTGGCTATCTCATTCTTCCCCTAATTCAAAAATTGAGTGTTTGAATCCTACCGGTGCCCTGTCGAAATTTCTCTCAAAAAATAAATTAAATTAAAAAATATATCCATTGAGTGATGCAATTCAAATCCTCTTTTCTCCCTTTTATCTCATATTAGGAAAAAAAAAAATCCTCTTTTATAATCCTCCCTTTAACAAGACTAAAGTGAGAAAAGTTCACTGTTGGCATATTAGAAAACATTTTACCTCATAAGAACGTATCATAAGTTGGGAGTTATTCTTTTGTAATGCACCCCATGCAGCTTTGCTTAAATTTGCTGAAGTTAGCAAGAACCACCTAAACAGTAAAAGAAAGGAAATAAACTAAATCTCAGCATAACTACCCAAAAAAAATATCACATGTGAAGCAATAGCAATAAAAGGATATAGCAAGTTTCTTACGCAAGATTTTGGCCGTTATATCGGGTGTAAGTCTTTATATGAGGCATGGCACGACTGGAAAACCAAAGGATAGAAATAAGTTAGTAATAAACAACACTCAGATGCCTTTTCTTCAGTGTAAAACAGAAGTTCTTCCCATAAATGTTAAAGGGGACTAGCAAATACCAGCGGCCAACATGAGTTGCTTTCCATTTTGCCCAATACTTGATCAAAACATCCTTCTCCACATTCTTTTGGGGGCTTGGAATGCAACTACCAGCAGCATAGCCCTGAAAATGATTAATGACTTCAAGACGCTGTATGTTACCAAGGATAACAAGAAACAGTGAAGCAAAATAGACTTGGATACCATCAAAGGGTAAGTAGCATTGCTCCAGTTATTTTAAAATTTGAAAAAATATCCATGAGGTATGTGATTTGCTTTTTACATAACAGTTCTTATTATAGATACACAACCAATAGATAATACCAAGAAATACGCAATCTATGTCTCTGAATAATTGCTTCCAAAAGCATCCTCCTAAACCATTAGCTATGCATAGCACTGATACTTCGTAATAAATAAATAAACAAAAGGTGAAACAAACAGCAGGAAAAATGTTTTGTAATAGTTATTAATAACCATATGAATGTTTTGTGTGCATACAAAAGAAGAAGAACAAGGTGTGAATGAAAAGTAATATAAATAAAAACTGTGCATATACTAGCCAAGAAACAAGTGTCCAGTATATTTACAGGAGATAACTTTTTTTTCTTCTTTAGTGAAACACATACCAATTTCCCAATTAGTTAAAAGCTAAGTTGTTAACAGCTACAAACTTGTTATAATAAAACAAATTAAAATAAAAATGAACATGCAAATACTACCATCAAATATAAGCCAGTAATATCTTGATGCAAATCTGATACGAACTCACAATCATGGGGTTGATATACCTCAAGTGAGCATCTGACATCTTCAACAGTTGGCCAGATTATAAGGGGCTTTCCAATGCCCAGCAGGGATTTATCATGCGTAACACCAGAAGACATAGAAAATGAAAACTCTGACAACCACTTCTCATCTAGAGAACCAAGGGAAGAAAACTGCAATAGATAAATAACAGGTTATATTTCTGTTAGGAAGATAAATTATGAGCTCTCATCAGCTAACTGTGTTCAATGATCAAATATATACCAAGGCAAAAGCAACAAGAGAGATATTTTACATAGCAATCAGGAAAATAAACAAGGTTCCAATTTCATCTTATAAATTGGATTGCAGTCTAGAAGGATAATGATTCCAGGATGAGATGTTGAACTGATTATACCTGATAAATGAGAGGTGATTTATGAAATTCTTTGTCAAAAACACATTCCTCGAGAATGCTTCTGACTTTCATATGACCCCATTTTTTCAGATTGGAGCCTATATGATATCCAGGAACAGATGCGATCAACCGAACCTGGTAATTGAACAACTAGAAATCAGACAAGTCTCGATAAACAACTAGTGAGAAATATAGACAAAATGACTTTTGACTAACAGAAAGTAAATTAAGTCCCAACAGGAAACATCATGAGGTTGATATGCATCTAACCAACCTAGGATCTTGTTTGTAGCTTATTTTTATGACAGGATATTTATCTAATCCTATTGATTTGAGAGAAACTGTGGATATTAGGTTTTTTTATGGAGTTTATATTTTTTTTTAATTAAATTTTAAATTTAATCACAATCAGAATGCTAATTAATCAGCTTCAAGATAATACAAAATCAGATGTGAAACATTGAAATCAAAATTAAAAGAAAATCAACAGTATTAGATAAGACTGTTTTGAATATATTAGCAAACAAAAAATAAATATTCACTAGTATATTAACCTGAAAAGGATAGCTAAAAATAATTAAAGATGAAAATTTAAAGCCCATGACCTGCATTAATATGAAGTGGCTTGCTCTAAATGAATAATAAATTCTTAACTCAATAATAAGAATGGCACATATCAGATTAAAGGTTTTTATTGTTTGAACCAAAGATGGGGAGATATACAACAGCACTATTATTGTGTTATTTAGAAATCAAATTTGAACTAAATCTAAAAATGAATATTAAATAAGGGCAGTGCTAAAATGTATGAAGAAGGGATGTCATAATGTTTTTATCGTGAAATAATGAGCAAATAATGATCATAATAATACAGCCATAAATTGTTCTTTAGTCCATATATATCACATGTAAAAAAACAAAAAGAGTGGATACCGCAGCATTGCTATAATCAAACTTCCTGAAGAATGATGCATTGATGTTGATGTGGCCAACATTAGGCAAATTAACACTGAACTCAGGCCACTGCAAAACAATGACAAATAATTAGATACTTGAATTTTTCTTCTATGGAAACAGATCTGCAAAAGCAACATTCAAGCAATGATAGCTAGAATTTGAAGTTAGCAATCAGTAACCTTCCACAAGGGAAAAATTGCAAAATCTGATAGTTACATGATGAATTTCATTGCACTCATTGATCAATGGGGATACTTTAAAAAACAAACAAAATTTGATAGGATGAATTCATTGTAGTTAAAAGCAACAGATACCTATAATAGAAAAAAGACGTTAGCTAGAGAAGTGGAAGACAACCTTTAACATTCTGAGATAATCGACAAGATCATTTTCAAATGGGGATCCCGTGCCGGAGTTTTGATCTTTCCAGGGAAAGTCTTGCATCCATAGACCTTGTGTTTTGTTGTTCCAGTCAACAAAGATCAAGTTTGCTGTGTGAACAACAACCCGCAACCCTTTCGGATAAATAAGAAGCATAGCCTTGGAATGGTGTGTTCCATATGAAATAGGAAGGGAAGGCTTGTGCAGAATCCAATTTGGGGGCTTGGTTTTCTACCACAAGATGCAAACCAATGTGGGAAAAAAATAAAATACAGAGATAAAAATAAAATAGAGAACAGAGAACCTTGATATGTTCCACTGCAGCACCTGATTCACCATGAACTACAAGAACATGAGGAATCCTCTTCATAGCTGGGCATGCTACAAAATAAAGATCACAGTTAGTTCTATGCTGCAAACATGCCAATGACATGTCCCATAGAAAGTACAACATACCGAATGTAATTGCAAGAAAAAAATTCTAAACAAAGATAAGATGTGTGCAAGCTCAGGTAGTGATTCGGTACTCTCATTTCAATAGAGGAAAAACATTAAATAGATGTTTACAAGATCATTCCAAAAGTGATTAATTACTTTCAAGTCATTATTTTCATGTTGTTGGGTGTTTCAGATGAGTGTGACAGATGACATGAATGCAGTTTCCTGATGCATTTCAGCAGTATTAATAGATAATTGAAGCTGACCCTCTTCTTCAAAAGGTAATTGAGTTTGCATTTCAAATGTCCCTTGAAAGTTATTACACAAGATCATCACTTCAAGTAGATGCCTTTTGTTAATCTTAAATGACAATAAATCAGTCATTTCTAATAGCAATTATCTGATTTTCGGTAAATGGAGGAAGTTGAATAGCTGGCAAGTTAATTACCAGATAATAACCAGTCAATGTCGACCATGTAATTAGAGAGAATGGCAACAAGCACATCTCCCTGCAAATACATACAAAAAGGTCATAATATAATTCATCTTTTGCACAGATAATTTACCACTTCTGTACAAGTGCAAACAGACTGCTCATAACCTGGTTAATACTTACCATCATCCATTTCAGTCAAATTATGAACAGACACCAATAGCTCATATTAGTATATTAGAAACTTGAAAGGAATATGGCCAAAAACTTTCACACTGCATAACTAGAATGAGCTAGGAAAAAAAGACCTTTACTGTTGGGAGTGGGGTAGTGATACAGATTGATTAGCTGAAAAATCAAAATATGATCATACTTTTGGAGTTGGATGCACTTATAATTCCAAAATCACTTTATGCTTCCTAACTTTTGTAACTATTACTGATAAAAAGTATGAACTTTGGTTATTCCACAAAGCATCAATAAATGGATGGAAAAAATTAGTGCATTTTCTAGTGCTAATGGTTTTCCTGTTTAATGATACCACTAATAAATAATATCGTAAGTTGACCTGATAGTCTGATACACATCAAAAGATTAGAAAATCAAACTTAACTAGCAATTGCATAAACCAAAAACGATACCGTAAGCCCTATATCAATGGTCATAAATAGATTATACTCAAAAGCGACAACCATAAGAAAGCAGTATGATAGTCACTGACGCCACATTAGGTCATGTCTGAACGGATTTAAACTACAATGTAGGCACTGACAGCAGTATACAGAAGAAAGTTTTGTCATAGAAGTGATTTTGAACACTTTTTTCCTAATATTTATCCTCCATACCCATTGAGGAAAAGTTGTCACAATGAAGGACTTGTCACTAAGACTGGGCAGACAATGGAAATTCAATTGTGCATAGCAAATGGTATGCCACCAATCACATAGATATTCAACAGCATACAGATTCCCAACATAAAAGTTATAGGTAAATCACCTACAGATATTAATGTATTTGACCCACTGGATCTCCTGAAATATACAGTGATCATTTTTACCTGAATCACATCTTTAATAGTAACTGATGATGAATTCACCCATGATGGAAGACCTTTAACTTGCATTAGACGAAAGGTCAAGGACGCTGTATCTTCCGAAACATGAAATTGTCGAATAACTTCCAAACCATCACAAGAATCAAGATTAGTAGCTAATTCTGACTGAGAGCAACTGCTGATCAAAGAGGATCTCATCACACTAATGTTTTGAGTCTCTCCCTGCAGAAAACCAGACCAAAATGATCCCCACAAATTCAGTTAACACATAAAATTAGAAGCCCAAGATGTTCCCATAGGCACAATGTTCATCAAAAAGGCACAGAGATCAATAAAACCTACACTTAGAAGCTAGAGGGGGAGAAAGGATGTGAAAGATTTGGTAGTGGGAATGGTGGATTTAATTGGTCATATTGCAAGCAGTCACATAGAATAAGTAATGCGGCTCAAGGGCACCACGCAAGTATATAGACAAAACAAAACTAACAATCTTTTCACTTCTATATAACTATTTTAGATTTGAAAAAATATAAAAAGAACTTCACAAAGACAAGCACAAGATCATCATGGTAATCATGACAAACTATAACTCAAGCAGCAATCGGTAGTGCCCAATAACCATGTCTGAGAAACGAGGCTTCAATACTCTAGGTTCACTTGACACCAACTGAGTGTGAACCTGCCTTTTCCATACCAATAACAGACCTTGCTAGTTTGAGCATGCTAAATCCAGTTTGTTCCAAAATGCGGGAAGATCAAGCTAGACCATATTTTAAAGAAAACACACACAAAATCTAAAGAAAGACTTGATGACAGTTTATGTCAAAAAGTGTCAATAATAGAGCATGACAGAGGTACCTGAAAATCCACTGCAATAGCCCCAGTTCCATCAGCTTGTCGGTGTTTTTTTATCTGCAAAGCTTCATCAACTCTTGTTCTTTTCCCTTTATAAGTAAAGTTTGAACTAGGGTTTGATGAAGAAGCATGGTCAACGCAAACAAGTTCATACTTGAAACAATGACTTCCAGGAACTAACTCCAGAATGTCACCATGAAGCAAAGCGTCTTTCTCTCCAGTATAAAGTTTTTTCCTCTGGTTTCCTGATTTCAAAACCAGTGGATTTGATCCTTCCTGCAAAGCCATTCATATGATACTTTCATTTAGGCATTAATAAATGAAAATTTAAGCTTGCTTTCTCTATTATCAATAGCTCTGGTAAAAATGATTAAATAAATTTTTATACTTGGTTATTTAGATTTCTCTAAAGACAATACCTTAATGGAAAACGCTTACATGTATTTTTCTTCAATTAGGCTTTTACATAATTACTAGTAGGAAAGTGTGCCCGTATCACGTGATACAACTGAAGTTTTTATATTTCTCATTTTTAAAGAAAACCTAAAGCAAGTGGCAAGGAAGTCCCTTTTTAGGCTACTTTTACCTTCTTTTAACCTCTTGGAGTTTCGTAATTTTAATAACATGCTGAATTTCCTAGAGACAATCAATATGGCAACTTTTAGATGCTACATACCACAACAAGTTCAGCAGAACCATCAGGTGATGCCTGCAAACTAACATGCTTGCGGCTAACTCTCTTGTCAGAGACATTTAGGTTGTTGCGTCCAATAACATTAACACCTTCAAGAATGGGAATTTCAGAGATTGATTTATCAACCACAAAGTCGCTTCGCAAAGGAACAAGGAGACCAATCTTGGCCTGAGACATTTTCAACAAAATTAACATTAGAATTTATACTACAATGAAAGGAAATGACATCCGCTACTGTCAAATTTATGTGCTAGTAATTTATAGTTACAGCAATACAATGCCTAAATAAGAGTAACAAATTAGACAGATGAAAAATGACCATAGCATCAGGTTAAACAACCAAATTATTCCCATGCCAAGCATTTTCTAAATCTAAAGCATTCTTTAGATTACTAAAGAAACTAACAATCAGTAACAAAAATGCAACATCCATCAGAAAATTTCCATTCAATCCAAACAACGACTACAAACACTGCAAATGCTGACATTCTTCAGAGTAAACATGAGAAAAATCTACCAAAATGCGGAAGGAGAATAAAAAAAATTGCATAATCAAATACCGGAGGAAAACTGAACCAATTTGCAAAGCGAACGAAGGACGTACCGGAGTAGCAGCCATGGAAAGATGAAAAGACAAACCCTAACCCTAGTTCTATTCCTCCAAGCGACACCGCCGATCAAGAGCCGGGAGAGAACCTCACCGGTCTCGCGGGAAGAGTGAGTGTTTTATATGGGCCCATTGGACTCTCTCTCACTTGAAGGCCTATTATCATTTGGGCCCGGGTGTTAGAATCCGAGTGGCTATTGTTCGATGGGCCCCACCACGAGTGGTCACGTGCAAGAAAGCAGGGAATCGCAGGGTGATGAATCAAAGGGGAAGGGACTTGTTTTTGAGTCTTTTGACCGTCCATCAGGCAACAAGTGATGTGTCCCCTAGCTTCCATGCCCCCTTAATTTTTGGTTTTTTTTTTAATTATAACATATCTTTAGACATAAAGTATTTAATGCCTGGCCCCTCTATGACCAGAGTACCATAGGGTTCCCGGTGTGGGAGATGGCTTGTAGCTAAGTCCGCAAGAACACAGAGAATAGGACAGGATTCTGTCTTCTCCTACTAGCAAGGGCTAATCATAGTAAGCACACAACCAAATTTCATATTCCGATTGTGCATATGTTTCTAACTGTTGCACTTATCTCATTTATTAAAAATAAATAAATATTTAATCACATGATGCTTTCATTTTAATGCATTAGGAAGGGAATACTACTCTTACACAAAAAAAATGAAGAATTCACCCCAAAGAACCCCCCGACTTCGGAGGTTCCGATTGATCCTTAGGTTGCCCCTTTTGAGACAACTACGGCCCCTGGATGTTGGTTTCTCATCGGTGTGGCCTCACTCGAGGTCACAGCGCTAACTCACATACTAGTCACGTGACTGTTGAAGTAGCCGCTGCTAGAATCCAATGCAAATGTCACTCGAGGCACTGCTAATTATGGTGCATGTGGCAATATGAGAGGTCACTATCATGGTGGGTTCCTCGCGCCCCGTGTCCCTATTGTTGACTCATCTAATCATGATGTGACCTCTTTTAATGTTATCCCTGATTCCTCGATTTCATCCCTTGATCCTTGCCCTCGTGAGATTTCTCTGGACCGGGGTCATTTGACAATCGATCTGAAGGCATGCCTCTCACGCAAACGTTTGAGATCCGCCCTAGATCTAATCCTCTCACAGCTCTAATACTAGTGGAAAATCAGTCCATCTTTCCCGTTTTGGATCTCCATTGCAAGTCCTTCATACTTCTATCTCAGCGTTCCTTGGCCCGCATATAAAGGACCCTTGCAACTCTCACATGATGGTTGTGGACAAGGTTTCTACAGCCCTCCATGACTCTCACTCCCCCAGAGGATGGCAGCAATTGTAATTCTTATTCTTCGAACGACAATGGTGAGGCGGTGTCGGATGACGATACCCCTGATGACTTAATGACTGTAAACCAGCTTTAAGAAGAAGTTCATAGGGGAAACCCTGATCCGAAAGGGTTCACGCGCAGTTGATTCTTTCCACAAAAAAGGAAGAGTCGAGTCAAGCGGTGATGGTGCCAGACCCCCTCTTCTTCTCCTCAAGTGGTTTTGACCCATGCTTTTCAGCTCCCTTATATCTGGGTACTCTCTCTCTCTCTCTCTCTCTCTCTCTCTCTCTCTCTCTCTCTCTAACTGTTTCTTGTTTTTTTCCTTCTTCTTGTTGTTTTCATGAATACCGTATAAATGATCTGTTGGAATTGTAGGGGAATCTTTGGATGAGACACCTCCACCTATATCCTGCTGCTCATTAGGAAGTACAAACCTTCTCTTATGTGCCTTGTTGAAATGATAGCCAACTCTACTCGAGTGGATAGGTTATGCAACAAACTTCCTTATGACTGGGATTGGGCAGCTATCTTGGCTAACGGTTACTCCGGCGGCATCATTGTCATTTGGCAGAAACGCATTGGTCAAGTCACTACTATCACTGTTTCTCGTAGAGCTTTACATATTATCATCTCACCCTGTACTTCTATGAATTGGATTGTTTTGGTCATCTATAATGGAACTTGTGTTCTGGCTTAGTGCTCTTTGTGGCATGAACTTTCTAAAATGGGCTCCCTGAAGTTACCCTGGCTCATTATGGGTGATTTCAACACTATGGTCACTCACAACAAGCGCAAGGGAGGTTCATTCTCTTACTACTCTTACAAGGCCTAATTTTTTTTCAAATTTTATAGAGCTCCTGGATTTGAATTTTTCTGGCTCTAGTTTTTCCTGGTGCAACAATCAGTTGGGCATTGCAAGGCATTGGTCCCGACTGGACTGTTGCCTGCTGAATCATATCTAGTCTTTTAATTTTAATTCACACTCACTTAAATACTTGCCCATGATTTTCTCTTATCATGCCCCGCTTCTCCTTGTTGTTTTCCTGCATTTTGTCTGTAATTGTTTTGTTTTTCATTTTGATAATTTTTAGTTGAATTATATTAGTTGTCATACCACTGTTAGAAATGCCTAGAATTTTACTCCTCATTGCAACCCCATGCATACTTTTCCGCATCTAATTTCTTGTACTCGTTCAAATTTGATTTCTTGACGATCTTTTGGTTTAAATTTGATTGATTCAATTTAGATCTTATCCTTACCTATTTCCTCTTTAGAACTTGCTACTGATCTTACCACCATTGGTTCCCATACCCATCTTATGGAGCTTTATACCAAGTTTGCTGCACTGCAGCTACAAAACTCCATAAAATAGGCACAACATGCTCGCTTGCTTTGGGTTTGCAATGATCATCCAAATACAAGTTTCTTCCACAATTATGCTCATAATCAAAATCATCACAATTTTATTTCTCAAGTGACTGATTTAATTGGGAATTCTTTTTGTGATCGTTCTAGCATTGAGCAAGTTTTTTTAAACTTCTACTCTAATCTTTGGAGGGCTCCAACTGATAGTAATTTTCTTAGCATCCTTGGTGTCTTACCGAATGATCTTCCGAAATTGTCTTACTATAATTGTGATTTTCTTATCTGTGAGGTTTCTCACGAGGAGGTTTACCTTAATATCCTCGATATTCCTTCGGGTAAAAGCCCTGGGCCATATGGTTTTAATGTAGAATTTGTTCACTTTTTTTGGGCTAAGATTGGCGATCACCTGTTTTCTGTTGTTAACTACATTTTCTCCAATTCTGTCATGTCTTCTTCTTGAGGTAGGACTTATATAGCCCTTATTCCTCATAAGGATGACCCTAGATTGGTTTTTGACTTTTATCCTATTTCTCTCTATTTTAAAATTATTTTCAAAATTTTAGCTAATCGTCTTAAGCATGTTCTCTCTCATCTTATTGGTTGAGAACAAGCTAGCTTTGTTGCGGGTCGTTGTCCTTTTGATAATATTATCACTCTCCAAGAGGTCATGCATGCTGTTGATCGAGAGCTTAACAACCCCTCTAGGATGTTAGTGAAAATAGACATAGAAAAGGCCTATGACACTCTCAGCTGAACTGCAATTCTTGCCACTCTTGCCAAGATGAATTTCCCTAATATACTTGGATAGCTTGTATTAGAACTTGTCTTAGCTCTAGCTTTTTCTACTTTCTTATTAATGGGCACCCAACCCCTTGAATTACTTCCTTTAGGGGAGTCCGTCAGGGTGATCCATCTCCTCTTATATATCTTTTCATCTTGGTTTTCCAAAACTTAACCTCTATTTTTAATTTCACTCTCTATCATGGTATGATCCTTGGCTTTAATAGTAGTCTTCACTATAACTTCAATCATCTTATGTACGTCAATGACCTGATTCTCATCACCCAAAGCCACTAGACGGGTTACCATAAACATTAAGCTTTGCTTATACATTTTCGGTTATAATTAGTGAAAGTAAAAATAATTTAGTAGAACTAAGAAAAAAATAAGTTATAAGAAAAATTAATGAAAATTATAAAGACTTAAATGTAATTTTTTTTAATTTAAAAAAGCAGTTTTTAAAAAATAAAAATTTAATATTAAAAAAGTAATGGGCCCTCTATTTTTAAAAAATAAATTTTAAATATTAAATAATATAATGGAATTGTTCATTTAAAAAAAATTAAAAAAATACAAAATGCACATTTCCGTAAATAATTACGAGAATATGTAATTTGATATATAATTAAAAAATACAATATTTTAATAAATTAGCCCCTACCTTCAAGGCATCAATTAATGGTAATTTTATTTTTTAACTCTTAATTACATGTTTTAAATCATTAGTTAATAATTTTAGTAATGATGTGATAATATAATTTGTGTGCGTGTCGTATGTCTATGATTGTTTTATAAAGAAGAACTTAGCGAAATAGATGAGTGAGAATGGTGAAGCTATCAAGGATGTCTAGGATTGAAGCCAATGAGAAAGCGAGTCAAAGAAAAGAATAAGCATGATTGTTTTATAAAGGAGAACTTAGCGAAATAGATGAGTGAGAATGGTGAAGCTATCAAGGATGTCTAGGATTGAAGCCAATGAGAAAGCGAGTCAAAGAAAAGAATAAGCCATGACTTTTTAAGGGTCCTGTTATCAAACCATCCGTGAGAATGTGTTTTTTTTTTAATACTCTTTTTTTACCTCTTTTAAATTAACCTTTAGTTTGTATTTTTAATAATAATGTGATAATGTGATTTGTTACATGTGTGTGTGAGAGTGTGTTGAGGGGAGAGAGGCTTGTGGCTACTATACAACGGAAGAGAAGAACCACTGAACTAATAAGCACTGCTTGATATTTATTTTTTGTTGCTTTTTATTGCTCTCAGACTGTGGTTGTTTACATTATCAATCTCTGACTTTATGATAAAAAAGATTAAGAAGGAACCATGGCGATTGGCTCAAGTGATACTCATTTATGATTACGGAAAGCGATTAGATGTGACCGAACGAAAAGGAAACAACCATGCGTGACCAACGATGTTGACCGTCGGCAACTTCTACGCGACACATATATAACTCTTACGTGCCCAACATGGTCATGCCCACACCAACGAGTCCGCATTTAAAACTATACTTAATCCAATTAAGCTCATGTCATGTTAATTACTCGTTTAATGCTTGTAAAACTTTATATATATATATGACTAACGCTAGTTGCTGACATGGGTACAGAACCACACTTGCAACACGTGAGGAAGGTGCTAAGCACGTGGCTATATTTGTATCCGTACCGGCAAAGCATGGCAGTGTTTGTTAGTTCCCTGAGAGGCAGTCATGTGGCTACTTAATGAGAAATAATACATTATATCCATCCCAGTGTATTATTTACTACTTCTTCCTTCAAATGGCTCTCATTCTTCCACCCCATATCTGTCTAGCTATCTCTCAGTTCTCATTCTTGCTTGGGTCCCTAATCTGGCTATTGTAAATCTCATCCACTTCTCAAAAAATCAAGCTTGATGATCAGTGTTCAAAACGTGTTGCTTCTGAGAACCAGTAATCAACTAATGGCCATTGCCTGGACACCCACCTTATATATCACTTATCTGCATTTCATGGCCAGTCTGCTACTGCTAACGTGCATCCTCCTCCTCTTCTCCTTCTTCAATGTAAGTCTTCCTTTTTATCTTCTTTAGCTCTTTCATATATCATGCATTTTTACTTGAACTTAGAAGCTTAAACTGATAGCAAACCCATGCTTATATTCATACGTGGAGTTTAGATGCAAACCAAACTCTCTCACATTAGTCTGTCAATATATATATATATATATGTTTACTGTATGCATGTGTAGAGATGCAGTAGAACTAGTTTTACACATGCTTTGGGATGTTCAAAGTTTCCAGATTCCCAGCATGCTGCTGACCGTGGGAATTAATGGTGTCCCACACATGATATTTAATATTGGTTTCCCACATGATGTTCAAAGTTCTGCTGCAATTTTTTGTTCATGAACTGCCTAAATAGATTGATTAATAAGCAGGTTGTACATGGCCATGTAAAGATATATAGTCTGAATATATCCCTTGTATTTTTATCTTTTTTATTTTTTTTGGCTAGCTTCTAAGTAGTGTCCGGTGTATATATCCCAGTTCATGCATGGCTCTGTACATGGACGCATTGGAGCATGAGACCGTCTGATTTCGTTTCCTTCTAATTAAAAATTAATTTTTCCAAGGATTTTCACTTGCCAGTGAAAGCAAAATATAACATCCGAACTGGTTCCTCTACTTTTTCCTTTTTTTTGGTTCCTCTACTAAAAAATATTCCCAATTAGTCCCTTTATTTTTAAAAATGGACCCACTTAATCTATTTACTCTTAGTTTTTTCCCAACTAATCTCTCTACTCTTAAAAATACAGAGACTTATTAGGACATTTTCAAGCATAGAGGGATTAAGTGGGTCTATTTTCAAAGTAGAGGAACTACCTAATTGTGAGTATTTCTGAGTAAAGGGACCAAAAAAGAAGAGAGAGAAAAGTAGATGGACCAATTAGGGTATTATACTGAAAGCAAAAAAGATAAATACAAAAGTTTTTTATTTTCTCATACGAAAAATATCTAGGATAACCCAAGATATTTTAAGAAAAATCTCCATATTTATTAAAAAAATATTTTTAATAAGAGAAATAAGATTGCAAGGGCTTTTTACCTTCATGAATGAATAATAAACAGCACTGAAAGCAGTTGCATGAACTCTCAAGCCTCATTAAATGCTAAAATAGATCATCTTATGGTATCTTTCTGACTAGCGTGGTTGAAATAGGTCCTCAATATTTAAAAAAAATAAGAGAAAATTAACTAACCATACTTTGCTTATCTAGAACAGCTCACTCAAGCGTGGGACATTACTGTTCTTTGTTGTTTTGTAACAGAAACGATGCTTCGGAACTAGCTAAACTTTGAAGTCACAGATAACAATGCCAAGTGCTAGCATGGCATGAAGGATGTTGGACTTCACGAGGATGAGCAGAGAAATGGCTGACAAGTGTCAACCTTCCTTCAGGAATCTAAGTGCATTTGTTTGACAAGGAATTGATATCTTTGGAGGCATAGGCTTCCTTAAGCAACTCCCTCTCCCTCATTTCCTTAACTCTTTTAAGAAAAACAGATTATCAGAGAGAGTTTTCTTGCATGGCAATGGATTCCTTTCAGACAATCTTTGAAGCTTCTGCTCTTCCTCATCAGGTACTATATCCTTTTTTTTATTTTATATCTTTTTCTTAGAAGTGAAAGCTATGAATAATTGAATATATATAAAGGACAAAAGATGAGCAGTGTTTCTCCAAATATATATAAATATAAAGTACAATTATGAAAAGTATATATGGAAGTTATCTTCCAACTGAGCATGGCCAGCTCTCATTTATCTTGCATTTCAGACTGCACAGGCTCATGAAACTTTGAAGAAGATGGATTCAAATCCACCATTCATGAGCACATACAAGCAACTGCTGAAGACCCAACCTTCATGCAGCCATGACTTAGCTTCTGTGGAGGAGTGTGAGCTCCCACTCATAGACCTCAGCCTTCTCTACACTGAGAATGCATCACGTTGCAAGAGAGAGATTGCTGCTGCTTCTCAGAACTGGGGTTTCTTTCAGGTAGTAAACCATGGTATCTCCAGTGAACTTCTTCACAGGATAAGATCAGAGCAAGTTAAACTTTTCAGGCAGCCATTTGAGAACAAGTGTAAGGACTTCTCAGCAGATGCTTACAGATGGGGTACCCCCACAGCCACTTCTCTCCATCAACTTTCCTGGTCTGAAGCTTATCATATCCCTCTCTGCCAATCTACTGATCCTTCCAAGCATAACACCATTATCAGGTTCCCCATATATATACAGTTATAATAATGCTCTTGTTGGCAATGATTACTATATATATATACATAAGAGCATGCATGATTGTTGAAGTTTGGTTGCAGCATATTAACAATTGAAGAGCTTGCAGTATCACTGTCAAGCTTGGCACATTTGCTGGGAGGAGTGTTAGCAGAGGAACTGGGAGGAGATGGTGCATACTTTGAAAGGAACTGCAATAGAGAAACATGTTATCTCCGGCTAAACCGATATCCACCGTGCCCGGTGCCGGGAGGATTGTTCGGTTTGGTCCCGCACACAGACAGTGACTTCTTGACAATTTTATGCCAGGATGAAGTGGGTGGTTTGCAGTTGATGAAGGATGGGAGATGGATCACTGTTAAGCCTAATCCCTCTGCTCTAGTTGTCAACATTGGTGACTTGTTTCAGGTATCAACATGCAGTGAAGTCTAGTTTAGATATTGTTTGTTTACATTTGATTTGATTAGTTTGTGCATGAATGCAGGCATGGAGCAATGGGATGTACAAGAGTGTGGAACATAGAGTGATATCAAATGAAAGTCAAGAGAGGTTTTCAGTGGCTTACTTTATGTGTCCATCTTATGATAGCATGATAGAGAGTGAAGCAGAGAAAGGCATTTATAGAAGGTTTAGCTTTAGAGAGTACAGACAGCAAGTGCAGGAGGATGTTAAAATGGTTGGTTACAAAGTGGGGCTCTCTAGGTTTCTTGTTGGAGGAGCATGAGAGTGGTAGTTGAGGCTTTACTGTCCTGGAGATGGATTAGTTGAAAGGTCTTAGTTTTAATTTATTAATAGTCCTTGTTTCCTTTTTTTTTAAGGGGTAGTACTTAATTTGCTCTGTTTGGCACTAATATTAGTAGCTACTCACTTTTACTTTCTCTTGGGTGGAAATATTCCCTTCCGAATAGCAAATGGATGGATCCCTTTCTTCTGGCAAACATTTATTTTTAATCAAAGTAAATAAATCACAACAGGATATATATATATATATAGAATTGAGAAAATAAAAACAACCAACAGAGAGGGCTTCTAGGTGAAGAATTAAAGATTATACTAAATAAAAAGAGGATGACTCCTAAATATAAATATACTTTTTCAGATCAATTCCAACCATCAATCTTTGATTTGGGAGACTTACGAGTGCTTCTTTAATTTAATTAATATATTAATTAAAATTTGTTATGCTTAAATATTTATTTTAATTTGAATAAAAAATTATCTACTTACAAAAGTATTAATTTTTATTTTTTGGTGTTTGACTTACTTTTTTTTTTTTTTTATATAGAATTTTAGTAACTGCAAATTCTAAATCCAAATTTTAGAAACTACAAATTCTAAATAGATTTGGAGAAAATATTAAAAGTATTATACAAATGAAAAATTTTCAATTATATCTTTTTGAACTATAGTAGATTTTTTAGTTTTATTTTTGACAAATACAACAAGTACATGTGCATACATTGAACATCTGCAGGCAAATACAACAAGTACATGTGCATACATTGAACATCTGCACCTGCTCCGGCCCGTGTATAATGAGCCTAATTTATTATGCGTTGGGTAGACTTTGAACATTGACTCCCTTTGCATGAGAGGGCATACTTTATCCGTTGAGCTAGGCTGGATCTTGTTGACAAATCCTTATAAAAAATATATTGTTCCTCAAAATTAAAATTTTAAACTGACTTACCTTAAATAATAAGATAATCTAGTAAAATGAGGACGCAACAGAATCTCCATAACCACTTGTGTATTCTTGCCAATGGATCATTTACTCCTAAATTGTCCATTCACGGTTAAGATTTGGACGCATTGCTCTATTTTACTCAATGTCTCAAATTATTCTCAATGTGGTCTGGTTTTCTTTAGTACTAATGATTGAATCTTCAATTCTCATGCATAAGAAACCTCTTTATTGAAATGATATGATGGAATATTTGGATAAAACAAAATAACTATATTTTCTTTTACATAGTATAATCACATCTTTTAATTTGTTTATATACAAAATTAACCGTATACTTATTGCTAAGATAAATACATCTCAAGATTCTCAAGAGGTCTTATGTGAGGAGACACTCTCAATGATTAAAAAAAAACCAAGACTTAATGGGACTCAGTAAATTAGCAGTTACCACATCGCTCAACTTCGGGAGAAATCTCGGCAAACACTGCAAACCACATAAGATCTCCAAGGAAAAATATCTCACCAAATAATTCCAAAAATAAAAAAGTAAACCCCAAGATATTTAATATTTTCCGATAAGTAATGATGTTAAAGCGATATCCACCGTTCACGTGTCACAAAGATAAGATTTTTTATGTAGATATTTTCCATGCACTAACGCCTACATAGACACCCCAACCTCCTCATCGTCACTCATCCTCTGAACTCCAAGCTCCAACAATGGCAGCCATGGCCACCTCCACCCTCACCTCCAAGCCCCAAACTCGATTCCTCCACCACTCCTTCAATGGCATTCCTCTCCTCTGTCGCGTCCCCAGATCCCTCTCCTACTCTCCCCACTCCCCAAACCTCTCCATCTCTGCCTCTGCTTCTTCGGACTTGAACTCTTTCCGGTTTGAACCGATCAAGGAATCCATCGTCGCCCGGGAGATGACTCGCCGGTACATGACTGACATGATCAGCCACGCCGACACCGACGTGGTCATCGTCGGGGCCGGCTCCGCTGGTCTCTCCTGCGCCTATGAGCTCAGCAAGGACCCATCCGTTCGTGTAGCTATTGTAGAACAATCTGTCTCTCCCGGCGGTGGTGCCTGGCTTGGCGGTCAGCTCTTCTCCGCCATGATTGTCCGCAAGCCCGCCCACCTCTTCCTCGATGAGCTTCAAATCCCGTATGACGAACAGGAGAACTACGTCGTCATCAAGCACGCTGCTCTCTTCACCTCTACGATCCTTAGCCAGATCCTCGCCCGTCCCAATGTCAAGCTGTTCAACGCCGTTGCGGCGGAGGATTTGATCGTCAAGGAAGGGAGAGTTGCTGGCGTGGTGACGAACTGGGCACTGGTGTCTATGAACCATGACACGCAATCCTGCATGGATCCTAACGTCATGGAAGCCAAGGTCGTGGTGAGCTCTTGCGGGCATGACGGACCATTTGGTGCAACTGGTGTCAAGAGACTGAAGAGCATCGGAATGATTGATTCTGTCCCTGGGATGAAGGCTCTTGACATGAACACAGCCGAGGATGCCATTGTTAGGCTCACCAGAGAGATCGTTCCTGGTATGATCGTCACCGGGATGGAGGTTGCTGAGATCGATGGTGCTCCAAGAATGGTAAACAAAACAAAAAGATAACTTTTTTTGTTAAAAAAAAATTCTCTTTTTGATTGATTTGAGGATTCAATGGTGGTGTTTGTGGTGACAGGGTCCGACGTTTGGAGCGATGATGATATCGGGGAAGAAGGCGGCGCAATTGGCTTTGAAGGCGCTGGGGAGGCCGAATGCTATCGACGGAACGTTGCCGGCCGAGCCTGTGCACCCGGCGCTCATATTGGCGGCGGATGACGCTGAGGTTGCCGAGGGTTAGAATGGATTAGTTGTTAAGAGTGCTGGACAAATGTTGAGATTTAATAAAGTTGTGTTTTTTATATCTCTTTGACTTTTTATATGTGGAAATCTTTGGATTGAAACGATTGTGATTATTTGTGGACAATGCCTAAACTCTCTGCAACTTCTCTGAAATGGAGGAACAATCTCAAAGATAAAAAAATCACGACTTTGATATCCAATATCATTCTCCAGCGCAAACAATGGATTCCAATCTTGCTGTCTAACTCTTCTCTTATCTCTGGTCTTACTCCTTATCATCTCCATGGAGTTCTCCTCAAAACTCAATCACAACCACTGCTCTCTCTTCGCTTTCTCCAATGGGCTCAATCTACTCTCCATCTCCAACCTCTTCTCCAGTCTTACACCAAGCTCGCCCATGTCCTTTTTCTTTCTAACTTCTCCACCCCTGCCAAGCACCTTCTTGAACCTCTCCTTCTGTCCTACTCTTCTTCTTCAGTTCTCAACTCAATCCTTCGTTCATCTCTCTGCAAGCAATCTCAATCATTGGTTCTCAACTCCGTCCTCGAGTCTTACTCTTCAATGCGGATGATTCCTGAGGCTTTGGATTCTTTCAGGTTTATCATGGTTTGCCAGTGCGTTCCCTCCACCCGCTGCTGCAATGCCTTCCTGGAATCAGTGTTGTCATCTTCTCACACTCAAAAAGCTTGGATCTTTCATGCTTTAGCTCTGCGGATTGGAATGATCCCGGATTCCCGGACATGGTCCTTGCTTGCTAAGTTTTTCTGCAAAGAAGGGAAGCTTGAGAATTCTGTGAAAGTATTGAGTTTGGGTTGCTGTGATGCTTCTGCCTATGATTTGGTTGTAGGTTGTTATTCAAAGAAAGGAGATTTCAGAGCGGTGATTCATCTACTGAGAATGATGACTCATAAATGCTTGGCCTTGAGATTCTCCACTTACGGTGCTGTTCTGGATGGAGGCTGTGAGTTTGGTGATGCTAGAGTTGTTGGTTTTGTGCTGAAAGTGATGATTGTGAAAGGACTGTTGCCAGAGGCACCTTGTTTTGATTACAATTGGATTATTAGAAAGCTCTGTGAATCAGATAAGACTTTTGCTGCAGAGATGTTCTTCAAGAAAGCTCAAAAATGGAAACGTGAGTTAGACAATGTTTCTTTTGTGTGCTTGTTGAAGGCCCTGTCTAGAACTGGAAGAGTTGAGCATGCACTGAAGTTATTTGATGTTATGTCTCAGAAGGGTGTGGAAATGGACAATGGTTGTTTGGATGTGTTTGTGAATAGTATTTGCAAAGGAGAGCCTTCCAAGGAAGTGAATTCTGTGCTGAAAGATGTTCTTGCTAAAGGTTTTGCACCCAAAACTTCATATTTTTCCGATTATGTAGCTGAACTTTGTAGAGAAGGCTGGTGGATTGAAGCTGGTGATCTTTGGAATGCGGCGATGGAAAAGAGTATTTTGCTTAATGCTCATTGTTCTAATTCTTTGCTCGAGCATTACTGCTGTGAAGGCCTTGTTGATTCAGCAATGCAGTTGCATGATAAAATAATGAAACTTGGTGGATGTCTTGATGCTACTGCCTATAATTCACTTCTGAGAGTAGTTTTAGTGCAGAGGAAGATTGAGGCAGCAAGCCGAGTATTTGATTATATGCGCGAAAGGAATGTGCTGAGCAGCAGCAGTTATGTTATCATGATAAGTGCATTTTGTCGAGAAAAAGAAATGCGTAAGGCCATGGAACTTCATGATGAAATGGTCAAGGTTGGACTTAAACCTGATGATTCTATTTACAAGCATCTGATATCTGGATTTGCATGAAGGAAAGTCTACAAGTTACTTATATGAAAATGAAGCTCTGCAAGTTCCTACATCTCTGATTGAAGGAATTCCATGTAACTCAATGAATGGTAATTAAATAAATTTGGCATTTGCCAAGCATTTTATCAATACAATTTGCTGAAGATATATGATAAACTGAAATAATTAGTGAACAAATTAACCGATATTTGGAGAAAGAAAATTAATATTAGTTTTACGTCCAAGGTTTGAGCACTGAGAGTCCAATGATGATTGCGATTATGGTAAGGATTAGGACAGAAATCACCATGCATTTCCTTGAAGATTTCTGCAGCTTTTTTGCTGTGTGAAGTGCTTCATTTCCTGACAGAATGTGGTTCTTGGCATTTGCCACCTGAAATTAAAAAAGGAAAAAGTTATCAATTACCGAAAAGCTGAAATTTAAAGCATAAATAAGATTTGCAATTTTCACAATTGCATCAACCTGAATTTCAATATTATCTAACATCTCTCCTTGTGTCTCGACAAGCACTGCCATATCCATAAAAACCTGATGCAGATCAAGAAGCTTTTTCTCAATATCCCTGACTGCATCATGCCTTTCTTGAATCTCTTTCAGTGTATCCATCACCTGAATATCAATATCTCCTGATTAGCAGAATTCTATCCTACTTGTATGCATGTGTGAAAATTTGAGACTAGAACACAACGTCGAAGAACATATATACCTGGCCTCTTCCCATTTCCTGAATACCCTTCTGGAAAATTTGCTCACTGTCGCCGTTCTCTATTAGATTATCAATCATCTGAAATGTGGATTGCAAACTATAAATAAAGTCACAATACAAGTGGTATATAAGGAAAAAAAGAAAAGAACTCACCTCTTCAGTTGGCTGTTGTCCAGTGACTGCTCAGTGAAAACATAGAGACAAAAGTTCATGAGACAAAATTCTAGAAAAACTAGCAAAAGATGGAGTCATGCACCTGTAAATACTCTTCTCTCAACCACATCTCTGTATTCATTCTGAATGTTTTCACGGAGATTCTGATACGTAAACATAAATACTTTAAGAATTCAAGAAAATTGTTATCTGAAGATATAAACTAACACAAAACTTATCCACTACCTGAAAATCATTCATCCTGTCTTTCAATCTCTTCTTCAAGAAACTACACAAGGAAACATATCGAATTAATAATTGAAGCTAATTGGACTTCATTATATGCCTGAATTGTATATGAACTCACGCAGTCATGGCCATCCGGCACCTATCCACACCTGAACCTTTCTCACATCCAATCTTTTGCCGGTTTATTAAATTCTAAAGACAGAAAACAGCAAGTTATCCAAACTTTGAAATGTTCTGTTAATACAGTTTGCACTTCGAGCTATAAAATTTACATCTTTGTCAATATCTTCAAGCTTTGCTTTGATACAACGTGCAACTTTCAAACCGTTATCCACATCTTTCTCCATTCTTTGCTTGATTGCTGTGAATACATCATCATCGCTTTTAGTAGATATTAAGCTTTAATACTTCATCTTGTTAGTGATAAAAAATAAGTAATATAAACCTTTCATTGTTGAAGCTTGAGTGACAGTCTTAGACTCCTCATTGGCTTCCTGATGATTGACAGTCAATATTAAGTTCGTATATCTTAAAACTATATCACAGCATAACTGTAATTATATACCTGAAGTCTCTGCAGTTGCTTGGATAGCTTTTGCATCAAATTTTCGACTTCTTTTACCTGAAAGATTGAATAAATTAATAATTTTTCAACACACAACCATATCAAACCAATGATGTACCTGCTTAAAGAAATTCTCCATTCCATAATCAGACTTGAGTATTGGACTCTGAGTTCCTAATTCAACAATATTTCTTTCTATAGAAGTCTCATCTACGCTCATCACAAAAGAATCCTGCATTACAGACAATGCACCATTAATGGATAAAACATTGATAATGTTTTTAATTAGTGATAAACTACTAAAAGTTATAAAACCAAATATTCTTATAGAAAGAGAAAGAGCTCATTACCTTCAGCAGGTCATTCATGTTTGATTGTATTCCAAATCACAATTAGAATGTGCAATGAGATGTTAGAGAGTAGTGCATAATAAGAAGAGAGAGTTGGAAGGCCGGCAAAAAATGTAATAAGTTGAGTACCATCGATAAGGACACAGAGACCTGGCATTTGATATTGCTACGCCCCATTCTATATATGTAATGCATATGATTTTTAGCAATGAATTAATATCGTCTCTGTTCTCAATAGTAAAGTTTATTCAGTGGTTAGTGAGGTATGTCTTCTTGTAATTCAGAGTTTCATACAGTGTTCCCATGACTGCTGGTGCCAGCATCAGAGTTTCAAGATAAATGAGCTAGAATACCTGGGAACTTTAAAGAAAAAGTTAATCTTCATCAAGGGTGTGTTTGGATTGAGTGACAATAAAATGGTGATGCATTTTTTGCCTTTTCTTTTTTCTTTTTTCTTTTTGACAACAATATAAATTCTTCTTCCAACCAAAATTACAAACACAAGAAAACAATTGCCTTAAACAAAAAAATCTCTCTGTGTGTGTGTGTGTATATATATATAGTTTTAAATATCTTGAAGCCTTTTAGCAACCAAGAGTGGATTTTCACCTGTACACACAGTCCAATTGTAATTAGTGCAGCATGCCATTTAAATGTCTTTAAATCAGATAAACTATTGTTAGAAAGCTCTGAGCACTGAGATTACTAACATGGTGGCAAGCTTGTAGCTGGATCTTGTGATGGGAAGATAGATCAATCAAAAAAGAAAACCTAGATTTTGACCATGAATCCCAGCAAAATACATGGATGTTGTACAAGTATGGGTAAATATGTATGAGTGAATTTCTCATCAGCCAACCTGATAAAAAACAGTTTTAATAACACCAGGACAACAACACTGAAAGCAGAAGGCGTCAGCACTTCATATTTGCAATCTAGCCTCCTGATTAATGATTTTTTTTCCTATGATGATTTGCATCACAATCTCAACAGAAAAATCAAAAACTGGAAAAGGAAGATAAAAAAACAAAAAATGTAACTGAGTTTTACTAATTCATAAGCAACTCATCATAAATGAGACATGTTTCCCTCACAAACTTTATCAAAATCAGGTTCCATTACATATTTAAAGGCCTCTTGAATGTGCTGAAATAATAATTCTTCTTGTAACTGCATCTTCCTGAAAAAAGCACAACAGCAAAAATAATAGTAAAACAAACACTTTAGGAATTACAGAAAAATATAAAAAAGAACTCATCATAATAACTAGTGATGCACAAATAGACTGTTTATGCCAGACCAAATATGATGACAATCAAGTATTTCAGTGGCATCTCATCAACAATCATCTAAATGTGTCACTACCAAATCCTCCTCGCAAGGCATTGAAGAATTGAACATTTGCAGGGGATACTTGGCAACAGTGACCATACAAAAAACAATAGTCTAGATTTGAATTCTCAAATTCTAAATTGAAGATAATTGTTTTAAACCTCACAAGCTGAATGACCTCATGCCGAAGAGGATGAGTAGATGTACACGTTCATGTGTATATCTTGCAAATACACATAAGCAAAATACATAATACAATATTCCAAATGCAAAACCCGTCACAGCCTAGAAAACATAAGATGCCCTGCATCAAATATAACAGCACACTAGCCCACACACAACAATGTCAACAAAGTTTATCCTTACACTCTTATTCCATTATTCCAATCCTTCCTGTTTCCCAAGCTACTTGCGGTTTTGTCTTTTATAAAACACCACACATGTTTAGATACAAAAAATACATATAAGCATTCGCCAAAGAATAGAAAATCATCTGACTTGGCCATGTGAGGAATTGTCCACTTGAGTGGAACTCACGGTTCTGTCTTATAAAAGCACATCATATGTTCAAATTTGTGTTATACACATAAGCATAGAATGTTTTTCCATGGTGTGTAACTTTTTGAGCATTCCCTACATAAAATCCTATACATAATCAGAATTGGGGTTGAGTTATCACAGAAATTCTTTCCAGACTATAATGCAGTCACTAACACAACTTGGGAATGAAATGGCCACTTCCTAGAGTTTAGAGGTTAAGGGCACCACAAAACCAAAAAAGTGCTTGAATTGGGACTCTTGAATAATCAGGGGAAACTGTAAAGAGATACTAAAATACAACAGCATAGACAACAATACATTTCGAGAAAAGAAGGAATTTTTATGAAACAGTGGTATTGCCAAAAAGGAACAGAGGAGGAAAAGATCACGCACACCTTAGAATCAAAGCTTCAGTCAGCGCCAACTCGTCGGCCAGTAAGCATGGATGCTGTATCCAGTCTTCCAGTTATCCAAATAGATCACCTTGCTCACCGCCCAATAGGCAACAATCATCGCCACCAACATATATCCTCTCTGCGCCTTAACATTCTTCAGCCTCACCAAACCATGTGTGGTCGCCGCCAATGCCACTCCGACAGCCGTATAGAGAAATCCGATGGCAAAACCCTCCGCTCCGAGCTGCATCCCGGAACCTTGATAGAAAAAAACCGGTTTTCCAGGATCATTCCGATCCGAAATGAACATCGGCATCTTCCTGATGATGTTGTGCATTGTGCCGGAAACACTGAAGAAGTAGACGAAGACCGCGAGGCTCATCCATAACTTGCGATCGTGCAGTATCGTGTCGCCGGCGAGGACTCTTTTGATCACGAACGGGGCAGAAGCGAGAAGGGCGGCGATCAACAGACAGGATTTGCTTGGTAGACAAAGGAGGCGGGCGTTTGATGGGGCCGACCTCGAGGCCGGTACGGGCCTCGACGAATTCAGCCATGGATTCGGCGAGACGGGAGAAGTCAGATGGGTCCATGGCGTCGGATTCTTTGGGGGAGGAGTGGTGAGGGGAGACGAGGCGGATGTGGGGCAGAGAGGAGACGGCGAAGAGTTGGAAGGAGGACTGAGATTCCTGGAACTCGATGTCGCAAAAGAAAAGGGAGGTAGAGGTGGGATTGTGGAGGGAGAAGGAGGAAGAGAGGAGGCCGAACTCGGAGCGGAGCTGGGGCAGATGGAGTTCGGGCTTGTCTCGAAGTTGGGAAGCATCGAAGAAGACAAGGAGGGAGAAGGGGCGGGGAGTGGGAGCAGAGGTGAGGAAACGGCTGATCGCGCGGTCATCTAAGTGGATCACGCCGGAAGGAGAGCGAGCGCGCAGGGACACAAGCTCGGCGACGAGGTCCGAATCAGAGGACGTGGAGGAGATCGGAAGGAGAAGTAGAAGGAAGAGGATTAGGGTTTTGAGAATCATGTTTTCAATTTTTCCCTCTTTTTTTTTCCTTTTTTTTTTCTTCGTTTGATCGAGAACGAAGCGAGGACTGGATCTGGTTCTCGCTTGGAGAGGACTTGAACACACGTGAATAGCACGTGATACTTGAACACATCATATGTCCAACGTGGCAATCAACTACTGGTTATTGTGGAGTTTTGGGTATCCAAGTCATCAACGACAACGAGGGGGGCTTTTATTTTATTTTATTTTTTATTTTTAAAGTTTTTAATTAAACAAATCTAACTTTGAATGTGGAATTTTTTTACGAAATAAATAAACCATATATATTAAAAACTTGTAGAGTATATATTATATAAATAAAAAAACAAATAAATAGATGAAAAAAAAACTAAAAACAACTTATGTAAAAATAAAAATAAAAACATACATTAAAAACATATCTAAATAAAAAAAACTAATTTGTTCTGAAAGAGAAAATAACATGAGTGAATCAACTATTGTCTGAGTTTGATGTGTATTCATTATGATCGTTTATATTAAAGCAAAACCCCAAATAATCCAAACTTCGCTTTATCATACCAATTTGCTCCTTCAGTTTTTATTCATTTTGGCTCTGATGCTGTAGCTACCTGCAAGAAGAATGAAAAATATTGAATTTGTGTTATAAAAAATAATAATTATTATCATTATTATTGTTGTTGAACTTGGTCATGATATAGAAGGGAAAGAAGCACATGAACCACAATGGTGTGGGTCCAAACTCCAAAGTTTGTATACGGTGAATATCAATAAGATTTAAGATTAATAAATTCAATTTAAAGTACTAAACGCAACAAAACTTTATTAAATTACCTTTGAGTTAATCAAAGCCCAAACTTACAAACTCCAAAAATTGTCATTTGCCAGCAGTGAAAGAATTTCCCTTTAATAGAAAGCACTCACCGGCCAAAACTTTCTGCTTCACCGATATGGATCGATATGGATTCTTTGCGTAGAAATGGAGCAGAAGAAGCACATTACTTTTGGTCCATCTCTTCATGCAATTCATCCAAAGTATATATCTAATATGAAATCAATTATACATGTATGCATAAATACACAAACATGAAATCAATAAAATTATTGTTTTCATAAAGGAATCCGGAACTATATATTTACAACCTTTTAGTTCTCCAAAACAAACAGCAGAAGCTGCAAAGAAAGAGATGGAAAGACAAAATGAGGAGCAACTAGAGATGGTGGCCAAAGCCTTTGTAGAACACTACTACAACCTCTTTGACACTGCTCGTCTAGCTCTTCCATCCTTATACAACCCTACTTCCATTCTCTCCTTTGAAGGCCAGACCGTGCATGGCGCTGAGGAGATTGGCCGGAAGCTCATGCAGCTACCCTTCGATCACTGCCGACACTATGTCTCAACCATTGATTGCCAGCCTTCGCCGGTTGCCGGAGCTATCCTTGTCTTTGTGAGTGGTAACCTTCAGTTGCCTTGTGAGGAGCATCAGCTTAAGTTCAGTCAGGTTCTTATTTATCTATATATCTATATATCTATATATATATATGTGTGTGTGTTGATTGACAATATATATCAGAGATAAAGAAAATTTGTGGTTTTTTGTTGCAGATGTTTCAGTTGGTGCCCACACAACAAGGGAGTTTTTTTGTGCAAAATGATATATTTCGGCTGAATTATGGTTGATTTAAAGACTTGATGGAATTTGGAGAAATGAAGATCGATATATATATCTGTGTGTGGTGATGAATATGGATGTTTGGTTATTGGTTTCTTTTGTGTTGTTGCAGAGATGCTTGATTCTTGTGATGCTTAACTTCTGTTGCAATTGATAAAGAATATTTATATGGCGTTGTTCTAGCTAAAAGTAGTAGTTTTCTTTTCAAATGCTAAATATAATGGGAATGAGCCTCATACATTGACAGTAAACAAAAATAATTAAAGTAATTCCAATCAATCAAATAATCAAGGAAAACAAAGTTATGATAACCAACCATAATAACAAAGATTAATTTACAGAAAAACCTACAGCAAGAAAAATCTTAAGGCTCTCTCAAATATACTGTATAATAAAATAATTGAGAGAAAAAACAAGCAAACAAACCTATACTAACATAAATATTTTAAATAAGCAAGTCACATGTACAACAACCGGTGATAATAACAGTTATAGCATCTTGATCTCCAATGTCAAAATGATCTTTTGAAGAAAACCTTGATTGATTATATGGAAGAAAGCATCATTATTCCTCTTCCTTCTTGTCACGGCCCAGACCCGGCCCCGCCGGACCCGATGCAGGACAAATGGGTTGCAGACCCATGTGAACCCTATATAAGCCTTAGGCCATCTCCAATGGAGGACCCAAATCCCAAATTTGGGTTGGGATTTGCAATAGTGTGTTTGGGGTCCCACAAAAAAACCAATATTTTATTTATTTATTTATTTTTTATAATTATTGTAATTAAATTTATAAAATTAATAATTCATTAATATAATTAATAACTAGTCATTAATATACCTACAATATTAATTTGTATACAATTAATTACTTAATTAAAAATAAAATTATTAATTAAATTAAATTATGATAAATTTATGAAACCAGAATAGTTAAAAATTTATTGAAAAATAACCTTTTATTTATGAAAAAATAATTCCATTATTTATCAAGATAATTAAGAAATTTATAACCTAATTTTTAAATAAATTAAATCATAAATTAAAAAATTTTAGTTATAAATTTTTTAATTTATTTTTATTAGTAAAATATTAAATTGTAATAAATATTTAATTAAGTTATTGTTAGAAATGATTAATTTCAAGTATTCTTTTATTTAATAATAATAATAATATTAAAAAAAGAAGATGAAGGAATATTAATGAATATGCTTTTTTGGGGTAAAATTTGGGGTTTGTGGTTGGAGTATAATTTACTGTAGCAGAACCAAATTTGGGATTTGGGGTAGAAATTTGGGTTTATGGGTTGGAGATGGCCTTAGAATCTAATTCGGAGAAGATAAATTATAACAAAACAACTGAGTCACAAGGTTATAGACTCTTCAGAGTGTACAGTACAGGAATTCAAGAACTTCAAAATACAAAATATAGGTATACAGGAACAGACAATGACAAGAACTCAAACAGTACAAGACAACACATACTAGCAGCCTTTCAAAGTCCACACTGGTCTACAACACTCTTGATTTAAAAAAGATTTAAACAAATCCATGACTCACTAGCCTGATAAGTAATCCAAAAGAAAAACTAAAAACAAAAAGTTCAGATCTAAAATATACATGGAAATCGCTAACACATAAATAATGTAATTGAAGAAAATCAAAATAAAAAAGGCAAAGCAGAATGTAACAGATTCTAGTGTATGTCACATCTGGGAGAAAAGAAATATATCTCACATGTGGGAGAAAAATAGTAAGAATTTCAAAGTCCACAGAAAAATAGTAAGAATTTCAATATCTCACATTTGGGAGAAAAGAAATATATTGAAATTAAATATATAAAAATTAAACAAACAAAACATTTAACATCATTCAAAATACTAATTTCAACAAAACTAAAGTAAAACAATTATGCAAATAAATAAATAATAGAAATAATTTAATCAAACCCAAATGATAGCAGATCAACCAACATTTGGATACATATAAAATTCACAATTTAAAACATTTAATATAATCATCTAAATAAAATCACAATGCTAGCATATTTATTAAAACAATACTTAAATAAAAGAAAATACTTAACCAAAATATTTGAAAACACTTATTTGGTAACAAATAATTTCCAATATTTACACAATACAATTATCTGAAATAAAAAGCCATAACAAAGTAATAGACAATTATTTTACCCAATTTATCTTGCTTGGATGCGCCTTTCACCCATGACAAGATCAAGAGGGTTGTCTTTAGCATGAGCGCTGATAAGGCTCCGGGACCGGATGGCCTCCCGATTCTCTTTTTCCAGAAATTTTGGGAGGTTGTCAAGGAGGATATCTTCAAACTGTGTGAAGATTTCTTTTTGGGAAAAGCCAAGTTGGAAAAAATCAATTGGGCGAACATTGTGTTAATTTCAAAAAATCAAAACCCTGAAGATCCCTCGCATTACCGACCAATTAGTTTAATCAACTCTTCCTTAATATTCTGTCTAAAATTCTGGCAAATAGACTTGGTTTGGTGATCAAGGATTTTATTGACTCTTCTCAATCTGCCTTCATTAAGGGACGATGCATCATTGATAATATTGCTGCTGCGGAAGAACTCATTTTCTACATGCAAAAGCATTGTCTCCCTGGCCTAATTTTTAAGGTGGATGTTGCTAAAGACTTTGACACTGTGGATCGGGCTTCCTTTTTGATCTCCTGAAAGCTCGCAATTTTAGTAGAAGATGGATTTGATGGGTTAAGTCCATTTTGCTATCTTCTAAAGCTAAATTCCCTATTAATGGTAAGGAGTGTGGCTACATCGACTATCGTAGACGCCTCAGATAAGGGACTCTCTTTCTCCTATGTTGTTTTCTCTCATGGGGGATGTCCTTAGCACTTCGTTTAATAACGCTATGGATTCCGCTATTTTACATGGGGTGGCGTTGGGAGTTTTTGGCCCTAAGATGTGCCACCTTCAATATGTTGATTATCTCCGTATCATCAAGACTGGGGGTGGGGAGAAGACCTACGCATTATCAAGCTGCTTCGATATTTCTTTGAGGGCCTCTCTGGGCTTACAGCTAACTCCGAAAAATCTTGCTTATACTCCTCCAACAGGAACTCTGAGCCTCAACCGTTCCTTGCTCGGACCCTACATTGTAACACTAGCTCCCTACCGCTTAATTACCATGGAATCCCTATCTCTGGCGGCAGACCAAGGAAGCAGGATTGGGATATCCTAATCAAAAGAAAAATAAATTATTATCATTAGTATATATTATTACTACTGTTTGGAAGCTTTGATATTTAATATTATTTTGTTTATAATCTTTATTTTTTTCATTAAATTATGTATTATTGAAATTCACTGTGTGATATTTGTTTTCTTAAATAAATGAAAATATTTTTAGTAAAATTGGGATCATTTGAATTTGTATTTCAACTTTGTCGAATGTTTAGATAAGAAATATTTTAACACAGTACTCATAGTCCCCAGATTAACTTTGCAATAACCATGTCATTGGGGGTGAACACTGACCATGTCGATATGTATTTTGCTCTAGAAACTATAGTTTCTCACCGCTTTCTGTCAGTAAAGAATAATGGCCTCTGATAATTCTGGCTCAGGTCACTGAAGGTAAAAATATGACATCTAATAATTTTGGCTCGGGTCACGGAGGGTAAATATCTGAATTATGTTATTTTGTTTTGCCAATAGTTGTTTGGGGGACCTATATGCTCAGTTTTTGACACCTATGTTATTTGAAATAAATTTAATTTCTGATTTTTTTTATTTTGATAAATTATGATTTTTATAAATGATCCATATATTTTTAGTGTGTTAGTTACTGGGCTGTCTAGTTCATAATCTTGTTGTTGAATTTTTTTCAAAAACAAAGTAAATAGTACAATTGACATCTTAGTGAGCTAGCTAGTTAGAGATTGTGTTCTTGATCATTTCTAAATTTGAGATGTCATTTTGTCTATGTGAGTATTTGATTTATGTATAGAACACCAACATGTATTTGAAGTTGGAATTTTGAACCTTGTAAATTTTTGATTTTGCCTTTTGAATTATAGCTATGTTAGATTGTATGTTTGTCTTGAGATAGGTTCTGAGGTGTTGCATGGCTATTGTGATATGCACTATCGGTGTGTGGTCATTTGTCGGCGCACCGAGTCCTGCAAGCCGGGTTCGGGGCATGACAGAGGAAGTAAACAGCTAGAGAAAGAGAGCACAAATGGAGAAGATGGAGAAAAAGGAGAACCATGGAGTTAAAGGCTTGGCCAAGTAGAAAATTGTCACGCCTCGAACCCGGCTCAATGGACATGGGACGCCAACAAATAGTGGTACACCTACAAGGCCGAAGCCAAGTAGACATATAAGGTCTCAAAACTTGATCCAAAACAGAACAAAGAATCTAACAAGAAGGCCAAAATTAGGACCATAAGAATATAGTTCAACATTGATAAATCAGATTAAGTGTTTTGCAAAAAAGAATACAAACTTATTCAAATAAAACCTGGGCGACGACCACAATAACCGGGACTTATTACATGCTAATAATTTAGCAATTGCATCCCCTATAAGCTATCCGTCACCCAACTTTACTCTTGATCTGAAAAAAGATATCAACAACATTTATGAGCTCAAATCCCTAGTAAGTACCGACTTGAAATTATAGGGATTATTTACAAAAGTCATAATTTATCAAAATAAAAAATTGAAAATCATATTTAGTTCAAATAAACAAAGATGTCAAAAACTGGGAAGATGAAATAAGTGAGAAATGGAAACTATCTAAAACTTTAGAAATTAAATAATCCAAATTTAAATAAATGCTTAAACTTTTCAAATAATTCTAATCCAAAATAAAATATCATTAACTCCAAATTTCAAATAATTTAAAGTAATTCAGAAAATAATAATAATAATAATAAATAAATAAATAAATCAATCAAAATATAATTCAAAATAATCACTATTTTTCTCAAAAATTCCAAAAGTCCAGAAAAATAGAATTTTCAAGTATATACATATAAGGGATTTATATGTGAGATACTTACCTGATTAATGCCCAAAAAATACTACCAAATCTTACATAAAATCAAGGTTTTTGGCATGTCTTATATTTGGGAAGAGATTCTATTAGTTTCAAAACAATATCTGACTATACTACAAAGCTTAAAAGGCTAATAAGAAATAATATTACAAAATAAGATTTTTAGAAGGGTATAGATGCAAAAAGTTCAAGCTATTAATCAAGACTCCCAAATATTGATTCTTGCGAGGAAGGTACAATAGCAATTATCCACTTTAAAGGGCATATGAACAATTCCATCACGACCATTGAGCACTAAACCCCTTATAACTTTACATCATTTGGAGTACTACTCAAATTATAGCATTAATTTGATTTTCTAGCTATTTCTGCAAACTTATAATTCAATATACTTTTAAAATATGCATATCTTTCAACCTACAACTCCAAAAGTAATACAATTTTACCGGCAATCAGATAACTAAAAAATGAACAACTTTCCTATTTTTCACCTTATCCAATTCAATCTCCATGATCATCAAAATTGGTCATAATTCTTTAGATTTTGCATAGAAATATCATCCGAAACAATTATACAAATAGAGCTATATCTCACAAAGTACAGATGCATAAAATCTGAAATTTTGCTAGTATTTAGGTAATATCAAAATCTACAACTTTCATATTTTACTCTCCTCCAAATCTGCCTCTAAGATCCCTAAAATCATAGAGGGATTTCTGCTATTATCAGAAAATCTTAAACCTATCAAATTAAATCTGCTAACAATTCGCTTCTCATGGCAAAAGATTGTATCTCAATCAACCATACATCGCATTACATCAAACACAACATGCAAAAATCTCATCCTTGAGAATTGATTAAATCCATAAAAACATCATGGTCAAAGATCCTAAGAGTATGCTTAGGTGCACTCATTAAAAGAGAAACACAATTTCTTTAAACTACAAATTAGGAACAAACTCTACAAACTCAATTACTAAATCTAAGGTTTAAAGGTGAATCATAACTAGGAACAAATTTTAGGATTTCAGAAAGAAAGAAATCTAGAGCCAATAAGAAGGGTTGAGAGTTTTTTTTTATTTTTTTTTAAACGATAGGAGATAGTGGACGGTGGAGATACAATCGTGAAATTTGGTAACCGTTAGGGATAAGAACGAGAGTTATAAACAATTTAAAATCAATGGCTATATTAAAAAAATGACAAAGATATAATTAAGGAGTGGGGTCCACAAAGACAAGATGTGATGGAATTGGAATTACCTATTTTACTCATTACAACTAGGTTTTGAGAGCAACCTGACAAGAAAAAGAGGGATTAAGGGAGGAAATCAAATGCATTTTAGTATTCTAATCAAGCTCAGTGCTGGGTGCTGGGTGAGGTCCACACCTTTGATAAGTTTCACTTATCTTTCTCCTTTAATGTTCTCACACTTATCAAATCTCCTTTTTTAAGAAGCTGACATCGTATAATCAAACTAACTTCAATGTGAAGAAAACTAAACAGGGAACTTAAACATGCTAAACTCCAAAGCCCTATGTCTATCCAGTAAAAACAAGGGAATAAAAAAAAGTGTAAAGAAAGCATCAGCCGCTTATTTTCCGCAAACCAGAAATTCAAATACAAAATTAAAGGATCACTCTCCAGTGGAACATTACAAAGTTACGAGCGACTGCATCAAGAGATCAAAGTCCTTCAGTAAAAGCCACTCCAGTGTCCTTGAGCCAAGTTCCTCCCTGGATAAGCCCAGCCACAGTATAAGACTTAGCAACATTAGCATCAGTAATCACATGATAACCAGGCCAATTAACCCTGCCACCAGTACCAGCCCCAGGCCCCTTATTCATATACTCCCCATAAAACAGAGTCTTTAGTGCAAATTGTCCATCCCACTCCAACCACCCTTTAGGATCAATATGTGAATCTATAAATGACTGCATGAACACAGTCCTAGAATACTCCTTCCATGGCCGACCAAGGTACGATTTTATAGGCCCTTTTGCGAGCTTTAAGTCATTACTGGGCACTATTTGGCAGTTCTGTATGGAAGTACCAGTGTTCTAGTTGGGGTCTATCCTCCCTTGAGCTGTCACAAGGTTTTGCTGTTTGTCCAGGGGACGTCGTGCCACGAGTTTGCAGTTCTGGAAAACAACGGCGGCGTTGCCGAAGATGAAGTCCACTGTACCGGATATAACGCTGTCACGGTAGAATTGACGCAGTGAGTGCGTGTAAAGCGTGTCTTGATAGCCCTCGATGTTGCACCTGTTGATCACTGATCGGTCGGCTCCGACCCGGAGAGCCACCGCCTGGTGCTTTATCGCTCCGGCAGTGTTCTCTATCTTTAGATCTTGGAGAATCAGTCCATCACCAACCGCAGCTGCATTTCGTTGACTCACACATAAATTTCATTAAATTATTTTTTTAAAGAAAAAAACCTTAAAAAGATATATATATATATAGCTTAATTCTCACCTAACGTGGCACTGTTGAAGGTGGTGGTTCCATCAATGAAGTTGAGACTACCGGTGATGACAGTGGCGTCCATACCATCACCAACAATCATGACGTTCTTCTTCTTCTTCTCAAGCCTAACAGTCTCTTTATAAACACCTTTCTTCACATAAATAACTGTTAGTTCCGCCGGTTAGGGTTTGTGAAATAAGAGGAACACTCACTCACTTAAGCACTCAAGAAAAATAAACACAAACCACAAAGAGGAGACACAAGACGTTGGTAACCCAGTTCGGCATCCACTTGCCTACATCTGGGGGGCCATGCCCGGAGATCAACAATCCACTAAAAAGGGGTAAAGGATAGAAGAGTACAAAACACACTTGTCACTCTCTCTCAATACAAGAATACTACCCTCTCTAGATTGTCCGGTACCTCCCTACTCCCTCTTTCAAGAGTCGTACCCAATCCTAGACCAAGGTAGTATATATAGACGCCTCAACGTCCCAAAAATAGCACATACCCTTTTTAGAATCTCCGCGGCTTCTAACTTTGGAACCTTCCGAAATTAGATGTCGTAACTTATGTTGTAACATTTGTTGCGACATTGGCCCTGACTGTTGGCTTGGCTGAATTCTGGCTCCATTGCTAAGCGACCTCAAGACACCCTATCTGAGTCGATGTAGCTCGATCACCTAATCCGAACCTACCAGCAACTAACCTCCCTCTTCAGCTCCTCACCACACAGCCCCCTCGCAAGGGGCGCACGTCCTATGTGCGTCTTCATGAAACTTGCCAAACTTAGTCTTCACATCACCCAAGTTTGGTCTTCAAGGATCTTCACTCAATCCTCCAAATCTTGCCATCAATAGGCGCATCTTCAAACATACCCATAATAGACTTCATATCTTCTCTATTATGGTTCTTCAAATCTTCAACAAGAATCTTCAAATCTTGCCCTCAATAGTCTTCAAGAATCATTACATTGATAGGATTCTCTTCATTTAGCTTCACCCATATTTAGTCTTCAATCAATCTTCTAAATATGGTCTTGATTGGGATCTTGTCTTCAACTTGATGCTTGCTTGATCATCTTGCCTAAAATAGTTTTTCACAAGATCTTCATACAATCTTCATGAGAGTTGTAATTTCTTGCCAAAAATAACTCCTCAAAGATCTCTCATGATATTCTCCACCTAGCCAAGGTTGTTTGCCATGTCATCCTTCATTCCATGTCATCATCCATGCCACGTCATCATGCTTGCCATGTCACCTTGACTAGGTGTCAAATTATGCCAATCATTAAAGTGCATTTGCACTAACAATCTCCCCCTTTGGCATAATTTGACACAACTTCTTCTGCTCCCAGACTGACCACTGTTACAACACTCTGTTACAACATTTGACTGCGACACAGACTTTGCAAACTGACATATCAACCTGCAGCTAGTGATTTACAAATTCAGAATAATTGTAAAAACACAAAAGTAAGACAACTGGACAATTCAGTCTGGAGCTCTTCAACTCTTCAATTTCTCCCCCTTTGTGACATAATGATGCCAAAGTCTTCACTGGTTGTTGCAAAATATGTTATAACTTTTTCTGCAACTCCCCCTATCTTCAGGATTCTTGATCATCAGCTCCCCCTATCTTCAAAACTTCTTCTTACTGCTGCAAACGACATTGATAAACTGTAGCAGATGCAGGTCGTTTGCAGTCCCCAATAGTGATTATAGTTGGCAAAGACCAATCTCACCCCTCAACTTTTCGTATCTTGTAGCATCAAGGGGTTTGGTGAAAATATCCGCCAATTGTTTTTCTGTTGCAACATAATCCATAACAACTGTTTTGTTTTCAACCAAATCTCGTATAAAATGGTGTCGAAGATCAATATGTTTGGTACGAGAATGTTGGATTGGATTCTTGGAGATATCAATTGCACTTTTGTTGTCACAAAATATAGTCAACAATCCTTGTTGTAAGCCATAATCTTCAAGCATTTGCTTCATCCATAACAATTGTGTGCAACAACTTCCTGCCGCTATGTATTCAGCCTCTGCAGTGGAGAGTGAGATAGAGCTTTGCTTCTTGCTATACCATGTGACCAAGTTGTTACCAAGATAGAAACATCCTCCTGAGGTGCTCTTTCTATCATCAATGTTTCCTGCCCAATCTGCATCACTATAACCGGCAAGATGTGAGTTGGAGTCTTTTGAATACCAAATTCCATATTCTGCAGTGCCATTGACATATCGAATGATGCGTTTAACAGCCTTCAAATGAGATTCCTTTGGTGTTGCTTGATATCTAGCACAAACTCCAACACTAAATGAGATATCTGGCCTACTAGCTGTGAGATAAAGCAAGCTTCCAATCATGCTTCTATAGAGACTTGGGTCCACATCTTTTCCATTCTCATCTTTTGTCAACTTCTCATTTACACTCATGGGTGTCCTCATGTGTCTGGCATTCTCCATACCAAACCTTTTCACCAAGTTCTTTGCATATTTGGTTTGAGAAATGAAAATTCCTTCATTGCTTTGTTTGACTTGAAAACCCAAGAAGTAGCTTAGTTCACCTACCATGCTCATCTCAAACTCTTCTTGCATTAGAAGAACAAACTCATCCACTTGTTTCTGAGATGTTGAACCAAATATAATATCATCAACATAGATTTGTGCCACCATGAGATCTGATTTGGACTTCTTGATGAATAGGGTTTTGTCTACTCCCCCTCTTTGATAGCCCTTCTCAAGTAAAAACTTTGTGAGTCTTTCATACCAGGCCCTAGGAGCTTGCTTCAAGCCATAGAGAGCCTTTTTCAATTTATACACATGATCAGGATGTTGAGAATCTTCAAACCCTTTTGGTTGCTCCACAAAAACTTCTTCATTTATGACTCCATTTAGAAAAGCACTCTTGACATCCATTTGATGTAGCTTAAACCCCATGCAACATGCAACTGCTAACAGTAATCTGATGGATTCTAGACGTGCAACTGGTGCAAATGTTTCATCAAAGTCAATTCCTTCTACTTGTGTATACCCTTGAGCCACTAGTCTTGCTTTATTTCTTGTGATGTTGCCTTTGTCATCTGTCTTGTTCTTGAAGATCCACTTTGTTCCAATAACATTCACATCCTTTGGTCTTGGGACTAATGCCCACACATCATTTCGAACAAACTGATTTAATTCTTCTTGCATTGCTTCCATCCAGTATTCATCAACTAAGGCCTCTTTGACATTCTTTGGTTCAATAAGAGAGATGTAACATGTGTATCCGGCCAATTCTCTATAATCAATTCTTTGAGTGCTTCTAGTTCTTCTTCCTTCAGTCACATTACCGATCACATTCTGTATAGGATGATTCTTCTTTATTCTGGAGGATGGTTCAAGGCCGATGTCTTCATCTTCTTCATCTGATTCTGAAATAATTCCGCCTGTTGTAACTTTTGTTGTAACATCGGTTGCAACATCAGTTATAATCTGCTGTCTGTCTGTTTCCTGACTAGTTTCTGTTGTTGTAGTTGGAAGTGTAACCTGTTGTTCTGCCTGCAACTCTTCATCAGCTGGTTCACAATTCTGTGTGATAAGTTTCTTTGGCTTGCTTGAAGAATCTTGAGTCTCCATTTCAGAGAAGTCATCAATAACAACATTAATGGTCTCCATCATCTTCTTGGTTCTTGAATTGAACACCCGATATGCTCTACTTGTGGTTGAATATCCCATAAACACTCCTTCATCACTTTTCTTGTCAAACTTTCCCAGTTGATCTCTATCATTCAAAATGTAACATTTGCTTCCAAAGATATGAAAGTATTTAAGGTTTGGCTTTTTCCCTTTCCAAATTTCATATGGTGTCATGATGGTTGAAGGTCGAATATACACTCTATTGATGATGTAACATGCTGTATTGATTGCTTCGGCCCAAAACCTTGTAGAGAGATTCTTTGAATTCAACATAACTCTAGCCATCTCTTGAAGAGTGCGATTCTTGCGTTCAACAACTCCGTTTTGTTGAGGAGTCTTTGGAGCTGAAAATTCATGACGAATCCCATGTTCTCTACACAATTCTGCAAACTGAGCATTTTCAAACTCTCTTCCATGATCACTTCTGATTCTAACAATCTTCCCAATTTGGCACTCTTTCTCATTTTGAAGTTGTATGCATAGCTTCTTGAAAGCTTCAAAGGCATCTGATTTCTCCTTGAGGAAGTCCACCCAAGTGTACCTGGAGTAGTCATCAACACAAACAAATACATATCTTTTACCTGACAAGCTTTCTGTTTGTGTAGGTCCAATAAGATCCATATGTAATAGTTCTAGCACTCTTGTTGTAACAATGTCTCGTAGCACTTTGTGAGTAGCACGACTTTGCTTTCCCAATTGACACGGTCCGCAAACACCATCTTCCCTTTTTGTAAGCTTTGGCACTCCCTTAACAGCTCCCATTTCGGTTATCTTCATTAAGTTCCTGAAGTTCAAGTGTCCAAGCTTTTGATGCCAGATTTCAGTGATGTTGCAAGAAGTGTTATAACATACTTCCAATTTTTCCAGCAAATAGCAATTGTCTGAAGATCTTGAACCGGTTAGAACACATTGGTCAGCTTCATCATATACCACACATCTGTCTTGAGTGAATTTTACCACCAGATTTCGATCACATAATTGACTTATACTTAGAAGATTTGCCTTGAGTCCTTCTACATGCAGAATGTTTTTCAATCTTGGATATCCCGGAACCATCAATGTTCCTTTTCCAACTACTTGACCTTTCTTACCATCACCAAAAGTCACATGTCCAATTTGGCATTCTTTGTAATTCATCAGAAAATCTTTGTCACCTGTCATATGTTTTGAGCAACCACTGTCAAAATACCAATTGTCCTTTTTGGATTTTTTCATTGAAGAGTATCCCACTAAGTCTTCCTTTCTAACCCACGTCTTCTTAGTTTCTTTCTTCTTTTCTCTGGTAGATGATGGCTTCTTCACATGTCTGCCCTTATTCAAGTCTTTCTTCATTTTCCAACATCTTGGACGAATGTGCCCTTTGACCCCACAATAGTGACATGTTGGAATCCACTTCTTTGTTCTCCCATTCTTCATGTCTTCCTTCACCTTTTTGGATTTTCGAGATTTTGATAGTGCTTCATCCAACTTTTCTTGACATTCTGCCAACCTTTGTACAAGATGTTTATTTTCTTTGACCACCTGATCAAACGCTTTTAACATAAATTCATACCAATGAAGAAGATCTTTTTCAGTAACCACTTCACAATCTTTTTCTGTGGATGTTGCAACTGATGTTGTAACAGGACTTGCAACAACATTGAAATTTCTGAAAACTTCACCTCTATTCATCACAACTGGTAAGGACACATTATGGCTGGTTATATCTTCTGCTTTGCCTTCTGCTATTGTTGATCTTATTGCTTCAGCTTTCAAGGCTATATCTTCTTCTCTTCTTACTGGTTTCAGATTCATCTCATAGACTTGTAGAGATCCCATTAACTCATCAAGTCTCAAGGTAGTGATGTCCCTTGCTTCTTCTATTGCAGCAACTTTTGCTTCAAATCTTCTTGGAAGAGATCTAAGAGTCTTCTGAACCAGCTTCTTGTCCGAGAAATTCTTGCCGAGTTGATAGGCTTGATTGGCAATATCCATAAGCTTTGCATTGAAGGTAGCTATTGTCTCTTCTTCACCCATCCTGAGATTCTCAAACATGGTGTTCAACATTTGAAGTTTAGAGTTTTTTACCAAGTTTGTGCCTTCATGAATCGTTTGAAGAATCTCCCAAGCTTCTTTGGCACTCTCACATGTAGCCACATACTTGAACTGATTCTCGTCTACTCCTCCAAAAATTGCATTTAGAGCTTTTCCATTTGCATTAGCTCTCTTCATATCTTCGGCACTCCAGTTGATCTTCTTCTTCACAATCTCGTTCTTGTCTTTATCAACTTGAGTTGGAGGAGACCATCCATCTTCAACAGCTATCCACGCACTCTCATCAATGGACTTGATGAAAGCCTTCATTCGAGCCTTCCAATATGGGTAGTTGGAGCCGTTGAGCAATGGAGGACGTGTGACGGAGGCACCTTCTCTTCCGGCCATCAAAGGAACTAGATAGGATCTCGCCGACTTTGAAAACAAAGTTAACACGACGACCTAAGCTCTGATACCACTTGTTAGTTCCGCCGGTTAGGGTTTGTGAAATAAGAGGAACACTCACTCACTTAAGCACTCAAGAAAAATAAACACAAACCACAAAGAGGAGACACAAGACGTTGGTAACCCAGTTCGGCATCCACTTGCCTACATCTGGGGGGCCATGCCCGGAGATCAACAATCCACTAAAAAGGGGTAAAGGATAGAAGAGTACAAAACACACTTGTCACTCTCTCTCAATACAAGAATACTACCCTCTCTAGATTGTCCGGTACCTCCCTACTCCCTCTTTCAAGAGTCGTACCCAATCCTAGACCAAGGTAGTATATATAGACGCCTCAACGTCCCAAAAATAGCACATACCCTTTTTAGAATCTCCGCGGCTTCTAACTTTGGAACCTTCCGAAATTAGATGTCGTAACTTATGTTGTAACATTTGTTGCGACATTGGCCCTGACTGTTGGCTTGGCTGAATTCTGGCTCCATTGCTAAGCGACCTCAAGACACCCTATCTGAGTCGATGTAGCTCGATCACCTAATCCGAACCTACCAGCAACTAACCTCCCTCTTCAGCTCCTCACCACACAGCCCCCTCGCAAGGGGCGCACGTCCTATGTGCGTCTTCATGAAACTTGCCAAACTTAGTCTTCACATCACCCAAGTTTGGTCTTCAAGGATCTTCACTCAATCCTCCAAATCTTGCCATCAATAGGCGCATCTTCAAACATACCCATAATAGACTTCATATCTTCTCTATTATGGTTCTTCAAATCTTCAACAAGAATCTTCAAATCTTGCCCTCAATAGTCTTCAAGAATCATTACATTGATAGGATTCTCTTCATTTAGCTTCACCCATATTTAGTCTTCAATCAATCTTCTAAATATGGTCTTGATTGGGATCTTGTCTTCAACTTGATGCTTGCTTGATCATCTTGCCTAAAATAGTTTTTCACAAGATCTTCATACAATCTTCATGAGAGTTGTAATTTCTTGCCAAAAATAACTCCTCAAAGATCTCTCATGATATTCTCCACCTAGCCAAGGTTGTTTGCCATGTCATCCTTCATTCCATGTCATCATCCATGCCACGTCATCATGCTTGCCATGTCACCTTGACTAGGTGTCAAATTATGCCAATCATTAAAGTGCATTTGCACTAACAATAACATACCTTGTCTTGCCATTATCAGGGACAGAATTCACAGCCTCTTGCACCGTCTTGAACTTCCCACTCCCATCCTTCGCCACAACAACATTCGCTTTCACATCCTTGGGCGTGCTAGCTTCGAGTAGCTTTCGATCACGCTTAGATATCCAGGACGGGAACTCGACCACCTGAGTGATAACATCGTCATCGTCGTCACTGGTCGCCAACAAGGCCAGTGACACGCTCGTGGATTTCATCAAGGACTTGAGTTGAGATTCCATGGAGAGTTTCACGTAACCATTTAACCCATCAAGGCAAGTGTCATAATTAGTAAGGACAGCACTGAGCCATGTGCGCGCATCTGTGTGCGCGCTTTTAGTAATAGCTCGGACCGAGCTGCGCACACGGTCACGAGAGAGGTCGAGGAGCTGCAAGCAATCCTTGAGCTCTGCCTGCTGTTTTGGCTCGTTGATGCGGCGGTGTAAGTGTGTGGCAGTGCTGATGGTGGTGCTGAGCTGTGTTAAGGATATGTGAAGGATTTTAAGCAAGGGATCATCACTTGGAGTGTTGGGAAGAGATGTTGAGATGGAGATTAAGGTTAGTAAAGAGAATACTGTGACTATAAGATGGCTGCATGGGTTGGTTGGTGCCATGAAGCTTGAGTTTCTGTGTTTGTGGCTGCTTGGTTTGAGACTTAATTATAGATGAAAAAATTGCGCCATGATTCTCGTTAATGATGGATTTGATAATAAAATAATGGAGGGTTTATATGAAATTAGGATGACAGTGGCTTTGGGGGAAGTGAAGGGGTGGGTGGTGGACCTTTCGCGTAAGTTTCGGCTTTCTTTAATTTTCGCTGGGCTGCACATGTTTTTGGGGGTGCTTTTGGTTTTTTATTACATGGTAAAATGATATTTTTTAAATGGCAAAGTAGATCTCAATAAGTGGCATAATTATCTTCAATTGCTTCCAGCCACTTATTTTATTTATTTATTTATTAATTATTTGAAAAAGTGAATAAAACTATGTTTAATGATTAAGAAAATCGACAAACCTTATTATTATCTTTGATTCTCTGGAAGGTTTAATGAGTTTTATTAAATTTTTTTTCTTCAATAGAGTGGATTGTCAATGCTACTTTTGACAAATGTGACAAAGTAAACAATTATATTTTCCATTCATCGGTCAAAATATTCTCACTAAACACAAAAATAAAAACATGATAAAATGTTAGGTTATTGAAGTCATCTAATCTAGACTATATGCACATAAGGCTACTCTTGACTTGACCATAATGGAGGCCTTGTTCTCTCTTGCTTGGAAAAAAAAAAGAGGTAAACGACACAAATAGTCACTAAACTATGAGGCTATTTCTACTTTGGTCACTGAACTTTAAAAAATTCTATTTGGGTCACTAAACTTTAGTTTTGCTTCCAATCAAGTCAATAGGGAGAACGCCGTTAAGGACGTCTTGATATAGCAAGCCATGTCACATGTTTTTGCCAAGTCACTAAAGTTTAGTGACCTAAATAGAAATTTTTTAAAGTTCAGTAACCAAAATAGGAATAACTCTATAAGTTTAGTGACTATTTGTGTGGTTTATCCCAATTTTTTTCTAGGTTTTTGTTGTAATTGTAGATGCAATTTTTCTTGTAAAGATGTATTTTTAAATGTATAAAACAATATATACATTCAATAAATCAGTTGTTTAATGTTCAAAAATGATATTCACAAAATACAAGCATTATACAAACCATAAAAGATCATCTATAAGAAACAATCATTCCTTCAGGCTCTAATTAGTGAATGAAAATATTTCATTTTCTCCATCTTGAAAAATTGTCCTTCAATTTCAAGTTTATATTACAACCACTGAAACAAAGACAGACATCTATGGAAAAAAGGACATAAGATGAAGAATATTCTGAATTTAATGGAGAAATCATGCACAAAATCAAGTTAATTTCCTTCTATTTCAAGTTTTTTTTTTTTTTCTGAACAACATTAAAGTAAATGTACCTAACTCCACATCCTCACGTGCACGACTACTAGTCCTACTAGCTTGTCGGTGACTATTCCGTTGATCTCCAGATTCGCTACTAGAGCCCATTAGGGTTTGCAGGTTCGGAAGCCTTCGGAGAAAGTAAAGGTTGGTGTCTCGGTTGGGGAAAGAAAAAAGAAAGGGGAAAGTGGGGGAGGGAATTCAAAGTTAAAGTAAAATAAATTCAGAATTCTTTGACATGGAAAAAAGCATGTGACATGACTTGCCACTAAACTTTCGTCCAATTAGCCTTATCAAGCACTCCCTAAAAACCATTTCAAAAATCCTGGCCAATCGATTAGGGGGAGTAATGAACACTTTGGTGGATCACACCTAATCGACTTTCATAAAAAGGAGGAGCATCACTGACAATATTGTTGCAGCTAAGAAGCTCATCTTTAGTATATAGAAGCTGAATTTGGATGGCAATATCTTCAAAGTTGACTTTTCTAAGACTTTTGATATGGTTGATTGGGAGTTCCTCAAAGACTTTCTTACTTCTCATGGATTTAGCAACTAATAGATAGCATGGATTATGTCCATCCTAAATTCTTTAAAGGCCAAAATCCTAAAATGGGACCCAATCGGGCTACATTCGATATCAACATGGCCTTAGGCAGGGAGACCCCCTTTCTCAATTGTTGTTTGTTTTGGTTGCTAACTCGCTCAGTTCAATGTTCAATCATGCACTTGCATCAGGGGTCTTGCATGAAGTCTCGCTCAGAAATGTTGGAAAAATATGCCACTTGCAATATGTAGACTATCTATTCCTTATCATGATAGGCGGCTCAAAGATCTTAGAATTTTCAAGCTAATTTTGTACCTTTTCGAATGTATATTAGGCCTGACAATCAACTTCCACAAAATTTGCCTTTATTCCTCTAGATTTGATATTTTACCAAGCACAAGAGAAACTCTCACCATTAATTATATAGCTAATTACTAGGTCCCGATCACTTACCTTGGTGTTCCCATCTCTAGTAGAGGTCCTCGTCGGCAAGATTGGCTACGACTTACTCATGCTATCAGGGACTGCCTCGCCTTATGGAAACTTCAATACATGTCTCTTGGAGGTCAATGGACGCTTGTCAACTCGATGCTTTCCATTATCTCAAATTGGACGTCAGCGTTTGATGTTCCAAATTGGCATTCCCATGAAATAGATAAAATCTATACGGACTTCTTATGGAATGATAAAGACTTCACCTGATCGAAATGTTAGCTCATGTCTTGGACTCGTGTTTGTAAATCAAAAGAGCAAGGGGGGGAGGGGTTAAACCTACAAAAGTTCAATCACACTCTTCTTAGGAAATGTTGATGAAAGTTTGCTAGAAACACTACTTGAAACTAGTCGCTAGTGATTTCTTTCAACTATGACCAAGGTGGTTGGGCGAAACTTATTTTCCACACCTCGCCAACTAGAAAATCATTCTTTTGGAGAGGCATTATTAATTATCGGTTCGCTTTTCTTTTCGGTGTTGACACCATTCTCAAAAATGGGAGTTCTACTCTATTCTGGCTCAACATATGGCTTGAGGGTAAAGCACCAAGAGACATTTGGTATAACTTTTTTTTTTCAATTGCAAAACCCTTTTCTCACAATGTTTGAATTCCATATCTAGTAGCACCAAGTACACTTAGTACTATAGAAGTCCATGGAGCCTTGACAATTGGCTTACTAATGGTAAGGATTCTAGGATTTGGCGCTGGGATAAGAATGGCAATTTTTTTTACCAAATCCTTCTACAACTTTTTAAATGACAATTGCTTCAGATGCCTTCTCAGAAAATTACTTTGGAAAGGGGAATGCCCACTTAAAAAAAAAATTATACTGGCCTGCCTCAGATAACATGATCCTAACTTTATATAATCTGGTAAAGTGTGGTTGTAATAGAATTTTAATGACTACTTGCGTCCTCTACCATGCAGTAGTAGAAACTGGGAACCACATGATTCTCAATTATCCTTTCACCTCTAGGATTTGGGCTCATTATTGTGCACTTCTCAATGCCCCACATCCCCCGCTCCTCAAGTTTGGACCTCCCGTTTTGCTTTCACTCCAAAGGCCCTAGGGAACCTCGTTGTTCGTGCAATCTATTGGACTATTTGGATCGAATGGAATAATTGGATTTGGACCTCCTGGGTGTATAATTGTGCTTTCACTCCTAAGGGCCAAGGAAATCTCTTTATCTGTGTGATCTATTAGACTATCTGGATTGAACGAAATAATTGCATTTTACCTTGCATAGCATTAGCATATCCTTCGGTTATTTGTAAAATTGACTATATGCTTATTGCTTAGATAAATGCAGCTTTAGGCACAAAAAAGACTATACGTATATAAAGAGTCACTTATGACGATCAAGCAGAGTCTCAACTTTGTAAGATCTTTGTTTCCTACACCTAGAGGACATACTACCTCACCGAGTAACCATCCGGACCTAATCACCTGCATGCTGATAGTGTTTATCTATAGTTTTATACTCCCAATGTAATACCCATCCACCCCTGGTGGATGTGGTTTTTCTTTTTTTATCTTACTTGATATTTTGTCTTTGCTTTTGTTAGTTGTTAGTTTTGCAAATGTTGTTTTGCTAACTTTTTTTTAAATAAATTATAATTTATTTATTTTTATAAAAAATTGTACGTGAATATTTATACATATACAACTATGATTTATAAAAAAAATGAAATTTAGTTCCACACCTATGAATATAATAACTACTGTATAGAATCAATACTAAATAAAAAAACTCGATTAATACTCTTAGCCAACAACTTTCAACTCTATTTATGTTCTTGCAAATTAACTGCCTAATGGGCCTTGTGTTCATGCATTTTGACTAATGGTTTGGCTGGTTAATAATGATTACTAAATTTAAAATCAAATAGACATAGAATATTTAAAAGAAACTTGAAACATACTAATCATCATTAATATATATGCAATTTGGGTTTAACGTATCAAGTCGTAGTAAAGTTGATATATAATAGGTGAATTCCACTAGTAACACATAACATTTTAAGTACTAACAAAATATTTTATAATTAGATTATAGTAATCAACCAAGCTTCATAGGTGCCCAGACTCAACATTAGTCAATGCTGATATCGAATAATTGATAACTAATAAGAATTTAATGTTGCATACACATGCACATCCAATAGAAGAACACCCATTATTACGCCCTCAAAAAGTTAATAACCATCAATAAATTAACAATAATAACAAGATTTACACCAAAACTTATAGAAAGAAAACTCACAAGGCACTCGCAAAAATACTGTTTAATAAAATAATTGAGAGAAAACAACAAGCACACAAACAAACAAACAAACCAACGCCAGCGTAAGTATTTTAAAAACGCAAGTCACATGTACAACTAGTGATAATAAGAGTAGTTATGGCATCTTCATCTCCCATTTTAAAATGATCCATCTTTTTTTTTTAAGGAGCTGACACTATATAATCATACTAACTTAATGTGAATAATAGTAATTAAAAGTAATTTTTGGTTATGAACTCTCAACAATTGTAAGAATAGTGATATAGTTATAAATTATAATCATTTAGTTTAATTATCAAGAATAAACTTAAACATCTAAACTCCAAAACTCCATAGTCCTATGTCTATCTAGTACAAGCAAGAAAATTACCAAAGAAAAAAAAGCTATGAGGTCGTTAATTTATTTTCACCCAGTTTTTGTAGCGTTGATTAATAAAAAATAATGACTCACAAATCAAATTTTAATTATTTATTATTTCAAAAGATTGTGGATTCATGGCTTCCATTAAAAAAAAGCCCTAATGTTAGTTATCCTAGTCTCTGTCATGGAAAACTTTAATTAAAAAAATAAATCAACAAAAAACATAGAATTGAATTTCTTGATTTTAAAAAGTGTATACATGAGTACATGAATTGGATTCAAAGTACACAGCTCAGAAACTCAAATTTACGTGATCTTACTTTCTTAAGTTTTTTCTATTTTTATATGATTTGAACCTATTCAACTTTGTGGATAGGGACCATGATGGTTTGATTCCTCCGGACTCCTTCGCCGAGAAGCATGTTAGAACGTCTCTTTTGACTATGCTAACTTTGATCATGCTTGTTATTTGGATCTTAAGTCACAATCTCTCTATTTTCACGAATCACGATCTTGAGTTGTTTAATTCAAACTTTTTAAAAGCTTCCCACGTTTCATGCTTGTGAAGTTTCACAAGGAGAGCAGTCTACAACTGTTTTGTACTTCACAAGAGTGTGGTCTTCAAGTGGAGTCTCCATTCGATCAAGTGAGTCTCAAGAGGCAACGGGGCCGGGGGATCTCACAAGGAGAATAGTCTACCATTGCTTTGTACTCTACAAGAATTGGTGGTATTTAAGTGGAGTGTGAGTCTTAAGAGGTAGTGGGATAGCTCTCACGGTGAGAACGGTCTACCACTAATTTGAACTCCATAAAAGTTGGTGGTCTTTAAGTAGAGTTTTTACTCTCAAGTGAGCCTCGAAAGACAATGAGGAGTTTCTCACAAAAAGAGTAGTCTACTATTGCTTTGGACTTCATAAGAAATGATGTCTCCAAGAGTCGATTTCCACTCTCTCAAGTGAGCATTAGGAGGCAGTGGAGAGGTTGCCACAAAAAGAACAGTACTCCACATGAGTTGATGGTCTTCAAGAGAAGCTTCCATTCTCTTAAGTGAGTCTCAAGGGATGCAGTTGGAGGCTCTTACTAGGAGCTAGAGTGGTTTGCCACTAATTGCACAAGAGTTGGTAATTTTCGAGTGGAGCTTCCACTCAAATGAGACTCAATGGAAAATTAAATTCTCACAAGAGATGATGGTCTTCAAGAAGAGTTTGATCTACTCTTTTAAGCACACCCTTGCAGATGAATATATATATATTACAATATTAATGATTATAATTTGCATGGAAAGTGATATCATTTATTTATTTTTCAAAATTCTACCCCAATATTTAAAATAAATTAAATAAAAACAATAAGATTATTATATTAAATAAAATTGATGTTGGGTGACCATAATAAATAATATGACCATATTAAATAAAACTTCTTTTGCTCAATCTATACTGACTTTCGAGTTTATATTTTATTTTTCATTATAAAAGCTTATTATGTATTTTTTTTAAAATTTGTTTTATATTTGAATTAATTTGTTTGATTTTTGTGTGATTTTTGTTGTTTAAAAATATGTGATATTTATTAAATAATTATTGGATATTTGTTAAATATTTGTTTTACAATTTGCTATGAAAATTGTTGTGAAAACGGTTAGATATTTGTTATGATTATTTGCTATGAAAATTTGATTATTTATAGATTATTTGTTAAAATATTATTGCATAAATGAATTTATATTGTGAATTCTGTGCTAATTTGTTTTTTAATTGTATTATTTGTCAATTTAGTGTTTAACTGTTAGTTAAGTTATTTGCTAATTATGTAAATATGATAGGTTTTTTTTATACCTAAACAAAAATTCTTAGATGAATGTATATTTTATATTATTGAATTATTGATTATTATTGTCTCAAGTTTGAATTAATAAAGTTATTTAATATTTATGGCCCGTTTGGTATGATGTAAAGTTGTTACTTTCCCTGCAAAGTAAGAGGGGTGAATTTATTTCAACCGTTTGGTTATTAAAAAAATATGATCTCCTTGTAATCACTTTCCATTTGACCAGAGAAAGTGATTCACAAGGGGGTGGTGTGAAATTGATTACACCCTTAGATGGGAAAGTTTGGTAATTGTTAAATTACCAAACTACCCTTTATTACATAAAACTCTTCTGTGTTTGTTTTATCTTTGGAAAAACCCTAACGCGATCATTTTTTTTTAGTGTATTAAAAAACATAAAAACCTCACTTGAATTTTTTTTAAAAAAATTTGTGAAGAATAGGTTAATAATAATTTGGACTTAGTTAGTAATATCATTAGAGTTGAATAAAACTCCAAATTTAGTAACTACAACAACTAAAGGTAAAAATGAGAATATACTTAACTTTACATTGAAAATAAGTTCATACCAAACGAGGGAATTAAGATTCCATGCAAAATAATTACAATTTGATTGAGATAACCAAACATTGTAATGTTATTTTGCAGGTAAAGTGATTGCATGCAAAGTCTTTCCTTACAAAGACTTTGCATGCAATTACTTTCCTTGCAAAGTTCCAAACAGGCCCTTAAGACACAACTATTGAAACTCATACAGAAAAACAACCTACCAATGCTTTAGACTTCACAATGAACTTGTGGAGTGGACCTTCAAATTTATGAGAATGCCCCTTGTTTATACTAATATCCCAAATTTCTCATTTTAAATATTTTAACCCTTCTAAAGTCCTATTTTTCTTACTGGACCTCAATTTTTTTTTTTTTTTTTTTTTGCACATTTCACAATTTATGCTACTAGACCCTCTAGTTTACACATTCATATTTTTTTTTATCGAACTTTGAAAAAAAAAAAAAGATTTTTCACATTTTTTACACTTTCCTCTAAATTTTTGTAAATGTTTGCAGATAAACCTTGAATTTTTAATTTTCACATTTTACACAATTTTGTGAGTAAACCCAAACTTTCTTTTTTTGCCCTACACTTTTGTGAATAAGTCCAAAGATTTCGTCTTTTCATATTTTTTTCCTCAAATTTATAAATAAAAACTTTCACATAGTTCTTTTCCCCTTTTTTTAATCAATTTTCTAGATCAATCTCTATCATGTTTCATCTATGCATATCCAGGCAATAATTCTAAATAATCAACGGTTTGAAAATTTTCTAATAAAATTTAATAAATGCTAATCTCATAATCTCATATATAAGCTTTCCATCAAAATAAAATTTCTCAAAGCTTCTAATAAAATTTAATACTCGCATTTTTCATTTAAATGCTTTACCGTTTTACACTATAATTATTAAATCTGCTAACATGCTTCTTTCTTGGTTTTCAACAGCTGCGGATAGTCAACAGCAATTTTTTAATGAATTATCCCAGCGAATTAAGCGCTCACTCAACTTCTTAAGCGCTAGAGTTTCAAATCAAGCTCGCGATCCAAACTTCGATTTAGCACAGTAGTAGGAATCTCCGTCTCATAGTTTGGGCATGTTTGAGGTGCTAGACGGTGTTTTTTGCCAGCCTAGTTGTTATTTATCTTTTATTTCTTCTTGTTGTAAATATCGTGGTTTATCCACATTTATTTAAAAAAAATTAAAAAAAAATAAATCAAGGGATTCATGATATCCAAGTTTCTCAAATCACAACCACAAAATAGAAGGCATTGCAAATTTATTATGGTTCTAAAATTTAGAGGATATATCTTAAGTTAAAAGCAAACACGTTTTCATTCTAAAGCTCAGATTTGTCGGTGGATGAAAATCGATGATGATAAAGATTTTTAATTCTTGCGTGTTCAGCCATCACTCTTCTCAAACCGTCAATCTTCTCATCTCTCGCTTTAGATTTATTTATTTATTTATTTTAATAAAGTGGATAAACCACAATTTTACTAAAAAAATATATAAGACAGATATAAAAAATAACACCAAAATAAAAGAGTAGATTGAGGTCTCTCACCATAGGTGAAGCACTCAAAACAAAAGGAAGGAAAAAAAAGAGGAAACAACTGAGTAAGCAGAACGGAAAAAGGCAGCTGGACCGACGAAGATAACCATCTGGAATCACAGGACTGTTAAGGCTATAGGGGGAGTAGGCTACTCTAGGGATATATTATGATTTATATCACCAGTATAGTTTGTGACTCTTGCGCTCTTGAAATTGAGTAAGCGGTAAATCCTTTGAGATGTTTCCTTGATAGTTTGATATTGAGGGTATGGAGTTGTGGAAAATAAATAAAAAAAAAAAAGCATATTAGCATTAATGCCTCTCTCTCAGGTTTTTTTTTTCATCATTTTTATCATTGTTTTTACTGTTGATTTTTTTCCTCTTTATTTGTGTTGTTTGTTTATTGCCCAAGATTGGAACAACAGATAAAAATTAGCAATTATTCTTTTATTTTTTTTTATAAACCAGAATTTTTTTTTTTTTTAAAAAAAAGGTGGATAAACCACTTCTATTAAGCAACCGAAAGCAAAACACCACTAGATGTGGTAAGTGTACACTGGATAAAAAAAACAATAACAAGATAAGAACGAGGAACAAAAGGCCCTCCTCAAGGCCAAGATAAAGATAACTAGGCGCCTATCCAGAAACAACAGTGGCCCTGCCCAGAGTAGGCCTCGGCACCCATCCCCCCGCAACAAATGTCCATGTAAAGCCCACCGGTGGCGTCCGAGCTGAAGCCGTCTCAAGTTGGTCCACCAGAATTTGATCACCCCGATCCAGGCCCACCTCAATGGCTCTTGGCCAAGAAGCCGACCCATCTCCCCAAGAGGAGGAAAACACTCTAGAGTCCCTAGCTTTATCACCCAACACAGAAAACAAGCCCAAAGTCTGGCCCACCTCACAAAGAAGCCACGATTCTCCAAGTCCATCATTGAAGTTCGATGAGTAAGTTTGGCCCAAATCCCCGCCCGGCCCATCAAGAAAGATTGAATCAAGCTCAAAGCCCGGAAGACCCACTACCTTCGAGGTTTCCTCCACGTGTGATGGTTTGAGTGGCTGCACGTCGCCATCAATTTGAGAAACCTCGTCCTGCCGCCGAATCACAACCATCTTATCCTCCCAGCGCTCGACATGTTGAGCACTGCCGTCTGCCACATGGACCGGTCAGTCGCTTTACACCCAGGTAACCGAGATCGTTCGCAACTGTCAGTCCGACCAAGCGATGCAGGCGAGCAAATGGGGAATGCGATCACAGGTGCAGCTTAGGAGCGGAGCTCAACCATCGTCGGGGTCTCATCGTTTCCCCCGTCGACACTCGCGTCGGGCGCTGGGGTAACATACTCCTTGTGGGAGCCACCAATCCCATTCGAACGACTATGACACAGGACCAGGCCAACATCTCCGTGGGAGCCACGCTTAACCACCTCCGCCCAAGAGCAAGGCTCTACCGAAGTCAGAATATTCCGTGGAATCGCATCAGGACCGAGATTCCATCACAGATCACGTTGTAACTTAGGAAGGCGAGAGCCAAGCTCCACCGCCCCTGACACCTGGTGCTTCCCTTTCTCTTCCCGAGAAAAGTCATGCTTGAAACGATGAGACATTGGAAAGGGAGGGCTCGGCATGACACTTTCCCCTGTTGGTGATATCCCCTCGTCCCCATGCATGGGGTCCAGGAACGCAAGCAGCCCACCTTCGTCTTCTCCCTCGCCATCAAGTGGCCGCAGAGACTCCCCTTCATCCTCATAATGACGGGAGTAGCACACCCGCACAAAGACCGACCGACCATTTGGATCAAAGGTGAGACGCACCTCCCCAGCCATTTTAACTGGAATTTTCTTGTGTCTTCTTTATTATCCATATATTTTTTTCTTTTTTAATTTTCTTTTAAATTTGAATCTTCTTTTTTTTTTTAATACTTTTACATAAACAAAAATGTACGGAAAGCATAGGTCTCTTATTTACCATAAACCAGAAACGCAGATACATAGTTAAAGGATCACTTCTCTCAGTGCAACATTACAAGATTACAAGCGCTAGCTGCATCAAGAGATCAAAGTCCTTCAGTGAAAGCCACTCCAGTGTCTTTGAGCCAAGTTCCTCCCTGGATAAGCCCAGCCACAGTATAAGACTTAGCAACATTAGCATCAGTAATCACATGATAACCCGGCCAATTAACCCTGCCACCAGTACCAGCCCCAGGCCCCTTATTCATATACTCCCCATAAAACAGAGTCGTTAGTGCAAATTGTCCATCCCACTCCAACCACCCTTTAGGATCAATATGTGAATCTATATATGACTGCATGAACACAGTCCTAGAATACTCCTTCCATGGCCGACCAAGATATGATTTTATAGCCCCTGCTGCCTGCTTTAAGTCAGAACTGGGAATTATTTGGCAGTTCTGTATGGAAATACCAGTGTTCTGGTTGGGGTCAATCCTCCCTTGAGCTGTCACAAGGTTTTGTTGGTTGTCCAGAGGACGGCGTGCAACGAGTTTGCAGTTTTGGAAAACAACGGCGGCGTCACCAAAGATGAAGTCCACTGTACCGGATATAATGCTGTCACGGTAGAATTGACGCAGTGAATGCGTGTACAGCGTGTCTTGATAGCCCTCGATGTTGCACCTGTTGATCACTGATCGGTCGGCTCCAACTCGGAGAGCCACCGCCTGGTGCTTTATCGCTCCGGCAGTGTTCTCTATCTTTAGGTCCTGCAGAATCAGTCCATCACCAACCGCAGCTGCATTTCGTTGACTCACAGATGAATTTCATTAAATTATTTTTTTAAAGAAAAAAAAAACTTTAAAAAGATATATATATATATTCTCACCTAACGTGGCACTGTTGAAGGTGGTTGTTCCGTCAACGAAGTTGAGACTACCAGTGATGACAGTGGCGTTCATACCATCACCAACGATCATGACGTTCTTCTTCTGCTTCTCAAGCCTAACAGTCTCTTGATAAACACCTTTCTTCACATAAATAACATACCTTGTGTTGCCATTATCAGGCACGGAATTCAATGCCTCTTGCACCGTCGTGAACTTCCCACTCCCGTCCTTGGCCACAACAACATTGGCTTGCACATCCTTCGGCGTTCGAGCTTCCAATAGCTTTCGATCACGCTTAGAGATCCAGGACGGGAGCTCGACCACTTGAGTGATAACATCGTCGTTGTCACTGGTCGCCAGCAAGGCCAGTGTCGCGCTCGTGGATTTCATCAAGGACTTGAGTTGAGTTTCCATGGAGAGTTTCACGTAACCATTTAGCCCATCAAGGCAAGTGTCATAATTAGTCAGAACAGCACTGAGCCATGTGCGCGCATCTGTGTGAGCGCTTTTAGTAATAGCTCGGACAGAGCTGAGCACACGGTCACGAGAGAGGTCGAGGAGTTGCAAGCAATCCTCGAGCTCTGCCTGCTGTTTTGGCTCGTTGATGCGGCGGTGTAAGTTTGTGGTTGTGCTGATGGTGGTGCTGAGCTGGGTTAAGGATGTGTGAAGGATTTTAAGCAAGGGATCATCACTTTGAGAGGTGGGAAGAGATGTTGAGATAGAGATGATGGTTAGTAAGGAGAGCACTGTGACTAGAAGATGGCTGCATGGGTTGGTTGGTGCCATGAAAGCTTGAGTTTCTGTGTTTGTGGTTGTGGTTGCTTGGTTTGAGACTTATTTATAGAATTATAGATGAAAAAAATTGGGAGATGATGATGATTCTTGTTGATGGTGGATATAAAATAATGGAATGTTTATATGAAATTAGGATGACAGTGGCTTTGGAGGGAGTGAAGGGGTTGGTCATGGACCCTAAGTTTTGGCTTTCTTTAATTTTCCCTGGGCTTGCACATGTTTTTCCGAGTGCCGCCATGGCTTTTTGTTTTTTTTTTTATTATTATAAATGATATTTTATAGCATGTTGACGTTATTTTAAATGGCAAAGTGGATCTCGACTTAGATGCATAATTATCATCAATTGTTTCCAACCAGCACTTATTTATTTATTATTATTAGTTGTGAAAGTGGATAAATTTGGTTTATTTAACAAGCAAGTAGATTTTTAAAAATAAATAAATAAATAAATCACAATAGATTAGAAAAAAACAAAGATTACAATATTCAAAGGCGCAACAATAACAAACATAAGGAACCCATACAAATTTTACTTTATTTTTAACTATGAATGTTTTTTTAATGTTTTTTTCTAAAAAAGTAAATTGTGAAGTTTATAATAAATATGATTTTATAAAAAACAATCTTTTTTTGAGCGACAACAGTCTGCTTTCATCAAAGGAAGGTGTATTCTCGACAACATTTTTGCGGCAGAAGAGCTTATTTTCAATCTACAAAAAAGACGGATGCAGGGCTTTATTCTGAAAGTCGACTTCGCCAAAGCCTTTGACATGGTGGATTGGGACTTTTCATTGAACTTCTAACTGCGTTCGGTTTTGGCCACAAGTGGATTAGTTGGATCAAAGACCTTCTCTTTTCTGGGAAAGCAAATTTCATCATCAATGGGGAACAAAAGGGGTATATCCGGCATCTCAGGGGACTCAGGCAAAGAGATCCTCTTTCGCCCCTACTCTTCGTCCTCGTTACTGATGTTTTGAGCCTCATGTTCAACCATGCGTTAGACTCTTCTGTCCTAGTGGGGGTCCCCTTGGGTGATCAGGGAAAGATGTGTCACCTTCAATTTGCGGACGATCTGCTCATCATCACGACCGGGGGGCTAGAGGACCTCAGAATTATTAAGCTTATCCTTTACCCTTTTGAAGGTATGTCTGGGCTGACTATTAATTTCCATAAAACATGCCTATTTGAAGCTGCTAGGAACACTCTTCCCAGCAGTGATGCCGCCTTGACTATGAATTGCGATAAAGGTTTACTGCCTGTAACTTATCTTGGGATTCCCATCTCTGGGAAACGGCCACGTAAACAAGACTGGGAAGGCCTCATTGCCAAAATTAAAGTTAAGCTTACCTCTTGGAATGCTAGGCTACTTTCGCTGGGGGGTAGGCTTACACTGGTGAACTCAGTTCTTTCTGCTATTCCCTCTTATTGGATGTCGGTTTTCAAACTTCCTAATTGGGTGATCAATTCCATCGACCGCATTAGGAGAGACTTCCTATGGTCAAGACCGGACATCGACCATCCCAAAATGAGATGGGTAAATTGGAAACGAATCTGCCGTCCCAAAGAGCTGGGGGGATGGGGAATCCTATCACTGGAAGAATTCAATCTAGCCTTGTTGTGTAAATGGTGGTGGAAAATCAGCACTGGGATCCATTGGAGCGGTGAGAAGGTGGTCACATTCAATTACTTCCAGAATTCACCCCACTGGAATCTTTTTAATAATTATCCTAGGAGGCGCTCTTTTATTTGGAATGGAATTTTACATGGTCTCCCCGCTTTCCGGACTTGTATCTCTTCAGTTGTCCGTAATGGCAAAAACACACTTTTTTGGTTAGACAACTGGATTGATAACAGAGCTCCTGCTCAGTTGTGGCCAGATCGTTTTAATTTGTCTTTGCATCCTTTTGGTACTCGGTTTGATCTTGACCATCTTACCCAGGAGCAGTGGTTTACTGACAGTTTAACTAGAATCGGACTCTCATCCCCACAACAAATATCGACACAGGATGAAAGATCAGATGGCAAAACTTGGGCACTTTCGACTAATGGCTTTTTCACTGTTAAATCCTTTTATGGCTTTCTCATCCATGGGGGTGTAAGATGCGAAATCACCCCTGTGATTTGGAAAGGTTCGTGTCCGAAAAAGATTAGCCTGTTTAGCTGGTTGGCTTGGGATCACAGTATCCCCACCCTAGACATCCTTGCGAAGAGAGGTTGCAACAGATTGCCTACGGCAACCTGTGTGATGTGCTATAAAGAACTCGAATCTGTGGATCATCTGTTCATCTCCTGCCCCTTCGCATCAAGCCTGTGGAATTTTGCGCACCGTCAGCTAAACCTTCCGCCTCCACCCCAATCCTTAAAGTTGATGTGGGGAAGCTGGCGGGCTTCAATCTTGTCTCGTCTTAGAGAATTCAGTGAAATTATCGTTAAATCACTAATTTGGAATATTTGGTTGGAACGGAATGCTCGCATTTTTAGAAATTGCTTCTCTGTTGATTCTTCCGTAATTCGCAAATGGTTATTCATGCTTCTTTCTTGGGTTAATGCAGCACCGGACGCCAAAAGAGCCAAGTGGGAGGAGCTGGCCGCTCCTGCCAAGCGGAGTCTTGATTTCTACACTAGTCAGCCTGGGCCAGGGGAGGCCAATGTGACTGAGTAGTTCTCGCTGTTTTAGGGGAGTGCCCCTCTGTTCTCTCCCCCCTGGGGAGTTTGTCTTTTGTGTTTTTTGTTCCGTCTTATGTGCCGTTTTCTGTAGACTGTTCCTTTTCTGTTCCTGACTTTCCACTTCTGGTGGACCTATGTATCCTCGTTTCTTTTTCTTTTTAATATATGTGTGTGGTTTATCCACTTTATCAAAAAAAAAATATTTTTTTTGCTTATCTGTAAAAATACGCTCACTAGACAACAAAATGATAACTGGATGTGCATATATACACACACAACCACTATTGTTTATAAAATAAAATAAAATTTCGCTGCACACATATGATGAACGTATTTTAACTAATGCTTTGGTAATTGGTTGATAGTGATTACCAAATTTGAAATCAAATACCATAAATAGCATATTTAAAATGAACTTGAAACATACTAATCATTATTAATATATATGTTATTTTGGTTTAATATGTCAACTAGCAGTAAAGTTGATGTATAACGGGTGAAATTTGCTGATAACACCCATAGCATTGTAAATACTAACAAAGTATTTTATAATCAGATTATAATAGTCAACTAAGCCTTGTCAATGCTCATAACTTATAAGAACTTATTATACCAGTGTTGCATGCATATGCATAACCCCAAAAAGAACACCACCCAGTACTGTGCTCTTAAAAACGAGTTGGGTTGTGAATGAAAATTATGGTTTTAAAATCATCCTCTTCTAAATGCAATATCAAATCAGGTTTCAAAGACAATAAAAGCTCATACATCCGATATTGTATCTCAAAAAATGCACGAGTGACTTTAGGCCCTCAATATTTTTTTTTCTATGTTTACTAAATATCTCTCAAAATATTTTTTCTTAAAATTTTTATTAAAAAAAATCACAATCACCGCACATAATTAAGCTCAGATGAATCATAATGCATTAGTATATGTGCATATATGCACAGATACACATACATATATTTATATAGATATATATACTCATATACATATATGTATATACACATATGCACACACATATACATATATTTATACATATATATATACTCAATACATATACTTATACACATGTTTTCCAATTTCAGATTTTCAAATCCTTCCAAACAAACATAAAATCTCATAATACAGTAATTTCAATTACATCAAACCAAACATAAGATTTAACTGCACTGTATTTTGAAATCTAAGTATTTCCAATTACATTGTAACTAGAAATCCACTGCATATAGAACTACATCAGACCAAACGCTACCTAACTAAAAACTAAAAAATAGTTTAAGTTTGTGCAAAGCTAGTTTTCATAGGAGCAAATATTAATTAATAGTTAAAAATATATTAAAATTATCAGTGAAACACTGATTAAAACATACATTCAATAATATAAAATTCTTGAAAATCAATCAGTACCAACTCACTTCATTTTGTTTTGGTTTTCCTCTTCATTGGGTGCCTCTCCCCACGGATAAAAAAAAAAAAATACATAGATATTAAAAAATAGGACACATGAATGGCATGACATAGGCACTTTAGTGTCTTCAACCAAGTTTTTCTAGCAAAGTTTAGAACACATGGTAATAACCTAGCTGGTCTAAGACAGCCCTATATATTATTCATGCAACCACCATTATTTTAATCTCCATGAAACAATCATGAATCCAATAAGTTATCCACATGATGCAGAAGAGCTTTAGTTGCTTTACAGCTCATTCTAACACACAGTTAAGAAATAAATAAGAGTTTTTTTTATGGGAAAATGAACTACATACTAGCTATTTTATTAAAAGAAATAAATAGGAGTCAACCTCACATCATATGAACACATGGTTTCAAAATAACTAGGTTAAAGCAATTTTGACGACTTTGAGTGATGGTTTGGTTTACAGTAATGATATATTATCATGGTAATAATATCGACAATGTTGTATGCCCAATATTATTGTGGTAATGTGAGATTATCATGTTTGATTGAGAATTTATATTACTAGTAATATTTCATTACCATGTTTGATTAGTTTTGTTAATTATCGTAGTAATATGTCAAATTTACCAAAGTATCCCTAATTTATAGTATTTAGATAAATAAATAATTAAATTACAATATCAAAAATTATTTTTTTCACAAAATTTTGAAATACCTTTGTATTTACCAAATTACCCCTAAATATAAAATTTTGAAAATTATAATTTATAGTATTTAGATAAATAAATAATTAAATTACAATATTAAAAATTATTTTTCACAAAATTTTGAAATACCTTTGTATTTACCAAATTACTCCTAAATATAAAATTTTGAAAAATATAATTTATAGTATATAGATAAATAAATAATTAAATTATCATATCAAAAATTATTTTTTTACAATTTTTAAAATACCTTTGTGTTTACCAAAATATCCATGTATATAAAATTTAAAAATTTTAATTTAAAGTATGTAGATAAATAAATAATTAAATTATAATATCAAAAATTATTTCTTTCACAAAATTTTAAAATACCTTTGTATTTACCAAAATATCCCTACATATAAAAATTTGAAACCTTAATTTAAAGTATTTAGATAAATAAATAATTAAATTATAATATCAAAAATAATGAGAAAAAATAAAAACTAGGGTCTTGATAATGAGTGTAATAAGGAATTATATTAAATGCGTGGGGGTATAATTGGAAAAAAAAAATATTACACATTCCCACCAACCTGGTAATCTGGATGGACACTTATTTTGGTGGTAATCACATTATCACCTTATTTGATAATATTTTACTATTGGTAATCTCACATTACTATCAATATTATAACTGCTACAGTAACCGAATTTGGCAATCTAAACACATTACCACCAGATTTTCAGTAATGTTTTCACATTATTACGAACCAAACGTCTCCTAAGTGACTTGAACTCCAATTCCTTTATATATAGCTTAAGCTTTGCAGGTTGGCAAAAAAAAAATAGTCTACTATTATTGCTTTGGATTTCATAAGAGATGATCTCCAAAAATCAATTTCCACTCTCTCAAGTGAGTCTTAAAGGCAGTGGAGTGGCTCCCACAAAAAGAACATTACTCCACAGGAGTTGATGATCTTCAAGAGAAGCTTCCATTTTCTCAAGTGAGTCTCAAGGGGTGCAGTTGGAGGCTCTTACAAGGAGCTAGAATGGTTTACCCCACTAACTGCACAAGAGTTGGTGATCTTCGAGTGGAGCTTCCACTCACTCAAATGAGACTCAATGGAAAATTAAATTCTCACAAGAAGAATTATCTATCGCTACTATTAAAACCACAAGAGATGATGGTCTTCAAGAATTATCTATCGCTACTATTAATTGAGAGAGCCTCCACTGGCGGATTTAGAGGGAGAGCAAGGGTGTGCTCAATCACCCCCTATATATATATATATATATATATATATATATAATTTGTTTGGAAAGTGATATTATTTATTTATTTTTCAAAATTCTACCCCCAATATTTAAAATAAATTAAATAAAAATAATAAGATTATTATATTAAATAAAATTGATGTTGGGTGACCATAATAGATAATATGGCTAAACAAACATGGATATTCAAATATTTTGTTTTAAAATTTTATATTTAGATATATTTTTTATTGACCTTATCAATTTTTTTGGGATGTTAACGTAAAAAATAGTAATAATAAATATTAAAAAAACAAAACTATAAAAAAATGCTAGCTATTTCAAAATCTCTAAAAATAATTATTACAGTTTGTGAGTTTTCTTTTTTTGCTCGATCTATTCTGACTTTCGAGTTTATATTTTATCTTTCATTATAAAGGCTTATTATGTATTTTTAAAAAAAATTGTTTTATATCTGAATTAATTTGTTTGATTTTTGTGTGATTTTTGTTGTTTAAAAATATGTGATATTTATTAAATAATTATTGGATATTTGTTAAATATATGTGATATTTTATTTTATTATTTGTTATGAAAATTGTTGTGAAAACAGTTAAATGTTTGTTATGATTATTTGTTATGAAAAATTGATTATTTATAGATTATTTGTTAAATATTATTGTATAAATGAATTTATATTGTGAATTTGTGCTAAGTTGTTTTTTTAATTGTATTATTGTCAATTTAGTGTTTAACTGTTAGTTGATTTATTTGCTAATTATGAACATATGATATGTTTTTTTTTACACCTAAACAAAAATTTTTAGATGGATGTATATTTTATAAATTTAAATTAATAAAGTTATTTAATATTTAAAAAAAGTTTAAATTTAAATTCAGTAACTCTTAAATTTTGTTTCTAGTTCGACCAAGTGTTAAAAGACGCAATTATTGAAACTCATACAGGAAAAACAGCCTACCAATGCTTTAGACTTCACAAAAGACTTGCGGAGTGAACCTTCAAATTTATGAGAATGCCCCTAGTTTATACAAATATCCCAAATTTCTCATTTTTAATATTTTAAACCCTCTAAAGTCCTATTTTTCTTACTCGCATGCATAACCAAGCAATCTCTATCATGTTTCATCGATGCATAACCAAGCAATAATTCTATATAATCAACGGTTTGAATATTTTCTAATAAAATTTAATAGATGCCAATCTCATAATCTCATATATAAGCTTTCCATCTAAATAAAATTTCTCAAAGCTTCTAATAAAATTTAATACTCGCATTTTTTATTTAAATGATTTACAGTTTTACATTATAATTATTAAATCTGCTAACATGTTTCATTTTTAGTTTTCAACAGCTGCTGATGTCAACAGCAATCTCTTAATGAAGCATCACAGTGAATTAAGTGCTCACTCAACTTCCTAAGCGCTAGAGTTTCAAATCAAGTTAGTGATCTAGACTTCAATTTAGTACAGGAGTACGAATCTCCATCTAATAGTTTGGGTAGGAATGAGGTGCCAGACGGTGTTTTTCGCCAACCCAACTATTATTTATTTATTATTTCCTCTTGTTGTACTCTGCATTGTTTCTCATTACTGGTGATAGAACTTATATTATATTTCCTTCTGCTGTCTTTTTTCAATAAATGTTGTGGTTTATCCACATTTATTTTAAAAAATAAATAAATAATAAACCAAGGGATTCATGATATCCAAATTTCTCAAATCACAATCACAAAATAGAAGGCATTGCACATTTATTATGGTTCTAATATTTAGAGGATCTATCTTAAAAGCAAACACGTTTTCATTCTAAGGCCATCTCAAACCCAAAACTCTATATTTAACGCTTCAATACTCAAAAACACAGTTTCTATAGTGAAAGTTTCTCCAACCACCATTTCTATTTTTAACTCTAAAATAGAATATTCTAAAAATATTCTTCTCCAACCACCATCTCTATCAATAAATTTAATCATGTTTAAATCTTTTTCACTTTTAAACATTAAATTTAAATATTATACTTTAATTTTTATATTTATTATAAATAGTTATTAAATATAAAAGTGATAAAAAATATAAATACAGATACAAATATTACATTAATTACTTAATAATAGTATAACACCATTAGTAAAAACAACAAATTATTGGAAACTAAAGTAGGACACAAGTTTCTAATTATCTTTAGTGCAACCATAAATGTTCAATTAATGTATGTTTTAAGATTATTTTCTATGTTTTTATTTTATCGTTCATGTAATTTTCTTTAATTTTAATGAATTTATATTTCACAAATTATTTCTTTAATTTTATATTTCTTATTAATTGAAAAATACACACTTAAATTATAAGTTATTAATTTAATTAAAATATAAATTTATAAATATAAATTTCAAAAAATAAGTAACAGAAGTTAAAACAGAATTTAAATTATAAATATAAATTTTTAAAAATAAAAAACAGAATTAAAAAAATAAAAACAGAATTTAAAAAAACAAAATCAAAAAATAGAAAATCAAAACAAAATTTAAAGACAAATAAAAAATTAAATAAAAAAAATAGCGCTGGATATTATATTTGGCTAGAGTTTTGCGCCGGATTGATGCGCTGCCAAATTTGAAGTATTTCTTCAAAAAAGTTGTTCCATTGGAAATGGCCTAAAGCTCAAATTTGTCGGTGGATGAAAATCGATGATGATGAAGATGTTTTAGATAAAACAAATATAAAAAAATAACACCAAAAAAAAAAAAAAAATACTGAGATCTCTCACTAGAGGTGAGACACACAAAACAAAAAGGAAAGAAAAAAAAGAGGAAAAAAACAAAGTGAACAGAATAGAAAAAGGCAGCTAGCTAGACCGGTGAAAACTACCATTTGGAATTACAGGACTACTCGGGCAGCAGAAGGGAGTAGGCTACTATCACCGGTATGATTCGTGATTCTCACGTTCTTGAAATTGAGAGAGCGCTAAATACTATGAATATGTAGATGTGGAAAATAAATAATAATAAAAAGCATATTAGAATTAATGCCTCTCTCTCAGGTTTTTTTATCATTTTTATCATTGTTATTATTGTTGATTTTTTCCCCTCTTTATTTGTGTTTTTTTTTTTATTGCCCAAGATCGGAACAACCAATAAAAATTAGCAATTATTCTTTTTAATTTTTTTTATAAACCGGAATTTTCTTGTATCTTCTTTATTCCGGATTTTTTTTTAATTTTCTTTTAAATTTGACTCTTCTTTTTTAATACTTTTATATAAACAAAAGTGGATTCCACCACTGATGAGGAGGTCGTGACCCAAATAGGAGAGTAGACATCTGGGGGGCTGGGGCCCGGACATGTCTGATGATCTATTTAGGGCCTGTATCATATTTTCTTTTGTTGCTGTTTATTTCTCTGTCTGTATTTTTTGTTATCTTACTGCAGCTAGTAGTTATTTTTTTTTTAATTCTTATTTTAATGGATGTGGTTTATCCAATTTTTTTTTAAAAAAAAAAACAAAAATGTACGGAAAGCATGGGTCTTTTATATATCATAAACCAGAAACGCAGATAGATAGTTAAAGGATCACTTCTCTCGGTGCAACACTACAAGATTACAAGCGCTAGCTGCATCAAGAGATCAAAGTCCTTCAGTAAAAGCCACTCCAGTGTCTTTGAGCCAAGTTCCTCCCTGGATAAGCCCAGCCACAGTATAAGACTTAGCAACATTAGCATCAGTAATCACATGATAACCAGGCCAATTAACCCTGCCACCAGTACCAGCCCCAGGCCCCTTATTCATATACTCCCCATAAAACAGAGTCTTTAGTGCAAATTGTCCATCCCACTCCAACCACCCTTTAGGATCAATATGTGAATCTATATATGACTGCATGAACACAGTCCTAGAATACTCCTTCCATGGCCGACCAAGATATGATTTTATAGCCCCTTTTGCGAGCTTTAAGTCATTACTGGGCACTATTTGGCAGTTCTGTATGGAAGTACCAGTGTTCTGGTTGGGGTCTATCCTCCCTTGAGCTGTCACAAGGTTTTGTTGGTTGTCCAGGGGACGCCGTGCCACGAGTTTGCAGTTCTGGAAAACAACGGCGGCGTCACCAAAGATGAAGTCCACTGTACCGGATATAACGCTGTCACGGTAGAATTGACGCAGTGAGTGCGTGTAAAGCGTGTCTTGATAGCCCTCGATGTTGCACCTGTTGATCACTGATCGGTCGGCTCCGACCCGGAGAGCCACCGCCTGGTGCTTTATCGCTCCGGCAGTGTTCTCTATCTTTAGATCCTGGAGAATCAGTCCATCACCAACCGCAGCTGCATTTTGTTGACGCACCGAAAAAGTTTTATTAAATTATTATTTTTTAAAAGAAAAAGATATATATATATATATATATATATATATATATATATATAAATTAATTTTCACCTAACGTGGCACTGTTGAAGGTGGTGGTTCCGTCAACGAAGTTGAGACTACCGGTGATGACAGTGGCGTCCATACCATCACCAACGATCATGACGTTCTTCTTGTTCTTCTCAAGCCTGACAGTCTCTTTATAAACACCTTTCTTCACGTAAATAACATACCTTGTGTTGCCATTATCAGGGACAGAATTCAATGCCTCTTGCACCGTCTTGAACTTCCCACTCCCGTCCTTGGCCACAACAACATTGGCTTTCACATCCTTCGGCGTTCGAGCTTCCAATAGTTTTCTATCATGCTTAGAGATCCAGGATGGGAACTCGACCACTTGAGTGATAACATCGTCGTCGTCGTCACTGGTGGCCAACAAGGCCAGTGACACGCTCGTGGATTTCATCAAGGACTTGAGTTGAGATTCCATGGAAAGTTTCACGTAACCATTTAGCCCATCAAGGCAAGTGTCATAATTAGTCAGAACAGCACTGAGCCATGTGCGCGCATCTGTGTGCGCGCTTTTAGTAATAGCTCGGACCGAGCTGAGCACACGGTCACGAGAGAGGTCTAGGAGTTGCAAGCAATCCTCGAGCTCTGCCTGCTGTTTTTGCTCGTTGATGCGGCGGTGTATGTGTGTGGCAGTGCTGATAGTGGTGCTGAGCTGGGTTAAGGATGTGTGAAGGATTTTAAGCAAGGGATCATCACTTTGAGTGGTGGGAAGAGATGTTGATATGGAGATGATGGTTAGTAAGGAGAACACTGTGACTAGAAGATGGCTGCATGGGTTGGTTGGTGCCATGAAAGCTTGAGTTTCTTTGTTTGTGATTGTGGTTGCTTGGTTTGAGACTTACTTATAGATGAAAAAATTTGGGAGATGATGGTTCTCGTTGATGCTGGATTTAATAATAAAATAATGGAGTGTTTATATGAAATTAGGATGACAGTGGCTTTGGGGGGAGTGAAGGGGTTGGTGATGGACCCTTTGCCTAGGTTTTGGCTTGCTTTAATTTTCCCTGGGCTTGCACATGTTTTTCCGGGTGCCACCATGGCTTTTTGTTTTTTTATTGTATTATAAATGATATTTTATAGCATATTGACGTTATTTTAAATGGCAAAGTAGATCTGGACTTAGATGCATAATTATTTTTAAAAAATAAATAAATAAAATGAATAAATTATATTCATTAAAATAAAATAGTAAAAAAAAAGAAAACATAGAACAATATCCATAGAAAAACTCTAGAGAAAAGAGAGATCTTTTGCTAGGTACATCAATTGTTTCCGACCATCATATTTATTTATTATTATTTGAAAAAGTGGATAACTTTGATTTATTTAACAAGCAAGTAGATTTTTAAAAATCAATCAGTACCAACTCACTTCATTTTGTTTTGGTTTTCCTTTTCATTGGGTGCCTCTCCTATTGTTCCTTTGCACTTCCCCACGGATAAAATAAAAAAAAAATACATAAATATAACAAATAGGACACATGCATGATTGGCATGAGATAGGCACTTGTGTCTTCAACCAAGTTTTTCTAGCAAAGTTTAGAACACATGGTAATAACCTAGCTGGTCTAAGACAGCCCTATATATTATTCATGCAACCACCATTATTTTAATCTCCATGAACCAATCATGAATCCAATAAGTTATCCACATGATGCAGAAGAGCTTTAGTTGCTTCACAGCTCATTCTAACACATAGTTGAGAAATAAATAAGATTTTTTTTAATGGGAAAATGAACTACATACTAGCTATTTTATTAAACAAAGAAATAGGAGTGAAGCTCACATCATATGAACACATGGTTTCAAAATAACTAGGTTAAATTAAGCAATTTGATGCCTTTGAGTGGCTTGAACTTAGGGATGACAATAATACCCAAACCCGATCCGACCCGACCCGACCCGACCCGAGTTTGACGGGTAAAACCCGGTTTGACCGGGTTTCGGGTCGGGTTCGGGTAAAACCCGACTAGTATAAAGCGGGTGCGGGTACGGGTATGGGAATCCTGATACCCGACCCGAACCCGAACCCGAACCCGACCCGAAATTCAATTTATAAATATTTTAATTATATATATTCAATTTTTTTATTAAAGTTTTTTAAATTTCTACTCTATGGTGTTGAATTTATCTATTTTTTGTTACTTTGAATGTTTATTTATAATTTCTATTATATGGTGTTCATTCAAATAAAAAATTTATGATTTTAGATTAACATTTTTAAATTTTACTTTGTATTTTAATTTTATTTTAAATATTTTTAAATAGGGTTATGGCGGGCGGGTATACCCGCGGGTACCCGATTACCCGTCGGGTGCGGGTGTGGGTTGAGGTTTTGAAAACCCGTCGGGTTCGGGTACGGGTTCGGGTATGGGGGTGGGATAACGGGTTCGGGTACGGGTATGGCAAAACCCGCACCCGACCCGACCCGTTGCCATCCCTACTTGAACTCTAATTCCTTTATAGCTTAAGGTTTGTAGCTTGGCTACAAACTTTGCCTGCAGTTAAGACTGAAAAACTGAACTCCAACTCGCTTCCTTAATATAGGAGAACATATTTAAACATTATATAATGCAGAGGGAATTGAAGGATTTACCAGCTTTAATCCTTTTCAATTTAATGAACGTAATTTATTCATTTTTTTTCAAAAAAAAAAAATTTACCGTCCTTTATTTCTCACCTTGGTGCTATATATATTCCTTCAGGTGGGTTGCATTAATATAAAAACACATGAAGAGCTTCTAAAGCTTTCAGGAATTAGAAACAAGATGCACTCACTGGTTTGAATGTTGAATTAATAAGAAAACAAAAGCATGATGATAAGCCTTAATGGTGGTCGATAATGCCACCAAGCAAGTGGGAAGTAGCACCTTGCATAATTGCCTACATCCACATGCTGCTCTAGTTTTTTATTTTAAAAAAAGAAATAAAATTCATTTCCAGCCATTCACATGACAATTGTTTTCTATAAAAAAAAAATTTGAATGAACCATGGAATGTTTTAAAAAAACACTTACGTAGAAAGCAGAGAAATTTATTTTTTAGTATGATTACTGTAAATTTTATGAGCATACGTACATGATAAACTTTTATTGTCCCATGTGATGTTTGACCGAGTTAATAAGTCTCTCGAGAGTTGATAAATTACTGTAATTGGTGTATTTTTATATTTATCTATCTTTTGATAAATTTTTAAAGATACTTATTACTTATTAAAAAAAATTATAAAACAATAAAGAAAATATATATGACAAATACAAAATAAAAAAAAAACATTACAAAAGCTGGTACCCAAAACCAAAACAAATAAGGGGGAACATTGAAGCAATACTAGAAAACGAGAGACATAGGGACAGGGGGGATGTCGCTGCTCAGCGACCTCTGGCGATCCTCGACGAAGACCGGGGAAGGAAGCGGAGGAGACGGGGGAGAAGGGGACAGGGGGAAAGTAGCTACCAGCATTCTTGCTGACCAGGTGGGGGCACAGGCTGTTAAGGGTGGCACACGCAGCGAGAGTACGAAGACGTATGCTTTGGCTGTTCGGTCACCACCTGCAGGTATGGATGGACGCCAACCAGGGGCGGATTCTCGGGCTAGTCCCCCGGAGAAAGCTGGGGTTAGGAGGCTGGGCAGTCATCGTCTTTCGGGGGCCAAACGTCAGCGTTCTCCGACCGAGGCGACTTGCGGACGTTGCTTCCGATCATCTCACAAAACGGCTGAGTGCCGCCATCAGGTTATGTCTCAAATGTGCCTGTGTCGGGCATATGGCAGCGCGTTGCCCCGTTATCCAGAGTCCAAACCGGAAGCGCATTCACGTCAGGACCAAGAAGCAGTCTACGGCCACGCCTGAGAGACGCTGTGAAGTAGTGGAGCAAGGTGTGGTGAGCTCGGCGACACACCAGGTTTCTTCCAAGGCGGCTCTTTCTCTTTCGCTCAATCCAGAAGCTGAGACAGCGAGAGAGGAGTTAGCTAGAGTGGCTGTGGTCACGATTGTAGAGGGGTTCGTTAATGAAGGGAGCGTCCTTGAGGTTGTTCCATCAATCATCAACAGATGCTTGGCCGGGCCGATCACTCCGTTGAGTGACATTGCTTTCTTAATCCCATTGGCGTCTCGTGACGAGGTAAAGGAGGTATGCAAACTGGGAAGCTTCAAGGTCGCTACCAAGGATGGGCCTTGCACTCTGAAGCTTTCACCTTGGTCGGCTGAGATCGGGACTGCAGGGAGGGCGTCGGGGAGAGGACAGTGGATCACTATCTGGAACTTGCCGTTGCATAGCTGGAACTGGAGCACGGTGGCGGAGGTGGTGCGACCAGTGGGGGAGTTGATTGCATTCTCGCAGGCGACCTCTCCTCATAAGCGCTTCCTGTCCTCGTTGGTGCGAATCAGGCCGGGCGTTGCGTTACCTTTTGAACTGGATTTGAGCTTCGGCATGCGGAGATACTTGGTGTTGATCATCGGAGGTCGAGGTGAGCTTCCGGTCTTCCGGAGAGAGCTGGGCAGATACTCTTTGCCTGTTAGGAGCGAGGTTTTGGCGGAGGTCCAACCGGTGCTAGAAGCACGCACGAGGTTCCACCGGAGATGAAGGGCAAGCAAAAGGCGGGGCAGGAGTCGTCCAGGACTCAGGGGCAGGTTGAGCTCAGCTCCCGCCTTGTTGGAGTGCCTGTGATATCGCCGATGGAGGGGACAGTGGTGGTTAAAAGTGCGACGGTGGAGCTCAGCTCCCGTCAGGCGTCGGTGATGCCGCCGGGGCCGGAGGACCTGTTTGATAGTGGTAACGCTGTCGCTGAGGTCGAGCGAGGCTCTCTCGGCGACAGTAAGCCGGATCCTTCTGGCCAGCGGTCGCAAGGCACACGGACTGACGGTCGCGAGCAACGCGCTGCATTTCGACCTGACAGGCAAAGACCGGCTCGGTCTTCCGAGAGACAAGACGGTTCGGCGGTGCTGACGCTCGGCGCGCCAAGGCATCGACGTGTCGAGCGTTGGCAGCCGAAGGGCTCCAAAAAGACAGTTGGCAAAGATCGCCCGTAGGAGGTGGTTGTGTCTCGGAGTTCGCGCGCGAATGAGGGTGTCTCCAATGCTAATCTGGACATGGACCCTTTGCTGTCAGATGGGCCGGGCTGTGCGCTGGGCCGCCACTCTTCTCCAGATGCGGAGATTTTGCTTGGGGACCCTCTTCTACTGTGTGACGCGGGCCGAGACTCAGCCCTTGGGTCTGGAGCTACGAAGCCTGTTGACATGGGTGCGGACCAGATTGATCAGGGGATGGGAGAGGTGGCCCATAATTCTAGTTTGTTGAGGCATGGGTCATGTGGACCGTATTTATTAAAGAAGCATAGTGATGGGCCGAGTAAACTGGGCCAGATTAGTGTTGACTTCAAGGATGGTAATCTCAAGCCAGCTATGGTGCCTCCGTTGGGTTTCCATTGGGAATTCTTGGAGAATGGCTGGGTGCTTGCTCCGGATCTTGCTCAGCCCTTTGGGACAGTTGATGTTCCATCTTTAGAGGCCAAGGATGGTGGAAACTCCCCCCCCATCTGTGGTGATAGAGACACCAGAAATTAGATCCGAGTCAGACGATTCCAGCTCTGAGTTTGAAAAGAATATCAGGAAGCTATTCCCAGAATATTACAAGGTTGCTCAGGAAGACCACGAGGATGCTTCTAAGGGGACCCGTAGAAGTGAGAGAGCTAAGAAACCATCTTCGCGCTTCAATGAGGAGGCAGGTTTTGTACTTGAACCTCCGAAATCTACAAAGAAGAAGGGGCACCGGGGGGACACCGATGAAGGTACTAGCTCGAAACCTCTCCTTATTTCCGATTGGTCATCTGCTCAGCTTGCTAAATACTGTGATGCATGTGGTATTTCTTTTACTGCTTCTGTGGATGATTGTTTGAACCATATTCGCATGTTAGAATCTCTTCGTTTGAACCCCCTGAGGGCACAGGCATCCTCCATTGAGGAGTGTGATAGTGTAGGTGGGTTATGAATTTGATAACTTGGAACGTTAGGGGACTGGGGAGACCTGCTAAGAGGTTTCTCGTGAAGGATTTTTTGCTTTTGCACTTCGCGGACGTTTGTTGTCTCCAAGAATCCAAGCTGGAGGAAATCTCGCCTACTATCTGGAGGGAGATTGGCGGTGGCTGGCTCGATCAGTTCTTCTCTGTGCCGGCCCATGGTACCGCGGGCGGGATCATCATTGGGTGGAATATTGCGATTATGTCGGCCAAGCTTCTTAAGTTGGGTACTTTTAGTTTAACGGTGGAATTCCTCTCCTTTAGCGACAACTTAAGCTGGAGGTGTACGTCGGTTTATGGTCCGAATGACAGAAAGCTTAAGCCTGCGTTCTGGTAGGAGCTAAGAGACAGTGCGGGATCTTTTGGTGGGCCTTGGATAATTGGCGGAGATTTTAACGCTATCTTCGGGTTAGGCGACAAGCTCTCGGGCCACCCAAACTTGGAAGATATCAGAATGTCCAATGCGTTTCTCCACGATATGGCTTTTCTGGAGCCGCCTTCGGTGGGAAGACGTTTCTCCTGGACCAATGGTCAGTCCGACCCAATTTGGGTGAAGCTCGATAGATTCATTGTCAATGATGTTTGTGCTAATCGCTTTCCTAAACTGGTGCAAAAAAGCTTGCCTAGATTGGGTTCGGACCATGTGCCGATTCGTCTCGAATTGGGTACTCATCTTTCCAACCCGAGGCCTTTTAGATATGAGATGGTCTGGAACACTGTGGAGGGCTTCCAGGATCTGGTGGCACAGTGGTGGACGGAGACCTCTCCCCAAGGATGCGGTGCGTTCATTTTGGCCAAAAAGTTAGCCGGGCTCAAAGTTAGATTGCGTGACTGGGCGAAGTTCTCTTTTGGATCCATCAAGCTCAGGAAATTAGATCTCTTGCGTGAGGTAGACAAGGTCGATTTAATCCGTGAGCTCAGGTGCCTCACTGACGTGGAAATCAAGCAGGAGGGGGAGCTCCTTCTCAGATTGAGTGAGATCCACAAACAAGAAGAGATTTATTGGAAGCAAAGATCGAGGTTGCAATGGTTAAAGGAAGGTGATGAAAATACAAGCTTCTTTCACGCCATGGCCAATGGACGTAGGAATAGAAACTTCATCCCCAGCTTGTCTCATGGTGGTGTGAGTACCTCCGATCCTAAGGAAATTGGAAAGATCTTTTCTACACGCTTTAAGCAGCAATTTGGGTGCAAGAGACAATCGCGATTCCGAATTAGCTTTGACAAGCTCTTCGAGAACAGAGCAAGCTTTGATCTTTCCCACCTGGAGCAGCCGTTCACGTTGGAGGAAATTAAGGCGGCGACCTTTGACCTCGGGAAAGATAAGGCACCCGGGCCGGACGGCGTCCCTCTGAATTTCTTTCGTCAATCCTGGGGAACGATTAAAGATGACCTGTGCCAGCTATGTGATGACTTCTACTGGGGAAAAGCTAATCTGGAGAGGATCAATTGGGCCAATATTGTGCTGATCCCCAAGGTGGAGTCTCCACAAGGGGAGGGTGATTACCGCCCAATTAGCCTCATCAATTCGTCGTTGAAAATTCTGTCAAAATTACTCGCGTCGCGGTTGGGTAGGGTTCTGAGTAATTTGGTGGATAGGAGTCAGTCGGCATTCCTTAGGGGCCGCTGCATCCTCGATAATATTGCCACTGCTGAGGAACTAATCTTCAGCCTTCACAAGCGAAATATCCCTGGGCACATTCTTAAAGTTGATTTCGCTAAGGCTTTCGATCATGTGGACTGGGACTTTCTTTTCGATCTTATGGAGGCGAGGGGATTCGGTCAAAGATGGATTGGCTGGATCAAATGTATACTTTTTTCCTCTAAAGCGTCAATCTTGATCAATGGGACCCCAAATGGGTACATCCGGTATCATAGGGGACTGAGGCAGGGAGATCCTCTGTCTCCTCTCCTTTTTATCCTTGCTACGGACGCTTTAAGTGAGATGTTCGCACATGCCTTGCGCACGAAGATTTTAATTGGGGTACCACTCGGGGAGTCCACGAGCATGTGCAACCTGCATTACGCTGATGACCTGCTCGTTATCACCACGGGGGGCTTGGAGGATCTCAGGATCATTAAGTTGATTCTCTACCTTTTTGAAGGTATGTCTGGGCTGGAAACGAATTTCTCCAAGACTTGTCTGTTTGCTACTCGCCCTGGGGAATGTCCGGGGACAGCTGCTGCTAGTACTCTCCAATGTGCGGTGGGGGTTCTCCCGATCACCTACCTGGGTATCCCGATTTCGGGTAGGAGACCCCGCAGACAGGATTGGGAAGGACTTATCTCCAAAGTACGTCGTCGCCTAGCCTCGTGGAAAGCGAAGCATCTCTCCTTGGGAGGCCGACTCACCCTGGTGAACTCTGTCCTATCTGCGATTCCCACCTTCTGGATGTCTCTGTTTAGGTTGCCCAGTTGGGTCATTAAGAAGATCGATGGAGTAAGAAGGGATTTCCTTTGGTCGGGACCTGACATGGAGCGTCCGCGTTGCCGCCTAGTTAATTGGAAAAGCATTTGTAGGCCTCGGGATCAAGGGGGCTGGGGCATCCTTGACCTGGCTACTTTTAATCAGGCGCTCCTCGGGAAATGGTGGTGGAAATTCATGACTGATGACTCCTGGAGCGGGGCGGAGGTGATACATTTTAACTATCAGTTTCCACGATGGAATATCCACCCCACGAGGACGGGTAGGATCTCTTTCTTTTGGAAAGGGGTGCTGAGCTGCCTTCCCCCGTTTAGGAGCTGTGTCTCGACCACAGTATTCAATGGGGATGAAACTCTGTTTTGGAAAGACCGATGGCTTAATGGTAAAGCTCCTATGAATCTCTGGCCTGAGGTGTTTGGGAATTGTCCAAATACTAATGCTACATTTGTGGAGCTTGTACATTATTTGGAGGAGTATCCCTTTAGAGAATGCGGTGAGGTGGTAGTTATTTGTGCCAACAGGAGGGCTGCTACAAGGGAGTCGAGGGATAGGAAATGTTGGGGGCTATCAGGGAATGGTATATTCACGGTCAAATCATTTTACAATTTTCTGGTGGATGGTGGCACGCGTTGTAGGATTGGGAAGTTCTTTTGGTGTAATGCCTGCCCCAAAAAAATCAACCTTTTTAACTGGTTAGTGTGGCAAAACAAAATCCTCACTCTCGAGACACTTGCTAGAAGACGTTGCAATAGATTGCCCACTGACACATGTGTTATGTGTCATTCGGAGTCGGAATCTGTCGATCACCTATTCTTTTGCTGCCCGGTTGCTACACAGTTGTGGAATTACTTCATGCATACGTTCAAGCTTCATCGTGCGCCTGGCTCTGTTGCAAATCTCTGGGGGGATTGGAGAAGGAGTTTATCGTCTTCCAAAAAACCCGTGGGAGACTTAGTCGCGAAAGCTTTAATTTGGAATATTTGGCTTGCTCGAAATGAATGCATTTTCAACTATAGATGCTTGCCTGTGAATGTTATTATCTTGAAAGTTAATCGACTGCTTCTGTCTTGGTTCTCCGCAGCAAACTCTAGTGTTCCGGAGAAGTTCGAGGAGGCGATCACTTCTGTCAGAAGGAGCTTGGAGTTCCTAGGTCCGCAGGCGGGAGATCCTCAGGGATCGAGGCCTGACGAGAGCCATGTTTCTACCGTGGGGTAGGAGGTTTTTTGTGTTTTTCACCTTTGAGGAGGGCTTGTGTTTCCTCCTTTTATTTTGGGTCTTGTTTTGTTGTATACCACATCTAGTGGTAAACTCTGTTTCTTTCTGCGTTTAATAGATGTGGTTTATCCACCTTTTCAAAAAAAAAAAAAAAAACAAAAAAACAAAAACAAATAAAAAAAACAACTAAAAAAAATAACCACAAACAAAGCCCAAACAAGGTGGAAATAGATAGGTATCTAACAGCGAAACATCCGTACATGAGTAAATCATAATTTATTAAAAAATAAATAAATTGAGAACATGAGAATAGTAGCACCGCCACCAATACTGATGACAAGTGAATCCTAGTACTTAAGAGAACAGATGCAAAAAATCTAGGGAAAGAAAAATTTAAAGAACAAAGTACACATAAATAATAAAAAGATGTCAACTCCCCTAAAATGAGCATGGGAAAATCATCCATTTTTAGAAGTGAATTAAAATCTACCTTTATTTATTGGATTAATATACATGTTATTTGATAGGTTTAATACCCTAATTGGTCCCTCTACTTTTCTCTCTTTTCTCTTTTGGTCCCTCTACTCAGAAATGCTCCCGACTAGTCCCTCTACTTTTGAAAATGTAGCTACTTAGAGAGAAATGCTCCCAACTAGTCCCTTTATTTTTGAAAATGGGCCTACTTAGTCCCATTTTAAAAAGTAGAGGGACTAATTGGGAGCATCTCTCCCAAGTGAGCACATTTTCAAAAGTAGAGAGACTAGTTGGGAGCATTTCTGAGTAGAGGGACTAAAAGGGAAGAGAGAGAAAAGTAGAGGGACCAATTAGGGTATTATACCTATTTGATATTTTTCTTGGCTATTAAATGTCAATAATTTTTTTATTCGGGATGAAATATGAATAAATTACATATGGCCAACAGCCTTTAGGCCAATTGATACTGGGTCCTTTGCGTAGGGTGTTCACCTCGAGTGTCGAGCGTTACTTCTCGAGTTTGATCTCCATCACACGTAAGGTGAGGGTACGGTTTGGTGGTGAGCATTGCTCCCACACGTGTTCGTCCCTGACTACTCTTAAGTGGGGAGCGTTTGTCGTCTACCTGTAAAAAAAATAAAAAATTACATGTGATATATAGAGCTGTCAATTTGGGCCTAACCCGTCGGGCCGGCCCGCCCCGCCAACTAAAATAGGCGGGTTGGGTTGGTTTTGTATAGGCCCGTTTAGAGGCGGGCCTAAACGGGCCAACCCGCGGCGGGCCGCGGGTTGGGCGGGGCGGGCCGCGGGTTGTGGCGGGCTAGCCCGCCACCCTTCATTTATAAAAAAAAAATAAAAAAATAAAAATTATTAAATTAATTAGAAAGTTAGAAAAGGTAAATACATGTTTATAGAGGGGCTTCTATGCAAAAGATATTGATTTTTTTAACATTTTAATTTTTTTAAATTTTGTTAAACTTTCCAAACCTAATAGGATTAAGATAATTTTGATGGATTAATGATTTTTAATAGTAATGGATGTTTTTATTTTGAGATTAGTTTTTTGGATTAGTGTATTTTTTTATGTATTGTGGCCAAATTATGTCAAATATATAAATAAATATTTGAGAACTATGAAATATAATTATTTTATTATTTTATTTTATTTTTATTTTTTTGGCGGGTCGGCCCGCCTAACCCACAACCCAAAGTGGGTCGGGTTGGGTTGGCATTTTATTGGCCCGCCAAAATGGCGGGCCGGCCCGCCCCGCCCCGCCAAATGGTGGGTTTTGGCGGACCGCGGGCCGGCCCGCCCCGCCGGCCCGAATTGACACCTCTATATATATATATAATTAATATATAAACACACTTATACCTTTGTTTAGGGTGAATTTACATTTTAAATCATCTCTTCAATAGAAAAAAATATATATAAAAAATTGGGTATCAATAAAATAATAAATCAAAAATACGGAGTTAATAATTTTTTTTATTTTTTGAAAAAAATAGGTAAATGATAATTACATTAAAAAAACAGAGTATAACAATAAAATGAGTTAAAACAAAAATAAGATGATAGAGAACAAAAACCTAAACAACACTAGGGGGCGTTTGGTTCGCGGTAATATCAAAATATTACCTCCTGTTAACACGTTTGGATTGGTGGTGGTGGTAATAATGATGGTAATCTTTGATTACCAACCTTGAAAGATTACTAAAAAACTTGGTAATCATATTACCACCAAAATAGGTGGCTATGTTGGATTATCAAATGGGTGGTAATCTCAAATATTTTTTTGGACAAATATGCTTTTATTTAAAAATAATAATTTTTCATACTTTATTCATTGGATAAAATTTTTTTTTGAATAACATTATTTTGGGAATATGTTCAACTTTGAAAATTTAATTTTTTTTATCCAAAATTTTATTTTACTTTAAATTTAAATTTGCACAAAATGGTAGACACAAGGGTATTTTGGGAAATTTAGAACATTACCAAGTTGATTATTATGTAATATAAGTTTCCAACTAAGCATGGTTATCATAAATTACTACAACATTTCTGAGCATATAATGTTTCTAAAATAATTACCACGGTAATCTTATTACGTAGTAATATATCATTACCGTAAACCAAACGACCCGTAGAAGTTAACCACAATGTCTCTCCATTCTCACTGTAATAAATAATTAAAAAACACATTAACCAATAAAGACAAAACAACTCACGAGACAGTGGGCTAAACTTAATTTAGTCATGACATGTGCTATAATTTGTCATGGCATGTGTCGTAATTTTCATTGTTCCGATTAGATTCCATCTGCTCCCTCTGAAATTTAGATTTCAATATTGGCAAACAATGGCACTAGCTATTTCCTGTTTAAAGAATAGTGATGTTGAAAGTGTGAAGCTAATTTGAGGAAGTGGAATTGCGTGTCAAAACCACTTTTGTCTCATTACCTGACCACAATAGGAACATCGTCTGTAATTAAACAGGAATAAGTATACCTTGATGATAAGGCATTATAATTCATACATCCAGCTAACCATGTTGCCATTTTATTAATTTCTTTTTATGAATTGAGTGATCACTCTCCTGTGATATTTTTGTTGCATTATACAGTGCACATGTTGCTTTTCTTTGTTCAAATTGGAACATATTGTGTTCAGAAGTACATGCTATATATGATTCACGGGACATGATATGAGTTCTTGTCTAAGCATTTTTCACCTGAGAGAAAGTATACCAGTCCAAAGACCGGGCTACCCGTCCAAGCCTGAAGGTCCGTCCAAAAAATAAAAAGGTTTGAACAAATATATAAGGCCTGATATCCGGGTTTTGGACAAAAAAAAAAAACTCATTTTAAAAACGGGCCAGAGTTTGGTTTCATTATTAAAAGTCCGGCCCGACCCAAATTATAAAATATATTTATTAATTAATTTTGTATGTATATACTTATATATATATAATGGTTTGAATTGCCATTGATTATTTATTAATTAGTTTTATCTATACTTATATAATATATATTTATTGTTGATTACCATTGATTATAATGATTTGAATTTTAGTTGTTGTACTTGAATAAATATTTGTATTTGGTATTTTAATTTTTAAGTGTTTTGTAGAATAATATTTGGTTATATTCATATATTAATATTATTGTTAATTTTTTTTATAACTTGCATATTATTTGATGAAAAACTTATTTGGGCGGGCTTGAGTAGCCATTGAGTAGAGGTTATTAAATTTGGGCAGATTCTAGCATTAAAGGTTAAGGCCTAGATTTTTGGGCCCGATCGAGCTTGGATAAGCTTAAAATTTAGTAATTATGGACGAAGCCCAACCCGAACCCGGCCTATGGACAGGTCTGCGAGAAAGGATAGTTCAGATGCTAATTTAAAAAACATACTAGATAAACATGAATATATTAAAAGAAAAACCAAATCATGTACAAAATACTAAATTAATCACAAAAAATTGGCTAAAACAACTTGCATGATGTGTCATTCAAAGATCAAATTTGTTGATTATCTCTTCATTCATTGCTCGTTCATTCGAGAAATGTAGAATTTTTTAGTAGGCTTCTCAATCTGCTAGAGCCGCCTCTGTCTATGAGCCATATCTAGTGCTCTTGGAGACTTTTTGAGACCTTCTAGTTGGGATATAGTTGACTTAGTTGTGAAGGTTTTGGTGTAAAATATTTGGCTTGCTAACGATGATCGCATTTTTAACACTAATATCTTACTTGCACATACTATTATATTGAAAATTGATTACATGCTTCTGTCGTGGTACTATGCACTTGCAGACGATGTAAGAGTGAAGCCAGAAAATCCCATTTCTATCGTCCGGCTCAGCCTAGAGTTTTTAAGACAGTGGATGGAGTTATCCAGGGGAGACCCGATAGGCAAGGAGGTGCAGGATCTTACCATAGGGCTAGTTTCTCCTAGTTATGTTGGCTTTGAGGAAACCTATTATTCCTCTTGTTTTCTATTTTTGTTTTGGGCGTTGTTGTATCCCATTTAGTGGTACGCTGGGTGTGTTGTATTTCTTGTTTATTGTTTTCAATTTCTTGTTTGAGGAGATTGATTATTTATTTCATTTCCAGTTTTAATTGGAGTGATTTATCCATTTTTTTAAAAAATAAACATAAAGTGGCTAAAAGAATAATTACAAAAACAAAGGAAAGAAATACATGTTTGTTTTCTCTCTATTTTGGGTAATATCTTCTTTTACTTCAAGTGGAAACCGAACTTTGTACCCTTATTATATTTGTGCTTTTTGTTTTTTTAATATAATATAATTTATCTATTAAAAAAAACAAAACAAAATACACAAAGTACCACTCAACCAAAAAGAGATAAAGAACATTTTTTTTGTTTGGTTCTTCTTCTTCTTTTTGAGTCTGTACTGTATTGTTTTTTTTTCTCAATAAATTAGTGATTTATTCATTTTTCTCAAATTCAAATAGTATGTTCATAACTGTATATGAATTAGAAAAATAATTAATAATTTCAAGACTGTATTTAATGGTAGATATACTTCTTTTTAAGTCTAAATCATCTAATAACTAAAAAAAAAATATGTGATTAATTTTAACTAAAATTAATAAAAATAAATTAGAATAATTGTCGAAGATATGTTGTTTGAATTCCAATCAAATATTCTAGAAGATAATCTTGATCAGAATTTTCTAGTATCTTTCACAGGGGGAGTTCAGAATCAGAATAGTTCTCCAAAATGACTAAAGATTGGCTCTATAAGTGAGTCTAATTTACAGCAAGCCCTATGACCAAAATGATTTAATATCTTGGTAGTGAAAGAGCACTGCAAAGGTAGAAGGTCACATGATTTCTCGGCATACAAAACGGACAAATTGCCATAAATAAACCACTGCAACCATATCTAGTAAATTTGTTTAGTGCTATGATTTTACAAACAGTTAACTTAAAATAATGACTTTCCGGTAGCAGAGAGAGCATCACAAAGAATTGACTTTTTCCATTCCATGCTTTTCCATATAAAAATAAAATAAAAAAACCCAATCTATCACAAGTGGTATATACTATATAGTCACTCACAGTAGTAGTACTGATCATGAAAGTAATTGGCTGTTGCCTGTTGTGCACAAGGGATGAAGAAAGAAGGGCTCACAAATAAGCCTTCAATAAATAAGGCATGGGCATAATGTTTCACGTGGTGACCGACAATAAGATAAGATAAAACTTTGTCATTTTGCCATTTGGTCTCACACTCACCTTCATTATGAGATAGATTCTCACCAGTGGGTGCATGCATTTACACCGATGAAATGAAAATGCTTTTAATTTTTTTCAATAGATAAATTATTAATTCATTGTTTGTTTTTATTTTTTTATTTTTATTTTTTTTAAAAAAATTGGATAAACCACAAAATACAATAAAACACAAAGTCTTATTAATTGATTGTAAAACAGAATAACCCAAAATAAATAAATAATAATAATAATAATAATAATAATAATAATAATAAGAGAAAAAAAAACCCGGTTCACCAGAAGTGAAGCCATCCAATCACCAACAGAGAATGCTTAACGGGGCTTTGATTTTTTTTTTTTTTTTTTGTAAAAAAAATTGAATAAACCACATTCATTGATAAGTAAAAGACATACAAAAGAGACCCGATTCAAACAAAACATCTAGCAAGAGTGAAAATTGAGTCAATGATCCACAAAGATGAAAGTACAGAGATAAATCTAAAGGCCGGTAGATCCTTTAGGGAACAAGGGACATATAGCATGTTTCATATCAGATATGAGTCAACGGGGCTTTGATTTCTTTTCATTTTATCATAATCACATAGCATGTTTCATGTCAGATCTTATGAACATATAATAAATAAAAACATGGACATACCAAATCAGAGGAAATGGAGGCATGTCCTCCACCAACTCAAATCTAATATGACAACTAAAAACGTGGCTACAACCATCTGAATTTCCCTAATTATCAAAACAGAGTTTGGTGTATCTCACATAGTTGAGAAGATTGTATTTAGACATAAGAAAGTGGATTCCATTATTAATACTTTCTCTTAAAACTCTTGATCTTCTTGAATACAGTGCTAAAATAGAATTGTTCGTTTGACTTTGTTCTTGAGGTTTTTTTCAATGGTTTGACTCATAAACACAGGACAGACAACTAACTTATAGTTGGTGGTCTCTTGCTTTCATCTTGTCAACATCTAAGAACATCTAAGAAGGATGATTGAGGATGGACTTGGAATGGAGGAGGTTCTCTCTTGAAGCCCAAAGACAATCCAAACATCTCCATAAAGGTATGGTTTCTATGCACAAAGGAATTTTTTATTTCTTTGTTGTCATTGATGATCATATTTCTCTTGTTCTGAAGCATTTGTTGGTTTGGAGAGAGATCACTCCGATGGCAAAAATAAAGGGGTTCTTTAAAGGGATTAAGTATTTTTCCCAAATCTTTGGTAATGTTCTTCAAATGATTCTTATGTTGGAGAGTTACAGAACATTTGTCACATTTCAATCATTTTTATCCTCTGTTTTCTTGCAGTTGCTAAAGAACATGAGATGGAGATTGGGCACCCAACAAATGTTAGACATGTTGCTCATGTTGGTTGGGACAATGCATCAGTGCATGCTCCAAGCTGGGTATGGTTTTCATTCAGTAAAAAGAAAGAAAAAATAAGAAAAAAATATCTTTGATGTTCATTCATCTTCTTCATTTTGACAATCTTTTTTCTTTTTTATATTATATAACAGATGAATGAGTTCAAGCCATCATCTGATTTCTCTTCAACAACTGTTGGAAACTTCGCTGGTGCTTCTAGAGAATCCTCATGGGCTTCTGAAGGTATGATCATTTCTATATCAAAATATAATCTTGAAATATTGCTAAACTGCAAACAGAACTTCACTTCAGTTTTCTGCATTTTGGAATGTTTCAGATTTTGATCAACCGAGAGGACTTGAACAACTTTCATTGATGTTCAAGGGTGATAATTCTAAGCCAGAAATCCCAAGACCTCCTAAGATGAGAAAGAGGAAGAAGACCAAATTCTCATTTCCTTTATCATCAACAAGATCCTCATCAAAGCCATGAACAAAAATTTCAGTTTTCATTTTGAGAGAAACTGTTTCTAGTTTAAATTTCCCCAAGTAAACTCTCTTTTGTTCATTTATTCATTCATTCATTCATTCAATGAATCAACAAATGTATTTCAATGTCTTCATTGCCTCAATTTGTCCATCTAAGCACTAGTTTATAGTTAATACTGAAGTTAGTTACAAGACCAGGAGGTCACTTGTCCTGCACGTGCTAAGATGAAAAAGTGGTTACTGACCGTTGCTTCCCAACCGCCAAAACGGTTGGGATCCGTTGGAGGAGAATTCAGGAGACCAAGTCTCCTCCCATTCAAATGCAACACCATTCGTCATCCCAAATGAAACCATGAAAGTATTAAAACCAAAAACATTCACCAATTCCCACTGGAATTCCTGAATTCCCAAAAACAAGCATATGTATCACAAGCCATTAATCTTTTTCCTGAACACCATCAACACTTAAATAAAACAGAACATAAAGCTAGAGAAGAAGCTCAATAACAATGCAACTTAACAGAGTTCTTCTCTTCACCCTCCTGTTAATCTCCGATGCCTTCGCACAAGACTACGACGATGATGCAGCATCGCCGCCACCTCCTGGCCTCGACAACTGCGACGGTATCTTCTTGACATACACATTCATCTCAAGAGCCAAAGAGTTCCCACATGTCAAGAATGCATCAGCTCAGGCTTACGCATTCAAGTCCATGGCCACAATTATGAACACAATGAGCACTGACCTTAAGGCATGGAAGATGTTCATAGGTTTTCAGCATGATGAGATTTTGGTTTCAGTTGACGGTGCAGTGTTGACAGAGGGCAGTGACTTCCCGGCGAAGGTCGGGAATGGCACTTCGTTGTCGGGGTTCCCTCAAACTGATCTCCTTAACTCCATTGATACTGCCGGTGATATCAATCAGATTCAGGTGAAGATTGATCTAACAGGGACTCAGTTTGGATTGAAACCACCAGGTGTGCCAATGCCCAAGACTATCAAGCTCCAAAATGATGGATTCAAGTGCCCCAATCCCACCAAGAAAGGTTAGTTCAATCTTGATATACATATTGTTAGTAATAAAGTTAAGTGATGATTTAAAATATAATTCTGTTTAATTAATTGAATTATAGGGAGCAACATGTATGTGTGTTGTGTGAAGGATCCAAAATTCAAGAAGAAGAAGAAGGAAGAGAAAAACAAGTTCCTACCCAGGCAATACGGTGATCTAAACATGGTCTACGATGTGCTCCAAGCGTACGAGAACAACTACTTAGCTCAAGTAACAATAGACAATGATAATCCTCTGGGTCGTCTTGACAACTGGAACATAACATGGGAATGGATGCGCAACGAGTTCATCAACACCATGAGAGGTGCATACACCTTCAAAAAAGACTCTTCAGACTGCATCTATGGTGTCCAAGGTCAGTACTACAAAAACTTCGACTTCACTCCGGTCATGAACTGCGAAAAAAAGCCGGTAATCACCGACCTCCCACCGGAGATGGAAACCGATGACAAACTCGGCAAGCTCCCATTTTGCTGCAAAAATGGCACACTTTTACCACCAACCATGAATGAAACCAAATCACACGCCATATTCCAACTCCAAGTCTTCAAAATGCCTCCAGACTTAAACAGAACAGCACTATTCCCACCTCAACACTGGAAAATCAATGGCTTTCTTAATCCACAGTACAAATGCGGACCTCCAATGAGAGTCAACCCTTCAACATTCCCTGACCCGAGTGGCCTCATGGCGAGCACATACGCAGTAGCGAGTTGGCAGGTGGTTTGCAATATAACTAGACCCAAACTCAAAAGCTCACGTTGCTGCGTCTCTTTCTCGGCATTCTACAACGACTCCATCGTGCCATGCAACACATGCGCGTGTGGTTGCGACGAGGACGACGCAACGTGCGACACAAACGCTCCGCCATTGCTCCTCCCTTCCGAGGCTCTCCTCGTCCCGTTCCAGAACCGCACGGCCAAAGCCAAAGCTTGGGCTAAGCTCAAGCACAGAGACATACCCAAACGTCTCCCATGCAGTGACAACTGCGGCGTTAGCATTAACTGGCATGTTTCCTCTGATTACCGCAAAGGATGGACAGTAAGGATCACAATTTTCAACTGGGCTGATTACACGTTCAAAGATTGGTTCACTGCTGTGAGAATGGACAAGGCTTATGATGGATTTGAGAAAGTTTACTCTTTTAATGGTACTAAGTTACCGAAGCTTAAGAATACTGTGTTTTTTCAAGGATTGCCTGGGTTGAACTATTTGATGCCAATATCTGATGGGAAGAACCCGGATGTTGATCCCAGAGTGCCTGGAAAGGTTCAGTCAGTGATGTCTTTCTCTAAGAAACATACACCGGATATTGATGTCATTCATGGGGATGGGTTTCCAACAAGGGTGTATTTTAATGGTGAGGAGTGTTCTCTTCCCACTGAGATGCCTTCTGGAGATGGGCGTAGATCTATGGTTAGTGTTTTGTTTCTGGTTTTGATTGCAGTGATGGTGGTGTTTGTTTTGATAGGAATGTGAAAAGGAGCAGTAGAGTTTTTTTTTTTTTAATATAATTGGTAGGGGAAATTTGTTTGTTGTGAGTATTCGTAGTGCAATGTTAGTAGTTAAATTTGCAGATCAGGATACCCACTTTTGAGTTTGGGGGAAGAAAAAAACAAAGGTACAGAACTTGGAAGATTGCAGTGACAGAATTGATGGATGGGCTGGTTTGTAATTTTTTGAGTGTTAGAGGGTGTACAAAGGTGTATTCTCCCCCCAAAAAAATAAATAAAAAGTAAACCAAAAAAATAATTTTTTTTAATTGTTTGCCTTTTATTTATGATTTATCTATTTTTTTTAAATAAATATGCCTGCACAATGAAGAGTCGAACGCAGAGGAATAGCCCGTTGATCATACTGTATTTTTCATAAATCCTTGGCACATGGCCCATGCTTTTTATGTTCTACCCAAAAAAAAAAAAAGAGGTCTGCTTTCATCTCCCAGTTAATGATCAGGATTTGCTGATTAATTTCTATTAATAATTGACAAGGAGTGCAAGAAATGCATAATCACAAAAGACTGCTCAAAATACAAGAAAATAAACATTTTGAACATTGGCCCAATTGTAAATATTGCATGCATGTATAAATTCCTCTGCATGTTGAATAGTGTTAAATGTTACACATGATCAATACAACAACAATTGTCAAACAGAAATCGTGTCTCAAGGCTTCAGTTTATGAAAATCCCTCCATTGCCAGGCAACAATCCGGTTTGGCCCCGAGGACTAAATAAACTCACCGCGTGTTCTTTGCCTGTTTATCAAAACAGGAGGATTAAAGATATGCATCAATGTTTCAAACAATCTCGCATTGGAGTAGGTTGAACATCTGAAACTACAAGAACACACCCAAAGCTTACTAAAACAAAGTGAACACATTACCTTTCTTAAATATTTCCTGTGGAGTTTCAATGCACCACTGCAAGCTTTCTTTGCATCCAAATTTCCATTTACATCATTCAAAATCTGAGAAGCAAAATTTTTTTTATAAGATTGAAACTATTAAAGCATGATAACATCATTAATCAATGAGGAAGATAACTATTATAATGGTGATGGTGATATAAGAAATGAAGCAACAAAGTTCACACATAACTGGTGATCATATACAAACAGTTTCATTCATATGGAAAAACAAGAATACAGATAAATCTAAAGCAGAAAGCAACAATTTCAGGACATATCTGTGTTAGTCGGAAAAAATTCATATATTGTGAATGTAATAGTTCTTCTCGACAGTCAATATTGTCAGAAAGAATTCTAACAGTGTCAGAAACATAATCCAAACTAAACGCAAGGCTTATGCTATGCAAATTTTGATGATGTCATGTAAGTAGCTCACTTAGAATTCCTTTTTTTTACTTAAAACAAAATGGTTAGTCAGTGAATGCATCTGTTGACACAGTTACTGTTTAGATTAATTAACCAACAGCCTTGGAAATCATACTATTTTGGTTATTACCTTTACAACATCATCCAGGCCCCGTGCTTCTTGCAACAGTTTAGCACTTTGTTCTTTAAGCACACTGGCAACAAGGAAAACAGTAATTGGGAGTGGGCCTTGGGAGTGTTTGGCCCCATTCTTCAAATTTTCTCGTTCATACTTCCCAAATTGACGTATCGATTTTGCTTTTCCTTTCGAACCATCATTCCTTTCACCAGTAAAACCTGGTTCTTCATATATGGAGAAGATGTCAGGATCATACTCGAGAGCCCACATCATCTGTAAGTTTGAAAATAAAAGTTCAGGTTTACAGAGAATGAGAGCCCAGACAATAAAAACCATAAGGACCAGGTGACTCAGCGCAATTTCAGGACAATCTACTAAAATTTGCAACACAGCATAATGGCTTTTTTTTTTTCATGATCCTTAAACTTTTATGTATTTCTGATACAATCCTGGTCTTCCAATCATTTCTACAATGTGTTCAACAATCTTTAAGAACATAAAACCAATTCCTGTGACTTTGCCAGCAAAGACTGAGACATGTAATAATATATTCAAATTTCACTTCAAGCAGTAATGATGGCCTGTATTAAACTAAAAGCAACCATAGAGACAACATGACATCCTATACTAACTTGGCTTGGTTATCCCGTTGTGAACCTGTCAGCAAAGGCATTATAACAGCTACGGATAGAATATATAGCTTAGAATTAGGTAGATGTATTACCTCCCACAAGTACAAGGAATCTCCAAAAGAAAGCTCCCTCCGGAAAAGCACCATAAACATACGGAATGCAAAGAGATAATCACCTCCACCTAACGTTTCTGTGTCAATTTAAAAAAAAAAAAAATCTCAGTAATTTCTTCAGAATAAAAAGTTTTAGGCAGACAGAACAAAATATCCAAAATCTTATCCAATGAATGAATATTCTGAAATCTAAAAATCTTTGCACAGCAGTAATCTTGGTTCATGGCTTGTCTACATTTATTCAAAAAAAGTAATCTGTGGACCAACTCATTATTAGTTCAGAAAGGAGAAAGAAAAATAATAGAATGTTGGTTGATTTAGTTTGGCTTCTATTACAAATCCCCTCTGGACTGCAGAGGGGCATATCCACCATTTTAATGGTTGAATAATCTGGCAGTTAATACATTATACTTGAGGCAGTCTGAATTTTTTATCTGATTAACATAAAAGACCAAAACTAGACTTTTAAAACATACCCAAATGTTGATGAAGCTTTGGATCAAGGACTTGGGTTATTGATGCTAGACTTTGAAGCTGATTCTCCACCCCAACAGAACTCTCTGTGCATCTGAAATTTCCTCGCTTTAAAATTTCAAATAACAATATGTATTAAGGTCAAGTGAAGTATAACAAATAAATCAATCAAGCAATTACATGGAGAGAATCAGAAAATGACAGAATTACCATCCATCTTAGCAGAACCTAAATGATAGATCACTGAAATATGATAACGTACACTCAAATTTAAGTGAATGATGATAGACAAGACATAGGATCCCATTGTTGTTCCTTTAAAACGTATCAACCTTTAAAAGATAATGGATGCAAATTATTTACTGTCATTAAGTGAAAATAATCACTACACACTACCTAATACCATCCATCTTAGCAGAACCTAAATGATAGATCACTGAAATATGATAACGTACACTCAAATTCAAGTGAATGATGATAGACAAGACATAGGATCCCATTGTTGTTCCTTTAAAACATATCAACCTTTAAAAGATAATGGATGCAAATTATTTACTGTCATTAAGTGAAAATAATCACTACACACTACCTAATACCTTGCAGATTCTTCATAATCACAAGATTCCTACAAGTCAATATTCTTAAGAAATCTCCATGCAAGTGATAGTGGAAAAAAACCAGATTGTGTTATACTATTGGAACAAGACATCATCATCACCAATCTCACTTACAGAGGGCAGCCTACTAGGGTATTGATAATAATATGCAGTATGAAAACCAATGCTTTATCATATGCACTAACATGTTGAGTCAAATAACTAACACAAGGCTGGATGGCAAGCTAGCACTATACAAATATCAAGCAACTTCATACATGCCCTTACCAGTCTACGCATCAGGCGCTCAAAACACCAAAATGCATCAGCTTCATCTTCAAGAAGTATTATCATTGGGGAGCAAAGGTCACTCATTCCTAATCGCAATACCATAAGATATGTATCTCAGAAAATTTTGCAACAATTTCACAAAGCAGCACCCAGAATCACTAATGATGACCGGAAGAAAGAGATTCTGCTAAAACCCATAAACAACTATTTTCTCCCGAAATTAACATATGAAATCTCCACATACCTTGGCAATAACCAACATCTTTGTCAATCCAAGCATATACGGCCAAAATATCCCAAAGCTTTGACAAATTTTCTTGCTTCTCATAAAATACCAGTGTCCTGTCAGTTCTAAGCACATCAAGACCTAGCAAGCAAAATTTATCATCAGATGTCCATATATTAGGGTATATAAGCATGGCAGAAAGTAGACATCACTACCAAAATATAATCCTTGGTTCAGCACATTTAAGGGAAATTTGTTAAAAGCAAAAGCTAATCACAAGATTGAATTATTAGAATTATTATGATCGCAAATGGGTAAAGTAGTTAATAAACAAGAACAATTATGATTGCCAAAGTGTTGAGCAATCTATAGTTAAAAGAAGGAATATGCTAGATTTCAAGGAAGGGGAAGTAGATAATATAAAGGGAAAAGGCTGGAAGCATCATTATTGGATGTTACACATTATGGAGATTCAATTGTTACTAATCTAGGCTTCAAGTTTCTTTACCAGGCAAGAGACTGGGATAACTTTTTGAGATGTGGCATCCAAAGATGATGAAACTGGACAGATATAAGGATGGTTATCCAATATAATAAAAATAAAATAAGGTCTAGTGTGAGATTCTACTGGAATAGTTGAGAGAAAGGGAAAGTAGATATATCAAATTCCTACCAATTTGATGTAGAGTGAGCTTCCACTGGATTATTTTCTTGTCCAAAATAACATTATTTCTTGCTTCTTCCCTGAACATGGCAGTAGTTTCTTGAGCTTTGCCCTGATCGGCTTCAAGAAGCACTAGAGGATCATTAATAGGTTCTCCATCTTCAGTGATTATTGGAGCTGTTATAATTCTACCACTTCCAACAAGGGAATCCATTTCACGGCACTCTTCTTTGCATCTGGCATATTGTACTCTGCATATGCACTTTTGTTGAGTATGAAAACATATAAACAGAAAATTTGACCAAAACCATGGCGTAAAATATAAGTTCATGATAATCCAGGCATAACTTCAACATAAAAATGAATTAGCAATTAAAAACAAATGCCATCTGGGAGTGTAGATTCATTAAGTTTTTTTAGAGAACTTGGATGGTAAGGATGACCACAGGCAGATCATTGAAGAAAACATACCTCCTTTGTTGTCTAAGTTGGTCTCGCTCATCAAAAGTGCTTCTTGGATCAAAACATCCAAGTAAAAACTCCCAGACTTCACCTCTAATTGAAGGATGGACACCCTGACAAAATAGATTGAAAATAAACTTACAAGAAGCAAAGAGTGTAGGAACTTCCATTAGTCATATCATCACAAATAGAAACTTAAAATCATCAATTTTACTGGCTTGCCAAACTAATAAAGTTTCTTTTTAGGCATGTCCAACTCTGTCTATCAATGCAAGGTCCATCCTTTAAATCGTTCCAGGGAATGGTAATGACTTAATATAGTTTTGAATCATGACTCATGGCTTCCCCAAGATAGAAACTACTTTTCAACATTAAGCTACAAGTTTCATCACCAGATTGAACATTCACCCTCTTGATCACATAAATATCTCATACAATCACATGTAAAAATAGCACATAAAAAGGAAGTTCCTTAAAAGTATGCCAGTTGTGTATCTCAGTCTAAGCCTATCAAGCACCAAACAATGTAACATTATCAACAATTAATGCAAAATAATCCATTTATGACATCAGGGGTTCAAATTTTACTAAATGAAGATATTATTTACCCACCCCACGCTGAATTCTGCCAAGAGTCTGGCTAATATCCAAGCAGCCATCTGGAGTAAAAGCAGCATGCCACCTGCGTGGGCTGAGAGTTTTTCCAGCCTGCACATAACAAGCAAGTTGACAAACTCAATCAACAAGCAAATTAACACACACACACACACACACATATATATAATCTGTATATCAAAACAAAACTGACAAAAGATACAGATTACGTAAGAAAAGGACCTCAAGTCAGGCAAACAGAAACAAATCATACGATATTTCCAAACTTCTACAAAAAGGCATAAAAAAATATGAATTTTATTGAAGTTCAGACATTTCAATAACGGTAGAATCCCATAATTTTTTTTTTTTAAAGAAAAGGGAACTTTGCAGCTCTTTCTTCATTTTCATCTTTTATTAACATAGTTTCCTCTACAGATGAAGACATAAATTTTCCTTCTAATTTGACTATATACTCATGCAATTATCAACCTTATATGAAACCAATATCACAAATAAAGATTAAAAAAAAAAAAAAGATAGAACCTTGATCCACTTTTATCAAAAAAAAAAAAAAAATTATCAACCTTATATGAAACCAATATCACAAATAAAGATTAAAACTACAGTTTCCACAAACACAGCTCAAATCCATTAGAATCAAATACTTCAAGATCATAACAAAAAAACCAAAAGATAGAACCTTGATCTTGAACCGGGTCTTAGTGACATCGCTGCAATCTGGACGAACAGCGTAGAAAGAGTCTGCCGGCTCCCCGGAATCCCTCCACATCCCAAACTCAAGCACAAAATCCCCCAATATATCGAAAAAAATCACAAAAAAATGAGAAAAAAAACCCCCACTGTACCGATCACGATCTCTCCATCTCCACGAAATAAAAAAAATTCTTCGATTAATTCGAGGAAAAATGGATGCAATCCAGCTCGCGGCGGGGAGGGAAAGGAGGGATTTTGAGGCCGGGGAAGGGTATTTTAGTAACAATGACAGGTTGGAACTGTTCTTTGCCTTTCGTTGTTGTGATAATAAATTAATAATTAAAGTTGATAACTAAAAAATTAAGTGTTCTTTAATTAGAGGTTTGGACAACAAGACCAGTTATTGTCGTCCTTAGGGACCTTAATAAAGTCTCCTATTTTACTTTTCAAAGAATGGAAAACTTAGCACAGGAGACCCGGACCTGAAGCTTCAGACAGTGTTTTTTCTCTGTCCAATTTTTATCTTTAGTTTCATTTTGTTCTAATGTTTTTTTGTTCTTCCTCTCACCAGGGATGAGAGGACTATTTTTTTTATATTTTTCTGAACTTTCTCAATAAAATTATGGTTTATTCACATTCATTTAAAAAAAAAGAAAAACTTCTTTACGAAGTACTTATTATTATTATTATTATTATTATTATTATTATTATTTGTTATGATGGGTGCTATTTATTTAGTTATATAAAAAAAATGATAAAAGTTAGTAACTTATAATCATTTAGTTGGTTATGTGCCAAACTCATGCCATCTCAAAGCCGGTTTCTAAAATGAGATTGGTGGTAGTTAAAGGTCGCTTGGTTGAGTTACTTATGATGATTTTAATGCAATTTTTTAAGATCCAAGACAAAAAGGTTTCCAAACAATTTTTTTGTCGCTTTCACTCAAGTTAATGGTTAATCCAACCCTATTTAACTTTAGTTAGACCGTTTCTTTGTATCTCATGAATAAATCAAATCCTCTTTGTATCTTAAGGCTTATCAGTGTGGTCTTTTTAGAGCCGATTAAGACCACTTAACTCTATTGTTAACTTGAACTTTGGTTCAATCCTATATTAAAAATAGTTGCATTGGAAGCAACGCTTTCATATCACCTGGCGCAAGGTGGGTGACTCTAATACTAATTTCTTTGACAGTGTTTAATGGTCACCATAATCACAACCTCATTGCCCGCTTATCTTAATAATACCCTGATTGAGAGAAATGATAACATCCGTGAGGTTTTTATTTTATGTATTTATTTATTTATTTTTAAATAAAGTGGATAAATCACAAATTAATTTTAAAAAAACAAAACAGTACATATTTGAAATAAAAACATTTCAATAAACGTGGTTTATCCACCTTTTAAAAAAAAAATAAAAAATAACCGCACATAAAAAAAAAAAGACTGATTTCCTCACTAGAGATGAGGGGAACAACAAACAAAAAAAAACAACCGAACAACAAAAATAAAAAAAGCTGAACCGGCGAAGACATTAGTTTGAAGTCACAGGCCAGTCCGAGTTGAAGCTACGAAAGACTACTCTCAATCCATGGAGTGCTCGGTGTCACCGGAATGAGCTGCAAGTTTAGTGCTCAAAAAGCTGAGTGAACGCTTGATCCTCCGTGAGGTCTTTATTGTTCACTACTTGAGTATTAACAAAAAAAAAAAAGTTTATACATTATTGAGATATAGAAAGAAAAAAAAAATTGTCCACTTGTTTACAATTTCAATCTTGTAACATCATACAAATCTAATAATAGTTATTACTTTTTTATAATTTTATAAAACTGCTATTGATAAAGCTGGAAAATTTCAATATTATTCCTCTTTTAATACAAAATTTTTTAGTCCCAACGAGCCTTAAAAAAAATAAAAAAAATAAAGAGTGAAAAAATGCTCAGCAAATACAGCAGACTAATCCATCGTGTTACCCCACCGCATCGATCTCTCTCCTTCTCCTTCTCCTTCTCCGCCTCGCCGGACGACCTCCTCCGAGCTCAGGTCTCCGGCGGCGACCTCGATGCCGCCGCTGCCACTCTCCTCGACCTCTCCACCACCCGCCCACCACCAATCTCATCCCTCCATCTCGTCTTCTCCTCCCTCTCCAATGGCGACCATTTCCACTCCGCCATCTCCCTCTACGACTCCCTCTCCAAGTCCCCATCTTTCTCCCCTGATCTCATCACCTTCAACATCCTCCTCAAATGCTACTCTCTCGCCCGCCGCTCAGACCTCGCCCGCCGCCTGTTCGACGAAATGCGCCTTCGGAGCATCAGACCCGATACGGTCTCCTTCAACACCTTAATCAAATGTTTTTGCAACGAAAACAACATTGCTGCTTCTCTAGAAGTCCTTCAAACAATGAAAGATAACGGCTTGCGGCCGAATGGCTTCACCTACTCAATGCTCATCGGCCTTGTGTCGCGTGGGTGTTCAAATTCCGAGCTCGGACTTGGGTTAATTCATGAGATGCTGGCGCTGGGGTTGATGCCGAGCACAGTGAATTGGAATTGTGTTCTGGCGGCGATTTGCAAAGATGGGAAGGTTGGCACCGCGCGCTCCGTTTATGCAATGATGGGAAAAGCGGGAGCTTTGGTGGATGTTACTGCTTATACTTGTTTCCTGCAATTGTTGTGCAGGGAGAGGATGGTGGGTGATGCAAAGAAGGTGTTTGATGAAATGTCTGAGAAGGGAGTGCATCCGAGTGTTGTTACTTACAATACATTGTTGCAGGGACTTTGTGTGAATAAGCATTTAGAAGATGCTATAAAGATGTTGAATCAGATGATTGTTAATGGTCCAAGACCAAGTGTTGTGACATATACTACTGTAATGGGATGCCTTTGTGGAGAAGGGAGGTTAGAGGAAGCATTGGGGTTTTTGGATCAAATGACCGGGCAAGGTTTGGAACCTGATAAATCCATGTACAGCATTTTACTTGGTGGGCTATGTGATAGAGGGAGAATGGAGGATGCTGTTAAGCTCTTTCGCCAAATGGAAGTTTGCGGATTCAATGACATAGTTGCTTATAATATTCTGATCCGTAGTTTCTGTAAGAGTGGGAATATGAACAAGGCTAAGGATGTTTTTGATGAATTTGTCAGTAAAGGATTGAAGCCTGATGTGATCATGCATACTAGTTTGATGGATGGGTTTTGCAGAACTGAAGAAATGGAGGCTGCTAAAGAACTATTCGATGATATGCAGAGGAAGGGGCTGAAACCAGATATAATCGCATATTCAACCATGATGGAAGGTTTTTGTAGGCTTGGGAGACTTGAAGAGGCACAAGAGCTACTATTTGACATGGAAAGCCGAAATCTTCGGCCAAATAAAGTTATCTATACTCTACTGATCATTGCCTTTTGCAGAGCTGGGAATCTTGATCAGGCTGCATATTATCTAGGGGAGATGGTTGATCAGGGGCAGCAGCTCAATGACAAAACTTGTAGATTAGTTATAGACAAAATATGTAGTGGCAGAGTGCCCCAAGGTGCAGGTTATCTACTGAATTATGTTACGGAGAAAGAACTGGGAGCAGATCAAATGATAATCTCAGAAATACTTAACCACTATTGCAAGAATATGCGGATGAATGAAGCTGCAGACTTTATAAGAAGGATGTCCGAGAAAGGGTGCCATTCTGGTATTGTAAATTCTAATGCTAGAATGCATGAGCATTGCATCAAGGGTGAGATTCAAGACGCCGTGAATGTGCTTCATGGCATTGTCATGAATGACATAGTTCCATCCACTTTTGGTGTTTCTCTGTTTCTTGATCATGTTTGTAGTTCTGGACAGCTTGATAGGTTTCTGGAGGTGCTGCCAATTCAATTTGGAGAATCTGGAAATTCTTCAAGTGGAATTTGTGAAGTTTTATAGCACATTAATACAAACCTACAATTGTGACTGTTTTTAACAGGATAACTTGGTTTTCAATTGTCTCTTATTGTATCTTCTATAATTTAAAGTTTGGATTCTGAGGTGCAAATTCTAAGAAAATTTTGGAGGCTGTATTTTTGTTGTTGTTTTACGGCCTCTGTTTCATCAATACTTGGAGCAGTTATATTGACAATTACATTCTAACGTTTAAGCTTTGCATTATTTTTAATGCATTCTATATCTTTTGTGTCTTGTTTGTACATTCCTCGCCTCAAGAAGGGCTGGCCTAAAAAGTGGAAGCTTGTCATAAAAAAATTATGTCTGGGGATGCATCTTCTTCAAAATTGAGATTACTGGTGTAACCTTGTTTAGGAATTTTATTACTATATAACACTTGAAGTGCTTGCACAATATAGCAATAAAATTTATCTTGAATCTACAACTAAAAACAAAAGCGTACAAATAGGAAACCTTCAACCTTGAATTTAACTAAGTTTCACTCAAATCAAACTCTACATTACAAACAAGAACCTTCCTACATTGAACTGTTCTCATTTGACACAACCTTGTTTTCATCTCCTCAACACCATCAAACTAAAAAACAAACATCTTAAGCTATTTTAAACACCATTAGCTCATCATCATTTATAGTTTAGCATCCATGAATACACGCAGATGCTTGAAGATATGCTGCTTATCCACAGTCATAATCATTCTCATCCTCATAATCACTCTTGTGGTCTTATACTTCACCATATTCAAACCAAAACAACCAAAAATAGTAGCAACACCAGTGAATCTCCAAAGCATAGACTTTGTAATCCTTCCTGTTCTGAAGCTAGATGTGACCATTGGCATGGAGATTCATATCAAGAACCCAAATTACGCTGGCTTTAGCTATGACAACTCAACTGCGTTGGTGTACTACCGGGGAAGCCTCGTCGCAGATGCTCCGGTTGGCGCTGGTACAATCGGAGCTCGGTCGACAGATAAGCTGAACACATCAGTGACTATATTGTTTGATAATTTTGTGACAAATTCTTTCTTCTTGACTGATGTGTTCTCTGGGCACTTGAATTTAACTTCCTCTTGTAAAGTGGAAGGGAAGGTGCTATTACTGGGGATTTTCAAATTGCATGCCAAGACGTTTGTTTCATGTGATATAACTATATTTCTGAGAACAATGAACAGTACATTCAGTTGTGACTCGAAAATCAAGATTTAAGGAAAATTGTTTCAACTTCATATCATTGTTGATTCATTGAGATTGAATTTACATGTTAATTGTAACTTCAAATAAACGTTATAGCTATAAGCTAATTCCTTTTCTTTTATCAAGCAAGGCACAATGTCATATGCTTGAATTCTCGCAAAGCATAACCTCAATCTACAAGACATGAATATTCTCCACTAGGATGAAAGCAAAGGATAACTTTGAGGAGGTGCAAAAGAGAACATAAACAACACTTTCTAATCATAAAGCTCTCTTTCATCATCTTATTCTTCTCTTCAATGGGCAAGATATCCATGGCCATGCACATTTATAAATATCCTTAAACATGGCATCCTCTGCTCCAATAAACACATTATAACAATATTATCTACTTGTCTGGTTTTCTCCACCATGGCAAAGTTTCATAGCTTGCAGTTCTTGTGCTTAGCTCTGCTGGTGTCCATGGCTGCTGCAACTCAGTTCAGAGTTGGAGGTTCAAAGGGTTGGACAGTGCCAACAGAACCAAATGCAACGTCATACAATCACTGGGCTCAAAGTCATCGGTTCCATATCGGCGATTCTCTATGTAAGCTAAGTTATAAAATGAAAAAAAAAAAAGGAAAAGAAAAAAAAATCATCCATTGATCAATTTAATCATTTTCATTGACTTCATTGGTTCTGTTTCAGTGTTTGTCTATCCACCAGATCAAGACTCTGTACTTCTAGTTGATGAAGCTGCCTACAAAACATGCAACACTTCGTCGCACATTGATATTTTCGACGACGGAAACACTGTGTTCACCTTGACTCGTTCCGGTACGTTCTACTTCATCAGTGGAAACCATGAGAACTGCCTGAAAAATGAATCTCTTATAGTGGTGGTAATGGCGAGTAGAAGCAATGCTACAATTGCCACTGCACCAAGTCCACCACCTTCTCCTTCTCCTCTTGCTCCTCCTCCACCTCCAGATACCTTGGTGCACACACCAGCAAGTTCTCCAGTTGTTCAACCTACTTCACCTCCTTCACCAAGTGGAGTCTCTTCTTCTAAGGTGGTGAGTTTCATGAGCTCATTTGGAGCTCTTCTTGGGATGTTTATTTCCTTTGTTTTGTAATTTGAGTGAGGGACACTAATTGTTGTGTTGTGTTGTGTTGTTTGGTTTGAGTGATTGATGGAGTTGTGTTGTTTGATTTGAGTGATTGATTATTTCTAATTATTGTCTTTCATAAGACTTTACCGTAATAAAACTTGAAATTTTTTAAGAAAAAAAAAAAAACTGGCAGTATATAGAGGGGAGCACGGGCCGATTTTTGGCCCGGTCCGGAACCGGCCCGTACTGTAGACGGGCCGGTTACGGTTGGGGAAACCCCAACCCGTGACCCGGCGGGTCAAGTCCGGTTCCAAACCGGTTTTCAAATTTTATATTATTTTTTTAATATTTATACTTAAAAAAAATGTTGGAAAGGATGGCTAGAAGGTGAAGTTTTTTAATAAGGTTGGTCGGACCCGGCGGGTTAAAAACCACCGACCCGGACCCAGCGGGCCCGGTTAACCGGTCTGTGCCCCTCTCTAGCGGTATATTAAGATGGCCATGGCAGAAAAAACAACAAAATATATTTTTAAAATAAGAATAAAAAAAAAACTTTTGAACATGGTAGAAGAAACTCAAACATTCAACCTTCCATTTTGGAGAAAAATAAAATACGTCTGTTGTCACGGAGGTGGTGGATGTTTTGTTTTCATGTATTTAGTTATTTCATAAATTAATCACTTGTTACAATTTAAAAAATCAATTCAAATGGATCTTGTATATCAAATGAAAAAAAAAAACTTTTACCACAGAGTTAAAATTTGCGCATATGATTAATAACACCATTAATGATAGCAATTTTTTCCCTGTTACATATTACCTTGAGCTCACATCATCAAAATTTTTTGCTATTTTTTCTTTTGCTCTATCCATAGCCTCAAAGATGTATCCCATTGCAGGCTTAGCATCTCCATCAACAAGTCTCAAAACTTTCACCAATGGTATAACACTTTTCAAGCAATACACAATGGCATCCCAAAATTTTGCATCACCAACAACTAAATTCTCCACCTTTTTGCCATCACTCTTTTTTGCAAATGGACTATTTAACCATTCTTCAGAAACAAACATACTTCTCAATGCCTTCTTCAACTCATGCATACGACTCAAAGTAAGATAGGAAGTAGCAAATCTTGTCACCCCGGCCCGAATCAAATCATAGCCATTAGCAAACTTTCTAATCATATTTATCAATAATGTATGCCGATATATAAAAGTGGTAATTTGCTTAGCCTTGGAGAGGGTACTAGCATGCACTGGCAATTGTCCAATATCTTCTAACATCAAATCAATACAATGTGCAGCACATGGAGACCAAAATAGTTTTTTCCTTTTTTCCATTAGCTTCTCACCTGCTAAAACATAAGCTGAAGCACTATCTGTTACAACTTGTACCACATGGTCTTCTCCAATTTCTTCAACCATTGAGTCAAGCAATTCAAACATATTTTCGCCACTGTGAGATATACTTGATGTATCAATAGATTTCAGAAATACAGTTCCACTAGGGCTATTCACTAAAAAGTTAGTGATAGAACGCCCCCTTTTATCAGTCCAACCATCAGACATCAATGTGCAACCTGTTTTTTTCCATTCATTCTTATATTTTTCAAGCAAGTCATTTACATTCTCCACTTCCTTTTTTAAGTAAGTAACCCTTACTTCATGATAGCTAGGAGGCTTCAATCCTTGTCCATATTCACCAATGGACTTAATCATCTTCTTAAATAATGGACTTTTCACCACATTAAATGCGATAAAGTTGCCATAAAAAAATCTACATATATCTCTGCATACTGTCTCACGATTTTTTAGCATTGCATTCAGTGTGGTTTGTTTTTTACTCCCTCCCCTTGTAACTGTTAGGTCTAAAGTTCCTCTTATGTTGCCACCAGGAACTTGTTCATAATTTTCTTCAAAAAGATCATCAGCCCCCTCATCTCCAATATTTTTCTTTTTTTCTAGATCTTTAAGTATCCCTTGAAATAAGTTGCTAACTTCTTCAGGATTTTTATTACAAGCCGCCACATTTTTGTGAGTCCTTCCTAAATGATGTTTCATTCGAATTGAGCCACCCGTATAAATCCCTCCACAATAATTGCATTTTAATTTCATTCTATTTGATTTATCAACTCGGGTGCAATGTTCATATATAATATCTTCTTCTCTCCTACTTTTGATATCAGCCATGTCGATAATACTGATAAAAAAATTAAAAAGTTAAATTAAAACATTAAACCATGAATAATCTTGATTAAATTAATAAAAAATTAGATTTGTATGTATATTAAATCACGAATTATTCATATAAAAATTTTAAATCTTATGATTCTTATCTAAGTTTGATCTAGAATCTAGATAAATACATTTAAATTGTATTATGTTTAAATTTCAAAGTTGCTATTCAAATAAAGGATAAACTTATCATAAACTTCAAATCTAAATTTGTATGAAATCCTAAAAAACGATAAGCTTCGTAAATAAAAGGAAATAAAGAATAAATAAATAAAGTTAAAATCTAAATATGAAAATTTAAATACTAACCGAGGGTTTGAAGCTCTGTGCGATATCTTCTTTAGGGTTTCTTTATAAAAAATCTCAATTTTTTCTCCGCCGTCAAGATTTTGCAAAAAGAAAAAATATTTCAAGTAAAAAAGTCCCTTGGACTTTGTAATGACCTTTTGAATTCTTAAGATTTAAAATATCGCCGCTTCTTACGATACAATATATTTCAATAGATACGTAAGATAAATTACGATAATTTAAACTATGCCGATACACCCACCGATACTATCGAAATCCTGTTTTTTAGATACATATCGTGCGATACGTATCCCGTATCTTACGATATTGACAACATTGGTTGTTATTATAAAGATTATTATAATAAAACGCGCGCATTTTGTTAGCATATGATTAATAACACCATTAAATTTGTGTATGGCTCGAAAGAAATGCGCGCATTTTTTCTTCTGCATATGCACCGACTGTGTCTATTATTATAAAGATTATTCATATGGTTTTGATGTGGCTTATGACAGTTCCTGATGCTAAAAGGACGAAGTTGGAGGAACCTATGAAGAAGATAAAGCGAAGCCTGGAGTTCCTTTCGACCAGGGACACATCGTCTGGTGTCCCCTTGGAGCAACCTTTTTCCCCGAGAGAGTAGTGCAGTTGGCCTCGTCCAGTAGGGTGTTAGCTCTCGGGCTCCTTCCTTCTCTCCTCTCTCTTGTCTTGTTGCTTTCGTGTTTTTTGTGGTATGGCCCCCACATCTTGTGGGACTGAGATCTTCTTCTCTATGTATAAGACTATGTTTGTATTTTTGTATCCTTAATGACAGTGGTTTATCCTTTTTTAAAAAAAAAAAAAAAAATTTGTTAGCTATTAATATCATTGGGTTTCTAATTTACTGGTAGGTAATTCTTTATGTTATGTTATAATGAAAATCTCCTTATGCTGCTAGTGGATATAAACCAATGATCATCTTAAAGTTTACATGAATTACCTTTGTATCATCAAGGCAGAGAACTCCGCGTTGGATCATAAAGAATTTCTTAAGGATTGGATTTTCTATTTAACTTTCTTGTGTTTAGTTTTCAGCTTGTTTGTTTGTTTGTTTTGTGTTTAGTTTCTGTTAGAATTTACTCCTCTTCTTCTTCTTCTTAAAAAAAAAAAAAAAAAATCTCATGTTCAACTATTTTTATATTGTTATTTTTAATAATTTGTATTCTATAACTAATTCAGATAAAGAACAGACAATCACAACATCATCAAACAAGGTTTCTGCAACTTCTTAGATTTGGCATAATGATTCAGCTTTGCATTAGTACTGTGTTTGTGCAGAAAAAGGGTGGACATGAATTATCATTCCATGAACAGCATGACACATTAACCAATTTTCATGAACTTTACTTGCTAAATAAGGTCATGCATGGCAGCATGGTGTACCAAATTAATCAGAACAAACAATATCAAAATCAATAGAAAAACAAAAATATCAAATTAAATCTCCAATCTAAAGATTCCATAGTATCTCTTTCAGCAGCTTCCATCAATGCTACCTTGAAAAAAAGAAAAAAAGAATACAAAATCATTAAACATGTGAAGATGTTAGTAGCTGAGTAGGAGCCCTCAAACAACAAACTTTCAATGGTTTTGGACCCACATTAAGTTCATGTCAACAGCTACCATTATACATTTACATGAACCTTAATTGCAGAAAAAGCTCATAGCAATATTTTTCAAGATTCTATATATATAATCTCTGTCTGTTAATGTTGACTACTTACCAATATCTTCTTTTTTTAATTAACCAAAACTAATAATACATGATTTGGAATGATATTCAATTAGAATACTCAGCTACCAGAGATATCATTCTGTTTATTTTTCTTTGGAATGCTTGATATTCTTTCTAAGTCTATCAATAGAAAAGAGTATATAGGTTCTTATTAATGTGATTACTAGTAATAAAATAAGACCGCATGTCTGCCATTAGTTGCAATTCATGATGAACCAAAGTTACTGAAATACATGGTAGGTAGCTCTCACTTTATAAATTTTATATTGAAGTCACATATTCAATACTAAATAAGTTCAATAAAGAAGAGAGAATCATATTGATGTGGCACATAAATATGATTAGAAAGTAACAATCATTGAAATAGAGCCATTCCATGTCTCCTTCCTACCTTCCATCACATATTTATTATATGTATAATTGTTCCTCTCCTTGCATCACTCCATACTTCATCAATCATTTTGAAGTATAGAACTATTTAAGTGTTTATACTTTATCTACTCCATTCCTTTCACTCTTATTCATATTATATATGTATATATATATATGAAGAAAAGTAAGTAAAATTAAGATGACTATAAACAACATGCAATCTAATAGAAACAGACCCCACAAAAAAAATCAAAGAAGCAAAAGGGCAGTTGGTACGGTGGATAGCATCCCACATGCAAGCCCTTAACTTCATTTCTATCTCTCTCTTATCTTCAAAATCTACTCTACTGCTGCTCTGTTTTCTTATAAGAATTTATTTTTATTTTTATTTATATTTATTTATTTATTTGGACAAATTAACAAGGGACGTGAGTGGTGAATATATCATACGCATTCACCTGTGCATGTAGAAACCCCACACTACCCATGCACAGAGGACCCTGTTGGTAAGGAATTAAAAGTTTTTCAAATTGTTATTTTTGTTATTTGTCTATAAATTAAATTTTGATTAATGTCTTTTTTTTTTAATATAAGAATGAATTATTTAATTAGGAGTCGGCCAATATTATTATATGTGATTTGACTTCTTAACTCATAACTTAGTAATTTTCGCCTCATTGCCCAACATTGATTTAGATGTAACAACTTATCTTTGAAATGATTTTTGGGATTTTCGTAGATGAAACATCTCTTTATGTCATTGTTTACTTAAAATTTTGTTTGTCATTTTCTTTCGGTTGATTTGTACTTTTATTCCTTTCTTCTTTCTTTCATCAATTTTCCTAACACCAACTTATGGGTCCATAATATCTTATCATATTTCATTTTTTTTTTATAAAGATCATATTTCAATTTCAATGTAGTATAATTTATTCATTTTTATTAAAAACGTGTAAATGTATGATTAATCTTGGTAAGTTTGACCATGTATTAATAAGAATGGAAAATTACATAATTGAATTGAATTGATCAACTTATTTTAATGAATTCAAGTTATGATTTTCTAGATAAACTACGCTTATTTAAATAAATGAATTCAATACATTGATCCGCAAAGGATAAAATACAAAGAAAAACCTTTTAATTCAACTAAAAAGCTTATTGATACTTTTTAAATAAATACTCTATTAACTTTTCTTATAAATGTAATAAACACATATATAATGACATATATGCACACAAGTAGAAAATTTAATCGTTCAACATGTGCCCTCTTATCCATTGATATGGAGTTAGAGCTGCAAACCCGCACCCATAACCGATGATTTGTTATTACCATTGCATCCAGTTTGACTTGAACTCAAAACTCTTAAATTCTCACACAAATATCATATGCATGCAATGGGCCAATACCACTGTGTTATTAACTTTTAGCCTAACAAATTACATATCTATATATATATATATAGAGGACTATTCAACTATGGGCGATCATTATTAGCCGTTGGATCTCGATCCAACGGCCAACATTGATGAACAATAGTTAATACAGTAACAAGTTCAGTAATTACTGTTTGAAACAGTACAACACGTAGTACTACTGTTCATCAATGTATATATATATTATACCGACGCATTGCAAGAGGCCAAAGTGAGTCTATGGCCAACGGAAGTCCTAAGAGCCCATGCTAATCCAGCAAGTCGTGTCCCACAACTCACAGCTTATTGAAAAGATCCGACAGTGTTGGCACTGCCAGGATATTAACAAAACACATCCTTTCATTGATTCAATTGACACATATAATGAGAAGGAGAGTGTGTGGACACTTGGAACATTCACTAACCTGAAAATAAACACCTTTCTATTACCTAAACCAGAACCATGCATATAATAATAATAATAATAATACAATTTAATTAAGACCATATATAAAAAGAGTGTGAATTCTTTTGTTCTCACCTGCCTCCCTCATTTTGCCTCCTTGCACATGGAGGGGTCTTTCTCTTTCCCCAAAATTCTAATGCACAACTGTATATTCCAATGTCTGCAAGTGGATGACTTCTTTATCTATTTTGTCACTCTCTCTTTATCTCTTTCTCTCTCTTTGCATTTAATTAGTATTTGAGTTCAATGAAGTCTGCTGCTGTTGTTGTTGTTGATGTTGTTTCAGTTATGGGCAGAGCTTGGTACTGTATGATATTCTGGGCATCTGCAGAGTCAGCTTGCATAAAATTCTCAAACTCCACTTGTTTATTTATTTGATCCTAAACAAATCAACCTTGGATTTTGTAAATAATACCGTCTTAAGTTCATTATCAGGAACATGAATCATTGAAATATTGTTTATTGAATTCACTATGTTTTTTTTTATTTGTTTTCTTTTTGTGGTAGTTAGATTGATGTTTGGGAAAGATACATTGCTTCTTCTATTGGTAAACTATATAGGTTCATTGATTGGAAAGAACATTTGAGTTTTATATTAATCAATTGGAGCAGATGATTGCATCATGTTCAGAGGCAACAGTCAATTGTCTAGTAATTATCTATTGGTTTAATGATGGCTAAGTTTTACATATATATAAGATAAAATCTAAGCTTGTATCTGAATTAATGAAGTCACTCTTTTCCTTTGAAAGAAACAAAAACAGTTATGCCTACTGCTAGAAGAAGCCAATTTTCATTTAGTGGCACACAAATAAGTGGTTATTTATTTCATTTATTTGAATATATTCTATCAGTTTGTTGAATGAAATGCAACTTGACATTGAATGGTCTTTATAAATATAAATATAAATATTTATAATAGAAAAAGATATGGTTTGAGATTTAGACATGATTGTTAATATGTGGTTTTAGTTTTAATAAGTGGGTTAAGGACTATGAAAACACTAGGAAAATGCTTTTTAGTGAAGCAAAGCTTTCAATTCCTCTCTTTACATCAAAGGCAGTTGGTTTAACAACTTCTTGAAAGGCATGTTTGAACTGCTCCAATCATTGTCACTATTTTCAAGACATGGCTTTCTTAATTTCTTTCATGCTTCATGGCATCTCTTTCCAATATATTGAATATGAAAGAGAGAAAGAAAGAAAGAAAGAGGATACAAGCATTAAACATTTACATTTTTATTTATCAAGGTAGTCTACAAACATGGACAATGGAACCAAACAAAGCCCTCTCTTCTTCAACTCTGTGCAATTGTTTGTCCTCCCATCAAAGGCAGCAAATTCATTTGTTTCATCCTCTCCATTTCCAACTTCCTTCTTCTATATCAACAAACAAATCAATTGAAATAACTCGAAAAAAAACACATAAAAGAATCAAAATAAGCAAGCAACACAACACATGCAACATACCTCAGGATCAGATATATCTTTATATTCCAATGGCTTCCTTTGAACCATAACCCTGTGATTCAAATCACTGACCTATATATACATACAAAGATTACAAAAATTATAAAGGAAATCAGCACCAAAGTATTTGAGAATAAGAGTTGTTTCAACCTTTGGGCTATTAGCAGGAGAACTGGCTGTGTCTTCTAAGGAATCATCATCCAAGACTCCTCTAGCCTTCCTCTTCTTGAAACTTAGTTTCTTGCAGCTTCTTGATGGCTTCCATGCAGCATATGAAGCTGCATCAGAGACCATAGAAGACCCATAAACAAAGTTTGAATAGTTATCATCTTCATCATGATCAAGATGATCATGATCATCATCTTCTTGTTCGTGTGGTTTTCCTCTCTTTTCTGATGCCAAGAAGTCTTCAAAATACCATGTCCACCCACTCTCCTCAGAGATGGCCGTGCCTTCTTCCCTGGAGAAAACAGTCTTGCTTATTGATTTCTCCATCTAAATGGCATGCAAAGATGATGAAGAGCTGTGGGATGGTAGTTATAGAGCCCATGGAGAGAAGCTATGTGGGGTGGGGTCATGGAGGTTAAAACCTTATAATCAATAGAGTTGCAAAAACAATAAACAGGAAAGCAACGTGCAGGAAGAGAAGCTAGCATTTGATTCTTTGACCTTTGGAGCCAATTTAGAAACTTTCAAACAACCCCACATGAATGCTTTTTAATTGATTCTTTTCAACAAGGACATCTCAATAACCTCTAAGACCATTGTTTGTCAAAATGGCAGTTATTACAGTTAATGCAATGCTTAATTACTTCCATACTTCCCTTTTCCTTATCTCCATTAATTAATATAAGCAACTACAAATGCTTTTAGACATAAGATGTGGACTCTTTCCATCCACAACCTGTTCAAGATATATATATATATATAAATAATAAGTTACAGTTATTAAGAGAGATTATAAGTGACATGATGATTGTGGCTTCACATGATGCTGTTACTAGATCTCTGACACGCATGGGCAAATTTTCTCATGGGTTCGTTGACAAAGTTCCATGCAAATGTGTGACTTTCACACTTACGTTTGATTGCTGCTGTCTTTTCAGTATACTCACTGAAAAGTTTTCAGACATAAACTTGGCATTCATTGTCAGTGAATCCGGTTTATAAACTTGCACACAAAAGTTGTTATGGTTTGTATGAGGAATGAAACACATTAATTCAATGGAAATGGGAAGGCATTGTTAAAATGAAGAAAAGGTTTCTGACAAAGCATGTCATTTGGTGTTGGTTGTGGACCACTTCAGGCCTTGTCACAGTGAAGTGATAGACCCGGAGTTTTTGCAAAGAGTGACCTTGACTTTATTTTATTATTACTTTGCATTTGGATCATCAAGGCTTAATCTCAATTTAATCTCTCTTTCTCTCTCTTTAATTAGTGTCAGTAATTAATTTCTATCCTATGAATCCATGACCCATAGAAGATTTTAATCCATTTCTGTAATTTTTTTAATTGGAAAGTCATGAGTATCTTTTTGTTTTTGCTATTTTATGAAATATTTTGAATAAAAAATTAAAGAAAGATACCCTGTGCTATTATGGAATTACAATGTAGTTTTTTTAATTAAAAAAAAAAGATAAACCATGAGACCTATTTTTTATTGTAAAAGGTTTTTTAAAGAAAAATTAAATAAGTAAAAAGTGTTTGTTTTCTCCCTATGTTTCTTCTCCTTCCTTAATATGGTTTATCTATTTTCTTAAAAAAATATTAAAGATCTAATAAAAATAAATATAATGAATTATAACATACAAAATATAAAAACTTCCAGGAAATGAGATTTTATAGTGTCCATCTATTCAATTTTATAAAAATAAATGATTTTGTATAGATACTGCTGATAATTTTTTTCCCAATACTTCTTTTATTTTCACTGTGGTTTTTAACTGTTGATTATTATGATTATTATTATTTAAAATAGAGAATTTCACAAAAAAAAAGAAAAAGAAAATAGATAACTTTTGAATCATATCAGAAGGGTTGATAACTACATTTTTATTTTGTCTTTTTTTATGAGAAAACAAGTAATTTATTTTCCTTTTCATTTATGGACCAGCAATAGGTTATAATTAATTAATTATAGGGTCGCTATCATTGAGGGAATATATGACAATGTTTTCTTTATTAATTTATGAATGATAATATTTTAAATATTTAAATTATTATTTTTTATAAAAAAATAAAACTATAAAATACACTTAAAATATTGTTTATTGTTGTGAGATTTTTGCATCATTCCACGTATTGTATTGTTATTAATCAAATTACCTTTATTTGCAAAAAAAAAAAAAAAAAATATGGTGTTTAATAAATAATGATAAAATATGAGTTAATAATGATATATATATATATATAAAACTTATAAAAATTTGTGCATATAGGCCCTAATCAATTTTTTTTTTTTTTTTTTTTTTTTTTTTTATCTGTCTTCCATTGCACATGACAGTGGTTGCCGCCACTGGACTATCAGCTCAAGAATGGTAAAAGGTGCAGATATCCAACATCCTAATATCAACTTTTTATTCTTATAATAAAAATAGATTAAGTTTTTTGTTTAAATAAAAATAGATAAACCATTTCTTTGATAAAGAAAAAGTACAATATAAACAAAAAAGATTATAACAGGTTATCTCACTTTTTATAGTTAATTTAACCTACTTTTTTCAATTTATAAATAGGTAGTCTCTATTTTGAGTTTGGCTCACTTGCAATCTAAACCCAATAGTAAACGTCTTTGATACATCTACAATCTATACATGTAGTAGATTTTTCTAAATAGATCACTATGCAATTTATGCATATAGCAAATATCTCTGGTTTAGCAAACCCTACCTACTCTTCTAAGCTTTTAACAAACAGTAGACAATTTTAAAGAATTAGATTTGTTTAGAAGATTTTTCTAAATAGATTAATATGCGATTTAAGCATATAGCAAACGTCTATGGTCTAGTAATCCTTACCTACTCTTCCTAGCTTTTGAACAAATGGTGCACACTTTTAAAAAATTAGATTTATTTAGAAGATTTTTCTGTATAGATCAACATGAGATTTAAGTATATAGCAAACGTCTCTAGTCTAGCAAACTCTACCTACTCTTCCTAGCTTTTGAACAACCGGAACACAATTCTAAACAATTAGATTTGCATTTTGAGGCAATAACAGATATCTTGATTCAAGTTATGAAGGAAACTCATGTTTATGAAAATATTGGTCTATAATATGAGTGAGCAGTAGACTCTTTGAGCAAGTATCATATTTCTTGAACAACATTTTAACCACTTAAGGTAATCTATGCTTTTCTAATTAAGATTAATTGTAAAAATAGAGACTTGTCAATCTTTATCCACTTCTATAAAAAATAATAAAAAAAAGATAATCATTGTTAACATCATGTACACTATCATATGAGGTTAGACATGTCTATGGGTCGGGCCAGACTGGATTTGGGCCAAAGTGAGTTTATAATTACTAAAATCCAAGTTTGCCCAAGTTCAAACCGGTCTAATAATATAGGCTTTAACTTATGGTCCGAATTTAATAACCTTTAACCAAGGTTTGCCCAAACCGGCCCAAATAGATTTTTTTATTAAATAATAAATAAATTATAAAAAAAATTTACAATAATTTTAATATGTGAGCATGACCAAATATTATTCTACAAAACACATTAAAATTAAAATACCAAATGCACATTTTTATTCATTTATAAAAACTAAAATTCAAACCATTATAATAAATGGCAATCAACAATAAATATATATCATATAAGTATATGAAAACTAATTAACAAATAATCAATGGAAATTTAAACAATTATATATATAAGTATACACAAAATTAATTAATAAATATATTTTATAACTCGGGCTGGATTCGAGCTTTAAACAATTGAACGAAACGCGGCTCGTTTTTAAAATGGTTTTTTTTTGTCCAAGATCTGTCGGGGTTTATATATTTATCCAAATCTTCTCAATTTTTGAACTGATCTTCGGGTTTGGACAGGTAGCCCGCATCTTGGACAGGTCTATATTAAGCGGTAAATGTGTCCAACAAGCTCCTTAGTTAATTTTTCGCGTTGACCATAAAGACTGATTGACTGAACCCTGCCCGACTAACTCCGGCACGGGCTACTCGAGCCTGTTTTCTTGTTGATCCGAGTCCGATCCGTTCCTCTTCTTTGATTCTACTGTGAGTAAACTTTTTTTTGTTTAGTTTTCATTTCTTCTGGTCTTCTGTTTTGATTGCTCGCAAGGTGTTTGATTAAATGTTTCAGAGAAGCAAACTTGGTTCTTCGAACAATTCTTTCGAAGAAAATTAACCGATTGCTTTTAGTTTTTGATTCTACTACTACAAGTGCTACTTTTCATATGGGTTTTCATCTTGTCTTTGATTCTGTTTGATTGCAGGGAAGGTGTTCGATTAATTGTCTATGAGAAGAAAAGTTAGCAATTTGCTAGCTGTGATTCCTGTGGAGAAAACCAAATTCGTTTTTGAGTTTGGTTGCATTGTATAGATGCCGATTAAACCTCCTCATCCTCGCATACTGTTGAACAACGTGTCCTGCATGCGAAATGCCCAGGCAGTGCTTCGCAACATCAATGTCTCAGTGCACGATGGCTCTGCGCTTGTTTTGACAGGCGCCAATGGCTCTGGTAAAACCACCTTCCTGCGCATGCTTGCAGGCTTCTCCCGCCCTTCGGCCGGTGAAATACTTTGGAATGGCCATGACATCACTTCTGCTGGAGTTTTCCAGCAGTACAGGCTTCAACTGAATTGGCTTTCATTGAAAGATGCTATAAAAGATAAGCTTACAGTCTTGGACAATGTCCAGTTTTTTGAAGTTCTTGAAGGGAAAAGCGGGAAAGCCAAGGGAGCTCTTGAGCTCATGGGACTTGGTAGGCTTGTGAATGAGAAGGCTAGAATGCTTTCTATGGGTCAAAGGAAAAGGCTTCAGTTGGCTAGATTGCTGGCTATTGACAGGCCAATATGGTTGCTTGATGAGCCTTCTGTTGCTCTGGATGATGAGGGGGTTCAGTTGTTAGAGTATATAATTGCAGAACATAGGAAGCAAGGAGGGATTGTGTTCGTGGCCACGCATTTACCCATTCAGATCGAAGATGCAATGTCACTTCGGCTCCCACAGAGGTTTCCAAGAAGGAAGACCATGGTTGATCTGCTCGACTGATCATATAGACATCCTTGGATCCTGCTCACTTTGAATCCGAATTGTTCTTGTAAGTCTTTCTTGTTTGCTTTGTTTAGTGGTCATTTCCTTTTCGATTAATTTACACAATGATGAGCATTGATGCTAGTTTATGATCGTAATAACGCTTATTAGAGAGTAGCAAACTTTTTACGTGTATTGAATAACAATGTGGTGAATTCCATTATGCTATCATGATCATGACTTGTATTTACTGTAAATTCCAGATTTTTATGCAAGAGTTTCTTACTTGTCTTTGTTTGTAGCTGCTGCCTTTGACAATCAATTCAGATGAGGATGAACACATGTTCATATCCTTCAATTGTGTAGTTTTTTGTGTATTAATGGAACTGTATGACTTGCAGGTTTGTTGAACTAGTAATGCATAACATTCAAAAGTATATTAAAAGTCATGTAGCACAGAGCACAATCTTGCCTGTGAATTGGAGTCTGAATGTTATCTTCTGTCAGAACTCTTTGTCTAGAATTTAATTGGGACTGCTAGTGACTCATATCCACGACTTCAAGTTTCCCGCCCTCTCTTATTGAAAGGACCTCAACCAGATGTTCCTTCTCGTGAAGAACTGGTATGAATCATAAATGCATTTTCAACTTCTTAGGACACACTCATTAGTGTGACTTCAATGCACATTGTCTTGTGAGACAGGACCCTGATCTCTGTCCCAGTTAACCATCTCTATGAAAAAGCATTGATTGTTCCAATCTTTGTGATACAAAAATGCTAATTAGATTCCACTTCACTAGCTTCTTTAAGACTGCCTTCAAATTTATGACACAAGGATCATCACTTATGATTGGCTTAACCAACTCCACCTGATTCAATTCAAACCATTCATTCAGTTTATGAAGAGGACTTGAAGAGACCCTCTCAGTTGATTGTCATTGCATACAATTTTGTGTATGTTTGTCATGAATGAACAGTTTGACACTACAGGCTTCCATTCATGACTTAGATTCTCCATTAAACTTCACTGGTCTTCCAGCCTATCTACAAGCATTAATTGATTAATTCATGGATTGATGTTTGGCTATGCTTGGCGGCCTGTTACGTGACACTGGCATTACATGGAGTTAAGTGGTTGTGTTTGAGGTAATTATGTTTTATGTTGTAATCACAATAATATTGATCATGCCGTGATTGTGTCAACCCACTCAATCTATTCATGGCCTGCTTAACCAATTTAATTCTTATATTTTAATTGTGTCAACCTATATGTATAATCGGTTTATTAGCCATTTAAGGCTCAGGAGTTCAAAGGATTTATAGCACAATGGTATTGGTTTATTGTGAAAAGTGTTAGCATGGTACGCTCAAAAGGTCCCGAGTTTAAGTCTCAGTGGACGAAGTGGTGATAATGGATCTTTGATTATAGATTTGGGCTTGCAACCAGAATCTCATGTTAATAGGTGAAGACGCACAGATTGGATGTTCAATTCTCAACTCGTTTGTACATTTTTGCGGCGCTTGTTGCATTTATAAAAAAAAAACTATTTGAAACTTTCTCAATATACTATATTTAATAATAAATAAGTAAATTATGTATTTTAAATTTTTAATTAAAAAGATCAAACCACCTGATACCTGCAGGAGCTTCGTGGCTTTTTTTTGAAGGGGTGCCATGTTTTTCAATTTTCTAAGTGCTTTATGTTTGGACTCTTTATAAGTCTAATTTTGTTATCTGTTCTTGTAGTCTCTCTCTCTCTCTCTCTTTTAATCTAAATGGTTTATTTTTTTTCAAAATAAAAAAATAAAAATCAAGAAATTATATCTTATATAATTTCTAAATATTTTTTAAAAACTATATATATTTATAATTATTATTATTATGTATATAAGTTTCATTGCAATTAAAAGAGTGTTTGTGTTGTGTTACTCCTGTTTAACTGTATTTGTATTTATATTTCTAACTACTTAATTAATTATGTTGTGTTTGTGTCATATGGGTTCAGAGGAAACTTGGTTATGAACTTTAACCGCCGTCAGCGGAAGATGAGAAGCACATCAACCCTTAAATAAGCCTTGTGAGGGTAGTTGTCAAACAGTGCAGTTTTAGGAACCTGTTTTTACTTTATTGGGGATTTTTTTGTTTTATTTAATCACCCTCATGTTTGGGTGTCTTTTGTCCGACGTGCATGTTTTTTTTTAATTAAATTTTTTTAGGTTGGTTGTAATAATGTTCAAACTGTGTTAATTCGTTTACTTGCAATCTAATTATTGAATTTTTTTTTGGACCATACTTTCAGTTTTATTTGTTTAATGAATGATTTTAACCATCCAATTTCTATTTTATCCTAATTACGTCTATCATGCTCCGTGCAAACGTTCTTTACGTATTTCCATTTCATGCCATGCATGCAAAATATTGCTTATGTATTTTATTTTTCAGAAAATCAGCAGTTCTTTTATGTATAGCATTTCAAAAGTTACATGAAAAAAAAAAAGTTTATTTAATCATATGATTATTCAAATTATAAACACTTCATGGTGATTTCTCAAAATTCACTGGGAAGGGGGACGAAGCAGTATATTATTCAAAATCATGATCAAATGCAATTTGTTTAAAACAAAAATGTGAAGAAAATCATATATATGTATATGGGACTTATGGTATATATATATATAAATATATATTTATTTGGGTTAATTAAATTTAAATGGTTGCCCAATAAAATAACTCTCTTATGTTGGCTCGCTTGGGATAATAAAATTCTAACCCTCATCAACTTAGCCAAGAAATATTATAATATTCGTTGTGCAACAGATGCTTGGGATAATAAAATTCTAATCTTCACCAATATAGCTAGGAAAGGCTATAATATTCGTTATGCAACTGATACTTGTATATTGTGTCATAGAAACTCAGAATCAGGGGATCACCTCTTGCTTAAGTGCAGTTTTTCTGACCGCATTTGATATTTCTTCAAACAAAATTTAAGACTTTATTTCTACCCATTGACCATTTCTGAGGCCTAGACTTCATGGATCCCATCCTCACATGAATAATATCAACTTTTCTGGGATCTCCTTTCTAGAGCCATCTTCTGGAATATATGGCTCGAAAAAAACAATCATATCTTTAATTCACATGCTCTTGCCTCTCACTCAGTTATTCCAAAATTATTAAGATACTTCTTGCTTGAATTTTTGCAACTAAAGACCCGAGTCATTGCTGTTCATGTAATTCCATTCAGAACCTTAGGCGTTCTTTTGATTTCTTGGGCGCTAGATCAGATGATCAGACTAGTGCCTCAACCCTGCCTATTGCTCAGGAGTGATCAACTTCCTTCACTAGTTTGAGGAGACCTCGAGTACCAGATGGTGGATTTCACTTTCTAAGCTATTTTATCTCTTTTGACCTTGTGTCCTTGTGTGTGGTTGCTATTAAGGTGTGTTTCATCCCTAGTGGCTACTTCTCGCCTCATGTTTGGTTTGTTGTTTTATTTGTTCCATTTCTTGCTTTTTTATTTGTTTTTATTTCTATTTGTACTTGTTTTCAGTCTTAAATAAATCAGTGTTTTATCTTAAAAATAATAATAATAATAATAATAATAATAATAAATTAAATGGATGAAGGCATGGAGTTGGTGCCCATATTAAATTCATGGAATAAGGTAAATAGTGACAGAAAGAAAGAAACAGTGCAGACTTACAATGACCAAAAGCAATGACTCTTTCAGACAAATAAATAAATAAAATAAAAATAAAAAAATATATATGCAATGACTCCCACCCTCCACCCATAAATGCAATTCCACCATCCAGTGACTATTTGCAATTACTCCTTCCCATATATTCTTTCTTTTTACCTTCCTTTTACCCTCATTCTTCCCCCCATTTTTTTTTCAAGCCTTCTCATGGACTCTATATATTAGAGGCTTTGTCCATCACCATATTCTCATAGTTGTTTTTTCCTATTTCTTTGATCAAGTTAGAGAGAGATATTGTGAGATTTCTTCTTCCTTCTTCTTCTTGTTCTTCTTTTCATCAATGTTTTTGTATGAGTTTGTTTTTTGTATGTATATTTGATAAGAAAAGCATGCAGGGATGATGATGCCTGAAAGCCACGTGGCAGAGGTGGCCGGTGGAGAGCATGAGATGCCGCCGGAGTCGAACCTCGGCCAGGTCAGTGAGTCAGAGACTTTTGGAAATCATTCCTATTGGTTGACTTTTCATTTGATGATATATGTGTTTGATGCCATGTTGGTCTGACCTTGACCATGAGGATGATATCTAGATGAATATATCTTCAAAGTAAACCACCCCTGTCATTTGTTCTCTATTTTGGGAGGCCACTTGGACTTATATATAAAGCACAAGAAAGTCAGAGACTTTGGGAACTGTGCCCTTTTGTGTTTGTCTTCTTGTTGTTTTTCTCTTGACTTCTTTTTGAGTGTTTTGTTGTGTCTTTGGAATGAAGAGTAGGAGGAAGAAGGTTGCCTAGTTTTCTTCTTTAATTTACTAAGATCTGTTTTTCTGTTTTACTTTTAATCTCTAAAAAGTTAAATTCTGTGTTTTTTTCTTGCAGGACGTTGGATCAAACTTTTACCAAGAAATGGAAGATATTGATATCATGGACACTGATGAGGATGAACTCCAGAGACTTTTAGAAGTTGAGTTTGAAGACAGGACTGGCAGTGACAATGGTGAGTTTGTGCCTCATGATGAGCAAAAGACCAGGAGGCTTATCAAGAAGAGGAAGTACCATCGCCACAGTCAAAGCCAAATCCAAGAGATGGAAGCGTGAGTCTTCATTTTATTTTATTCTTATATCTTTAAAGAACTTGTTTGTTTGATAAGAGTGTGTGTGTGTGTGTGTGTGTTCTATATTTCTTTTTATTTTCAGGTTCTTCAGAGAGTGTCCTCATCCTGATGACAAGCAGAGGAAAGAGTTAAGCAGGGCAATAGGTTTAGACCCACTCCAAATCAAGTTCTGGTTTCAGAACAAAAGAACACAAGTAAAGGTAATAATGATAATAATAATTAGTCATAAAAAGTCAAAGCCATTTACTATCCATTCCGGTCAGCGCTGACCACGTTCAATACTCTCACACTATACAGACTCAGAATGAACGTAATGAGAACTCACACTTGAGAGCAGAGAATATGAGGCTTTCTACTGAGAATGCAATAATGAAAGAAGTCCTTAGCCATGAACTGTGCACCAACTGTGGTAACTCAATGGAGCTTGGACAGTTAGCTTTTGAAGGGAATGACCTTCGTGTTGAGAATGCCAAGCTAAGAGATGAGGTGATCATTCAATGGATTGACTTTGTTATCATGCAAACAAACTAACTTCATTGATGTTTTTTCAATGTATAGATTGAGAGGATATCTTCGATTGCCGCCAAGTATGCGGAGAAGCAACCGATGATTTCCCATCAACATTCATCTGCGGCTATAGATGGAGGAGTTGGTATAGAAAAACCAGTTATTATTGAGCTTGCAGTGGCTGCAATGGAGGAAATTGTTGGCATGGCACAGCTCTGTGAGCCTCTGTGGATGTCTCGGTTTGATCAGCCATTGGAGATTCTAAATGAAGGAATCTATATCCAGAATTTCTCTAAAGGACTTGGAGAGAAGCTCACTGGTTTCAAAACTGAGGCTACTAGGGAAACTGCTGTTGTTCCTCTGAATGCTGTGAACATAATTGAGATGCTAATGGATGCGGTACATGTGTTTAAGCTATAAGTTGTGATAACTATTCTTGTGATAGTAGCTAAAGGTTTGCTAATTAGTTTGTTTGTTTTATTTCAGAATCAATGGATGGCTTTCTTTCCTAGCATTGTCTCTAGAGCTGCCACCTTGGATGTGCTCTCCAATGGAGCTGCTGAAACCTTCAATGGTGCTCTACAAGTGGTATATACATATACATATACATATACATATATGTTGATATGAATTGTCATTATATATATAGTTAAGTTGATAATGTCTTGTGGTAGATGTCTGCAATGTTTCAAATGGCAACTCCGTTAGTTCCAAGCAGAGAGGGATTGTTTATCAGATACTGCAAGCAGCATGCAGAGAAAACATGGGCAGTTGTTGATGTTTCGATTGATGGTTTGAGACCGAATTCTTCCCTTGACTTGGAGAAGAAGGCCATCTGGTTGTTTGATTGAGGAGATGGATGAAGGTTTCTCAAAGGTGAAGTAGTAGAGTAATAATCAAAGAGTTCCTAACTAGCTTGATCATGTATGTAATTCATTAAAATTTTAATCTGATCACAGGTAACTTGGGTTGAACACATGGAGGTTGATGATGGTAACGTTGCAGAGATATACAAACCGCTGGTTAACTCTGGTCTTGCCTTTGGCGCACAGAGATGGGTTTTGGCTCTGAAACGCCAGTGCTACTGTCTTGCAAGTGTGCACAATGATGAAGTTGTGGATCAAATTGGTGGTAATAATCTAAATTGAATCTTAGTTTCTAATGTTTGACAATCAGTCAAAAGTTTTAATATGAATTATAATTTTCAGCATTGACATCGGTGCTGATGAGAAAGAACTGGATGAAACTAAGTGAAAGGATGGTCAGAATCTTTGCAAATGGAGTGTCTTCAGCAGCGACCGATCAGTGGTCACTTGTGGCAGGGACTGGAGCAAATTATGATGTCAGGGCCATAACTCGGAAGAGCATGAACGAGCCGGGTAGTCCTCCGGGCATCATTCTGAATGCAACTACTTCGGTGTGGCTTCAAGCACCTGCAAGAAGTGTTTTCAACTTCCTGCATAGTGAGAACTCACGTTGTCAGGTGTACTCAAACTCTATATTATTATAAAACAAGTTAATTTCTTCTTGCTTTGTTATGTTCACTGACTGGTTCTTGAATTCACACAGTGGGACATTCTTACAAATAATGGAGTGATTGAGCAAGTGTGTCAGATTGCCAATGGTGGAAGTCATGGAAATTGTATCTCTCTATTGAGGGTGAAGGTGAGCTCGTCCCAATTATTATCTATCTAGTAATTCACTTGATTTCTAATTAACTAAGTGAATGTGTTTGATCGTTAGAACGAATCACTGCCAAGCAGTATGATGATACTGCAAGAAAGCAGCTATGATTCATCAGGAGCATATGTGATTTATGCTCCATTGGATGAAACTGCAATGGGTTTGGTTTTGAAAAACTATGAGCCGGACTTTGTTGCGCTCTTGCCTTCCGGCTTTGCTGTTTTCCCTGACGGACCTGCTGGACTGCTGAATGGAGGGAATGCGGCGGGCTCTCTCCTGACAGTATCATTCCAAATATTACTAAATGCTGCCCCAGCCGAGAGAATCTCTTTGGCATCCATATCCACAATCAACAGCTTGATTGCTTTCACCATTGAAAGTATTAAGTCTGCTGTTTCTTGTGATGATACTTAATCCTGTTGATCAGTAAGTCCTTATATATATATACGATCAACAAATTATTAAGTTTATTGCCTGGCGTGTTTCTAATGTATTTTGTTTGCTATACAGGATATATAGGGAGGACTTTGGATTGAAACACATATATAATTTAAGTCGAAGTCAAGAGCGCACCTTGAATTCTCCTCACCAAAATATTGGAAGAGTGTTGGTTCGGGCATTGACTTCCTCTCACTATTTCAATTTGTTCTTAATTCCAGACCTCCCTGAATGTTGTTTCTTTCTTTATATCCTTATCAATAATAATAATAAATATGCATGTTATGAGTACTCCTTGGTTCATAAAACATTGAAGCAGTTTAGTATTTCCATATTTAAAAGTTTTACATCATTATTCATTTGGGAGATGCACACAAATACATACAAACATATTAAATTAAACACACATTTCACTTTTTCTTCCATATGCCATTAACATCCAAGAACTCTTTGAAGTTTTCTTCAAGCTTGGAACATTCGCACACTTCCAGATATTTAAGACTTGGAAATTTCTCATGTAATGTCTTCCATTCAACTGAAAGATCCTTCAAAAATCTAAGCCTCAAGACCTGAACACTCCCACTGCTCATTTCTGCACCAAAACTCAATAGCTTCCCTCCCCTGATGTACAATCTCTCCAACTTCTTCAAGTCTGGGCTCAACAACCATTGAGGTGTCTCTTTTCTTGGGAAGGCTCTGATATCAAGCTTCTCAAGTTGGACAGGAATAGTCATGTCAGCAAAAACTTGTTCTTTATTCTCACGTTGGGCGGTAGAAGTGGCAACAGCTGGATTTGACTCTTCCTTCTGATTATCAGAACCATCATCTTTGGACTGATCATCCTCCACTGCCCATGTTATGGTTAGTGATTGCAGTGCTGTGAACTCTTTCAATTTATCAAACTCCGGCTGCATATGCTCCTGCCCTGCAGACACAGTAAAGCTCAGCTTCCTCAGCTTCGTCAGCTTGGCTGGCAGATCGCTGAGCTTGCATGGATCTTTACTTCTTGAGCTACCCATCACGAACCCCTTAAGCACCTGCCATAATTTCAATAAAATTAATAAAAGACTTAGAAGTCACTATATATATATATATATATATATCAAAAGCTTAAACAACCTGCAGATTAATGAGTGAGGCAATAGATTTCGGTAGCTGATCCAACAAGTAGCAGTTGGATACGTCCAAGTGTGTCAGCCTCTTCAAAGAAGCCATATCTTTAGGCAACCTCTCCAAGTTATGACACGCCCTGAGATCCATTATAATCAAACTATCCAACTTGCCTATAGTATCAGGAAGCTCTGTAATCCTAGAAACACCATGCAAGCTTAGATACCCCAGTGTTTTCTCTTTCTTTGAGAAATGTGAAGTTAGAGACCCTGACTTTCTCTCATCCCCCAAGTTCTTCAAGAACTCAATGCTCTCCATTTCAGTATGTGGTGGCTTCTCCCCCTCACTCTCCCACCTCCCCAGTTGCAGCACTGCAAAGTTGTCTATTTTTGTAGCCTCATCCTCGCTGTTGGTTTGATCTTCTACATTACTTTTGAATTGCAGGTATTGCTCATCGATGTTCACTAGTGCTAGTGAATCTTTCCTGCTGTATCTCACCACTCTCAATGATCCTTGTTTCAACAGCGTAGGTTCAGAGATGATATCTGTTAAGATTTTATCTGTCACCCTTTCTGAGAAGAAGAAGCGACGTTTCTCACCTTCAGAAATCATCACTTGTCTTATATTTGAGTTTATTCTGCAGCTGTCCACAATCTGTCTGTGTTTCTTATAGATTGGTTGGACTAAATCTTTGATCACAAGCTCAGTGAAACACCTTTCTGAAACTTGCTCAGCTGTGATATTCTTAACAGGAACTACTATCCCCCAACCTATCCACAAGTATATCAAGAGCCTTTTCTTGATAACAGAGTTCTCTGGAAACACACCCAAACAGAAGAAGCAATTCTGGATTTGGAGATCAAGTTCATCAATGGTCAATCTCAGCCTTGCCAATACTTCCTTCTTCTCATAATACTTGCCAGATTCTACCCTTTGTTCTTCCTTAGCATTTGAGGATGATGGCTTTTCAGCATTAATGCTGCTTCCAGTCAGTGGTGCATTATCTTTGGCTTTTACTGGCTCTTGCTCAGTTTCAAAGGCTTCTTCCATTTTCTTCTTCATGTTCTCAAGATTGCTATCTGCTTGATTTACAATTTTCTGTAATTCTTCTTTGAGGTCTGTTTCTATAGTTATATTAATGTTTTGCAGCATGGTGTCAATTTCCCTGGCAATATTCTGCAAGAATTTTTCCAAGTCTTCTTCCAATTTCTTTGTTGGATGATCTACGACCTGCACCAAACGCTGGAGACTTTGTTCGATACGGTCAAACAACTTCTTCACCTCACTGTCACTTGAAGCCTTGGTTTGTCTTTTGGCGTTTGATAGTTGGCTCATTATTGGGTGGAGGGATTCTTTGATTCCTCTTACTTCCCCTGCCATTACTGCCTGAACAGTCACAAACATTAAGAAAAAACAGAAATCTTGTTATTTTTATTTTATTTTTCTTTTTAAGGATAAACCATATTTATTAATTGTTAGACAGCACAGAAATAATGTAGGGGTGGTGTAAGTTTTAATAACAAAGGACTAAAGGGATTATAACCTTATGGTACTTGGCCTTATTATGAAAAACAAAAGTGAGATAATTAAAAGGTCTCAAGTTTAAAATTCGTTAGAAGTAATAAAAATAACAAGTCACAAGTTGGAAAGATGATCCCACGGACTCAGTTCCGTGGTAATTACGACAGAACCAAGACGTGGTTTTTCGCCATCTGTTTGATTACCTCAACTTAGTAATTTTTAAAACAAAGGTAGCAAACTTTTAAGGTAATTAGCAATCTATCATTATATTATATAATAAATAAATAATAAAATTTATAAATCCATAACTAAGAATCAACCACGTCTTAGTTCCGTGATAGTTATCATGGAACTGAGTTCACTGGATTATATTTCTACAAGTTGTGGGTGTGGACTTGGTGCTCAAACTCCTCAGTCCGACTAAAGGTGCACGGGTTTTATGATTAATTCTCAGATTGTGCGCACACCCCTTATGTATAAAACTTTTTATCATGCTAGGTAGAATATCCGGATCAATCCCTCTATTACAGTAAAAGTGCTCTTTCAGTCCCTCTATTATTTTTTGTCCTGTTGGGATCTCTCTATTGTTATTTTTAGGAAAAAAACAGTCCCTTACCACAGCACATGTAAGTTTCTCCGTCTAATGAGCTAACGTGGCTTAAAATTGGATTAGAATATTCTTAAAATAATGCTAGAAATTTAGAAACAGTCTCTAATTAACATTGGTTTAATTATCAAATTGGTCTCTCTATTATAGTGAAAGTGTAATTTTAATCCCTCTAATATTTTTTGTTCTCAAGAGGTCCTTCTATTGTTCATTTTGGATAAAACCAATCCTTCTTAGGGACTTTCTAGAGACAAATTATATGAGAGAGAGGACTTACATTTCACTAAATAGTAAAATAGAGGGATCTCTAAGGACAAAAAATATTAGAGGAATTAAAAGGGCACTTTCACTATAACAGAAGACCAATCTGGTAATTAAACCAATTAACATTATTATCCGCGTCCAAAATTATCCGAGGGACTTACAGTAACTTTCACCTAATCCCTACAAAAAACCAGCCTATTTAAACCATTTGAAAAATTTAAAATCCATCATCGTCGTCATCGTCGAAGGCTCGAAGTGGCAGCAATGGCGGCAGTGCTCCGGCAGCCATGGACGACGCTTTGCACAATAATGGCCGCGGATATCTCCAACCCTTCCTACCGCGCTTGCTCCCTCTGCGATCACCCCCTTCCCGACTCCCCCTCCCCCTTTCTCTTTGCATCCACCACTCCTCCTCCTCTTCCTCCTTCGCTGCTAGCTCTCACCGCCTCTTCCACCTTCTCGTAAGCACATACCCAAACCCTAATCACAATCCTTGGTCTTCATCTCTGATCTAGATCTACAATTCTCCATATCTCCATCGTAACATCAGACAAAGCACTGATCATGATCTGTTTCAATAGGGCAACAAGCGCGATCTTCGGCAACAGTGCCGATGAGTTCTTCAACCTCTACGAACTCCGCCAAGACGGTGGTTTCTCCATTGATTTTTTTTCTTCTTCTCTTTGTTTTGATGGTGTTTGTGATTAGGGTTTTGAGAGAGTTTTGGGGACTTTGATTTGGTGTACTGTGGATGGCTAGGGAGATGATGGTTGGGGAGATTTGCCAGGGGACGCTGCGGCTACCGATGAATGGCAATGCCAAGCATTTGCGTGCCGTGTCGCTCGTCCCTTTGCACGCTTGGTTCCGGCCAGTGATTGCCTAGCTAATACTGGGATTAATGTCAATTAGACATGATGGGTTGTTTATGAATTTCTGGCATTATTTTAAGAATATTTTAATTCAATTTTAAGCCACATCAGCTCACCAGATGGAGAAACTCACAGGAGTTAGGGTAAGAGACTGCTTTTTCCCAAAAATAATAATAAAGGGATCCCAGCAGAACAAAAAATAATAGAGGGACTGAAATGATATTTTTCTATAATAAAGGGACTGATCTGGGTATTCTCCTTGTTTCTTCTACCATGCTCATCATTCCCCTACTATGGTTTTGGAGCTAAAGAATTATTTTGCAATTGTTTTAATTTTTTTGAATAATATTATAATTTAAAAAAAGCCACGTAAGCCAAAATAAACGGTAAGAATAACCTCTATTACTCGAGTACATTTAATTGATTCAATTAAAAAAATTAAGGAACTAAAAAGGATCAAATTAGAGTAGTGTGAGAGACCGACCCACCTAAGTGAGACTCGGAACAGAACTCTGCACAAGCCAGGTATTGTTTTGCTTAGCCGCACAATAATTCGCACTCCCCCGGAGTCGAACCCGCGACCTAAGCCTTTTGTCTCACTTAAAGTGAGCGGCGCTCACTTTAAGTGAGACAAAAGGCTTAGGTCGCGGGTTCGACTCCGGGGGAGTGCGAATTATTGTGCGGCTAAGCAAAACAATACCTGGCTTGTGCAGAGTTCTGTTCCGAGTCTCACTTAGGTGGGTCGGTCTCTCACAAGTAGAGAAATTAAAAAGACATAGTTACATAAATAGAGGGATCATTTGATATTCTACCAAGCCAATCACATCAAAAAAAAAAAAAAAAAAAAAAAATCAAAGAAGAAAAAAAAGGAAAAGGAAACACATAAACAGAACATATAAAAAGAAGGAAAAATAAGAACCGGGCCATCACCCCAAACGGGAGTAAGGAAGCCTTTAAAAAGATAACAGACAAAAGAAAAACACTGCGGGTAGACACTAAGAATTAATAGAGCATCTAGACGATGACAACCACATAGATCAATCACTCATGGTCACTCCAGGGATACATTTTCTAGGGAATCACCATCAGGGAATATCATATCAACGTTAAACAATTTTAAAAAAAAAATTAGTATTATAAAGTAATATAATAATCACATTACTAATCTCAATCATATGTCTGTTGGCAAAATGAAATATGAAAAACATACATACAATAGAAGAAACCAATGCAGACGCGCATGATTATAACATATACAGATATATCAACTAAGACTCGCAATAAAAAGCAGAGAATGAAATGATGGAACTCTGACCTCTCTTAATCTCTTGTCAGCAATGAATGGATGAATAAGCCTTTGGGAAAGACTGATTTATGGGGCTACAATGTCTAAATGAGGGGAAGCTAGAGAACATTCCCAAGAATTGTACTTGACTTGCTGAGAGAAGGATCCTCATTCACAAATTTCAAGCATTGTATATTCTTTGCTTGTGCTATTATGGAATATCTTATCAAAAGCAAAAGAATACGTATGCCATCTCAAATTGCCAAAAGCAGCAGCAAGGAGTGAATCAAGGCATCATCATCCCACAAGGCATATAAATGCCTTCATCTTTTATTATTAATTGATGATGGCCTTATTGTTTCGGCTTGTTTAATAACAGATAACTGATTAAGTAAGAAAATCAACAAATTCAGCGGTCGTTGTTGTTCTGTTTATTTTATTTTTATTTATCCATGCCTAATAGACTCGCAGCTTTTTAATTTTTTCTTCTGTATTTCTTTTATTTTAATATATCAGTAGTTTATTTATTTTATTAAAAATAAAAATTATAATTATATAAGAAATTTTTAACTTTACCAAGGCGGAGATCCTTCTTCTGGAAAGGCATTTTTAGTTGCCGAGATATTTTTTTGTAAGGTACTAAAGTAACTCTCAAAGATAGCAAGTCGACACTGTTCTGGAATAACCAATGGCTCGAGAGGAAAATCCCAAGCAATGAATGGCCTAACTTCTTCCATGAATAGCAAAACCTCTACCTTACTGTAGCTGATTCTGTACATTATCAGAAACTACTCTCAATGATCAGCTCCATGACCTTCAGGGCCGTCTTTTGTCAGAGATAACTGAGGGAATGGACGTTAAGACCTGGCGTTGGGATAAAAGTGGAAACTTCACTGTTAATTCCTTTTACATCTTCCTAATCGACGGTGGCCTTAATAGTCCGTTACACAAATCCCTTTGGATTGGAGCTTGTCCTCTTAAGATTAGGATTTTTTCTTGGTTAGTTTTAGAAAACAAGGTGCTAACCTTAGAAAATCTAGGTAAAAGGGGTTGCAACTGTATTTCCACAACTACTTGTGTTCTCAGCTATGTTGAGATAGAGACTGCGCAGCATTTGTTCCTGGACTATACTTACACAGTTAGAATATGGCCACACTCCTCTGGCCTTTTTAATTTCCCAAATGTACCGGCCACACTCAAGGAGGTTTGATCTGCTTGGATTGCTCACAAAACCAATAGTTGTTGTGGCATGGGAAATCTCCTCACTCGTGCAATCTGGTGTAATATCTGGATTGAACGAAACAATTGCATTTTCTTATGCATAACATCTTCTTATCCTTCAACTTTATGCAAAATTGATTACATGCTATTTGCTTGGATAAATGCAATGCCAGATTCTGGCAATGCCACCCTTGAGGAGTCTCTCCTAATGATCAAAAGAAGTCTTGACTTCGTGCAACCCCTTCTCCCAGCTCCTGATGGACCAAGCAACTCGCCAAGTGATCCTTCCTGATGCTTCTTCTGGAGTCAACATTTGGTGTTGTCTTTCTGTTTTTTCTCCCTATTTTCAGTTTTAATTTGTATTTTGTCGCCTTCACCCCTAGTTGATGCTTTGTCTTTTTGATATAGTCTATGTCGCTTTTGTTCCTTTTGTATTGGGTTTTTTTTTTGTCTTCTATGAAGGGTGTTATCCACATTTATCAAAAAAAAAAAAAACTTTTAATTTTAAAATAGAAATGAAATATCAACCTCTTCTCTTGCAATAATCTAATGCTAATGAACCATATATAGCCGTGGTGAAGCCAGAAATTATATGGTATGAGGGCGAATTAAAAAAGATCAATTAATAAAATTTTACTATTTTTTAATTTTTTATATGTTAATTTATAATTTAGTTTATAAAAAGCAGGTGTCAAACGATAAAATTTAAAAAACTTTGCTAATAATATAATTTTGTATATTATATAAATTAATTTGTAAAAAATCAAAACCAACAACCTAAGTGGTTTATTGGTAATTGGTTCTGTTAGAACCTTCCACTTGATAGTTCAAATCATGGATGAGGGCACATTTATGAAATTGTGAGTAGTGATTGTGCACGTGGTTCCAACACCCACCTGTGCGTGGACCCACCCCACTTATTCCGTCGAGATTTGCGCATGTCTCTGGCTTTCTTAACGGTCCTCATGATAAAAAAAATTTGTAAAAAATCAAAAACTAAAATAAAAAAAACTATATATATAAGGGTGAGCAGCGGTTATTCAGTATAAATACGAACATGTTTAGGAGACAAACAAGTTGATCTATTTATTTTGGAAAGGAGTTGTCAACTACTTGGTGGCCTTAAGAGGTTGTACACTAAGTAAAGTAAATACGGGTGTGGAGACTTTTTTGGCAAGATAGTTGGATGGATGGCAGAACGCCAATGTACTTGTGGCCTCAGGAATTTTTAGAGAGCCAACGACATAATGGTGTTGTCCGTGATCTCGTTTACCTACTAGAAAGGGCTCCTTTCGTCAACAACCCAAATATTCTACAAATCATAGACCTTTTGACGACACTAAGCGGCAACTTGAATGATTAAAAAAGGTGGATACTCATAAGGAATGGTACTTTTTATGTGGAATCTTTCTATAACTTTTTAAATGATGGAGAATTGTGTTGCCCGGCCGCTAGGTTCTTATGGAAAAATACGTGCCCTAAGAAAATCAATTTGTTCAATTGGTTGGTGTGGAAAGACAAGATCCTCTCTTTGGAGAATCTTGTGAAAAGACGATGTAATCGGCTGCCAACGGATACTTGTGTTTTATGTCATTCTGGTACAGAGTTGGTTGACCATTTGTTCATCAAGTGCCATTGCACTAGACAGGTGTAGGACTATTAATTTGTGCTCCTGCTGCAACTGCTGGACCCGCCTCCCTCTATGAGTGTGGTCTGAGGATCTTGGAGATCATGTTTGAGACCGTCGATTATGGATATGGGGGATTTAGTTTTTAAGGCCTTTATGTGGAACATTTGGCTTGTTAGAAATGATTACATCTTTAATGCCAATGTGGTGCCTGCTCATATTCTTATACTGAAGATTAATCGTATGCTTTTATCCTTGTTCTCAGTAATGACAGTGGGGTCCCAAGCGAAGTTAGAGGATTCTATAACCATCATTCGGAGGAGCCTGGACTTCTTAGGTCCTCGGGTGAAGGAGCTTGATAGGGTGCCACCATCGGAGGAGGGTCAGGATCAGGGTGCAGACTAGGGACCGTTGGTGTTGGTGTTGATGAAGCTTTTCTGCTTTACTACTTTCTACTTCCTTTCTTTTGGGTGTTGTTGTAGTTCTGTACCACAACTAGTGGTTTATTTATTTTGATCGTTTGTATTTTGTGTCTCACCAGTCTGGTGGGAGCCACTGTGCTTTTCTCGTTTTAATTGAACAGATTTACCTACTATTTCAAAAAAAAAAAAGTGAGAGAGGAGAGGGGTCCGCCGGCGGCCGCCCCTATATTAAAATCTTATATTATATAAGCATCTTATCAAATTATTTGCCAATTACATTGAACAATTATTGATGAAAAAGATTCACATGAAACAAATTCCAAAGGATGAGACACTACAGACATGAGATGGAATACAACATGACAAAACAAAAAGATAAAAATAATAACGGTCAAGTGTTGAAGGAATGCATGGAACAACAGAGTACATACTACTAATCATTTAGCAACAAATAACTTGGCTCTTGCATGGCCAGCCTCAATCCGGTATTGCTCGCCAATGCCCATGTGCGCCATGAGAATCCAGACATGTGTGAGCAACTCACCCCCATTACTCAACTGTTTAGCATGGAAGTTGCCTCTGCACTTGGTCGCAGCAAAGCACAACATCTCCACCAACACCAGACTGATCACCTCCCACCTCGTCTTCTTTTCCTCTATCTTCATCAGTTCTTTGGCTAGCCTGCATGCATCGAAAAGCACTGATTTGCTTCGATCTCCTTTCACTGCTATTGGCGAGTACTCTGTGCTAACTTTAAGAAGCCTCTTACAAACATCTTCAATACTCTTCTCCTTCCCCCATCTCTGGAAGAAGTGTTTCACTTCCGCACAAGTGTCACCGTACCTTATTTGCCCAATGCCGGCGGTGAGCATGAATGGTCGCTCAAGGAGAAGGTATAATAAGTAATTTGACACAACCTTGCTGATATTGATGACTTCCTTGAGGGATTGAGGAGCTGCATCTCTTGTATTATTTTCAGTGTTGTTGATGCCTTCCTCGTGGGATTGAGGAGCTGCATCATCTCTTGTATTATTTTCAGTGTTGTTGATGTCTTCCTCGTGGTCGTGGGATTGAGGAGCTGCATCATCTCTTGCATCATTTTCAATGTTGTAGATGACTTCCTCGTGGGATTGAGGAGCTGTATCATCTCTTGCATCATTTTCAATGTTGTAGATGACTTCCTCGTGGGACTGAGGAGCTGCATCACCTCTTGTATCATTTTCAGCTTCTTTAAAGGAGCATAGATCAGTGGCAATGTGCCAAAGAAGGACGCACTCATCAAACTCGACTTCCACACTCCAACCCAACTCTTTGTAGTAGCCTTTCTGCCGGAGTGCCCATTCGCCACGGCAGGCACTGAATCGCTTGTAACTCGCTGTGTCAATGATGCTGCCGGTCTTTAGCTTCAACTCCCTGAAGATCACCCTCTTGAGGTACTCAGGAACTGGTTTGTGTTTTGTATAAAAGAACTGGTCCAATGTGTCTTTCAAACCGAAGAAGCACAATATCTTGCCAATTGTCACCCGGAATTGATCTTTGTAGCAGAAAGAGAGGAGATTGTAGCCAGCCATGGAATCAGACCAGCTTGGTTTGCTATACATACCAAAAACATCTGAAAGCCGGAACACAAATGAAGACAGACTAGTACATTTGCTGAAATAGAGCCAATTGAATGTCCAAAAAGATACGACAGCGTAAAACATGGCGTAGATCTCCAGCACCAGAGCTCCAATCGCAAGTGTGTAGGTGACTCTGACATCCGCTGGGTTGTATTTATGCTTGTCGACAAGGAAGAATAGCAAGAGGGCGATGATGGTGTAGATGAAGGTGGTGATACGGATGAGACGTCCGATGGTGGTATGGATCACGGCGGACTTGGTATGAAGTACGTCGTAGATGAAAGACAGCTCGATTTCGACCACTTTGAAGGCTTCTTTGGCGGAGAGGCCTCTCAAGAAGAAGGCTTGACTGTTGATGCGGTCCTCAAAGGTGAGAATGAGGTCGACGATGAGACGCCGGAAAGTAAGAAAGAAACAGTAGGCCCATTGCACGATCACTTCGGGAGAGTTTTGAGACTGCTCTTCCTGAGTGTCGTCTGGAGTGATGGACTTGGGGCGGCGCTCTGCCTCGACGGTGATCTCGGCGTGGAGGCCGGCGCTCCGGCTGGATGCATACTCCTCCATGAACTTGGCGTAGTTGGGGCCGGGGTCAGGCGGAGTGAGCAAGGAGCTGCGGAAACTGTCCATGCTGGCGGAGAAGAGAGCCCAAGTTCGCTCACCGTACTTGAGCAAGCCGGTGGCGAACATGAAGAGGCTTGGTAACAGCCATGTTGTGCTGAGAAAGAGAGACTTGTAGAAGACGTAGAAGGCTGTGGAGACTTGGAAGAGAAGGTTGAGCAGGTGACGGCGCCAGAGCTCGTTGTCTTCGAGGGAGAAAGCGGTGATTGTGTCTGGCCCGCCAAGGTGGAGAAGAAGGAAGGGAGACCAGAATGCCTGGAGAGAAAACTCGTTCTCTGCAGCGGGAGCGGGAGAGGGAGAGGGAGAGGGAGAGGGAGAGGAGTCATCATCTTGAGAGTGGGTGAGGACGCCGAGGGCGAAGATGGCTACCGAATCGGCGAGGAGGTAGGCTAGCCAGAGCACGATATTGAGTGGCCGAGAGACGTTGCGCTTGCGGTGATCGGCGGAGAAGATGAGGACGATCTGGAGGAAGAGGCTGACCAAAACCAGTAATCGAATCTCCCATTTGTCAAATAAATTCCACAGTTGCGCAGTGACACTGAGGAGCTTCATTGATTGATTTATTAATGGTTGTACTCTGAGCAATTAGATCAATAGTAGTAGCAGCAGCAACACAGAACCCAAGTTTAAATATGTTAATAGTCTTTTTTTACGTTTGGTGCTTTCCTTGCCTTGGTGCATGGAAAAATGCAAATGCTTTTATTCTTGCCTCATCTGCAAGGCCATGCACTGTGTGGACTTTGTTCTTAATTTGTCAGATATATCAATGATGGAATATTATTATTATTATTAAAGTCTGATCACCTTCGATTCCACTCCACCAATATTTGAAATATTCATTCTTCTTATAATATATATATATATAGAAAATGGTATAATACCCAAATTGGTCTCTCTATTTTTTTTTTTTTTATCTCTTCACTTTTGGTTTAATACCCAACTAATACCTGTATTTTTAAAAGTAAAAGATCTAATCCAAAAAAAAAAACTCTAAGTTGACCCATTTTCAAAAAACTAGTTAAGAGTTATAAGTTTCATGGTTACACCTACAGTTTTAATTGCTTGTGTTTTATCTACTTTATAATATCTCCATCCTCCAAACATTGTGAAATCTTCTCTTTTCCGTTATCTACACACAGTACTAGTCGGTAATGTTTATCTACATTTGAAAATGCTGGGGAAGTATCAACTATCAAGTCTAACAAGGGATAAACAAGCCTGTGAATTTTTCTCTTTTTCTCTTTTACAGCCATTGCCATTCTTCCACACATTCCTCAAGGCAATATAAAAGCAATAATAACAGAGTAATGGAGAAACAGAACAAGCAGAAAGCAAACTAATATATATCTAGTGAATGCCAAGAATATGGCAAACATGGCATTAACAGCCCGTTATTAGAAGAAGGTATCCCTTCAAACTAAAACCTAAGTGCATCAATCTATCCTGAAATTTATTCATCATCATAGTTGTAGTAGTAGAAGCCCTTTTAGGACATTCAGGGCCTTGTATGAAATCATATAGATACTGCAACTACTGCAAAATGTAATTAATTTTGTTCTTCGGCAAATAATATCTACAAAAACAAACCACTGCAAAGGCCGCTTGAGTTTAGCTCTGCCAACATCACCAACAACCCCAGCAACTCATAGAAGACAATTCATTGGAAGACTGACACTGTGACAAGATGCACTAGGCCTTTTGGAATACTCACTGTTTAGCCTGCACATAAATCTTAATTGTCAAAAAGAAAGAAAAATATTTTGGTTCTTTAAACATATGACCTATTGGCCAAATTTGTAGAATGTAACAAATACAACACGAGGTAACTCACAAAGAAAACTATGTAACCATTGATTGTCTAGAAAAGTAAAGGTAGACGGAATAGGAGGAATAGCAAGATCTTTGGCTGAGACTACAGATACAACTGATAAACTAAAACAACATGAGCCACTTTGAAATAAAATCACTGGCGTACCCAACTCACCTTATAATAATAAAACTCTTTCTTGGTATTAGAAAAAATATTAGTTCTATGTGAAAACTACGCATGTACATCCTCCAATTAATAGCACTACAATAGATTTGATGTCTCTCAATACAAGAAGCTTAATTTCTATATCCATGAATATTGGACTAGTTATACTTAGTGGACTATGTAAGAGCAGAGTACATGATAAAGTAGAAACTATGAGCACTGCGTCAGCAAATTTTACATTGCTCTAAATCTATAGGAATTTGTGGCAGAAAATTAACAACCAAAAAAAAAAAAAAAAAAAAGGGAATCCCCTCCTATTACTATTACTGGGGTGGAGTTGAAGCTTGATGCATGATTTTACCTTGAACAAAATTTGTAACTTGCATATCATATAGTATATCCCATAAAACAAACTAAAAAATGGGCAATGCTCTTTAAACTTTACTTGATAAGCATAACTTTGGAGTGTTGTTACAGTGCAAAAGATATGAAAAAGCTTGATAAGAGCAAGACATCTGTGCCCACAAATTATTGGGCCAAAGAGTTTTGCTAATATTGCAAGAGTAACAATAACATATATAAAATAACACATATCATGTTCTAGAAAGGTAGAATTTGAGGGAAGAATCACCTGAGAGTAGAGGAAAGTTCCAAGGATGGCAATGGCTGCTCCAAGGGCGTTGATGGGCTGGACAGGCGTATGGAAGATAATGATAGACGAGACAATTACTGAAATCCTCTTCATTGTGTTTCCAATGCTAAATGTCAAAGGAGAAATTTGATCCAGTGACATGTAGGACACTTGGTTGTACAAGTGGTAGAACACACTCTGAGCAACAACCCACCTGCTCGTGGTGCCGCACGACCAAAAGTTCAATTCATTAGTCATGTTAACAAATAACAATATGTGCAGCATGCAAATATTAACAACAGAATGAGAGTTCTACTTTGCATTTAAATAAATAAGTATCAAATTAATGTGCAAGCTCATAAACAGCCAACAGCCCAGGTAATGTAAGAAGTTGTTTTAAGTTCGCATGTGACTTGATTAAGGGACTATTCTATAGCCTTGGCCATGTCCTGAAGACTGTCTGCGAGCACATAAACAAAAAGAGCTACAATTACAATAGACCAGGACAGGACCAAAACTTTTTTCCTCTCAAGTCTTAATTAAACTCCAAAGAGGGGTTTTTTTCCCCTGCGGTATGGCAGAAGGGAGTAAAAACCAAATTAACCTTCCATGCCTTGAGGAATTATGTGAAAATTAACCAGCAATGCACAGGCTCCAGACAAAATTTCCAAAATCACAGCATGTAACAAAAATAATTTGATTTTATTATGTATTAATTTATTTTGGGTTTATTGTCACAGTTAGCTAAACAGTACAAGACAAGGGTAACAAGAGGCAGCTAGTTGCTTACCAGACAAAATTGGGACCAATTTCTGAGAGCGCCTTCTGCCAACCGGCTGCCCACATCTGGGGGCCCTCCACGGCAATGGCGAAAGGTGTGAGTATTAGAAGAGACAGCATTGACAGGCAGGCGTAGTAGTTCATCCCGCTAACTGACTTGCCCTTCATGCCTTTTTTTGAGAAAATGTTCCGGAAGACAAATGCAAGGTTTGATATCATTGCACCCATAAATCCTGGCACCAGGACAAAAGCAATGGATGCCATCAGGCAATTCAATGTAAAGTGCACCAAAATCCAAACTGCAATAGCACTATCAAGAATTCTAATGTTCATCCTTAGATTTTTTAATGCTCAGGATTTCTATTGTGACAAATTCAAGGATAGATGACACCTCTGATAGAGAAGGGTTTCAGTTATTGAGAGCCACATACTACTTTCTCTCAATTTACAAACAAAATAAGGTAGTCATAACCACAGCTTATTCTTGATTGTGCTAAAAAAAAATGCAGCAGAAGATAACACCAAAGTTTCTTGATTTTACTGTCTCTTGGACAGTAATTTTTGTAAGTTTAAATGGTAAAGTTAAATGAAAAAGCTCAGTAATTACTGAATGGTAAGACCGCGAGTGCTGTTTTATTCATGAAGTTTATAGTTAGTTGGCACACTTCTATGATCAACAATTCTCCTTACCAATCATGTTGAAGTTCAGCTCGGTCACCGCAGCAAGAGCACAACCCCCAATAATTGGCACCAGTGACAGATACACAGAAGCAGGAAACGTCTCCCCCAGCAAAAACCTTGACACCAGAACACTAAATGCTGGCTCCCCACTCTTAATAATGTGGGTGAATGACACTGCCACCTTTGACATGCTCACTGTTGCTGCCACATGCCCAATTGTATGAGCCACCGCCACCTAAATCAAAGAGGACACCATGAAAACCTTTCATAATCAACTCTTAGCAAAGCCGGAAAGACACTTGCTGTACACGGAGAAACTAAGTTTCGATTAGAATACAGTGGCAAAATAAATGAATCAATAAATACATAAAGTTCATTAACATTCTAAAAAAAAGAAAATCCCGGGCGTCTACCACAATATAGTACATAATCATACAAAACAACCTTGTCCAAGCATCAAAGATCCAAAACCCACCAAGAACCAGAGCTCTCCTTCCCCTGCTAATGCACAGAACTAAAGTATCAAAAACTAAGTGACAAGTATAAGCACATAAACCACAACACCTAGTTCTCGTCACTAGAGCAAAACTAACAGTCTGGTAAGGTTTTGTCTTAGTAACGGAAAAGGAGCTGCACCAACACTGTCAACTCCTAGCATTGCACCAAATCACATACCAAAAAATAAAAAAATAAAATTTTGCAGAAACTTTAAGAAAGAAACCCAAAAAAGACCAAAAACAAGAAATGAATGAAATCACAGCACAAAGTAACAAAAATAAGTCAACTAAATCCCACCAAGCACCAAACGAGATCATTTTTGGGCAAAATCAGTAGATCACTTGGGTAAAACAAAAGAAAACAGAAAAGAAAAAAAGAATTTTTATTTGGATTAAAGCACCAAACAATACAAGGAAAAAAAAAAGTTGTTTCCGCCTTCCGGGACGAAAAGAACAACAATAAAAATACCATCTTTTACTCACCGGGAAAAGAGCCTTCCAAAAGTCGGGATCAGTCTTCGGCGGCTCAGCGATCCTGATAGCCCAAGAGGTAAGCATCATCAGGGATCCCATCGCCAGCGACAGCGTAGACGTGAGCCACGGATACGGGTACGCGTTCAACACCTTCTTGTTATATATATTGAACACCACGTTCAACGCCCACCACGTCGCGAAGTAGATCCCAATCTTCACCTTCTGTGCCGCCTCGGACTTTACCTCCTCCGTCGCCGGAACCGGCACCGGAACCCCCTCACTTCGATCAGCCTCATAAGCACGGCGCCTCAGAGAGAAGCCTCGCTGCTTATCGGATCCAGATCCGAGGGCAGGTAGGGAAGTCAAGTAGAGGGGCTTGAGAGACAGAGAACCAGGATTTTTCATAGAAAGAGTGGAAGGAAGTGCAGACAAGAGTCGGCGCCCATCGGAGGCGACAACCGGCGCCGGCGGAGAAGGGCGGGCTTGGCTGCGGATCATGGCGGCGGGCTGCGGATCCTTGATGAGTATTGGATCGGGTTTGGCGGCGATGAATCCAATTCCTCGGCGGAGAAAAAGGGCGGAAAGATTGAGATCCCTTTTAAAGAAGAGCAACGAAGGAGAGAGAGAGAGGGGGTAGTTGAAATGGAAGAGGAGAGAGAAGAGTTACGTTTGGTGAACGAAATTCCCAAACAGGGCCTGTCCTTTATGGGAAATACGAAATTTACGTGGGAAAGTGCACCCATGTAATGGTCCAGCTTTTGCTGACCAGTGACGGCATGGCCCACCCATTCCTCTTTCTCATCTTCAAGTTTTTATTTGCTTCTAATTATTAATTAATTAAAGGAAAAAAAAAATTTTATTTTTTGTGTGAAATTTAAAAAAACTATGTTTTGATGGATTTAGAGATTTTTTTTTTAGAGAAATGACAAGCATATCAAATATAAATATATTTATCAACAAAAATGCACCAAATACGATAATTTAATGATTTTCTGAAATATAATATAAATGATTAAAAACCCCTCTGGAAGGAGAAAGATATAATACCTCTTACAAGAAATAATACCACCACATTACTATTATAATACGAGAATTTAACTTATATTGCCCATGCACATATTTGTAATAAACATTGAGCTATCTAGTGGCTTAGTTTGAGTGATTGTTAATAGAAGTTGAGTGTAAATATTTATTATAATTAAATAATAAATAATTAATGTGTAACGATATGATAGGAAAACACGTGAATGATATATACGATATTATTAGATTAAAGTTTGTAGGGCATGGTGCATGAGAGAAGCCGGACACGTGTACGATGGGTTAGACCCAAATGTTTGGTGGTTTGTCCGTTTGTTAGTTGTTTTGGTGGAACCCGGTCGGCACCAACGAGCCACACTTAATCTCCGTGTGCGTCGCTGTCTTGGCTAAGAGCCAAGGCCACTAATGGACATCACGTGAACTCATTGGTAATGAAATTGTGAGCCCTGAAATATATCAAGTCTGATGACCTTATTTGCAACTTGCAAGACAAATTAATGTGATGAAGAACCTTACTTGCAAGGCAGATTATTTATGTGATGAAGAAGAACCATTGGTTAAGCACTTTATTGAAATAGTATTTCATATAATTTGAAGATGAATCTTTTGTTTTTATGTCATCATATGATTTAAGACTATGAACAAAGAAATTAATTTCTTCAATATCACTGAGCATCAAACAAATAGTCAACAGAAAATGTTTTGTAATATCTTACCTGTAGAATTGCTGTTGTGTGAATTCAAACACACAGACCTGGCATTCCAAATTGTCAAAGTAAAAATGAGAAACAAAATCATCAATACAAGTCTAACATTTAAATTCCAACAGAAATCAAGATTAAATTGATGACATTCATAAGGTTCATATTCACTTCCCAGTGAATGATGGCGACTAGAAGAGGGATGTACCCTTCCCCTTCTTGTCTCCACCAATTTCAAAATGCTTGCATCTCTGCATCACCAATATTAACCACGGTAAGTAATGCATCGAATTTAAGTGGGAAATCCACAAACATTATTGCATAAAATTACATTAACCTTTATAGGGTGCTGTGAAATATGCTTGCAGCTTTGGCATTGCAACTTCAACACAATTTTCTTAGTTGTCTTAGCCTGAAATATAAGGTTTGTATGAGTGAATATAAATAATTCCAGCCAGGACAATCATTACATAAATCAAATTGAGTGTTTGTGATATGTGCTTATAGAATAACAAATCCTGGATCCATTTGAGGGACAGACAACAGTCAAATATATACCTTCTTGTGGAAAACAGGCTTTGTCTGTCCACCATAGCCGGATTGCTTACGATCATACCGACGTTTTCCTTGTACAGAAAGGCTATCCTTGCCCTTCTTGTACTGGGTAACCTTATGCAGGGTGTGCTTCCTGCATTCCTTGTTCTTGCAATAAGTTTTCTTTGTCTTTGGGACGTTAACCTGTGTGATGAAGCACATGTAATTAATATTATAACACCCTTGGAGATCAATGAAAATATCTCACAAAATGTTTGACATCTATGAGTTTTGTGTTGCTCCAAATATCAGAAGATTGTATTCAAATATTCACCAAATATCATACTTATAAAACCTGAATTATAAATAACAGAAAAGATTAATAAAATAAAAACTGAAATTCACAGCAAGACTCCATGATAGGAAAAGGGAACAAAACAGCTCATTACTTGAGAAAGTAGAAAAGCAAAGTGATGAAATGTGAGTTAAATGCCAAAACGCAAGTATCAGCATGCATTTGCTTGTAGAATTTTTTTTTTTCAATGAAAGTGGACAAACTAATAAGCTAGTATAAAGGGAAAGAAAATACAAGACTAACAGCAGCTGAAAAACAAACAAGATAACAGCTAACGACGGCCCCATGACACACCAGGCATGGCGAAAGATCCAAAGCTCCAATTTAGTTACCTTCTATAATTACCTAGAAAGTTCGAGGAAACTTATACTTAAAAAAAGGAGAAATTTGAACACATCAAATATGAGTGAGCCAAAAAGTCATAAAAGTTTCACTTTTGTTTTCTTATATCACTCATTAAATTTTCCACCTGTTATATAAAACAAAGCATCTCACTGTCATATATAAACTAAACTATTTATTCAGCTTTAATAGGCACTCCCATCTTTCAAGTTATCCTTGTGTTCTAACCCAGAGGACTTACTACTCACTAGCAATCCCTTGTATGATATTTTTATTTTGCAAAACTTTCAAATCCCCAAGAAGAGTTCATTATAATAGCCTACATCAATTTGGCCTTTAACAGACATATCTTTAGCAGGATCAACTAAAGTTCCCAAAATTCAGAAAACTGAACAGCAGTTTTGCATGCATGAAAACACTAACACTACTCAGCTAAATTTCAATTAATGCCAAATGAAGAACACAAAGGTTATTATTCATGTTTTGAATCATCACTACAACCACTCACTTATCCTTTGCAAACTGATGAATCAAACACCATTACACAATAATCCAGTTAAAAAAGTAATCTTTATATGCTAACAGCTAAACTCTTTTCACAAAAGTAAGGAAAATGTATCCAAAATTCACCCAATGCATCTGCCCTAGTCGTTGAAAAATCTAACAATTAACACCATCCCAAACAGCACAAATAAACTGAAAGATCAAAACAATCCAATATAATCAACAGAAAAATTAAAAAAAAAAAAACTAATAATGCACATTATGTCATACAACATCGAATTCCATAGCTAAGAAACACAAAAGAAATCTCTACATCATTAAATGGTTCAAAAACTTTCATATGATCCCATTAACAAGAATAATTAGAGAAAATCAACAAAAACTAGAGAATCACGATCAGATAATCCCATACCATTGTGCCGGTGATCTCTCAATCTCTCTATCTCTCACTCTCAGCGAGCGATAAGGAGCCGCGGCGGCAACGGTGCTTCTTTCGTAGGGTTTCGATTTGAAGCGGTGAAATTACGGATGTACCACTGTGATGATCCCAATGAACGATAGGTGATCATAGCCGTCCAAAATTATAGTTTTAATTTTAAACGGGCCAAGCTTAAACAGAGACTTGATCCAGTTCAGGCTTGTGTATTAGAAATTAATTTCATTTGATTTAATCATTTTCTTATATAACATAATGTGACTCCTAATAGATATCTTTGTCGGCTTAGCTCATTCTTTTTTTTACGTTTTTTTAGTTACCTTGTTTTATCTGTGGTTACCCCACCTCTGGTGAGGATTCTATCTTTGTTCACTTATGTGTGGTTATTCTCCTTTCGAGTTCGTATTGTTTTATTTTCGTTTTAATAAAATTATGATTTATCCACTTTATTCAATATATATATATATATCAGTGAATAAAGGCAAATGTTTCATCCATGATTTATCAATATTTTAACAAAATAATAATAATTATTATTATTATTATTATTATTATTTTATTGCTGTGTGTTATTTATTTTTATATAAATAAGTAATTTGATGATATTTCTCATATAAAAAAATTGGCTGTTATCCTCTGTATTGTTTTGTTACATTTATAATAAATTTAATTTAATTATTTTAATTAAAGCTCCATCTTATTTCTATTTACTATGTTTTCTGTGTTTTTTCTTTTTTTTCTTTTTTTGTGTGGCTCTAGTGATTACCTGTTGTTGTTTTTTTTCCTCTTATTGTTGTTTTTTTCTATTCGGCGGTTTATGTTCTTCTTTTAGCAATATATTTATGATTTATTCATTTAAAAAAAATATTTAATTAAAAAATTACGCATATGTATTTGGACAAACAACAAGCAACTGATCAATTGGTATATGACTTGTACATCAGTACAAGCGTGATCATCTTTGAAATAAATTTAAAAATTATTAAACATGATCCATAGTGTAAAACAGTTAGCATTTCTCTCTTAAACCAAAATTTAAAGGCTGCAGTGACACTGATGGCTAACTCCGGTTCATCGTCTATGTCATTCATACATAATCCCTGAAAATAAGAACTGAGTTGATGGTACTGCAGTACACGGTCCAATGAGCATGGCTACAAGCAGTCACCTAGACCATGAAAGAAGCTTCTGAAAACTGCAAGCCAAAGTTCTAACCGGAGATGAGACAACCCAAGACAATTGAATGTTGTTCTTCTTCTTGGTTTGCAATCGCTGCCATTATTATTATTATTATTATTATTATTATTATTTTGCCAAGATGAGCTGTCAAGCCGCTAAGAAAGGCAATGAGCATGCACAAATCTCGGAACAAGTGAGAGCGGGGCCCATGCATACATGGATGCTAAGACCATCCACACACAACCACTACTCACACTTCTAGAAATGTGACCTCACCTAAGATTCGAACTCTTACTACTTGTTCTTTTTCTTGGTTTACAATTGCTACAAATAGCATTATTTTTTATTTTTTGCCAAAATGAGCGGTCGAACAACTAAAAAAGGTAAGGGACGTGCACAAGTCTCGGCGAAACAAGTGGGAACGGAGCCTACGCATACATGGATGCTAAGACCACCCACACACAACACTACTCACACTTCTAGAAATGTGTCATCACCCAAGATTCGAACTCTCACCACTAGTAAAGAGTTCTATTGGAGACCCGGTTACAATAGATCACTTGGTCATTGATAATAACATTATTTATGTATGCCTTGTTGCTGTTTATTTATGCAAGTGAATAAAAGGTCAATGGGTTATACATTTTCTACTGAATTTTCATCATCTAGATTCTAGATTCTAGAGTCTAGATTCTAGATTCTAGATTCTAGATTAGTGATAAATATTGTATTAAAAGATGCTTTAATCAAGAGAACCTCAAGTAATATCTTGAATAGATAATAAAGCAAAACAAGCAGATACTGAGGGCCATAAAAACCTATAACAAGTACAACCACAATATATCACAGTGAAAAACATAGACACATGTAATATATAGTTTCACTTGAAGCACTTAACATCTAACAGGGCTTCTCCATTAAAAGGCTCTGAATCTTCTATCATTGAATTGATACTTTGCTTCTTGGCTTCTTTCTTTGGTTCTTTCAGTGGTTCTTTCAGTTTGGATTGAGTACTTATTTGAGACTGCAATGGATGCACAGACTCTGTCTGCTCTACATTTCCCATCACCTTGCAGAAATTCGGTTGGTTAACCATAGTCCAGAAGTATCGTTCGACATGAGGAAATTCAGACGTGAAACTCTTCGTCATTAGTCGAATGAAACCCAAATATAAGTTGCATATCATGATAATATCAGCAAGAGTAATGCCATGTCCAACCAGATATGTGTTTGTCTCAAGATGTGTGTTCAAAGCACCAAGTGCTCTTTTCAAAAGTTTAATAGCATCTTCCTCAGCCTAAACAAAGTGCTATCATGAATACAAAGAAATGAAAACTTCAAGCAATATTGCAGCAAAATTAGAAAGGATTTAAAGAAACCTGAGGATTATAGAGACTGTAACCAGCTCTTGGATAAAACCACTGACAAATATTCGGATCTATCTCTGTTGTTGCAAAGTCAATCCACTGCTCAATATGAGCCTGAAATCACCAAAGCTAAAAAACATAACTAATATCATACATGAAAATAACTGAAATTACATTCTAAACAGAAACCTTACATATTCAATTAGTGAAGTCCCATAAATTGGATTATCAGCATTCAATCTTGCAACTGAAAATCAGAAAAGAAACATATCTAAGATTAATAAATTCCAAAATTAATTAATAAAAGAACTATCAGTGAATGGTGATACCATATCTTGCTATAGCATTGCTTTCAAAGATAGGACCATCAGGGGTCTCCAATACAGGAACCTGCATGAATAACAAATTGTATTATGATTCACTGTTAGAATTTATGCTTGATGAAAAGAGAAGACAGGGAGTGCATTGACCACCTTTCCTAAAGGATTCATCTTAAGAAACTCCGGAGTTTTATTTGAAACACCCATTTGAAAATTCTTCACAAGTTCGATATCGACTTCACAGTACTCGGCAACTAGAAGTACCTTTAAAGCATTCTTGTTGGTTCTTCCAGCATGCAACACCTATAATCCAGAAACATTAAGACTGTAAACAATAAATACACTTGAAAATTTCTTGGTAAATGAATCACTCAAACTTAAAAACACACAAAAAACTATTTAAGCTCTTAAAAAACATCATATCTTTAGCTGATCAAATACAACAAAATTTGCATTTGCATAGCATTAAATATAGAACAAGAAGGAACATGTAATAGTACTAACTCACCAGAGCCATTGGTGGTTTGCCTCTGCTTAATGTTCAAAGATCTGCAAGGAAAAACAGAGACACCATTAGAATGAAGATACCAGAATGAATCAGGAAAGGTTCAGTAATGCAAGAAGAGAAGATTCGGAGTGGATCACAGATTCAGAGTGTGATGAGACACTAGTGTTGTATCATGAATGGACTATGGAGGATGCCAAAGATGCCGCCAAGCACTTGAATTTATAGGACGTTCTCATGGTGGCGCACCCGGTGAATAGCTTTATTTACCACAATGCCATCATGTGGCCCAACGAATCTATATTTATTTATTTATTTCACTTTTGTTGTAGGTCGAAATGACTGGAATAATTATCAACTTGTGTCTTATTTTTTTATAAATCACAGAAAACCAGAGAGTTAAAAAAAAACAAATATAAACACATTGAAATATAGGATCTTTCTGGTAAAAATAGTAGGAGTTTGTGAAGGGTAAATTTTTTAGTATGTTACTAAACTTTGGCTCATTTTCACTTTGATAATTGAACTTCAATTTGCATCAATTTGATCACTTAACTTTAATTTAATTTCAACAGACAATAAATCAATTATTTTAACCCCTAATTAATTACATGACTGTCTAAAAATCTAAGTTAGTTCTCCCCATGACATATTATTAAGTCTATTAGAGGTGTCCATGTCATCGAAAAAAAAGCCACATCATTCATTTGAGAGCCGAAGTCCCTGATTTATTATTTAGTGAAATAAAATTAAAGTTGAATAATCAAATTGATACAAATTGAAGTTCAGTGATCAAAATGAAAATGAGCCAAAGTTTAGTGACCTACTAAAAAATTTACCCATTTTGGGAATATTTACAACAATAACTCTCAAAAAAATAAATATAATTTTTATTTTTAATAAATTAGATAAATCATTTAGTTGATCCTTACCTCTTATTTGGGATAAAGAGTTACTATTCTACTGCAGATGAGAAGATAAACTTTTGGTATCATTAATTAAAATATTTTTTTCTTCCAAGAATGACTTTATAATTCTTACAAACAAGATTCATTTTTAAATAACTACCATTTGCTAGTCTAGAGGGGCATGGGCCGAGTTTTGGCCCGTGCCCAACTAGCCAATTCAATGACTTATAACTGGCCCGTACTGTCGACGAGCTTGTTATGGGTTGAAGAAACCCAACTCGTGACCCGGCAGAACATATAATTTTTTAAATTATTTTTTTAAAAAACTTATTTTGAAGTTTTTTTATTTATTTATAATGTTGTAGTATAAATATATAAAATTTTTATAGAGTAATTGGTAAAAATGTTTGTTGGTATTATGGGTGACTCAAGTTCAAATACCACCTCCTGGAAAATCTGACCCGGAGCCGCCAGATCAGTGTATTTTGGTTACATTTATGGAATAGTCCTCAGAAATCATCAAATACCAAGATGACAAATCCAAGCTCATGAAGAGACAAATTCTATCAAGCAAAATTCATAATGTTGGCAAGGTTAGAAGACAAGAAACCACACTTTCATTTGCCTTTATGCTCTGTTATCTCTTTAGCTATGCCTTCAGCTAATGCATCTGCGTCGTAGTTCTTGCCAAAAAATTTCACAAACTCCATGTTTGGGCTCATCAAGTACCTGACAATGGATTAGCATTTATCAGTAAATACAAACTCTACAAAGATAAAATAATTTCAATCTAATCATATGAGCACGACGGACTATTACTTGGTGTTCATTCTGATTTTCTGATGCTTTTTAGAATATGCGCCATCTAATTTCTATGTAATTTATTTGCACACTAACTTCATTTATCAGTTCAAACTTCAAACATATACAAGAAAATGCTCCAAGCTGACAACTAACAGATAATAGTCAGAGTTACTAGCAGTAGCAGAGATATCAACAGCTACATTGACATTATTTGTGTTAAGGGGAGAAGTTGACATATAATCTCTCACACAGTCTTTTCAGTGATGATTATCATCGAGAAATAAGAAGAGAAAACATGAGAAAAAAAAAACTAGCAAGAATGCAAATATATACTATGCCGAGAAGCTAGGAAGATGAGTATATTACATGACAATTGAGTGATCAACAAGATAATCAGAACCTTCCTCCTCAGTCTTCATATAGTAGACTCGATAAGCACGAGCAGCTTGTCTAACAGCATCAGGTGTACCAGTTAAACCAACTAAGTTTGGATGAAATTCTGCAAATTGAAATAAACGCCACTGAATTTCTAGAAGCATGCAATATAGGGGATAATATATTAGCGGGCATATTGAATATACTGTTTCATGACAAATAGGCAGACAATCCTAGTTATCAGTAAACAAAAAGTTATGATTCAATGTTAGAAAAACACCTTTTACATACTCGCGTACTTGCTCAACTGTGTCTCTCTCAGGATCCACTGAAATGAATACAGGCACGATATCCATCCCAGATTTTTCTTCTGAATGGAATACAGAAAAAAAGCATCTTAGTGTTCTAGTCAAAACCAAAAAAATACAACTTGATAAAAGTAGATAATTTACCTTTGGATTGAGTTACAACATGTTATCAAAGAATAGGAAAATCATTTTGTACCAAAAAGCTTATATACTAGCACGCACATATATCTTATGCATCACCATATGGCCGGACCAGAACATCATGTAAAAGCATTCTAACATATAAGCAATATTCTACACATAGGGATGTTTCTAACTTACTCAATTTGTCAACAGCAATAGCTAGTTTTTGAAGTTCATCAGGACAAATATCAGGGCAATGAGTGAACCCAAAGTAGATCAATGTCCATTTCCCTAGAAAGTCTTTCTCAGTCACTGCTTTTCCATCATGATTCACAAGGTTGAATGGACCACCAATGGCTGCGACTCCTGCTGATGGTCCCTGCTTTGGTTCAGTTGAAGCCTTCTTCAGATCTGCAACAAAAGCCCAAACATGAAGAAACACATCAGCGAATTAATAGCACAACAGAATCGAACAAATGGCAGAGGACACAAACATGATTCAGTAGGTTGATAATTAAATCATGTATTAGAATCACAAATGTTTGAACCAATATAGGAGAAAGAAACAGATCGGGAATATTATCTTTTCTCTAGATCAGACTTGCATGTGCGTATTAGTAGTAAAGATATCACAATTAACATCAAAACTGTATTATCATTTCCATAATTCAGAGCTCAAATTCAATTACATAGCATAAGCATGCAGTAGCACACACTACCCTCATGTCAAGTTTCAATTTTTTTCTGATAAATGATTAGCATCAAAAGGAATATAACACCAACCCCATCAAGATAAACAAACAATAAGGATTTTTTTTTTCTACCGATCAATTTACCTACACCTACTCACCAGAGTGAAGTACCTTCAATATGCCGCTTCTTCTCATTATCATAGTAAACAATTATCCCTCCTCCAGTCACCATAAGCAACAGAAGACTCAACCAAGAAACAGGCTGTATCATCAATTCATCAAAACCAATTAGCACTTATCAAAATCATTTTCAGAAACAAGCAAATGAAAAACTTTACTGACCCCTCCTCGGACAGGCTTCCCTCCTTCCTTTGAAGAAGAAGAAGAAGAAGATGATGAAGAACCTTCTGATGATTTACCCTCATTAGTTTGCCCTGAAACTGTAGCATCAGTAGAGAGCAATCTATAAGGAAAAACCGTAGCACATCTTGAATTCAACGAAGAGATGATCTGCAATGAAAAAAAAAACTTACTTTTTAATCAAAAAAAGATCAAATTTTCCAGGAAAACAAAGATTCCAATTGATGGAAAGAAGAACAACCTGAGGGTTCCGAATCAGAGGCGTAGCAATGGCCCTAGAACTTCGAAGCCTATTCATGGCTTCCCAGAAGAGACTAAACGAAACGAGATAAAAGATCAGTACTCAAAAATCCATCAAGAACAAAAATCCATCAAGAATGAGAAAGAATACACCATTTCTCTGGGATTTGGGGGAAAAAGATGCAACCTTGGCCGCCTTCGCTCTCTCCGTTCGCGGCTCCGATGGCAGTGAAACCAAAACAGAAACTTTAGGGCGCTACCGCCCGCAAGAAGTCCAAAATTACATAATAACCCCTACCTCTTATTTTAAAACAATTTTCATGGGGTTAATTGCCGTACAGTTAACCGTACTTTGCACTTATTTCCAATTGGTGTTCAAACTTCAATTTACATCAAATCAGTAATCAAACTTTAATTTTTTTTCCAATGTTAAGTGACCCAATGAATTCCAGCCTATGCTTACTTGTGTGGCCACTAGCATAGGTCGGAATTCATTGGGGGTCACTCGCCGCTAGAAAAAAAAAATTAAAATTCGGTAATCAATTTCATACAAATTGAAGTTTGGACATCAATTTGAAATAAGTCCAAAATACGGTGACATGTATGGAAATTACCCCATTTTCATGAGATTTACTTTATTTTATAATTTAAAAGATATATGTCTCGGTCCTTTAGTTCGAGTTAGACACTCTGCTCTCAGTAAGAGTGAGGATGTGCGGTAGTTGAGCGTGCTCCTTTTTAGCAGAGTCACTCCATAAAAACTCCTCTGACACAAGCTCATGATTTAAAACTCAATGTCTTCAGTAATATATATATATATATATATATTATTTGTATGATTATATATAGATTTATGCTTGTTTAAAGAGGGGCCTCATTAAAACAGTTTAGATTAAAAAATGTTAATATTTAATTTAACTAATTTGTAATTAAAATCATTAATTAATATTTTTGCTATTATTAATTATGGGTATGGAACAAGTCAAATTGTCAAAATGTTTTGACAAGACAAAGATTTGGGAGTCGAGATAGGCATCTCCGTCCTTGGTGGCCATCCTTACCCCACCTACCATCCATAAATTTGCTTACAAAACCTAGACTTTTCAAGGGAGTAATAAGTAATATATATTGAAAAGGTGGATGAATTTATCTTTATTTTCTTCGGTTGCCGATGATGCTAGAGTGAAGTTTGATGATGCTATCACCTCAGTCAAAAGAAGCTTGGAGTTCATCGACCTTTAGGTGGCAGGAGACTGCAAGACTCTGGCAACTAAAGAGGGTCTTAGGCATTTTTCGGGATAGGAGATCTTAAATCTAGTTTTTGACCTTGAGGAGGGTTTTTTGTTCCTCATTTTTTCTGTTTTGCTGTTTTTTGTATTCACTTACTACACCTAGTGGTAATGTACTACTTTTGGTTTTAGTAAAAAATATCTTAATTAAATAATTTAAAAAAAATATGGATAAATCATAAAATTATTATAGAAGACCATGGTATGAACTTAAGCAAAGAAATTGGAAAAACATGTGACTGGCAATGAAGGCTGATGAGAATTGAGAACCATCAACATAGAAGGAGAGAGAAACACAAAGCTACAACAATAACAAGAGCTACAACTCAACAAAAGTAAATAAATAAATAAATAAAACCCGGAACACTCAAGGGGGACCAAGCAGTCATGTATATGTGCTCTAATTGTCCTCTCCTCCTGATCACTTGGTTTTGAATATGATCCTAGGAACTCATTGTTAGCCCAGGATCCAAGAAAATAAGAAAAATAGGTTTTTAGGGTTGTGGAAGAGAATTAGGGTTTTTGGTTAGTGGGGGATATTAGGGTTTTTCAATTCAAAACAACTCATCTTTCTCCTTTCTTCTTATTAATTTATAGAAAATAAAACTACAAGATAATCTTGATTTTAAAACTAACTTACAAGATAAATCTGAATTTTAAACAAACTAGATAATAAAATAAGACTAAAATAAAACTAGATAACTAATCTTATCTAATCATATGCTAATCAGGATTAAGTTGCTCACATACTCTCCCGTAATCCTGATATGCATTCAAATCTCGAACACCAAGTAGTTGTCGCATGGAAGCTAACTTTATTCCTGACAAAGCTTTTATCAACGCATCAGCACGCTGTACTCCAGACTTTACAAAATCCACCATAATCTGCCCCATCTCCACACACTCTCTAATAAAATGAAATCTTGTGTCTATATGCTTGCTACGACCATGAAAAACAGGATTTTTTCATGTGAGCTATGGCAAATTTGTTATCAATAAATAAAATTACAGGCTTTAATTTTGAACTTGTTAATTCACTAATAATATTCCTCAACCAAAGCCCTTTACAAGCTGTTGCAGTAGCCGCCACAAACTCTGCCTCGCATGATGATAACGCCACTGTCTTTTGTTTTTGAGAATTCCATGATATTAAATTTTCATTAAAGTAGAAAACCATACCACTTGTGCTTCTTCTCCAATCTTGGTCTCCTGCTAAATCACTGTCTAAATACCCAACAATGGCTACTTCTTGATTTCCCTTCACATAAACAAGTCCATAATGAACTATTCCTCTCAAATATCTGAGAATTTGCTTAATCATCTTGTGATGTGTGATAGTAGGTCTTTCCATATACCGGCTTGCTATCTTCAGGTTCACCTTGTATAACTTGTTTTGCATCCTCTCTACTGACATCAGGAGCTTCCTACTCCTGTCGAACACTTTTATGGTGTCTCCTTCCATGAGCACCTTGTTCCCATCTTCTGTCATCTGTCCAAGACTTATAATATTACTACAAAGTTTTGGGATGTAGTATACCTCTTGGAGAGCCTTGTGTTCGCCGTTCTTGCAAGCGAACATGACTATTCCCTTGCCCATGATCTGAACAGTCGATCCATCGTCGAATCTCACCTTCCGGGTGACAGCTTCATCCAATTCTTGGAACTTCTCGCGATGGCTAGTCATGTGATTACTAGCACCATTGTCAAGGTACCAGATATCTTCATTATCTTCCTTCTTGTCGTAGTGCATCTTTGGCAATGTTCCTTCTTCATTAAGCAAGACCGCCTCTCGACGTTCTTGTACATTGTGCATCTCTTCTTGGGACATAGCCATCAACAATGCTGGCTCTTCATCTACGACTTGTGTGAGATAAGCTTCATTATTGCGCCGCTTGCTGCGACACTCTGACGCATAATGCCCCATCCTTTCACAATTGAAGCACTTTATGTGACTCTTGTCGCGAAAGCCACCACTACCGTCGCCAAAGCTTTCTCCTCCATTATCTTGACCCCAGCCACCCCGGCCGCGACCGCTCCAACGCCCACGCCCTCTTCCACGATCGAGATTGTTGGAGCCTCGGCCTCTTCCCCCTGACGAACTGTTCCGCGGCGGCCCCTTTCTGCCTTGCCATCCACTCGGCCTGAGTGAGCAGAAGTTTGCTGCCAGTGTTAGTGGTGTTGTCACGAAACCGTATTGCTCTCTCTTCGTATGCTTTTAATCGCCCTATTGCCTCCTCAAACGCCATGGTCTCAAGATCATAAACTGCTCGATCCCAGCAACAACGGGAAAGAATTTGTTGGGGACGGAATCGAGTAGCTTCTTGACAAGAGCAGAATCTTCAAGTGTGTCACCAAGTGTAGAATACTTACTTGAGATGATACTGAGTTTTCCGGCGAACTCATCAATAGTTTCGTTCTCCTTCATTCGGATGGCATCAAATTCGCTCTTCAAAGTTTGTAGACGCGCCTTCTTCACTCGATCAGCACCAAGATACCTTGTCTTGAGACTGTCCCAAACATCCTTCGTCGTCTTCTTCTTTGCAATCTGGAGTAGGATGTCTTCGGGGACACACTACAGGATGTGTGCTCGTGCTATCTTATCCTTCTTCTCATCCACTTGTTCTTCATCCACCGGCTCTACCGCCTCCCACGTACCTTGGGCATCAAGGATTGCCTCCATCCTTATTGCCCATACCGTGTAGTTGGAGGAGTTCAAGATCGGGAAGTGGAACGACACTTCGCCGCTTTCCTTCGCCGCCTGTTGGTTGTAGATGGACATCGCTTCAAGTTTCAAGATCTTGGTCATGCAACCTTGCTCTGATACCAATTGTTAGCCCAGGATCCAAGAAAATAAGAAAAATAGGTTTTTAGGGTTGTGGAAGAGAATTAGGGTTTTTGGTTAGTAGGGGAGAATAGGGTTTTTCAATTCAAAACAACTCATCTTTCTCCTTTCTTCTTATTAATTTATAGAAAATAAAACTACAAGATAATCTTGATTTTAAAACTAACCTACAAGATAAATCTGAATTTTAAACAAACTAGATAATAAAATAAGACTAAAATAAAACTAGATAACTAATCTTATCTAATCATATGCTAATCAGGATTAAGTTGCTCATACTCCAAACTGTTAGGTTCTTCAATCATATCTTCTTTGCCTCAGGTGTTGCTATAAAAACAATGAAAAGAACATATGAATAATTTTAATAAAAATTAAAGACCAATCAAAATTTGCATTTTTATGGAACATGAAAGCATTTTTTATCCAAATATTCTAAGTAATTGCCATTGTAAAGAGATCCCCAACTTCTTTGTGAGATCAAGGAAATTTGGATCTATTGTAAAAAGTTTGGTGGGGTAAAAAGGTGAAAGACTATTGTGAAAAAGTGCTAAATTCGAGACACAAATGGACATCAAAAGTAGCAAATGGTCTATTATTTTTACATCCACGTGACAGAATTCACAAGTAGTTGTCAGGAGCTTATTACATTTCCTAGTGACAAAATTTTCTAGAGTGAGTATTCTGTTGCTCCTAAGAGTTTATGATGTTTCTTGAAATTCCTGTATGGTTTAAAAAAGCTGTTGTGTGTCCATAAAGTGCACAATTATTGACTTATTTGTCAAACCAAAAAAAGAGTGGTTGAACTGTCTTGAATTTGTGAGGAGATGCAAGGCTTGAAAGGTGGCAAGCATTAAAGTATTCCATTATGGAAAAAGGATATTCTCGACAGAAAAGATTCCAAGTTTGGGGAATCGCGATAGTAGTTAAATTGAACCACTTTATTACCACACCATGGGATACTATTTGAGAATTTCCACCACCATTTCCCAAATAGGGCAGAATTGAACAACTTGAGATTCAAATTCATTTCCAATTGACTAGTCAGGGCCTAGGGTGGTTTATTGCAATCGGAGACTAAAAGAAGTCTCTTCTAATTTGATCCTTTTCAAGCGGATAATTTTGATCTTATCTCCGCAATCAGTAGTTATCTATATTAAATAGTTTAATTATCTAATATTAAACAAGCATCAGTTATATGTAGTTATCTATATTAAACAGTTAATTATCTTACTCAAATGTGTATCTGTGGGCTATGAAAACAACCTTATTATAGCTTATACCAAATCTGATCCTCCTCTTGTCCAATATCTGAGATAATAATACCAAATCTAAAGATCCGCTCTCTTTATCTATTGACAACATCAAGATACACTTTGAATATTCATGCAATAACCAGCTTAAAAAACAAATCAGCTTTCCATTTCACAGATCTCTAATCCAATGACTTCTTTCCAGTCCTTTTATCACTGCATTGACTAAAGCAACACCTTTCTGTTTCCAGATCCTTTGTTTTCTTTTGCTGCTCTCTCTTAGATTTTTCTCAGAATTTCATTTGCTAACTAACCACTGTTAAATGTTAAATACTGCCTTTTCATTGTGTGTGAATGTTAATACAAAAGATGAGATTAATATGAAATGTTCTCTTGTCAGGGGAGAGTGCAATGCTTTCATATCAACAGGAATAGTCAGACCCTTGTGAACTAATCTAATGAAATTAGAATAATTGCAGAAAACTCATGTGTGCAAGGCCTCGAGGAATGACACAGTGCTTCAGAACAACAGAGTTCATCTGCAGTAATTGTGATTGCAGTTCACTGAAATATGGTGGCCCTTGATTTGATCCTGATACTGTGATATCCCCTGCCTCTGTGGCCTTTAACATTTACTATAAAAGCAAGAGCATGAATGAATGGGACTACAACTCTAGTGACTTTGGCTCGATGACTATTACTGATCCATATAAATTTGCAATTATGTCTGAATGAAAATGAAACTGAAGCATGAATTTCATACAGTCAGAGCGATGACGATGAATAAAGGATCATATAACTGTTACTGTTACTGTTACAGTCATACATTCATGTTTTAATGGAGTCTGACAAACTATCAATAGACAAACATGTTTCTGAAGTTTGATCACATTAATTGAACCTTAATCATGATGATTGCTCAGAATTCAATGACAGCTTGATAAAAAGCAAAACATAATCAAAACAAGGGAAAAACTGATGTAAAAGGCCACAGATATGTGAATTGGGAGGAAAGCACCACATCTATTTTTAACAAAACACCATTTCCATCACATTTCCATTTTCTAGCAGACATATCTTTGATAATTTGATCACATAATCTATATTTGAATCCTTCGTAAATGGAAACGTGAAGTTTAAAGGCATGCCATAATTTATTGTCGGTCTGATAGAGAATGTAACCATTTCTTTCATTTGCCATTGAAGCAGTCTTTGTCAAACTACTGGAAAACACTACCCATTTGCATAAGAGAGGGCCCTTCATAACGTGTTGCCCAGAACTTCAATTATATGGTCCCTTAATTAAAATAACTTGAGAGTACAGATGCAAAACTATGATAAGTTGTAAAACAAAAAAAGTTATTACATTTTAAGTGTTCATTTCATCAGCTTTTAAGAACAGATAAATATTTCAATTCTTGCCAACCACCTCAATGCCCTTCAAGCTAAAGGTCTTATGATATTTTCAGATACTAAGTTGAATGCCAACTACCTCACTGATGAAATTATGCATGTCCATAGAAGAGTTTGGTCAAATGAAGGAATCATTTGACTTTTCCACTTAAAAAACACATGAAACTTGGAAAAGTTTGATGTCTCTTTGCCATCTCAACCACCACATATATACAACCTCCATTAGTCCACAAGTCAAATGTTCTTAAATGAAGTTTTAGGAAGCTTTCTACTTTTCTTATTGAAACTTTCTTCAAGTACTCACATGATTAAATTAGACTATGAGTTTATGAACTATTGGAGTTTGAAAGTTCAGTTCAAGTGCATATTATATAGAGCATTATACTCACTAGTCCAATTGTGCTTGGTTTTTAAAAGAAGCACTTACATGGGATCCAACTCATATGCTCTCCTTTATCAGGAACTTCAACATTAACTTGAGAATGACAGTCACTTGTTGTGGAGTAATTAGAAAGAAAAGATATGGAAAACAAAAAAAATCTCAACTTTTTTGATATCATCTTATTCTTTTTTCTCTTAAGAGTTTGTCATTAATAAAAAGAATGCTAACTTTTGTATATGATTTCATAGTTCATCAGAGAGAAACAGTGAATAATAAGTACTGACTTCCCACCATTGAGATTTCAAATTTTAGGCTTCGTAACGGCATTGTAAATAGAAAGAACCATGGGGGTATTATGGACATTTCCAGCTGGAAGAAACAGGCCTATATGAAGAGGTCTCTCAGCCTCTTGCCCTCTTCCCTCTTTGTTCTTCAGAGTTAGATATTTATCTCTTTCTCTCCTTCAGTGAGGTAAAGGAGCCTGCTTTATTGCCCAAACGAGGGAGAAGAAGCTGAGGGAGAGATGGAGATGGAAGAGCTATGCAGGGAGCTGCCAAAAATTGAGCTTCACGCCCACCTCAATGGCTCTGTCAGGGACTCCACTCTTCTGTGAGCCTTTTCCTCTTCTTCTTGTTTTATCTCTGCATTCCTTGCGAATGATTGCTGGTTTTGTTAGATGGTCTAGTTTTCTTATCATTCTCTTGTGTTTTAATCTCTTTCTAGTTTAAGTTCATCTATTTTTTCGTTTCTCTTGTCTTTTTTTCCTAAAAAGGCAATGGCTTTGTTCTTTCTTTTTGGTGTTATGTGCTTCCAAGCTATAAAGTTGAGACCTTTAAGGGTCTTATTCCAATTGGGATGAGTTTGATTGCTCCTAGTGCATTATAATAACAGCATTTGGCCCATGTTATTGGTGTTGTTCATGAAGTCTTTGATTTTGAATGAAAGGGAATTGGTTTTGAGCTATTAATTATTTTGAAAATTTTCCTACTTGTGAGTGGCAAAGTTTGCACATTTGCTTGTCATGGAGGATAATAATAACATAATAAAAACACTTCCATAACGATTCTTTTGTTCTATTTTTAATGGGTTTTCAATTTCAATTTACAGAGAGCTTGCGAAAGTTCTGGGCGATCAAGGTGCTATTGATTTCTCTGAGGTGGAGGGTCTGATAAAAAGGAGTACGTAGACTAAATCTAGTTCATGCCCACAGATTACATATGACCCTTTGTTTTGTGAGGAAAAGGAGCTCTCAAGCTATTTATTAAAGGGAGACTAAAATTACAAAGTAAAAAAGAAGTAAAGAAACAACAATAACTGAAAGAGAAATCAACTTGAGAAAGACAAAAAAAAAACTGCAAGTGCATCCCATAATTACATATGATCTTTGAAGAAAGCCTGGGTTTTACTAGAAAATACTTTTATGATTGCCTCTATACATTATTGCTTGTACTTTTTTGATCTGATGTTTTTAATTCTGTATGGCTTTGTTTGGTTGTTATAATGTCAAGGTCCATACCATCCGTATTGATCTGCATGGCCAAATTAATTCTATTGCCATTGAATTATAACCATTCCAAGACAGCTCACCGTTGTCATTCACTGAGCTGTAGAAACTTATTTACAGATGCATATCCAAAACTTCTACTTCCTAAACTTTGTATTACTCTACAAAGATAAGCAAATTAAAATTCCTAGAATTATCACTTTCATTAACCTTGTTGTATGGTGAACAATGTACAAGTTAAATTTTACCTTGTTACTATGCAGGAGGCCGATCTTTAAAAGAGTGTTTCCGACTTTTCGATATATATCACAAAATTACAACTGATCATGCAACTGTGACAAGAATCACACAAGAAGTATGCCTGATGCACTCTTAAATAGTTCTCATACTATACGTTTTTTTTCATCATGCTTTTGCACAGGTTGTTGAAGATTTTGCAGCTGAGAATGTTGTTTATTTGGAGCTAAGAACAACACCAAAGGTATTGTATGTCTGACAAATCCTATTAACAATTCACCATATCATGTTTTTCATAAAACAATTTCGAGCAGCAAAACAAGGCGAAGGAAATGACCAAGCATTCCTACATGAAAGCAGTTATTGATGGTTTAACAGCCGTCGACAGCGTTGAAGTTGCTTTTCTTCCTTCCACTGTGAATGCTAGAAATTTAACAAATTTTCTACCAAATGAAGTTACATATAATCAAACTCACAGAAAGAAAATATTTGTTCGCCTTCTACTGAGTATTGACCGTCGTGAGACAACTGCAGCAGCAATGGAAACAGTATGCTGGTTTTTATTTTATTTTTCTGAATTTGTCACATTCTCTGAAAGCTGCTTGGTTTCACTTCACTCCGCATGATTTAATCTTTTCAGTATTCTGAATTCAACTAATACGCCTAGGCTTTTCATTTGACAGGTCAATCTAGCATTGGAAATGAAAAACATGGGAGTAATTGGAATTGATCTTTCTGGTAACCCGGAAGTCGGAGAATGGTACACACATTAAGCATGCCATCGTTAATTTGAATTAGTTTTGCATCTAGAAAAGATAATGCTTGTTCTGTATTTGCATGTTAGGCAAACTTTCCTACCAGCTCTGCAATATGCTAAGCTAAAGGGGCTTCAAGTTACTCTTCACTGCGGAGAGGTGTGAAAATATTCAGATTCTGTGTTAGTTTGTAAATCTATTTCATATTTTTAATTAGCAACATTGTGATTCCAGGTACGTAACAACAGAGAAATACATTCAATGCTGGACTTCTATCCTCAGAGGATTGGGCATGCTTGCTACCTGGAAGAGGAACACTGGGAAAAGTTAAAAGTCTCCAAAATTCCAGTTATAGTTTCACTAACTCATATCATTTTGATTTAATACTCATGAGCAAGACACTGCAAGAACCATTCCACGTTTACAGCGTTATATTTTGGTAATGGTTATTTACTCCTTCAGGTTGAGATATGTTTGACATCCAATCTCCGAACTGAACGCATCACTTCATTCAAAGAGCATCATTTTGGTTAGTCTTATAATGTCAAGCTAACTATCCCAAATCGAATTATTTGAAACAGGATTGATACATTTGGTATTGATTTCCATGTAGCTGATCTTTACAATGCAAAGCACCCGGTATCGCTATGCACTGATGATGTCGGATTGTTTTCAACCACTCTGTCAAATGAGTATTATCTTGCTGCTACCACATTCGGTAAGTCAAAGGATATATATTAAGTTATTTACTGAACTTCAACTGATAATGCTCCTTCTCTTTGCTGAAAAAATTTCAAAGGGTTCAACAAGGAACAAGTGTACCACCTATCTCGAAATGCCATTGAATTCGTGTTTGCTGATGATGAAGTGAAGAGAACTCTTGCAGAGATTTATGATGCAGCTGAGAGGAGATTCATACTGTGAGTTACTAGGCAATGAAAATAAGAAAGAAAAGGTCAGGTTTGCTCATGATATTTTTTGTGGGTCCTGAATTGCTTCACAAATAAAAGAGAGTTAGCTCATAGCAGGGCTCAATATGTTTTAATTGGCTGATCTGAAAAATTAAGGATGTTCTGATTCCTTTTGGACTCATCTCATTGAAGAATATTATTATAAAGCAAACTATATTTTGCACTTTATGCTTATGAAAGCACACCATTATGTTTGCCCCTGTGTGATGTGATGGCGCATGCAAAAAGCTTGAAAATTGACCAGCTGGGCCAGTAGAATATTTGCCATTTAGATTCTGCAGAGCTTTACAAGAAAGAAATAAAATTGCAATTTCTTGTGTAAGTAGGAAAAATTCCAATGATATTGTCATGATTACAGCCAGATTGATGACAAATTATTGAGCGGAAGAAAAAATTGTTTGGCGTGTAAAACACTAATTCTAATGATCTTGACCATTCTGATTAGATTTAAGATTTTATTAAAAGAGATTTATGATTAGATTTATGATCTTGAACAAATAACCCTGTTCTGATGAGATTTACCACTGTAATTAGATTTAAGATTTTGTACAAAAGGGTGAAGTGAAAAGTCTCACATTAAATAAGAGAGAAAATTGTGTATTAAGTCTTTACAAGTAAACATAGGATCTCTCTTGCCAACAGCAACAGTATTTCATTCACATCAAGAAGTTTGTAAAAACTATTGTTTGCCACACATCTTGATTTCACATGAAATTTGAAACATAACTGTCAATAGGAATGGTAAATGTTGCAACAAGAAGCAACCTTCTACGTAAGTCCGAAAACATTGTCCAGTGAAAGTGGGAAAAGGAATTGCTTGCTGAGATGATTCATTGTTCTATGAGTTCCAGGGCTTGGACAGGTTATTTTTTCTCTGCGTAGCTCTCTAGCTCCCTCCTCAACTGCAGGGAGAAGTCGTCATTCACATCATCATCATCCCAATCGTCCTCCCATTGCTGCAATCCTTCTTTGCCCTCCTCCTTATCATCCCACTCTGCAAAAATAATACGACTTCGAATCAGAGGCCTTTCTAATTCACCCATGGAATATGTTAAATGAGAATAAAATTTACAAAATGTTCACAAAAGAAGAAAGCCAGTTCATAAAAAATGCAGTCCAATCAACAGGATTAAAGGAGTCCCCTTGTCTATTCATTCTGATAATATTCTAGAGAAAAAAATAGAGATAATCATAAGCCTGCATCTGAATGTATCTAGGTTGACAGATTCATATAGTTTAGCAATGTTTTTGAAATTGAGTAAATTCAATGTCCTCTAAATACATTTGCCTTAAGTATAACCATTTGAGATAAATTAGGTGGTTATCAAGTTGAAAACCAGATGATGGCACTTGAATGAGTGATATGTCCAGGAAGGGCTACAATCCGGGTTTGCTACAATTACAGAATTGTGCGGCAGGACCATGATGAATGGCTCTTCCATCACTTAAGACAGTGTAATTCCTTCCAATTTTGCTTTACTTGTTTAATTCTCACTTTTGACACTGGGCTGTCTATCTTTTGCAACAGAGGATTGACTGGAAAACTAAAGAGTCAGAAGAACAAATACTTCTTAAGGGTTATAACTAGATCATAGTTGACATATTACTAGGAGAATCGCACGAATTCGAACAGTTACAAAGTTTTGAATTTATGAATGCACACTGCATCCAGAGTACTCCAATCCAAAACCCATCCATACATGACAAATCTGCTGGAGTACAAATCAAATCACTAAAGGTAAAAAAATTGGTGCAAATTAAAGTTGTCAGGCAACTCGAATCAAACATAAATTCCATAATGCACTCCCGCTAACCTTCCAAAAGAATAATTTACCACTTAATTATAAATTTAAATGGTAAACACACCAATACTTAGACGAGAATTAGATGAGCAAAATCATTCACATATTACCCAAGATGGTTTCTATGTAGCTAAGTTCTCCATTCTCTCAACAAGGATTCAAAGCAAAATTCAACATTGCAACAGATCAAGCAGTTAAACTTCATTCAAAGTCAACAGAAATCCATCCAGAAACCTAACCACACATCAAATCCTACAAATTCCATTCTAACTCGATCCAAATCAATCAATAAAACTATTAATTAAAAAGAAAAAACCAATGCTACCTTCATCGAAATCAAACTCCTCAAACTCATCATCATCCTCGAAAAGATCCATCTTTGCCTCCTCCACCACCTCGGGCTTGTTCTCAGTAGCCATCTAAGACAAAGATCAAAAGAAAACCTACTAAAATCGATAGAAAAACCACACAATTCCAAAGAAAAACACGCAAATCCAATTCAAACCAAGATCTAGGGTTTCGCTACCCTACCTCACCGAACAGTGACGAACCCCTCCACACGCCAACGCTCGTCGCGTGAGAGACGAGAAATGTTATATAAAGCGCTCAGTATGGCAGATATCGGATCCGGGTAAAACCCGAAATCATCACCTCTTATCGGATTCGGGTAAAACCCGATTGGAATCATTCTATTAGATCCGAATCCGGGAAATTTCGTGGGCGTGAAGGCACCGTTTTGTAAATGCTTTGAATATCAAGGGCAATCTCGGAATAACGTGGAAAGGACGAAATTATCAAAATAATATAACTGAAATCTAACACTTTCTCTGTTTTTTCTCATCGGCGTCTTTCGCCGGTCATCCCTCCGCCTCCCGCCATTTCCGACCACCTGAAACCCTAGACCTCGAGATCCGGCATCAATGGCGATTTCCTGGGGTCTTGGATGGAAGCGACCCTCTGAGGTCTTCCACCTTCTCCTTGACTATGGCGAGCTTGACGACGACCCGTCCTTGAGCCGTGAGCTACCCCTCTCGCCCCACTCTTCGCCGCCGCATCCCCGAATCTCATCCGCTGGAGAACTTGGTTTCCGGATCGATCTTGATTGGCTCGCTGGTGATGACGAGGACCAGATCGCGCTCAGGATCCAGTCGCAGCTCATGGTCGCCTTACCCCCTCCTCAGGACTCCGTTGTACTCAATCTTTATCCTAATGCCAATGCCGATGCTGATGGTGATCTTGATGATGGTGTCACGGTGGACATGAAGATCGTGACTCGGAGGGAGCCACTGAGGTCGATCAGGATGTATAGGACTGCTGGATCGGGCCAGCAGAGCGATGGGGTCGGGGTTCTGACGAGGTTGCTGAGGTCTGACCTGGCGCCGGCTGGGTCTGGGGAGAGTGTCTTGGAATTGGCGGAGCATTGGAAGGGCGTCACCGTGCTAGATTTATCTGGTTGTGGTTTGTCGGTGAGTTTGAGGTTGTTTGGCCTTCTAATTTTAAATTTTTAGATCTTTGATATAGTCACTGCTCTTAGTTCTATATACACTAATCTTGAATGCAATGATAGTGAGTTCTTCCTGGTTTAGCCATTGCTTTGTGACGGGGTTTTCACTGGGTGTTTCATTCGCTTTGTTCAGTGTGTGCAGCATGTTTAATTTTGCTGATTATAATCTGACAGTTCTTGTTTGCTGTTAATAGAGTAATAGTATCAGTATGATTTTGTTTTACTGCATTCTGGGTTTCTATGGCAGCCTTAGGAAAGGATTCATACTGCATGAGAGGGGGTATGATTATTTTCCGTGCTTAAAACTTTTGAAACTAGTCCAAATGTTTCCCTTCTTCATACTGATTTTTTCTTATCTTTTGGAATCTTGGATAATACACAATGGTCTAGTACTTTTATAAGTTGCTGATTGTAAGAAAGATGGATGAGAGTGGCATTCTATAATGAATTTTCATATGGAAATTTAGTGGGCTGTTACCAGGAACTGACAAGCTTCTTTGCAATATCAACCTTTTTTAGATTAATGGTTGACAAAGAGTGTAATCTCTAATTGGCATTTAATCATGGAAATTTTGATAGGTACTTCCAGTAGAGTTGACAAAACTGCCACAGCTTGAGAGGTTATATCTTGATAACAATAAGTTGTCACTTTTACCACCTGAGCTTGGTCAGTTGAAAAGATTAAAAATCTTAAATGTTGACAATAACATGTTGGTTTCAGTCCCTGGTAAGCTCGAACCCTTGGTGATGGCAACTTATTTGATTCCTTTTTTATTTTTTATCTGAACATCTCTCCTTATTGTTTGATGGAATGCAGCTGAACTGAGGCAATGTGTCGCCCTGGTAGAATTATCTTTGGAACATAACAAACTCGTACGCCCACTCCTTGATTTCAGGTTAGTTATCTTTGGAAAATTTTGGGTCTTCACATATGTAATTCTTCTGTGTGCTACCAAATTCATCATTCCTTTTTTATGTTTTATGGCAGAGCTATGCCCGAGCTTTGTGTTCTAAGGCTGTTTGGTAATCCTCTTGAGTTCCTTCCAGAGATATTACCACTTCACAATCTCCGTCATCTTTCGCTTGCGAATATCAGGATAGAGGCTACCGAAAATATAAAAACCATTAATATTCAGATAGAGGTGACTTTTGATCTATTGCCGCTCTTATATGATTAAATTAAGGATTTTGTCATGACTAAAGTCTCCTTTCGTTTTACCAGACTGATACTAGCAGCTCATATTTTATTGCCTCAAGACATAAACTGAGTGCTTTCTTCACTCTTGTCTTCCGTTTTTCTTCTTGCCATCACCCTTTGCTAGCATCTGCTCTTGCTAAGCTCATGGAAGATCCTAGCAATCGAGTAGCAATCAGCAAAGAAGAAAATGCTGTGAGGCAGCTTATAAGTATGATAAGCAGTGATGACCGTCATGTGGTATGCAGTGAATCATCCTTTTTATGATTTGAATTAGTGTATGACTTTGGCACCGATTTCCAAGTGCAAAATATTTTGTAACTGATGTGCTTTTGCTCTCTTCCACATGTTGTAGGTTGAGCAAGCATGCTTTGCTCTTTCATCACTCGCAGCCGATACTTCTTTGGCTATGCAGTTGATTAAATCAGACATAATGCAACCTATTGAATCGGTTTTGAAATCAGTTGACACAGAAGAATTGATTTCAGTGCTACGAGTTGTTGTCACATTGGCATTTGCTTCTGACAGTGTTGCTCAAAAGATGCTGACTAGAGATGTACTAAAATCATTAAAAGCTCTTTGCGCGCACAGGAACACAGAGGTAAAGACCACCAGTTGTAATTGCAGTCTAAGCATTCCTCTTCTCTGTCATTTTGCTGTCATGAATTTGTATGCGTGTAATTGTGTTTCTTTGATTAGGTGCAACGATTATCCCTATATGCTGTTGGTAATCTAGCTTTCTGTTTAGAGAATCGTCGCACCCTAGCTCAATCTGAAAGCTTGCGTGAACTATTACTACGCCTTACCATGGTACATGATCCCTGCGTGAGCAAGGCTGCTGCACGTGCTCTGGCAATTCTAGGTATTCTGTATATTGAATATTTTTGTGTTGAAGGTATTTTTCTCCCTGGTTTAAGATAATTATTTGTTGGTTTCAATTCAGGAGAAAATGAGAGTTTGCGTCGAGCAATAAAAGGAAGGCCAGTGGGGAGGCAAGGATTGCGTATACTTTCAATGGATGGGGGTGGTATGAAGGGAATGGCTACTGTCCAGATTCTTAAGCAAATAGAACAAGGTACAGGAAAACGCATACATGAAATGTTTGACCTAATAGGCGGCACATCTACTGGTGGCATGCTTGCAGTTGCCCTTGGAATCAAGCAAATGACCTTGGATCAGTGTGAAGAAATTTACAAAAAATTGGGTAATGCAAAGTGACCTCATTTGATTTTATCTTGTTTACATTTGTTTTCTCATACTTATTTCTTTCCAGGAAAGCTTGTGTTTACTGAACCCACCCCAAAAGATGAAGCTGCAACTTGGAGAGAGAAGTTGGATCAACTGTATAAAAGTTCATCTCAGAGCTTCCGTGTGGTTGTTCATGGTTCTAAAGTATGAAAACCTGGATCTTTTGGTTTTTGATCCATTTTTATGATGCAAGATGCCTTAGCTTGAAATAAATTGCAGCACAGCGCAGATCAATTTGAAAGGCTGCTCAAAGAGATGTGTGCTGATGAGGATGGGGACCTTTTGATAGAATCTGCTGTAAAGGCTATTCCAAAAGTTTTTGTGGTCTCAACTTTGGTCAATGTTATGCCAGCTCAACCATTTATCTTCCGAAACTATCAGGTTTGTTCCATTTTTTTTTTTAATAAGTCTAAGCGCTTGGGAACCCATTTTAAGACTAATTTACCTTTAACATCAGTCCAATGCGACAGAGGTTTATATGTTTAGTTCAAATGATCAGTGTATTGTTGCAACTGCAACGGCTCAGCAATATCAGAATCATTGGTTTAGTAGATTTTGCTCATCTGAATTAACTGTTCTTTAAGATAAATCAAAGTTATAAGAACATTGCTCCAACATTTTGTCGACATTAAGAAACAAATGTACATCTTTAGCCACTTCTCATCCATATTGTTCCAATTTTAATTGAGAAATGAATTCCTGCAAGCTTGAGTCTTCACAACATATGTTGTTGGTATCTATCTGCAGTATAGAGCTAGATCATTGTCAGGGCAAGGTGGTGTTACTGCAGATACTAATGAGGACATTAATTTTCTATCTGATTTGAATAGCCTTCAATTTTATTTCGTTATGTCTCGTAAAATGCTGCTTAGTCTTCTGCTGTGAATGCCCCAACTCTTATTGTCGCATCTATATCCCCAACTTTGAGTTCTTCCCAGTAACAATTTAAATATAATGATATGTGCTAAGGCTGACCAACAGATCCTCATAATCTATAAAGATATGTGGTTTGTTTGAGGGGAAGGATTGTTATGGCAAGCTTATGGTCATTGCATATTTTAAGATATGGTGTGATCTCTTTAGGGGAATTGTTCTGATCTTGCATTACCCATACATGGCCTTTTCTTTATTTTATGAGCTTCATTAATTGGAAATCCTTTTATCTACTTTGAATTTCCTTTGGATCTGCAAATATTAACTAATGCGTATAATCTAGTATCCGGCTGGCACTACTGAGCTTCCTTCAGGAATGGCAGAAAGTCCAGCAATAAGTGCAGTTGGATCTACTCCTCATAGTGCTCAAATTGGTCGTCGAACTGCTTCCATTGGAAGCTGCAAGCATCATATATGGCAAGCAATAAGAGCATCATCTGCTGCTCCATACTATCTTGATGATTTCTCTGATGGTATACTTTTCTGCATTTTTTTTGGTCTTACTCTTGTTCCAATTTGTTGCTTACTTTGTGCCTATGTGTGTAGGGTAAACTTTGACAGATGTTTAATTATTACATTCTTTTCAAACTGCAGATGTTAATCGCTGGCAAGATGGCGCTATTGTAGCTAATAATCCTACCATTTTCGCCATGAGAGAAGCACAGCTTTTATGGCCTGATGCTCGAATTGATTGTCTGGTTTCAATTGGATGCGGTTCAGTTCCCAATAAGGTAATATTCTTCAGACCCTCTTCTCCTCAAGTCATTTCAGGTCCCTGCTGACAGTAGACCTTTGAGCATCTATGTTCTTTATAGTTGTGGCTGGAATGACTTGGGACAAGTTGGAATAAGGTCTTTGATTTTGAACTTGTATTTCAGGAAAAAAACTGTAATGCTAATATTTATTCAAAGATATAGTTTAAATTCAAATTGTTTTTGTCTTGATATAAAATATAAATTAAAAATAAATTCTGCCATCAGAATGGAAACTTGATATGTTCTAAGATATATATGTCTGCGCAGGCATAAAACAGGACTCATAAACTAATAAATCAAATCAATAGCGCAACATAAAATCTCTACTATAAACAATATTCTAGAAACAACAAATTAGATTACCAATCACAGCCCAATCTTTGTTTAGAAGGTCAATGATACACTCCAATCTAACTGCAATGTGAGCAGAAATGATCAACTGGCGTAATGCAGAAACTACTTTCATAAGCATATTTTGAATGCTGATCTGTTCTCTTGAACGTTTCTTGATGGTCATGCTTAGGCCCGGAAAGGTGGTTGGCGTTACCTGGATACAGGACAAGTGTTGATTGAAAGTGCATGCTCAGTTGAACGTGTAGAGGAAGCACTAGATACTTTAATGCCATTGCTTCCTGAAATGCGTTACTTCCGGTTTAATCCAGGTGATTTGTTGATGTGAAGGTTATCATTTCCAGTATAAATTTAGGAATTCGTGCTTCTGCTTGTATGTCTTATTTTTTAGCAGAAATTTCTAATGGGTGATTGCCTCATTGGGTTTATCGTCTTCATGTTAATTTCCACGAATCTTTTTTCTCCAGCTTCTCCTTAATATCTTATCTAAAAAAAAACCAGAACATGATTCATACTTGTTTTTATATGCAGTTGATGAAAGATGCGGTATGGAGCTAGATGAGACTGATCCTTCTGTCTGGCTCAAGTTGGAAGCGGCGACTGAGGAGTTCATTCAAAGGAGCTCTCAATCTTTCAAGAATTTATGTGACATTTTGGCTCCAAGAGATCAAAATGAAGAAAAAATGCAAGAAAAGTTAAAATCTCTTAACTTGTCCAAGAAGCCCACTGGTGCAGGTTTGTTTCTCGGCAACCTATCCTTCATTCTTTTATATCATGTTGTTGTATTAAGATAAGTGCAATACTGATCTTACCTTTCTATCACAAGAGGAAAGTTGATCTTAGTATTTGCTTCTGTTTGCAGACCTTGATGAGAATAGTCCTTCATTAGGTTGGAGACGGATGGTTCTCCTTGTTGAGTCTCTGTATAGTCCGGATACTGGAAAGGCAACTCACCATGCCCGTTCACTAGAGACATTTTGTGCTCGTAGTGGTATTAGATTGTCCCTCACAAGTAATTCATCGGGATTTTCCAAGCCTGTGACTGCAGTTCCTACACCATTTACATCACCATTGTTTACTGGAAGCTTTCCTTCAAGTCCACTCGTATATAGTCCTGAATTTGGTCCCCAGAGAATAAACCGAATTGATTTAGTCCCTCCACTTAGCTTGGATGGCCATCAATTTGGCAAGGTATCAGCATCTCCACCATCATCTCCATTGGCATCCAGGCAACCTTCTATACCTGTTCGATCACTACATGAGAAGCTGCAGAACCTGCCCCAGGTTGGCATAATACATTTGGCGCTTCAAAATGATTTGACAGGCGCAGTTTTAAGGTCAGAATTATTTGCTCAATTCTTGCAAGTAAAATCAGAGGCAAATTTAAGTTTTTTATTGCAATGAGTGGAAATATGATACAGAATTATGCTATCAGCTGGCAGAATGATGTGTTTGTGGTTGCTGAACCTGGAGAGCTTGCAGAAAGATTTCTTCAGAGTGTCAAGATGAGCTTGTCATCAATGCTCCGTAGTCACAGCCGAAAGGATGTCTGTTCCTTAGCTAAGGTTCAATCTGTGGCTGATTTGGTTGCACAATGGCGATATTTTCAAGTTGGAGGAATACTCCACCGGTATATAGGATGCCAAACACAAGTAAGTGTTATTTTAGTCGGTTTATTCTATGCGGCGAAACATGTTATCTTTAGTTACTGAAAAGAATAACCAAAATTTATGAAGGTCATGGATGACAACCAAGAAATTGGTGCATTTATGTTTCGAAGAACAGTTCCTGCCACTCATTTAACTGCTGATGATGTCCGTTGGATGGTAAGTTAAGATGAAGAATTTGATTTTCAATAGTATTACTAGCTCTTATTCCAGCATTATGTAAATTTCGCACTTATGGCTATCAAACTTGTTCTCTGCACATGAATCTCACAGGTTGGTGCATGGAGAGACAGAATTATAATATCCACTGGTAAGTACGGTTTACCTCCAAGCATGGTGAAGGCTTTCCTAGATTCAGGTGCCAAAGCCATCATCTCATCATCAGTCGAACCTCCAGACACGGAGGCAATATCCTTTCAAGGTTCTGGCGAATATAATGGCCTCCAGAATGGCAAGTTCGTCATTGGAGATGATGAGGCCGAGGATGAAGAACCGCCAGAACCAACCAGTCCTATTAGTGACTGGGAAGACAGTGATCATGAGAAGGGTGGTGGTATTCTGTCCATGAATTGGATGGATGACGATGAAGAGGAACTATCCCGCTTTGTTTGCGTTTTTTATGATAGTTTGTTCAGGGAGGGGAACAGGATTGATGCCGCATTGCAACAAGCACTTCGCATGCACCCAAAGCTGAGATACTCATGCCATCTACCTTAGTATAGTATAAATAAGAGTTAAATACTTGCATATAGTAATACGGCATAGATCATTTAGTATAGTAACGAATAAGAGAAATCGGTCCAAATTTGGATACAGGGCATGTCCTTGAATTGATGTGATAATTAAAAAGAAAAGAGAGCTGAGTGAATTGTTTGATGTGTATGATTGGTAAACGAAAAAGGCGATTGATATCATGTAAAGACATGCTTACAAGATAAAAGAGTTGAGAATAAGTTTGACGGCAAGTTATATCCTTCCCTTTTGGGAGTTTCCATTGATGTCAAACGTGTGTATGTAATGGTGTATAGCTTGGTATTTGGCCCCATCTTATCAAGATTCGTTTATTTGAATAAATGTATTTAATAATTAATATAAAAATGTCAATAACATTTACTTTATATCAATGATTATTTTAAAGAATAAAATTTTAACAATGAAAATGCTCATTTTAATTGGCATTAATTAGTATTTCAGACCCTGAGCTTTATTAGGGAACTCTAATGTCATGCTCACAAAGATCTAAAGCAAAGAGAGTACCAGTCAAAGTCCAGTCAATCACTCCAATATGATCACAAGAAGAAGATGACCCATGTTCATTCATTCTCCCACCCCCAAAAATTCAAAGAAGCATTCAAGTGCAAGGCAAGCACCAACTGCCCCCCTCCAACCAACCAAAACCAGCAATCCTACAACCACTGCCCAAGAACAACAACCTTTCCCTCCAAGCTTATTCCACATTGCACATTCTCTCATAAACAACTCAGAGAACCAGTTCAAACACTGCTTCACCAATGGCTGCATCACCATCTCCAGTGGAAATTGGTACTCGAGGCACCGTCGCATCCTTGGTCTCCAAAGAGATTGAATACTTTCAGAAACTCGACATCGTTCATCAAGAAAGATCACAAAATCTAAAGACAGTGATCACAAACATACTAACAAGGAACAAGAAGAAGGTGGCTGGCAGGGGAGGATTCCTACCGGGCATTTGCTCTGCTGTGGAGATTAGTAACAGTACCATTAGAGCTGATAGAGTTGCAGGAATCAGCTACAAGAATCTGCGAAGTGAAAGCAAAATGTTTATTCATAACTAGACAGTGAACTCTTCATGTTAGACATTGCCTTCATTTCGTCTCTGTTTTTGTAGTTCTGTAAGAGATGCAACATATGCAGAGATTAGAAGGAAACTAAAAGTCATCCATATAGGTTACCAGAGTATATACATATACATGTGAAATAATTTATTGCTTAGATCGAGAAAACTGTATTATTTCTCCATCAAACATATCTAAGACGAAAGACCAACCAAGATAGAACTGGAAGAGAATGCAGAATACCAAATAGTTCACTCAGTTGAGAACTCGAATAGCATGGTATGCTTGTATGTCTCACCAGGCTCCACCACCACAGACGGGAAGTTTTGTTGGTTTATGGCATTTGGAAATCCTTGAGTCTCCAAGCATAGCCCTGCATGTTTTCCATACTTTGCTCCATGTTTGCCTGCGATTCCATCCAAGAAATTCCCAGTATAGAACTGCACTCCTGGTGCATCGGTCCATAGATTCAGGACTCTTGAGCTCTTAGGATCCTTCACCTTTGCCACATGCTTCAATCCCGATTTCTCTTCTCCACAGTCTAGCACATAGTTGTGATCATAACCACCAGGAACTTCATTGATTCTGCTACCTACCTTGTTCTCTTTTAAGAAATCAAATGGAGTACCGGTTACTGCCTTTTTTTCACCAGTAGGGATTGCAGTCTCATCAACAGGGGTAAATTGAGTAGCCCATATTTGAATGGAGTGGTCGAGAGTATCACCGGAGCTGTGACCAGCTAGGTTCCAGTATGTGTGTTGGGCTAAGCTAATTGGGGTAGCTTTGTTGTGAGGCACTGCTTCCATGTCTAGTTTCAGTGAGGAGCTTGAAGGAAGAGAGTAAGTTGCGGTAATGGTAACATCTCCGGGATAACCTGCTCTCAAGAAATAGTAAGAAAAGGCAAGATTAGCTTTTGATCAATTATTTTTTTGCTTTTTTTTTTCCAAGGAAAAGATCCTACTATAGATATACCTTCTTCACCATCCTTGCTGTGATACTTAAAGGTGATAGATGGGTTTTCGCCAGTTTTATGCTCGGTAACCTCCCATAATACCTTGTTAAAGCCTTTATTCCCACCTGAGTAATGATCGGATTTTGATGTGAATCAAGTAACATAGGCATTAAACAGAACCATCGACATGATTAGCATCCAAAGAGCACTAATTATTCATACAAATTCAAGTCTCTCATCCATCCAACATCTTATATAGATAGCTATCTCCTTCAAACTCAAAGAAATAAACAGAAAAACATGTCACAATTTACAATTCCTTACTATGAACATTGAGAGTGATGATGAACACGAGCCATAAACCCTAAATCCATTTCTCTCTAAAACAAGCAAAACGCTTGCTAAGATGAGCCTCAATGAGCAGAATTTAATGCCACCCATCAATTCATCAGTTCATTAAAAGATCAATAAGAAAACAACCAATCATGTTCTGAATTCATTGGCGACTTCATTCATTTGTCTAAATCCATACTAACTCAAAATGGAATAGTGGAACAATTTCCATTGCAGATAAATGATATATGCCTATGAGCATCATATGCCACCATCAACAAACAAGATATTTTTCTTTAAAAAAATAAAAAAATAAGAACAATGTACTTATACTCTTGCAACGGTGTTGCAATTCATACCATGAAGACTGTTGGGTGGGTTGTTGATGGCCAAGGAGTACTCAACTCCATTGAGTTTAAACTTCCCTTCTTTAATTCGATTTGCCACCCTCCCAACAATGCATCCCAAGTATGCAGGATTCTCATGCTGATAATGAATTCACAATAAAAAAACTTAGATTTCAAAACAGAAATTTTGAAATTTCTATTTCAGATGCAAAACCCTAATCAGAGATTTGCACCCTTTTCAAAGAAGCGATGCTTGAGAAGCTCACCAGATAAGTATCAAGGGAGTCGAATCCAAGCACCACGTCGGTGAGATCCCCTAACCACAATGAAGAAAAGCAGATAAAAATCAAAGCTTGATAAATCAAAGGAAGGAATCAAAAGTGAGAAAAAGGAAGAGAAAGGAAGAACCTTTAGCATCGGGAACGAGAAGTGAGGTGATGGTGGCGCCCAAGTTGGTCAATTTGGCGGTGATTTTGCCATTGCTGAGCTCGAAGAGCTCCGGTTTCTTCGACTCCGCCATTCTTCTTCTCCAATCCAAAACCTCTCAAGGTTCAAGAGAGAAGAATTAAAGAAAATGTAGAGAGAAAATTAAAAAAAAAAAAAAAAAAAAAGATTGAAACTCGGATAACTTAAAAAAAAAAAAAAGTTATCCGAGTATCCCGGGAGAAGCTAGCAAAAGCGTTTTTACATGTTTATCTACTTTATTAAAACAATGATTTATTATAGGTCAGGTCAGTTGATTAATCCCTGGCTTATGCCTTTGTTAAATTACTTTATGATTTATTGCCAAATTGAGTTTTCTAGATAATTTTTTTTATTTAATATATTAGTATTTATCTATTCTATTTAAACAATGATTTATTAAATTATTTATTTATTTTTAAATAAATCACAGTTTATTAATAAACACAAAATAAAGCAACAAGTATAAAACCATTACTCACAACTATATCCACTATTTTTATCATCAAGTTTATGAAGGAGAAAATTTTAATTAATAAAATAAAATAAAATAAAATAAAATACAGATTTAATTTGTTTTAACCTTTTCATTTTAATAAATAATCCTTTAAGTTTTGGCCTTACGAAACAAAATTGAAATATAAAAACCGTGGGTTAGCCTATTACCCGTGCTTATGATTAGGGGCGGCTTATGTTAACTTGAGGCCTAAACCAAAATTTTAGAATAAATCCTCTAATTTAATTACTAAAAATTAAATTTTATTTAAATTTTATTTTAATAAATACATGTTTGTTTGTTTTTTTCGTTATTAAGCTTGTGATAAAGAGATATATTTAAAATTTGTGAGCAAAATTCATGAAAGTTAAATGTAACATTATTAAAACTACAAAACTCTTATTTATAATTAAAATAAATAAATATTATATTAATTTTAGAGAAATAAATGTATAGAAAAATCATTAAGTTTGTGTTTGATTAAAACATGAAAATGAGTGGAAAAAATAATTTCCATAGAATATTTTTCCATGAAAAACAAAAAAAAAATAGTTGTTTGATTGGCATTATTTTCTGACTAGAAAATCAAGAATTTTTTATGAAAAATTCTTATTTTGTTGTTTGATTGCTCCTATTTTTCATTTCCATGGAAAAAATCTTATTTGTTATTTGATTGCATCAATTTTCCCCGGAAAAAAAATGACATTTTTCATGGGAAATTTTTTATATTCTCCAAGAAAATTGTATTTTTGGCTACCTAAAATACTATTAATCCTAATCAACAGTTTTTTTCTATTTTGTAATCATTCAAAAAAAAAATTATTTATGCATTACTGATTTTAAAAAATCATCATACTAAATCATTCAAATAATATAAAAGTCATTTATATTCCTTAAAAAATTGATATATTAAACCACAAAATTCGGAATTATCTTTTGCAAATATGTCTAGATGATGGTTCTTTGACAATGAGACACTTAGTAATGCGGCTCCCGGTTTATTATTTTTTTAAAAATTCGATATTTAGGTTTTTTAATCCTAAAAATCTCGATGGTTTATTTATTATTTATTATTTTATTATTTTTTTTTCGAATTAAAAAAAAAGATATTGGGAGATTTTTTTTTTTTGCTTTATTAAGGATTTATCTCTCCTTCTTTCCGGATTTATTATTTTAATAATACAAAATCTTTATATTCCCCTTTTTTTTTTCTTGAATCCTAAATAAAGATGGGTTTTTTATTTTTTATTATTTTTTATTTATCCGAATTTAAAAAAATCGGAGATTATTTAAGGATATTTTTTTCGACGATCATAACAAAAAAAATTCAAATTACCACTCAATTTATTTTTTCAAATAGTCCACGTGATCCACTTTGTGGAAAATTTTTTCATAGAAAATATCTGCAATCAAACAACCCATGGAAAATATTTGATGGAAAAATTTTCCATAGAAAAAATTGGCAATCAAAATAGAATTTTGAAAAGTTTGTTAGAGAACATATAAAATTGATTAAGTATCAAAATAAATCCTTAAAATCTAAAGATGAGGCCTTAAAATTAAGATTATTATTAAAAAAAAACTAAAGATGAGACCTTAAAATTAAGATTATTATTAAAAAAAAAAATCTAAAGATGAGACCTTAAAATTATTATTAAAAAAATTTAAAAATGAGGCCTTCAAAAATATTGGGGCCTAAAGCAATCGCTTCATTGGCCTTATCCTTAAGAAAGCCCTGCTTGTGATTGAAAAGTTTTGAGTTCATACTTTTCAGATTTTTAATTCACCTTTTTAGTCCATTATGAGAGGTTTATGTGAGAAATCTCTATTCTTCTCCTCTCCAGGATTGCATGACAATGGGTATTGTAACTGGTGCACCTCCGTTAATCCGTATTTATCATTTACTTTGCTACTTGTTGATTTTGTAAAAAAAAATTACTTTTATATTCAAATATATATATTTAAAATATAGTTTTAAGACAATCGTTTAAAATATAACTTAACAGCGTTCACTGGTTTATAGTTGCGGCAGTAAAATAAGTTTTTTTTTTTTAATAAATAATAATAATAATGATCAGAAAAGAAATACAGAAAAGGCCATAACTGGCCCAAGATTAAAAATTAATTCTCTTGGGCCAGATTGAGGTTTCATCATAAAACATGACTAAACTGCCTTTTTTATTGGAAGCAAAGCCCATGGTCAAACAAACACCAACGGTCAAAACCAAGCAGCAGATAGATCCCTGTCTTTTGGCGCCAAACGTGGACTCACTCTCCAGGAAATCAGCAACTGAAAACTCCCCCACCACAAACCCATCAGAAAAAACAGTACAAACTTGGACATCATTAGCTACAAGAGACAACCACTTCCCACACACCAACCAATCTCAGAGACAAACACAAGCAATGGCACAAGAGAAGAAAGCAGAGGAGATCATCATCACTGCCTCCACTTCCCACAAAGAACCCACCAATCCTTCTTTCAAGTTCAATGCCCATGCTCCAGAGTTTGTCCCAAGATCACTACCCCAGATGCCAGTCTCTGGTTATTTTTATCCTTATCTCCAGTTCCTTGGCAATGGCGTCGGTGATTGGATTTATTTTGCCGAGCAAGATCCCTCTAGTTTTGTTGCTGGTTCTCATGCTAGGACTGCTGCCAGTACTAAGAGTAACAATGATGTTGTTCAGAAGATTGTCAAACAGGTTGAGTATCAGTTTAGTGATACTAATTTGATTGCTAGTGATTTCTTAATGAAGATCATGAATAAAGATCCTGAAGGTTATGGTATGGAACTATTTATAGTAATTTTTTTTTTATGGGGATTAGTTTTATCATTCTTGTTCTTACTCATTCTCTCATGGAACAGTTCCAATGTCTGTTATTGCATCTTGGAAGAAGATAAAGTCTCTTGGTATCAATCATCAAATGTTGATCAAAGCTCTTCGAACCTCGACAAAGCTTGTATGTCTCTTTTGTCATTAATGATTAATTTAGTCACAATGTAATCTTATTCATTGATGGTTTTATGTTGTTCTTCTATTTTTCAGATTGTGAGTGATGATGGGAAGAAAGTTAGGCGTAAGCAGCTATTCACAGAAAGAGACAAAGAAGAATTGCAGGTTAATACAAACATGTTAACAACAATATATGATATATGTTCTATAAACATTTCTTCACTCATGATTTTATATTCCTTTCTCTGTTTCTTGCAGTCACGCACTGTCATTGTAGAAAACTTACCTGAGGATTATACACGCCAAAGTCTAGAAAAGATGTTCAATGTTGTTGGAAGGTCAATAATTTAACCAATTAACTTAATCTTTTATACTTGCCTGTGATAGCAATTAAGCTTTTTTCTCTTTCTCTCTCTTGTTTTGTTATACATTGAACAGTGTAAAGAATGTTCGCATTTGCCATCCCCAAGATCCAAACACTGCTAGATCTTCAAAGAGTGATGTGTTAATCAGTAATAAGGTAATAATAAAAAACAGAGATCAACATAAATTCAATTCTGAAAATGCTTAATTTTATGATGATATAACTGTGTTCTTACTAACTTTTTTCTCTTTCAATCATATAAGTTGCATGCATTAGTGGAGTTTGAATCTGCAGATCAAGCTGAAAAAGCAGTGAGTTCTATCTATTTTAGTATCATCATATCTTTTAACTGGATTATTTCAATCCATATAATTGACAAATGGTATATTCTCTGCAGGTTGAGAAGCTAAATGATGAAAGAAATTGGCGAAAAGGCCTCCGTGTTAGAGCCATGCTCCGACGCACTGTAATATATCTGTTCTTCACCTTCAACTGTATATTCTTTCCAAACAACTGAGTGTCATGCATTTCAAACTCTATCTACAGCCAAGATCAGTGATCAAAGGCCAAAGATTCGATTATGATCATTTTGATGTAAACACCGAAGATGAGCAGTCACCGCCTTCTCATCAGTCATTAAGCTCACCTCGACATATAGATCAACTACTGGAAGAGACTATTGTAAACCAAACACTGACCCAATCTTATGATCTTCTTGTAGAGAGCTTCAACTCCAATCTAACAGTGAATGTGTTTGATTGTTTGTTGTTAGGCTGAAGACAATCAGAATGGAGTAAGAAGAAGTTGGGGCCGAGGCCGAGCGAAGACACTGTCATCGGTTCAGAGCCATAATGGCCGTGGTATACTTTCTCAAGCTCCGCAATCTGGTGCAAGTCTTGGCATTCAATTGGAATCAATTGGCAAGCAAACTCCACAAGGGCCTAGAATGCCAGATGGTACAAGAGGATTCACAATGGGGCGTGGTAGGCCACTCAATACTCCAGTCTTAGCAGCAAGTGATGCTCGTTCTCTTCAGCTATGAATTTGCTGAAGTTTTTTTTTCTCAATTGTGGACATTGTAATCTAATCTGATGCTAGGAAAGAATAAATTTTTTGTTTGTGTGAGTGTAGTCATGAATGTACTATGTATTATTACTTGTTCTTTTTCTCATTTCCATCAATAAAGTCCTCTTATATTCTCTACATATTTTTGCATTTGGTTTTTGTGTGTTCTCCGGGGACTTAAGCAAAACAGAGTCACAATGCCGTAATTACTTATTTCTTCTTATAGTCCTTGTGGTTTTTTTTACTACTAGGCGACAAATGCCCTCCCATTTAAAGGATAGATAAATACGGAAGTGCACCAGTTATGATGGCTTACAGACCTTTTAGAAAAATCCACTTGCCCTGCAACTCTGGAGGGGTGAAACTTCTGTTTCTCTCACAGAGGACTCACACTCATGCCTGCGAACAATACATGAATAGTACTGTGCCCAAATGTATAATGCATGAACAATATATGAACGGTATTGCCGGGGGAATAATTCGAACCCTTATTTTTCCCTTAAACTTTTGTGTTATACCATTGGGATATTCAATGATTGACAAAGGCCTTATGGTTTTCTAAGTATTTTTTTTTATAAAATAGATAAACTACACATATATCATAAAAATGGAGTAACACAGTGATGCAACAGGGAGAAGAAACATACAACATATAAGCCACTAAATGTGGCCGGCGACTAAATCCTAAGTACAGACAAAAGATGTGATGAATAACAATGAAGAAGTATAAGAATATTCTGTGACAATTATGCCCAGTTGAAGATAGTTATAATTGTAATCATTGAAATGCCGCATCAATAGATAGCTGGAGATAGTTGTAACTGTAATAACTGAAGTGCCACATCAGCAGATAGTTATCTAGTTCTTCAATTGAAGATATATATACTCCCTTGTAATCTTGCATGACTAAATGTTCCTAAGTCTTCTTCCGTTGAAACGTTATGTTTTCCACTCAATATGAAGATGGATTGCTTCTTTCTCTTCCATCTAAATAGAGTTTAAACTTGTTTAGATAACAAGGAAGCATGAGCCTCAAGGTGAAGTAGCCTCCAGGTTGTCACCATCCTCCATATGCGAAGACAATCAACTGGTACCCTGCTTAGACGCTGACTCTTAGAATCACTCTTAATCCTTCTAGAATTTAGGAACTCAAGGCCGCGTTTAATTTTGCTAGTGGCTCCTTGAACTTTAAGTCTTTTTTATGCAAAAGCTGTGGACACATATGAGAAATATATGATTAATTATGATAACGATTAATAGAATGGAAGTGGATTATAGTTGAAAATGCAATGATTTTACTCTGGCCATATGTTCTAAAGAATAACTTTGGATATTAACTCCACATGACTTATGTGATTCTCGGAGGTCAAGTCTCCAAGGATTTAAGAGTTCCCCTGGATGCTTGGAAATTGAGAGAGAGCCCAAAAAAACACTCATAGTGATTCCTAGCATGCTTTGTAGTAGGGTAGAGAAAAAACAGGTTATCCACTAATTTGATTACACATGACAAAATATGAAGGCAGAGATTGAAAGTTTATAGCATCTCCTCAACTTGAGATTTTGGAATAGGAGAATTTTATCATTCAATGCTAATTAAACAAAGATATTGGTTTTTATGGGGCAGATTTCTTACATAATATGCAGTGTGATTTGGCACCTTTAGCCTCAATTACTTAGAAAGTCGCATCCTTTGTCTAGCAAGGGTGTCAAAAGCCTTGAGCTAACTTCGAAAATAATTAAGTCGACAAAAAGCAAGTTTGGCAAAATACAAGATATCAAGTCTCTACAATACCTATTGGGTACCGGGTGAAATTAAACGCCTCTAACCAAAAAAGATGCATTGAAGCGCTTTCATTGATCTATTAATCTCACTAGAATAGAATAGTTGTGTTATCTTTAATTACGGGTTTAGTATAACCTGAAAAGTTGGAAGGCAACTCAAGATTTCATTTCAAAATAAAAATTTCTTTGAATGTTATTTTTGATACATGTTCTAAGATATATGTATATGTATAAATTGACAAAATTAAAATAGTAATTTTTTAATGATCTCAAGTACTCCTCACCAATAAAAAAAAAAAATCCAAATTATTCCAAATTTTAGAAATTTCTACAAGCAGTTATATGAAAAAAAAAAAAAGAAAGATTTTTTTAATGGAAATATAAACTTTCCGAGGACTATTTCTTAAATAAAAGTAAAAAACCAAGGTTATCGGATTGTTTCGGATCCACACGAGATCCGTCCCGAATCCAAGACCATGATCAACATCACACTCTCTCTCAAAGCTCCATCTCCAAAACCCTAACTCCTCAGACCCTCCGCCATGGCCACGCTTCACCACCTCGTCCGCCGCCGGCTGTACACCTCTGCCGCTGCCATTCTCAACCCTTCCGATCCCTCTGCCATCCTAACCTCGTATCAGAAATCAAGGGCAGCGCTCTCCCTTCTTCGCTCCTCTCCGGCCCTCTCCTCTGACCACATTCTCTCCATTTGCCGTGCCGCCGCCCTTTCTCCGACCACCCACCTCGATCGCCTGGCTCTCTCTGTCGCCGTCTCATCCCTCTCCAAGAAGCCAGAATCCGCGCCCACCCTTCGCTCCCTTATCGATGGCCTCCCCAAATCCCCTCGCTCTCTAGCCCATTCTATCGTCCTCTACGGCCAAGGAAAACTCCTCGACGATGCCTTTCATGTGTTCACCTCCATCCCATCCCCCACTGTCCGCCACCTCAACTCCCTCCTCTTCGCCTGCATCCTCGCCGGCAACCACCCGGAAGCCGCCCGTATCTTCCGGGACTTCCCCGTTCAGTACGACATCACGCCCAATCTTGAAACCTACAACACCATTATCAAGTCGTTCTGTGAATCAGGCTACTCTCGCTCTGTCTTCTCACTGTTTGACGAAATGCTCCGGAAGAAGATCAAGCCCAATCTCACCACTTTCACCCACTGGCTCTCCGGCCTGTACAAAGACCAGCGCTTTGATGATGTTCCTAAGGTACTGCAGCTGATGAAGAAGAATGATTCCCATCCAGGAGTGCTGAGCATATACAATGTCAGGATTCATGGGCTTTGTAAGCTGGGGAAGGCAGCCGAGGCAAAGGAATTGTTTAAGCAGATGATTCGAAATGGGATGAAGCCAAATTGGGTGACTTATGGACACATGATATATGGTTTTGCAAAGGAGGGGGATTTGGAGGAATCCAAGAAGCTCTACAAAGAAATGATAAGCCGGGGGTGCACCCCTGATAGCAGCTGTTATTTCACATTGATGCATTATCTTTGTTTGGGAGGGGATTTTGATGCGGCATTGGATGTGTGTAAGGAGAGTATGAAGAGGGATTGGATTCCATGCTTCAAGATGATGAAGTTGCTTGTGGATGGGCTTGTGAGCAAATCTAAGGTGGAGGAGGCAAGGGAGATTATTGAGAAAGTGAAGGAGAAGTTCTCAAGCAAAGCTGACATGTGGAAGGAGGTGGAAGAAAGTTTGCCACAGTAGTAGTTTGTGAAGAACTACTTGTGCCACTGGATGTTTTTGCTGGAAGCATTGGAACTGGTAAAATCCTTATATGAGTTGTCACATTTAACGTTGATGAGTTTTGCCTTTCCATATACAATTTGATTGCCGAAATCAAATGGTGGAAATGCTTGCCATTGTTTTTGGAAAATGGATTTTACCTGGTATCTATTTACTGATTTGGAATTTGCCCATCAAATACACTACAAGATTTGTGCTTTCCGGGCCTCATCCTGTCTGGAATTTGATAGTTTTCTCATTGCTATCTGAATCACAGAAAGTATTCCTAGTTATGTATTGCATTTGTTGTTTTTTTTATGTGGTTTGATTATTAAATGCAGCAGTAGTTCTTGAACTTAGCATCTTTGAAACAACCAAGAGAAGTTTTCACGAGAGCAGTGGGCGAACTAAAATGACCATAGGTGTCTTAATTACTATATGTTGGTCTCCTATGCTTTACGTTTTGTATCTGGAAGTGATGAAAGGGTTTGGTGAAGTTGTTCCCAAGATTTGAAAATTGACGATTTCTCTAGCTAGCATGTTTGAATAGTAGCATATTGGGTTGGCAAAAATAAAGCTGATTCTTATTCTTAAACAAGACAATGAATGATGACCAAACGCATTGATATATTTTCTTGATTAGTTCCATTGGAGTGCTCCCCACTTGATGGGATTAATTGTTGCTTCGCTGAATTTGGGGTCTATTTGTTGCCAAGACTGCAAGATTATCAATGAGTATTGCCCAAAATGGCCTTTGTGATTAATGCATATTCTGCCTTCTTTTTGTAAAGGCAATGTTACAAAACAAGGAATGGTGTTTTTCTGGAAGGATGTTTCTCGGTTCATCTGACTGATTATCTTCTTCATGAATGTAGAGTGCCATGCCAATCTTGTCTTGAATTCATGTTTCAAAATAACCAATGCTGTATTCGAGGGATGAATACCATGCCATCTATGAACAGATGTTCACTAATTATGAATAGGAGGGCACTAGATCAAGAATGCGAAATGGTGTTTATGGAATGGAGTTTGGGGGAGTACCTTTTTCTGGTTGTTTTTTGGAAAGATTGCTACTGAATCCTATTGTTAACTTGTTTTGTGGTAACAACAATTGTGTTATTTGTTTGATTCTGTGATTTCTACTGCACCACTAGCTAGCTCCATATTTTATTTTTTATTTTTTTACTTTTTTTTTTTTCTTTTTCCTTCGCTAAATTAGCGGTGTATTACAACCATTCTATGTTTGGGGACTTCCCTGCCGAAGTCTTGCTTGGTCAAATTTCGCCACCTGATGACTTGAAGATGCTCCAAACGATGGAAATCTGTTCATTTTTCCTGAATTTCTGCTAATATCACATTATTGTTTGTCTAGGCAATGCCTTGACCTAAATAGTCAAGGGCTTGGTTACCATCAACTGCTAAGATACGGTCTTCATATCTAATTACCTTCTTTGGTTTTAGTTTATAATGTATAAACTAACATAGTGTTACCTCGATACATATATTCCATGTGATACATCAAATTAATACCACAACAATTTTAATCAAATTCTTTTTATTTCAACATCTTATTCGTCCCAAACAATTTATGAAAATTTAAACAGTGCATTACAATAGAGTTTAATCCAAATCCCCAAATAAAAGCATTGATGGCAGTCATTTTAGCAAAAGCAGCAGCCAAACACAAACAAACAAAACAAATTAACCATCACCACCCAAACACCAGTAGAAATTTGAAACAATACACAAACAAACCAAACCAAATCCACCAACAAGCAAGCACAACCAGAATTCTGAAGGTCACACATGACAAGCAATCCAATTTGTTCAGAGGCTAAGGGATCAAGCAGTGGAGTCTGCATAATCTTAATACATGATCTGAGCTCAAGATATTTGTTCAGGCAAGCTTATTAATAAAAACTTCTTCAACCGAGGAAATAAGCATTCATCTACTTCTTCAGAATGACAATTCTTTCCGATGCGCCGCAGTCTTCTACATTAGTTTTTCCAGTTGTTGCATTCCACCTACTTGTTTCAACAAGAAGAGGTATGCCAGTTTTGGACAAGAAACAATATGCAGAGCTTGTAAGCTGTTGAAGTTTCCAAGGACTTGCAAATTTGATGATGATGATGATTTCTTCTTATCCTGCACAATCCCAGCAATGTATGGGAATAATTGCAGCATCTTAGGACACTCTTTGGCATTGAGCTTCTTTAAAATAATCAATGTTGTATTGGAGGGGTGAAAAAGAAGAGCTCTATGAACAATTTTTCACTAATTATGAAAAGGAGGATATTAGATCTAGAATGCTAAATACTGTTTCGTAAGAGTATTTTCTGGTTGTTGTTTGGTGAGAAAGATTTCTACTGAATCTTATTGTTAACTGGTTTGATGGTAAAAGCAATTCAGTGTTTTTTGTTTGATTCTATGATTTCTACTGCACTGTAATAGATATCAAATCAGCTGCATGTTTTAGTTTCTAAATGATTTTTAACCATCTTTGTGTAGATACACAGCTACCTGACATGAAGGAATGGTTATAAGCATCAACTCGAAATTGAGGAGTCACTAAGACTGTCAAAACTCAAAATTATGCAAGTTGAAAGAATTATGCTTGTTAATCACACATTGTGTTATCTTATAAATTGCATAGAGACACTGTTTTTACCATTCATAGCAGTAAATGGCCTTTATCCTTCAAGCTTCCAATCAGGTTCTGAATCTCCTCCTCCTTCTCTGTCTGCGTCATCTGTCTGTTCTTCCTCTTCTTCCCTGAGGCATTCAATATGAAATTATTGCTTGATACTTGCAACCAGTAAATATTTAAAATGTTTTATGATTAATAGTTACCTTTTTCATTTCACCGTAAGTGTTCAATATGAAAGAATAACATGAAACATGCATGCAACGTTGGTTATTAATGTACATCAAAATGATAAAAGATTATTCCAAAAAAAAATAAATGATAAAAGCTATTAGCACTTCACATGAATCAAATCTGACCTTTCATCGTCAATGAGGTCCAAAAAATGGTTAAAACTAGCATTTGTTTTTCTTTTTTTTAACACAAATTTGCCACTTACGATCTAAATGCAGAAGGAAATCAGATGAAGACATGGAATTTTAGCAAAGATGGAGACGTATGGGATGTTGATGCTCTTACCTTCCTATACCACTTGTTTGTGGATTGGTGTACGCCCTGAGCAATGGAAGCTGTAGTTTTGGGCATTTCTTTATCCAGGGATATTTAAGATATAACCAGCCAATGGGCAGTGCTGCTGGGTGATTGAAGGCATTGAGTTGAGGCAAATCAAACAGGAAGAGATTTGTCAAATTAGGGAAAAGGCTATTAAAAGATTCATGATCAACAATACGTGTGGATGTGCTTGCGGATGCTTCATCTTTATTTTCCGTGGAAATCACCACAGCCTCCAATGCAGCACAATCTTGTATATAAAGATGCGTCAAATGTTGCATGCCTATTGCTTGCTTGTAGGAGAAAAGATGCGTTAGTCTTGGGCATGACTTGATATGGAGTTCTCTAAGTCTCTGGAAGAAGCACGGGGCTTGCAAAGAAGCAGGGGGAGAGATCATCTCACTCATCTCTTGGCAATCTCTGATATTAAGAATCTCTAGTGCTGGAAAAAGACATGGGAACAGTTCCAGCATCATAGGGCAGTCCTTAACTCTTAGACCTTCTAGTTTCTGCCAAAGGCTAAATGGTAATAAACTGGTCAACCTAGGACAATTGTCTATGATCATTTCTTTGAGTTGGCTGAAGGAAATTTGTTCATGGAATAATAGCTCATCGCCCAACATCTTGGTCAAATTTGGCCAGTTGACAAGTTCAAGATACTGCAAACTTGAGAGCGAGAGCCAGTCGATGGGAATCAGTTCAGTTTCTTGGAATTCTACTAATGCCAACTGTGTTGTTGTTTCACGTAATCTCTTGACCCAAAGAGCCAAGGGCTTGGTTCCCATCAGTTTCAAGCCTCTTCTATCTATGGAATCATGCCAATTCCATGGCCTGTCTTTGAGGAAAGAAAGGCTGAATTTTAGAAGTCGATCAGGCCAAGAACTTGGTGAGACTAATTCATGTGATAACGGGTCATCTAAGTCCACTTCTGCGATGAATAGGTGAGTTAGATGCCTCAAACTTATGATCAACTCTTGAAAGCTTCCTGCAAATTTGTTCATGAACAATTGTTCAAGCCAGCGAAACCTTGGGAATTCCTTGGAAAAGTAATCATCCACTGAACAACTCAAATTAACAAATCTCAAATTTTGTGGCCATCCTACACCTTCTGGAGCAATGGACACTGGACAACCTTCCAGAATAAGTATTTCAAGCATCTTTAACCCATTAATGTGAGAAATATCTTTCAGATAATGACAATTTCTCAAGTTCAATACTCTGAGATTAGTGAGGCAAGACACTGATTTTGGTAGAGATTTAATTCTCGTAGAACTCAAGTCAAGAACCATCAGAGATCCCATATGTCGCAAGAACATTTCTGGGATGCTTGCTAACCTTTTATTGCCTCTCAGTATCAAAGTCTCCAGTCTTGGATACTCCATTGGACCAGGACTAAGATCTTGAATATCATTGCCCATCAGTGAAAGCCGCCGGCAATTTGGATCAATATTTTCTGGCCAGTCTCTCCATCCCTGCCCATCTTGTACATAGAACCCATGATCTTTCGCACTGATCTGTATCGCCACATCCCTAACAACATCATGCATTCTTACATAGCCTTCAGATGAACCTTGAAGAAGCAAAGCACGAGCTTTTAGCTGGTTGAGCAATATATCCACTATACCCTGTGCATCGTTCAGAGTTTCAACACCAATTAAGAGGCCCCCTCCGACCATCATATGCATCAGTTCTTCTTTAGGAATATCATAATCTTCAGGATACAGACAACAATGGAAGAAGCAAGACTTGGCTGCCTCACTCTCTAAGAAATCGAAACTCAGTTGGATGGATTTAAAATCTTGTTTACTCACACCTGGGAGATCAACCTCCGACATTATCAGCCCCATCAACAATGCCCCCCAAATCTTAGGGCTCTTGCCCTTTAGTGCTTCGCCAAGAACCACCAGTGCCAGAGGCATAGTAGCACACTCTTTGACGATATTCTGTGTCAATTCCCTCCTCATGAGAGAGTCCACTGCATCCCCTGCTCTACTCTTGAATAGATCCCAAGATTCTTCATCTAATAATGTCTTCAACTCAATTATTTCTCGGCAACTCATTCTTTTGCAGACATCTTTGTTTCTTGTTGTGATCACCACTTTGCAAGTGGCAACCATCTCTGGAAGTCGAATCCCAACCATTGGCAGATGCAACGGCTCCCATAAATCATCTAATATCACCAGTATTTTGTTTTGTGTAGTTGCTAATCTTTCTGCAAGCTTGACAGCTCTTTGAATTCTTTTTAGATCAATGTTTTGTGATACAGTCACCATCACCACCTCACCAAACAACTTTTGCTTCTTGGCTTGCTTCGCGACTTCTTTCACTAATGTTGTCTTTCCTGCTCCTCCCATGCCACAAAGCCCGATTAAGTGGACAGCTTCATCCTTTAGTGCTTCAAGTATTTTCTTCACGAGTGACTTCCTTGAATCGAAAATCAAGTAATCTTCACTATACAAAGACAAAACTTCATGATTAATAATTGCCTTTTTCACTTCCACATAAGTGTTCAATATGAAAGTATAAACTGAAACATTAAAAAGAAAAAAAAAAGGGAAAAAATACAACATTGGTAATTAATCAAAGTACAGGTCAGACAATGATAAAAGCAATTTGTTCACATGGATAAAATCTGACCTTTCATGGTCAATGAGGTCCAAAATGGTTAAAACTAGCATTTTATTTTCTTTTTTTAATACAAATTTGTGACTTATGATCTAGATGCAGAAGGAAATGAGATGAAGACATGGAATATTAGCAAAGATTGAGATGAGAATGGAAGTTGATGCTCTTACGCTGTGTATAACTCTTTTTCATGGGCAGGTGTATGGTGTACGAACAAAGGATGCTGTAGTTTTGGGCATTCCCCTATGACTGAATATTCTAGACAGAACCAGTCAATGGGCAATGTTATGGGATAATGGAAGGCAGTGAGCTGAGGCAAACCACGCAGGAAGAGACGTCTCAAATTAGGAAAAGGGCTATCGTAAGATTCATGATCAACAACATGTGTGGATGTGCTTGCAGATTTTTCCTCTTTTTTTTTCCATGGAAATCACCACAGCTTCCAATGCAACACAATCTTTTATATAAAGATCACTCAAATGTTGCATGCTTATTGCTTGCTTGTACGAGAAAAGATGCGTTAGTCTTGGACATGACTCAATATGGAGTTCTCTAAGTTTCTGGAAGATGCACGGGGCTTGCAAAGAAGTAGGGGGAGAGATCATCTCACTCGTCTCTTGCCAATTCCTGATATCAATTTCCTCAAGTGTTGGCAATAATAGCTCATCACCCAACAACCTGGTCAAATTTGGCCAGTTGACAACTTCAAGATACTCCAAACTTGAGAGCGAGAGCCAGGCAATGGAAATCAGTTCAGTTTCTTGGAATTCTGCTAATGCCAACTGTATTGTTTTTGTAAGTAATCTCTTGACCCAAATAGCCAAAGGCTTGGATCCCATCAGTTTCAAAGCTCTTATTTCTATGGAATCATACCAATGCCATGGCTGGCCTTTGAGAAAGGAAAGGCTGAATTTTACAAGTCGATTAGGCCAAGAACCAGGTGAGACTAGTTCTTGTGATAAGGGATCATCGAAGTCCACCACTTCTGCGATGAATAGGTGAGTTAGATGCCTCAAACTTATGATCAACTCTCCAAAGCTACCTGCAAACTTGTTCATGAACAATTGTTCTAGCCTTTGAAATTTTGAGAATTCCTTAGAAAAAAAATCATCAAGGCGAGGTGAATGTGAAATACCAAATGGAAAACTCAAATAAACAAGTCTCACATTTTGTGCCCATTCTACACTTTCTGGAGCAATGGACACAGGACAACCTTCCAAAATAAGTATTTTAAGCATCTTCAACCCATTAATGTAAGATATATCTTTTAGAAACTGACACATCCTTAGGTTCAATACTCTGAGAATAGTGAGACAAGAGAGTGATTTTGGCAGTGATTCAATGCTGGTATAACTCAAGTCGAGAACCATCAGACATCCCATGTGTAGGAAGAACATTTCTGGGATGCTTGATAAACGAAAATTGTATCTCAGGATCAACATCTCAAGTTTTGGATACCACATTGGATCAGGACGAAGATCTTCAATATCATTGAGCATCAGTGAAAGCCAACGGCAATTTCGCATCTCACTTTCAACAGTTCTTGGCCACTCTTTCAAGCCTTGCCCAGCTAGTACATAAAACGCATGATCTACCGTAGCACCGATTTGTATCGCCACATCCCTAACAACATCATGCATTTTTACATAGCCTTCAGCCCTACCTTGAAGAAGCAAACCATAAGCTTTTAGCTGGTCGAGCAGTAGATCCACCCAATCCTGTGCATCGTTCAGAGTTTCATCACCAATTAAGATGCCCCCTCCTACCATCATATGCATCAGTTCTTCTTTTTCAATATCCCGATCTTCAGGGTAGAGACAACAGTGCAAGAAGCAAAACTTGGCTGCCTCACTCTCTAAGAAATCAAAACTTAGTTTGATGGATTGAATAACTTGTTTACTCACATCTGGGAGATCCACCTCCTTCGACCTTTGTAGCCGCATCAATACTGCCTCCCAAGTCCCAGAGCTCTTATCCTTAAGTGCTGTGCCAAGAACCACCAGTGCTAGAGGCAAACCAGCGCACTCTCTGGCCACTTTCTGTGCCAATTTCTTTATTGTGGGGGACTCCACTGCATCCCCTGCTCTACTCTTGAATAGATTCCAAGATTCTTCATCTGATAATGTCTTCAACTCAATTATCTCTCGGCAACTCATTCTTTCACAGACATATTTGTTTCTTGTTGTGATCATCACTTTGCAAATCTCTGAAGGTTGAATCCCAACATCTGACAGATGCAACAACTCCCATAAATCATCTAATATCACCATTACTTTCTTTTCTGTACCTCTAAATCTTCTTTTAAGCTTGAAAGCTCTTGCTTCTACACTTTCTTCCTCAAGTTTCAAACCCAAACTCTCTGCTATGACAGTTTGAATTCTCTTCAGATCTATGTTTGGTGATACAGTCACCATCACCACCTCACCAAACAAGCTCTGCTCTTTGGCTTGCTTGGCAATGTCTTTAACTAGCCTCGTCTTTCCCACTCCTGGCATGCCCCAAAGCCCAATTGAGTGCACAGCTTCATTCTTCAGTGCTTCAAGTATTTTCTTCACATGTGACTTCCTTGAATCGAAAATCAAGTAATCATTATTATATAGCAGTGAATCGATAGTGCTTGGTAGTGGGCGCTTCTGAGACACACTACCAAATTTATTTCCATTTTCAAGAAGAGCATCAGTGGTTTTTATATGACCAGCAGCCTTTTTGCCAAGTTTATAGTGCAAGCCTATGTGTAGAAAGTGCTTATTGGAGACCACCAAAGCTTTTTCTTTGATTTTCTTTACCTCTTCTTCCATTGTGTCCACGTTCATCAACCAAGTTTGAACTACAATATTGTTGACCACTTCACGTCTATCACGTCTCGCTGCATCAACCCTTTCTTGGACGTCCTTCCGAAGAGCATCAAGTTCATCAAATTTTCTCTCCAACTTGTTGATGTTGCGTTTGTAGGAAATAAGGTAACCAGAATGGTGTCTAATGGGGTCCCACGTGTGATCGAAAATCACACCAGTGATTGCGCTCAAGAAGTCCATTCTCTAGTAACCACGCATGCATAGAGTAAATGCGAAGTTTTTAAAACACTTCCGATTTTAAAAATTTATACATCAATAAATATTTTTAAAGTAGTAGTATGAACTGCTCCCATAGAATTGAAAATTATTTTTTTTTAGGGTTTTTTAATAAAGTAGCCTTATTTTATTTTTTTATTTAACCAAATAGCCCTAAGACCATTTTAATTGTCAAAATGGCCCTAGGACCATTACATCACCCACATGGGTGTTGTGATGTGTTGATTGGGCGCTGAGTCAGCGCTGATTGAACTGCTGATGTGTTATTTTTTAATAAAAAATCATGATTTTTTGTGTTTTAACCCCTAAATTGTTTTATAATTAATAAGTTGATATATTTTTTGGTTTTTTAACCAATTTTTTTTTAAAAAATTATTACTGTTTTAAAATTAATTAAACTTTTAAATAACTTTTTAAGAAATGTATAAGTGTGTTTTTTTTAATTTAAATCTCTTATTTGTTTTATAATTAACAAATTATCTTTTTCCTTTGTTTATTTAACCCAAATTTTGTTTTAAAAAATTATGTGATTTTTTATATTTACTAAAAAATTAATTTTAAAGAATATATTTCAATATGAAAACACAAAAGGGCTTATAATTTATTTTTTTAATTAAATCATGAAATCAATAGTGATTTAGATCTACAGGAGGAAGTTTCACACAGTCTAAAGAAGTTCCAGGTAATAATTTACAAAGGGCTTAATATTGATTTCATGATTTAATTAAAAAATAAATTATAAATATATTCTTTAAAATTAATTTTTTAATAAATTTAAAAAATTACATAATTTTTTAAAACAAAATTTGGATTAAATAATCAAAGAAAAAAGATAATTTGTTAATTATAAAACAAATAAGGGATTTAAATTAAAAAAACACACTTATATATTTCTTAAAAATTTATTTAAAAGTTTAATAAATTTTTAAAACACTAAAAAATTTGGTTAAAAAAACCCAAGAATATATCAACTTATTGATTTTAAAATAATTAAGGAGTTAAAACATAAAACATCATGATTTTTTATTTAAAATACCACGTCAGCAATCCAATCAACGCTGACTCAGCGCCAGTCAGCACATCACAACACCCATGTGGTTGATGTGATGGTTTTAGGGCCATTTTGACAATTAAAATAACTCTAGGGCCATTTGGTTAAATAAAAAATAAAATAGGGTTACTTTATTAAAAAGCCCTTTTTTTAATATTAATTTATATCAAATATGTAATATGAATATAAAAGATCTAATGATATTATTATTTTTAAAATAAAGTGGATAAATTATGAATTTATTAGAAAACCAGGAACAACGAATAAATAATACAAACAGACAAGAAACGAAGAAGAAAGCAGGAAAAACCAAAACCACAAAGCAATAAAGTGAAACAGGTTATGACGAGTGCTTCACCAGTGGTGTAACATTCCTAGAACCACAAAGACCTAATGGCATTAAATTAGTTTACATTAAATATTTAATAAGATTTTCTAATAAAAACGATAGTCTTTGGAAAGTAAAAATATTTTCTAATTTTTTTTTAAGTATTTTGATTAGAAATGTGGTGTTATTAATAAAAAATTTAATGACATTAATTTTGTTTAAGGCATTAGTTTACATTAAAAAATTAATAAGACCTTCCAATATAAACTGATATTCTTTGGAAAAGTGGAAAATTTTCCTAAATTTTAAAAAAAAATTGTTTAAAAAATATTTAATAACATTTATTTGGTATTATATTAAATTATAGGAAATACTAAATAATAAAAAAGAAAAAAATCTAGTATGGACCAATAGATAATATTTCAAGAAAAAGGAAAGAGGGTTCTATAATTTTGTTATACCCTTGATTAATTTTAAAATTATAATTAAATGAATGAAATATATATTATTTAAAAAAAAATTAGTGTATGTTGTAATTCAATTATTGTTACTATGAAAGATTTTATGCCATTAATTTTGTTAAAGGTATTAAATTGGTTTACCGTTAAATATTTAATAAAGCCTGACAATGAAAACCAATAGTCTTGAAATCTTTTCTATTTTTTTATAAATTATTTGGTATTACATTAAATATGGGAAATTAAAAAAAATAAATAAGAGAGCAATATATTATATTTCAAGAAAGCAATGACTAAGGGTTTTATAATTTGGTAATGCCTTATATATTATATTTCAAGAAAGCAATGAATAAGGGTTTTATAATTTGGTAACACCTTTGAAGAACTTTATAATTATAATTAAGTGTATATAAGAATTCCAATCAAGAGATATTATTTATAAGAACCTCATGTTGTAATATTATTAGAAAATATTTAGTGGCATTAATTTGGTTAAAAACATTAAATTGGTTTCATATTAATTATTTAATAAGATCATCTGATTAAAATTGATAATTTTTTAAAAGCGGAAAACATTACATTAAATTCGGGTGTTTTAAGAGTGCCTGTGAAAAAATAATAACATTGTATATTTTTAGAAGAAGACAACAAATTATGGACTTCAATAGTGGTACATATTCAAAACAACCTAAATCTTAATAGTTAATCCGATATTTCTCATATGTTCCCACTTCCATCTTAACTAATCTAGCATCATATACATTTTAGTGAGCAAGTTGTTTTTTTTTAAATTAAAAAAGATGAAAATGATATACCAATAGTTTCATACATATTAAATCATACTAGCTAGGTTTATGGGAAGATAAATAGATTATTGTAAAATAAAATGAAGAGACGAAAATAAAGGAAAATTAAATAATGGAGGTGTTCATATTGGCTAAATTTTAATGAAGATAAATAACAAATTTTAGGGTAAGTTTCCCTTTCAATACATAAGAATTTTATGCTAACATAGGTCTATAATGTTACTAGTTAGTTTGTCACAATTTTTTACTTTTATAATTCTATTATCCATTCATTTATTGTTTTGTTCTGTTCCTTTTATTACAAATATCACATATGTTTGTTATGTTCTTATTTGAATAAATTTATAAATAGTGGAAAATCAAGTAAATGTTCTACAAAATATTTTTTGAATCCATTTTGTCAAGTTTAAACATATAATAACTGAGTTTTGTACTATTTTATAATCCGATAAAAAAAATAAAAACTATGCCTAACATCACTTAGTTTATCTATGTGTGTTTTTTTTAAAATCAGAATTAAAGAAACTTGTATTCCGATTTTTTACTTACTATTATTAATTGTCAAAAAAATGTATAGGTTGATAAGCTGCTTCACGTCCTTTATGAAAGACTCGGGATTAGTCAAATAGGATATGTATATAATACAAGTGTTATGCAATTAGGATATGTATATATGTATGTTGCATAATTCTACGTTACATAGTGATACACACATAATATATATCTAACTATAATTGTTTTGAATAAATGAGCTTAATTTGGTGGACATGGGCTATGGTGAAGAAGATTTTTCTTTGGGAATGCTTTCAGATAAAGTAATATTATTTTCGCATTTCTTTGCTTTATTATATATGAAAAATATCATCAATATTTATTTCAAATAAATATATATATTTTAAAATCATTAACATTGCAAAACCTCAGAAGCAAAACGAAGGAATTATACATATTTATATCCACTCTATTTAAAACATATAGATATTAATTTTATATTTTTGGTTTTAATTAATTATAAAATAAATTTATATTTTAAAAAATATATTTTTGTACATATTTATATCAACACACATAATAATAATAAAGATATTTAAGGAGTCGAACAAAAATTTAAAAAGTAGTCAAACTAAACAGCATTTATGTCATTGATCCAAGTGAGCAGGGCATCCCAAGAAATAATTACTTAATTACTTATTAAATTCTGTTTAGCTTCTTAAATATCTTTATTATGTGCGTTGATATAAATATGTACAAAATTATATTTTAAAATATAAATTTATTTTATAATTAATTAAAAACAAAAATAGTTATATCATATATATTTTCAAATCGAACTATTAAAGGATGTTTGGTATATGTAATTTAGTCAATGAATGTAGTTTATCTACCTTTTTCACACAAAAAACAAAAAAAAAAAATTAATATTACCACAAACAATACTATTACTAAGAATGTGATTCTCAAGTCAACGTTGATAACAAAATATTTGTAATTTCTATTTATTTGATAAGGTAAAATGGGACTAGAATATAATATTACTTTCTTTGGTTAGTTACTAAATTTATACTACCAATTGCTATTTTATTAAAATACCCTTATCAAACATATGTAAAAATCTAAGTTGTTTATATATATATATGAATGAATGTATTTGCAAACTTACATTCAATGGATTTTTTTTCTATATCTTAGCTACCTGCTTTTATGTTAAAACTAAGTTAATTAGAATCAAATTAAAGATGATGGCATATTATAATTTGAATTAGAAATTAAAACATGAAAAATATCTCATTTTTTAAAAATTAATGAATTAAGGTTTAGTCCAAAAGAGTAAAATAAAAAGGGTACAATTGGAAAAAAAATTTACATTCCCCTGAGAATATTTGATTACTACCTATTGCGTTCGTAATCACATAATACTAGTATTATGAAAGTTGTCAAATTTTAGAAATGTAATATTTGCACCTTAAACAACAAAACAAGGTAATCCTATATTATTTGATCCAAATTCTCAAGGTAATATCACACCTTCAATCAAATTCTATTTAATTGTTATATTTTATGGTGGCTATAAATGCTTAGAAACACTATATACATATGAGTTTTGATAATAAAATCATAGACACCCCGTGTTGACTAGGGAAAAATCCAACCTATACTTGCTCGAGGTGTAAGGACATTTTGCATTGTCCCTTGGCTTTTGCCAAGAGGGCAATGTGGGTATTCTCGAAAAATCTAAACCCTAACTCCACTTGCAAGACACAAGGACATTTTGGACTGGTGCTTGGTTTTGGCTAAAACATGAAATTTCAAAAATTAAAATTAAAATCAAGCAAAAAAAAAAAAAAATCAAAAGATAAATGGTAACAATAAAAAATTTTAAAGATTTTTTTTTATAAAGTGGACAAAACACAAATTTTTTTAAAAACTTTTAAATTATGTAAATTAAAAAACAAAAAAATAATAATTAAAAGTTGAACTTTATTGGAGTGGAAAACTTTGAATGATTTGGAAAGAATAATATATATTAAAAAAATATAATAATGCAAATACATAGTCCACATTAACTGTATTAAATTTTAATTAAATTTGATGAGAGACTATTTGTATAATAATAGGTGATAGTTTATTTTTCTCCCAAGTAAAAGGTGAAAGATTTAGTTCTTTCACAATCCCATTGAGCCATTGAGGGTACACGGCTTGTCCAAATTTATATAGAAAAAATATATACTTGACATCAAATTGCCATATTTTTATTTTATAAATTTTACTTTAATGAAATAATAAATATAGATCATATGCTTGTTAATGATTTAAATTCTATCTTAGGCTATCCTAGTAATTATATGTTATCCATTTTTTTCAAAAAAATATGTTGAAATTGAATCTAAGAACATGTAAAGAATATATAATTGAACTATATACCATAAAAACGACATTTTCATGTTACTAAAAACCAATATTGATGGTTGATTACAATAACAATGAATGTATATCAATTTAATCTCTTATAATAAATGAAAAGTTGCTTTTATTTTTAAAACTTGTTTTTGTGAAACAATTCAAACAAACATGTTTTATAAAAACATAAAATAAAATGAATATCATGTAAAATAAGGTTTTTTCCATATAGCCCTTTCTATTACGCAGATCTCCTGTGATGGTAAACGATGGTATCTAAAAACAATAGTAAATTTACCATCGAATCCTTATGCATCTTCCTTAATCCTTGTTTGTTTTATTATTGTTGTCGTCAGTTTGTATTTTTTGGTTTTTGTTGAATTAACGTGGTTCCAATGTTGTTTTTAAGCCTTTTGCATTATTAGAATTATATATATATATATATATATATATATATATATATATATATATATATATATATATATATATATATATATATATATATTAAATTTGAGTTAACTCTATAATTTTAATTTATCTCATATACGAGTATTATTTGAAAATTTTTGAATATTTAAATTATATTTTTATTCGTATAAAATTTTAAATATTTTTTAAAAAAATTAAAATAAATGATAAAAAATAAAATCAAAACAATGAAAGGAAAATAAAAATATAAAGGTATAGAAGTTAAACTGATTTAAAAATTGAATCTGGAGATGAGATGAAAATATCAAGGATGTTTTGAATTTTGAAAAAAAAAATGATTAGGAAAAACGGAACAAATTAAAGAACATAGAGTAAGGGAAAAAAAAGAAGAGCTTGGTGTTGAAGAAAAATAAAGAAGATAAAAAGAAAAAGCAAAAAAAAAACTGCACAACTAAGTGGGAAAAAAATTTAAAGCAAGATGAATGCAAGTGGTTTAGTTGCAGGTCCTATGTTATACTCACTTTAATTCCTTGTTTGTGTGGTTTATTTATTTAAGAAAAATGTTAAATAAAATTTCAAAAAGGAACAAAAGTGAAAAGTTGCCCAAAGGAAAAGAAAACACTCATGGTAAAGGTATCTATTTATCCACTTTTATAAAAAAAAATTCTATTTATCTCCTCCGCAAATCTAAGCATATGTGAAGACTATGCTATACTAATATGCGTGTACATAATGAAAATTAAAAAGACAAAAAGAATTGAAAAGATGGAGGAAACTTGCCTTGGGATAAAAAATCAAGTGCTAATCTCCATAAACTCCAGGTCCTTTCTCCATGTAACCAGGTGTTCAAATCCCAAAAAACAGAAGAGGTTCATATAACCAAGAAATCTTTCATGGCCTTCTTAGCTTGCCTGGTTATATCTAGTCACTCTACCACTATCATTTTCTAAAACCTAGGTGTTCAAGTCTCCGAGACGGCTTAGAATCCAATGATGAATTTTTTTATTTTTTATTTTTATGATAAAATGGATAAACAAGAGTCCTCTGAAAAATGGATACATTGAAGAAAGACAAAAAAACATGAAGAACAAGATACGGAGAGACTTTTCTTCTAGGATTAACTGGCATGACCCAACAGTAAATGTAGGAGGATACAATCCAGTCGATCTCATAATCCCAAAATCGAGTTAATTGGCCTACTAAAAAAGAAATTAACTAGAAAAGATATAAGCTACTTAAAATCCATTGGTTTCACATGTTAACTATTATCAATAATTTGACAATTACATAAATAAAAAAAATAAGTAAAAATAAGCAAAATCATAATTAATTGAACTAATAATTAATGGGTTCTTGAGAATACCTGGTTAATTGTGCAAGTGCCTGCTGCCTGCTGCTGATGATCACTATTATCTGGTAATCGTCAGCGTAGAGAGAATTGAAGACATTGAAAGGTTTTTAAATAGAGATGGCAGAACATCTCTATTAGATTTCTTTCTTCATTCTCACTCCAAGAATAAACAAAAATAATTTAAAGAGCTTTCTTTCTTTCTTAACTTCTTCTCTTAAGTTTAGAATGTAAGCTAGGAATGTAAAAGAAACAAGGAGGAGAATCAGATGCTGACCTTTGGCTTAGGAATGGAGAAGAAAAGCAATGATCATTACCTTTCTGAAAGTCCCTCATGGATTGCCTCTGTGATCAAGCTTGCCACCATCTACAAGCAATCCAATTCTTTTAAAGGCCAAGGGACCAATCAGCTAACGTAGTCTGCATAATCTTTGGGCATGATTTTAGTTCAAGATATTCCAGTGATGGTTACTCCTACGCCACCACCTTTTGTCCCTAATTCAGTTAACTTAAAGCTTTTTCAATAGAGAAAACAAGCATTCATCAACTTCTTTAGAAACCACAATATCTTAAATTAATGCAGCTTGGTCTTTTGCGTGTAGCCCTTTTGAATGTTGCATTGCATTCCATTAGCTTGTTTATGTAGAATCACTGAACTCAGTCAAAGGAGTAGCTCGGGAACATCACACAAGTTGGAAAGACAGCAGCTTGTCCAGCTGTAAATGTTTTTAAGCTATCTTTATTTGTTTGTTTGTTTACTGCATTTATCTGTGTGTTTGTATTATATGTTTAGAAGTTCTGCTTGTATGTACTGAGCTGCCTGGTTGGCATGCCTATCATATGTTTGCTTAGATGCCTAGTTGATCAATGAATGAATAACAGAGTTGTTTTCCCAGAGCAAATACTCATATGTTCTTCTTCTTCATTTCTCTTCAATTGTTCTTACAATTAACAACAACATTGAGAGATTACAATTGAGTGAGTGAGAGTAAGACATATACAAACACACTCGGTCCTAACAGTTTCAAATAGAAGATATATGTCAGTTTTGGACAAGATCGAAAGGACTGCAGAACTGTAAGCAGTTGAAGATTCAATGGCCTTGCAAGGATGATGGTGATAACTATGGTTTCTTTGAAAAAATATGTTTTAAAAAGATATTTAAGTTTTAAAATTTTTAATTTTTAATTAAATATTTTTTTGAAAAAATAAATAAAGTGTGAGCTTTACTTAAAAAAAAAAAAAACAACAAAATAGTCCACTACAAGGGATCATTGACAAAGAGCGTGTATTCTATTATAGTTAAGTATTTTAAGTTTAGATATTTAACATGTCTTATATATATTTTTTAATAATTAATTAAGATTTAAATTAGATTAATGATTTTTTTTATGCCCATTCTTTAGTCATAATATAACTCTCTTGCTACAGTGAGATCAATTTATATTAAACAAAAATCTCCTTAATTTTTTAATTAAAAAAATCAATTTTAAACATTTTTATCACTAGAAGGTGGTTAAGTTACTGTAACTTATACATTTTTGTACATGTTTGTCTCTTGACATTTTTTTATATAATGCATTTGTCACCTTTGCCAAAAATAAATATATTTGACAAAAATAAATTTTATATATATATATATATATATATATATATATATATATATATATATATATATATATATATATATATATACACGATGGAAATTTTTACATTTAAAAAAATAAAAAATTAAAATTTGTTAAAATTATTGTATAAAATAAGAGCAAATAATAAAGTTTATTTTTTCTTATGTAAAATTGGTCTGAATGATGCCTAAGACAATAAATTTAGGTTTTTTTTTATTTTTATTTTTAAAAATAAAAAAAAATATAAACCATTTTTTGCAGAAAAAATCATTTAATATTTAAATTTGATTTTAATATAAAAAAAAGATTAATCGGATCTAATTTTTTTAAAAAATTAAATAAACCACAAAGCATTAAGAATCAAATTTAAATTTTACTCCTTAAAAACACACATATATTTATTTATATACATTACTACGAGTCAAACACAAAGTAATGGAAATGAGACACCGTGAGCCAAATCAGGGACGACAGCAGAGTGTAATGATCTCAAGAGATCAAACAGGAATAAGATATGGATTTAACTCCAAATTCTCAACATCAACATGTAATTCTTCATCAATATTACTGAATTAACAGAGATCCTCAACATTCAAGTCTTAGAATAGCAAAATTAACCCAGATCCATCAATCATCAAGTAACAAATCACAACAGAATTCACAGAAAAACCTCAGAACAACAATTCAAAGAACAAGCTAAAGAAAGATAGCAAGATAACCAATCCGATGATCTTCACCATCGAATCCTATCCCCCCTCCGCAGAGACGAGCCTCAAGTTCCTCTTCTTCAATCAATACCCCAGTACCGACTTCAGCTCCCTTTTATCCTAGCTGGAAATCCTGATAGCGAGTATTCGCGCGCCTCTCCCTTCTTTTCCTTCCTTCTTCTATCTCAACCGTTAAATGAGCATCTTTATCTTCAATCTGGCCATCCACGTGTCCTTCTCCCCTTGTTTCTCCTGATAATGAAGAAATAGGTGTTGCTTTCACTGATGCTGATCTTCTCACGTGACTCTCCACTTGGTTGTTGAATGCTATGTGGCTATCACTCCCTGCATTTGCTGGCAACCTGTAAGGCAATATGACACAGAGCAAGAAGCACAACTTGACTGCCTGATTCTCTAACTACTTGCAACTCGAGTTCAATGGATTGATATAATTTACTCTGTTTGTTCACATTTAGAAGATCCAACGTATAACTGACTTCTTTCATAATTGGTTTAGTGTCACTGCCCACCTCCATCGCCGTCTCCTCCCTCTCCAAGAAACCCTAATCCTCGCCGGCAACCACCCGGAAGCTGCCCGTAGCTTCAGGGACTTCCCCGTTCAGTACAACATCACGCCCAATCTCGAAACCAATGACACCATCATCAAGTCATTCTGTCAATCAGGCTACTCTCGCTCTGTAAGAACATCAAGCCCAATCTCACCACTTTCACTCATTGGCTTTCCGGTCTGTATGAAGACCAGCGCTTTGATGATGTTCCTAAGGTACTGCAACTGATGAAGAAGAATGATTCCCATCCAGGAGCGCTGAGCATATACAATAATGTCAGAATTCATGGGCTTTGTAAGCTGGGGAAGGCAGCCGACGCAAAGGAATTGTTTAAGAAGATGATTCGAAATGGGATGAAGCCAAATTGGGTGACTTATAAATACATGATATATGGTTTTGCAAAGGAGGGGGGGTTTGGAGGAATCTAAGAAGCTCTACAAGGGAATGGTAAGCAGGGGGTGCACCCTTATAGCAGTTGTTATTTCACATTGATGCGTTATCTTTGTGTGGGAGGGGATTTTGATGCTGCGTTAGAGGTGTGCAAGGAGAGTATGAAGAGGGATTGGATTCCATGCTTCAAGACGATGAAGATGCTTGTGGATGGGCATGTGAGCAAGTCTAAGGTGGAGGAGGCAAGAGAGATTATTGAGAAAGTGAAGGAGAAGTTCTCGAGCAAAGCTGACATGTGGAAGGAGGTGGAAGAAGGTTTGCCACAGTAGTAGTTTGTGGTAAACTACTTGTGCCACTGGATGTTTTTGCTGGAAGCATTGGAACTGGTAAAATCCTTATATGAGTTGGCATACTTAACTTTGATCAGTTTTGCCTTTTGATATATAATTTGATTGCCGAAATCAAATGATGGAAATGCTTGGCATTGTTTTTGGGAAAATGGCTTTTACTGTGTGTCTATTTACTAATTTCGAATATGCCCGACAAATAGACTACAATATTTGTGCTTTCCAAGCCCCATCTCATTGCCATCTGAATCATGGAAAATATTCCTAGTAATGTATTGCATTTGTTGTTTTGATTATGTGGTTTGATTGTTAAATGCTGCATTAGTTCTTGAACTTAACATCTTTGAAACAACCAAGAGAAGTTTTCACAAGAGCTAGTAGTCACCGAACTAAATGACTAAAGGTGTCTTAATAACTATATATTGGTCTCCTATGCTTTTACATTTTATATCTTCAAGTGATGAAAGAAAGAGTTGGGTAATGTTGCCTCCAAGGTTTCAAAATTGACAACTTCTCTAGCTAGAATGTTTGAATAGTAGCACATCGGGTTGGCAAAAATAAAGTTGATTCTTATTCCTAAACAAGACAATGAATGATGATCAAGCACATTGCTTGATATTCTTGATTAGTTCCATTGGAGTGTTCCCCACTTGATGGGATGAATTGTTGGTTAGCTGAATTGCAGGGTTTATTTGATGCCAAAGACAGCAGGATTTTTACTCTATCAATGAGTATTGCGCAGAAGGGCCTTTCAGATTTCAGATTGATGAGTATCATGCCTTTTTTTTCTTCAAGACAATGTCGTGCAAACAAGGAGTGGTGTTTTCTGGAAGGCTGTTTCTAGGTTTATTTGACGATTATATTCTTCATGAATGTAGAGTACCATGCCAATCTTTTCTCGCATTCACGTTTGAAAATAACCAATGCTGTATTGGAGGGGTGAATGCAAGGCCATCTAGAACAAATGTTTACTAATTAAAGAAGGGTACTAGATCTAGAATACTAAATGGTGTTTTATGGAATGGAGTTTTGAGGAGTTTGGTTGTTGTTTTGTCAGAAATATTGCTACTGAATCCTATTGTTAACTTGTTTTGTGGTAAAAACAATTTTGTGTTATTTGTTTAATTTGGTGAATTCTACTGCACTGTAACAGATATGCAGCTAGTGGCATATTACAACCATTCTGAGTTTGGTGACTTCGCTGCAGAAGTCTTGATCTATTAACTCAGTTAAGCTGAGACAATTGTCTGTTCATACATGTTCGTGCTATAATAGCTCAACCCAACAACTTTGGTAAAATTTAGCCAGCTGATGATTTGAAGATGCTCCAAACTTGAGAAGCGAGCAAGGGGATATTGCTGTTGACATCAACTTTATTGTTTGTCCAAGTAATCTCTTGATCTAAACAGGCAAGGGCTTGCGTCTGGTTCCTGTCAGCTGCAAAGATATGGTCTTCGCTTCACTAATGGGTAAAGAACATGTTGCGTTAATTGTAACAGCAGACATAATGGACTCAGTTTGTATATCTACTGATTTTAGTTTATAATGTATGAACTAATACACTCAATACATTTATTCCATATGGTACATAAATTAATACTACAGCAATTTTTGTCAAATTCTTTTTATTACAACATTTTTTCCCCAAACAATTATAAAATTTCAAACAATACATTACAATAGAGTTTAATCCAAATCCCCAAACAAATAGAACCAAGAATAGCAGCCATTTATCCAAAGCAGCAGAACACAAACAAACAAAACAAATTAACCATCAACAACCAAACACAAGCAGAAATTTGAAACAATACGTAAACAAACCAAACCAAACCACCAACAAGCAAACACAACCATAATCTAAAAGTCACTCATGGATTGCCTCTGTGATCAAGATGGCCTCCATTTACAAGCAATCCAATTCTTTAGGGTAAGGGACAAGCTGCAGAGTCTGCATAATCTTTAGTACATGACCTGATGAAACAAGTCCTCATTTGCTGCTTCTTTAGAAACCACAAGCTTTTCCAGTTGTTGCATTCCACCTGCTTGTTTCAACAAGAAGAGGAATGTCAGTTTTACACAAGAAACAACATGCAGAGCTCATAAGTTGTTCAAGTTCCAAGGCCTTGCATATTTGATGATGATGATGATGATGATTTACACTTATAATTGCAGCATCTCAGGACACTATTTAACAATGTGCTTCTTCAAAATAACCAATGTTGTACTGGAGGGGCAAAAAAGAAGAGTTTTATGATCAAATTTTCACTAGTTATTAAAAGGAGGGCATTAAAACTAGAACGCTAAATGCTATTTTACATAAAGGAGTTTTGTAGAGTATCTTTTTCTGATTTCTGTTTTGTGAGAAAGATCACTACTGAATCCTATTGTTAACTGGTTTGCTGGTAAAACCAATTTTGTGTTATTTGTTTGATTATGTGATTTCTACTGCAGTGTAATAGATATCTAAATTAGCAGCATGTTTTAGTTACCAAGTGATTTCTGACTATCCATGTGCAAATGCCGATGTGGCTGACATCAACAAAATGATTAGAAGCATCAACTCAAAACTGAGAAGTCATTGTGAATGTCAAAACTCAAGAAACATTGCAACTTGAAAGAGCCATGCTTATCTAACACACACTGTTATCTTTTAAATAGGATAGAGACACTTTGTTTACCATTCATAGCGATAAGTGGTCTTTATCCTTCAAGATACCAATCAAGTTACAAATCACCTACCTCTTCTTCCTCTCCTTTCACACCGCCTGCCTTCTTCTTCTCCATCCTTGCACTTCGTGAACCAAAAGACATTCAATATCAAATTATTATTATTATTATTATTTTGAAAAGGTGGATAAACCACATTCATTAAAGGAGAAACACCAAAAACAGAACAAAGGAGGTGACAGCCTCATATCCACAAGAAGTGGGGAAACCAATTACAAAGTCCAAAACATGACAAAAAAAAAAGAGAGAAGAGCACACCCGAGAGCAACCACTCTATGTGGCAAAGGCTACAGCATCAGCTATCTCTCAGGGAAGTGGGATGCTCCAAAGGGACATAAAGCTCCATATCTGAAAAGAACTCGAGGCTCCGCTTGATTTTCCTCATCGGTTCTTCCAATTTAGCCTTTTTCGAATCAAGAGCTGCATTCAGCCATAAGAGAACCATATGAATAATTTTAATGATAATAGTCACTTTCGATGCATATGAGGAAGAAAAAATGTGTGTATTTCTTTCAAGCCAGATGTTCCAAGTAATGGCTCTCAGTAAAAAGTCCCATAAAAAGGACAATGGTTTCTTAAAATGACAACGCCAATTTCCCCACAGATCTTGCAATAAGGAAGGACCAGAGAGAATCCCAAAGAGCTTCCCAAAGAAATTCTAAATATGAGATGCAACTGGACATTGAGTTAGCAGATGATTGGTCGACTCTGACCTTGCATGGCACATCATGCAAGTGGTGGATTGTAACAGGTTGCAACCACGGAGGGCTAGATTCTCCAGGGAGAGAACCTTATCATCCCATGCCAACCAGTTGAAGAGGTTAATCTTCTTAGGGCATTTCTCCTGCAAAATGATTGGAAACCAACGACAACGTAGGCCCCCATCATTTAAGAAGTTATAAAATGATTTCACCGTGAATGTTCCATTTGAAGACAAGCGCTAGTGCTTCTTATCGTCACCATGACTCGAATTTGCAATAATGTTAGTGATGACCCGTCTGATAGAGGGGTAATCATCAAGAGGGAGGAAAGAAGCACTACCAATCAACTCCCTAATCGAGCGTGTAACTCATGGAATAGTTGGGCCAGTTATTCGCAGGAGCCCGGCCCTCAAGCCAATTGTCCAACCAGAAGAGAGTGGTGGCCCCATCCTAAATCGAGGTGACCAAGTTCAGTCTAAAGGGCGGCAAGGAATGAAGGATGTCATTCCAAAAAAAGGATCGGCGACTTGGCTGTTTATGAAAAAGGTTCCAGTGGGTATATCTTTTAAAATAGTTTTTGCAAAACACTGTATCCCCACACCATCTATTGCCTGACAACACCTTCCACCACCATTTGCTAAGGAGAGCTAAGTTGAAGGCTTTTAGGTTTAGAATACCCCACTCCCCTATTCTTGAACGGCATAGTCTAGCCCAGCTAACCAATCTGATTTTTAATTGATAGGGATCAGGGCCCGACCACAAGAAGTCGCATCTAATTTTATCAATGCTTTTTATCACCTGGCATGGGAGCTTGAAAATTGACATCCAGTAGGTGGGAATGGCTGATAAGATCGAGTTCAAGACAGTAAGTCTACCACCCAGCGATAAGAACTTGGACTTCCAACCCGCTAGTCTAGCTCTTATTATGGTAATTAGAATATCTCAATCCTGTTTCCAAGGACGGCCACCCGAAATAGGGATACCAAGATAAGTAAGCGGTATGGTGCTAGTGCAACAGTGTAAGGTCCTAGCAAGGAATAGAAGAAGCTCAGAGTTCTTGTTGGAGGAGTATAAGCAAGATTTTCTAGAATTGACCCTGAGACCAGAAAGGTCCTTGAAGAAATATAGAATCAACTTGATAATGAGAAGGTCTTCAGCCCCCCCCCCCCCCCCCCCCCCCCCCCCCCCCCCCTCCCATCCTTCCCCGGTTGTCATAATGAGGAGATTGTCTGCATACTGGAGATGGCACATCTTAAGGGCAGAGTTCCCTAATGCCACCCCATGTAAAATAGCAGAGTCCATAGCATTATTAAACAAAGTGCTAAGTATGTCCCCCACAAGAGCAAATAACATAGGAGAAAGAGGGTCCCCCTGTCGAAGGCCTTTACGATAGCGAACGTAACCACATTCCTTGCCATTAATAAGAAACCTCACCTTTGAAGAGAGCATAATGGATTTAATCCAACCAATCCAACGTCCACTAAAGCCGTGGGCTTCCAAGAGTTCGAAAAGGAAACCGCAATCCACGGTGTCAAACGCTTTAGCAAAGTCCATCTTAAATATCAGACTAGGAAGGTGATGATTTTGCTGGTAAAAGATGAGCTCTTGCATTGTAGCTATATTATCCACAATGCATCATCCCCTAATAAAGAAAGATTAAGAAGAGTCAATCAAATCATTGATCACCACACTTAGTCTGTTTGCCAGAATTTTGGACAGGATTTTAAGGGCAGAGTTGATTAAACTAATTGGTCGGTAATGTGAAGGATCTTCGGGATTTTGATATTTTGAAATTAGCACGATGTTTACCTAATTGATTTTTTCCAGGTTGGCTTTGCCCCAAAAGAAATCTTCACACAGCTTGACATCTTCTTTGACAGTCTACCAAAATCTTTGGAAAAAGAGAATCAGGAGGCCATCCGGTCCCGGAGCCTTATTAGCGTTCATGCTGAAGACTGCCTTCTTAATCTTATCATGGGTGAAAGGCACATCCAAACATGATATATCGAGGGGGGCTTTGGATCCAAGCAGAGTGTACCAGTTAATCTGATGACGATGCACCTAGGTCGAATCAAAGAGATTCTTGTAGAAGGAGGTGAAAGACTCTCCTATTCCCTTATCATCGTCTACTCTCGTGTCTCCTCTTCTTACCCACGGAATGAAGTTCCTATTCCTATGCCCATTAGCTACAACATGAAAAAATTTAGTGTTCTCATCACCTTCCTTAAGCAAAGCCACATGCGCTCTCTGCCTCCAACAAATTTCCTCTTACCTGAGAATCTCCCCAAATTCGGTTTTCCTCAAAGTTTCAAGCGAGCGCTCCTCCTCAGAGAGAGACCTAGACTCACAAGCGACCTCCAAGTTTTCTAAATCGTGTAGCATCACTAGCTTTTTGAGTTTGATAGACCCAAAGTCGAATTTGGCCTAGTGTTTTAGGTGCTCTTTAAGTCTAGAGATCTTTTTGGCCAGGACAAAAGCGCTACAACCCATGAGATTGGGGGAAGACCACCAATCTTTAATGAGGTCACCAAAGTTATCAACCAAACACCATGCCTGTTCAAAGTGGAAGGTTCGGGCAATAGGAATGTGAATACCAGATTCAAGTCTAATCAGTACATGATTTAATCCAAATCTAGGAAAGTAGTTCTGGTATACTTTTGGAAACCAAGTCATCCAGATTGAATTAACTAAAAAATGGTCAAGTTTAACCCAAATGGGATTAGCTTGTATATGAAAGTATAAAATGAAATATACATTATAAGAAAAAAAATACAACATTAGCAACTAGTGTACATTAAAGTACACATCAGAACATAATAAAAGTAACACAGGATTTCATGAATCAAGATCCAAAATGGTTAAAGACTAGGATATTTTTCACACAAATTTGTAACTAATTACGATCTAAATGCAGAAGAAAATCAAATGAATACATGGAATTTTAGCAAAGATTGAGATGAGAGGAGGTGATGATGCTCTTACCGCAGTGATTGAATTCGTTCTTCCAAAGGCTCCTTTAGTTTTGGGCATCCCTTTATGTAGTAACTCGTAAGGTGTAACCACTCCACGGGCGGTGCAGTGGGGTGATGGACGGCAGTGAGTTGAGGCAAATCAAATAGGATAAGGTCTCTCAAATTAGGGAAAGGGATATTATAAGATTCATGATCAGCAACATGTGTGCTTGAAGATGCTTCCTTTTCATTTTCCTTGGAAATCACCACAGCCTCTAACGCATCACAAAATCGGATATCAAGCTTTTCCAAATTAGGGAAATGTTGCATGCTTATTACTTGCTTGCAGGAGAAAAGATGCGTCAGTCTTGGACATGACTCGATTGTGAGATATCTTAGTTCCTGGAAGAAGCACGGGGCTTGCAAAGAAATAGGGGGAGATATTATTTCACTCATTTCTTGGCAATTTCTGATATCAAGATTCTCTAGTGATGGAAAAGGATTTGCCAATATTGCCATTGTCTCCATCTCAGACAAAACTACATATCTCACTCCACAATTATTGATATTCAATTCCTTCAATTTTGGTAGGTATTGGAATGGTTGTAATAAATTCTGTAGACTCTGTAGGCCTTTTAAATAGAGATCCCTTAGCCCTGGCAGCAATTCAGTTATGTCACGGGCTCTTTCATCACATGGGAACAGTTCTAGCACCATAGGGCAATCCTTAACTTCTAGGAACTCTAGTTTTTGCATACTTTGCTGACAAAGGCTTGATGGTATTAAATTGGTCAACCCAGGACAATTGGCTATTTGCATTCCTTTGAGTTGGCTGAGAGGGATTTCTTCATGCAATGATAACTCATCACCCAACAACTTGGTCAGCTTTGGCCAGTTACTAACTGCAAGATACTCCAAACTTGAGAACACAAGCCGTGGGATATCGCTGTTGATGGAAATTAGTTCAGTTTTTTGGAATTTTATTAATATCAACTGTATTGTTTTTTCAAGTAATCTCTTGGCCCAAACAGTCAAGGGTTTGGTTCCCATCAATTGCAACTCTCTTACATTGCTATCCATGGGAAAAGGCCAAGACCATTGCCACTGGCGTTCGACAAAAAAAAGGCTGAATTTTACTAGTCGATCAGGCCAAGAACTAGGTGTGCCTAGTTCATGTGATAAGGGATCATCCAAATCCACCACTTCGTTAATGAATAGGTGAGTTAGATACCTCAAACTTATGATCAACTCTTGAAAGCTTCCTTCAAACTTCCTAATAAACAATTGTTCTAGCCTGTGAGATCTTGTTAATTCCTTGGAAAAATAATCATTCATTGACCAATTCAAATTAACAAATCTCAGATTTTGTGTCCATCCTACACCTTTTGGAACAATGGACACCGGACAACCATCCAGAATAAGTATTTCAAGCATCTTCAACCCATTAATGTGAGAAATATCTTTGAGAGAATGACAATATCTCAGGTTCAATACTCTGAGATTAGTGAGACAAGAGACTGATTTTGGTAGCGATTTAATGCCTGTAGAACTCAAGTCAAGAACCATTAGAGATCCCATGTGTAGGAAGAACATTTCTAGAATGCTTGATAACCTTTTGTTGCCTCTCAGGATCAACATCTCAAGTTTTGGATACTGCATTGGATCAGGATGAAGATCTTTGATATCATTGTTCATCAATGAAAGCCTTCGCGTCTCACTTTCAACAGTTTTTGGCCACTCTTCCAAGCCTTGCCCGGCTTTTACATAGAACGCATGATCTGCCGCAGCACCAATCTGTATCGCTACATCCCTAACAACATCATGCATTTTTACACAGCCTTCATACGAACCTTGAAGAAGCAAACCACAAGCTTTTAGCTGGTCGAGCAGTAGATCCACTAAGCTCTCTGCTCCATTTAGAGTTTCAACATCAGCCAAGAGGCTCCCTCCTGCCATCATATGCATCAGTTCTTGTTTAGGAATATTTTCATCTTCAGGGTAAAGACAACAGTGCAAGAAGCAAGACTTGAATGCCTCCCTCTCTAAGAAATCGAAACTTAGTTTGATGGAATGATAAACTTGTTTACTCACACCAGGGAGATCCACCTCCTTCGATGTTTTAAGCCGCATCAACACTGCTTCCCAAGTCCCAGAGCTCTTATCCTTAAGTGTTGTGCCAAGAACCACCAGTGCTAGAGGCAGACCAGCGCACTCTCTGGCCACTTTCTGTGCCAATTTCCTTATTACGGTGGACTCTACTGCATGCCCTGCTCTAGTCTTGAATAGACTCCAAGATTCTTCATCTGATAATGTCTTCAACTCAACCATCTCTCGGCACCTCATTCTTTCACAGACATCTTTGTTTCTTGTCGTGATCACCACTTTGCAATTGGTACCCATCCGTGGAAGTTGAATCCCAACATCTGACAGATCCAACGTCTCCCATAAATCATCTAATATCACCAATACTTTGTTTTGTGTAGTGGTTAATCTCTTAGCAAGGTTGACAGCAACTACTCGTTCATTATCTTCCTCGAGTTTCAAACCCAAAATTGCTGCTATTTCTTTTTGAATTCTCTTCAGATCAGTGTTTTGTGATACAGTCACCATCACCACCTCATCAAACAACTTTTGCTTCTTGGCTTGCTTCGTGACTTCTTTCACTAATGTTGTCTTTCCTCCTCCTGCCATGCCCCAAAGCCCAATTAAGTGCACAGCTTCTACCTTCAATGCTTCAAGTAGTTCCTTCTCACATGACTTCCTTGAATCAAAAATCATGTAATCTTCATTAAACAGCAGTAAATCAGTGGCGCATGGGGGTGGCCCCTTGTGAGCCACACTATCAAACTTGCCGCCTTCTTTGAGTTCAGTAATGGTTTTCATATGATGAGCAGCCTTTTGTCCAAGTTTATAGTGCAGTTTTATGTGTAGAAAGCAATTGTTGGAGGTCACAGTAGTCCTAGCTTTATGTTTGATTTCCTCCAAAGCTACTTTCTCTGTGTCCACCTTCCCCAACCAATTTTGAACTATACTGTTGACCACTTCAAGTCTTTCACGCCCTGCTGCATTAACCTTTTCCTGGACATCCTTCCGAAGTGCATCTAGTTCATCAAATTTTGTCTCCAACTCATTAATGTTGCTTTTGTAGCAAATAAGGTAACCAAAGTGGCGCCTATTTGGGGCCCATGCAGGCTTGACAATGTCAATAGCGCTTGTGATCCAGGAGGGGTCCATTCTCTAGCAACCACAAAGAGTAAATGTTAAGTTTTTGAACCTTTTGTGATTTGGAAATTAATTCGTTATATAATATGTATATTTTCAAGATGAGCTATTAAGGATTATGTTTTATGATGGGTACAAATGTTTATAATTCTATATACATATTAGCATCGACAAAAACAAAAAAAAAAACACAGAAGCTATTAAGGCGTTACTTGATGCCAACACAAGAGGCAGATATCTCTTTGGTCATGAGGGATCTCACTTTGGGCCATGGTTGTTTGGCCAAAATCCAGCCTCATACATGCTCCAAGGTACAAAATAACATCCAATATTTTGCACTGCTACTTGGTTTGGCAGGACAAAGCATTAATACATAAACCGCATATATTAATAATTGACGGAAAATTATCAATAATAAAAAGAAAGAAACAAGAAAATGAAAGTTAAAAAAAAAACAATTAAATCAAAAGAATAAAAAATTTTAAGCATTTGTAAATAATTTAATTTATGAAAATAAAAAAATGATAAGCCAAAAAAAATTGACTATCGGTATATCCACCTTCTTACCAACAATGCTTTTATAATGGGATCAAAACATAAACTGGCCTAACATTAGGGTCACATATCATTATATATATTTAAATAATAACATAAAATTATAAACATATTTTTTAATAATAAAATTATTAGAAAATAAAATGGTAGAAATGATAATGAAAACTATGTTTGGTTGAAGGGATAAGTTATTGGAAATAAAAAAGTGAGGAAAAAATATGATAAAATTACTTTTATACCTTCTGCAGTTAAAAATTGATAGTTATATAAAAATATTGAGTTGTGTACAATGACTTTATAATAACTACATTCTTATTTATAAATTATTTTAAATAGCATTATTATTTTTTAATTAATATAATTAAATATTTAAAATAAATATCTTAATTTAATAATTCACTATTAAATTAATATGGGTCAAGTGAATAATTTTTTTATTTGTAAAATATTTGAGTATGATTTTTATTTTAATTGCTATAATTAAATTATTAAACATTTTACTTTAATATTTATTTTATTTAATCATTATTAATTAACTATGTAAATTATATAATATATAATATATTAGATATTTTTTAATATATTTTATCATAAAATATTTATATAATATAAAGGAGATAAAAGCTATAAAAAATAAAAATAAATAAAAACTATAAAAAAAAAAAATGGGCATAATTGACATTTTGCATGGGGGTAATGGCCATTACCCTCAAAATTGATGGCAATGATCATTACTCTACACATGGGGGTAGGCCATTACCACTGTGAGGGTAATGATTACCCAAGATGGATACTCAGACATGGGTATCCATCACTTTATTAATGGTTCTCCCAATTTGGGAGAATTATTCCACCCATCCAAACACACATGTAATGGTGGCTTGATAAGGAAATTTTTAAGAATAAAACCTAGGGGAAAAAACCCAAAAAGCTAAATAAAAAATAATATATAAAAATAATAAATTATTCAAAAAAATTTGCAGACGTCTCATAAACATATGGACACCAAATCTTCTGCATAGGATGTTCATCACATTAAAAAAACTGATTCAAATCTCAAATCGCATATATAGAAGGCATAAGTGTTACAGAATTGAACTTTTTTGTTTGTGTCTATACTTGAATCATGGGTTCCTAATATTTATAAAAAAATAAAAAATATTTATTTATATTTTTTTTAAAAAACCTTGACATATGAAAGATGTTGACTACTTGCATAAGCTAAAACCTAAAAGTCTATTGTTGCATATATGTAACTCCAGCTTAGACACAATTACATCATAAACATCTAAACATAAAGGGACTAAAATGAAAAAAAAAAAAAAAAACACTCAAATCTGATCATGCCCATTTACTTTCCACTTCAAAAGGAGGCAGATTGCTAAGGTCGCCACAACGAAACATTCAATGAAAAAAAAGGTAAATTAAAGTAAGGCTGAGCAAGTAAAAAAAAAAAAAAATCTGACCCACAACACTATTTATTCTAAACAAAACAAAAACTTCCGTTCTAACATTACAAACACAAATGTAAACTGTCAAAATAAGATTCCAACTTATTATTATTAGGTATTTTTTGAGTCGTTTCAACACCAATAAATAAATAAATAAATACACACATCAACAATGAAAAATGATACTACATATATACACATGAATTAGGTAATTTTGAATATAAATATCAGAGACAAAGCCTTGTGTAGTAGGCTAGTAGCATAGACAAATGAACCTAAGGTTAAACAAGTGCTTGTAAATATTAGGCATAAAAAAACCACGAAACCACAAATAAAACTCACAAGTATCCCCAGTAACAAAACACAAACTTCATACCTGCAATAATCCTGCCTGATAAATACAACTCACCAGGCAAATAAAATATCAAAATCCTCAAAAGCTCTTCTAGTTATAATGCAGACAATGTGTAGAAAAGCGAAGAAGAAGAAAAATAAAAGAAGGCATGGGGTACATGCATGTGCCCTTACATAAAAATTCAACGATAATTTTGAGTGGGTGCGCAGGGGGGTGGGAAAGAAGAGGCAGCAGCAGAATAAGGGGTCAAATGAAGGGGATCCACACATTTCGCCCACATGACACATAGAGGTTGGGTCCATACTCCATACATGTAGCGCACTTATTTTGGAGAATACAAGAGGAAAATATTTTCATTCCCATGTCGGTAGAAATACTCATAAATTATCTGTCTCTTAAAAAAAAAACTCAATTTTTTTTTTATTTCCTATCCGGATTATATATATATTTGTCTCTAACTTCAATCCTCGGTATGTATGGATAGATTCTTCTTATTTTTCTATGTATGAAAAAATATTTTAATTTAAAATTTTATTTATTTATTTTTAAATAGATAAATTACAAGTCAAGATAAACAGAGAGAGTAAGCGGGTGATACTCTCTCCCTGTTTGAGAAGGGTAAGGCCATCACCTCTATCCCTCTGTCTGTCGCTTCTCTTACATTCATATTTAAAAAAAAAAAAACTAATTTTTTTACAAATAATTATATATACGTAAAAATATAGTATTTTAAAAATATTTACAAAATTTTATTATTTAATTCATTGATTAGTTTATATAATATAAAAAATTATTTTCTTAAAAACTTTATCATTTAGAGTAAAATTTTTTATTTTTTAGAAATTTGCTTATATAGTAAAAAAAATTATATTTTTAATAGAATTTTTGTAAAAATTTATTGTTTGAATTTTGATTTTTATAATCTAGACTATGGCATATATTATATATATATATTTGTAAAAAATTATTATTTGTCTCTTGACTTTTTATTTAGCTTTTTTTTTTTAACTTTATAATTGCTTTTCTCTATTATTTTTTTTTTTAATTCAGATAGGTTGAACATATTTGAATGTTTTTTTTTTCTTTTTTTTTTAATGCAAATCCTAAATCTTCTTAGTTCTTCTAATCAACACCCCATTTAAATTTGATCATTTGATTCTTGTGCACTCACTCGTTGGACGTTATGACTGAGCTAAAATCTCTTCCACAGCTAGGAATCTTTTTTTACACCACACGGTGTATTTCAAATTTTAACGATCAAAGTCCCATAAAACATTTTTTTTTAGTATAATCAATATCATCACTAGATCAAAAGCTCCTTGAAGTTTTTTTATTATTTTGTATAATCTATCAAATTATATTATTTAAAATATGTTTTAAATAGATATAGATAAGTTTTAAAATTCTTAATTAGACTTTGAGTTATATTATATGTAAGAGCATCTTTAATGATATTTTTTCATAGTTTATTAAGTGTATAATGCATTAAACACTCCATGAAGAGGGTTTAATACCCATTGACCGTTTAGTTGGGTGGATCCCATATAATTTTTTATTTTTTAAATTAAAAAAAATGATGAGAACTGCAACATTTCATTTTTTTTTTAACTTCAAATGTTAACCAATTTCAAATTTTTATTTTAAAAGATTTTAAAATATCAAAGATTTTTTACACAGATTTTTTTAATCAAATATTTTTTACTAATTATTTAATATTCTGCTTAAAAAGTAATTTATCCTAAAATAAAAAATAACTTTTACCATTAAATTTAATTAAGAAATATTTTCTATTTAAAAAAATTAAATTGTAAATTACTATTACTAGGACAATATTATTTTGAGATAAGAATAATAATCACCACATTTGCATGGAACACATATAAAAAATAAAAAATAAATAAAAAATCTGAAGGGAGGTTAATAACCCTGTTTAAAAAAATTAAAAAAGTAAACAATAAGCCCAGTAATGGGGTTAGTAACTCCGATGCCGGAATTACTATCTCCCATTAAAAATATATTATTTTAATTATTTTATTAATTATAATATAATAATTTATTATTATTTATATGTTTTTATAATTTTAAATATTTATTTTGAAATGTAATTTTTAAAATATATTATTTAATTTTTTTATTAATGATATTTAATATTTTAATGATATAATGTGAATAGTTAAATATAGATTAATAAAATAATTGTGGGTGTTATTTTATTATATAACCATTAAAAAGATAGTTTAATGGATTGATTGTGGATCTCATTTTATAATATAACTATTAAAGTTATAATGAAAAATAATTTAAAAAGTGAGAAATTAATGGGTTGATTGGATAGGATGAGGATGAAAAATAGTTTAATGCTCTAATTTAAATTTGACATCCTGAAATGTGATACAGTGTTCTGACATTTTGCCCAGGTGACACCTTTTCTGATTCGTTATACACAGTGCAGGTGGAGTAGAAGAAAATTTCAAAAATATAGAGGCTCGGGGTCCACACATGTGGCCTTGGCCTCACGTAAAAATGCTACGATAAATAGTAATTTTTCGTCTTTCAAATAAAGGACAATAAAAGTTAAAAGCATGAGTGGTACATGTCAACGAAACGCCAAATACATCTCAGAATCTCAGATGATACAATATTCATCTGTATACAATCCAACTTAACATTCCTAAAATCTAATTTACAAAGTAAAAAAAGAACCTAAGAGAAAAGAAATAAGCTGGACTATTTCTGGGTGAGTCCATGGGTTTCACATGTTAATTTACCATCAATAATTTGATAATTAAGTAAAAAAATAAACAAAAAATTATAATTAATTGAACTGATAATTAATGAGTTTTTTAAAATACTTGGTTAATTATATTGTGGTAACTCAATTATTATATAGTTCAATGGTATGATACAAGAGTGTACAAAAGAGCATAAAAGTTCAAATTCTTCTCCAGTATTATTGTTTCTGTACTGTTCACAGTCTGAGTGTAGGTCCTCTGTGGGAGAAGCAGTGGTCTCACCTCTCCAAAATTGCAATAAAAAATTTTTATTAGGAGGCCCTTACCTCTGTATTTATGAGTTCTCTTGACAATTACTTAAATGAAAGTGTTTGTCATCTATTTGTAAAAAATTAAAAAAAAAAAAACCATATTGTGATAAGTGTGTCTCGTACATTGATGATTGATTACTATATTATGTACTTATCAGCTTAAAGAGAATTGGAGATATTGAAGGGGGCGGGGTTTAAAGAGGGATGGCATGAGAGGCATCTTTTTAGATTTTTTTTTTTTTAAATAAAATGAATAAAATATATGTATTAAAAAAAAAAAAAAAACCCAAACAGAGCAACAACAGGGGAAACAAACGGGCAACAAAAACCAAGAAAACATCCCAAAAGGAGTGGGAGAGACCCAAGAGTCGAACAAATTGTCTTTACCATGTTCCGAACTTTGGTCATTTGAGATGTCAGCTAGTGGCCCAGCAACAGATTTGTAAATGAAGGCAACGAAGGAGGTGCGTGGGATATTTTGAGCATCAAGGATTTCAATCATGCCCTGCACGGCAAAGACTAGTGCAAGCTCATCATTGGCATATATATATATATATATTGCATAATTTGACTTATCAGTCCCAATCTAGATGATTTCCCAAGAGGCTGGTAATAGCATCTAAATTGAGTTGATTGTTAAGGATAGAATCAGTCACAGTGCAATTCTCCAAATTACCATGCATGTTAATGAATGTGGGTTTGAGAGCAAGAGGAACATAAAAAATCCAAGGATCATTCAAAAACTCAGTATTCAAAGGGTTGCAAGAGATGATCCAAATGTTTGATCTGATTGTGGTAGAGACTTTGCAAATATCTTTGTAAAAGCTAAAGGAGTTGGGGATTCTGTTTATGTTCCAAATATCCAAATTATTACATACGGGCCTGTTCTGTTGGAGGCAATGGGAATACGGGGATGAGGATGTGAAAAAGTAATGTTTGGTTGGAAAGAATGAGAATAGAAATAGGAGAGAGAATATGAGAAAATTTTAATAAAATTACTTTTGTACAATTTAATATTTTAATTAAATAATATATTTTGTAAGAGAATCAATTATTATTATTACATAGCTCCAATTTCTATAAAAAAATTTTGTCGTTGATAACAAAATATTTATCCTAGAAAATCTTGTAATGAGGAGATCCAACAAGCTTTCAACAATCACTTGTGTCCTTTGTCATGCAATCTTTAAATTTGTGGACCATCTCTTTATGTACTATCAGTCCACCTCTTCTATAGATCCCTTTTTATCTAGGGGTTTATGCAATTTGAGTCAGTTTTATTCTTTTTTATTTCCACCCCAGTGAATCCTTGTTTTGTATGTTTGTTTGTTTTTTTTTCTGTTAATTCATTGTTTATTATTAAAAAAATCATAATTTATAAGATAATACAATGTAACCCCAATACATTTATTCCTTGTGACATATTAAATACCAGAGCACTTTTACTCTTCTTCTTCCCGTGTGAGGGTGACCAAAAATATGAAAGTGGGGCTGCATGCCAGCAGTTGTTGATCTGGATTCAAAACTCAAGATCATACTCACTGTTTCATTCTTCAGAACTACAAATTGAACTCCAAGCTCCTGAATCACCTGTAGAATTCCAAGCTCCAATGAATGCCTAGTTCTTGTAGATTTACCATCAAACATCCATGAAAAACAGAGAAAAATGAGAGAAGAATGAGGAGAAGAGACGATTGAGAGTTTTCATTCAAAAATTAGGGATCAAGATTACAAAGAAGGGTATTTATACACTCTCTGTTACAAGGGCCTGAAAAGTTAGTTATAACTAACTTGATGACGTGTCTTAGGACATTGCTGACTAGGACAACTTGTCCATCTCAGCCTAACAGATTTAACAAACTAATCACATGTAAAACATGTGATCCTAAAGGTCAGGCAGCTTTAAAGAGTGGTGAGTTCCAAAAGAAAACGCCCTCAAAATTACTACCGACACTTCAACGATTAGGGAGTCAGCTGATTCAGATGGTTTAGGAAAGGAACATAGCACCGAAGCGAACAAGAAAGCAATGAAACAATTCATTGTATCAAATTGGTTCTTCAGCTTCCTTTCATCCTGATGTTGAATATTCTGAATTTTCTTTCACCTCTTCTCCTTCTTTTTGATGTTTTGATAAATTTAATAGCAGCAACCTTTTACAGCAGTAGAGTTTGGTCCATGCTCATCAGGGTTGCTCTCGTCTTGTATGAGAGACCCAACTAACTAAATTATTTTTTTTAACTCCCTATGCTAAAAGTTCAAGCTTCTGTCTATTAGCTGCAAGAGATTTAGAAACACAAAAGAAAATATGTTACTAACAATTTTACTAACTATAGCAGGAGATAAAACTTCAAAATTGAAAATTAGATTGTTTCTAGCACACCAAATATATGTCACAAAATTGCTTTCACATAAAGAGTCCAAGCGGCTCATCTTGAAGGGCTAAGATTCCAAATAAAGAAACCCCAGATATTCTAAAGAGATTGGGGAATCTGAAAGCTTCCAAGGCTAGGGCAAAGTGAAGTGAAAAAAAATGCAAAGGGGCAAAGAATGAAGAGGTGGTTCTCCATCACAATAGCGATATGACAAAGTACACATGCCGCTTTTGGTAGTGAGTTGCATTGCTTGTTTGGAACATTTTCAAAAGAGAGAGCCTTATGTCCCAAGTTAGCCAATTGAAAATGGTGAGCATTTTTTTTATCAAGAGCGAGGGCGCATTGTCTTAGCCCTTAGGTTTTCAAGAGTGAGTTGGGTGAACTTTTTTTTTTTTAATCAAAATCAACAACATACAAACAGACGTGTATGCAGGTTTTGTTTTTAAGTATTTTGTGAGAGTCAAAATTGCATCACCCAACCCAAGTCAATCAGCTTGAGGGCACTCGACCAAACCAAGGCCGGACTGCACATGAAAACCTTGCTCTCTTTGAGAAATCCAGATTACCACATCTCTCACAACATCATACATTTTTCACACGCCTTTCTTTCTGGCTCTCAAGAAGCAAACTAGAACCTTTCAGAATATCGGTCAAGCCTTGGACTCCGTTCTGTGCCAAATCAATTGTATCAGCACCATCTAAGATCTATCAGTACCCCTTCTCCTACATGAGCTTCACCATCTCTACCTCATCAATGTGTGATCTTCTGGGAAGATACAGGTATACAGCAGAGCAAGAAGCACAACTTAACTGCATGACTCTCTAAGAACTTGTAACTGAGTTAAATGGATTGACATACTTGTTTGCTCATGTTTGGAAGATCCAGCATAACTGACTTCTAGTGACACTGCACATATATACCACCACCCACCTCGATGGCCGTCTCCTAACTCTCCACCCTTAGCTTCCTCATTGATGGCCTCCGGAATCCCCTAGCTCCCTCGCCCATTCCATAGTCCTCTATGGTCAACGTGAACTCCCCGACGATGCCATCCGTGTATTCACCTCCATCCCATCGCCACACTGTCCGCTGCATCAACTCCCTTTTGTTCGGCTGCATCCTCTGTGGCAACCATCCGGAAGCTGTCCGCATCTTCCACAACTTCCCCGTCCAGTAAAACATCAGGCCCAATCTCAAAACCTATAACTGTCTTCTCAGTGCTCGACGAAATGCTCTGTCAGAACATCAAGCCCAACCTCACTACTTTCACCCACTGTCTCTCCGGCCTGTATAAAGACCAGCGCTTTGATGATGTTCCTAAGCTACTGCAACTGATGAAGAAGAATGATTCCCATCCAGGAGCGCTGAGCATATACAATAATGTCCGGATTCATGCGCTTTGTAAGCTGGGGAAGGCGACTGAGGCAAAGGAATTGTCTAAGCAGATGATTTGAAATGGGATGAAACCAAATTGGGTGACTTATAAATACATGATATATGGTTTTGCAAAGGAGGGGGATTTGGAGGAATCCAAGAAGCTCTACAAGGAAATGATAAGCAGAGGCTGCACCCCTGATAATAGCTGTATTTTCACATTGATGCATTATCTTTGTGTGGGAGGGGATTTTGATGCGGCGTTAGAGAGTTTTGTAAGGAGAGTATGAAGAGGGATTGGATTCCATACTTCAAGACGATGAAGATGCTTGTGGATGGGCTTGTGAGCAAGTCTAAGGTGGAGGAGGCAAGAGAGATTATTGAGAAAGTGATGGAGAAGTTCTTGAGCAAAGCTGACATGTGGAAGGAGGTGAAGAAGGTTTGCCACAGTAGTAGTTTGTGGGTAACTACTTGTGCCACTGAATTTTTTTTTGGCTGGAAGCATTGGTACTGGTAAAATCCTTATATGAGTTGTCATACTTTACTTTGATGAGTTTTGCCATTTGATATATAATTTGATTGCCGAAATCAAATGGTGGAAATGCTTGGCATTGTTTTTGGGGAAATGGATTTTACTGATTGTCTATTTACTTGCTGATCAAATACACTACAAGGCTATCTGAATCATAGAAAGTATTCCTAGTAATGTATTGCATTTGTTGTTTTGATTATGTGGTTTGATTGTTAAATGCTGCATTAGTTCTTGAACTTGACATCTTTGAAACAACCAAGAGAAGTTTTCACAAGAGTTAGTAGTCACCGAACTAAATGACCAAAGGTGTCTTAATAACTATATATTGGTCTCCTATGCTTTTACATTTTGTATCTTCAAGTGATGAAAGGGTTGGGTAATGTTGCCTCCAAGGTTTCAAAATTGACAACTTCTCTAGCTAGAATGTTTGAATACTAGCACATTGGGTTGGCAAAAATAAAGTTGATTCTTATTCCTAAACAAGACAATGAATGATGATCAAGCACATTGCTTGATATTCTTGATTAGTTCCATTGGAGTGTTCGCCACTTGATGGGATGAATTGTTGCTTAGCTGAATTGCAGGGATTATTTGCTGCCAAGACAGCAGGATTTGTAGGATTTTTACTCTATCAATGAGTATCGCGCAAAAAGGCCTTTCAGATTTCAGATTGATGCGTATCGTGCCTTTTTTTCTTCAAGACAATGTTGTGTAAACAAGGAGTGGTGTTTTCTGGAAGGCTGTTTCTAGGTTTATTTGACGATTATATTCTTCATGAATGTAGAGTACCATGTCAATCTTTTCTCGCATTCACGTTTGAAAATGACCAATGCTGTATTTGAGGGGTGAATGCAAGTCCATCTAGAACAAATGTTTACTAATTAAAGAACGGTACTAGATTTAGAATACTAAATGGTGTTTTATGGAATGAAGTTTTGAGGAGTTTGGTTGTTGTTTTGTCAGGAATATTGCTACTGAATCCCATTGTTAACTTGTTTTGTGGTAAAAACAACTTTGTGTTATTTGTTTAATTTGGTGATTTCCACTGCACTGTAACAGATATGCAGCTAGTGGCATATTACAACCATTCTAAGTTTGGTGACTTCTCTGAAGAAGTCTTGATGTATTAACTCGGTTAAGCTGAGACAATTGTCTGTTCATACATGTTCGTGCTATAATAGCTCAAGCCAACAACTTTGGTAAAAATTAGCCAGCTGATGATTTGAAGATGCTCCAAACTTAAGAAGCGAGCAAGGGGATATTGCTGTTGACACCAACTTTATTGTTTTTCCAAGTAATCTCTTGATCTAAACAGGCAAGGGCTTGGTTTCAGTCCCTGTCAGCTGCAAAGTTATGGTCTTCGCTTCACTAATGGGTAAAGAACATGTTGCGTTAATTGTAACAGCAGACATAATGGACTCAGTTTGTATATCTACTTTTGATTTTAGTTTATAATGTATAAACTAATACAGGGCAACCTCAATACATTTATTCCATATTGTGCATAGATTAATACCACAGCAATTTTAGTCAAATTCTTTTTATTACAACATTTTTTTTCCAAACAAATATAAAATTTCAAACAATACATTACAATAGAGTTTAATCCAAATCCCCAAACAAATAGAACCAATAATAGCAGCCTTATTATCCAAAACGCAGATCACAAACAAACGAAACAAATTAACCATCAACAACCAAACACAAGCAGAAATTTGAAACAATACGTAAACAAACCAAATCAACAAGCCAACAAGCAAACACAACCAGAATCTGAAAGTCACTCATGGATTGCCTCTGTGATCAAGATGGCCTCCATTTACAAGCAATCCAATTCTTTAGGGTAAGGGACCAAGCAGCAGAGTCTGCATAATCTTTAGTACATGACCTGATGAGCTCAAGATATTCCAGAGATTGTCACGTGCTCCCATGCCACCGTTTGTTTCACAAATGCAGTGAGTTCAGGCATGCTTATTAACAAAAGCTTCTTCAGTACAGGAAGCAAGTATTCATCTGCTGCTTCTTTAGAAACCACAAATCTCTCCAATGCAACGCAGTCTTCTACATGTAGTTTTCCAGTTGTTGCATTCCACCTGCTTGTTTCAACAAGAAGAGGAATGTCAGTTTTACACAAGAAACAACATGCAGAGCTCATAAGTTGTTCAAGTTCCAAGGCCTTGCATATTTGATGATGATGATGATGATTTACACTTATCCTACACAATCCCAGCAATGTATGGGAATAATTGCAGCATCTCAGGACACTATTTAACAATGAGCTCACACTTTTATTTTTTTTAATAAAATAGCTCTGAGAGCTCCTTTCCCCAAAAAAACAATGAGCTCCTTCAAAATAACCAATGTTGCACTGAAGGGGCGAAAAAGAAGAGTTTTATGATCAAATTTTCACTAATTATTAAAAAGAGGGCATTAAATCTTGGACGCTAAATGCTATTTTACGGAAAGGAGTTTTGTAGAGTATTTTTTTTTTATTTCTATTTTGTGAGAAAGATCACTACTGAATCCTGTTGTTAACTGGTTTGCTGGTAAAACCAATTTTGTGTTATTTGTTTGATTATGTGATTTCTACTGCACTATAACAAATATCTAAATTAGCTGCATGTTTTAGTTACCAAGTGATTTCTGACTATCCATGTGCAAATGCAGATGTGGCTGGCATCAACAAAATGATTATAATCATCAACTCAAGATTGAGCAATCATTGTGAATGTCAAAACTCAAGAAACATTGCAACTTGAAAGAGTTATGCTTATCTAACGCACATTGTTATCTTTTAAATAGAATAGAGACACTTTGTTTACCATTCATAGCGATAAGTGGTCTTTATCCTTCAAGATACCAATCAGGTTACAAATCACCTGCCTCTTCTTCCTCTCCCTCGTCTTCCTCTTCTTCCTCTCCCTCGTCTTCTTCCTCTTCTTCAAGATACCAAAGAGGCAACAAATCACTTGCCTCTTTTTCCTCTCCCTCTTCTTCCTCTCCTTTCACACTGCCTGGCTTTTTTTTCTCCATCCTTGCACTTCGTGAACCAGAAGACATTCAATATCAAATCATTGCTTGATGCAAATTTTATAATTAATAATTGTGTTATGCACTTCCCATTAAGTGTTGAATATGAAAGTATAAAATGAATTATACATTAGAAGAAAAAAAAGACAACATTAGCAACTAATGTACATCAAAGTACACATCAGAACATAATAAAAGCAACATAGGATTTCATGAATCAAGATCCAAAATGGTTAAAACTAGGAAATTTTTCACGCAAATTTGTAACTAATTACGATCTAAATGCAGGAGTAAATTAGATGAATACATGGAATTTTAGCAAAGATTGAGATGAGAGGGGGTGATGATGCTCTTACCGTAGTGATCGAATTCGCTCTTCCAAAGGCTCATGTAGTTTTGGGCATTTTTGTATCTTGTAACTTGTAAGGTGTAACCACTCCACCGGCGGTGCTGTGGGGTGATGGAAGGCAGTGAGTTGAGGCAACTTTTCTAGCCTGAGGTGTCTCAAATTAGGAAAAAGGTTGTTGTAAGATTCACATTCAACAACATGTGTGGATGTTCTTGCAGACTCTTCCTCTTCATTTTCCTTGGAAATCACCACAGCCCCCAACACAGCACAATCTCGTATGTAAAGCCTACTCAGATGTTGCATGCTTATTGCTTGCTTGTACGAGAAAAGATGCGTTAGTCTTGGACATGACTTGATACGGAGTGATCTAAGTCTCTGGAAGAAGCACTGGGCTTGCAAAGAAGCAGGGGGAGAGATCATCTCACTCATCTCTTGGCAACTTCTGATAACAAGAAACTCTAGTGTTGGAAAAGGATCTGTCAATATTGCCACTGTCTCCGTCTTAGATGAAACTACATATCTCACTCCACAATCATTGATAGACAATACCTTCAAGTTTGGTAGGCATTGGAATGGTTGTACTACATTCTGTACACTTTGTAGGCCTTCCAAAGGCTCCTGTAGTTTTGGGCATCCTAGTATCTTGTAACTTGTAAGGTGTAACCACTCCACGGACGATGTTGTGGGTTGATGGAAGGTAGTGAGTTGAGGCAAATCAACTAGTCTGAGGTCTCTCAAATTAGGGAAAGGGCTATTATAAGATTCATGATCAACAACATGTGCGCTTGAAGATGCTTCCTCTTTATTTTCCGTGTAAATCACCACAGCCTCTAACGCATGACAAAATTCAATACAAAGCACTGTCAAATGTTGCATGCTCATTGCTTGCTTGTACGAGAAAATATGCGTTAGTCTTGGACAAAACTTGATATGGAGTTCACATAGACCCTGGAAGAAGCACGAGGCTTGTAAAGAAGCAGGGGGAGAGATCATCTCACTCATTTCTTGGCAATCTTTGATAACAAGCACCTCTAGTGTTGGAAATACAAATGGCGATATTGTCAATTCACAAGCACAAATTATGAACTTCAAGTTTGCTAGGCATCGGAATGGTTGTAATACATTCGGTAGACTCTGTATGTCTTCTAAAGGCTCCTGTAGTTTTGGGCATCCTTCTATGTAGTACCTTGTAAGGTGTAACCACTCCACTGGCGGTGTTGTAGTGAGTTGAGGCAAGTTTTCTAGACTGAGCTGTCTCAAATTAGGAAAAAGGTTGTTGTAAGATTCACTTTGTGTGGATGTGCTTGCAGATGCTTCCTCTTCATTTTCCTTGGAAATCACCACAGCTTCCAATGCAACACAATCTTCTATAGAAAGATCACTCAAATGTTGCATGCTTATTGCTTGCTTGTAGGAGAAAAGATGCGTTAGTCTTGAACATGACTTGATATGGAGTTCTCCAAGTCTCTGGAAGAAGCACGGGGCTTGCAAAGAAGCAAGGGGAGAGATCATCTCACTCATCTCTTGGCAATTTCTAATATCAATATTCTCAAGTGCTGGAAATGGATCTGCCAATATTGCCACTGTCTCCATCTCAGATGAAACTACATATCTCACTCCACAATCATCGATAGACAATTTCTTCAAGTTTGGTAGGCATTGGAATAGTTGTAATACATCCTGTAGACTCTGCAAGCCTATTAAATAGAGAGTCATTAGCCCTGGCAGCAATTCAGTTATGTTGTGGCCTCCTTGATCACATGGGAACAGTTCCAGCATCATAGGGCAATCCTGAACTTGTAGGCTCCATAGTTCCTGCAGATTCCGTTGACAAAGTCTAAATGGCATTAAACTGGTTAACCTGGGACAATTCCTCATAATCATATTTTTGAGTTGGTTGAGGGGGATTTGTTCATGCAACAATAACTCATCGCCCAACAACTTGGTCAAATTTGGCCACTTGTTAACTTCAAGATACTCCAAACTTGAGAGCGAGAGCGAGAGCCAATCGATGGAAATCAGTTCAGTTTCCTGGAATTCTACTAATGTCAACTATATTGTCTTTTTAAGTAATCTCTTGACCCAAATAGCCAAAGGCTTGGATCCCATCAGTTTCAAAGCTTTTATATCTATGGAATCATCCCAATACCATGGCTGGCCTTTGAGAAAGGAAAGGCTGAATTTTGCAAGTCGATCAAGGCAATAACTAGGTGAGCCTAGTTCATGTGATAAGGGATCATCCAAATCCACCACTTTGTTGATGAATAGGTGAGTTAGATACCTCAATTTTATGATCAACTCTCGAAAGCTTCCTTCAAACTTGTCCATAAACAATTGTTCTAGCCTGTGAAATCTTGAGAATTCCTTGGAAAAATAATCATTGATTGAATATTTCAAATTAACAAATCTTAGATTTTGTGTCCATCCTACATCTTTTGGAACAATGGACACCGAACAACCAGCCAAAATAAGTATTTCAAGCATCTTCAACCCATTAATGTGAGAAATATCCTTCAGAGAACAACAATCTATCAAGTTCAATACTCTGAGATTAGTAAGACAAGAGACTGATTCTGGCAGAGATTCAATGCCTGTAGAACTCAAGTCAAGAACCATCAAACATCCCATGTGTTGGAAGAACATTTTTGGGATGCTTGATAAACAAAAATTGTTTCTCAGGATCAACATCTCAAGTTTTGGATACTGCATTGGATCAGGAGGAAGATCTTCAATATCATTGCTCATCAGTGAAAGTCGTCGGCAATTTTGCATCTCACTTTCAGTAGTACTTGGCCACCTTTTCAAGCCTTGCACAGCTCTTGCATAAAAAGCATGATCTGTCACAGCACCGATCTGTATCGCTGCATCCCTGACAACATCATGCATTCTTACACAGTTTTCAGATGAACCTTGAAGAAGCAAACAACGAGTTTTTAGCCGGTCGAGCAGTAGATCCACCGTACCCTGTGCATCATTCAGAGTTTCATCACCAATTAAGATGCCCCCTCCGACCATCAAATGCATCAGTTCTTCTTTAGGAATATCATAATCTTCAGGGTAGAGACAACAGTGCAGGAAGCAAGACTTGGTTGTCTCACTCTTCAAGAAATCAAAACTTAGTTTGATGGATTGAAAAACTTTTTCAATGAGATCCACCTCCATCGACTTTTTTAGCTGTTTCAACACTGTCTTCCAATTCCCTGGTTTTTCAACCTTTAGCGCTGCGCCAAGAACCACCAGTGCTAGAGGCAGACCAGCACACTCTTCGACGATATTCTGTGCCAATTCCCTCATCGTGGGAGACTCCACTGCATCCCCTGCTCTACTCGCGAACAATCTCCAAGATTCTTCATCTGATAACGTCTCCAGCTCAACTATCTCTTCGCAGCTCATTTTTTGACATATATCTTTGTTTCTTGTTGTGATCACCACTTTGCAGGTGGCAGGCATCTGTGAAAGTCGAATCCCAACCTTTGACAGATCCAACGTCTCCCATAAATCATCTAATATCACCAGTTTTTTGTTTTGAGTAGTTGCTAATCTTTCTGCAAGCTTGGCAGCTCTTACACCTTCATTTTCTTCTGTGATCTTTAAACTCAAACAGTCTGCAATGTCAGATTGAATTCTCTTCAGATCTATATTTTGTGATATGGTCACCATCACCACCTCACCAAACAAGCTCTGCTCCTTGGCTTGCTTCGCGACGTCTTTAACTAACATCGTCTTTTCCACTCCTCCCATGCCGCAAAGCCCAATTAAGTGCACAGCTTCATCATTCAATGCTTCAAGTATTTTCTTCACACGTGACTTCCTTGAATCGAAAATCACGAAATCTTCATTATACAACAGTGAATTGGTAGTGCTTGGGGGTGGCTGCTTGTGAGACACACTACCAAATTTCTTTCCATTTTCAAGAAGAGCATCAATGGTTTTTATATGATCAGGAGCCTCTTTGCCAAGTTTATAGTGCAAGCTTATGTGTAGAAAGTGCTTGTTGGAGATCACCGAAGCTTTTTCTTTGATTTTCTTTACCTCTCCTTCCATACCGTCCACCTTCTTCATCCAAGTTTGAACTACATTGTTGACCTCTTCAAGTCTTTCAAGTCTCGCTGCATCAACCTCTCTTTGGACATCCTTCCGAAGAGCATCAAGTTCATCAAATTTTGTCACCAACTCGTTGATGTTGCGTTTGTAGGAAATAAAGTAACCAGAGTGGCGTCTAATGGAGCCCCATGCAGGCTTCACAATCACACCAGCCACTTTTCTCAAGTAATTCATTGTCTGACAACCACAGAGAGTTAAATCGTAAGCTTTTGAACTTTTTCTGATTTGGAAAATAATTTCTTATATAATGTATTATTTCAAACTGAACTCATAAGGATTGTGTTTTCAAGGTAACATGCAATATTTTGCACTGCTACTTGGTTTGGGCAATGGGTGAATGCATAAACCGTATATATTAATAATTGATGAGTAAATTTTCAACAATAAAAGGTAAGAAGCAAGGACCAAAAAAATTTAAAAAAAAACTAAATCAAAAGAATATAAATTATTAAGAAATTTTAAATAATTTAATTTACAAAAATAAAAAAATGACAAGGCAAAAATGTTGACTATTAGTTAATCCACATTTTTGCAAACAATATTTTCAACACTCAGGCTCATATTTGAGTTACAAGTCAGTTGGTTTGACCAGAATATATATAAGACTAGCAATGTAAAACTGAAATATAAATAGAAATACAAACTCTCTCATTTAAACATGTACAACATAAAGGGAGAGAATGATTACAGTTCTAATAATGATTATTCCCTACATCAATTTTTAAAAAAAAAAAATAGATGAACCAATTGAAAAAAATAAATAAATCAAACTAACTAAATGGAAAGAACAAAAAAATTCTTGAACATTTATTATGAGGGAGTAACAAGTAAGGAGAAAAGTTCTCCTTACCTATTAGTTTTTTTTAATAATTTAATTATTAAAAAAATGACAAGGCAAAGATTGACAAGGCAAAATGACAAGCCTTATGGTGAGATCACCTCTTTTTAGATTACACCAATAGTCAATCTTTGCCTTGTCATCTCTCACAGGCAACTTCAGCGTAGAAACAAGTACATCATAGAATACCTAAACAACTACACTAACAAAACAACTCAGATTGAGCTACTGTCAAGAAAGAGAAGCTAGGTGATTGGACATTAATTTACTTTCCCTGAAGAAGAGGAAGATCGCTGACTATAATATATGTCTATAACCGAAGTAGCTACACATAACATTCCTAGAACAACAGGGTAATTCAAAGCAAAGGCAACAGTTCAAGACCAAAAACAAATGAGGGAAAAATTTCTGTCTTACAAAACTATTTATTAATCTAAGTAAAACAAAAACATCACATGCACATACTGAAAGACTACCTTTTCAAAAAAATAATATTAAAAAATTAAAAACCAACTTTGGTTATTTTAATAAATAATGATTTATTCATTTAAAAATATATATTGGAAACCCAACTTTTTAGATCTCTTTGGTTCAACACATGAATCTGAGAATTGGAAATATAAACATCAGAGACGAACTGATTTGGTGACATAGATAACATGAATCTAAGCTCCAATAAGTGCTTACAAATCAAAGATAAATACTAAAACTGAAACTTTTAAGCATCTCTAATAAAATACAAACTACATACCTGCAATAATCTTAGTAAGTTACAACTCAGCGATCTAACAAAATATCAATATTTTAAGCCTCTTATGGTTACAGTGCAAGAAACGCGTACAACTGACTTTGGTGCGAAGACTTGACAAGAGTTCAAAATGATAAGATGCAAGCAACGCGTACGACTGACTTTGGTGCGAAGACTTGACATGAGGCCAAAATGATACGGTGGGGTTCACACATGTAGCATTATGTTTTTCCGCAGTTTGACCGTATAATCAAATGGAAATCGGTATTATTGGAGCCAAACAAAAACGTAAAAATTATTCATGTTTTTTTTTTTTTTTTTTTTGGTTGAAAGGAGCTCAAGAGCTTTTATTAAAAGAGCTGAGAAAAGCACAAAGGAAAATACAAAACTAAAAGAAAAAGAAACATAGGAAGAAAAGAAAAACAACTACAACTACCCTACTAATATAGGAAAAACATTAAAACGACAGCCCAAACTTTTGCAAGTTCTTCATGATCCACCTTGGGAGCCCAAAATTATTCACGTTTTAAATCAGAAATTTAAAGTTCTTGTTAAGGTTTTTATGAGTTGAAAACTAGAATCGGAACTAAATTATAACCAAATGACCGGTTCTCATTCTATTTTTATTTTTTAAATATAATATATATATAATATATTTTTTGCTATATTTTAATTAATCAAACCGAACTACTTAGAACCAAATTGGAACCGAAACCTTGACTAAAATTCGGATCCGTTTTCAAAATTTATAGACCAGCACCATCAGTTTTGAATCGAAACTGAACCTAAACCCAACCTGAACCAAATCTTGGTCAGGTCTCCCCGCGATACATAGAAATGCTACAATGTATAGCATGCGAGGGAGCATTAGTTCAACAAAATTTGTCGGTAGCAACATAGTGCCACATACATTTCAAACAATATAATATAAAACACTACATAATCCAACCTTATAGTAGCAAAATCTAATTAATTGGCAAAGTAGAAAAGAAATTACCAGTAAAGATACAAGCCATGCAAAATCCATTGGTTTCATATGTTAATTATAAGTGATTGAAAATAGCACCTCCACTCTTTTTTAATATAACAATTGATACTTCAGGTAAACTTCGAAGAATTTTTTATCAGAGCAATTTTTGGCATCCCACCACCCTCTGGGGTTTACCAATGACTACATTCTTCTTTTCTTGGTAGAAAATAACGCAAAGGTCGAACATGTTTTATCTGAAACATGCAATCCAATCACTCCCCCACTCACCAAGACAGAATGCGTTATAAGAAATTTACTGTGTATTTCTTTTATGGTTTTCTTATTGACGGGGGATTTAATGCTCGGTAGTACCCACTTTGTTAAAAAGTGGCTGTCTTTCAAAAATCAACCTATTCAATTGCCTAGCATGGAACAATAATATACATATTCTTGAAAACTTTTATGCCAAAAGATGTCTCTATAGCTTATTGTCTCTTGGGCACCACATCTACCTTATTCTCGATGTACCCATATCAGCCTCATCTCCAGTTCTGGTGGAAAGCCACTATAATTGTCTCTATTATACATCAATGTATTCGTATGCTTGATTGCCAAACAAGTCAGCGATTTTGATCAAGCAGTCCATTCTCTGGCAACCATGCATGCACAAAGAGTAAATGTCAAGTTTTTTAACTTTTTAATGATTTGGAAAATAATTTGTTATATAACATGTATATTTTCAAAATGAGATATTAAGGATTATGTTTTATGACGGGTACAAATGTTTATAAACTCTCTCTTTTACCCAAGGGTTTTATCTTTGCTTTTTTCTTGTGTGTGTTTGTTTTGGACTGTGTTTTTCTTTTTGCATTATGTATTTTTGTAGTTTCCACCTCTAGTGGATTTCTGTACTTTGGCTTGAGGTTTGTATCATTGTGGGCTTATTACAATAATATTTGTGGTTAATCCACTTCATCAAAACAAATAAACTCTCTCTCTCTCTTCTATATATATATATATATATATATATATATATATATATATATATAGCATCGACAACAAAAACACACAAACAACGCGTCAGTTGATGCCAGCTCAAAGAGACAAGATGTCTAATTGGTAATGAGGTGTATCACTCTGATCTGCCGTTGGTGGGCCAAAATCCAAACTCTATTTACATCATTACACGCTCCGACGCACGAGATAGCATGCAATATTTTGCACTGCTCCTTGGCTTGGCCAAAGAGATAATACGGGTATTGTTGAAAAATGTAAATACTAACTCTAACGGCGAGGAATGATGGGAATTCAAAAAAAAGGGATAAATTACGTATATAAATAATTGATCGATACATTTTTAACAATAAAAACTAAAATGCAAGGTGAAAGTTAAAAAAGAAAAAAAAAACAAAAACAAAATTCCAACTTAGTTAGTGGTTAATTATTACAAAAATAATAATTTTTGTTAAGAATTTTTAAATAGTTTAATTTAAAAAAATGACAAGGTAACAATTAGACCTGTCCAAGGGCGGGGCTACTAGCCCAAGCCCGAAGGCCCGCCCGAAAAATGGGAGGGTTTGGACAAATATATAAGGCCCGATGTCCAGGCCTTGAACAAAAAAAGAAGCCCATTTTAAAAATGGGCCGGGTCTGGTTTTTTATTGTTAAAAACCCGGCCCGGCCCGAATTAATATATATATATATAATTGATTATTTATTAATTAGTTTTGTATATACTTAGGTAATATATATTTTTTGTTGATTGTCATTGATTATAATGGTTTGAATTTTAGTTGTTGTAATTGTATAAATATTTACATTTGGTATTTTAATTTTTGAGTGTTTTGTAGAATAATATTTGGTTATATTCACATATTAATATTATTGTTAATTTTTTTTATAACTTTTATATATTATTTGATGAAAAACCAATTTGGGCGGGCCTTGGGTAGAGGTCATTAAGTTTGGGCGGGTTCTGGCAAGAATTAAGGCCCAGATTTCGTGCCGGGCGGGCTTGGGCAAGCTTGAATTTTAGTAATTATAGATAAAACCCGGTCCGAATCCGGCCCGACCCAGCTCATGGACAAGTCTAGTAACAATGTTGACTGTTGGTTTATCCCTATTCTCACAAACAATGTTTTTAAAACTGATGAGGAAGTAAACCGAAATCACATTTGGTTACAAGTTAATTGGCTTCACCTTATATAAACATATTTGATTGTTATATAAACATATTTTGTAACAATCAAATAATATATTTAACTAATAATTATAAAATTGGAATATAAATTGAAATATAAACCAAGTGTCTTCACTCTTGCATCAATACCAAACTCAAATACAAAATAAAAGATAGCAAAGTAAAATTTACCTATTGTCTTGAAAAAAACTATGTTAATATATTAGCAATTTGGAAATAACAGTATATCTGGAATAGTGATCTAACAAAATTTAAACAGAACAAGGTAACACCAAAAATCTCTTAAAATTTTTAATTTTAAGACCCACCAAAGATTTAAGAATTTAAATGTCTTTTCTATAAAAATCACTTTTATTAATTTTCCAAAAAAACATAAATTATAATTTCATTTTCAAAAATAAAAATGAAAAAAAATACATACCTAAAGCTTAAAGCTACCAAGAATAAGAAAATAAGCTCATTTATATTCATAGATTAAACAATGATGGAAGAATGCCATAGATGAATTGGAGTCAAAAGTTGTTGTACAGATTAAGATGATGAATGTGGAATTTATTTTTTTTATTTTACTTATTGTGCAATGTGTGAAGGTGAAATTAAGGGGCTGTTTGGTTACCCGTAAGTAGATGTGATGTAATTTGACTTAAAGATAAAATGCCAACATAGATTGTTTGATTTGCTGTGAAAGCATTTATAATGTGATTTAAATCACTAATTTTAGTCTTTTTGCTGCATTTGGACTTACGGCCAATTTGGCCATAAGTCCAAATGCAGGGAAATGTTGGATTAAAGTCACCCCTACTCTTGACCCGTTCATCTCATGGAGACTGACGACGGGCACGACATCGGGTTCCCCTCAAGCACAACCGTCTGATTGACATCGTCATAGTTAGAATCTCCTCCCAAGCTTTGAGACCAAGGTCTCACGCCTCATTAGCAACCTTCTCTAGTTCAAAGAGATTCGCCTTGCGCGAAGGAAAGGGATTAAAGATCTGGAACTCAGAGTCAGAGTCAGTGTTCAAATCAGAGTTGGATGAGTCTTCGAGGTTGAATCATGAGGAGGAGGTGCGGAGATCAGAGACGCCACCTCCAGGAACCGTGGGAGCTTGAAGGTGAGGAAAAGGAGGTATAGAGCGGCAATGGTGAGAACGGTGTGGGAGGGGCGTCGCCACCACCGAAAGGCATCACAAAGAGCTTGAAGAGAAGCAAAAGCGGCGAAGGATAAGAGGCGAAGGAGGAAATGTTGATGAAGATAGAGATATTAATTATATTTATTTAGTGATTTAATTAAAAAAATATTAATTAAATTGAAATTTAATAAATAATCCATCAACAGAATGAGTTGTTTTTATTTAAATTAATATATATGATAATTATAAATTCTAATAATAGATTCAATTTCTCGTATTAGTAAGTTAAATTTAAGTATATTAAATAACTAATTTAAAAAAAATAAATAAATTTTAAATAAATAAAATTCATTAACTTAAATCCATTTAGATAAATAAAATTCATTAATTTAAATAAATAAAAATAGATTTTAAATGAAATATTAAAGAAAATTATAAATTATAAAAATTTTTGAAAATAAGGGTAATCTCACCACTTATTTTATATGGTGATTCTAACTTACAACTTACATCAAACCAAACACTTGAAAAAAAAAAATGCAGCATTTTCATTTGCAGGCAACCAAACACCCTGATGTAAATGAAAATACAGTAATTTTAATTACATGTAATTTGACTTACACTGTAATTTAAAATACGAATAACCAAACAACCCCTAAGCCTACAAAGGTATGGAGAATACTTGCGCAATGAAAAATTTGTTATGGAAACCAATCATTAACAGATAAATTCTCATTTAGGCCCTAAGTGCTTTAGATTAAAAAAATGAATAAGTTAGTTAGAAACTCGGGTCCACCCAGTTCTTATTCAATCCACCGGTTTGCGAGATTTCAGCGGGTTTTAGCAGTGTAATTTCAAGTGAACAATTAACATAAAACTGGACTAAACTGTTGCTTGATACCTAGTTCTGCCAGTCTGACAGGCTAGTTTAGTCTAAGTTTAAAAGCATTACTCACAGAAGAAAAAAAATGTGGACTATTAATATAAGCTAAAACCTAATGAACTGTAATTGCAGAGGTGGTAATTCAACTGAAATAACTACATCATGGAACATATACACAAATATTCTAAAATGACAAGGCAACTCAGATTAAGTTATAATGTAAGGAAAGAGAAGCCTGTGACGAGTCATTAATTTTCCCTTATCAAGAGGATACAATTTTTTTTTTTTTTTTTTGATAAAAATGGATAAACCACATATTTATTAAATAAGAGGATACAAATTGCATACCATTTTCCCTCATCAAGAGGATACAGATTGTATACTATAATACTCATTTCGTTCCTCGTCCCAAACAACCGAATATCTTAAATTTAAAAAACTAATTGGTTCGGAAAATTTAATTAAAAATTTACTTTAATAGCATTAACACACAAGAATCAAAGACAGGTAGGATGTTGAAGAAAAAAAATTGTATTACAGAAAAAAACCTCAATAAAATAAATAAAAACCTCAGTTCTAATATTACAGACATAAACATAAATTGTCTAAATAAAATTCCAATTTTTAGTCCTGACGGCTTGCATATATCATATATGAATCTAAGTTTCAATAAATCCTTATAAATAAAATAAATAAAAACTATAAACACCGATATGAAACTCATATATATATATATATATATATATATAAAAGGTGGATAAACCACTTTAATTAAAAACAGTTTAAAAAGACAAAAAACTCATATAAATATATATATATATATATATATATATATATATATATATATATATATATATGCTCAATAAAACACAAACTACGTACCTGCAATAACCTTAACTGAAGTGAGTTGGTGGATAGGAGAATAGACAAGTTCCTGTGCAGGGCTGTGGTCTGTAATGGAATCAGAAATTCAGTCTTCAATTCTATTCAATTCCTCAATACTGTCTTAATTTCAAGCAATTTCAAGAGTAATAACAATTTGAGGTCTCAGACCTCCAATTCTCATTCACTGATTCATCAACAATAACATGATCTACAATTCTTCACTCAAACATTCAATAGGAAAATTAAGAAATAATGATAACCAAGTTCAGAGAGCAATCTCACCAAAATGTATCAAATTAACTGGAATTAAATGCCAGGAATTAGAAAACCAGAAAAACAAGAAAGAAAACCAATCCCTGCTCCCAAACACTGTGAGAGAAACCAGGGCCTTTACAACACCACAATCAAGATGCCTTTTTTTTTATTATCTTCATAGCCTTCTTTTAGATTCAGTTTCTCTGCAGGTATAATGTATCTGCGGAGTCTTGAAATAATCTTGTTCTCACGACTGCTTCGTCGACACGTGTCTTTAAATTTTAATCCTCACCCGCATCCACGGGTCTTTACTCATTCCCGGAGTTGCTGCGTCCACATGTCTTTTTTTCATTCATGCTCTTGATTCGCTCACGTGCTCGCTTCATGGCCCCACTTTAATCTTGTCTCCGTTGTCTATGTTGACTAGTAGCGTAACATTATGGTTCTGTAGAGGAAAAGAGACAAAACATAAAAATGGTGACCACGTACAAAGTCCATGTGATGAAGGCCGCCACAGCTGTCAGTATTGATATGAGTCGAGCCAGCTAATGAGAGTGGTTGTCGGTGTGGCGAGTGTGTGAAGGAGGACAAAGGTAAAACATAGGATGAGTTCACATACTGTAACCCATGTTACAGGACTGCAAAAGCTGACAGTACTGGTCTGTCTCTTAGAATAGTCAGGATAATGAGAGGCTCAGCTTCGTTTGGAGGGAGTGGAAATTAGTGTGGACTGTCAACTGTGAGGGCTGTGGATGAAAAGACGAGAGAGAAAGAGGGTGGAGTCCACAGCTGTACTCGGAAATGCTATTTAGTATGTGATATTTTTCTCTCTTTCCAAATATATATATGTTAGCAAATTTATTATTATTTTTTTTTTATGTCTTGATGCTATTGAATTGGTCAAGCTGGCACAATTGTCTTTGTTCATACATAGGGGTTTGCTCATGCTTTAATAGCTCATCACCCAACAAATTGGTCAGACTTGGCCAGCTACCAACTTGAAGATGCTCCAAATTTGAGAATGTGAGCGAGGGGATGCTGCTGTCGATGAAAATTGGTTCAGTTTCCCTGGATCTCTACTAATACCAACTTTTTTTTTTCTTGTGAAATAATCTTTAGATCTTAGCCTCCTCTCGACAGGCTTCACTGTTCAAGCCTCTTTGATGTTATGTTTGTTTTTCTTTTATTTTGTTTACCTCACTTTTGGTGAGGGACTGATTTTCTTTTCTACTTTGTTAATCTAGACTTATTCTCATTTTTAATAAAACTGTAGTTTATCCATTTTTATATAAAAAAATAATAATAATCTTTAGACCTAAACATCCACAGAATTGTTTTGCCATCGGTTCAGTTGCAAAGATATGATAGAATAAAAAAATATATATATGTGTATCAAATTACCATCTTCAATTTTAATTTATAATGAATAAATTTATACGGTGTTACATATACATTTATTCTATATAATAGAATAAATTAATCCACAGCAAATTTAGACAAATTCTTTATATTTCAACATCTTATTCATCTCAAATAAATTATAAAATTCCAAACAATACATTACAATAGAGTTTAATCTGAATCCCCAAATAAATATAAGCAATAACAGCAGTTTTTCTATCAAAAGCAGCAAAAACATAAACAACCAAACAAAACAAATTAGCCATCATCGTCAATAGAAATTTAAAACAATACACAAACACACCAAACAATCAAGAAGCAAACACAACCAGAATCTGAAAATCACTCATGAATTGCCTTTGTGACCAAGATTGCCATCATTTTACAAGCAATTCAATTCTTTCAAAGGTTAAGGGCCCAAGCAGCATAGTCTGCATAATCTTACTATGTGACCTGAGTTTAAGATATTCCAGAGATGGCCCCAATCCCACGCCACCGTCCCCTGTCACTATGGCAGTGAGTTCAGACAACCATATTAACAAAAGCTTCTTCAGCACAGGAAACAAGCATTCATCGATACTTTTTCAGAAACCACAATTCTCTCCATTGCAGTGCAGTCTTCTACATGTAATTCTTACAGTTATTGCATTGAACCTGCTTGTTTCAACAAAAAGATACATGTCAGTTTTGGACAAGAGATTAACAAGCATAGCTCTTAAAATGTTGAAGTTTCCAAGGCCTTGCAAATTTGATGATATAATGACGGTGGTGGTTTCTCCTTATCCTCGACAGTCCCAGCAATGTATGGGAATAATTACAGCATTTCAGGACACTCTTTGACAGTGAGCAAAGCTCTATGAACAAATTTTCACTAATTATGAACAGGAGGGCATTAGATCTAGAACGCTAAATGTTGTTTTATGGAACGAAATTTTGCAGAGTTCATCTTTTTCTGGTTGTTGTTTTGTGAGAAAGATCACTACTGGATCCTATTGTCAACTGGTTTGACAATAAAACCAATTTTATGTTATTTGTTTGATTCTATGATTTCTACAACAGTGTAACAGATATCTAAATCAACTGCATGTTTTAGTTACTAAGTGATTTCTGGCTATCTTTGTGCAAATGCAGAGGTATCTGGCCTTAATCAATTCCTATAAGCATCAACTTGAAATTGAGAAGTCACTGTGAATATCAAAACTCAAAACCATGCAACATGCAACTTGAAAGAGTTATGCTTATCAGCAACAGAATGTTCTCATATAAAATAGAATAGAGACACTGTTTTTACCATTCATAACAGTAAGTGAGGCCTTCATCCAACCACCACGGTACCAACCAACATTACACCTGAGAGTTACAATCTCTGTTCTCTGGAACGTGTAACATTAAAAATGAAGTTATTGCCGGATACAATGAAACATGCTTAGGAAAAAAAACAAAGAGAGAACATTAGCAATTATTGTATATCAAAGTGCAGCTGAGACAATAATGAAAGCAATTAGCACAGGAATTCATGAATCAAATCTGACCTTTCACCGTCGATGGGGTCCAAAATGGTTAAAACTACTAACCTTTTTTTGAGGAGATGAATCAAATCTGATCTAAATGCAGAAGGAAATCAGGTGAATACATATAAGTCAAGCAAAGATTAAGATGAGAGGGGATGTTGATGCTCTTACCTTGGAAATCTCAATTGGTTTTGAGGAGGTGTACGGGGTCCGAGCAAAGGATCCTGTAGATTTGGGCATTTCTCTATGCAGCAATGTTGTAGAAATAACCAGTCAATCTGTCAATGGGCAGTCCTGCCTGTTGATGGAAGGCAGTGAGTTGAGGCAAATCATATAGGGTGAGCTGTCTCAAATTTGGGAAAAGGCTATTATAAGATTCATGACGAACAACATGTGTGGATGTGCTTGCAGACGTAGCTGTGGTTGCAGACGTGGATGTGGTTGCAGACGCTTTCTCTTCATTTTCCTGGGAAATCACCACAGCCCCCAACGCAGCACAATCTCGTATGTAAAGCCTTCTCAGATTTTGCATGCTTATTGCTTGCTTATAGGAAAAAAGATGGCTTAGTCTTGGACATGACTCGATTGTGAGATGCATTAGTCCCTGGAAGCAGCACTGGGCTTGCAAAGAAGCATTAGGAGCATTAGGAGCATCAGTAACGAAGATTATCTCAATCATCTCTGGGCAATTTTCAATATGAAGCTTAGCTAGTGTTGGTAAAGGATCTGGCAGTGCCTCTGAAAATGAAAATGAAAGTACACATTTCACACCACAATCATGGATTTTCGAGTCCTTCAATTTTGGCAGGCATTGGAATAATTGTAATACACCCTGACGTAGCTTGTGTAGGCCATATAATTCCAGAATCTTTAGACTTGGTAGCAATATTCTCGGCCCTGGTGATTTATAATCGAATTGTAGCAGTTCCTTCATCACAGGGCAGTTGGTAACTCTTAGTTCCTCTAGTTTCGGCATAGTATACTCCCAAGATGCTGGTGCCCAGGTGATCCGGGGACAATTGTCTATGGTCAAATATTTGAGTTGGTTGACGAATCCGATGAATCCTTCACTCCGTATAAACACCTCCAAATTTGCCCAGTTGACAATTTGAAGGTGCTCCATCCTTGTGAATGCCATCAATGGGATTTCGCTATTGGCAGCAATCAGCTCAGTTTGTGGGAATTCTGCTAATAGCAAACTTACTGTATTTTGAAGTAATTCCTTGACCCAATTAGCCAAATTCCTGGTTCGCTTAAGTTGCAAAACTCTTCTATCACTGGAGAAAAGCAAATAACTTCGCCTGCGTTCGAGAAAACAAATGTCGAATTTTAGATGTTGATCAGGCCAAGAACCTTCTAGGACTATTTCATGTGATAAGGAATTATCAAAGTCCACCACTTCAAAGATGAATAGCCGAGTTAGATGCCTCAAGCTTATCAACCCTTGAAAACTACCAACGAACTTGTTCATGGACAATTGTTCTAGCCTGCGACAACTCGGCAATACCTTGGAAAAATAAATATCAAGGGAAGATGGATGACTCTCTGAAAACCCCAAATTAACAAATCTCAGATTTTGTGCCCATGCTACACATTCTGGAGCAATGGATACTGGACAACCCTCCAGAATTAGTATTGCAAGCTTCTTCAACCCATTAATGTGAGATATATCTTGTAGGAAACCACAATTTCCCAGGTTCAAAACTTTGAGATTTGTCGGAAAAGAAAATGATTCTGGTAGAGATTCAATGCCAGTAGAGCTCAAGTCAAGGACCATCAGAGATCCCATATGTCGGAAGAACGTTTCTGGGATGCTTGATAACCTTGTATTGCCTCTCAGAATCAATGTCTCCAGTATTGGATACTCCATTGGATCAGGACGAAGATCTTGAATATCATTGCCCATCAATGAAAGCCGCCGGCAATTTGGATCAATATTTTCGGGCCAGTTTCTCCATCCTTGCCCAGCTTGTACATAGAACCCATGATCTTTCGCACTGATCTGTATTGCCACATCTCTAACAACATCATGCATTCTTACATAGCCTTCAGACGAACCTTGAAGAAGCAAAGCACGAGCTTTTAGCTGGTTGAGCAGTAGATCCACTCTACCCTGTGCATCGTTCAGAGTTTCAAGACCAATTAAAAGGCCCCCTCCGACCATCATATGCATCAATTCTTCTTTAGGAATATCCCAATCTTCTGGGTACAGACAACAGTGAAAGAGGCAAGACTTGGCTACCTCACTTTTTATGTAATCGAAACTTAGTTTAATGGGTTGAAAAACTTCTTTACTCACATCTAGGAGATCCATTTCCATCGACTGCCTTAGCTGCATCAACACTGTCTTCCAAATCTCAGGTGATCCCTCACCCTTAAGTGCTGTGCCAAGAACCACCAGTGCTAGAGGCAAACCAGCGCACTCTCTGGCCACTTTTTGTGCCAATTTCCTTATACTTGAGGTGGACTCCACTGCATCACCTGTTCTTCTCTTGAATAGACACCAAGATTCTTCATCTGATAATGTCTTCAATTCAATTATCTCTTGGCAACTCATTCTTTCACAGACATATTCGTTTCTTGTTGTGATCACCACTGTGCAAGTGGTACCCATTTGTGGACGTGGAATCCGAACTTTTGACAGATCTAACTTCTCCCATAAATCATCTAATATCACCAACACTTTGTTTTTTGTAGTTGTCAATCTGTCAGCAAGCTTGGCAGCTCTTACTTCTACACTTTCTTCGTTGAGATGGAAACCCAAACACTCTGCTATCTCAGTTTGAATTTTATTCAAATCTTTGTTTTGTGATATAGTCACCATCACCACTTCATCAAACAAGCTCTACTCCTTGGCTTGCTTCGCAATGTCTTTAACTAATGCTGTCTTTCCCACTCCTGCCATGCCCCAAAGCCCAATTGGGTGCACACTTTCATTCTTCAGTGCTGCAAGTATTTTTAGCGCATGTGATTTCCTTGAATTGAAAATTACGTAATCTTCATTATACAACAGTGAAGCAGTAGTGCTTGGGGGGGGGGGGGGGGGGGGGGGGGGGGGGGGGGGCGCTCGTGAGACACTATATCAAATTTGCGTTTTAGAAGATCATCATCAATTGTTTTTACATGATTAGCAGCCTCTCTTCCAAGTTTGTAGTGCATGCGTATGTTTAGAAAGCAATTGGTGGAGATCACGGAAGCTTCATCTCTGATTCTCATCACCTCTGGTGCAATTTTGCTTACACCTTCCAACCAAGTTTGAACTTCTTTGCCAGCCTCCGCAAGTCTTTGACATGTAGCTGCATCAACCATTCTTTGGATATCCATCCGACGAACATCTAGCTTTTCAAATTCTTTCTCCAACTTGTCAATATGGCGTTTATAGCAAATAAGGTAACCAAAGTGGCGTCTGATGGGGTCCCATGCTTTATCAACAATCACACCAGTGATTCTGCTCAAGAACTCCATTTCTTGGTTACCTTGCAAGTACAAAGAGGAAATCTGGAAATGTTAAGTTTTTGAGCTTTTACTGATTTTGAAAATGATTCATTACGTCGTATGTATATTTCCAAACTGAACTGTTAAGGATTATGTCTTATGAATGGTATAAATTAATGCTTTATAAATTCTATATACATAAAAGTTTCGACAATTTAACAAAGAAGCAAGATGCCACTCGACTCGAAGCCAAGGCACAGTACATGATGTCTCTTTGGTCATGAGATATATCACTTTGGTCCCGCGTTGCCCGTTGGTGGGACCAAAATCTAGTCTCGTACATGCTCCAAGGCTCAAGGTGACATATGACATTTTGCACTGCAACATGGCTTGGCCAAGGGAGTAATACAAGTATTTTATGAAAAATGCCAACCCGAACTCTAATAGCAAGGATCCACAATAAATAAAAATTACAAACTCTATTCAAAAATATATGTCGTTTAAGGATGTTATACAAAAATTAAAGATAACATTAAATGTCTAAAATTTAATATAAAAATTAACTAAATTACTAAGTTACCTCTGTGAATATGAGAACTTGATAGGAGTAGGTTAAGATATAGGTATGATAAGATCATATCCTATTTTATATTTGGTGCACATTAAGCCATTTAATAGCCTTTTGTTATCCTATTTTACTTTTGGAATGAACGGTAAGATTTGATATGAATTGTATGTAAATTGATAAAATTAACCTTTATATATATATATATAAAAAAAATAGACTTTTTTGGATCAATATCATCGTTGAGAGGTTTCTTGTCCAAAGCTAGATGTGATGATCGAAAAAAGAAAAGATATACTAATGAACCCTTGTCGTTGAGAAGTTTTTTGTCAAAGCTTAGGGTGTGATGATCCAAAAAAATAAGAGATATAGTGAAACTCTAGTTGTTAATAAGCTTTTCATCCAAGCCAGCCTAGAATGTGAAAATAAAAAAAATGAAAGATATAATGAAACCTTCATCATTGAGAAGGTTCACATTCAAGCATAGAGTGTGACAATCGAAAAAATAAATAAGAGATATAATGAAACCTTAGATAAGGAAAAGTTTTATTATATCATAATGATTTGGTCAATATGAAAATTTACTATATTTGATTGACTCACTAAAAAAAAATAAATAAATAAATAAGAGCATATGATAACTTATTATATCTTATCTTTTTTATCTTATCCATCAAATGAACCCTAGATATTTCTCTATTCATTTATATAACTTAAAAAAAATTGTAGAAGGATAAAATTGAAAAAAAATGAATAGATATTGTCATGGTATTATAAAACTATAATTATTTTGAAAAAAAAGTTCTAAAATAACTTTTATGTCATAATAGAGGGAGTAACAAGTAAGGAGGAAAGTTCTCCTTACTTACTAGTTTTTTTTTAATAATTTAATTATTAAAAAAAAATGACAAGGCAAAGATTGACAAGGCAAAATGACAAGCCTAATGGTGAGATCACCGCTCTTTAGATTACATCAATAGTCAATCTTTGCCTTGTCATCTCTCACACGCAACTTCAGCGTAGAAACAAGTACATCATAGAATACCTAAACAACTACACTGAAAAAACAACTCAGATTGAGCTACTGTCAAGAAAGAGAAGCTTGGTGATGGGACATTAATTTACTTTCCCTCAAGAAGAGGAAGATCGCTGACTATAATATATGTCTATAACCGAAGTAGCTACACATAACATTCCTAGAACAACAGGTTAATTCAAAGCAAAGACAACAGTTCAAGACCAAAAAAAATGAGGGAAAAATTTCTTTTTGTCTTACAAAACTATTTATTCTAAGTAAAACAAAAACATCACATGCACATACTGAAAGACCACCTTAAAAAAAAACCAACTTTCGTTATTTCAATAAATAATGATTTATTCATTAAAAAAATTAATATTTGAATCCCAACTTTTTAGATCTCTTTGATTCGACAATTTGAGGCAAAACTCCATGAATCTGAGAATTGGAATTATAAACATCAGAGACGAACTGATTTGGTGACATAGATAACATGAATCTAAGCTCCAATAAGTGCTTACAAATCAAAGATAAATACTAAAAATGAAACTTTTAAGCATCTCTAATAAAATACAAACTACATACCTGCAATAATCTTAGTAAGTTACAACTCGGGGATCTAACGAAATATCAATATTTTAAGCCTCTTATAGTTCCAGTGCAAGCAACGCGTATGACTGACTTTGGTGCGAAGACTTGAGGTCAAGGATAAGGTTGGGGTTCACGCATGCAGCATTATGTTTGCCCGCGGTTTGACCGTATAATCAAATGGAAATCGGTATTATTGGAGCCAAACAAAAATGTAAAAATTATTCATGTTTTAAACTAGAAATTTAAAGTTCTTGTTAAGGTTTTTATGAGTTGAAAAATAGAATCGGAACCGAATCAGAACCAAATCACCGGTTCTCATTCTATTTTTATTTTTTAAATATAAAATAGATATAATTTATTTTTTGCTATGTTTTAATTAATCAAACCAAACTACTTAGCACCAAACTGGAACCGGAACCTTGACTATAATTCGGTTCCGTTTTCATATTTTATAAACTAGCACCGTCAGATTTGAACCGAAACTGAACCTAAACCCAACCTGAACCAAATCTTCATCAGGTCTACCAGTGATACATAGAAATGCTACAATGTATAGCATGCGAGGGAGCATTCGTTCAACAAAATTTGTCGGTGGCAACATAGTGCCACATACATTTCAAACGATATAATATAACACACTACATAATCCAACCTTATAGTAGCAAAATCTAATTAATTGGTGAAGTAGAAAAGAAATTAACGGTAAAGATACAAGCAATGCAAAATCCATTGGTTTCTGTTGAGTGGAGAGAGAATATATGAAAAATTTTCTATTTAAAATAATTCTATTATATTACAAACCACTCTCACACTCTCATACTTTCTCTCACTATGCACTACTTCTCTCACTATGCCTACACTTACTCTCACTCTATGCTTAGTGGCTAGCCTAACTTGCTTCAGATGACTTCACTCAAACTTGCTTGGATTAATATCTTGGCTTAATTAGCATCCTATCTATTTATACTTGTTAATGGCGGTGATTAGAAGCTTCAAGTATGTCGGTGTTTAAGGCGGTGGAAGCTTCAAGTTATTTCTTCATAAAGGTGCTGCTTTCTAGAAGAGGTGCTACCTTCTAGAAGATTAAGTCGGTGGCTTCATTTCTCCCCCTCAGCACCGTCTTCTCTTGATGCTTTCTTTAGTATTCCTAACTGTGCTCGTAAATCTTTAAATTTCTTTGTATTGAGGCCTTTAGTGAAGATATCAGCAACTTGCTCTTTTGTGGGTGTTAGCTTCATGTGGATCTCACCTTGCAGCACTTTTTCTCTTAGGAAGTGGTAGTGTACTTCAATGTGTTTGGTCCTTGCATGAAACATAGGATTCTCTGCTAAACATACTGCTGACCTGTTATCACAATGAAGTGTTACCTGTTCAATTGGTTGGTGAAGATCCTTCAGCAATTGCATCAACCAAGTACTTTCTTGTGCTGCCATAGCTGCTGCTCTATACTCAACTTCTGTGGTAGAGAGGGATACGGTAAGCTGCCTCTTATTGCACCATGACACTGGTCCTGATTCCAAGCTGAAGATGTAACCTGTAGTTGATCGCCTTGTGTCGCAGTCTCCAGCGTAGTCAGCGTCACAATATCCAATCACTTGACATCCTTCACCTTTACGGTATAGAATACCATAGTCCATATAGTTCCTTTCAAGTATCGAAGTATCCGCCGTACTGCTTCCAAATGTGGCTTCTTGGGATTTTGCATGTATTGGCTTGCAACTCCAACTGCTTATGCCAAGTCAGGTCTAGTAAGAGTTAGATAGATAAGACTACCTACCAGTTGTCGATACATCCGTGGGTCTTCCAGGTCTTTCCCTTCTCCAGCACAAAGCTTGATGTTTGGCTCCATTGGTGTAGACAGTGGCTTACACTCTAGCATCCCGTATGTCTCCAATAGATTCTTCGCATACTTTTGTTGACAGAGGAACATTCCTTCCTTTGTCTTCTTGACTTCGAGCCCTAGGAAATGCTTCAATTCTCCAAGCTCCTTCATCTGAAACCGGACTGAAAGATTGTCCTTCGTTTGCTGGATCTCTTTAGTAAGATCTCCAGTTAAGATGAGGTCGTCAACATACATCAGGACTATAGCCATCTTGCCTTCTGTGTGTTTGACGAATAGGCTCGAATCTGATGCTGTCAACTTGTAGCCACTTTGTACAAGAAATTCTGCTATTTTTCCATACCATGCTCTTGGAGCCTGCTTCAGGCCATATAATACCTTCTTGAGCTTGCATACATACTCTGGATGTGCCTTGCTCTCAAACCCTTGTGGTTGATCCATGTAGATGTCTCTATCAAGCTCTCCATGTAAGAAGGCATTCTTCACATCCATCTGCCAGAGCTTCCATCCTTTACTTGCTGCTAGTGCCAGTAGTACTCGCACCGTTGTTAGCTTTGCTACTGGGCTGAAAGATTGTCCTTTACTTGCTGTGAGAACCCTCGTGCCACGAGTCGAGCCTTGTATCTCTCGACTGATCCATCTGTCCGAGTCTTCACCTTGTAGACCCATTTGCATGAGATTGGTTGCACTCCCACTGGTTTGGGTACCAAATCCCATGTCTGGTTTTTCTTGAGGGCTATTATTTCTTCCTCCATTGCCTTTTTCCATTTGTTGTCCTTTATTGCTTCTTCAAAAGTTGTTGGTTCTTCATCTTCCATAACTAGTGCAGCATTTGCATACTTGGGATTGGGATGCCTTACTCTAGATGATCTCCTTAAAGGTGGAGGCATTTCTTCAGGAAGTTCTTCTTCCACTTCTTCAGGAACTCCAGTCTTCCATGGGCTCTTGGTCTTTGATGACCTTGGACTTGTGTCTTCTTCATTTGTTGTTGGAACTTCTTGAACTTGGTCTTGTAACTGTTCCACTACTGTTGCCTCAGTCTCCTTTACATTTGGTTGAACTGAGTCTTCTGAAGGCCACCAAGCTGAAGCTTCATCAAAGACCACATTCCTGGATGTGTAGATGCGCCCAGATGTCGGATCACAGCATCTCCATCCTTTTCTCTCATTATCATAGCCGACAAAGATACATCGTACCGCCTTCTTATCGAACTTGGTACGAAGATGATCTGGCACAAAAACATAACACACACATCCAAAGACTTTGAAGTAACTTACTGTGGGTTTGGTCTTCCATAGTCATTGGAATGGAGAGAGAAAGCCCATTTTCTCCTGTGGAAGCCGGTTGATGATGTGAGCTGCCGTTCTCATGCATTCAGCCCAAAATCTTCCTGGCACATTTTTGGCATGTAGCATGCTTCGACATATTTCTGCAATATGCCGATTCTTCCTCTCATGTACACCATTTTGTTGTGGAGTGTTGGGGTACAGTTGTCTTCGGACCTTCTGCTCCTTCAGATAGGCATTAAACTCTTGAGATAGATATTCTCTTCCATTATCGGTACGAAGACATTGTACCTTCTTGTTGAGCTCACTCTCCACCTTCTCCTTGAACTCCTTGAACTTGGAGAATACTTCAGATTTTTCTTTCATAAAGAATACCCATACGTACCTTGAGAAGTCATCGATAAAAGTCACCATGTATTTGGCACCACTTATAGATGCTTGTTTAATTGGGCCAAATACATCAGAGTGTACTAGCTCCAAAGGCTTCTTAGCTCTAAATTTAGATTGCTGGAAGGGAAGTTGATGAGCCTTACCAAATTGACACCCAGCGCATACTGTATCAGTCCGTACTTCAATGTCGGACAGACCTTTGACCATTGACTTCTCAACCATCATCTTCAACTTGTGGTAGCTTACATGCCCTAGTCTTGCGTGCCAGAGATCAGACGTCTTGTTCTTCCGTGTCTTGTACACATAGGCTGATTCTGCAGACATCACATAGATAGACTCCAGTTTGCGGCCCTCCATAACTGGTGTGCCTGATGCCTGTAGATTGCGGTACACCTTAACTTCTTGTGGCCCAAATACCACATAGTTTCCTTGTGCTGTCAATTGTGAGACTGACAACAGGTTCTTCTTCATCCCGGGAAGGTGATAAACGTCCTGCAGCTTAATTTGATCTGAATTGAAGCGTGGAGAGATAAGTGTCTTACCGATGTGGGTGATGGGCAGCTTAGAATTGTTAGCTGTCACAATCACTTGTTTCCCCTTGTACTTCTCAAGGCCCTCTAATTTCTTGATGTCACCTGTCATGTGATTGGAGCAGCCAGAGTCGATGATCCAGTCATTCTCGTAATTGATCTTCTTCTGCTTTATTATTACTGTCAGAGCTACCTCCTCTTTCTCTTCTTGCTCCTCCACTTTGGTGGTTACTACTGCAAATGCTGCTTCAACATCCCATTCTTCTTCACTATCATACCTTGAAAGACTGGTTTCTTGGAAGCTTCTTGAGGTTGCTGCATTTCCTTGTCCTTTCTTCTTATGCCAACAGTCTCGTGCATAGTGTCCTTTCTTCCCACAGTTATAGCAGCGATCATCTTGACTGTCACCTCCCTTGTACGGACGGTTGTTGTTGCGAGCTCCCCCTGAATAGTTAGTTTTCTCCTTCAGTCTTCTCTGTTGATTGGGCTTGTTCTCCGGTGCGGGCTTCTGGCCTTTTCTCCGGTTGCTGAACAACGCCTCTTCTTCCTGCTTTAGCGAGACACTAGCCATCTGCTTCGCTAAAGCCTCCTGATTAGCGAGCATATTTTCTAACTCCAACAAGGTTGGTTGAATCGGCCAACCTCGAATAGCAGCCATAAACCCACTATACTCAGGTTTAAGGCCATTGATAATTATCCTCCTCATTCGCTGCTCACTAATCTTTTCTTCAGGGGCAAGTTGAGCAATCTCGCTGCATAGTGATTTTACCTTGGTGAAGTACTGACTGACTGTCATACTTCCTTGTAAGGTAGTCATGAGCTCACTTTCAAGTAATTGAAGGCGAGCATCATTCTTCTTGGAGAATAGTGTAGCGAGAGTATCCCATGCAATTTTTGGAGTAACAGCATCTCTAATATACTCTAACAGCTCATCTTCTACAGCTGTTCTAAGAACAAACATTGCCTTACCCGCTTTGATGCGCCACTTCCGCAGGGCCTCATCTTTTGACTTCTCTGCCACCAGAGCCTTCTTCTCCTTGGATTTAGTGTCACCAGCAGCATCTAATGGTGTCGCATCTTCAACAGCGACATCTGGTGGAGTCGTCTCGGACCCACCTATAACCTCCCATAGGTCCTGTCCTTGTAGATAGGACTCTATGCAGGCCTTCCAATTTATATAATTATGATTGTTTAGCTTCTTCAAACCACCAGTCGTACCTACTAGCTCCATGGCTATGTCTGGGTCACCTGACGTACAGCAAGCCTCTTTAGCAGAATACCGGTACTCCACTTACTCCGACTGGCAAGCTTCAACACTGGTGAACTCCTGATACTATGCTCGGACACTGGTCGATAATTCCGGCAGAATCGACTCGACAACCCAACTCTGGTACCAGAAATGTTAAGTGGAGAAAGAACATATGAAACTTTTCTATTATTAATAATTCTTTTATTTTACAAATCACTCTCTCACTTTCTCTCACTATGCACTACTTCTCTCTCATGCACTCATACTCTCACTCTCACTCTATGTTTTATGGCTATCTTAACCTGGCTAGCTTGCTTGCATTTCTTGGATGACTTCATTACAAGTGAAGGCTCTTATTTATAGGGTAGTAAGTCGGTGGTTAGAATGATCTAGATTATTTTTTTTTAATTTGTGAGGCGGTGGCTCTTTGAAGGTGTGATGAAGCTTTATTGAGTCGGTGAGAACCTTCTAGGAGGTGCTGCACTCTTCATTAGTTTCATATGTTAATTATCAGTGATTGAAGACAACACCTCCACTCTTTTTTAATATAACAATTGATACCTAAGGTAAACATCGAAAAAAATTTTATCGGAGCAATTTTTGGCATCCCATCACATTTTGGGGTTTACCAATGGCTACATTCTTCTTTTCTTGATAGAAAATAACACAAAGGTCGAACATGTTTTATCTGAAACATGGAATCAAATCATTCCCCCACTCACCAAGATAGAATAATAAAATTTGGAATCCAACGCTTAATGGGAAATTTATTGTATGTTTTTTTTAATGGTTTTCTTATTGATAGGGGATTCAATGTTCGAGAGCCCCCACTTTGTTAAAAGGTGGTTGTCTTTCAAAATAAACCTATTCAATTGGCTAGCATGGGACAATAATGTACTTATTCTTGAAAACTATTATGCCAAAAGATACAACAAGCTCTATAGCTTATTGTCTCTTAGGCACTCCGTCTACCTCATTATCGGCGTACCCATATCAGCCTCATCTCCACTTCTGGTAAAGCCACTATAATTGTCTCTATTATACATAAATGTATTCGTATTCTTTTTATTATTCTTCTACCATTAGTGTTAGAGAAAAGAAGATTTTATAATCTTACATGAAAAAAAAAAAAGAATGAAAGAAAGTAAAGAAGAAAAGAAGTTCCTATTGTTTTATCATAATACCACACTACCACGACATTATCACATATGACTATTATCACATTGTTGCACAACCACTCTCAAATACTAAAGCAACCATGCATATTCAAAGGCCTACAATCATATTCAAAGGTTCTAATAAGATAAAGATTCAATTAATTAAAACTTCAATTTAAAAAGTTTACCCAATAATTATTTTAACTAATTTATCGAAACGTCAACAATTAGATAGCCCAATGGTATGACACAAAAAGTGCAAGGAGAGGGCAAAGGGTTTAAATTCTCCCCCCAGCAGTACTGTTTATGTACCATACACTTGAGTCCAGTATTGTTCACGAGACTGGGTGTGGGTCTCCTATGGAAGAAACAGTTGTTTCACCACTTTAGAGTTACAGGGTAAAAGGATTTTCCTAGGAGATTTGTAAGCACTTGAATAAAACAATGGTTTATTCACTTTTATATAATAATAATAATAATAATAATAATAATAATAATAATAATTGAGAGAGCTAATCAAACAAGAGAAAAAGATCAACAAGAGCTTAAACAAAATCAAAATACTAAACCCATCTGGGTGGTAACTTCATTCAGCCAAGTACCATGAGCAAAATGATTAAGGAAGGACTGGTCCAAACCTAGCCAATTTATGATAACATTCTAGCAATGAAGAGATTTCTGGCAGTTCTACAGAAGATCTGCAGTTTCAGAATGCATTCCATAGAAATGGCAAAGAAAAGCAGGCCCAATATTTAAATTGAAGAGGTATGCTTCGGTAGGGAGTTTACCATGAACAACTTTCCAAATAAAGAGCTTAACTCGCGGGGCAACTTTAAGTCTCCAAATACAATGCCAGCCTTTCCAAGGATTGTGATCAACATTCGTAGAGTTAAGAAAATCATAAACAACAGCCACAGTTGTGGCTTTAGAGGTTATAGGTCTCCACACCCATTCATTAGTAGCAGTAGTCTCAAAAATAGTATCATTAAAAGAATCTCTGCTCAAAATTTCCCAAAGAAACTTGAACAGGCATGTAAATCAATTAAACCATAAAAAATAAGCAAATTGACAAAGAGAGTATCAAAGAGTTGCATGTTTAAATAAGTGGGCTTACGGTTTATGGGAAGCTCCAAAATCCAAGGATCATCCCACAAATTAATGAAATTTGGACTGCAAATAGAAAGATGAAAGTTTGGTTTTAGGACATTTGTAGTTTTAGAGATAGCTTTGAAAAAATTGGAGTTAGAAGAAGAATAACTGTTCCAAATATTCCAGTTTTGATATTTATGAAGGAAGATGTTAACCCAAACCTTGCCATCTTTGTTGGCAATTGACAGAACATGTTTGGTTAAAAGAGCAAGTCTAGCATGTTTAAGATTGCACAAGCCTAAGCCCCCCTCAGTTTTTTAAGTGACAGTATTCCAGCCAATTGTATGGAATCCACTTCTCCTACCATGCCTACCCCATAGAAAGTTGCGAGCTAATTTAGAAATGGCATCCAAGATACAGTCTGGTGGATAGAAAATGGAAAGATAATAGACAGGAAGAGAAAAATATTGGAATTAAGAAGGATTATGCGACTAGTTTAGGAGATGTGAATGCGATTCCCATGTGATTCTAGTTACTGATTGTAGAGTCAGTCTTATTAACAAGAGAATGAAACTAGCTAGCAGGGAGACAAAAAGGAGAAAAGAGGGTGCCGATGGCCTTGAGCTAACTTTGAAAACAATTAAGTCGACACAAGGAAAGTTTGGCAAAATACAATTATGGGTTTAGTATAGCCCTGGAAAGTTAGAAGGCAACTAAAGATTCCATTTCAAAAGAAGGATCATTTTGAAGTTTGTTTTTGGTATAGGTTACACTATGGAAACGTTACATAAGTAATTGAATTGGATAATATTAGAACTTATATATATATATATATAAGTTGACAAAAATAAAATAGTAATTTTATTATGATCTCAAGTATTTCTCACCAGCCAAAAATTGTTTAAAATTATTATTTTTTTAATGAAAGCAATAAACGATGCTCCCTGAAGAGGTGTCAAAGAAACATATATGTACGATGATGCACAAATTATCAACCATCATATTGACTCCCCCTCCGTTGTTGGAATTGGGATTCCATCGTAGCTGTTTTAAAACCCCTTGGCGACCTCATCTTCGTCCGCAAATGTGAAGACACCTCTCTTGAACACATGAAAGGCTCTGGTCAGACTCAAGTCACCCACTTCCTTTCCTCTCGACATGACTGTCGATGTTGGTGTTTGAAGCTTCAAAGTTCGTCTCGAGGACGATGGTGCTCCCATCATTAGATCGAAGGTTATCCGAGGTCCTGTGCCTACCTCCAATGCTCAGGCAAATTCGAGTAGTCTTGGCCCTTCGTCAGCATTACCTCTTCAACCCCAGGCCTTCACTTCCGATATTCCCCGCAGACTCACTAGAGAAGAGAAGGGCAAAGCTCTGTTTCCCTCCTCTCGCTCAGCCGATCCCTTTAGTGCTACTGTGGTCGCTCACCCGGAGTCGGTCTTTCCCAGAAAGCCTGTGATCTCAAACTCAGACGATCAACCCACGCTTGAGGTTGATTAGAGTTCCGACGATCCTAGTTCAGTGGTCCCCTGGATTCCCTCGATCTCCTGCGCGAGAACCGGGGAAGGGGATGCACTATGCATGAACAGGAACGTGATTGTTGCGCGCACAACAGCCGTTGTGCTGCCTCGAGATCAGCTTTCAGTCGATTCTCTTGGCTCCATACCGTTATCCACTCTGCCTCGAGATACGGATTCTGATTCCCTCAATAATTCAACTTTGAACCATTCTCGACCTAGGGCTGTTATTCAGGAGAACATGCCTCGTGATGAGAACTTGGCCATTGAACCTTCTGTGTCTCGAGATTTGATCATTGCTGATCAATCCAACAAGTCTTCAATTATTGAATTTTTTGCCTCGTGATGGCAACTCCACTTTAATTGAGCAACTTGATCCTACTCAACCAGTCTCATCACAACCTGGTTCAACTATTCCGAATCTTTCTCATGCCAATTTAAATCAACCTAATCCTAAGATTTCTAAGGATTTTAAATTGGCACCTAATAACTCCCTTTCCATTTCAGGAATTATATCGGGTTCTATTGATAATGAGAATTCCCTCTCATCAATGCCCAATTCTCTGGAGAAAGATGACCTTCCCACTCACCTTAGACTGAAACCCCCGGAAATTCCTATCCCCGAGGGGTATAAATGGATCTTCATACATGGGGGTTGGTCCCTGGTTCCAAGCATAAATATAGATAAATTTTTCTCACAAGATCCAACACCCCCCTCCACCCCCTTGGATATTCCTTCTGACGAAGAACTTGTTGACTAGGGTGAAGATGATGACTTTACTGTTGACAAAATTACTGAAGATGATCATTTTCTTGGTGAGGAGATTATTCCAGATTCACAAGCTGATCAAACTCCTGCTGAACTGTTAGAAGATTCTGCTCCCGATTCTACCTCCCTTCCCTTGATCAGTAAAAGCTCCTTGGCGGACTCCACCGTAGACATGACTTTCATTGACCCCCATCCGGCTGTGCAACCCCTGACCTCCTCCTTGCAGCCCTCAGCCCAGACTCATGTTAGAAGGAGTGACAGACCCAAGAAGCCCTCTGACCGTTGGATTGAGGAAGCCGGCTTCATCCCACATCCTCCAAGATCTTCGAAGAAGAAAATTCCTGAAGATCCGAGAGACGGTAATTCTTTTGCTTTAAATACCGTCTTTTCTTCTTGGTCAGATGGTCAATTTTTTAATTACAGTAATGTTTGTGGTGCTAAATTCCTTGGATCACCTAACCATAAGTACAAATGTCTAGACAACATTTGTATGTTAGAATCTAAAAGAGGTGAAATTCCTTCATCCTCTACTGGATCGCCTTCGAGATCCGACATTTAGACTTTCAGTGTTTCCTTATGAAAATTCTCTGTTGGAACGTTCGTGGTCTTGGCAGACCCCCTAAACGCCATTTAGTTAAAGGCGTCATTTTTTCTTCTCGCTCGGACATCATTTGTTTACAAGAAACTAAACTTCAAGATATTCATAAATCTACCTGGAGATCTATCGGTGGTGTTTGTTTGAACTCCTTTGAATTTCTTCCCGCTCAAGGTTCAGCTGGTGGCATCATTGTTGCTTGGGATCATTCTCAAGCAATTGGCACCCTTTTTCATAAAGGAACCTACTCAATTTCTATTGAATTCACGAATAATTCCAATAATTTTACTTGGATCTGCACTAGTGTTTATGGCCCTGTCACTAGATCTCTTAAGGTTGATTTCTGGATTGAACTCTGCAATATTAGAAACCTTCATGCTTTACCTTGGATCATTTGTGGTGATTTCAACATGACTTTTTCTTTTGAGGACAAAAACACTGGAGATCTCAACTCTAGAAATATCTCAACTTCCCAAAGATTTTTAGATGATCTCAATCTTATTGATCCCCCTTTAGACGGACGCTGCTACACTTGGTCCAACGGGCAAACTGAACTGATTTGGGTCCGACTAGATAGATTTCTCTACTCTCATGATTGGATCCTTTCCAATCCCAGATCTCTCCAGTTTGCCCTCCCTAGATTAGGTTCGGATCACTCTCCAATCTGCCTTGATTTCGGCAATCATTTTCCTCGTCCCAGAATTTTTAGGCTTGAGAAATCCTAGTATTCCAATGACCAATTGTAGAACTTAATTCATGGCTGGTGGTCTAACCTGAACCTGAATGGTTGTGGTGCCTTCATTTTCTCCAAAAAATTACCATATTTAAAAGCCAAACTCCGCAACTGGGCAAAGGATACCTTTGGGAATTCAAATGCTGTTAAAAATTGTCTACTCATTGAACTAAATTCTCTTGATTCTATTAATGAAAGTAGACCTCTCACTGAAGATGAAAACATTCGCGCTTCTCATCTTCACTCAGATCTTTATTCTTTGCTCAAACGAGATGAAATTTACTAGAAGCAACGTTTCCGAAACACTTGGCTTCATGAGGGTGATTCAAATACGAAATACTTTCATTCGCTGGCGAATGGTAGGAGGAATAACAATTTTATTCCTCGCATAAACCATAACGGCCAATGGGTTGAAGGGAATCATGAAATTGGGATAATTTTCCGTGACCATTTTCACTCCCTTTTTGGAACTCCTATTACTAATAGATTTCTTTTGGATTGGTCTATTTTATTCGAACACAAAGCCAGAGTCGATCTCTCCTTTTTGGAACTTCCCTTTTCCACTGAGGAAATCAAGCATGCTGTTTTTGGTCTTAACGCGGATAAGGCCCCCTCCCCAGATAGATTCCCATTATTCTTTTTCCAAAAACATTGGGACCTTTTGCAGGACGGCCTAATTAAGTTTTGCAGAGATTTTTATGATGGTTCTACCAATCTTGAACGTCTTAATTGGGTCCACATAGCTCTTATTGCCAAAAAATCTGCTTCCACGGAAGTTTCTGATTTTAGACATATCAGCTTGATCAATTCTACCTGTAAAATCATATCCAAAATTCTCTCTAACAGACTGGGCTTGGTAATTAATGATATTATTGACGACTCCCAGTCCGGCTTTATAAAGGATAGATGTATCGCTGATAATATCATCGCTGCCCAAGAAGTGATTTTCAATCTCCAAAAAAGGAAACTACTTGGCTTTGCCTTTAAAGTTTACTTCGCCAAAGCATTCAATTCTCTAGATTGGAATTTTCTTTTGGATATTCTGGTAGCTAGAGGCTTTGGTAGCCGCTGGATTTCTTGGATACATACTATCCTTAAAACTGCGAAGGCTCAATTCCTCATTAACGGCACAACTCAGGGGTATATTCGTTGCAATAGAGGATTACGACAAGGTGATCCTCTCTCCCCGCTTCTTTTCGCACTAGCAGCTGATGCTCTTAGTGCGATGTTCTGTCATGCCTTAAGATCTAAGGTCTTGATCGGTGTCCAACTTGATCAAGTTAATAGCATTTGCCACCTTCAATATGCTAATGATCTTATCATTTTCACTGTTGAAGGACACGAAGACCTTAAAATCATAAAATTAATCCTCTACCTCTTTGAAGGTTCTTCTGGTCTTTCCATCAATTTTACAAAGAGCTGCTTATATTCTACAAACTATGGCTTTCAACCTCACTCTTCCTCGGCATCGATTCTTAACTGCAATAGAAACTGCCTTCCTATTACTTATCTGGGAGTTCCTCTCTCTGGCAGACGTCCTAGACACCAAGACTAGACCAAACTCATCGAAACTATTCATTCCAGGCTTGCGTCTTGGAAGGCCATCTACCTTTCCTTGGGAGGAAGATTAACTCTGATTAACTCAGTGTTGTCCACCATTCCAGTCTATTGGATGTCTGTTTTCAAACACCCTGCTTGGGTCATTCATGACATTGACAAAATTAGGAGAGGTTTTCTATGGAAAGGGCCTGATCTTGGACCTAAAGGCCTCAGGCTGATCGCTTGGAATAGGATTTGTCGACCTCGCCATATGGGGGGTTGGGGAATCCTAAACTTGCTTGAATTTAACAAAGCCTTACTCGGAAAATGGTGGTGGAAGCTTATCACAACTTCGAACAGTTGCTGGTATAATATCATTGATGTAAACTACTCGCTCAAAAAACCACCTGGGATTTTATTCCAAATCCCCCCGAAAAACAAATCCTTCTTCTGGGCTGGGATCAACACCATCCTACCATCTTTTAGTGCATGTGTTTCTAAAGTCATTAAGAACGGTGATAGTACTTCCTTTTGGTTCGATAGATGGTATTATGGTCACTCTCCCAAAGATCTTTGGACAAACTATTTCACTGACTGTCGTTATCTCTGCTTATCTTTAAAACAATTTGTCTAGACTATTACCTCTCATGGAAGTCTTTTCATAATACTTCCCTCGAAGATTTTCTCAATCTACTTGATTCATTTCCAGATTGTTCTGGTGATCAGGATGACTCTTACTCTTGGCCATTAGAAAAAAACAGAATCTTCTCTGTCAAATCATACTACAAATTCCTCATGGATGGAGGCACTCGTTCCCAATTGTATCCTCAGTTTTGGAAAATCCATTCTCCTAGTAAAATTACTTTATTCTGCTGGTTTGCTCATGAACACAAAATTCTCACTCTTGACAACTTATTCAACAAAGGTTGTAACTTCCTGGCTACTAATACTTGTGTTATATGCCACAAAAATTCCGAATCAGTAGATCACCTATTCATTGATTGTGAGTTCTCTGATCGCATTTGGTCTTTCCTCCGACATTCCCTTGATCTTCATCGGCTCCCGACCTTAGTTTCTCTAATTTGGACCTCTTTGATCCCTTCATTAAATGCTCCAATCTGGACTTTGTTGGATCTTAGCATCCGCGCTTTCTTTTGGAATATTTGGCTTGAGCGAAACAATCAAATTTTTAATCTTATTGCTCTCAAGTTCATTCTGTTATTTATAAGATTGCTAACATGCTTCTTTCTTGGCTTTCTGCAGATTCGGAATCCAATTCGCAAGAGAACACTGATGCTTCAAGGAAGATTAAGAGATCTTTCAATTTCTTGAGCTCCAGAATTGCTGATCATTCTAGAGACCCAGACCACTCCCCGCCTAGAGAGTAGTCATTTTCTACTTCGGCCTGGGCTAGCCTGTGACTCCTGCTGGATGCCTTCGCCAGCCCAGATCCTCTTTCTTCTTCTTTTTTTTCTTGTTGCTTTCCTCTTGTACTTTCCTCACTTCTGGTGAGGGTTTCGTAACTTTCTTTGCTTTTTATCTGTACTTCTCTATGCTTTGTTGTCTATCTTTCTACTTTTCAATAAATTAGTGGTTTATCCGCTTTTTATCAAAAAAAAAAAAAAAAACTTATATGCAACGAGATATATAGAAAAAAAATGAACGAATTTTTTTTTTTATGAAAATATAAACTTTCCAAGGACTTTTTCTTTACTTAATAAAAGTAAAAAAGCACGGTTATTGGATTGTTTTGGATCCACAAGATCCAACCCGAACCCAAGCCCATGATCCACATCACACTCCTCTCAAATCTCCATCTCCAAAACCCTAACCACTCAGACCCTCTTCCATGGCCACGCTTCACCACCTCGTCCGCTGCCGGCTGTCCACCTATGCCGCTGCGATTCTCAACCCTTCCGATCCCTCTGCCATCCTAACCTCATATCAGAAATCACGGGCAACGCTCTCCCTTCTTCGCTCCTCTCCGGCCCTCTCCTCTGACCACATTCTCTCCATTTGCCGTGCCGCCGCCCTTTCTCCGACCACCCACCTCGATCGCCTGGTTCTCTCTGTCGCCGTTTCATCCCTCTCCCAGAAACCAGAATACGCGCCCACCCTTCGCTCCCTTATCGATGGCCTCCCCAAATCCCCTCGCTCTCTAGCCCATTCTATCGCCCTCTACGGCCAAGGAAAACTCCTCGACGATGCCCTCCATGTGTTCACCTCCATCTCATCCCCCACTGTCCGCCACCTCAACTCCCTCCTCTTCGCCTGTATTCTCGCCGGCAATCACCCGGAAGCTGCCTGTATCTTCCGGGACTTCCCCGTTCAGTACAACATCACGCCCAATCTTGAAACCTATAACACCATTATCAAGTCGTTCTGTGAATCAGGCTACTCTCGCTCTGTCTTCTCACTGCTTGACGAAATGCTCCGGAAGAAGATCAAGCCCAATCTCACCACTTTCACCCACTGGCTCTCCGGCCTGTAAAAAAGACCAGCGCTTTGATGATGTTCCTAAGGTACTGCAGTTGATGAAGAAGAATGATTCCCATCCAGGAGTGCTGAGCATATACAATGTCAGGATTCATGGGCTTTGTAAGCTGGGGAAGGTAACTGAGGCAAAGGAATTGTTTAAGCAGATGATTCGAAATGGGATGAAGCCAAATTGGGTGACTTATGGACACATGATATATGGTTTTGCAGAGGGGGATTTGGAGGAATCCAAGAAACTCTACAACGAAATGATAAGCCGGGGGTGCACCCCTGATAGCAGCTGTTATTTCACATTGATGCATTATCTTTGTTTGGGAGGGGATTTTGATGTGGCATTGGACGTGTGTAAGGAGAGTATGAAGAGGGATTGGATTCCATGCTTCAAGACGATGAAGATACTTGTGGATGGGCTTGTGAGCAAATCTAAGGTGGAGGAGGCAAGGGAGATTATTGAGAAAGTGAAGGAGAAGTTCTCCAGCAAAGCTGACATGTGGAAGGATGTGGAAGAAGGTTGGCCACAGTAGTTTGTGGAGAACTACTTGTGCCACTGGATGTTTTTGCTGGAAGCATTGGAACTGGTAAAATCCTTATATGAGTTGTCGTACTTAACTTTGATCAGTTTTGCCTTTTGTTATATAATTTGATCAGTTTGCTGAGTATCTATTTACTAATTTGGAATTTGCCCATCTAATACACTGCAATGTTTGTGCTTTCCAGGCCTCATCCTGTCGAAGATTTAATAGTTTTCTCATTGCTATCTGAATCATAGAAAGTATTCCTTGTAATGTATTGCATTTGTTGTTTTGATTGTGGTTTGATTGCTAAAGCTAAAAGCAGCATTAGTTCTGGAACTTAGCATCTTTGAAACAACCAAGGGAAGTTTGCACAAGAGTAGTCACCGATCTAAATGACCAAAGGTGTCTTAATAACTATATAATGGTCTCCTATGCTTTAACATTTTGTATCTTGAAGTGATGAAAGGGTTGGGTAATGTTGCCTCCAAGGTTTGAAAATTGACAATTTCTCTAGCTCGAATGTTTGAATAGTAGCATATTGGGCTGGCAAAAATAAAATTGATTCTTATTCTTAAACAAGACAATGAATGGTGACCAAGTGCATCAATAGATTTTCTTTATTAGTTCCATTGGAGTGTTTCCGACTTGATGGGATGCTTGTTGCTTAGTAGAAATGCAGGATTTATTTGCTGCCAAGATTGCAAGATTTTTACTCTATCATTGAGTATAGCCCGGAATGGCATTTGGGATTAATGCATATCTTGCTCTCTTTTCAAAAAGGCAATGTTGCAAAATCAGGGAGTGGTGTTTCTCGGCTCATCTGATGATTATCTTCCACATGAATGTAGAATACCATGCCAATGTTTTCTTGCACTCATGTCCCAAAAGAACACTGCTGTATTTGAGGGCTGAATGCGATGTCATCTATGAACTGGTGCCCTCTAATTAGAGGGCGCTAGATCTAGAACGCTACATGGTTTTTTATGGAAAGGAGTTTTGTGAGAAAGATTGCTACTGAATCTTATTATTAACTAGTTTTAAGGTAAAGTTAATTTTTTGTTCTTTGTTTGATTCTTTGATTTCTACTGCACTGCAACAGATTTCTAAACTAGCCTCATGTCTTATTTATTTTTTTCTAAATTAGCAAAATATTTCAACCGTTCTAAGTTTGGTGGGCATAGGAATGTTTATTTTAGTATCTGTAGCTGTTGTAGCTCATCCTAGTCTAGAAGCATTAGTCTTGGTAGCAATTGTCTATGGTTAGTATATCTAATTACCTTCTCTGATTTTAGTTTATAATGTATAAACTAATAAAGTGTAGCCTCAATATTGCAGCTATTTTAGTCCCAAACAATTTATAAAATTCCACACAATACATTATAATAGAGTTTAATTCAAATCCCAAATAAATAGAAGCAATAACAACATCCTTTTTATCAAAAGCAGCAAAATACAAACAAACACAACAAATCAACCATTTGCAACCAAACACCAGTGGAAATTTGAAACAATAAATAAACAGAACCAAACCAAACTAAACACAACCGGAAAGTCACTCATGAAGATCAAGATTGCCTCCATTTACAAGCAATCCAATTCTTTCAGATGTCAAGGGACCAAGCAGCGGAATCTGCATAATGTTAGCACATGACCTGAGCTCAAGATATTCCAGAGATGGCTACTCCAACGCAACCATCTGTGTCACTAAAGCAGTAAGTCTACATGTATTTCTTCGAGTTGTTGCATTCCACCTGCTTGTTTCAACAAGAAGAGGTATGTCAAATTTGGACAAAAAACAATATGCAGAGCTTGTAAATTGTTGAAGTTTCCATGGCCTTGCAAATTTGATGATAATGATGACATGATCGTTTCTCGTTATCCTCCACAATTCCAACAATGTATGGGAATAATTGCAGCATCTCAGGACACTATTTAACAATGAGCTTCTTCAAAATAACCAATGTTGTACTGGAGGGGTGAAAAAGAAGAGTTTTATGATCAAATTTTCACTAATTATTAAAAGGAGGGCATTAGATCTAGAACGCTAAATGCTATTTTACGGAAAGAAGTTTTGTAGAGTATCTTTTTCTGATTTCTGTTTTGTGAGAAAGATCACTACTAAATCCTATTGCTAACTGGTTTGCTGGTAAAACCAATTTTGTGTTATTTGTTTGATCCTGTGATTTCTACTGCACTGTAACAGATATCTAAAATAGCCGCATGTTTTAGTTGCCAAGTGATTTCTTATTATCCATGTGCAAATGCAAAAGTGGCTGACATCAACAAAATGATTATAAGCATCAACTCAAAATTGAGAAGTCAATGTGAATGTCAAAACTCAAGAAACATTGCAACTTGAAAGAGTTATGCTTATCTAACACACACTGTTATCTTTTAAATAGAATAGAGACACTTTGTTTACCATTCATAGTGATAAGTGGCCTTTATCCTTCAAGATACCAATCAGGTTACAAATCACCTACTTCTTCTTCCTCTCTCTCGTCTTCCTCTCCTTCGTCTTCCTCTCCTTTCACACTGCCTGCCTTCTTTTTCTCCATCCTTGCACTTCGTGAACCAGAAGACATTCAATATCAAATTATTGCTTGATACAGATTTTATAATTAATAATTGTGTTCTGCACTTCCCATTATGTGTTGAATATGAAAGTATAAAATGAAATATACGTTAGAAGAAAAAAAAAACTACATTAACAACTATTGTACATCAAAGTACACATCAGAACATAATAAAAGCAACACAAGATTTCATGAATCAAGATCCAAAATGGTTAAAACTAGGAAATTTTTCACACAAATTTGTAACTAATTACGATCTAAATGCAGTAGGAAATCAGATGAATACATGGAATTTTAGCAAAGATTGAGATGAGAGGGGGTGATGATGCTCTTACTGTAGTGATCGAATTTGCTCTTCCAAAGGCTCCTGTAGTTTTGGGCATCCATGTATGTTGTAACTTGTAAGGTGTAACCACTCCACGGGCGGTGCTATGGGGTGATGGAAGGCAGTGAGTTGAGGCAAATTAACTAGGATGAGTATTCTCAAATTAGGGAAAGGACAATTATAAGATTCATGATCAGCAACATGTGTGTTTGAAGATGCTTCCTCTTCATTTTCCTTGGAAATCACAACCCCCAACACATCACAATTTCCTATGTAAAGCTCACTCAGATGTTGCATGCTTATTGCTTGCTTGTAGGAGAAAAGATGCGTCAGTCTTGGACAATCGAAGATATTGAGTAGTCTTAGTCCCTGGAAGAAGCACTGGGCTTGCAAAGAAGTAGGGGGAGAGATTATCTCACTCATCTCTTCGCAATTTCTGATTTGAAGATTATCAAGTGTTGGAAAAGGATCTGCCAATATTGCCACTGTCTCCGTCTCAGATGAAACTACATATCTCACTCCGCAATCAGCAATATGTAGATCCTTCAAGTTTGGTAGGCGAATGAATGGTTGTAATACATTCTGTAGACTCTGTATGCCTCTTAAATTGAGTGTCTGTAGACTTTCTAGGCACTGCAATGGTTGAATTGCTTGCTTGTAGGAGAAAAGATGTGTCAGTCTTGGACATGACTCGATTGTTAGATATCTTAGTCTCTGGAAGAAGCACGGGGCTTGCAAAGAAGCAGGGAGAGAGATTATTTCACTCATCTCTTGGCAATTTTGGATAGTAAGATCCTCTAGTGCTGGAAAAGGATCTGCCAATATTGCCACTGTCTCCATCTCAGATGAAATTACATATCTCACTCCGCAATAAGCGATATACAAATCCTTCAAGTTTGGTAGGCATTGGAATGGTTGTAATACATTCTGTAGACTCTGTAGGCTTTGTAACTGGAGAGCCCTTAGCCCTGGCAACAATTCAGTTATGTTGCAGGCTCCTTCATCACATGGGAACAGTTCTCGCACCATAGGGCAATCCGCAACTCTTAGGAACTCTAGTTTCTGCATACTCCGCTGACAAAGGCTTGATGGTATTAAATTGGTTAACCCAGGACAATTGACTATGAACATTTTTTTTAGTTGGCTGAGGGGGATTTGTTCATGCAACAATAACTCATCTCCCAACAACTTGGTCAAATTTGGCCAGTTGTTAACTTCAAGATGCTCCAAACTTGAGAGTGAGAGCCAATCGATGGAAATCAGTTCAGTTTCCTGGAATTCTAGTAATGCCAACTGTGTTGCTGTTTTAAGTAATCTCCTGACCCAAATAGCCAAAGGCTTGGATCCCATCAGTTTCAAAGCTCTTCTGGAATCATACCAAAGCTGCCATGGCTGGCCTTTGAGAAAGGAAAGGCTGAATTGTACTAGTCGATCAGGCCAAGAACTAGGTGAGCCTAGTTCATGTGATAAGGGATCATCCAAATCCACCACTTCCCTGATGAATAGGTGAGTTAGATACTTCAAACTTATGATCAACTCTCGAAAGCTTCCTTCAAACTTGTCCATGAATAATTGTTCTAGGTTGTGAAATCTTGGGAATTCTTTGGAAAAATAATCATTCATTAATGACCGATACAAATCAACAAATCTCAGATTTTGTGTCCATCCTACACCTTCTGGAACAATGGACACCGGACAACAAATCAGAATAAGTATTTGAAGCCTCTTCAACCCATTAATGTGAGAAATATCTTTCAGATAACGACAATCTCTCAAGTTCAATACTCTGAGATTAGTGAGACAAAAGAGTGATTTTGGCAGCGATTCTATGCCAGTAAAACTCAAGTCAAGAACCATCAGAGATCCCATGTGTAGGAAGAACATTTCTGGGATGCTTGATAATCTTTCGTTGAGGCTCAGGATCAACATCTCAAGTTTTGGATACTGCATTGGAGGAAGATCTTCAATATCATTGCGCATCAGTGAAAGTCGTCGGCAATTTTGCATGTCACTTTCAGTAGTACTTGGCCACTTTTTCAAGCCTTGCCCAGCTCTTGCATAGAAAGCATGATCTGCCACAGCACCGATTTGTATCGCTGCATCCCTGATGACATCATGCATTCTTACAGAGCTTTCAAACGAACCTTGAAGAAGCAAACCACGAGCTTTTAGCTGGTCGAGCAGTAGATCCACCCTACCCTGTGCATCGTTCAGAGTTTCATCACCAATTAAGATGTCCCCTCCGACCATCAAATGCATCAGTTCTTCTTTTCTAATATCCCAATCTTCAGGGTAGAGACAACAGTGCAGGAAGCAAGACTTTTCTGTCTCAGTCTTCAAGAAATCAAAACTTAGTTTGATGGATTGAAAAACTTTTTCACTGAGATCCACCTCCATTGACTTTTTTAGCAGCTTCAACACTGTCTTCCAATTCTCTGGTTTCTGACCCTTTAGCGCTGCGCCAAGAACCACCAGTGCCAGAGGCAGACCAGCACACTCTTTGACGATATTCTGTGCCAATTTCTTCATCGTGGGAAACTCCACTACATCCCCTGCTATACTCGCGAACAGCCTCCAAGATTCATCATTTGATAATGTCACCAGCTCAACTATCTCTTCGCAGCTCATTCTTTTGCAGACATCTTTGTTTCTTGTTGTGATCACCACTTTGCAAGTGGCGACCATCTGTGAAAGTCGAATCCCAACCTTTGACAGATCCAACGTCTCCCATAAATCATCTAATATCACCAGTATTTTGTTTTGTGTAGTTGCTAATCTTTCTGCAAGCTTGACCGCTCTTACTTCTTCAGTTACTTCACTTAGATGCAAACCCAAACTCTCTGTCATGACAGTTTGAATTCTTTTTAGATCAATGTTTTGTGATACAGTCACCATCACCACCTCACCAAACAATCTCTGATCCTTGGCTTGCTTTGCGACATCTTTAACTAACATCGTCTTTCCCACTCCTCCCATGCCGCAAAGCCCAATTGAGTGCACAGCTTCATTCTTCAGTGCTTCAAGTATTTTCTTCACACGTGACTTCCTAGAATCAAAAATCACGAAACCTTCATTATACAACAATGAATCGGTAGTGCTTATGGGTGGCCGCTTGTGAGACACACTACCAAATTTATTTCCATCTTCAAGAAGAGCATCAATGGTGTTTATATGATTAGCAGCCTCTTTTCCAAGTTTATAGTGCAAGCCTATGTGTAGAAAGTGCTTGTTGGAGATCACCGAAACTTTTTCTTTAATTCTCTTTACCTCCTTTTCCATTATGTCCACCTCCTTCAACCAGGTTTGAACTACATCTTTGACATCTTCAAGTCTTTCAAGTATCGCTGCATCAACCTTTCTTTGGACATCCTTCCGAAGAGCATCAAGTTCATCAAATTTTGTCACCAACTTGTTGATGTTGCGTTTGTATGAAATAAGGTAACCAGAGTGGCGTCTAATAGGGTCCCACGCATGATCGAAAATCACACCAGTGATTGCGCTCAAGAAGTCCATTCTCTGGTAACCACGTATGCATAGAGTAAATGCTAAGTTTTTAGAACACTTCTGATATTAAAAATAAATAGTTATATCTCATGCATATTTTCAAACTTGAGATTAAACAGCATTTATATATGTTACTGGCTCAAGTCACCCGGGCGTCTCACTATTTAGCTTCTACTTAATTACTTTTTAAATTCTGTTAGCTTCTTAAAATATCTTTATTATGTGTGTTAATATAAATATGTACAAAATTATATTTTTAAAGTATAAATTTATTTTATAATTAATTAAAACCAAAAATATAAAATTTGGTGCTCATAATTTATTTTAAAACCATTAAAAATAAATATATCATATGTATATTTTTAAATTGAACTATTAAGTTGATGTTTGGTATACATAATTTTATATTACTCAATGAATGTCGTTTATATTACCATAGAGAATACTATCACTAAGAATGGGGTTAATTTTTCAGGAAGTCACCAAATTTTGACTTATTATCACTTCGGTCATCTAACTTCAAAACGTATCAAAATGGTCATTTAAATTCTAATTCATATCACTGGGCAGTCACCCGTGGCTTTCTAGCCCAAATTAGTCTAAGTCACCGCCGAAAAAACTGAGGTACCACAGTCACCCGTGGCTTTTCCGCCCAAATTAGTCTATATGGCCACTGAATCTCAGTTTTTTCGGTGGCTACGTAGACTAATTTGGGCTGAAAAGCCACTAGTGACTGCCCGGTGATATGAATTAGAATTTGAATGACCACTTTGATACATTTTGAAGTTGGATAACCGAAGTGATAATAAGTCAAAGTTTGGTGACTTCCTGAAAAATTAACCCCTAAGAATGTGATTTTTAAGTCATGTTGATAACAGAATATGTGTAATTTCTATTTATTTGATAACTCCAAATGGGGTTGGAATATGATATTACATTGTTTGGTTACTTACTAAATTTATACTTCTAAAAGAGTAAAATAAAGGGGTTACAATTAACAAAAAATAATTTACATTCCACTGAGAATATTAGATTACTACCTATTGTGTTCGTAATCATATAACAAATAGTATTACGAAAGTCGTCAAATTTTAGAAATGTAATATTTCTACCTTAAACAACCAAACAATGTAATCCTATATTATTTGATCCAAATTCTCGAGGTAATATCATACCTCCAACCAAAAGCTTATAATTATTATATACATGTAAGTTTTGATAATAAAATCATAGACACCAAGTTTTTTTTTTTTTTTTTGCCAAGATGAGCTGTTAGGCCAGTAAGAAAGGCACGGCATGCACAAATCTTGGTAGAACAGGTTGGGATGAGACCCGTACTCACATAGACGTTGGGACCACCCGCACACAATGTGTCATGACCCATGATTCAAACTCTCACATTGTGAAGGGTGCATATGGGGACCCGACTACCAATATGCCATTTGGTTATTGGTATAGACACCAAGTGTTGAGAAGGTCAAAATCCAACCCATACTTGCTCGAGGCGAAAGGATTTTGCATTGTCCCTTGGCTTTTGCCAAAGAGGGCAATGGGGTATTCTCGAAAGATGTAAACCCTAACCCACTTGAGAGAGACCGGGACATTTTTACACTATTGCTCGGCTTTGGCTAAAAGGCAAAATTTCAAAAAATAAAATAAAATAAAATAAAATAAAATCCAGCAAAAAAAAATGAAAAGGTATGTAGTAAGAATAAAAATTTTTAAAAACTTTTTATAAAGTTTGACAAATCACAAAATTTTAAATACTTTTAAATTATGTAAATTAAAATTATAAAAAAGAATAAATAAAAGTTGAAATTTATTGGAGTGGAAAACTTTGAATTATGTGGAAAGAATAAAATATATATAAATATATAATAATGCAGATACATAGTCCACATTAATTGTATTAAATTTGATAAGAGAAAATTTTTATAATAATAGGATGATAGTTTTTTTTTTCTCCCAAGTAGAAGGTGAAAGACTTTAATTCTTTCTGAATGGCATTTACTGTTTATAGCTTGTTCACATTTATATATATAAAAAATATATATACTTGGCTGTAAATTGCCATATTTTTATTTAATAAATTTTACTTTAATTATATAATATCTATTTGTTACGATTTAAATTCTATCTTATGCTATCCTTGTAATTATATGTTATACATTTTTTCAAAAATTTATGTTGAAACTGAATCTTAGTATATGCAAAGAATATATAATTGAACTATAAACTATAAAAACGATTTTTTGCATGTTACTAAGCAATATTGATGGTTGATTACAATAACAATGAATGTATATTAGTTTACTCTTTTATAACAAATGAGTTTTTGTTTTTATTTCTAAAACTTGCTTTTGTGAAACAATTCAAACAAACATGTTTTATAAAAACATAAAATAAAATAAATATTATGTAAAAACAAGGTTTTTTTCACATAGCCCTTTGCATTACCCAAATCTCTCATGAAGGTAAACAATGGTAACTAAAAACAAATAGGCAATTTACTATCAAATCCTTATGCATCTTCCTCAAGCACCAGTGCACACTTTGTCCAACAACACAAGTGATCTGGAAATGTGTCTATTCTCGAAAAATCAATCTTTTCAAATGTTTAATATGGAACAATCAAATACTCACTATGGAAAACCTGGCCTCTAGAAAGTTCACTTAGTTGCTGACTAGTACATGTGTGCTTTGTCAGGGGGCAATTGGGTCAATAGACCACTTGCTTTTTCTATACCCCATAGCACCTTGCACGAGTTGTGGTGCTCATGGAGGCTCAGGCACTTCCCTCTTCTTAAGGATGCTGGGGATCTACTCGTTTAGGCCAAAAACTTGAATAAATGGTTAGAATGGAACACTAGTATTTTTCATGATAATACTCTTTGTACACATTTGCTATCTGCAAAATTATTCCTAAAGCCAAGAATGTAAGACTGGATGATTTGTAGCTTAGAATTTTTAGGACACCATACGTATTTAAGTTATTTAACAAAAGGGACAATCTAGTAAGGAGCTAACACGGTCGGCAGGCCCTTCGCTACCCCTGCTTTGTTTTGTTCATTTTAGTCTTATTTTATTGTTTGCTAGTTGGTTCAATTGTTTTTCCCTTTTGTTGTTTGTTAGTTGTTTTAATTATACTTTTTTATCTTTGTTTGTTAATTTTCACTCCTAGTGGAATGTTGTTGTTATGTTTTGTCTATTTACTGTTGTTTTTGTCAGCATGTATTTCTCGGTTTTTGTTGCATTAATGTGGTTCTAGTTTTTTTCTAAAGCCCTTTGCATTATTAGATTTATTTACATAGATTTTTTTTAAGATTTGAGTTAACTCTATAATTCTAATTTATCTCTGATTCCAGTATTATTTGAAAAAAAAATTGAAAATTTAAATTATATTTTGATTCGTATAAAAAATTTAAAACAAATGATAAAAAAATAAAATCAAAACAATGAAAGGAAAATAAAAATATGAAGGTAAAGAAGTTAAACAGATTTAAAAATTGAATCTTAAAATAATAAAGATCAAATACGTTGTTTATTTTTTTTTTATATATAAAAATGGATAAACTACGATTTTATTAGAAAATTAGAAAGCCGATCAAGGGAGTTTTGGATTTTGAAAAAAAAATGATTAGGAAAAAAGGAACAAATTAAAGAACATAGTGTAAAGGAAAAAAAAAAAAAAAGAGGAGCTTGCTGTACAAGTCCCTGTAATTATGTGCTTTCTGCCCTTTTAGTCTTTATAATATTTTTAGGTACAATTAAGTCGTCATATTTAGGTGATTTGGGTCATTCTAGTCCGTGGCGTAGATTCTCAAGTGTTTTGCCAAAAAATAATGCAAGGACTTAATTGTATCTAAAAATATTACCGCAGACTAGAACGACCTAACTCGACCAAATATGAGGACTCAATTGTACCTAAAAATATTAGAAGGACTAAACATGCATAAAGGGCATCGACAAGATAAGATATGGATGGAGATGATATGGGCACCGGATAGGGGTAGGAAAGGATATTAACATGATAAGTTCATATTCTATCATAAGTTTGATGCGCAAAGGATAAACCATTAGATAGCATTTTATTATCCTATTTTATGTTTGAAGTGGACCGGATAATGACAGGGTATGATATGAATGGTATATAAATAAACAAAATTACCCTTTATAATATATATTAAAATAGACTTCTTTTGGATTTTTTTCCCTTAATGATTTACTTATTGGTATACTTTTTAGTTTTTATTAAATTTTTTTAAAATAAATAACCTATAAATAATGTCTACAAATATATAGATTGCAATATCATCAACTTGCAAAAAGTATAGTTCATACCTATTTCCTTAGAGAAAATCATACACAAAGTCATCAATATGGCATAATGCTAGAGTAACAAACTCGGAAAATAAATAGATCATATCAAAATCTTTTGAAAAAATCATCAAAATAAAGAAATTAAAAATAAAACATGATTAAAAAAAGAGATTTAGATGAAAAATAACAATGAGATTGATGGAGAAACCCTTTAACCCACTCCGAATGCGAAGAACTCTACTTAAAATAGTGAAATTAGTGTCCTATTTATTTGTTGACAAGCTTCTTGTTCCAAACATCGTGTTTGAAAGATCAAAATAAGAGATAAAATGAAAACCTAGATGAGGGAGGTAAACCAAATAAGAGGGCAAAAAATAATTTTAATTTTTTATTATATCCTACATGTATCTGTCCTGAGTCCCCCCTATAGGATTAATTATCATGTCGCTGGTAGAATATAGTGGATTAATAGGATAAGACTATCATATCCTATTGGCACACCAAACAAAAGATAATAGCAGGATATGATAGTTTATCCTATCCTATCGTTCTTATCATGTCCACCAAATGCACCCAAAGTACATAATTACAGGGACATGTACGTAATTAAACCAAAAAAATAAAGAAGAAAAAGGAAAAAAAAAAAAAGTGCACAACTAAGGGGGAAAATTTTTTAAAAGCAAGATGAATGCATGTAGTTTAGTTGTGGGTCCTATGTTATACTCACTTTAATTCTCATTCATGTGGTTTATTCATTTAAGAAAATAAAATAAAACAAAATTTCAAAAAGAAACAAAAGTGGAAAGTTGCCCAAAGGAAAAGGAAACACTCATCGTAAAAGTGTCTATTTATCTTCTCCCCAAATCTAAGCATATGTGAAGACCATGCTCTACTATGCATGTAAATAATGAAAATTAAAAAGACAAAAAGTACTAAAGAAGATGGAGGAAAATTGCCTCGGAATCAAAATTTAAGGGCTGATCTCCATAAGCTCCAGGTCCTCTCTCCATGTAAGCAGGTGTTCAAATCCCAAAAACCAGAAGAGGTTTATATAACTAGGAAATCTTTCATGGCTTTCTAAGCTTGCCTAGTTAAATCTAGTTACTCTACCACTATCACTTTCTAAAAACATACATCCCAAAAAAAAGTTATAGACCTAGGTGTTCAAATCCCATAGAAGGCTTGGAATCCAATTATGACTATCATATGATCTTGTGGAATATATATATATATATATATATATATATATATATATATATATATATATATATATATATATATATATATATATATATATATATTAATTTTTATGATAAAGTGGATAAACCAAAACAAGAGTCCATTGAAGATGGATACATCAAAGAATGGTAGAAACATGAAGACCCCAGATGTAGAGACTCTTCTTCTAAGAATAATTGGCATGACCTAGCAGTAAATATAGGCAGATATAATCCAATCTCATAAACGCAATATCGAGTTAATTAATTGGCCTACTAGAAAAGATATAAGCTACATAAAATCCATTGGTTTTACATGTTAATTATCATCACTAATTTGACAATTACTTAAATTAAAAAAAAAAAGCAAAATAAGCAAAATCATAATTAATTGAACTAATAATTATTGGGTTCTTGAGAATACCTGGTTAATTGTGCAAGTGCCTGCTGTCTGCTGCTGATGATCACTATTATCTGGTAATCGTTAGCGTAGAGAGAATTGAAGACATTGAAAGGTTTTTAAATAGAGATGGCAGAACATCTCTTTTAGGTTTCTTTCTTCATTCTCACTCCAAGAATAAACTAAAGTAATTTAAAGAGGTTTCTTTGTTTCTTAACTTCTTCTCTTATTATTGTTCAAGATTGCGTCCATCTACAAGCAATCCAATTCTTTCAGAGGCTAAGGGACTAATTAGCTTGCGTAGTCTGCATAATCTTTGGACATGATTTGAGTTCAAGATATTCCAGGGATGGTTACTCTGACGCCACCACTTTTGTCCCTAATTCAGTGAGTTCCGGCAAGCTAATTAACTAAAGCTTCTTCAACAAAGAAAACAACCATTCATCAACTTCGTCTTCAGAAACCACAATATCTTAAATTAATGCAGCTTGGTCTTCTGCATGTAGCTCTTTTGAATGTCACATTGCATTCCATCAGCTTGTTTCAACAAGAAGATATATGTCAGTTTTGGACAAGATCGAAAGGACTGCAGAACTCTAAGCAGTTGAAGATAGATATATGTCAGAGCACATTGATAGATTTTGTTGATTAGTTCCATTGGAGTGTTCCATGTCTCAAAGCAATGTTAAGGAGTGGTGTTTTTCTGGAAGGTTGTTTCTTGGTTCATCTGACGATTGTCTTCTTCATGAATATAGAGAGTACCATGCCAATCTTTTCTTGCATTCACGCCCCAAATTAACCAAGACTATATATATTCAAGGGGTGAATGCGATGCCATCTATGAACAGGTGTTCACTAATTAAAGGAGGGCACTAGATCTAGAATGCTAAACGGTATTTTGTGGAATGGAGTTTTGTGGAGTATTTTTTTTTGCATCTTGTTTCTTGAGAAAGCTTGCTACTGAATCCTATTGTTAACTTCTTTTGTGGTAATAATAATTTTGTGTTATTTAATTGATTCTGTGACTTCTACTTCATTATGATAGATATGTCAACTGGCTGCATCTTCTAGCTTTTTTTTTTTATTTTTTTATTTTGCCCTTCTGTAAATTAGCTGCTTATTTACCTTAGCTGCTGAAGTCTTGATGGCATTGAATTGGTCAAGCTGGGACAATTGTCTATGCTCATACATGGGATTTGTTCATGCTATAATAGCTCATCACTCAACAACTTGTCAAATTTGACCAGCTGACAAACTTGAAGGTGCTTCAAACTTGAGAAGTATTGCTGTTGATGGAAATCAGTTCAGTTTCCATGGATTTTTGCCAATACCAACTTTATTTTTTTTCCAAGTAATTTCTTGACCTAAACAGACAAGGGCTTGGTTCCCATCAGCAGTACAGATATGGTCTTCCCTTCACCAATGGGCAAAGAACATGTTGCATTAGCTGAAACACAAAGAAGTAATGGGCTCAGTATGTATATGTAATTACCTTCTCCGATTTTAGTTTATAATGTATAAACCTACACAGTGTAACCTCAATACATTTATTCCATAAGATACATTGAATTAATACCACAGCAATTTTAGTCAAATTATTTTTATTACAACATCTTATTCATCCCAAACAATTATAAAATTCCAAACAATACATTACAATAGAGTTTAATCCAAATCCCCACACAAATATAAGCATATAAGCAATAACAGCAGTCTTTTTATCAAAAGCAGCAAAACACAAACAAACAAAACAGATTAACCATCATTAGCCAAACACCAGCAGAAATTTGAAACAATATACAACCAAACCAAATCAAACCAAACCAAACAACAAATAAGCAACACAACCAGAATCTGAAAGCCACTCATGGATTGCCGCCATTTACCGGCAACCCAATTCTTTCAAAGGTTAAGGGACCAAGCACGAAGTTTGCATAATCTTAGTACACAACCTGAGCTCAAGGTATTCCAGAGATGGTCACTCCTGCACCACCGTCTGTGTAACTAAGGCAGAGAGTTCAGGCAAGCTTTTCAACAAAAACTTCTTCAGTGCAGGAAACAAGCATTCATTTGCTTCTTTTTCAGAAACCACAGTTCTCTCCAGTGCAGTGCAGTCGTTTTTCCAGTTGCATACCACCTGTTGGTTTCAACAAGGGGTATGCCAGTTTTGGACAAGAAACAAGATGCAAAGCTCATAAGCTAATGAAATTTCCAAGGCCTAGCAAATTTGATGATTTCCCCTTATCCTGCGCAATCCCATCAATGTGTGGGAATAATTGCAGCATCTAAGGACACTCTTAGACTGTGAGCTCTATGAACTATAATGAAAAGGAGGGCATTAGATCTAGAATGCTAAATACTATTTTATAGAATGGAGTTTTGTAGAGTATCTTTTTTGGGTTGCTGTTTGGTGAGAAAGATTTCTGCTGAATCATATTGGTAACTGGTTTGATGGTAACGACAATTTTATATCTTCTTTTTTATTCTATGATTTCTACAGCACTGTAATATATATATCTAAATTAATCAGCTGCCTGTTTTAGTTACTAATAAGTGATTTCCAACTTTGTGCAGGTGCACAGCTACCTATTATCTGGTAATTGTCAGCGTAGAGAGAATTGAAGACATTGAAAGGTTTTTAAATAGAGATGGCAGAACATCTCTTTTAGATTTCTTTCTTCATTCTCACTCCAAGAATAAACCAAAATAATTTAAAGAAGTCTCTTTCTTTCTTAACTTCTCTTGTTATTGTTTAAGTTTAGAATGTTGTAAGCTAGGAATGCAAAAGAAACAAGGAGGAGAATCAGATGCTGACCTTTGCTTTAGGAATGGACAAGAAAAGCAATGGTCATTGCCTTTCTGAAAGTCCCTCATGGATTGCCTCCGTGATCAAGATTGCCTTCATCTACAAGCAATCCAATTCTTTCAAAGGCCAAGGGACCAATCAGCTAGCGTAGTCTGCATAATCTTTGGGCATGATTTGAGTTCAAGATATTCCAGGGATGGTTACTCCCACGCCACCACTTTTTGTCCCTAATTCAGTGAGTTCTGGCAACCTAATTAACTTAAAGCTTCTTCAACAGAGAAAACAAGCATTCATCAACTTCTTCAGAAACCACAATATCTTAAATTAATGCAGCTTGGTCTTCTGTGTGTAGCCCTTTTGAATGTTGCATTGCATTCCATCAGCTTGTTTCTATTGAGGATTAGAGTGATCAGAAGTGGTGCTGCTGTGTATTGCTATAGAATCACTGAACTCAGTCAAAGGAGCAGCTCGGGAACATCACACAAGTTGGAAAGACAGCAGCTTGACCTGTTGTAAATGTTTTTAAGTTATCTTTATTTGTTTGTGTGTATACTGCATTTATCTGTGTGTTTGTATTATATGTTTAGAAGTTCTGCTTGTGTGTACTGAGCTGCCTGGTTGGCATGCCTATCATATGTTTGCTTAAATGCCTAGTTGATCAATGAATGAATAACAGAGTTGTTTTCCCATAACAAATACTCATATGTTCTTCTTCTTCATTTCTCTTCAATTATTCTTACAATTAACAACACAATTGAGAGATTACAATTGAGTGAGTGAGAGTAAGACATATACAAACACACTCGGTCCTAATAGTTTCAACAAGAAGATATATGTCAACTTTGGACAAGATGGAAAAGACTGCAGAACTCTAAGCAGTTGAAGATTCAATGGCCTTGCAAGGTTGATGGTGATAACTATGGTTTCTTTGAAAAAAATATGTTTTAAAAAGATATTTAAGTTTTAAAAATTTTAATTTTTAATTAAATATTTTTTTGAAAAAAATAAATAAAGCGTGAGCTTTACTTAAAAAAAAAAAACAAAATAGTCCACTACAAGGGAAAATTGACAAAGAGCGTGTATTCTATTATAGTTGAGTATTTTAAGTTTAGATATTTAACATGTGTTATATATTTTTTTTTAATGATTAATTAAGATTTAAATTAGATTAATGATTTTTTTTATGCCCATTCTTTAGTTATAATGTAACTCTCTTGCTACAGTGAGATCAATTTATATTAAACAAAAATCTCCTTAATTTTTTAATTAAAAAAATCAATTTTTAAACATTTTTATCACTAAAAGGTCGTTAATTTACTGTAACTTATACATTTTTATCATTCTTCACATTTTTTTATAGAATGCATTTGTCACCTTTGCCAAATATATATATATTTGACAAAAATAAATTATATATATATATATGATGGAAATTTTTATATTTAAAAAAATAAAAAATTAAAATTTGTTTGAATTATTGTATAAAATAAGAGCAAATAATAAAGTTTATTTTTTCTTATGTAAAATTGGTCTGAAGGATGCCGAAGACAATAAATTTAGGTTTTTTATTTTTATTTTATTTTTAAAAATAAAAAAATATAAACCATTTTTTGCAAAAAAAATTATTTAATATTTAAATTTGATTTTAATATAAAAAAAGATTAATCAGATCTATTTTTTTTAAAAAAATTAAATAAACCACAAAGCATTAAGAATCAAATTTAATCAGATCTAATTTTTTGCTACTGTCCTGGCTTTCTGCAGATACTGAATCTAACCCGCAAGAGAATGCCGACGCCTCTAGCAGGATCAAGAGATCTCTAAGCTTCCTGACCTCCAGAATCACCGATCATTCGGGAGGTCCAGACCACCCTCTAGATCGAGAGTAGTCGTTTTCTTCCTCAGCCTGGACTGGCCTGTGACTCCTGCTGGACGTTTTCGTTAGTTCAGACTTGTTATCTTTATTTGCTGTTGTTTTCCTGCTTTCTTTCTCCTTGTATTTTTCCTCACTTCTGGTGAGGATCTTTTTTTTTTTCCTTGTAGTTTAGTTGTACTATTTCTTCGTTGTTTTGACTGCGCTCTCTCTTCTTTAATAAACTAGTGGTTTATCCACTTTTTATCAAAAAAAAAAAAAATTAAATTTTACTCTTTAAAAGCACACATATATTTATTTATATACATTACTACGAGTCAAACACAAAGTAATGGAAATGAGACACCGTGAGCCAAATCAGGGACGACAGCAGAGCAAGAAGCACAACTTGACTGCCTGATTCTCTAACTACTTGTAACTCAGTTCAATGGATTGATATAAATACTTGTTTGCTCACATTAAAAAGATCCAACATATAAATATAACTGACTTCTTTCATAATTGGTTTAGTGCCACTGCCCACCTCCATCGCCGTCTCCTCCCTCTCCAAGAAACCCGAATCCTCTCCGGCAACCACCCGGAAGCTGCCCGTAGCTTCAGGGACTTCCCCGTTCAGTACAACATCACGCCCAATCTCGAAACCTATGACACCATCATCAAGTCATTCTGTCAATCAGGCTACTCTCGCTCTGTCTTCTCACTGCTCGACGAAATGCTCCGTAAGAACAACAAGCCCAATCTCACCACTTTCACCCATTGGCTTTCCGGTCTGTATGAAGACCAGCGCTTTGATGATGTTCCTAAGGTACTGCAACTGATGAAGAAGAATGATTCCCATCCAGGAGCGCTGAGCATATACAATAATGTCAGAATTCATGGGCTTTGTAAGCTGGGGAAGGCAGCCGAGGCAAAGGAATTGTTTAAGCAGATGATTCGAAATGGGATGAAGCCAAATTGGATGACTTATAAATACATGATATATGGTTTTGCAAAGGAGGGGTGTTTGGAGGAATCTAAGAAGCTCTACAAGGGAATGGTAAGCAGGGGGTGCACCCTTATAGCAGTTGTTATTTCACATTGATGCATTATCTTTGTGTGGGAGGGGATTTTGATGCTGCGTTAGAGGTGTGCAAGGAGAGTATGAAGAGGGATTGGATTCCATGCTTCAAGACGATGAAGATGCTTGTGGATGGGCTTGTGAGCAAGTCTAAGGTGGAGGAGGCAAGAGAGATTATTGAGAAAGTGAAGGAGAAGTTCTCGAGCAAAGCTGACATGTGGAAGGAGGTGGAAGAAGGTTTGCCACAGTAGTTTGTGGAGAACTACTTGTGCCACTGGATGTTTTTGCTGGAAGCATTGGAACTGGTAAAATCCTTATATGAGTTGTCATACTTAACTTTGATCAGTTTTGCCTTTTGATATATAATTTGATTGCCGAAATCAAATGATGGAAATGCTTGGCATTGTTTTTGGGAAAATGGCTTTTACTGTGTGTCTATTTACTAATTTCGAATATGCCCGACAAATAGACTACAATATTTGTGCTTTCCAAGCACCATCATGTCTAAGATTTGATAGTTTTCTCATTGCCATCTGAATCATGGAAAATATTCCTAGTAATGTATTGCATTTGTTGTTTTGATTATGTGGTTTGATTGTTAAATCCTGCATTAGTTCTTGAACTTAACATCTTTGAAACACCCAAGAGAAGTTTTCACAAGAGCTAGTAGTCACCGAACTAAATGACCAAAGGTGTCTTAATAACTATATATTGGTCTCCTATGCTTTTACATTTTATATCTTCAAGTGATGAAAGAAAGGGTTGGGTAATGTTGCCTCCAAGGTTTCAAAATTGACAGCTTCTCTAGCTAGAATGTTTGAATAGTAGCACATCGGGTTGGCAAAAATAAAGTTGATTCTTATTCCTAAACAAAACAACGAATGATGATCAAGCACATTGCTTGATATTCTTGATTAGTTCCATTGGAGTGTTCCCCACTTGATGGGATGAATTGTTGCTTAGCTGAATTGCAGGGTTTATTTGCTGCCAAAGACAGCAGGATTTTTACTCTATCAATGAGTATTGCGCAGAAAAGCCTTTCAGATTTCAGGTTGATGTGTATCATGCCTATTTTTTCTTCAAGACAATGTTGTGTAAACAAGGAGTGGTGTTTTCTGGAAGGCTGTTTCTAGGTTTATTTGATGATTATATTCTTCATGAATGTAGAGTACCATGCCAATCTTTTCTCTCATTTACGTTTGAAAATAACCAATGCTGTATTCGAGGGGTGAATGCAAGGCCATCTAGAACAAATGTTTACTAATTAAAGAAGGGTACTAGATTTAGAATACTAAATGGTGTTTTATGGAATGGAGTTTTGAGGAGTTTGGTTGTTGTTTTGTCAGAAATATTGCTACTAAATCCTATTGTTAACTTGTTTTGTGGTAAAAACAATTTTGTGTTATTTGTTTAATTTGGTGATTTCTACTGCACTGTAACAGCTATGCAGCTAGTGGCATATTACAGCCATTCTAAGTTTGGAGACTTCGCTGCAGAAGTCTTGATGTATTAACTCAGTTAAGCTGAGACAATTGTCTGTTCATACATGTTCGTGCTATATTAGCTCAACCCAACAACTTTGGTAAAATTTAGCCAGCTGATGATTTGAAGATGCTCCAAACTTGAGAAGCGAGCAAGGGGATATTGCTGTTGACATCAACTTTATTGTTTTTCCAAGCAATCTCTTGATCTAAACAGGCAAGGGCTTGGTTCTGGTTCCTGTCAGCTGCAAAGATATGGTCTTCGCTTCACTAATGGGTAAAGAACATGTTGCGTTAATTGTAACAGAAGACATAATGGACTCAGTTTGTATATCTACTTTGATTTAAGTTTATAATGTATAAAAACTAATACAGGGTAACCTCAACACATTTATTCCATATGGTACATAAATTAATACTACAGCAATTTTAGTCAAATTCTTTTTATTACAACATTTTTTTTTCCAAACAATTATAAAATTTCAAACAATACATTACAATAGAGTTTAATCCAAATCTCCAAAAAAATAGAACCAATAATAGCAGCCTTTTATCCAAAGCAGCAGAACACAAACAAACAAAACAAATTAACCATCAACAACCAAACACAAGCAGAAATTTGAAACAATATGTAAACAAACCAAACCAAACCACCAACAAGCAAACACAACCAGAATCTAAAAGTCACTCATGGATTGCCTTTGTGATCAAGATGGTCTCCATTAACAAGCAATCCAATTCTTTAGGGTAAGGCACCAAGCAGCAGAGTCTGCATAATCTTTAGTACATGACCTGATGAAACAAGTATTCATCTGCTGCTTCTTTAGAAACCACAATTCTCTTCGGTGCAACGCAGTCTTCTACATGTAGCTTTTCCAGTTGTTGCATTCCACCTGCTTGTTTCAACAAGAAGAGGAATGTCAGTTTTACACATGAAACAACATGCATAGCTCATAAGTTGTTCAAGTTGCAAGGCCTTGCATATTTGATGATGATGATGATGATTTACACTTATAATTGAAGCATCTCAGGACACTATTTAACAATGTGCTTCTTCAAAATAACCAATGTTGTACTGGAGGAGCAAAAAAGAAGAGTTTTATGATCATATTTTCACTAGTTATTAAAAGGAGGGCATTAAAACTAGAACGCAAAATGCTATTTTACGGAAAGGAGTTTTGTAGAGTATCTTTTTCTGATTTCTGTTTTGTGAGAAAGATCACTACTGAATCCTATTGTTAACTGGTTTGCTGGTAAAACCAATTTTGTGTTATTTGTTTGATTATGTGATTTCTACTGCAGTGTAATAGATATCTAAATTAGCTGCATGTTTTAGTTACCAAGTGATTTCTGACTATCCATGTGCAAATGCCGATGTGACTGACATCAACAAAATGATTATAAGCATCAACTCGAAATTGAGAAGTCATTGTGAATGTCAAAACTCAAGAAACATTGCAACTTGAAAGAGTCATTCTTATCTAACACACACTGTTATCTTTTAAATAGGATAGGGACACTTTGTTTACCATTCATAGTGATAAGTGGCCTTTATCCTTCAAGATACCAATCAGGTTACAAATCACCTACCTCTTCTTCCTCTCCCTCGCCTTCCTCTCCTTTCACACCGCCTGCCTTCTTCTTCTCCATCCTTGCACTTCGTGAACCAAAAGACATTCAATATAAAATTATTATTATTATGATTATGATTATTATTATTATTATTATTATTATTATTATTATTTTGAAAAGGTGGATAAACCACATTCATTAAAGGAGAAACACCAAAAACAGAACAAAGGAGGTGGCAGCCTTAGATCCACAAGAAGTAGGGAAACCAATTACAAAGTCCAAAACATGACAAAAAAAGAGAGAAGAGCACACCCGAGAGCAACCACTCTACGTGACAAAGGCTACAGCATCAGCTATCTCTCGGGGAAGTGGGATGCTCCAAAGGGACATAAAGCTCCGTATCTGAAAAGAACTCGAGGCTCCGCTTGATTTTCCTCATCAGTTCTTCCAATTTAGCCTTTTTTGAATCAAGAGCTGCATTCAGCCATAAGAGAACCATATGAATAATGTTAATGATAATAGTCACATTCAATGCACATGAGGAAGAAAAAATGTGTGTATTTCTTTCAAGCCAGATGTTCCAAGTAATGGCTCTCAGTAAAAGGTCCCAAAAAAAGGACAATGGTTTCTTAAAATGACAACGCCAATTTCCCCACAGATCTTGCAATAAGGAAGGACCAGAGTGAATCCCAAAGAGCTGCCCAAAGAAATTCCAAATATGAGATGCAACTGGACATTGAGTTAGCAGATGATTGGTCAACTCCGACCTTGCATAACACATCATGCAAGTGGTGGAATGTAACAAGTTGCAACCATGGAGGGCTAGATTCTCCAGGGAGAGAACCTTATCATCCCATGCCAACCAGTTGAAGAGGTTAATCTTCTTAGGGCATTTCTCCTACAAAATGATTGGAAACCAACGACAACGTAGGCCCCCGTCATTTAAGAAGTTATAAAATGATTTCACCGTGAATGTTCTATTTGAAGACAAGCGCCAGTGCTTCCTATCCTCATCAGGGCTCGAATTCGCAATAATGTTAGTAATGACCCGTCTGATCGAGGGGTAATCATCAAGAGGGAGGAAAGAAGCACTACCAATCGACTCCCTAATCAAACCATCCTTGGCATGTAACTCATGGAATAGCTGTGCCAGTTATTCGCAGGGGCCCGGCCCTCAAGCCAATTGTCCAACCAGAAGAGTGGTGGCCCCATCCTGAATCGAGGTGACCAACTTCAGTCTAAAGGACGGCAAGGAATGAAGGATGCCATTCCAAAAAAAGGATCGGTGACTTGGCTGCTTATGAAAAAGGTTCTAGTGGGTATATCTTTTAAAATAGTTTTTGCAAAACACTGTATCCCCACACCATCTATTGCCTGACAACACATTCCACCACCATTTGCCAAGGAGAGCTAAGTTGAAGGCTTCTAGGTTTAGAATACCCCACTCCCCTATTCTTGAATGGCATAGTCTAGCCCAACTAACCAATCTGATTTTTAATTGCTAGGGATCAGGGCCCGACCACAAGAAGTTGCATCTAATTTTATCAATGCTTTTTATCACCCGGCATGGGAGCTTGAAAATTGACATCCAGTAGGTGGGAATGGCTGATAAGACCGAGTTCAAGAGAGTAAGTCTACCACCCAGCGATAAGAACTTGGACTTCCAACCCGCTAGTCTAGCTCTTATTTTGGTAATTAGAATATATCAATCCTGTTTCCAAGGACGGCCACCCGAAATAGGGATACCAAGATAAGTAAGCGGTAGGGTGCTAGTGCAACAGTGTAAGGTCCTAGCAAGGAACAAAGGAGGCTCAGAGTTCTTGTTGGAGGAGTATAAGCAAGATTTTCCAGAATTGACCTTGAGACCAGAGAGGTCCTCGAAGAATTATAGAATCAACTTGATAATGAGAAGGTCTCAGCCCCCCCTCCCCCCGTCGTCATAATGAGGAGATTATATGCATACTGGAGATGGCACATCTTAAGGCCAAAGTTCCCTAATGCCACCCCATGTAAAATAGCAGAGTCCATAGCATTATTAAACAAAGTGTTAAGTATGTCCCCCACAAGAGCAAGTAACATAGGAGAAAGAGGGTCCCCCTGTCGAAGGCCTCTACAATAACGAACGTAAGCACATTCCTTGCCTTTAATAAGAAACCTCACCTTTTAAGAGAGCAGAATGGATTTAATCCAACCAATCCAACGTCCACTAAAGCCGTGGCCTTCCAAGAGTTCGAAAAGGAAACCGCAATCCACGGTGTCAAACGCTTTAGCAAAGTCCATCTTAAATATCAGACTAGGAAGGTGATGATTTTGCATGTAAAAGATGAGCTCTTGCGCTGTAGCTATATTATCCACAATGCATCATCCCCTAATAAAGGAAGATTAAGAAGAGTCAATCAAATCATTGATCACCACACTTAGTCTGTTTGCCAGAATTTTGGACAGGATTTTAAGGGCAGAGTTGATTAAACTAATTGGTCGGTAATGCGAAGGATCTTCGAGATTTTGATATTTTGAAATTAGCACGATGTTCACCTAATTGATTTTTTCCAGGTTGGCTTTGCCCCAAAAGAAATCTTCACACAACTTGACATCTTCTTTGACAGTCTACCAAAATTTTTGGAAAATGAGAATCAGGAGGCCATCCGGTCCCGGAGCCTTATCAGCGCTCATGCTGAAGACTGCCTTCTTAATCTCATCATGGGTGAAAGGCACATCCAAACATGATAAATCGAGGTGGGCTTTCGATCCAAGCAGAGTGTACCAGTTAATCTGATGACGACGATGCACCTAGGTCGAATCAAAGAGATTCTTGTAGAAGGAGGTGAAAGACTCTCCTATTCCCTTATCATCATCTACTCTTGTGTCTCCTCTTCTTACCCACGAAATGAAGTTCCTATTCCTGTGCCCGTTAGCTACAACATGAAAAAATTTAGTGTTCTCATCACCTTCCTTAAGCCAAGCCACACGTGCTCTCTGCCTCCAATAAATTTCCTCTTGCCTGAGAATCTCCCCAAATTCGGTTTTCCTCAAGGATTCAAGCGAGCGCTCCTCCTCAGAGAGCGACCTAGACTCACAAGCGACCTCCAGGTTTCCTAAATCGTGTAGCATCACTAGATTTTTGAGTTTGATAGACCCAAAGTCGAATTTGGCCTAGTGTTTTAGGTGCTCTCTGAGTCTGGAGATCTTTTTGGCCAGGATAAAAGAGCTACAACCCATGAGATTGGGGGAAGACCACCAATCTTTAATGAGGTCACCAAAGTTATCAACCAAACACCATGCCTGTTCAAAGCGAAGGTTCGGGCAATAGGAATGTGAATACCAGATTCAAGTCTAATCAGTACATGATTCAATCCAAATCTAGGAAGATAGTTCTGGTATACTTTTGGAAACCAAGTCATCCAGATGGAATTAACTAAAAAACGGTCAAGTTTAACCCAAATGGGATTAGCTTGTATATGAAAGTATAAAATGAAATATATATTATAAGAAAAAAAATACAACATTAGCAACTAGTGTACATTAAAGTACACATCAGAACATAATAAAAGCAACACAGGATTTCATGAATCAAGATCCAAAATGGTTAAAGACTAGGATATTTTTCACACAAATTTGTAACTAATTACGATCTAAATGCAGAAGGAAATCAAATGAATACATGGAATTTTAGCAAAGATTGAGATGAGAGGAGGTGATGATGCTCTTACCGCAGTGATTGAATTCGTTCTTCCAAAGGCTCCTGTAGTTTTGGGCATCCCTTTATGTAGTAACTTGTAAGGTGTAACCACTCCACGGGCGGTGTTGTGGGGTGATGGACGGCAGTGAGTTGAGGCAGATCAAATAGGATAAGGTCTCTCAAATTAGGGAAAGGGCTATTATAAGATTCATGATCAGCAACATGTGTGCTTGAAGATGCTTCCTTTTCATTTTCCTTGGAAATCACCACAGCCTCTAACGCATCACAAAATCGGATATCAAGCTTTTCCAAATTAGGGAAATGTTGCATGCTTATTGCTTGCTTGTAGGAGAAAAGATGTGTCAGTCTTGGACATGACTCGATTGTGAGATATCTTAGTCCCTGGAAGAAGCACGGGGCTTGCAAAGAAATAGGGGGAGATATTATTTCACTCATTTCTTGGCAATTTCTGATATCAAGATTCTCTAGTGATGGAAAAGGATTTGCCAATATTGCCACTGTCTCCATCTCAAATGAAACTACATATCTCACTCCACAATTATTGATATTCAATTCCTTCAATTTTGGTAGGTATTGGAATGGTTGTAATAAATTCTGTAGACTCTGTAGGCCTTTTAAATAGAGATCCCTTAGCCCTGGCAGCAATTCAGTTATGCCACATGCTCCTTCATCACATGGGAACAGTTCTAGCACCATAGGGCAATCCTTAACTTCTAGGAACTCTAGTTTCTGCATACTATGCTGACAAAGGCTTGATGGTATTAAATTGGTCAACCCAGGACAATTGGCTATTTGCATTCCTTTGAGTTGGCTGAGGGGGATTTCTTCATGCAATGATAACTCATCACCCAACAACTTGGTCAACTTTGGCCAGTTACTAACTGCAAGATACTCCAAACTTGAGAACACAAGCCGTGGGATATCGCTGTTGATGGAAATTAGTTTAGTTTTTTGGAATTTTATTAATATCAACTGTATTGTTTTTTCAAGTAATCTCTTGGCCCAAACAGTCAAGGGTTTGGTTCCCATCAATTGCAACTCTCTTACATTGCTATCCATGGGAAAAGGCCAAGACCATTGCCACTGGCGTTCGACAAAAAAAAGGCTGAATTTTACTAGTCGATCAGGCCAAGAACTAGGTGTGCCTAGTTCATGTGATAAGGGATCATCCAAATCCACCACTTCGTTGATGAATAGGTGAGTTAGATACCTCAAACTTATGATCAACTCTTGAAAGCTTCCTTCAAACTTCCTAATAAACAATTGTTCTAGCCCGTGAGATCTAGTTAATTCCTTGGAAAAATAATCATTCATTGACCAATTCAAATTAACAAATCTCAGATTTTGTGTCCATCCTACACCTTTTGGAACAATGGACACCGGACAACCATCCAGAATAAGTATTTCAAGCATCTTCAACCCATTCATGTGAGAAATATCTTTGAGAGAATGACAATATCTCAGGTTCAATACTCTGAGATTAGTGAGACAAGAGACTGATTTTGGCAGCGATTTAATGCCGGTAGAACTCAAGTCAAGAACCATCAGAGATCCCATGTGTAGGAAGAACATTTCTGGAATGCTTGATAACCTTTCGTTGCCTCTCAGGATCAACATCTCAAGTTTTGGATACTGCATTGGATCAGGACGAAGATCTTTAATATCATTGTTCATCAATGAAAGTCTTCGCGTCTCACTTTCAACAGTTGTTGGCCATTCTTCCAAGCCTTGCCCAGCTTTTACATAGAACGCATGATCTGCCGCAGCACCGATCTGTATCGCCACATCTCTAACAACATCATGCATTCTTACACAGCCTTCATACGAACTTTGAAGAAGCAAACCACAAGCTTTTAGCTGGTGGAGCAATAGATCCACTAAGCTTTGTGCTCCATTTAGAGTTTCAACATCAACCAAGAAGCCCCCTCCTACCATCATATGCATCAGTTCTTGTTCAGGAATATTTTCATCTTCAGGATAGAGACAACAGTGCAAGAAGCAAGACTTGAATGCCTCCCTCTCTAAGAAATCAAAACTTAATTTGATGGAATGATAAACTTGTTTACTCACACCAGGGAGATCCACCTCCTTTGATGTTTTAAGCCGCATCAACACTGCCTCCCAAGTCCCAGAGCTCTTATCCTTAAGTGCTGTGCCAAGAACCACCAGTGCTAGAGGCAGACCAGCGCACTCTCTGGCCGCTTTCTGTGCCAATTTCCTTATTGCCGGGGACTCTACTGCATGCCCTGCTCTAGTCTTGAATAGACTCCAAGATTCTTCATCTGATAATGTCTTCAACTCAACCATCTCTCGGCACCTCATTCTTTCACAGACATCTTTGTTTCTTGTCGTGATCACCACTTTGCAATTGGTACCCATCCGTGGAAGTTGAATCCCAACATCTAACAGATCCATCGTCTCCCATAAATCATCTAATATCACCAATACTTTGTTTTGTGTAGTGGTTAATCTCTTAGCAAGGTTGACAGCAACTACTCGTTCATTATCTTCCTCGAGTTTCAAACCCAAAATTGCTGCTATTTCTTTTTGAATTCTCTTCAGATCAGTGTTTTGTGATACAGTCACCATCACCACCTCATCAAACAACTTTTGATTCTTGGCTTGCTTCGCGGCTTCTTTCACTAATGTTGTCTTTCCTCCTCCTGCCATGCCCCAAAGCCCAATTAAGTGCACAGCTTCTACCTTCAATGCTTCAAGTAGTTCCTTCTCACATGACTTCCTTGAATAAAAAATCATGTAATCTTCATTAAACAGCAGTAAATCAGTGGCGCATGGGGGTGGCCCCTTGTGAGCCACACTATCAAACTTGCCACCTTCTTTGAGTTCAGTAATGGTTTTCATATGATGAGCAGCCTTTCTTCCAAGTTTATAGTGCAGTTTTATGTGTAGAAAGCAATTGTTGAAGGTCACAGTAGTACTAGCTTCATGTTTGATTTCCTCCAAAGCTACTTTCTCTGTGTCCACCTTCCCCAACCAATTTTGAACTACACTGTTGACTACTTCAAGTCTTTCACGCCTCGCTGCATCAACATTTTCCTGGACATCCTTCCGAAGTGCATCTAGTTCATTAAATTTGCTCTCCAACTCATTAATGTTGCTTTTGTAGCAAATAAGGTAACCAAAGTGGCGCCTAATTGGGGCCCATGCAGACTTGACAATGTCAATAGTGCTTGTGATCCAGGAGGGGTCCATTCTCTGGCAACCACAAAGAGTAAATGTTAAGTTTTTGAACCTTTTGTGATTTGTAAATTAATTCATTATATAATATGTATATTTTCAAGATTAGCTATTAAGGATTATGTTTTATGACGGGTACAAATGTTTATAATTCTATATACATATTAGCATCGACAACAAAAAAAAGCACAGAAGCTATTAAGGCGTCACTTGATGCCAACACAGAGGCAGATATCTCTTTGGTAATGAGGGATCTCACTTTGAGCCATGGTTGTTCGGCCAAAATCCAGCCTCATACATGCTCCAAGGAACAAAATAACAACCAATATTTTGCACTGCTACTTGGTTTAATTTGGCAGGCCAAAGCATTAATACATAAACCGAATATACTAATAATTGACGGAAAATTATCAACAATAAAAAGTAAGATGCAAGAAAATAAAAGTAAAAAAAAAACAATTAAATCAAAAGAATAAAAATTCTTAAGCATTTGTAAATAATTTAATTTATGAAAATAAAAAACTAACAAGCCAAAAAAAATTGACTATCGGTATATCCACCTTCTTACCAACAATGCTTTTAAAATGGGATCAAAACATAAACTGGACTGGCATTAGGGTCACATATCATTATATATATTTAAATAATAACATAAAATTATAAACATATTTTCTAATAATAAAATTATTAGAAAATAAAATGATAGAAATGATAATGAAAACTATGTTTGGTTAAAGGGATAAGTTAGTGGGAATAGAAAAAGTGAGGAAAAAATATGATAAAATTACTTTTATACCTTTTGCAGTTAAAATTTGATATTTATATAAAAATATTGAGTTGTGTACAATGACTTTATAATAACTACATTCTTATTTAAAATTATTTTAAACAGCATTATTATTTTTTAATTAATATAATTAAATATTTTAAATAAATATTTTAATTTAATAATTCACTATTAAATTAATATGGGTCAAGTGAATAATTTTTTTATTTGTAAAATATTTGAGTATGATTTTTATTTTAATTGCTATAATTAAATTATTAAGCATTTTACTTTAATATTTATTTTATTTAATCATTATTAATTAACTATGTAAATTATATAATATATAATATATTAGATTTTTTTAATATATTTTATCATAAAATATTTATATAATATGAAGGAGATAAAAGCTATCAAATATAAAAATAAATAAAAACTATAAAGTAAAAAAAAAAAAAAATGGGCATAATAGACATTTTGCATGGGGGTAATGGCCATTACCCTAAAAAATGGGAGCAATGATCATTACTCTACATGGGGGTAGGCCATTACCCTTGTGAGGGTAATGATTACCCAAGATGGATATTCAAACATGGGTATCCATCACTATATGTAATGGTTCTCCTAATTTGGGAGAATTATTACACCCCTCCAAACACACATGTAATGGTGGCTTGATGGGGAAATTTTTAAGAATAAAAACCTAGGGAAAAAAACCCAAAAAGCTAAATAAAAAATAATATTTAAAAATAATAAATTATTAAAAAAAAATTGCAAACGTCTAATAGACATATGGACACCAGATCTTCTGTATAGGATGTTCATCACATTAAAAAACTAATTCAAATCTGAAATCGCACCGATAGAAGGCATAAGTGTTACAGAATTCAACTTTTTTTTTTTTTTGTGTCTATACTTGAATCATGGGTTCCTAATATTTATAAAAAAATAAAAATTATTTATTTATATTTTTTTAAAGAACCTTGACATATGAAAGATGTTGACTACTTGCATAAGCTAAAACCTAAAAGTCTATTGTTGCATATATGTAACTCCAGCTTAGACACAATTACATCATAAACATCTAAACATAAAGGGACTAAAATGAAAAAAAAAAAAAAAAAAAAAAAAACCTCAAATCTGATGATGCCCATGTACTTTCCACTTCAAAAGGAGGCAGATTGCTAAGGTCGCCACAACGAAACATTCAATGAAAAAAAGGTAAATTAAAGTAAGGCTAAGCAAGTTAAAAAAAAAAAAAAAAAAAAAAAATCATCCGACCCGCAACACTATCTATTCTATACAAAACAAAAACTTCGGTTCTAACATTTTTTTTTTAAATAAATGTGGATAAATCACAGCTTTATTGAATAAAAACAGAAAGGAACAAACAAGCAGTTCTTTCACTAGCGGTGAGGAATAGAACAAAATACATTGAAATAAAATAAAGCGATACAAACACGAATAAGATTCGAACTTATTATTATTAGGTATTTTTGAGTCGTTTCAACACCAATAAATAAATAAATAAATACACACATCATCAATGAAAGACGATACTACTTATATACACATCATGAATTGGGTAATTTTGAATATAAATATCAGAGACAAAGCCTAGTGTAGTAGGCTAGTAGCATAGGCAAATGAATCTAACGTTAAACAAGTGCTTGTAAATATTAGGCATAAAAAAACCACAAAACCACAAATAAAACTCACAAGTATTTCCCAGTAACAAAACACAAACTGCATACCTGCAATAATCCTGCCTGATAAATCACAACGCACCAGGCAAATAAAATATCAAAATCCTCAAAAGCTCTTCTAGTTCCAATGCAGACAATGTGCAGAAAAGCGGAGAAGAAGATAAATAAAAGAAGGCATGGGGTCCATGCATGCTACATAAAAATCCAACAATAATTTTGAGTTGGTGCGCAGGGCGGTGGGAAAGAAGAAGCAGCAGGAGCATTTAGGGGTCAAATGAAGGGGATCCACACATGCCGCCCACGTGACACATAGAGGTTGGGTCCATACTCCATACATGTAGCGCACTTATTTTGGAAGGTCAACAAAGAATACAAGAGAAAAATATTTTCATTCCCATGTCGGTAGAAATACTCATAAATTATCTGTCTCTTAAAAAAAAAAAACTCCAAATTTTTTTATTTCTTATCCGGATTATATATATATATTTGTCTCTAACTTCAATCCTCGGTATGTATGGATATATTTTTCTTATTTTATATCTATGAAAAAATATTTTAATTTAAAATTTTATTTATTTATTTTTAAATAGATAAATTACAAGTCAAGATAAACAGAGAGTAAGCGGGTGAATCTCTCTCCCTGTTTGAGAAGGGTAGGGCCATCACCCCTATCCCTTCTCTGTCGATTCTCTTAAATTAATATTTAAAAAAAAAACTAATTTTTTACAAATAAATATATATACGGTAAAAATATAGTATTTTAAAAATTTTTACAAAATTTTATTATTTAATTCATTGATTAGTTTATATAATATAAAAAAATTATTTTCTTAAAACTTTATTGTTTAGCGTAAAATTTTTTATTTTTAGAAATTTGCTTATATAGTAAAAAAAATTATATTTTTAATAGAATTTTTGTAAATATCTATTGTTTGAACTTTGATTTTTATAATCTAGACTATGGCATATATATATATATATATATATATATATATATATATATATATATATATATATATATTAAAAATTATTTGTAAAAAATTATTATTTGTCTCGACTTTTTATTTAGTTTTTTTTTAACTTTATTAATTCAGATAGGTTGAACATATTTGAATGTTTTTTTTTTTTGTTTTTTTTTAATACAAATCCTAAATCTTCTTAGTTCTTCTAGTCAACACCCCATTTAAATTTGATCATTTGAATCATTTGCACTCACTCGTCGGACGTTATGACTAAGCTAAAATCTCTTCCACAACTAGGGATCTTTTTTTACACCACACGGTGTATTAACCCAAAAGGAGTGGGAGAGACCCAAGAGTCGAACAAATTGTCTTTACCATGTTCCGAACTTAATTTGGTCATTTGAGATGTCATGTCAGCTGATGGCCCAGCAACAGATTTGTAAATGAAGGCAACGAAGGAGGTGCGTGGGATATTTTGAGCATCCAGGATTTCAATCATGCCTTGCACGGCAAAGACTAGTGCAAGCTCCTGGTAAGTCCCAATCTTAGGGAATGAATGTGGAGGCTGCCAAACCCACCTTAGGGAATCACTTGCATCATTTGTATAGAATTTGTCTAATCAGTCCCAATCTAAATGACTTCCCAAGAGGCTGCTAATAGCATCTAAATTGAGTTGATTGCGAAGGATAAAATCAGTCACAATGCAATTCTCCAAATTACCATGCATGTTAATGAATGTGGGTTAGAGCAAGAGGAACATAAAAAATCCAAGGATCATTCAAAAACTCAGTGTTCAAAGGGTTGCAAGAGATGATCCAAATGTTTGATCTGATTGTGGTAGAGACTTTGCAAATATCTTTGTAAAAGCTAAAGGAGTTGGGGATTCTGTTTATGTTCCAAATATTCAAATTACTGCATACGGGCCCGTTCTGTAGGAGGGAATGAGAATATGGGGATGGGGATGGGGATAGGAATAAAAGTAATGTTTGGTTTGAGGAAATGGGGATAGGAATAGGAGAAAGAATAGGAGAAAATTTTAATAAAATTACTTTTGTACCCTTTAATATTTTAATTAAATAATATATTTTGTGAAAGAAACAATTATTATTAAATAGCTCCAATTTCTATAAAAAAAATTTTGTCGTTGATAACAAAATATTTACCCTAAAAAATCTTGTGATGAGGAGATCCAACAAACTCTCAACAATCACTTGTGTCCTTTTTCATGCAATCTTTAAATTTGTGGACCACCTCTTTTATGTACTACTAGTTCACCTCTTCTATTAGATCTCTTTTTACCCTGGGGTTTATGTAGTTTGAGTCAGTATTATTCTTTTCTATTTTCACCCTGGTGAATCCTTGTTTTGTATTTTTGTTTGTTTTTTTTTCTGTTAGTTCATTGTTTATTATTAAAAAAATCATAATTTATAAGATAATACAATGTAACCTCGATACATTTATTCCTTGTGACATATTAAATACCATAGCACTTTTACTCATCTTCTTCCCGTGTGAGGGTGACCAAAACTATAAAAGTGGGGTTGCATGCCAGTAGTTGTTGATCTGGATTCAAAACTCAAGATCATACTCACTGTTTCATTCTTCAGAACAACAAATTGAACTCCAAGCTCCTGAATCACCTGTAGAATTCCAAGCTCCAATGGATGCCTAGCTCCTATAGATCTACCATCAAACATCCATGAAAAACAGAGAAAAATGAGAGAAGAATGAGGAGAAGAGAAGATCGAGAGTTTTCATTAAAAAATTAGGGATCAAGATTACAAAGAAGGGTATTTATACACTCTTTGTTACAAGGGCCTGAAAAGTTAGTTATAACTAACTTGATGACGTGTTTTAGGACATTGCTGACTAGGACAACTTGTCCAGCTCAGCCTAACAGATTTAACAAACTAGTCACATGTAAAACATGTGATCCTAAAGGTCCGGCAGCTTTAAAGAGTGGTGAGTTCCAGGGAATCAGCTGATTCAGATGGTTTTATTAAAGGAACATAGCACCGAAGCAAACAAGAAAGCAATGAAACAATTCATTGTATCAAATTGGTATTTCGGCTTCCTTTCATCCTGATGTTGAATATTCTGAATTTTCTTTCACCTCTTCTCCTTCTTTTTGATGTTTTGATAAATTTAATAGCAGCAACCTTTTACAGCAGTAGAGTCTGGTCCATGCTCGTCAGGGTTGCTCTCGTCTTGTATGAAAGACCCAACTAACTAAATTATTATTTTTTAACTCCCTATGCTAAAAGCTCAAGCTTCTGTCTATTATAGCTGCAAGAGATTTAGAAACACAAAAGAAAACATGTTACTAACCATTTTACTAACTATAGCAGGAGATAAAACTTCAAAATTGAAAATAAGATTGTTTCTAGCACACCAAATATGTCACAAAATTGCTTTCACATTAAGAGTCCAAGGGGTTTTTCTTGATGGGTTAAGATTCCAAATAAAGAAACCCCAGATATCCTAAAGAGAATTGGAGAATCTGAAAGCTTCCAAGATCAGGGCAAAGTGGGGTGAAAAAAAATGCAAAGGGGCAAAGAATGAAGAGGTGGTTCTCCATCACAATAGCGATATGACAAAGTACACAAGCCGCTATTGGTAGTGAGTTGCATTGCTTGTTTGGAACATTTTGAAAAGTGAGTTGCGTGAACTTTTTTTTTTAATCAAAATCAACAACATACAAACAGACGTGTATGCAGGTTTTGTTTTTAAGTATTTTATGAGTGTCAAAATTGCATCACCCAACCCAACTCAATCAGCTTGAGGGCACTCGACCAAACCAAGGCTGGACTGCACATGAAAACCTTGCTCTCTTTGAGAAATCGAGATTACCACATCTCTCACAACATCATACATTTTTCACACGCCTTTCTTTCTGGCTCTCAAGAAGCAAACTAGAACCTTTCAGAATATCGGTCAAGCCTTGGACTCCGTTCTGTGCCAAATCAATTGTATCCGCACCATCTATGATCTATCAGTACCCCTTCTCCTACATGAGCTTCATCATCTCTACCTTATCAATGAGTGATCTTCTGGGAAGATACAGGTATACAGCAGAGCAAGAAGCACAACTTAACTGCATGACTCTCTAAGAACTTGTAACTGAGTTAAATGGATTGACATACTTGTTTGCTCATGTTTGGAAGATCCAGCATAACTGACTTCTAGTGACACTGCACATATATACCATCACCCACCTCGATGGCCGTCTCCTAACTCTCCACCCTTAGCTTCCTCATTGATGGCCTCCGGAATCCCCTAGCTCCCTTGCCCATTCCATAGTCCTCTATGGTCAACATGAACTCCTCGACGATGCCATCCGTGTATTCACCTCAATCCCATCCCCCCACTGTCCGCTGCATCAACTCCCTTCTCTTTGCCTGCATCCTCGCTGGCAACCATCCGGAAGCTGCATCTTCCACAACTTCCTCGTCCAGTAAAACATCAGGCCCAATCTCAAAACCTATAACACCAAGCTACTCTCGCTCTGTCTTCTCAGTGCTTGACGAAATGCTACGTAAGAACATCAAGCCCAACCTCACCATTTTCACCCACTGGCTGTCCGTCCTGTATAAATACCAGTGTTTTGATGATGTTCCTAAGGTACTGCAACTGATGAAGAAGAATTATTCCCATCCAGGAGGGATGAGCATATACAATAATGTCAGGATTCATGGACTTTGTAAGCTGGGGAAGGCGGCCAAGGCAAAGGAATTGTTTAAGCAGATGATTCAAAATGGGATGAAGCCAAATTAGTTCCATTGGAGTGTTTCTGACTTGATGGGATGCTTGTTGCTTAGCTGAAATGCAGGGTTTATTTGCTGCTAAGACTGCAAGATTTTTACTCTATCATTGAGTATAGCACGGAATGGCATTTGGGATTGATGCATATCTTGCTTTCTTTTCATTGAGGTAATGTTGCAAAAACAAGGAGTGGTGTTTCTTGGTTTATCTGATGATTATCTTCTACATGAATGTAGAATACCATGCCAATGTTTTCTTGCACTCATGTCCCAAAAAAACAATGTGAGAAAGAGTTTTGTCGACATCTGCTGAATGTGATATCATCTATGAACTAGTGTCCTCTAATTAGAGGGTGCTAGATCTAGAATTCTAAATGGTGTTTTATGGAAAAGAGTTTTGTCGAGTATCTTTCTCTGGTAGTTGTTTTGTGAGAAAGATTGCTACTGAATTTTATTGTTAACTAGTTTTAAGGTAAGATTAATTTTGTGTTCTTCATTTGATTCTTTGATTTCTATTGCACTGCAACAGATATCTAAACTAGTCTCATGTCTTATTTATTTATTTCTAAATTAGCAGAGTATTATAACCGTTCTATGTTTGCTGGGCATCGGAATGTTTATTTTAGTATCTGTAGCGGTTGTAGCCCATCCAAGTCTAGAAGCATTAGTCTTGGTAGAAATTGTCTATGGTTAGTATATCTAATTACCTTCTCCGATTTTAGTTTATAATGTATACACTAATACAGTGTAACCTCAATATCACAGCAATTTTAGTAAAATTCATTTTATTTCAACATTTTATTAGTCCCAAACGATTTATAAAATTCCACACAATACATTATGATAGAGTTTAATTCAAATCCCAAATAAATAGAAGCAATAATAGCTACCTTTTTATCAAAAGCAGGAAAATACAAACAAACACAACAAATCAACCATTTGTAGCCAAACACCAGCAAAAATTTGAAACAATAAATAAACAGAACCAAACCAAACTAAACACAACTGGAAAGTCACTCATGAAGATCAAGATTGCCTTCATTTACAAGCAATCCAATTCTCTCAGATGTCAAGGGACCAAGCAGCGGAATCTGCATAATGTTAGCACATGACCTGAGCTCAAGATATTCCAGAGACGGCTACTCCAACGCCACCATCTGTGTTACTAAAGCAGTAAGTTCAGGAAAGCTTATTAACAAAAGCTTCTTCAGTACAGGAAACGAGCATTCATCATCATCATCATCATCTTCTTCTTCACCAGCATCTCAGGACACTATTTAACAATGAGCTTCTTCAAAATAACCAATGTTGTACTGGAGGGGCGAAAAAGAAGAGTTTATGATCAAATTTTCACTAGTTATTAAAAGGAGGGCATTAGATCTAGAATGCTAAATGCTATTTTACGGAAAGGAGTTTTGTAGAGTATCTTTTTCTAATTTCTGTTTTGTGAGAAAGATCACTACTGAATCCTATTGTTAACTGGTTTGCTGGTAAAACCAATTTTGTGTTATTTGTTTGATTCTAGGATTTCTACTGCACTATAACAGATATCTAAATCAGCTTCATGTTTTAGTTACCAAGTGATTTTTGACTATCCATGTGCAAATGCAGATGTGGCTGACATAAATAAAATGATTATAAGCATCAACTCAAAATTGAGAAGTCATTGTGATGTCAAAACTCAAGAAACATTGCAACTTGAAAGAGGTATACTTATCTAACACACACTGTTATCTTTTAAATAGGATAGAGACACTTTGTTTACCATTCATAGCGATAAGTGGCCTTTATCCTTGAAGATACCAATCAGGTTACAAATTACGTGCCCCTTCTTCCTCTCCCTAATCTTCCTCACCTTTCACACTGCCTGCCTTCTTCTTCTCCATCCTTGCACTTCGTGGACCAGAAGACATTCAATATCAAATTATTGCTTGATACAAATTTTATAATTAATAATTGTGTTATGCACTTCCCTTTAAGTGTTGAATATGAAAGTATAAAATGAGATATACATTAGAAGAAAAAAAAAGACAACATTAGCAACTACTGTACATCAAAGTACACATCAGAACATAATAAAGCAACACAGGATTTCATGAATCAAGATCCAAAATTGTTAAAAACTAAGAAAATTTTCACACAAATTTGTAACTAATTATGATCTAAATGCAGGAGGAAATCAGATGAATACATGGAATTTTAGCAAAGATTGAGATGAGAGGGGTTGGTGATGCTCTTACCATAGTGATCGAATTCGTTCTTCCAAAGGCTTCTGTAGTTTTGAGCATCCTTGTATCTTGTAACTTGTAAAGTGTAACCACTCCACGGGCAGTGTTGTGGGGTGATGGAAGGCAGTGAGTTGAGGCAAATCTTCTAGGGTGAGGTCTCTCAAATTAGGGAAAGGGCTATTATAAGATTCATGATTAGCAACATGTGTGCTTGAAGATGCTTCCTCTTTATTTTTGGTGGAAATCACTACAACCTTCAATGCAACACAATTTATTATGCAAAGCTTACTCAAATTTTGCATGCTTATTGCTTGCTTGTAGGAGAAAAGATGCGTTAGTCTTGGACATGACCAGATCTCGAGTTCTCTAAGTCTCTGGAAAAAGCATGGGGCTTGCAAAGAAGCAGGGGGAGAGATCATCTCACTCATCTCTTGGCAATTTGTGATATCATGATTCTGAAGTGTTGGCAATAATAGCTCATCACCCAACAACTTGGTTAAATTTGGCCAGTTGACAATTTTAAGACACTCCAAACTTGAGAGCGAGAGACAGACGATGGAACTCAGTTCAGTTTCCTGAAATTGTGCTAATTCCAACGTTATAGTTTTTTCAAGTAATCTCTTGACCCAAACAGCCAAGGGCTTGGTTCCAATCAAACTTAAATATCTTTCATCGCTGAGAAAATACATATACCTCCTTATTATCAATGCGTGAAAATTAATGATGAAGCCTAGAAGTTGATCTGGCCAAGAACCAGGTGAGACTAGTTCATGTGATAAGGAATCATCTAAGTCCACCACTCTTTTGATGAATATGTGAGTTAGATGGCTCAAACTTATGATCAACTCTCGAAAACTTCCTTCAAACTTGCTTATGTACAATTGTTCTAGCTTGTGAAATCTTGGGAATTCCTTGGAAAAATAATTATCAATGTAAGATGGACGTGCTTGTTCTGCACATTCATTTTTTAGGGCTCGTTTTATTACATAATCCAACATTTCGCTAATAAACTCATAATAAGGAGAAATCAAATTAACATATCTCACATTCTTCACCCATTCTACACCTTTTGGAAAAATGGACATTGGACAACCACCCAGAATAAGTATTTCAAGCATCTTCAACCCATTAATGTGAGAAATAACCTTCAGATAACTACAACCTCTCAAGTTCAATACTCTGAGATTAGTGAGACAAGAGACTGATTTCGGTAGAGATTTAATTCTGGTATATAACTCAAGTCGAGAACCATCAGAGATCCCATGTGTAGGAAGAACATTTCTGGGATGCTTGATAACCATAAGTTGTCTCTTAAGATCAACATCTCAAGTTTTGGATACTGCATTGGATCAGGAGGAAGATCTTTAATATCATTGTCCATCAGTGAAAGTCGTCGGCAATTTCGCATCTCACTTTCTGTAGTACTTGGCCACTTTTTCAAGCCTTGCCCAACTTTTGCATAAAAAAGCATGATCTGCCACAACACCGATCTGTATCGCTGCATCCCTGACAACATCATGCATGCTTACACAGCTTTCAAACGAACCTTGAAGAAGCAAACCACGAGCTTTTAGCTGGTCGAGCAGTAGATCCACCCCTGCCCTGTGCATCGTTCAGAGTTTCATCACCAATTAAGATGCCCCCTCCGACCATCAAATGCATCAGTTCATTTGTAGAAATATCATAATCTTCAGGGTAAAGACAACAGTGCAGGAAGCAAGACTCGGCTGTCTCATTCTTCAAGAAATCAAAACTTAGTTTGATGGATTGAAAACTTCTTTACTCACACCGAGGAGATCCACCTCCATCGACTTTTTTAGCAGCTTCAACACTGTATTCCAATTCTCTGGTTTCTCACCCTTTAGCGCTGCGCCAAGAACCACCAATGCGAGAGGCAGACCAGCACACTCTTTGACGATATTCTGTGCCAATTCAATCATCGTGGAAGACTCCACTGCATCCCCTACTCTACTCTTGAATAGACTCCAAGATTCTTCATCTGATAATGTCTTCAACTCAACTATCTCTTGGCACCTCATTCTTTCACAGACATATTTGTTTCTTGTTGTGATCATCACTTTGCAAGTGGCAGCCATCTCTGGAAGTTGACCCTGGTGATGGGGATGCTGATCAGGGTTTGACATAGTTCTTCCTACTGGGGTTACCGGGGTCTCGGCCAGCTGTTTCGGCCAGTGGTTCTGTTAGTGTCTTTTGTACCCACATCTAGTGGGGTTATTTTGTTTTCACTGTTGTTTTCGCTCTGGCGGTGTTGTACTCTTCTGCTTTTCAATGATTGTGGTTTATTCACCTTTTCAAAAAAAAATAGTGATCTAACAAAATTTAAACAGAACAAGGTGACACCAAAATCTCTTAAAATTTTTAATTTCAAGACCTACCAAAGATTTAAGAATTTAAATGTCTTTTCTATATAAATCTCTTTTGTTAATTTTCCAAAAAAACATAAATTATAATTTCATTTTCATAAATAAAAATATGGTTTATCCACTTTTTCAAAAAAAAATTTAATATAATATAATTGGTTCGCAAAATTTAATTAAAAAATTACTTTAATAGCATTAACACACAAGAATCAAAGACAGGTAGGATGTTGAAGAAACAAAATTGTATTATAGACAAAAACCTCAATAAAATTAATAAAAACCTCAGTTCTATAACTGATGTTTATCCACTTTTTTTAAAAAGAAAAAATTACAGACACAAACTGTCAAAATAAAATTCCAATTTTTAGGTCTAACGGCAATAAATGAATCTAAGTTTCAATAAATCCTTATAAATAAAATAAATAAAAAATATAAACACCGACATGAAACTCATATGTATGCTAAATAAAACACAAACTGCGTACCTGCAATAACCTTAACTGAAGTGAGTTGGTGGATAGGAGAATAGACAAGTTCCTGTGCAGGGCTGTGGTCTGTAATGGAATAAGAAATTCAGTCTTCAGTTCTATTCAATTCCTCAATACTGTCTTAATTTCAAATAATTTCAAGAGTAATAACAGTTTGAGGTCTCAGACCTTCAATTCTCATTCACTGATTCATCAACAATAACATGATCTACAATTCTTCACTCAAACATTCAATGGGAAAATTAAGAACTAATGATAACCAAGTTCAGAGAGCAATCTCACCAAAATGTATCAAATCAACTGGAATTAAATACCAGGAATTAGAAAACCAGAAAAACAAGAAAGAAAACCAAGCCCTGCTCCCAAACACTGTGAGAATAACCAGGGCCTTTACAACACCACAATCAAGATGCCTTTTTTTTTATTATCTTCATAGCCTTCTTTTAGATTCAGTTTCTCTGCAGGTATAATGTATCTGCGGAGTCTTGAAATAATCTTGCTCTCACGACTGCTTCATCAACACGTGTCTTTCTGTATGTTTCTCATGTGCTCGCTAAACGCCCCCACTTTTAGAGATGTCAACGGGGCGGGGATTCACGGGGGTACATTCCCTGGCCCCGACCCCGAAATTACCCTCCCATCCCCGAACCCGGCCCCGAATCCGGCCCCGAACCCGAATACGGGGAATTTTTTTTCCGTCCCCGTCCCCGCGGGGAATTTTCGGGTTCGGGGATTCTCCGGCCCCGATTAATAAATTAAAATATTATTATTATTTAAAATAAAATTTATAAAATATTTGTTAAAAATATCATAAAATTTGTTAATAATTGAGAAACTCATTTACAAATACGACTTAACACAAAATACCAACTTATACAATTACCAATAAATTATTTGCAAAATTTAAAAAATTTAAAAAATACAATATAGTTAATATAAGTTTAGAATTTTATTTAATTTTTATACTAATGTTTATTTAATTATTAATAATTTTATAATTAAATAAATAAACGGGTTTTTCTAATATATATATATATATATATATATATATTAAATATTTAATATTTCGGAGCCGGGGCGGGGCGGGGAGGATATTCCCCGGCCCCGGCCCCGACTCCGGCCCCGATGGGGCAAGGAATCGGGTTCCTCGTCGGGGCCGGGGCCTATTGACATCCCTACCCACTTTAGTCTTTTTTCCGTTATCTGTGTTGACTAGTAGCGTAACATGGTCCTGTGGAGGAAAAGAGACAAATCATAAAAATGAAGACCACATATATAATCCATGTGATGAAGGCCACCACAGCTGTCAGTATGGATATGAGTTGAGCCATCTAATGAGAGTGGTCGTTGGTGTGGCGAGTGTGTGAAGGAGGGCAAAGGTAAAACACAGGAGACCAACGACCACATGGTCTATTGGTACACGGGTCCCCGATAGAGCTCTTCACCGAGTGGTGAGAGTTCGATTCTCGTGTGAGGGTACATTTCTAGGAGTTGTGAGCGGTGGTTGTGCGCGGGTGGTCCCAGCGCCCACGTGTGCGCGGGTCCCGCCCCCACTTGCTCCGTCGAGGCTTGTGCACGTCCCTGGTAATCTAGCAGGGCCTACGGGTTGAGAGGCTAGCTTCGTTTGGAGGGAGTTGAAATTAGTGTGGACTGTCAACTGTGAGGGATGTGGATGAAAAGACGAGAGAAAAAGAGGGTGAAGTCCACAGCTGTACTCGGAAATGCTATTTAGTATGTGATATTTTTCTCCCTTTCCAAATATATGTTAGCAAAATTTTTTTTTTGTAAAAATACGTTAGCAAAATATATTTAGTATGTAAAAATTTTTTAGTATGTGGTTTTCTGCAGCCTCTGCTCCCTAGCAGGTGAAGTTCAACAAGCACGCCGTGACTATCTGACGCAGTTTGTCTTTCCTGCGACAGGATGTTGATCCTCCCACTGGTGTGGCACTGGATGGCGAAGAGCCTTTACAGGGCCTGGAGTAGTCCTTTATTTTCCTTGGAGCTAGGGCAATTGGGTCGGTGGTGTGTTTGTCTTATTTTGTTTGGTTCCTATTGCTAGTGGGGTGTTATGTTTGTTTGTTTGTATTTTGTTGGGCCCGACCTCTTTAGCTGGGCGGATATTGTATCCCCTTCCTTTTATTAATACATGTGGTTTATCCATTTTAAAAAAATATATATATCTTGATGCTATTGATTGGTCAAGTTGGCACAATTGTCTCTGTTCATACATGGAATTTGCTAATGCTTTAATAGCTCATCACCCAACAAATTGGTCCAACTTGGCCAGCTGACAACTTGAAGATGCTCCAAACTTGAGAATGTGATATTTTTCTCTCTTTCCAAATAAATGTTAGCAACTTTTTTTTAAAAAAATGATGTCTTGATGCTATTGAATTGGCACAATTGTCTTTGTTCATACATGGGATTTGCTCATGCTTTAATAGTTCATCACCCAACAAATTGGTCAGACTTGACCAGCTGACATCTTGAAGATGCTCCAAATTTGAGAATGTGAGCGAGGGGATGCTGCTGTTGATGGAAATCAGTTCAGTTTCCCTGGATTTCTACTGGTACCATTTTTTTTACAGTAATCTTTTGACCTAAACAGCCAAGGAATTGGTTACCATCAGTTTAGTTGCAAAGATATGATAGAATAAAAAAAGAATGTGTATCAAATTACCTTCTTTAATTTTAATTTATGATGAATAAAGTAATACAATGCTACATATACATTTATTCCATATGATAGAATAAATTAATTAATCCACAACAATTTTAGACAAATTCTTTATATTTCAACATCTTACTCATCTCAAACAATTTATAAAACTCCAAATAATACATTACAATAGAGTTTAATCCGAATTCCCAAATAAATATAAGCAATAACAACAGTTTTTTCTATCGATAGCAACAAAACACAAACAAACAAACAAAACAAATCAGCCATCATCAGCCAAATGTCAACAGAAATTTAAAACAATACACAAACACACCAAACCATCAAGAAGCAAACACAACCAGAATCTGAAAATCACTCATGAATTGCCTCTGTGACCAAGATTGCCATCATTTTACACGCAATGCAATTCTTTTGGAGGTTAAGGGACCAAGCAGCATAGTCTGCATAATCTTACTACGTGACCCGAGTTCAAGATATTCCAGAGATGGCCCCAATCCCACGCCACCGTCCCATGTCACTATGGCAGTGAGTTCAGACAACCTTTTTAACAAAAGCTTCTTCAGCACAGGAAACAAGCATTCATCGATACTTTTTCAGAAACCACAATTCTCTCCAATGCAGTGCAGTCTTCTACATGTAATTCTTACAGTTATTGCATTCAACCTGCTTGTTTCAACAAGAAGATACATGCCAGTTTTGGACAAGAGATTAACAAGCATAGCTCGTAAAATGTTGAAGTATCCAAGGCCTTGCAAATTTGATGATGTAATGATGGTGGTGGTTTGTCCTTATCCTCCACAGTCCCAGCAATGTATGGGAATAATTACAGCATCTCAGGACACTGTTTGACAGTGAGCAGAGCTCTATGAACAAAATTTCACCAACTATGAACAGGAGGGCATTAGATCTAGAACGTTAAATGCTGTTTTATGGAGCAAAATTTTGTAGAGTATTTTTTTCTGGTTGTTTTGTGAGAAAGATCACTACTGAATCCTATTGTCAACTGGTTTGATAGTAAAACCAATTTTATGTTATTTGTTTGATTCTATGATGTCTACAGCAGTGTAATAGATATCTAAATCAGCTGCATGTTTTAGTTACTAAGTGATTTCTGGCTATCTTTGTGCAAATGCAGAGGTATCTGGCCTTAATCAATTGCTATAAGCATCAACTCGAAATTGAGAAGTCACTGTGAATGTCAAAACTCAAAACCATGCAACATGCAACTTGAAAGAGTTATGCTTATCAACCGCAGAATGTTATCTTATAAAATAGAATAGAGACACTGTTTTTACCATTCATAACAGTAAGTGAGGCCTTCATCCAACCACCAGGGTACCAGCCAACATTACACCTGAGAGTTACAATCTCTGTTCTCTGGAACGTGAAACATTAAAAATGAAATTATTCCCGGATACAATGAAACATGCATTAGGAAAAAAAAACAAAGAGAGAACATTAGCAATTATTGTACATCAAAGTGCAGTTGAGACAATAATGAAAGCAATTAGCACAGGAATTCATGAATCAAATCTGACCGTTCATTGTCAATGAGGTCCAAAATGGTTAAAACTACTAGCCTTTTTTTAACAAAAATTTGTCATTTATGGTCTAAATGCAGAAGGAAATCAGGTGAATATATATAAGTTTAGCAAAGATTGAGATGAGAGGGGATGCTGATGCTCTTACCTTGAAAATCTCAATTGGTTTTGAGGAGGGGTATTGGGTCCGAGCAAAGGATCCTGTAGATTTGGGCATTTCTCTATGCAGCAATGTTGAAGAAATAACCAGTCAATGGGCAGTGCTGCCGGTTGATGGAAGGCAGTGAGTTGACGCAAATCATATAGGGTGAGTTGTCTCAAATTTGGGAAAAGCCTGTGATAAGATTCATGACGAACAACATGTGTGGATGTGCTTGCAGACGTAGCTGTGGTTGCAGACGTGGATGTGCTTGCAGACGCTTTCTCTTCATTTTCCTGGGAAATCACCACAGCCCCCAACGCAGCACAATCTCGTATGTAAAGCCTACTCAGATTTTGCATGCTTATTGCTTGCTTATAGGAGAAAAGATGGCTTAGTCTTGGACATGACTCGATTGTGAGATGCATTAGTCCCTGGAAGCAGCACTGGGCTTGCAAAGAAGCATTAGGAGCATTAGGAGCATCAGTAACGAAGATTATCTCAATCATCTCTGGGCAATTTTCAATATGAAGCTTAGCTAGTGTTGGTAAAGGATCTGACATTGCCTCTGTCTCCCTCGGAGATGAAAATGAAAGTACACATTTCACACCACAATCATGGATTTTCAAGTCCTTCAAGTTTGGCAGGCAACAGGATGATTGTAACACACTCCCCCTTAGCCTGCGTAGGCCATATAATTCGAGAATCGTTAGACTCGGTAGCAATTCAGTCATGTATGGGAATTGACGATCAAATTGTAGCAGTTCCAACATCTCAGGACAGTTTCTAACTCTTAGTTCCTCTAGTTTCGGCATACTCTTCTGCAAAACTTCTGATTTAAGTAAACGGAACAAGCAGGGACAATTATCTATGGTCATATATTTGAGGTGGTGGAAGAGGATTTTATCATGTAATAATGGCTCCTGATAATCAAACAACTCCTTCAAATTTGGCCAGTTGACAACTTGAAGGTGGTCCAACCATGAGAATGGGATTTCGCTCTCGGTGGAAATAAGCTCAGTTTGAGGGAATTCTGCTAATAACAAACTTACTGTATTTCTAAGTAATTTCTTGATCCAACCAGCCAAGTTCCCGGTTCCCTTAAGTTGCAAAACTCTTCTATGGCTGGAGAAAAGCAAATAACTTAGCCTGCGTTCAAGAAAACAAATGTCAAATTTTTCAAGTTGTTCAGGCCAAGAATGGCATGGGACTATTTCACGTGATAAGGCATTGTCCGAATCCACCACTTCAAAGAGGAATAGGTGAGTAAGACGACTCAAGGTTGCCAACTCTTGAAAGCTACCAACGAACCTGCTCATGGACAATTGTTCTAGCTTGCCACAACTTGACAATAAATTGGAAAAAACAGAATCAAGGTAACATCGTCTGTCTGAAAACCCCAAATTAACAAATCTCAGATTTTGTGCCCAGAGATTTGTTGCCCATAATACACCTTCTGGACCAATGGACACTGCAGCATCCTCCAGAATGAGTATTTCAAGCTTCTTCAACCAATTAATGTGAGATATATCTTGTAGGGAACCACAATTTCCCAGGTTCAAAACTCTGAGATTTGTCAGAAAAGAGAATGATTCTGGTAGCGATTTAATGCCAGTAGAGCTCAAGTCAAGGACCATTAGAGATCCCATATGTTGGAAGAACATTTCTGGGATGCTTGATAAGCTTTTATTGCCTCTCAGGATCAACGTCTCCAGTGTTTGATACTCCATTGGATCAGGACAAAGATGTCGAATATCATTGCCCATCAGTGAAAGCCGCTGGCAATTTGAATCAATATGTTCTGGCCAGTCTGTCCATTCTTGCCCAGCTTGTACATAGAACCTAAGCTATTTCGCTTTCTGTATCGCTGCATCCCTAACAACATCGTGCATTCTTACATAGCCTTTAGACGAACCTGGAAGAAGCAAAGCACGACATTTTAGATTGTCGAGCAGTGCATTCACTGTTCTCTGTGCGTCATCTAGAGTGTTAACATTTAAGAGGCCCCCTCCAGCCATCATATGCATCAATTCTTCATTAGGAATATCCCAATCTTCTGGGTACAGACAACAGCGAAAGAAGCAAGACTTGGCTGCCTCGTCATTTATGTAATCAAAACTTACTTGGATGGGTTTATAAATTTCTTTACTCACATCTAGGAGATCCACCTCCATCGACTGCTTTAACTGCATCAACACTGTCTTCCAAATCTCTGGTCCCTTATTCTTAAGTGCTGTGCCAAGAACCACCAGTGCCAGAGGCAGACCATCACACTCTCTGGCCACATCCCATGCCAAGTCCCTTAATGTGTGGGACTCCACTGAAAAAATCCCTGCTCTGCTCTTCAATAGACTCCAAGATTCATCATCTGATAACGTCTCCAGCTCAACTATCTCTTCGCAGCTCATTTTTTCACAGATATCTTTGTTTCTTGTTGTGATCACCACTTTGCAAGTGGCAGCCATCTTTGGAAGTTGAATCCCAACCTTTGACAGATCTAACGTCTCCCATAAATCATCTAGTATCACCAATACTTTGTTATCTGTCGTTGTTAATCTGTCTGCAAGCCTGCCGGCTCTTACATCTGCACAATCTCCCTCGAGTTTAAAACCCAAATTATCTGCTATGCATTTTTTAATTCTCTAGAGTAGTTTCGCTTTGTGATTTACCTCTGTTCTGTGGTGAAGTCACCATCACCACCTCGCCAAACAAGCCATGCCCCCTGGCTTGCTTCACAATTTCTTTCACAAATGTTGTCTTTCCTACTCCTCCCATACCACAAAGCCCGATTAAGTGCACAGCTTCATCTTTCAATGCTTCAAGTATTTTCTCCTCATGTGACTTCCTTGAATCAAAAATCCTGTAATCTCCATTATACAACAGCGAATCAGTAGTGCTTGGGGGTGGGCGACTGTGAGACAAAGGATTCAATTTATCGGCTTTATTTATAAGATCAACAATGGCTTTTGTATATTTAGCAGCCTTTCTTCCAAGTTTATAGTGATTAGCAGAGAATCTGGTATTTACCGAAGCTTCAAAATTGATTACCACCACTACTCCTCTCATTATGTCCACATCCTCTAACCAAGCATAAACTGCACTGTCGACCACATCAGCTCTTACACATTTCGCTTCATCAACTCTTCTTCGGGTTAACCTCCCAAGATGATCTAGCACTTCAAATTCTTTCTTCAGCTTCTTAATCTTGCTTTTATAGCAAATAAGGTAACCAAAGTGGCGCTTAATGGGATCCCATGCGTGATCGACAATCACACGAGTGATTGTGCTCAAGAACTCCATTTTCTGGTCACCACGCAAACACAGAGTAAATGCAAAGTTTTTGAGCTTTTTCTGATTTTGAAAATGATTCATTACATCATATGTATTTTTCCCAACTGAACTGTTAAGGATTATGTCTTATGAATGGTATAAATTAATGCTTTATAAATTCTATATATATAAAAGTTTCGACAAATTAACAAAGAAGCAAGGTGTCACTCGATGACAACGCACGACATGATGTCTTGATCATGAGATACTTTTGGTCTCCCATTGGAGGGACCAAGGAGGATAGAGGGTTTGAAAAAATTTTATATTTGGTTCAATGGAGAGTGTGGAGGAGTAGTTTATTTTTTTAGGAGGAGTGAGGAAGAGTGTAATGTATATTTGACTATTTTACCCTTTTACAATAAAATAGTTAATATATATATATACAATAATTAAGGAAAAATATTTATTTGGAAAAAAAGTATGAGGACTCATAATATCTTTATTATTTAAAATATAAAAAGATAGGGTTTTTAATAAGTAGGATATAATGGGAATTACACTAATATGTGAAGGGTAAAATTGGTATTTTATATTATTTAAAAAATAAAAATAATAATTAACACCCACTTCCCCAAAAGACCCCAATTTGGGGGTGTGGGTTATGAGGGGTGAGGAGGGTGCCTCACCCCCTCTCACTCCCAAACAACATCTACCCCTCCTCACCCCCTCTCATCCCTCCCCACTCCCCCAACAAACATAGTCTTAATAGCAAGGATACACCATGAATAAAAACTACTACCTCCATTCAAAACTTTATGTTGTTTATGGATGTTACACAAAAGTTAAAGATTACATTAAAATGTCTAAACTTAAATATAAAAATCAACTAAATTACGAAGTTCTCTCTCTTAAAATCATATCTTTTTTTGGGACTATATGGGCCATTTTGGTGCACAAAATAGGATCAAGCGGATAGAATATGATGACTTCATAGGAGTAGAAAATAATATAACCATGATAAGATCATATCATATCTTATATATGGTGCGCACTAAGCCATTGGATAACATTTTGTTATCTTTTTTTTTTCTTTTTACTAATAGGCAACAAGAATCCCATATTTAAGAGATTGTTAAAAAAACAAACAAGTATTGAGGTGCACTAGTTATGGTAACTTACAGATTTACTAGAAAATTCCTCTTTCTCTACAACCCAGGATGAGTGAAACTATTGTTACTCCCACAGGGGACCCATACCCAAGCCGGTGAATAGTATGAAAGAGCATTGTACCTGAGTATACAATGCACAAACAGTACAAGAACAATATTGCAGAGGGAAAGGATTCGAACACTTGCACTCTTGTATCATACTATCGGGCTATCCAATGAATAGCCCAACGGTTAACTTGTTATCTTATTTTATTTTTGAAGTGAACTGGAAGAAATAATATAAATTGTATGTAAATTGATAAAATTAACCTATATAATATAGTTATATTTTTTTTTACAAAAATTAGACTTTTTTTAGATCTATCTCATCGTTGAAAGGTTTCTTGTCCAAGGTTAGCTAGAGCGTAACGATCGAAAGAAGAAAAGATATAATGAAACTCTCATAGTTGAAAAGCTTTTTGTCCAAGCTTAGAGTGCCATAATCTAAAAAAATAAAAGATATATTGAAACTCTCGTTGTTAAGAGGCTTTTTGTCTAGCCTAGAGTGTGACTACTAAAAAAAAAAAGATATAGTAAAACTTTCGTCGTTGAGACACTCATTCAAAGCTAGAGTGTGACAATAAAAAAAAATTAGAGATATAATGAAACCTTAGATGAAGGAGAGTTGGAGTAAAAGGGTAATAATATACACTTTATTTTTTCTTATATCATTAATTTATATCCTGACCCTTAGTATAGAATTCGTTGTCAGGTGATCGATAGAATAAAGTGGGTCAATATGATAAATCTACTATATCCTATTGACTTATGAAATAAAAAATAAAAAAAGAGCACATGATAACTTATTATATCCTATTTTCCTTATCTTGTACACTAAATGGACCCTAGATATTACTCTCTTAATTTATATAAGTTAGAAAAATTGAAGAAAAGGAAAATTGAAAAAATAAAAAATAAATATAATCTTGGTTTTATAAAATGATAATTTTTTGAAACAAAAGGAATTTCTAAAATAATTTTTATCTCATAATGGAGGGAGTAATAAGGAGAAAAGTTCTCTTTACTTATGGCTTCATTTCACTGGTGACCACAAATGTTTGTAACTTATATCACTGTGGTCACAAATATTTTTTTGTAACCAGATGACCACATAACTTTTCTCTGGTACCCGTGGCCATAAAAGCCTGTTTGGAGGTTATTTCCGGTGACTTGGCTGATGAGGCTCCACGTCAGCCAAGTCGCCGGAAATAGCCCCTCCACATCAACCAAGTCGTTGGAAATAGCCTCTAAAACAGGTCTTTATGGCCACAGGGGCTACCGGAGAAAAGTTGTGGCCATCAGGTTACAAAAAAACATTTATGACCACAATGATATAAGTTACAAACATTTGTGGGCACATGAAATAAACCCCCTTACTTATTAGTTTTTATTTTTAAATAACTTAATTTTAAAAAAATTGACAAGGCAAAAATTGACTATTGATGTAATTTAAAATCTGGTGAATGCTAACAAAGCACCTGGACCAAGATGGTCTCCCGATATTGTTTTATCAGAAATACTGGGATATCATCAATAATGATATTTTTAAGCTGTGACGATTTTTATTGGGCGAGAGCCAATCTAGAAAGAATTATAACTGGGCTAATATTGACCTAATCACTAAAAGCCAAACCCCTGAAGATACCTCTTATCATCGACCTATAAGTTTGATCAACTCATCCATCAAGATCATCTCAAAGATTTTAGCAAACAAGTTGAGACTTAAAATTGACTCGTTGGTGGATGCATCTCAATCGGTGTTTATTAAAGGGCGGTGTATCATTGATAACATTGCCACTGCACAAGAGCTCATCCACTACATACATAAGCATCGTCTCCCGGGACTGATTTTTAAAGTAGACTTTGCAAAAGCCTTCGATACTGTGGATTGGTGCTTCATGTTTTAGCTCTTAATTAAAAGCAAGGGGATTCAGTGATAAATGGATTAAGTGGATTAATTCTATTTCACTTCTTCCAAAGCGAAATTTTTCATAAATGGTTGCCAAGTAGCTATGTCAGATACCGCAAAGGACTCAGAAAAGGGGACCCGCTCTCCCCTCTGCTTTTGTTCTCACGATTGACACACTTAGCACCATGCTTAACAATGGGCTTAACTCAGGTATTATCCATGGAGTGGCTTTTAGAGATCTTGGAGTTAAAATGTGTCAAATGCAACAAGCTGGCGAACTGTTAATCCTAATGACAGGAGATGGAGAAAACCTCCGAATCATCAAACTAATTTTTCACATTTTCGAGGGTATGCTCTGAGACGCAAGACATCATGCAATATTTTCATTGCGCTTTGGCTCCTTCAAAATGGTAATACGGGTATATTTGGAAAATGAAACCCCAAAGCGTAAGGGTGGCTTGCTAGAGAAAATTTTAAGAATAAAAACAAATAAGCTAATTAAAAAAAATAAAAGTTTTTAAATAATCTAATTAAAAAAAACACACAAAACAAGGCAACTCAAAGATATTGACTACTCACTTAAGCTAAAGCCAAAAGTTAAAATATTTATAATATAATATTATTCTTTTTACATATTTCAATGAATTAATTTCTAAAATTAATACATTTTTAAAGTTCACCTTATTTTATTTTTATCTTATTTTTAATGTAACAGTTTTTCCTATAAACAGGATTGTCGAGATTAATATTTTAAAGTAATTTTTCATAGGGTAGAGATTCCATGTTTTCAAAATAAATCAATAATCAATAGTATTGAGATGATCTTGATGAATGAATAGGCTTTTTTTTTTCCATAACAAAATCATTTTGTGTCTTCTATTTTTTTTGTAAATTACCAAATCTTTCTTCTAAATATGTAGTGTGGAAGGATTTTATGCAACAATCAAACAATTATAATAAATGATGTATATACATTTTTAACAGTCGCGTTTTGAAGTTTTTGTTAACAAGAACAAATTGTAAAATAATAATAATAATAATAATATTAATATTAATATTATTATTATTATATAGGATTTAATGAAACAGTGAACCACATAGGATTTTATCTTTCAAATCATAAATTGCGACTTCAGAATTTTATCTTTTTTTGAAAGAAAAATTATTATTTTTTATTATCTAAACTTATAAACGCTAAACTGAAACCCTCCTGAAGCTCTAAATTGTAAACCGCAAGGGTTTGCGATTTAATATTTATGATTTAGGATTTATAGTTTAGGATTTAGGGTTTAGGTTTTACAATTTTGGATATAGCTTTTATAGTATTTGAATTCATGATTTTAGGATTTTAGATAGGGTTTTATAATGTTTTATAATTTTAAAAATTTAGGAATTTATACCGTTTGAATTTATAGTTTAGAAAAAAAAAATAACGTGGATGATAACATGGATGCCAACAATGCCAAGTTAGCATTCACGTCATTTAAAAAGCTTATTTAGTCTGATGTGGTGATTTATAATTAGAAGGGATATAATCTTAGATGGTGTCACTGTTTCATATAATCCTTCCTTCATAAATATATATATATATATATATATATAAGCAGAGAGTTATTTGCCACGTGCAAAGCAATGACATTTTTTTTCCTTTCAAAACTTATCCGTAAATATTTTTTTTATTTCTAATTCAAATCCAATTTGCGAGGTTAATATCTTTTCAGAAGAACTTTTCAAAATACGTATAAATTATCATATCTCATAATATATTAAAGTTAACATTTGCTAATTTGTAAGTGATATATTTGCGAGATTAATTTTTTTAAATAACATTTCCTATAGTTATCTTATTGAATACTGATTCAATTTAAATTCACGAGATTATATTTTTAAAGGAACTTTCTAAAATATGAATAGATTATCTATCTGATAATATATATTAAAGATAATTTCCGTATATATTTCGATGTTAATTCAATTTCAAATATTAATATATTTTGAAATATTTTATTAAAATATAGAACAAGATTAATTTATCTTATAATATATCAAAGTTAATTTTTTTCAATCGTTTATTATTTTAATAATACTGATTTAAATTTTAAGATTAATTTTTAAAAATAACTTTTAAAACTCTATCATCATCATCATCATCATCATCATCATCATCATTATTATTATTATTATTATTATTATTATTATTATTTCAAATTTAATAAAATTTTCATTTTCTTAAAACATTTTACTGATTCAATTTTTTAGATTATTAATTTTTAAATATTTTTTTAAAAAAATAGATTTACCATTAATTAATTTCAGAAAAAGGTGAAAAAGAAAAGAAAATCTAAACGACAACTCCCCATTCACATTCTTTACTCCCATTTATACTTCCACTCTCTCATTTCCACTCTTCACCTCTTCCCCGTTTCCTATCCAACATCTAAACACCTTCCCAAAACTATTTAATAAGGAGAAAAGTTAACATAACCGAATGCAAACAATAAAAAAAAATCCTTATCAATTTTGAAATAATTTATATCATAAAAAAAATGATAAGGCAAATATGCTGACTATTTTTCAATAAATGGGTGGTTTATCCACTATTTAAAAAAATAAAAATAAAAAAATATATATGCTGACTATTGACATAATCTAAAACCTGATGATCTCTAATTGCAAATATTGTTAGCTTCAGTCTGTCATAAAATAAAAAGACAACTCAACTTGAGATATTGCAGGAAAAACAAGCTTGGTGATGGGCCATCAATTTTCCCTCTTCAAGAAGAGGAAGATAGCAGACTATAATATGACAATAATCGAAAAAGCTATAGCGCAATATCCATAGAATAAAAGGTTAAATTAAAGTAATAAGCACAGCAGTTCAAGAACAAAAAGAATTGAGGGGAAATTTTCGTATGGGCTATAACACTCTAAACAAAACAAAAAACCTTAGTTCTAATATTACAGACACAAACATAAACTGTCTAAATCAAATTCCAATTTGTAGGTCTAACGGCTTGGATATATCATATATGAATCTAAGTTTCAATAAATCCTTATAAATCAAAACATAAAAAGAAAAAAAGAAAAAAGAAAAAAAAAGCCTATAAACACCGAGATGAAACTCGTATATATGCTCAATAAAACACACACTGCGTACCTGCAATAACCTTAACTGAAGTGAGTTGGTGGAGAGAAGAATAGGGAAGTTCCTGTGCAGGGCTGTGGTCTGTAATGGATAAATCTTCAAGAGAATGAAACAGATCTAGATCAATGCTCTTACAGTCAACAAGAACAGATCATTCACCAATGAAATCAGAAATTCAGTCTTCAATTCTATTCAATTCCTCAATACTGTCTTAATTTCAAGCAATTTCAAGAGTAATAACAGTTTGAGGTCTCAGACCTTCAATTCTCATTCACTGATTCATCAACAATAACATGATCCACAATTCTTCCCTCAAACATTCAATGGGAAAATTAAGAACAATGATAACCAAGTTCAGAGAGCAATCTCACCAAAATGTATCAAATCAACTGGAATTGGATGCCAGGAATTAGAAAACCGGAAAAACAAGAAAGAAAACCAATCCCTGCTCCCAAACACTGTGAGAGAAACCAGGGTCTTTACAACACCACAATCAAGATGGCTGGATATGAGTCGAGCCAGCTAATGAGAGTGGTCGTTGGTGTGGCGAGTGTGTGAAGGAGGGCAAAGGTAAAACACAGGATGAGTACACATACTGTAACCCATGTGATACAGGACTGCAAAAGCTGACAGGAACGGGTCTGTCTCTGAGAATAGTCAGGATAATGAGAGGCTCAGCTTCGTTTGGAGGGAGTGGAAATTAGTGTGGACTGTCAACTGTGAGGGCTTTGGATGAAAAGACGAGAGAAAAAGAGGGTGGAGTCCACAGCTGTACCCGGAAATGCTATTTAATATGTGATACTTTTCTCTCTTTCCAAATATATGTTAGCAAATTTTTTTTTTTTTGTAAAAATGATGTCTTGATGCTATTGAATTGGTCAAGCTGGCACAACTGTCTTTGTTCATACATGGGATTTGATCATGCTTTAATAGCTCATCAATCAACAAATTGGTCAGACTTGGCCAGTGTTATGAATGCAACCAGTCTTAGCTCCAAAGGAGTAGATCAAACCTGTTGCAACTAATTCACAATAATAATCCTTCAGAATCCTGCAGATCAGAGCATCTAATTCAATGAAATCTTGTACATCCAAGCATTCATTCATTCAGAATTCCATTCACCATCCATTCATAGTTCATGAGATCCTTAGATCTTAGATAACTAGCAGCAAACAAGTGGCAAGGAAAAGAAAAGAAGTAACCCAAGGAAGAGAATGAGAACAATCTCACCACCAGATTATAGTTGCTGAAGAAAGAAACCAACGGAATTAAAAGATGAAATTACTCCAAGGGACCCTTGAAGCAACCCACCAAAATGCTTCCTTGCTCCCACACAATGAGAGAAACCAGGGACCTCAAGAAGCTCCAGAATCCAGCTGCCCCCTTCATTATCAATTCCCCTCTTTATGTTCTGTTGAATTGCAGGTATAACATACCCTCTAAGTCTTGTGCTTATTCTCTTCTCGCGCTTCCCTATCCAACACGTGCCCTCCTTTTTACCTCCACTCACTTGATTTAGCCTCCCGTGCCCTCCACATGCCCCACTTTTCATTTTCCCTTTCTCTCCCTTGTTGACCAGCTTGACTGGCTATGTAACAGCCAGCTGCCAACTTGAAGATGCTCCAAATTTGAGAATGTGAGCGAGGGGATACTGCTGTTGATGAAAATTAGTTCAGTATCCCTGGATCTCTACTAATACCAATCTTTTTTTTTTCTTGTGAAATAATCTTTAGACCTAAACATCAAAGGAATTGTTTGCCATCAGTTCAGTTGCAAAGATATGATAGAATAAAAAAAGAATACCTGTATCAAATTACCTTCTTCAATTTTAATATGTAATGAATAAATTTATACAGTGTTACATATACATTTATTCTATATAATAGAATAAATTAATCCACAGCAAATTTAGACAAATTCTTTATATTTCAACATCTTATTCATCTCAAATAATTAATGAGCATTAAATAAAGCGAAGAAAACAGAACAACCACAAGCAATGGTTGGCGGGCGAAGAGTACAGGAGTACAGGAGGAAACGTAAAAGAAAACTAGCTACGCAGAGCCAGAGCAAAAACAGATAAAGACAAAACATTACAGCAGTGTTACATATATGTTTATCCACTTTTTCTCAAAAAAAAAAAAACAAATAATTAATGAAATTCCAAACAATACATTACAGTAGAGTTTAATCTGAATCCCCAAATAAATATAAGCAATAACGGCACTTTTTCTATCAAAGTAGCAAAACACAAACAAACAAACAAAACAAATTAGCCATCATCGGCCAAACGTCAACAGAAATTTAAAACAATACACAAACACACCAAATAATCAAGAAGCAAACACAACCAGAATCTGAAAATCACTCATGAATTGCCTCTGTGACCAAGATTGCCATCATTTTACAAGCAATTCAATTCTTTCAAAGGTTAAGGGACCAAGCAGCATAGTCTGCATAATCTTACTATGTGACCTGAGTTTAAGATATTCCAGAGATGGCCCCAATCCCATGTCACTATGGCAGTGAGTTCAGACAACCATTTTAACAAAAGCTTCTTCAGCACGGGAAACAAGCATTCATAGGTACTTTTTCAGAAACCACAATCCTCTCCAATGCAATGCAGTCTTCTACATGTAATTCTTACAGTTATTGCATTCAACCTGCTTGTTTCAACAAGAAGATACATGTCAGTTTTGGACAAGAGATTAACAAGCATAGCTCTTAAAATATTGAAGTTTCCAAGGCCTTGCAAATTTAGTCAAAACTCAAAACCGTGCAACATGCAACTTGAAAGAGTTATGCTTATCAACTGCAAAATGTTATCTTATAAAATAGAATAGAGACACTGTTTTTACCATTCATAACAGTAAGTGAGACCTTCATCCAACCACCAGGGTACCAACCAACATTACACCTGAGCGTTACAATCTCTGTTCTCTGGAACGTGAAACATTAAAAATGAAATTATTGCCAGATACAATGAAACATGCATTAGGAAAAAAAAACAAAGAGAGCAAAGTGCAGTTGAGACAATAATGAAAGCAATTGGCACAGGAATTCATGAATCAATCTGACCTTTCACTGTGGATGAGGTCCAAAATGGTTAAACCTACTAGCCTCTTTTTTAATACAAATTTGTCACTTATGATCTAAATGCAGTTGGAAATCAGATGAATACATGGAATTTTAGCAAAGATTGAGATGAGAGGGGATGTTGATGCTCTTACCTTGAAAATCCCAATTGGTTTTGAGGAGGGGTATGGGTCCCGAGCAAAGGATCCTGTAGATTTGGGCACTTCTCTATGCAGCAATGTTGAAGAAATAACCAGTCAATAGGCAGTGCTGCCGGGCAATGGAAGGCAGTGAGTTGAGGCAAATCATATAGGGTGAGTTGCCTCAAATTTGGGAAAAGGCTATTATAAGATTCATGATGAACAACATGTGTGGATGTGCTTGCAGACGTAGTTGTGGTTGCAGACGTGGATGTGCTTGCAGACGCTTCCTCTTCATTTTCCTTGGAAATCACCACAGTCCCCAACGCAGCATAATGTCGTATGTAAAGCCTACTCAGATGTTGCATGCTTATTGCTTGCTTATAGGAGAAAAGATGGCTTAGTCTTCGATATGACTCGATTGTGAGATGCATTAGTCCCTGGAAGCAACATTGGGCTTGCAAAGAAGCATTAGGAGCATTAGGAGCATCAGTAACAAAGATTATCTCAATCATCTCTGGGCAATTTTCAATATGAAGCTTAGCTAGTGTTGGTAAAGGATCTGGCAGTGCCTCTATCTCCCTCGAAAATGAAAATGAAAGTACACATTTCACACCACAATCATGGATTTTCAAGTCCTTCAAGTTTGGCAGGCATTGGGATAATTGTAATACACCCTGACTTAGGTTGTGTAGGCCATATAATTCGAGAATCTTTAGACTTGGTAGCAATATTCTCGGCCCAGCTGATTCATAAGCGAATTGTAGCAGTTCCTTCATCACAGGGCAGTTCGTGACTCTTAGTTCCTCTAGTTTCGGCATAGTATACTCCCAAGATGCTGGTGTTTGTAAACGGATCAAGCGGGGGCAATTGTCTATGGTCATATATTTGAGTTGGTGGACGAATCCAATGAATCCTGTACTCCTTATTAACACCTCCAAATTTGCCCAGTTGACAATTTGAAGGTGCTCCAACCTTATAAACGCCGTCAATGGGATTTTGCTATCGGCAGAAATCAGCTCAGTTTGTGGGAATTCTGCTAATAACAAACTTACTGTATTTTGAAGTAATTCCTTGACCCAATCAGCTAGATTCCCGGTTCCCTTAAGTTGCAAAACTCTTCTATCGCTGGAGAAAAGCAAATAACTTCGCCTGCGTTCGAGAAAACAAATGTCGAATTTTAGATGTTGATCAGGCCAAGAACCTTCTAGGACTATTTCATGTGATAAGGAATTATCAAAGTCCACCACTTCGAAGATGAATAGCCGAGTTAGATGCCTCAAGTTTATCAACCCTTGAAAACTACCAACGAACTTGTTCATGGACAATTGTTCTAGCTTGCGACAACTCGGCAATACCTTGGAAAAATAAATATCAAGGGAAGATGGATGACTCTCTGAAAACCCGAAATTAACAAATCTCAGATTTTGTGACCATGCTACACCTTCTGGAGCAATGGATACTGGACAACCCTCCAGAATTAGTATTGCAAGCTTCTTCAACCCATTAATGTGAGATATATCTTGTAGGGAACCACAATTTCCCAGGTTCAAAACTTTGAGATTTGTCAGAAAAGAAAATGATTCTGGTAGAGATTCAATGCCAGTAGAGCTCAAGTCAAGGACCATCAAAGATCCCATATGTCGGAAGAACGTTTCTGGGATGCTTGATAACCTTGTATTGCCTCTCAGGATACTCCATTGGATCAGGACGAAGATCTTGAATATCATTGCCCATCAATGAAAGCAGCTGGCAATTTGGATCAATATTTTCAGGCCAGTCTCTCCATCCTTGCCCAGCTTGTACATAGAACCCATGATCTTTCGCACTGATCTGTATTGTCACATCTCTAACAACATCATGCATTCTTACATAGCCTTCAGACGAACCTTGAAGAAGCAAAGCACGAGCTTTTAGCTGGTTGAGCAGTAGATCCACTCTACCCTGTGCATCGTTCAGAGTTTCAACACCAATTAAGAGGCCCCCTCCGACCATCATATGCATCAATTCTTCTTTAGGAATATCCCAATCTTCTGGGTATAGACAACAGTGAAAGAGGCAAGACTTGGCTGCCTCACTTTTTATGTAATCGAAACTTAGTTTAATGGGTTGAAAAACTTCTTTACTCACATCTAGTAGATCCATTTCCATTGACTGCCTTAGCTGCATCAACACTATCTTCCAAATCTCAGGTGATACCTCACCCTTAAGTGTTGTGCCAAGAACCACCAGTGCTAGAGGCAGACCAGCGCACTCTCTGGCCACTTTTTGTGCCAATTTCCTTATACTTGAGGTGGACTCCACTGCATCACATGTTCTTCTCTTGAATAGACTCCAAGATTCTTCACCTGACAATGTCTTCAACTCAACTATCTCTTGGCAACTCATTCTTTCACAGACAAATTCGTTTCTTGTTGTGATCACCACTTTGCAAGTGGTACCCATTTGTGGACGCGGAATCCGAACTTTTGACAGATCTAACGATTCCCATAAATCATCTAATATCACCAACACTTTGTTTTTTGTCGTTGTCAATCTGTCAGCAAGCTTGGCAGCTCTTACTTCTGCACTTTCTTCGTTGAGATGGAAACCTAAACACTCTGCTATCTCAGTTTGAATTTTATTCAAATCTTTGTTTTGTGATACACCACTTCATCAAACAAGCTCTGCTCCTTGGCTTGCTTCGCAACATGTTTAACTAATGCTGTCTTTCCCACTCCTGCCATGCCCCAAAGCCCAATTGGATGCACACTTTCATTCTTCAGTGCTGCTAGTATTTTTAGCGCATGTGATTTCCTTGAATCAAAAATCACATAATCTTCATTATACAACAGTGAAGCAGTAGTGCTTGGGGGTGGGCGCTCGTGAGACACTATATCAAATTTGCATTTTAGAAGATCATCATCAATTGTTTTTACATGATTAGCAGCCTCTCTTCCAAGTTTGTAGTGCATGCGTATGTTTAGAAAGCAATTGGTGGAGATCACGGAAGCTTCATCTCTGATTCTCATCACCTCTGGTGCAATTTTGCTTACACCTTCCAACCAAGTTTGAACTTCTTTGCCAGCCTCCGCAAGTCTTTGACATGTAGCTGCATCAACCATTCTTTGGATATCCATCCGACGAACATCTAGCTTTTCAAATTCTTTCTCCAACTTGTCAATATGGCGTTTGTAGCAAATAAGGTAACCAAAGTGGCGTCTAATGGGGTCCAATGCTTGATCAACAATCACACCAGTGATTCTGCTCAAGAACTCCATTTCCTGGTTACCTTGCAAGCACAAAGAAGAATTCTGGTAATGCTAAGTTTTTGAGCTTTTTTCTGATTTTGAAAATGATTCATTACATCATATGTATATTTCCAAACTGAACTGTCAAGGATTATATCTTATGAGTGGTATAAATTAATGCTTTATAAATTCTATATACATAAAAGTTTCGACAAATTAACAAAGAAGCAAGGTGCCACTTGAAGCCAAGGCACAGGACATGATGTCTCTTTGGTCATGAGATATATCACTTTGGTCCCCCGTTGCCCGTTGGTGGGACCAAAATCTAGTCTCGTACATGCTCCAAGGCTCATGGTGACACGTGACATTTTGCACCGCAACTTGGCTTGGCCAAAGGGGCAATACAAGTATTTTTGGAAGATACATGTCATTTAAGGATGTTATATAAAACTTAAAAATAACATTAAATGTCTAAAATTTACTATAAAAATAAACTAAATTACTAAGTTATCTCTGTCTTACGTTCATATCATCTTCTTGGGACTATAAGGGCCCATTTAGTGCACAACATAGGATAAGGACGGACAGAATATGAGAACTTGATAGGAGTAGGTTAGGATATAGGTATGATAAGATCATATCTTATTTTATATTTGGTGCGCATTAAGCCATTGAATAGCATTTTGTTATCCTATTTTACTTTTGAAATGAACAGTAAGATTTGATATGAATTGTATGTAAATTAATAAAATTAATCTATATATATATAATGAAACCATAAATGAGGGAAAGTTCAAATAAAAAGGAAAAAAGTATATTTTATTTTTTATTATATCATAATGATTTATATCCTGACTCTCCGCATAGAATTAGTTGTCAAATGGTCTATAGAATAAAGTTCGTCAATATAAAAATTTACTATATTCGATTGGCTCACCAAATAAATAAATAAATAAATAATAATAATAATAATAATAATAATAATAATAATAATAATAATAAGACCATATGATAACTTATTATATCCTATCTTTCTTATCTTATCCACAAAACGAATCCTAGATATTACTCTCTTTATTTATATAACTTAGAAAATTTGAAGAAAAATAAACTTGACAAAAATGAATAAATATTGGCATGTATTATAAAACGATACAATCCAAAACACAACCAACAGCAGGGGAAACAAACAGGGAACAAGACCACTAGATGTGGTAAACAAATATGACCAAAAGAAAGAAACAAAAAGAAAACAAACAATGATAATTATTTTAAAAAAAAAATCTAAAATAACTTTTATGTCATAATAGAGGGAGGAGTAACAGGTAAGGAGAAAAGTTCTCCTTACTTATTAGTTTTTTTTAATAATTTCATTATTAAAAAAAACGACAAGGCAAAGATTGACAAGCCTTATAGTGAGATCACCGCTTTTTAGATTACATCAATAGTCAATCTTTGCCTTGTCATCTTTGTCACGCAACTTCAGCGTAGAAACAAGTACATCATAGAATACCTAAACAACTACACTAACAAAACAACTTAGATTGAGCTTAGAGATGGCAATTTGTACCCTACCCGATGGGTATACCCATACCCGTACCCGGTCAAAGAGGGTATTACCCTCTTTGACCGGGTACGGGTATGGGTACGAGTATTACCCGTTATTTTTTGAGCGGGTACGGGTCGGGTAAGGGTATGCATCTACCCTACCCGTACCCTTACCCGTTGAAGAGGGTACAGGTAAAACCCATACCCGTATATATATATATATATATATATATATATATATATATATATATATATATATATATATATATATATATATATATATATATATATATATATATATATATAAAGCTAAACATTTACCCAATAATTTACCTAATATCTTTTCAGTGATTAATTTGAAAATAATACCTTAAATTTTCTTTTAATATATTATTTTGGATACTATTTATTTTTTATATTTATATTTAATAGAGCATAATATAATTAAAATTAAGTTTTGGATTTATATTAAGAATCACAATTATAAATCAAATATAAAAAATAATGTCATAACAATTTACTAGTGTTATGCCCAAAAGAGATAAACTAATGTTAAAAATAATATTTGCACCGACATAGTTGTGATATGATGATTCTTATAATTTATTTGAAAATTGAAATTTAACCAATTATATAAGTATATTGTCAGTTTGTTACTCAAACTTTTAAAAACAACAAATTGAATCTAAATTGTAAAATTTATTTATAAATTCTCTCATTATGATGATTTTCTCATTATATTTGAAAATGCATAATATTATCAAAATTAAATTTTGGATATATATTAAGAATCGTAATTAAATTTAAAAATAAAATATTATAGAACAAATATAAAATATAATATCATAATAATTTATTAGATTTAGGTCCGAGCTAATCATTTACCCAACAATTTACTTGACATCTATTTTCATGGTGATTATTTGAATATAATACCTTAAATTTTCTCTTAATATTTATATTGTTAGTTTGTTACTCAAACTTCTAAAAACAACAATCTAAATTTTAAAAATTATTTATAAATTCTCTCATTATTATGATAATTCTCTTTGACATGCATAATATTATCAAAATTAAATTTTGGATTTATATTAAGAATCATAATTAAATTAAATATTAAATATTATAAAACAAATATAAAAAAAATAATGTCATAATAATTTACTAGTGTTATGCCCGAGTTATGCTGCTTATGCACGGGATGGGAGAGGAAAACATTATAAACATGTGTTAAAAATAATATACGCACAGACATAATTGTGATGATTTTAGTAATAATGTTTAAAAATTGAAAGTTAATAAGTATATTGTTACTCTCAATCTTTTAAAAACAACATATTGAATATAAATTTTAAAAATTATTTATAAATTCTCTCATTATTATAAATTAAAAACAACACATATACAATGAAAATAAATCAACTTGTTAAATAGACTTATTATTATTATTATTATTATTATTATTATTTAAATTTAATTTGATAATTTAACTAACGGATAAACGGGTACCCTGCGCGTATACCCGTACCCTGCGGGTAAGGGTAAGGGTATGATTTTTTTTTACCCTGAAGGGTACGGGTAAGGGTACGGGTATGAGTAGGGGTTACGGGTACGGGTAAGGGTTTTGGCAAACCCTACCCATACCCTACCCGTTGCCATTCCTAATTGAGCTACTGTCAAAAAAAAGAGAAGCTTGGTGATGGGACATTAATTTACTTTTCCTCAAGAAGAGGCACTAGGATATAACCGAAGTAGCTACACATAACATTCCTAGAACAACAGGTTAATTCAAAGCAAAGACAACAGTTCAAGACCCAAAAAAATGAGGGATTTTCATCACATGCACATACTGAAAGTCCACCTTTTCAAAAAAATAATAATAAATAAAAACCAACTTTCGTTATTTCAATAAATAATGATTTATTCATTAAAAAAATATATATATTGGAAACCCAACTTTTTAGATCTCTTTGATTCAACAATTTGAGGCAAAACTCCATGAATCTGAGAATTGGAAATATAAACATCAGAGACGATTTGGTGACATAGATAACATGAATCTAAGCTCCAATAAGTGCTTGCAAATCAAAGATAAATACTAAAAATGAAACTTTTAAGCATCTCTAATAAAATACAAACTACATACCTGCAATAATCTTAGTAAGTTACAACTCAGTGATCTAACAAAATATCAATATTTTAAGACTCTTATAGTTCCAGTGCAAGCAACGCGTATGACTGACTTTGGTGCGAAGACTTGACATGAGGCCAAAATGATAAGGTGGGGTTCACACATGTAGCATTAAGTTTGTCCGCGGTTTGACCGTATAATCAAATGAAAATCGGTTTCATTGGAGCCAAACAAAAATGTAAAAATTATTCATGTTTTAAACCAAAAATTTAAAGTTCTTGTTAAGGTTCTTATGAGTTGAAAACTAAAATCTGAACCGAATTAGAACCAAATCACCTGTTCTCATTCTATTTTTATTTTTTAAATATAAAATATATATAATATATTTTTTGCTATACTTAAATTAATCAAACCGAACTACTTAAAACCAAACTAGAACCGGAACCTTGACAACAATTCGGTTCCGTTTTCAAAATTTATAAGACCAGCACCGTCAGTTTTGAACAGGAACTGAACCTAAACTTAATCTGAACCAAATCTTGGTCAGGCCTAGTAGTGATACGTAGAAATACTATAATGTATAGCATGTGAGGGAGCATTCGTTCAACAAAATTTGTCGGTGGCAACATAGTGCCACATACATTTCAAACAATATAATATAAAACACTATATAATCCAACCTTATAGTAGCAAAATCTAATTAATTGGCGAGGTAGAAAAGAAATTAACAGTAAAGATACAAGCCATGCAAAATCCATTGGTTTCATATGCTAATTATCAGTGATTGAAGATAGCACCTCCACTCTTTTTTAATATAAACGTCAAAGAATTTTTTATTGGAGCAATTTTTATCATCCCATCACTCTTTGGGGTTTACCAATGACTACATTCTTCTTTTCTTGGTAGAAAATAACGCAAAGGTCGAACATGTTTTATTTGAAACATGCAATCGAATCACTCCCCACTCACCAAGACGATGATAAATTAATACAATGTAATCCTGATTGATTTAAAAAAAAAAGGATAAATCACATATATATTAACTAAAAATATATAGAAGTACAATGACAAATATGTCACTAGCTGCGGCCAAGTACAAATCAAAACAAAAACCCAAACAAAATATAATGATACAACATAGAAGTAGATCAACGATGAACTTCTCCCATGTTGTCCACCTCCCACTTTGTTGATGATTCTAGTCTGCATCCAAGTTAGTTGATGGTTCTCCTAGATCACTTGTGTCACCTTCATGGGAACCTAGGAATTTGAGACTCCACTTTATCTCGATGAGTGAGTCTTTATTATTTCAAGTGTTGTATTCACCCAAAAAAAAAAACATATATATGATTAATTTTGAACATAATCGATATCGATGAGCGAAACATTGTATTAAAAATGTAATCATTTCTCTCTAACTAAATATTCTACATAATTAATCTTAACACTAGATCCCATGTCTCTTTAAGGTTTCAAGGAGGTTAATTCTCCATGGGCCGAAAAATTCCCCTTGGATGGTTAGAGCTAATGGAGCCCAAAAAGACCCACATAGTGGTTTCATATTCATGAGGTGAAGGTGCATTGGAGGAAATGGTGGTGGAAATTTTCCATGGACGATAACTGGTGTGGTGCTGCGGTTGTGAAATTTAACTACAAGATTGATAATTGGAACCTTTACCCTAGGTGCGTTGGGAGGTTCTCGTTTTTCTGGAAAGGGGTGTCCAGTTGTTTACCTGCAATGAGGTGTTGCATCACCCAGATCGTTAAATCGGAGCGGAAACTTTATTCTAGCACGACCGGTAGTGCAATGGCAAGGCCCCCAGGTTTTTGTGGCCGGTGGCCTATAATGAGTCTTCTCACTGCGACGGCACCCTTCAGGACCTGGCGCATCTGCTGTGTGGCGCCCCATTTGCAGACAATTTGGGGTTTGACCCAATGGCTTTGAGATCAACCCTGAATGGGGGGTCCAGCAGAGATCAGAAATGGTGGGCTCTTACGGCGAATGGCAGTTTCTCGGTTAAGTCCTTTTATAACTTTCTCAATGATGGTGGCATTCGCTGTTCAATTGCTAATTGGTTTTGGCGGAAGGGCTGTCCGCGGAAGATCAATCTTTTCAATTAACTAGCGTGGAAGAACAAGATCCTCACTCTGGATATTTTGGCGTCGCGTGGTTGTAACAGACTTTCGACTGCCACATGTCTCTTATGTAATGCTGGGTTGTAAACGGTTGATCACCTGTTTCTTGATTGCTCCTTTGCCAGGTCTATTTGGAATTATTTTGTTGCTCTGCATCATCTCCCCGAACCCCCCGGCGCCACGTTCCAGTTATGGGGTTCATGGAGGGAGAGTCTGTGTTCGGCACCCAAGTTGATTGGGGAATGGATTGCGAAAGCGATTGTTTGGAATATTTGGATTGTGAGAAATGATTGCATTTTCAATGATATTGTTCTGTCTGTGAATGATGTGATTTCAAATTGTATTCACATGGTTCTCTCTTGGTATCCAGTGCTTGCAGATGGCCCCAGAGAGAAGCTGGAGGAGTCTATGAGCACCGTCAGGCGCAGCTTAGAGTTCGTGGAGCATCGTGTCGTGGGGATCGATGGGGATTCCCTTGCCGAGGAGGCACCTTCCCTGTCGGCGGGTTAGTGATGTAGTTTTGATTGTTCTTAGGGCCGGGTGTTTGCCCCTGGGTTCATGTCTTGTGGGTGGGTTTGCGGGGGGCTTGTTGTTTTTCCCCTGGGCTTTTGGTCTGTCTCTATGCTTGTTTCGTTGTACCACAGCTAGTGGTCACTTTTGGTTGTTTTGTTGTGTTGGGTTTTTGTACTGTGTTCTTGCTCTTTAATTGAAGTGGTTTATCCACCCTTTCAAAAAAAAAAGGTGCATTGGAGGAGCAAGTAGTCCACCAATCGATCTCCTTGTGTCAAAGAATACAAGTTGTTATTGGGAGTTTATTACATCTTCTAGCTGCGAAGTTTTCTAGCATGAGAATTTTGTTATCTCAAATGAACCACATAAAAATATTTACTTTTTAAGGGCAGCGACACTTCCAAATTGGAGATGTTATGTGAAAACACTTGCCCTAGTCACTTAGGAATTTATAGGAGGATTTGGCAATAAACACCCTGTTTGGGTTGAGCCACCAGCGCTTAGAATCACAACCATCCAATGTGGACACCGAGATTCTTGAACTTATCTCCAAAATAGTACGGTCAGGAGCACTGAGAAAACTTTTGACTGTTCCCATCACTTGCCATGTATTCTTGATTGCCTCCGGCCAAAAGTAAATGGTTGCATATCCATTAATCCATCTATCCCACTACAATAGAGTGCCGGTGCCATCCCAATTAAAAGGGATGGTGCATGCCCGAGAAACAAGGAGCCTGCACAAAATTTCTCTCCAGAAGGAAAATATCCTTGAGGGGTACTTTCGGAACAGGTTCCAATGAGATCCATGTTAAAATAATTGAATTGAATGATACTAGAGCCACACCAGTCCATCTTTGTCAAGATGTTGGGCTGCTGGTGAGCCCCTTGATTCACCAATTATGGCAGAAATGGCTGCGATCAATCTTGCTCTCAATACTTGTACCTCATGGCGTTGGAGACCTGATCGTATCTGCTGCGATTGCCCTGCACTTGCTCAACTCATGAAGATTTTCTGTCCCAGTGTTGCTTGGCATACAAATCCTGTTTTTACAAGGCTTAAACGGAATCTTGACTCTTTGCCTCTTATAAATTTGGAAACGATTCCCCGTGAAGACAATGGCATCGCTGATTCGCTCGCAAACTTTGGAAGATCTAATCCAAGACTTTCTCTCTTCCTGCATGGAAGAGATCGACCCAATTGGCTTGATGACCTTTTACTCCAGAAGAACCTCTCCTTTTAATTTGTCTTCTGTGTTTTCTGTTCTTTTCTGTTTTTCTTATCTTTCCAGTTTTTTTCAAAAAAAAAAAAAATCTCTGTCAAGATGTTCCACCCATCTTGTTCTTTAGGTTTAGAAAAACACTTCTGGCAAATCAACATGCATCTAGGTTTATCAATGTCGGGCCCAAACCATAGAAGTCCCTGCATAAATGATTTATCTCCTTGACCACCCAACTTGGTAGTTTGATCAATATATTTATTGCATATGGTACATCAAAATAATATTACAGGGTAGATGCATCCTGCTTTTCTTAAAGGTAGATGCATCCTTGATAATATTGCCACGGCGGAAGAACTGATATTTTGCCTTCACAAACGCCGCCTCCAGGGTCACATTCTCAAAGTAGATTTTGCCAAAGCTTTCGACTTAGTTGACTAGGATTTTCTCTTTGAACTCTTGGAGGCACGTGGATTCGGTCAAAGGTGGATCGGTTGGATTAAATGCATCCTAATCTCTTCAAAGGCGTCAATTCTCATCAATGGGACCCCTAACGGATACATTCGCTACCAAAGGGGTCTGCGGCAAGGCGATCCTTTATCTCCGTTGCTCTTCATCCTCATCACAGATGCGCTGGGTGCGATGTTCTCGAACGCGCTTAACTCCAAGATTCTTATTGGGGTGCCTGTTAGTGAGACTATTAGTATGTGCAATCTGCACTATGCCGATGATCTTCTTCTCATTACCACAGACGGACTGGAAGATCTCAGGATCATCAAGCTCATTCTTTACATGTTCGAAGGAATGACAGGACTGGAAACAAACTTCTCCAAGACTTGTCTGTTTTCAAGCCGCTCGAATGTTCTTCCAAGTGTGGCTGCTGCCAGCACTCTACACTGTGCGGTGGGGTCTCTTCCTGTTAACTATCTTGGCATCCCTATTTCGGGTAGAAGACCCCGTCGACAAGATTGGGAAGAGCTTATTTCTAAAGTCAGGCAAAGACTTTCTTCATGGAAGGTGAAACATCTGTCGTTGGGAGGCCGGCTCACCCTAGTTAACTCGGTCCTATCTGCAATACCTACGTACTGGATGTCTCTCTACAAGCTCCCCAGCTGGGTTATAAAGAAAATTGACAGAATTAGGAGAGATTTCTTGTGGTCCGGACCGGATCTTGATCACCCACGCTGCCGGTTGGTTAGCTGGAATATACTTTGTAAGCCCAAAGATCAAGGTGGCTGGGGCATCCTTGACCTCTACAGCTTTAATCAAGCCTTAGTGGGAAAGTGGTGGTGGAAATACTTGATGGATGACTCATGGTGTGGGGCGACTGTGATCCGTGCCAATTATCAATGGCCGAATTGGCAGCTTTACCCACCTAGGACTGGAAGGGTTTCTTTCTTCTGGAAAGGTGTTTTGAAGTGCCTGCCTCAGTTTAGGAGCTGCTTCTTGACTGATGTTAGCTCTGGTGAGCAAACTTTGTTCTGGAAAGATAGGTGGTTAAATGGACAAGCGCCTATGAATATTTGGCCGACCTTGTTCGGAAACTGCATCTCCCCCAACGGCACGGTCAAGGATCTGGCGCACCATCTGGATGAACCCCTGTTCAGGGCCTATACCGAGATCCCGAGCATCTGTGATAAACTGCGAGGTGCGAGACGTGTGGACGGGGACAAGAAATGCTGGTCACTTACTAACAATGGGCTTTTCACGGTCAAATCATTTTATAACTTCCTCGTGGACGGTGGCTTAAGATGCCCAGTGGCAAACTTCTTCTGGAGCAACCTTTGCCCAAAAAAAATCAATCTATTTAACTGGTTGGTTTGGAAACAAAAGATTCTTACTCTCGCAACGCTGGCACGCAGAAGATGTAATCGGCTACCAACTGACACTTGCGTGCTATGTCATGCGGGGACAGAATCGGTAGATCATTTGTTCTTCGTCTGTCCGATTGCCCATCAACTTTGGAATTATTTTTCACATCTGCTCCAACTCCCGAACTCCCCATGCTCGATTGAAACGCTTTGGAAGAGGTGGAGGCGGAGATTGCCCCCGCTCAAGAAATCTGTGGGAGACCTAGTTGCAAAAGCTATTATTTGGAACATTTGGCTTGCTAGAAATGATTGTATATTTAATGCAAATTGCATGAATGTGAATGTTCTTATACTGAAAGTTGACCGAATGCTTCTGTCTTGGTTCTCCTCAGTGAATGCTGAAGGTCGAGAGAAATTCGAAGATGCCGTCTCTGCTGTCAAGAGAAGCTTGGCGTTTACTGGTCCGCAGGTGGGGGATTTCCAGGGATTGCTGCCTGCCGAGGAGGGCCGTGAGTCTGGACAGGGCTAGGTGATGTCTAGTGGGGGGCCTTGAGGAGGGCTTTTGTTTCCTCGTTTTGTGGGTGTGTCTGGTCTTTTTCTTATGTTCTGTACTTACCACATCTAGTGGTATTGACTTGTTTCCTTTCAGTTTTTAATAGAAGTGGTTTATCCACCTTTTCAAAAAATAATAATAATAATAATATTACAGCAATTTTAGTCAAATTCTTTTCATTTCAACTTCTTATACATCCCAAACGATTTATAAAACTCCAAACAATGCATTACAGAAAAGTTTAATTCAAATCCCCAACCAAATGAAGCCAATAACACGGCCTTTTGTCAAAAGCAGCAAAACACAAAGAAATAAAACGAAGTAACCATCACCAACCAACACCAGCAGAAATTTGAAACAATACACAAACAACCAAACCAAACCAAACCAAACCACCAACAAACCACAACCAGAAATCTGAAAGTTACTCACGGATTGCCTCCATGATCAAGATTGCCTCCGTTTACAAGCAATCCAATTCTTTCAGAGGTCAAGGGACCAATCAGCGCAGTCTTCATAATCTTTGGACATGAACTGAGTTCAAGATATTCCAGAGATGGCCACTCCCACACCACCGTCTGTGTCACTAAGGCGGTGAGTTCAGGCAAGCTTATTAACAAAAGCTTCTTCAACAGAGGAAACAAGCAGTCATCAACTTGTTTTTCTTCTTCAGAAACCACAATTATGTCCAACGCAGCACAGTCTTCAACATGTAGTTCTTCCAAATGTTGCATTCCACCTGCTTGTTTCAACACGAAGATATATGTCAGTTTTGGACAAGAAACAACATGCAGAACTCGTAAGCTGTTGAAGATTCCAAGGCCTTGCAAGGTTGTTGATGATGATGATGATGGTTTCTCCTTATCCTCCACCATCCCAATGATGTATGGGAACAATTGCAGCATCTCAGGACACTCTTTGACAGTGAGCTTCTTCAACTGATTCATTCTTGTCCACAGTTTGCATGGCAAGAGGCTTCTCAGCTTGGGGCAACTCATCACTGACATGTCTCTCAGTTTGTCAAAAGCTCCTTCTGGCAATAACTGATCATCACCCAACTCAATCAGATTCTTCCAGCCATCAACTCTCAGGTGCTTTAAGTTTGAGAACAAACTTGCTGGGAAGTCTGTGTCACTGCTGGATTGTGAAAGCAGTGTGGTCTCCTCACAGTCAAACAACTCCAAGCTTGTTGTTCTTTCAAGCAGCACCTTCACCCACCCAGCCAAACCCTTGGTTTTTGTCAGGTGTAGTGTTTTTCCATGCCTACTCAAAGGATTGGAATGTTGGCGGATGCGAGGAACAAAACAGATACAGAAGTTTGTGAGCTTAGCCCACAATTGTGATGATCCCAAGTCTTGAGATAAGCTGGCTGAATCCTCCACATGAACAAACAGATGTGTCAGTCGTGTCAATCTTGCGAGTTCTCCGAATTCCACATCAAAGTTATCCATGAACAATTGTTCTAAATTGCTCAATTTTATCAGTATATTTGTAAGCACTCTGCTTGACTGCTCTGCCTTGTAAGGAACACGGACAAGATAAGATGCAAGAGACTTGCTGGTAGAATAAGCTGCAGTTAAATCTAAGCATCTCAGGTGGATCAAAGCTGCAGCTTCTCTTGGGAAGAAAGACAGTTGAGTTCTTCCCAAATTCAATATCTCAAGCTTTTTAAGTTCTCTGATTCGGGATACATCTTTCAAGTTCTGGCAGCACTCAAGGTTCAGTGTTTTGAGATTAGTAAGGCAAGAGAAAGACTTTGGAAGTGATGAAATGTTGGTAAAACCCAGGTCTAGAACAAGCAAAGATCCCATTTGTGAGAAGAACTGATCAGGGATCCTTGACATTCTATTATGGCTGAGTATCAACGTCTGGAGTTTGGGGCAGTCTATCATATCAGGAAGTTCAGCAATCTCGTTTCTCATCAGTGAAAGCCGACGACATTCTTGTAGCTGTTGAGTTTGAGGCCACTGGATCAAACCAAGTCCGGACTGCACATGAAAACCTTGCTCTCTTTGAGAAATCCAGATTGCTACATCTCTCACAACATCATGCATTTTCACATGCCTTTCTTTCTGGCTCTCAAGAAGCAAATTAGAACCTTTCAGAATATCGGTCAAGCCTCGGACTCTGCTCTGTGCCAAATCCATAGTATCAGCACCATCTATCAATAGCCCTTCTCCGACCATGAGCCTCATCAACTCTATCTCATCAATGTCATGATCTTCAGGGAAGACACAGCAGAGCAAGAAGCACAACTTCACTGCATGACTCTCTAAAAACTTGTAACTGAGTTCAATGGATTGATATACTTGTTTGCTCACATTCGGTAGATCCAACATAACTGACTTCCTTAATTGGTTTAGTGCCACTGTCCATATTTCAGGGTCCTTGCCTTTCAATGCGGTACCAAGGATTGCAAGAACTAGTGGCAAACCTCCACACTCTTTGAACACATCCCGTGCCGTTCTTTGTATCATCGGAGACTCTATAAGATCCCCTGCTCTGCTCTTGAACAAAAACCATGACTCTCCATCATTTAATGGCTTCATTTCAACTGTCTTTTGACACTGAATTTGCTCACAAATGTCTCTGCTTCTTGTTGTCACTGCCACTTTGCAATTATCTTTCTGACTGATTCTTATCTTTGTAAGCTCCAACTTCTCCCATACATCATCCAATATTATCAGAATTCTTCCGGCTTTTCCCAACCTTTCATCGATTCTCATCGCCCTTACTTCTTCACTCTCTTCATCCAGCCTCAATCCTAAACGCTCTGCTATTTCATTCTGAATGCTCTTGATATTTGGATTTTGAGATATTGTAACCATCACAACCTCATTGAACAACTTCTCATTCTTTGCTCTCTTCGCCACTTCTTTAATCAGTGTTGTCTTTCCTACTCCCCCCATACCACAAACCCCAACAATGTGCACATGTTCATCCTCCAATGCATTCAAGACTTGACCCATATATGATCTTGTTGAATCAAAAATGATATAGTTCTCATTAATTAGCATAGAATCAATGCGTGGAGGAGGGCGGCTATGTCCAACTCTGTCAAACTTGCTATTCCTTATAAGATCATCAATGGTTTGTCTCTTTTCTGTTGCATCTTTACCGAGCTTATGACGCAAACGAACAACAGGGATGCAGTCTAGTAATCCTTTCTTTGTGTCTTGAACTCTTTCAACAATACTCTTCACCTCTTCTTCCACAGTCTCAACATTTGACAACCACATCTGAACTTCACTAGCAATTTCTTCCAGCCTTTGATTTACTGCTGCATCTACATCTTGTTGGATATCATTCCTCTTGACTTCTAGTTCACTTAATTTACTCTGTAGTTTCTTGACCTTTCTTTGGTAGAAAATTAGATAACCACATTCCCGTTTAATGGGTATCCATAAGCTCTGAATTATATTTCCACCAACGTTGGTTAAGAGATCCATTTTTGCTGCAGTTAAGCAGAGTATGGTCAAGTTTGTTCTACTATTGTTTGGCTATGAAAATTTTATTCTATTTAGTAAATTGTTAAAAGAATCAATAAATAAATAAATAAATAGAAGTTTGTTATTCATTTATTTGGATAAAAATAGATAAATCACTGTTTTGTTAAAAATAAAAATTGCATAATTACATTATATCAAATAACAATAATGATAGGAGGATACCGGAGAGAATAAAGATATATATGAAAACATATCAGAGACAAAATTTGTTCTTGACTAATAGGCGACAAGCACCCTCCACTTAAGGGATTTGTCAAGGGATAGTCAGATACGGAGGTGCACCAGTTACTGTGATTTACAGACCTCCTAGGAAAATTCCTCTGTCTTGTAACCTGGATAGGTGAAACCATTGTTTCTCCCACAGGAGACCCACACCCAGGTGATAAACAGTACAAAAATAGTACTAGATTCAGATGTACATTGTATAAATAATATATAAATAGTACTGAAGCCCTGGGTGTACAGTGTATAAACAGTATCAAAATAGTATTAGAGACAATTATAAAGGAAGTTCATACTTCTACAAACAATGAAAGTGAGACTGACATGATGGCATCAACAACAAAATAGAGGTGGCAATCAGGGGACAATCATTGGAGGGATGGATCATAAAGATTAACACTAGTAGAGATAGTCAAAGAATCTAGAATCTCTAGGAGGATAACATAGAGAGGGTACATGAAAACATACTAGGCACAAAGGAAGTTTACACTTGAGTGAAAGAGAGACCATCATGGAGACATCAACAAGAACGTAGAGGTCTGTAGTTGGTTGTTACAATGAATGATGAATGGACAGATCCAATACAAATTCTTGGATCAGCAGTACTATCACAGTATCATAAATATGTTGTAGAATATTATATAAAACGCTCTGTTCATTCACTACTCATTGATCATTCCTGGAAAGATGTCATTTTTTTCTCATTCAGAGTTGAATCATAAAGGAAAATATATTAGTTCTTTAGTTTCTGAAAAATCTGATGTGTTTTGTTATGATAAGACTCTAATCATCCTATGTGATATATGACCAAGCTAATAAATTCATAAAGAATCAATTAACTACTATAACTAATACACTATCGTACCTGAGTATCCTTTGACAACACTTTGTGAGATAGTGCTTATCATCTTTGAAAAATAAATAAATAATAAAATAGAGATGGCAATCAAGAGACAATCATCGGAGTGGTGGATCATCGGGATTTAGTAACACTAATAATGACAAGAGAAGTTCTCATCTTTAGCATCTCTAACCAATCTAAGAATCTAGGATCTCTAGCATGTTATTCCTAAGCTAAAGCCTATTTCATTTGGTGATATCTGTTCATGAATTTAGGGGAAAAAACATGTAGAACTAATTTTGAGGGTAAAAATAATTTTGTTATTCATCACAGAAGAGCGAGCAAGCAAGAGAATGGTCAAGTTTTTTTTTTTTTTTTTTATGATAAAGTGGATAAACCACACGCATATATTAAAATAGAATGGTCAAGTTTGTTATGCTATTTTTGTAATAAAAAAATAGTTTGTTCTCCCATTATTTGGCTATAAAAATTTTATTCTATTCATTAAACATGCTATTCGATTATTTAAAAAAATAAATAAATAATAAAAGTATATTATTTTTTATATCAAATGAATAAATAATTGCTTTATTAAAAATAAAAATTATACACCAGCATTACATCAGATAAAAAGTAGTAGGAATATAAAGCAGATAATAAAAATACACAAAAATATAATAGAGACAATTGTAAGGAAAGGCCACAATTATGCCATGAATGAAAGTGAAACTAACATAAGAATATCAACAATAAGATAGAGGTGGCACTCACGAGAAAATTATTGACAAGGTGAATCATATGTTCTAAATAACACTAGTGATGACTAGAGATGCTAGCAGAGTAAATTTTTCACTGGATACCAAAAGTTTTTTTATCATTTTGGGGTCTAATCTCAATTTGAATGAAAACAGTTACACAACTTCAAATTTGTTTTATAGGGTGATTATCCGAAAAATTTTGACCTTTTTTTTATGATGTAAATGTTGGAAATTCTTCATCATGATATACATAACACATATCCACCTAGCTGGCCCATTTGCTAATAAAGAATTTTCAACTTAATAAAAAATAAACCAAATTTTCTCATGTGATCACCCAATGAAATAAAATTAAAATTAAATAACCATTTTGATTCAAATTAAAATTTGGACCCAAAATAAAAAATGGTCATAGTTTAGGGTGTGTTTGGATGTTAGAAGTGGATTTTTGGGGGGGGGGGGGGGGGGGGGGGGGGGGGGGGGGGGGGGGTAGTGCAGTAGGAGTGAAAATAAAGAATGTGTTTGGTTGATAAGGATTGGAGAGTGTAATTTATTGGGAATGGGAAAAATAAAGATAGTAGATAAGATAAAATGACACTTATACCCCTTATATAATTAAATGATATTGTTTATATAATAATGAGTTAATTGTAATTTATATTTTTTTAAAAATTAAAAAATATAAGTAGTTAATTACCATAAATTAATATTTACTTTTATGATACTACACTTTCATTCTATTTTTAAAATGTAAATATTAATATCATTAATTAGTTATTAATTAATGATGTTAAATATAATGAGTTATTTTTAATTATATTTTTATAAAACATTGAAAAAAAACTACTTCATTCTCAAAAATAAATATTTATAACAACATTGAAAATAATAATAACAACATTAGTTAAAGTAATGCATAAAACATGTTAAAGGACTTTGACGGGTTGACAAATTAAGTTAAAAACAATTACATTTAATAATATTATTACAAACTTAATAAATAAATAATAGGAGTTAGGTTAGATCATTTTATATTTTAAATAAATCCAATTTAAGTTTTGATATTTTGACCAATTGTGTTAAATTTACTTTACTTCCAAACTCTAAAATTTAGAGATAAAGAAAAAAAAATTTCAAAGGAAATCTAAACCACCATCATGCTAACAAGAAGCCAAAAAACCATGTATTATTTGGTCATCCAAAATAAATAAAATAAAAATAACTAACTAGAACTCAAGGTCAAATAACAATAGCAGGGTCATTTCAAAAAAATTTACTCAATGCTAGCATAGGGACCCACCCTAGGACCTAGCATCTCTAATTCAATTTTCATTTGTTGATATCTATTCATGTATGTAGGGAAAAAAATGTAAGGATACAAAAACTTTTGTAATTTATTATTATTATTATTGACAAACGTGACAAGCACATGTTAATATTTCTATCGCACGTGAGTTAATGTCTCGAATGCTCTTGTCAAGAGATGTGCTTGTGTGAGGGAGTGCAATATTACCCTAAGTTAATTTCTCCAACAAAGATTCAAACCCTTACCACTCCACACGTCACACGAGAAATCCATGTTAGTGCCTCTAACCATTTGAATCAAGTGGCTTGGCATAATTTTTTATTTAAAAAAACAATGTATTACATCATATTTATAATTTTTCTAAAAAAGATTGAGATTTTTTACTTTCTACTTCTTAAGAATAACAGAATTATTTGTCACCCCATTTTAGTTTTATTTTACTTGTTGATCCCTTAAATTAGTTGTTTCTCTCTTCGAGTTATGAATTGATCTTAGCAAATTAAAGCAAATTTGATGGAAGAAAAGGCATTCCCAAATAAAGTTTTTTTTATAAAAAAAATGTTAAAAAATATAAAATGAGGAGAAAAATCACAATCTAGAAATCAATGATGGTAATCCAACGAAAAGAATTAGTTATAAAACCAAATCAAAATTTCAACTTACAATTATTTTTGAGGCAAGTCAAAATCATGATTTACAACATTTTTAATGCAAGTACAATATAATTGAAATTGAAAATCCTGATAATCAACTACAACATAAAAGCAATATAACTCTAATTGCATGCAAATCCAAAGCTTTTAATGATATATATAGCATGAGTAAAAATAGCAAGAACAAGAAAGTATTGTTCCACTTTTAATGCAAGTACAATATAATTGGCTTCACTGAAACTATGATTAAATTGTATGTACCTGATTATACGAACTGAGTTGTTGGTGTAGGAGGTAAGGGTGGGAAGGCAATGTGATAGGATGGATTTAAACAGAAGAGCATATATCACAAGATATCTCTATCTCTTCCAACACCCTAGGCACAAAACAAAGCCTTGCTCTTTAACTAATAAAATAATCATAAATAAAAGCTAAATTAATTATTACAAAAACTACATGATGCTTTGCCTTGGCCTTTAAAAGTAGTAGTTGCAGAATGTTTCTGAATTAAAGTTGAAGTCCAGCCTGCAAAGAGAAGATGCTCAATTGAAACTTTAATCAATTAAAGCTTCCTGATCTTAATTTAGCAATAAATCCATACACACCATAATTTAAACTTGCATAACACAACAATCCAAAAGAGGAAAAGAAGAAAGCAGACAACATCAAACAGAACTTGTTTTGATTCACTTGGACATGACACAAGGTTCCACATGTTTCAGTTTAGATAACCAAGTATCATATACACATTTCTTGTCTATGATAACAAGGTCATCACAAGTACCAATATAATATGCATGTATTATTTATGCAGACAAGCAAGAATGACTGTAAAACCAATGAACACAAATTGTTTAATTAGAACAACATAGTTTATTTAAACTCTAGTCAGTTTATGGTTGAAAGACACTTCCTGACCATAATTAAGGAGAACTTTGAAGGCTGAAGAAGAGGCAGAGAGGGGGCTGAATTGTGCCATGGGTCCCCGCCGGAGAGAGGATGGCAGCGTTTTGAAGCTCGTCCACCCTGGCGGGTTTGTTGAGGTTCACCGGAAGCCAGTGGCAGCCTCAGAGATCATGGCAAAGAATCCAAGGCACTCTATAACAAGGCCGGATGTGTTCAGAAACCCACATGTTGTTGTGCGGCCTGATGCACTGCTTAAAACTGGGCATGTCTTCTTCATTGTGCCTAACCGCACACTCTACCGTTTGTTGCAGCAGGCAGCCAATTAAACTAGTTGAATGCTAGGGGCTTAAATTATTATTTGCATGTTAACTTGCTTCTCTTTTACAATAAATTAAAGTTTGATTTCAGATGCTGCTTTTATTAATGATCTTTGGACACTCATTGAGTAATGAAACGCAACAAGTTGAAGGATGTCAAGCGTTTGCAAACTAAGAAAACTAACAAGAAGAAGTTCATTAGAACCTGCAAATACGAGTAAAAGGAATTTGAAACAAAACAAATATAGATGAAAGTAGGAGATGCAGAACCAATTTCACTGAAAGTAAAGCAAATACAATGATAAAAGTAAAAAAAAAAAAAAAATACAGAGGCCTCTGCTTAGAGAATATCACCCTCACAACTAATACAAGCAGATTAAGTGCTAACCGTTGTTGACAACTGGATAGCATTAGGACCATCATTAGGGTTGCGCTCAGTAAGCATGAAAATCCTTGAAAACTAGATACTTTTCCTAACTGTAGTGGACGAGTAGATGAATCCTCTATTTTTAGTCTTTTGACTACAAGAGTTGTAGAAATTCAAAATGAAACACGAGATCGATTTTCAAAAATAAAGAAGATAATAAAATCATGACAAAATTAAAAAAAAACATTCATTTCTCATCTAGTTCAAAGATCATCTTTGAAGTAAAGAAACAAAAGTAATATGACAGAGTTGACAAAATAGATGCATGACTTCAAGACATACATAGGGTACTTATATGTATATAGCAAACCATTCTATGTTCTGAGTGGACTACTCTGTGCTATCTATTCGTTGTTCTCTGTAATTCTCAATTGTAGTCTATCTATATTCCTTGCTTTTAAATAAATATTGTTTCTTACCAAATGATGGTAATTTTATTTTTTAACCAAATGAAAGGTTTGAAAATCAACGCTCAGCTAGGTTGATCTTTTCTAGTCGGGCATCTTCCAAACCTTGGTTGATGCTCCTCTTTGTTCTTGTTGGTTGTTCCTCGTCGTCCCCCTTTTGATTCTAGCCGTGCTTCACCTCTTGTGACCTAGTTATACTTTTTTCCCAATTCTATTGCAATAAATTTATAGTTTATCCACTTTTTCAAAATAAAATAAAAAAATTCCTCCAATAATATTCTAAAATATTAATCAAGAGGAATGACTTATACATTTTATAAAAAAAAAAAAAGTTATCCTTTATTTTTTTTTAAAAATGGATAAACCACTAATTCATTACTGAAAAATGAAAAACAAAGTACAGAGAACAAAAGCAAGAAACAAAAAGGAACGAGAGTGAAGGTCGGAAAAAAAAAAAAAAGGAGCAAGGTGGAAAGAAGGAAAGAAGCCTCCAAGGAGAGAAGGGGGAGGCGCAGAGGTGGAAGATCAACCTAGGGAAGCACCATCGTGCGGAGGATCAACATGCTCATTGGCCGGAGCTGGCAGAAGAGGAGAGACACAGTTCGAAAGGTCCGCAAATACGAGGCTGAGCTTGAGCATGGGGATAGACTCCACATGTTGTGATCTGGTGGTGTCGGGAGATGCATCAATCGAAGCAAGAAATTACAGATGATGGAAAGAGTCTTAAACAGAATAAAAAAAAATGTGGTGATTTCGCTAAGCCTAGATGGCCTAATAAATGGCCCGAGTAAGGAGGCGACCCAAGAGTTTCAAGAGGAGAGATCCCCTCGTCCCCCAGAGGGACCAAGCTTGCAGTAAGATAGGAGGTAGCTCGGTTCTGAAGATCACTGCAAAATGAGACCATATTCTAACTAAAAAAGGGCAGAGCAACAGGAGGTGGTTTGTGTCCTCCGAGGTAGTATGACAAAGGGTACATGTGCTAATAGAGATACAATTGCATCTCCACTTAGCCAAGTTTTCTTGAGAAAAGATTTTATTGTGCAAGGCCAATCAAAAGAAAGCCTTCACCTTAAGCAGGCAGTCAGAGGAATTCACCGAAGACACAACGCGTCCCACTATCGTTGAGAAAAGAGTTGAAGGATTTTCCTCGAGGAACCCTTAATGTCCCAATTCCAAAGTTTAGAATCGTCACATTGCTTAAAAGCTAAACTCCAGAAAAGAGAGAGAAGCACCGAGAAAGAAGGGTGTGAAACTGAAAGGAAGAAATTCTCAACCGAACTAAGGGGATCCCTCCATCAGGCAAAAAGATCATGCCACTTGCCCTTCAGAGTGAAGCTATCAGACCAATGATCTAACCAGAATACCGTCTCTCCCACAAACACCAAAGTGCTTCTAAGAAAGTCAGCTCTGCACTTAATAAGACCTTGCCATAAAAATAAAAAATAAAAAAAATAATAATTCTGATGGTGATGTGAAAAAAAGAAATCAAACCTCCACTGGAGGCATAGTTGAAGGCAAAGATGTCTACCCAGAGAAAGTTAAAGAAAATTAAAAAAAAAAAAAAAAAAAGTGAACTCCACTGTCTCCACCAAACAAAATGAAAATAAATAAATAAACATATAAATGAAGGTGCCGTTCATCCCCGCCACCTCCCATCCACTACTTTCAAATTGGAGGCTGAGTGCCCTAACCCTAACCCTAATTCTACAGATGGGAAGCGAGGGTCCATCAAAGAGACCCTTCTGCAACCACTGCTCCAAACCCCTCCGCACCTGCCTCTGCTCGCGCTTTACCTCGCCGCCGATTGACAACTCCATCGCCATCACCGTCCTCCAGCACAACCTCGAGAAGCGCCATCCCCTCAACTCCATTCGCATCGCCAAGCTCGGCCTCAGAAACCTCTCTATCATCCCCATCTCCGACGTCAACCTCCGCTCCAGCCTCCTCATCCGCCCTCTCGATCCCAAACACTTGGATTTCGGTGATCTCGGAGAGTGCCGAGCCGAAGAACAAGGTGAAAAATGCAGGATCAGATGGCACGATGAATGCATCTCAATCGGAGTGGATCGCGGGGCGAAACCCAACATGAAATCAGTCCTGGCGTCGCCGATCGGCAAAGCAGCGATCTCAAATGGATTTGCAGCGAAAAAGATCCAAACAAAGCAAACGCGAAGGGGAAGCAGCGATGAAACAGAGGACGTAGAAGAGTATGAGATCGTGATACCTGCGGGAACGGCATTGCTCTACCCAGGCGATGGAGCGATGGCATTGGAGGCTGTGGATTTCGAAGTGAAGCATCTGATCGTCTTGGATGGCACTTGGGGGAAGGCGAGGAGGATGTACTGCGAGAATCCATGGCTGCAGCTGATGCCGCGGCTGAGGTTGGATTGGAAGAGCGAGAGCTTGTACAGCGAGGTGCGGCACGAGCCTAAGGCCGGATGCTTGTCGACCATCGAGAGCATCATGTGCGCACTGAAGACACTGCAGGGCGGCGAGGAGGTAAAGCTCGATGAGCTCTTGATGCTTTTCGAATCCATGGTCGGAGATCAGAGAAGATTGAAGGATGAGAAATTCAAAAGAATGGCATCAAAACCCTAGTTATTTTCCATCTCTTCCACAAGATCCTGGAAATTTTGGAATGAGGTTCACGCAGTGGTTCATTCTAATTATTGCCACTTTAATGTTGCCAATTTCATTAAACTAGAACCAGTACTGGTACAAGCATAAGTAACAACAACTGCACACGGCTGAAGCAATAGACAGAGATTGCGAAAATTTTAGATCTTACAAACAACCATCTGATGTAAACCAGTGAAATAAATACATTGGTCGTCTGGTATTTTGGAGCATGGGTTGGTCAGCTTTTGATTGATCTTGCAACATATGCCTGCATTGAATGAGAGGAGGTTTTGGAAAAAATAATTTGCAGAAATAAAAGGAAACAATGGAATGTATGTTAAAAGTTGGTACTCACCTGTACAAGCTTGGTTAGTTTTGATTTAGAGTGTTCCATGTATTGATTGATCTTATGTTGCGTTTGAGGGAAATTGGGGCCTTTCACTGAATCGGTGACTTTATCCACTACCTTTTTAACAATGGCTTTGTGAGCTTCTCTGCTTAAATGGCCTTCCTTCCAGGTTGGCTTCAACTGATCTTTTACAAACTCCACAAGTGCAAACTTGAACATCTTCATCCCATTTATTTCCTTAATATTCTTGTTCTCGTCATCTATCTGTGCATCATGATCAACCTCCTCCATAGGAGGCACATGTACTTTCTCATTTTGGCTCTTGATTGACTCAGTTACCTCCTCGACTTGCTTGAGCTCTGATTTTCCATTCTGTCCATTTTCATTTTCATCTGAATGTGAGCTCTTGATTGACACAGTTACCTCCTCAACATGCACGAGCTGCTTGAGCTCTAATTTTCCATTCGGTCTATTTTCATTTTCATCTGAATGTGCACCCTTGTAGCAATTATCAGATACTTGAGTCTGATTATGATGTAACTCAAGTATTTTATTTTGTCTATTTTCATTGTCATCCAAATGTGCATCCTCATAACTGTTAGATGCAGGAGTCTGATTATGATGTGGTGCCACAAATCCCTGACTTCCGTCAAGAGAAGATACCAGTGGAGGTGAGGGAAGTTTCACCATACTTGGCTTGGAAGCTATCTGTGACAATGTTGAACCAGCGGATCCAATGGGTGTTAGAACTGCATGAGGTTGTGAAGGTTGCTGGCATACCTGAGAAGGAGATAATAAAAGGTTTGTTACATGAGCAACCTCGTCAGTGATTACTACTACTTGGCTTGCAGAAGTTCCAGAAGTGACTTGAGAAGTTATCTCATTTGAGTCACCTGCCTGTTGGTCTGATTCATCATCACTAATCAATATCGGTTGTATGTTTAGATGATCTTGTGAGAATATTTGATTACTTTGCCCTTTCGGAACAACTGGATTAGTAATACTTTGGCTTAGACCATTTTTATCAGACACAGGACTCTGCTGCATTTGCTCACTGTGCCCAACTTGAGCTGCAAAATGCATTTGTTGATTACACTGCCCTTTTGGAACAATATGTTGGCTAAGACCATTCTCATGAGACACAGGACTTTGCTGAATTAGCTCACTATACCCAACTTGAGCTGCAGAATCCATTTGCTGATCACACTGCCCTTTAGGAACAACATCTTGGCTCAGAGCCACAGGACTCTGCTGAATTTGCTCAGTGTGTCCAACTTGAGATGCAAAATGCATTTGCTGATTGGTTGGCGACAGAATTTGACCAATTCCTAATTGAAAATCCCCATTAGGCGCAATTGAACACACTGTTTCTTGTACAGTTCTCCCAGAAGGAGATAGAATGCCACCCTTCATATCCTGAGCATTTGATGCAAAACTATGTAGCTCAGGGTCCAACTGTTGCTCAGATCTGCTCCTTGACAAGCATTTCTCAGAGAAAGATACTGCAGCAAATGGAAGGGTAGCAAAATCCGTCTCAGTTTTAGATCTTGCAGTGTCACATACAACATACCCTCCTTCACTGGATGTTTGCTCTTTATTGCTGATGATTTGCTTCATATGAGTGCTCTTGCTCTTCATGTCTTCAGTAATAGCAGAATCATATCGGTCAGAAGCATCTTGAGTTATATCCTGCTCTGGAGACTGAGAAGCTTTAGATTGGGCATCCTTAGATTTTCTTAATAATTCATCATCCATGGAGGAAGAATTACTCAGTCTTGAGTCGTAGCCATTACGCATTCCATGTGATGAAATATGCACATCCATGGTAGATACCCTATTACCCCTCTCTGAACCACTCAATGATGTAGCTGTCTCAGTCCGCATATTATAGTCTTGCTTACCATCCTGCTGCCTGCCTTTAGGATGTCCATGTAAAGGTTGGTGAGAGAACTTGCAATCTTCACCACGCCGGCATTGCCCTACAGCAAAGTATTTGCAAGGTGTATCGCTGACTCTGCGAGACTTGAGCCTCTGCCTGAAAGGTGAATCTGCATCTCTTCTATCATAGTTTCTTTCCCTGGCCCCATCTCTCATTGACCATTGGCTGTGAGAGTTAACATCATGATGATCATAATTGCATGTTGAGACTCGAAGATGTCTTTCCTTTGTTGAAATGTAATGGTGATCAGTTGACCTATTATTTTGATGATGCTCATGCTTTTCCCAATTGCCATCATGGTGAGAAGGTTCCCTTTGCAAAAGCCTGTCCCGTGAAAAATCCTTTTGCTCCAATAAATCATCAAAATTCTCCCTGCTGTGGTATCGCAAGTATCTTCCTCTTTCAAACCTGCCTTCCTCAAACTCTCTAGAAGCATTATCAGAATGTCTCCGTGCATCATCCTCGCCAAGTTCTCTGAAGTGGCTGCCTTTCCCAAACTTCTCGGTAGCAAAATCTCTATAAGCCGTAGCTGATCCTCCTGTGCTTGTCCTACCCCTAGTATTCCAGTTCTCCATTCCAGACTTTAACCCAAGCAGTGGACTAGGACTCCTGCTCCTGCATTTTATATCCAATCCAATGTGTCAATGGTTAAGTAACAAATTAGCAAATAATATCTGAACCTGAATTGATAGAGCATGGACAGAACCATTTATAAATAGCCAAAGTTCTAGACTAGAACAAATTAGAAAAGTAGCTTCAAAAATTTAATAAATAAACTTTTTTTTGCAATCGGAAACCTTTTCCTTGTACGCCAACTATGTTTGGGGGAAATACTATGACTTCGTCGCCGCCATCTCTGGTGATCAACAGAAATGCTCCGGTCTAATTCCTCAAATCGAGCAAGTGCAGCACCCCATACACCACCGTGTCTTCTAGAGTAACCATCTTCATTTGTAGTTTGGTCTCCAGATGCAGTTTCCCAATTTGACATCTTGGCACCATCTTTATTGGATATAAAATTCCTACACAGATCATAGATTTGCCATATGCATAAACAAAATTTACTGAACAAGCACCATTTGCAAAATCAAATACCTTTCTGACCGGCTGCAACCATGTTTTGGATTGATATTATAGACATGCCGCCTCCATGATTCAAGGCCAGGGGAGATGCTCCTGCCCAAGTCGTCACTTTGATCAAATGCCGGAACAAAGCCTTTGATCTCTTTATTGGTTATACCACTTCTCCTTGTGGTTTGAACTGCAGTCATGCCATCCCAATTTGCTCTCTTGGAACCACCTTTGCTGTCAGGTAAGTCTCTATCATGTGCAATTAATCCTTCTCTTGTTCTCCCTCTGTTCTCCCATCTCTTAGATCCAAATGTTGAAACACGAGAAGGACTACGGCTTAGACTCCTAAAAATTACATGATGAACAATTTTATGGTTGTTAATCATCCATAAGAGCATGTGATATTTAAGGGTGCATAGTGGATTTGCACCAACAAAGAAAGCATCAAGTAAAAAAAAAAATACACAGTCAGTTATAACAGAAGTTTTCAATAATACCTGTTTGATATGCTCCGACAACGTTTTGGGGATACACTAGTGCTTCGATTCCTCTGTGCATGAAGATCAGGGGAAATGCTCCCAGCCAATTCAGTGAACTGGCCATCTGGAGAACTCCACTTGTCAGTCTTTCTGTTGGTATGAGTTTCCTCCTCCAAAGCTATGTTTTCAGAAATACTGGCCCTCTTCAAAGACTTTGGGTCGTCTTCATTAACAGCTTTCATTTTGGAAAACTTTGTCGGTGTATAGTATGAACTAAAATCCATTTGGGGATCGTTTTCAGGATGAAAGGCATCTTCTGTTAAAGGTAATAGGCTTTCCTGTTTTTCGGCATCGACATGATATTCCGCCATAAAGTTGGATCAAGAAGCATGTTCCTCACTAGTTTGCCTGATACCATCCAGCATCATTCAGAAAAATATGCCTATGCATCCAAGGGAACTTTCCTGTAAGAAATCATCCCTAAAGAACAAATTCAATAGCAGGATTCAGCTCTCCCAAGCTAGATTTGAAATTTAAGTAGAATATAGCAATTATAAACAAAAACGAGTTCCAACTGCATATCCAATCACTATAAGTTCCAAGTTAGAATCAATGCACAAGAAATGAAAATAAAAGCCTGAAAAAGAAGACATCCTACAAGAATTAAGTGACCAGTGCTTGCTTCTGTTTAGCAAACAATGAGAATTGAATTCTTCTAGCTTCCGTAAGTAAAATAGTTTTTTAACCAATAGGGAGGTTAAAAGTAACAGAGGCAAAAGGATGTTGCACAGGTATAGCAAGAAATGCAAACTTTTCTTAGAACAAGGAACATTCATGTGACACATTTAGCATCCATCTCTTCACCAATAATGTTCTAAAGTCACTGATTTTACAGCACTGGCAGTCATTAATGAATACAAATACCAATAAAAACAGTACCTTTCGAACATTGAGCTTCAGCAAACTCAAAATCAAACATAATAAGCAACACAAATTTCAACTCAAAAAAAAAAAAAAAGCTTGAAAAAGGAAAAACAACCTTCAATTCCATTGCAGCATGATAAGGCCGAAAACCATCCAAACCTAGAACTGAATAGAAAAAAAAACTTCAAAATCAAATGAATGAATCTGGAACACCGGTAAAGGAAACAACCCAAAACCCTAAGCAAGGTCAAGATGAAACTACATCACTGATAATTAATCAAAGGATTTACAAGAATGCTTTCAATTGAGAAATTTGAGCAATAGAATACCTTTTCTTGATGATTCGAAGCGTTCACAACTACAAAATCGTACAACTCGCAAGAAGCCCTAAAAATCCCGCAGATGAAGAGACCACGAAGAAGACACTTGGGAAACAAGCAAACTTACACCAAATGCCGGATCCCTAATTTTGGGAAACGAGAAAGGGGAATCCCACAAAAGAAACGGGAAACGATTATGAAATGTTTTTTTTCATGTGGGCCCTTTGAAATACCCTATATTGAAAACACCATCTAAAACATGTATGCCCCTCTTTGATTGAAAAACAACGTGTGAAACACACGTGGCCCTCTTAGATTGAAAAGTATGAGCGGCAATCAAAGTAGGAATATGTCCTACAAGTATCACCTTTTAAGTTTTTAATAGACAATGCATTTGCATCTGTGTACCAAAATAAAGATTTTTTTTTTTTAACAAATAGGTAATAAGTATCATCTATTTAAAAAAAAAAATCAAAGATATGCATAGATGTGGAGCAAGTTCAACAAATATCTATGCCATATAAAACAATGTTAAAAAATTTATAATAAAAATTTTGGAGTGGATCTAGACATAAATAAACACAACAAGAAGAAAGAAAACACTAATAACATGTCTCAAAAACAAAGCAATGGTAAGAACTCATAAACCAGCACAAAGAAAGAGCCAAACTAGATAGCATATGAGGTGAAAGTCATCTCATCAGCTTCTCCCGCTCCACTAACACAAACCAAAAAACTCCAAGCTCTTCGTCTAATAGTCATGGTTGAAACCTGCAACCTCGCCTTCTTAATCTCAAGAGTTACTTATATCTATAAAGGGAATATATGATTACTTTTAAAATAATATAAGATAGTAGAATTGTCTTCACTTTGAAGATATGCTCATTCCGTTTTAACCAAATATTCCAACATATAGCATGAGCTATTAAATCCCAAGTGAGCTTGAACGGAGCTTGGATGTGATCTTTTCTAGGAACTACATACGGCACACAAACTAATTGAAAATCCATCCAACCCAAAAACTAGACAAAGTAGAACCAAATCTTTTCTGCAAAGCCACAAGAAATGAGCAAAGGATCAACTAACTCATTTGCTACATAACGTAACCCATGTTTTTTATTATTTTCACATATAAGCAAAGTTTTATTTTTACGTATTGTTATGCCAAATTTAAAGATGCTATTCAATAGCTTGTAAAAGATACATTAAACGCTATAAGCTATTCCAATTTGTTGAATGTTTATTTATAAACTCTGGATTTGGGTGATCAATGAAATTAATAAAATTTGGTGAGATTTCAATGGTACAAAAGTACAACTAGTAAGGACTGGAATATTTTTATAAATGTAATAAGTGTTGTTAGCTAAAAATGCATGCGCACAATTCGAGAATTAAAAATCTAGTCTGCAAGCTTTCACCTGATCACGTGAGGTGTGAATTGCAAATCTGGACTCACAAATAAGGACCCATTACCACAAATGTTTACATTTTATAACGTTATAGTCACAAAATTGTTTTTATAACACAAAATCCACTTAACTTTTTTTCGGTTGCACATGTGGCCATAATAGCATGTTTTAAGGCTATTTCTAGTGCTATGTCAACATCATGTCCGCAAATTTGCCGAAAACATCCTTAAAATAGGCCATTATAGCCACTGGTGCAATCGGAAAAAAAGTTAAGTAATTTTTATTATTAAAAAAAAATTTGGTTACAGCATTATAAAGTGCAAACATATACGGCCATGAATGAAACTAACCAGCAAAATCCACAAACAAGAAATGGTTCTTGACCAATATAATTCATTTAAACTATTTTCAAAGAGGCAATAAATATTTAGGTCACCATTTTTCTTTTTTTTTTATTTGAAAGCCTTGTGTGCACTCTCACCAGTTTTTCCATTGTATTAGCTCCCCTGCGTTAGAAATGATAGACCTAGTAATAGATGGATGAATGGAAGTGCATCCACAAATATGTAGCTAAATCTATATACCTCATTAACACTTCAATTGGCTTCCTCAATCCATACCTAAGTATCTAATTTTAGCCGGGGGCTCCACTCAAATGTCTATCACTTACTTTATATTTCCCTCATCTTTTACAACCAACATGCTCAATGTTATTTCCACATCAAAACGGACGTGAGGACCTACCCACTTGAATGCAATTGTCACTTCTTGGTTCCATTATTTTTTATAAATTCCTAATAGATACTAGAGTAAGGTTTATGCCGCTCTCCATTTAAAAAAAAAAAAATCAAAAATATGCTTAAATGTGGGGTTAATATCTCAATACAATTGTATGCTCTCACCTTACGTAGTTTCATGGGCTTGGGGTCCTATCATTTTTTTTTTTTACAAAAACGACAAGCGTCAAATCAAAGGGCGAGCACATGGGGGGCATGAGGCACTTAAGACCCCATAATACACTCACCTGCACAAGCTGGGGATCGAACTCGAGGAGCCACCGCTCGTAACCCAAGACGAATCCCCTGCGTAGGGACCTGAATATCAATAGACCCGAAGGTCGTTGCCGATCCTATCATCTCTAAAACGAACATCTTAAGTAAGAAATTCATTGCTAATAAATTAAAAAATTATTATTGATTTTGTTAAGTTGTTGATTTGAGACACTAAAAGAGTTATTGTCCAATAGAGATTAAGTTATTAAACTGATTGATTTGAGATGATAAAACTCTTAATTTGAATAATTTATCCAAGAGAAGATGCAACTCACACCACGGCACACCAACTTGCTTTCTATGTCATGCAGACATTGAAATGGGTGATAGTCTCTTTTCCTCTTATTTCCTTTTGCTAAGCAATTATGAAATCATTTTTCCCTCATTTTAAACCTCCCACCTCAACCTAAATCTCTCTATGAGATCTAGATAAAGTGGCAATCTGCCATGCATATCTGCAACCTCCTTCATGGTTGGGTAGCTGTCCTTGTAGTTATAATTTGGAAAATTTAGCTTGAAAGAAATAAAAGAATTTTCAATAAGAAAATGTCATCTATTCCCCCATATCATTTCTGCTATTAATGTTTTTTTCTAGATGATGTAATGCAACTTCTGATTTGATCCATTCAAAGTTGAAAAGCATCAAAGATTTAATCAAACAAAGCTTAATTAGACTTCCCCACATGCAACAACACTACAATCTTGCAGTAAATCTGAAGTGCTTTGGTATACATGCCGGACACCTGAAACCCTATGTTGGACATAACCACCTTTCTGCTATGATCTTCTTTTTCAGTTTTCTATAATGTTTTTAATCTCGCTCCACCTTTTTTTGTTTTTTAAACCTTCCGGACAACCTCTTGTAATGGAATGCCTCATCCACTTTTATTTGAAAAAAAAAAACATAAATCCAAAACAAACCCCAAGAGTTAGCATCTGTGATCCACCTGGTTAAATCAAATCCATTATGAAACAGTACTGAGAGTCCATGACTCTGGCTGCGGTTAAAAACAAGTCTATCAACAAAATGATCCGAATCAAATATTTGTTTTTAAATGGATAAATCACATTCATCCAAAATAAAAGACGGTACAAAAAATAAAATAGCCCCCAATGGTGGAAGTTAACAATGATGAACAACAAGGAGACAAAAAAACGGTAATACAGAAAACAACAAAAAAGAAAGACAAAATACAACACAGTACAACAAAAAAAAAAAAAAGACAACACAACAAGAGATAGAGAAAACCAAAAAGAGCCTTATGCTGAAATTACTGTTAATGGCAGGATATTATTGAAAGCCTTGTTCTGCCTCCAAAACTCCAAGTCAAAACAATGATTAGCAGACAACCACTAGATAACTCAGTGGTAATCACCATAAGTGGTGGGTGAGTGGTACAAGATCGAATCCTTTTTGTTGCAACATACTATAGATATATTATAAAAATACCATATCTGTTTATCCACTATTCCTAAGTCTCCTATGAGAATAGCCGCATTCTCCACCCAGAATTAAAATAAGAGGATTTATCATTGTAAAGTTATGATCATATATTCATATATCATTTTGAACGCACATGATAAATTCTAATTGCCCCACATATTAATCTACTTTGGTACATCAGTGTACCTACTTTGACACCCTCTTGTAAGAGGCTCTTGTCACCGTTCGTCAAAAATAAATAAATAAATAAATAAATGATTAGCAGTCTTCATAATGTCATTAGAATTCTCACAATCCCTCTAACTTGGATCAAATTCAACATTCACTGCAGCAATCTCAGCAGCTAGACTGGAGCCAGTTTGGTCACCGAGGAACCTTAAAGCAATGCTCCAATGTTACAAATTACAATAAGTGAAAACAAATACAAAAGGTGGTTTAGAAGACATGGACACAGACATAGGATTAGAAAGAAGCTTCCTGAAATGACAGTTTCCAACATTTCCTTTATATTTCAAACAATGGTCAATGGCTTTCTTAGCAATCCAAAACCCGGTGAAATATTTTCTGAAAATACATGAACACTAGATTTTATCACTAAAAAAACCTTTAAAAAAAAGGAGCTTCAGTTAGAATCAAAGCTACTCATAATCAGATTGTTTATTTTGGAGATGATCTAATTATAATCTAATCAAACTCATTTCTCAGATTATTTGGATATTTGGTAAACAAATAATTTTTCAAAAACTTAATCTAATTTTCAACTATGCTAGCTTAGATGTAATTTATATAATATATTATTTGTCTTCATATACTAATGTTATATTTTTTTCATCTAAAATAATTATACATCTAGCATGAAAATAAATATAATGTTTTAGATTATTTTCACATTAAAAAAATAATAATTTTTTCTTCTTAACATAAAAAGCTAATTTTTGAGACAGTAGTTTAGTAGTTTTCACATAATTAAAATTTTACATACTTTATTTATTTTTTTCAATATATGTTTACAAGTCTACCACCTCACAATAGAGAAGTTGTATCTGGTTCTATATGGCAGACGGTCCAAATCCATCACTATCCACAATTTATATATATTATATTCCCAACACACACATCTTTATAACAGAGATTAAAATAATGAATTTTTTTTTAAAATTTTGTTAACAACTAATCACTCCCATGTGATCACAAACAAATTCTTAATCCACTTTGAAAGTGCACACCTCTACAAGTAACATGCTCTTCTTTTTATAATACATTGTTAATAATACACTGTATTAAAACCTCCAAAAAATTAATAAATAATAACAAGGTTGTTGATAAATAATATCCACCAACTTCATAAAAAATTGAAAACAAAACAAAAATTTTGGTCCAATGAGAATATTCTTATGGGAAGATAAAACAGATGCCACCAAACTCTAAATGGGACTCTTGTGAAAAGCTATTGTTACAAATTCATTGTATCTACTTTTGGCCAAGCTTTCCTGTCAATTCATGTGTTACAAAACGACTTATATTATTGCAATGCAATGTCTCTTTAAAAAAAATAATAATACTAAAAAGTATTATTTTGGTTCACATGATTCCTATTGTTTGTTGTATGGAGCTTAATAAAACAAGATCAAAACAGTAAAAAACTGATAAATTTAAACTAGCCAATTACATTCTTAATGAGATATTTAACAAACTCAAGTAAAGTTAAACATATGAGCTCATCTAAATGATTGCAATTAAATGTGAAAATATCTTACTATAGTGGTGAAATTGTAATTAAATGTGAAAAGTAGTGGCATTTTGGTAAAAGTATGTCTATAAACCGGGGACAATACAACACGTTGTTTGCTTCTCTGTCAGGCTCTATTTGGAGGGGGCGAGGAAGTTAAGGGAAAAAAATCGCACCTTTACTCATCTTCTTCGAGCCTAATCTTAGGGTTTCTTGGATCCCTGGCCTGATTGGATCTGGACACCAAGCTCCAGATCCAAAATACCCACTGTTCTGCTGTTCTAGGTGAGTTTAATCTCCATTTTCTCCGGTTTTTTACGATAAAAAACGCTTTTTTGCTGTTATTTTGTTGCTTGATCTATGAATGAAGTAGTATCTGATGGTTTGGAGTTAATTTCGTGTTTGCTCTTTGAAATATTGCATTTTGCGTAGTTTTTGTGCTGTTTGAGTGGATTTAGTTTGTTTTTTATGGTAAGGATAAAATAGAAGTAGATCTCTGATCTTTGCTTGACTTTTAGGATATGTTTATGTTAGTAAGTTTTTGGAGTATTTGATCCTGAGGTGGAATTTTTGCAGATCTTTACATTTGCTTGATATTTATTTATTTATTTATTTATTTATTTGCTCTTTTCTACTGGTAATTTATTTTTTTCCTCTTCCTGTGATAATTAACATTATGCTATTTGAATCTGTTGAACTTTCATAACTTGATTGTAAATTAACATGATTTTGCTGCATTAGAAATGTGAGATTTGCCTGTGTGTTGTTTGTTGTGGCGGTATTCTTAGATCCAGTCTCTTTTTTGTTGTTGTAATGCTTATCTTCTTTGGGATTGAGTTGTGTAAATGATATTGGTACTAGTGGCCATACTGGCTCTAGAGCATGCACAGTCTATCCTTCTTTGTTTTAATTTTTGGACTTTTGAAGCTTAACAAAATTTTGCCTTGCACCAATTTTCTTTGAAAAATTTCAAGTGTGTTCTTGCTTTGTTGATCTTATGATCAGATGAAGCTCATTCAAAGATTTTCTTTGTATGATGTATGAAAATTTTCTTTTCTGTATACAGTTGATTGCTTGAAAAAGATGGATGACCTTTGGCATTTGGGAGATGAGTTCCGCGGCCAGTCAAAGGCTTCAGAGGACCATCAGTGGTCAGTCATTACCTCAAAACTGGCTGAGCTCACTAGAACAAAGGGCGAGCGGATGAACAACCTTGATATTTCCAAGAGTCCTCAAGATGTCAAGCCATGGGAAAAATATGCATTGGAAGATACCAAATTTGATAGCTTAAATCTTAATCTTATGAACCTTGATTTCAAAATAAATGAGGTTGCAGTGAAGAGTCCTTTCCGTAATGGCGCTCTTAACATGAACACAATGTACCAGAAGAGCAACATGAGCAACATTAACAGCATCAACGGTTTTAAGCTGAACTCAGTGACCAACAAGTATGCCCAGAGCAACAGCAGCAAGGATGTCAACAACAATATCAACCACAACAACATTGCTGGGAACAAAAATGTCGACAATATCAACAACAATAACAACAACAACCTTGTGGTGGACAAGCGTTTCAAGACGCTGCCTTCTGCTGAGATGCTCCCACGCAATGAGGTTCTTGGAGGCTATATTTTTGTTTGTAATAATGATACCATGCAGGAAGATCTCAAGCGACAACTGTTTGGTATGCTTATATTTCTGCTTCCTCACTTTAAGAAGATTATTTTATTTTAGTGCTATTAGAATTTGACTATGATAACTGATAGGCTAACATTTGTAAATCATGCATAATTATTTCATCCTTCAAGCATGCAACGAAGAGTATAAAGGCTGTGGTTACTGCTACTGTTGATATAGAGGCCACAGCCCATGGCTGAGTTATGTTGATCTTTTAGAACTAATAGAGGTTTCCTTTTCTTCTGATGCTAATATGTTCTTTTGTTTCAAATTTCCTAGTAACTGATACTTTCTTAAGATGAAAACTATCTCAGCTATGTGTATTTCCACTTGCAGGGTTGCCTCCGAGATACCGTGATTCTGTCAGGGCAATTACTCCTGGACTGCCTCTTTTCCTCTATAACTATACAACCCATCAACTTCATGGAATATTTGAGGTCAATTTTTTTATGTCTTACAGCACTTGATATTTGCCGTTTTCATTAGCTGTTTAGGATTAGCGGATCCAATTTTGAAGATTTAATTTCCTTTCCTTTAATTTAAGGGTACCTTTAGTGGGGTTTAGCACAGTTCTAATATCACAATTAGGACTCATCTGTTTAAGTTTTCTATGTTTCGTAAGTATAACTGCAGCATAATAAGCATGCAAACGTTTTCGTGTTTATTTATTTTAGCAAACATCAACATAGGTTTCATCACTAGGTTTATATTGCAGGCTGCAAGTTTTGGTGGTACCAACATTGATCCAACAGCCTGGGAAGATAAGAAGTGCAAAGGAGAGTCCAGGTTTCCTGCACAAGTGAGTTTAAATTACTTAAAAAATTTTAACTTGTGTATCACTAACATTCAAAATCTGCGGCTACAAGTTCCTTTCATTGATATTTATCATTGGTTGTCATTTGACAAAAACATTAGGTGAGGATCCGTGTGAGGAAGATCTGCAAAGCCCTCGAAGAGGATTCTTTCAGGCCAGTTCTGTTCCACTATGATGGACCAAAGTTCCGTCTTGAACTATCCATTAAAGAGGTATTCAAATTGCATCTCTCATCTGTGTTTGCTTCTTCACTTTATCTGGATCTAAGCTGATGCATAAGATAAGATTGCTGATCTTAATTCATGTTTATATGAGTTGATGAACTGACTGTAGACCTCTCATCTGTTGTATGTACTCAGACCTTGGATCTCCTAGACCTCTGTGAGAAGGCGGGCATGTGAGGCCAATTCCTTCACAACCTTTTCAATCATTCGAAGATCCGGAAGTTCACAAACTGAAGTAGCACTGCTTGTTTGTTGTTGTTTGACAATGTTTGTTCTCATGATGTTGGTCTTTTGTGAAGCGTAAGCTTGGGAGTTTTCATTCAATGCATTTTCAATGAGGATCTGGTGTTTGGGAGGCCTCAGAAGTTGTGAGCCCCATTCCAGTTCTAAACCTCAAATACTTTGGAAATGCATGTTATGTATATTTTGTGCTAGTCTATGATCTCAGAATTTGCAAAACAGACATGAAAGAAACAGATGTAATTTGTCCATCATAAAGCCCATGGGGTGACAAACTTCCGAATTGTTAGCAGTTTGTGTTGTGTGTCATGAAATTCAACTTATGTTTAATCAACACAATGTTGAATTATATCCTTCACTGATCTTAGTTATCTTCAGAAACAGTTAGGTCCTCCGCTGGGTTTTTCAGACTTATGCTATGGTTTTATGACTCAAATGAATCACAAATGCCCTACTAATATTTTAAAGTTAGATGCCTGTATAGAGGCGTCAAAATGATCAGAAATTTTTAATTTTTTGTTTTTTCCAACAATTAAATTACTGTCATCAATCATATGTTTATCTTAATAAACAAATAGTGCTTCCTCGTTGATGCAGCATTTTTCATCAACTGTCACATATAATTATAGTTTGCAAGAAAATTTAAATTTTATGTCTTAATGCGTCAAAAAATGGTTGTATTTGCAAATAGGAAATTAAAAAAAAAAAAATTATGTATGACAGAATTCAAGAAAAGCTGCATACAAAGTCTACCCATAGCCTTCAAGAAATATTTGACTAAATTGCTCTTATTTCAAATGTCCAACAATTAGGATTGATTCACTAAAATAGCAGAACAACAATAGCAAACTAAAGATACAGACATCAAGAACAACTTATAACAACATCCAAATTCTATGTTCAAGAGTAAGCATAGGAACATAAGGGATAGTACCATACCAGATATAGATAGACAGAAAGTTGTTCCAATGTGCAATTGTTTCTTATGCATTCACTCCAAACACAAAACCATTGCTGAATGAAGGTAGATTGCTCGAAGTTGCCTGTTCGCGCAAAGGCGAACGGAATGGATTAGGAGTCACAGGATGACTGATATGCAACCCGGCTCCCCGAAGAACTTGCTTAGCATTTGCACACAAGATCTCGGATTTATCAGTGAAGAATGCAGGCACATTCATTGACTTAATCAGCTCAAGAGCACCTCCCCAGCTCCCAAAACTCTCCAATTTACAATTCAGAGCAATAACAACATGAGCTGAAGATAGATAAGATGCTTGTTCTTGATAAATGCCTCTCACCAAGCTCACTCGCACCCTACCACTGATCCCGGAAACTGATCCAGATAAATTACTTGGAACCTCAGGACCGATCATCACAATCTGTACATTCCCTACTCCATTGAGCAAATGGCCGATCTCGATGAATGCAGGCATCCAATCCAACTCACCTTCAGGACCAAGATAATGCACTACAACTTCTTTCCCTTTGATCAACCGGTTTTTCGAACTGATACAAAGAGAAGTCAGGATGTGGTACACCGTCAAAGAGTGCGAAAGTATGGCTGACACCGGGCTTGACATTGGCAATGACCGAAGATTATAGTACTCAGACCAACCAGAGAGGAGAATTGGATTGGAAACACCATCCATATAGTTCACAAATGGAGTATCTTGAGGAAATTCACCATCACTCAATCCTCCCCAAGAATTAGAAACACCACCAAACTCTGATGGAAGCAAACCAAATGGGCAATGAGCATAACAATCACACCTTCTCCTCCACATCCCCTTCTGATGAAGCCCCATGAGATCAAGCCATTTGCAAGGATGCTCTACGAAACAAGGGAAAGTGAATACCTTGAGAGTTAATTCTTCCTCCCTCTCCATCATGGCCTTGAAAACTCCACAAATGCTCTTGTGTTCATCCTTCCAGTGTTGTTTCTGGCAAACAGGGCCACAGTAGACGGCGGCACGGCACCGGCCGCAGAACAAACACTGCTCGCTGGGTACTTCCTTCTCGCACATCAAGCATTGCCTCATTATGTTCCAATTCTTTGCAACAATGGCTTTCTTCATTGAATCCTCTATTGGAGGTTCTGCAATGAATTTGGGTGAGTTGGAACTGAGCTTCTTCTCTTCATAGGCTTGACCAGGAGGATGGGAGACGGTGACGGCGACGAGATCGCTACCACGGGAGACTTCCTGCGGCCACTGCACGTCCACCGTCTCGATGAACGGCTCGAAGCGGATCACTCTCCCGCGCTTCGGCGCGGGGTCTTTGGCTGGCTGGAGGAGGGGATGCAGCAAGGCGATGGCTTTCATGAAGGCGTAGACATACCGGAGCTCCTCCAACGTCGGATTGCGAAATCGCAGAGATCCAGTGGACGTGCAGCGCGCGACGTCGAAGACAGGAAACCGATCGGGGCCGGAGGGTTCGAGGGATAAGGATCTAACCATACGCTTGTCGGCGGAGGAGAGGAGAGGTTCAGAGACGAAGACGACACGGAGAAGCTCGATGTTGGGGGCACGGATGGTCTCGCGAAGGCCGGTCATCTTGAGGGCGTCGGATTCAGACTTAAAGAGGTGGAGAGCGAGATCACCGCCATCAGCGCCGATGAACTGGGCGCAGGGGAATGGTTGCTTGTTGGAGGACCAGTCGGAGTCTTTGCCGACGCGGAGACCAAGGAGGTGGGAAGGGCGGAGGCGCTTCCAGGGGTCAGTGCGGAAGAGGGCGGCGGAGGAGCGGAAGAGGTGTTTGATGAAAGGAGGAGGGAGGGAGTCGAGAAGGAGGAGGGATGTACCGGAGCTAGGGCCGAGGCCGGGGCCGGAGCCGAACTGGTCTTCGAATCTGGCGAACAGGTCCCGCAAATGCACCTCCATTTTTATTTTTTTTTTTTATGAGCACCACCGCGCCGTGGTGGAGATGTTGCAATAAGCTATTAAATTTTCAACAATGTCAATGGATTGTGTGTGTGTGCAATAAATCTGAAGAGATGATGACAGGGACTGTAGTATGAGATCCAAATTTTTATATACATGACATGATTCACCGGAGTAAACACATATAGACGGTCATGGATCATAGATGGGTGTCTTTTCATTTCAAATATATTCATAATTCATCTCAGTGAGCAATTTCAGCATAGCAAACACTCCTAAACCTAGGAAAATTCTTCACAATTGGTAATATTTCGAATCATGAGTGAAACGTGAAACATATTGTAAGTAGTGTGATTGTGTGAATAATGATGGTGTGATTTAGCCTTTCATTTTGAAAAAAAAAAAAAACACTCAAAGAAAACCGGAGTACAATAAACAGAAAATTTTTTATTTTATATAACCTAAAAATTAATTCCCTCGCGCTAACATTGATCTATAAAAAAACTATTAAAATAACATACTTTCAAATATCAAGTTTATCAACAATCATAACAGTGACTGCTGAAAAATAATTATATGAGAAGGTGGTAAGAATTATTTATTTATTTATTTTAATCAGTAATGGTTGCGACAAGCAAATTTTAGGTAATACATTTTCAAGCAGAATTACACCCCACATCAACAGCAATGAAAACCAAGGAAGAAAAGAATCAACTTCATCAGTAATGTATTTTTTACAAGTAAAACTTAACCATGGCAAAACAATAAAACATGCCAACAAAACACTCAAGTCATAAGGAACTACACTTTTTTTTTTCTCCACACTACCTCCTTATCTTCTACGTATCCCATAGAGAGAAAAACAACGCAAAAAATATTAAACACTGCCGTAGATACCGGCTGAAAATTAGCTAAAACCCTAATGATAGTAATAACAATAATATAATAATACATGCTTAATCAAGAACCGCAGCTACTTCAACCAACAAGACCACCCGGCCGCTAGTATCACCAGCAGTCTCAACAGCTCTTGCAGCAAGAGGTTCTTATCTGACTATCCCAGTGAAATCAAGACATTGTTAGAAAACCCTAACACTTGAACATCTTAGAAATGATTAGTTAAAGCAACCTTTGGACTATAAGATGGGAGGTTGGTTAAAAATTTCAGATCAATGCTCAAGATCACAAACACTATGAATCCACCATTTCGTCCTGCAACTCATTTGGTGCAATAAGCCCCGGTACAGAGAGCATCCTTTGTCGATCCTTCTCTCTCTGAGCAGCTGCTTCTTCTGCATAAAGATCTTTGTTGTCCTGCAATGGTGGAATAGTATTAGCCAAAAAACTAAATTCGATTGGTGCATCTCAAAATTGCTCATATCCAGCACATAACAAAGAGTAACAATTTATTTTCAAGCCAACCTTCAGCAGCAATAATCTGCCTAAGAAACTAAATTTAAAATGAATAAGAATGATAAGGCTAGAAAAGTTTCTGTTGCACAGAGAAACAGTTCTGTAACAGACCACATTAGGTACAGAAATTCTAATTTGCATTTACTAATCTGAGTTGTTCATCATTTTTCTTTGTTTATTGTTGTTTGGGTATATGAGTTATGGATATGATCACATTGGCCAGACATGCAAAACTTTAACTTCAACAACAGTACTGTTCCTTCTGACCTTTGACGAAATTTGCTTCAAGATGAGAACTAGTATGATCATTGTAACCATAGTCTAGGATTGCACTTGCTTGGTGAGGAAAAGCATGTGTTCAAGGAATTAGGAATTATTTTTCATACTAATAAAAAATAAGATCATATTATTTGAATTAATAATAAATTTTGGTAACTGTAGATAATTCATAAACACATTAATTTAAATAACAAAAAAAAATTGACTGGTTGGATGAGTGTGGGGTGCATAGTTGAAGAATATAAGTAGCACAAAAATCAAACACCCAGGGAATCTGGGAAGAAATTTCAAAATAGCAAGACCAAGCAAGTAACAAGTAGTATTACATGAACTGAAACCAAGTATGTAATTAGTATTACCTGAGCTGAAAATTCTTTTGATTGCACAAGGAAGTCTCGGATATGATCCTTGAATGTAGGCAGGTTGTTCTTTGACAGAAATAGGCCAACGACAAATTGAGTAACCTGAAACAAGTTATAAGTTAGACAACTTTGCGCCACTACAAAGCATATCAAAAGTTCATAATTTAATTGGGTACCTCCGTAGGTGTCATATTTGGAAATGATGATCCCAATAATTTAATGGTATAATCCCGGACAAAATCAGCATTACTAGGGTATTGTAATGGGACAGAAGCAACATCCCACAAGGGCTCTGTCAATGATTTAGAATCAACCTGAAAATGTAACCATTGAATTGATTGTATTATAACAGATTGATAACTCTAACCATTAAAATTTAGTAGTTGGTTTATTACCAAGCAGAACAAATGTTGAAGCACCAGAACATGCAACTTGAAGCCTGGCTTATGGAATGTATCTGTTAAGACAGCAAAGATTTCTTGCTCGATTGTCACAAAGTAAGTCCTATAAAATTGATTGCAAAATTCAGACACCTGGAAATCAGCATTGCCAAAACATCAGTAAAACGTTTAAACGAGCTTGTGAAAACTAAGCACCAAAAAAAAGGGTAGATGATCAAGACCTGAAAATTCTTCAAAATTTCAACTAAAAGGTTAAGGCCAGTCTCAGCAATATTTCTTTCAGTGTGCCGGAAAGCCCAAATGATTGAATCCATGACAAGTTTCAATTGCTGTCATTGCCAAACTGCATTAGAGTTTTCTAAAAGACTCGAAACCAATGTGCAAATATTGCACGCAGCTTGTAACAACATATTGCAGATAACCACAAGCAAAAATGTTCGCTACCTGACTTGACAGCAGGACTAAAGCAGGAAAACAATGTGTAGCTATTGCACGCAGCAAAGAAAAAAACTTTAGACGGTGCTCAGGGTAATCTTCAAAATTTTTTGTAATCATCTGGAAAACAATGAAGATTGCAACATAAGAAGTACAGCACAATTAGCTGATTTCCATAATAGTATGTGCAATACTAACCTCAAGAGTACATTGAAAAACAGCTTCAAAAATGCGGGGAACTTCATCCATCATTACACGTTTATACCTGCAATAATCAGGTTAAATATTATTGACCATTTAAAACAAACATATTGCGAACAAGTTATCTGGAAAAATATATTAGTAAATTTACATCTGGACAAAACAAAAATACCAATACTGTCAACTAGATTATTAGAAATCAAAGCTTAATTTTTCATGCAGCACAGAGAATTAGAGGCAGCCCGGCCATACTTATTAATGATTGTTGCGAAAAGAGATAACACTTCAGACTCCCTAGCATCTGGAAGATTTCTTGCATAGTCACCAAGAACAGGATCCATCATTGGTGGCACAAATTGCTTGCCTATATGAGATTGATCTTCAGCCTTGTCCACAAATGTTTCGATCAGTTTAAGAGTCTCACGCTTTACAGATCTGTTTGTCCCATGTTGTAAGTCCTTGAACAATATCAAGAAAAACTGATATTGCAAAAAATGAAATTGACAATAATAAATATCATTACCGAAGAAGTTTGACAAAAGACGTTCTGGAAGCAAATGGCCCCCCTTCCGCTATAGTACTAGAAATAAGTTCACTGTACATTCTGTTGGAAAAAACTAGTGTCATATCAAGTACCATTGAGTACTGGATTAAAAGGAAGAACAACCAAAATCCTCAAAAGATGGCAGCATGAGATTAATACCTGTATACTGTCAGCATATCCAAGAAAATCGATGATATTTGTGGGAAGAAATATGACCCAAGAGAACTAGCAACACTAGTGTTTGTCTGTGAGCATTAGAAGCAAAACATTACAGATTTTCTGTTATCATATGCAGAGACAGTGGCTAATGCAAAGCTGAAGAGAAATGTCAAACCCATTACCTGCAGTATATTAAGAACAGTTCTAATAATATCCTGATCCTTTAAAACATCAACACTCCTGCTGGCCTGTCCGATTATCTCTGCCCATTTCTGCAGTGCAAAGGAAAGGAAGATAATATATGACATCTCAACAAGCAACAAGTGGACAATTACACTTGAATTGCCACGACAATCATTGAAAAATAAATTAAGTTCTTACAAAATGGAAGAAGCATAATTATAAAGAAAAATGGTAGTACAACAAATTCGACCAACCTGATTAGGAAGGTCCATCAACCTTTTCAAATATTCATCCCTCTTCATGCTATCTGATTCAGCATGGATCATGTGCCCAACCTGCACATACAAAGCAATGAGTTGCTTAAAATGATATATTAGATAAGCAAATACATGATTTGCTTTTTATGTATTAATACCGATTCGTAAAATGAATGAATCTGATGGGGCTCAAGATCTGCAATGGTAGCAGGAAGGCTGGACAGAAGCTCCGATACAAAAGGTTCATTCTCCCCAAGCTGAAATATAAGCAATCAAGGCATCACATGACATTTCGATAATCTAATATTAAGCTCATATTCAAAAACCAAATTGAAATCCACATAAACAAATCTTTGAATATTGGAACAAAGTGATAGAAAAGCCAAGAAGGATCCAATTATCATGCGCTGGGGCTACAGCAACAGCACTCCCCATCCAACACCTTGCGCATGTTTCCTACAGATTGGTTCCAATTCCAGTTTGAAACACATAATAACTAAACATTTAATTCTTTCCTGTCAAATCAACCAAACAAACAAAACACAAAGCACTAGTTTTACAAATTTTACAGACTGAGGCAGAGACAAGCACAGAATTTGCGGGGGCATGTGAGGTGAGATACCAAATTAGGATGGACAATAATTTGAAAAAAAAAAAAAATCAGTAAGAACTCTGGCTTGATGAATCTTTCTGATGACACTATTGAAATAAATCTTTGTCGGTTGGTGTATCTAATATTAACTCAAATAGGATAGTTCATTATTCCCATTTCCTCCTAAGTGCTGATTATACCCTCCCCTCTACCTAGTAAAATCATATAAAAGCCAGTCAATGCCCCTTCTCCAATTTACTCCTTTTCAGATGGCAGCAAGCATTCTGAACAGAAACTTCATATCACAACAGAGTTGATGGACAATTTTGGTATTCCAAGGTTTTACAACATCAGCAAATAAAATGGATAGAAGAAAAAAAAATTATCATGTGATAGAGAACATGGGATATGGAGTGATACAGAACTAGAACATGGGATATATAAAGATATCAAGATAGCAATGTAACATTGGGTATGGAGTGATACAGAACTGCAACAATAAGCTTCTCATAAGTAGAAATGTGGGACATGCCTGTGTAAGAACAAATTTACGTTTACATTTCTGGACAATTTTCAGGAAAGTATCACATGCCATGTCCTGCAACAGAAAAAAGTTTATTACATCTCCTGGATGAAACATGTCAGTGTAATCCTATATGACTCCTATCCTGCACGATCAGCAGCCAAATAAAAAACCATAGGGAATAATACATTGACACAATTATATTCACCTGAACTCCTGGATGATTTTCATGCATAAACTCAAACAATTTATTGACGACAGTTTTGAGAAACTTCCAGTGAGCCCTTAAAAACTTTGGATACTGTCCAACAACATACCTGAAGACTTACCAACAGTCAACAAAAGACACGAGAACTGAGTAAATATGCTATTAAATCAATTGTGACTTACATACATGATATTACTGGCAATAACAGCTTTATTATCCTTCCCCTTCGTAATTTCACATAGATTCAACAAGTCACGAATTACCATCACTAGAAATCTATTTTCCTGTGACATGAGCAAACATGACCATTAAAACAATATTGAAAGAAGCTATTACCAAAATCCAAAAAGAAGGAACATGGTAAAATTGACAAAGACTTAAATGGTTCAATACTACAGGTCGGCATTGTTAATGGTGGTGCAAATCCTTTGCCCAGTTCCAAATAGCAAACAAAACACAAGTCTGGCTCAATTCATAAGAATTCAACTCGAAGTCGGAACCAAACTCAAGAGACATACTCAAACCAAAGCTGGCTAAACCCCTAATTCACTAGAAAAATTATGAATATGATTAACTCATATTTATATGAAAACAACACTCATCTATCATTGGAAGGTTTATTTTTTAAAAAACAGTTAAAATCATTTATGAAAATCATAAAGCAGGCTTCCAAGCACCATCACAATTCCATTGCAACAATAGAAATAACACTCAAAATTTCAAGAACAATGAATCAACCATTGTTATAAGATTTACAAATACATAACCACTGAAACTAAAATGATTCCATTTTTTTTCAGCAAGTCAAACACGGGAAGGTATGAAATACAAATGCAATGATACTCAACAGCATTTATCATCAGAGTTAGTTAGTTATAAAAATCGGCCAATAAAGGATAAAATATACATTAAACTTAAACAGGCATACCTGTTCCTCCATCATAGACCCAGATATTGACCCAATGGCCCAGCAGAGCGTGTTTAGGTTGTTCCAACTCCAGTCAACTCCATTCAATTGCTTACTTAATTTCTTCAACATCTAAAATCATAAACCAAATAGCTGTGTTAAACAATTTCTGCAAGCTTGGATATGGAGGAAAATATTTCAACACAAACTATAAACCACCATGATGCTAATACAAAATGTGCTCACATGATTCAACATAATGCTATAATCTAAAAGTAAAACCCTTAACACTTACATAGCATACTTATCACATGCTAATATCGACACAATAAATTTTATAATTATTCCTTGCAGCACCATTTTCTATTCCCTGTTTTTTCTAATGATATATCAACTAGCTCAACCACTCACCAAAAATTGGCTTCTAGAAAAAGGTTAAATTCAAGTAGAATAACACCACTTGTAGAAACAAAATATCTAGCCTAAAAACACAACATTGCAACAAAGCAACATAAGTAACGCCAGAAGGCCAGTCATCTTCTGTAGATGCATATCGCACTATATGGAATGCACTTAAGCAACAAAGCATTCAAAATCAACAAACCTGTTGCTCAGTATCCTCATGGTCAAGATGTGTCAAATATATCAGCGTCTCCCTCATTATCTGACAAAATAAAAGAAAATAAATGCCTTGAAATAAAGAATGTCATAAAGGAAGTCCAATGTATTCAAGAACATATACAACCAAATTCCAATTCCTTGTCAAGCTCCAATTATCCATAGGAAATCAAAGTTTTTAAATGTCTTAGCATACAAAAATTTATTTCAAGAACTATAATAAACATGCATCTCATAATCATGTTCAATAAGGATAAGTGCTGGAAAAACACTTAGAGATAACAACTCTGTCAGATAAAAAGGCCATTGAAATGAACAAAATAGAAACAAAATTTGCAAACACATCACAAGTGTGGAGAGGCAAAATATTGACCAAACCTTATACTGGACTAGTACATCATTGTCTTTCATAGTTTCACGGACAATATTTCCATTTTCATCTTCAACAACAATGACCTCCTCAGGTTTTGCCATCCGAGAAATCATGAGCAATCTTAACTTTGACACTGGACTGGAATAGAGTTGTCGGCGTTGTGAAAGTTGAGGACCAAGACCATCCATCAATCCAGTAATTGATGCAACCTACAGTATAGCACATGGACTAAAGATAAAAACCACACGTACTAAAAGATAAGACATTATATATGGCAGGTATTAGAATCATTATATATTGCAGGACAATTGTAATATTGGCATCTGATGACCCACCACGCCTGAAGCTGCCGCAGGATTGTCCAAATTGTGGTGGGGTTCAAATAATTGCAGGACCAGCAAGTTCCAATAATCCAGGCATACCTGTTCACACATCAAAATTCCACAGTTTCAGATCATTTTCCATGAGCAGCACAGCAGAAGTGAGGGATAAATTTATACCTTAAAAACCTCTGTATCATCGACATACGAAATATTTATCAGATATTCAAGACCCAAGAGCAACGCAGCTCTACTCTCAGCAGTGGACTCCAATATTTGAATATGATACTGCATACAACCTTTTCATTATATAATGTTCATAAAGATTAAGAATCAATAACTAAAAATAACAGCACACAAGTCAGCTAAAAGAGATGAGTCCAATCCTGACCACTAAACAGTGTAAAATTCCTTTTGCAAACAATTTTCATTTTGGTAATAGGACACAAAAATGTTACCAATCCTATCGGACTTCAAACTGTTCCTCCATTACCAGTTACATGATCAACAGATTTCTAAACTAGAGAAAAATTAACAAGGAGACTTACCTTGAAGAACGAAGTGAAGAACAGGGCAAGGTTTTGGATAAATGCCTAAGAAAAGAGAAATCGTTATTAGGTTGCATAACGTTTGGAAAACATAATGAAGAACCAAAAACTGCACTCATGTGTTTTTTCACATAGAAGAATGGAAAGCATGAAATGGTTGCATATGTGAACATCGGTGTACCTGCTCATCACTTGAACCATTAGCATAAGCATCAGGTATATTTGTGGTGGATGGGAGAATATTCTGGATCAAATACAACCAAAGAGGCAGAAGAGTTAATATCAGAAGAAGAATAGCATCATTACAACTAGAAGATTGTCTACGGACAACACCTGCAGCTGGACCATGAAAATCGTGTAGATTCTGACATACTTCTGGTCATAGAAGTCACCAAAATGAAGAGAAGCAACCTGCAAAAACAAAAACGAAATTTACCACAAGAACCCAAAGAGGTGGGAACTGGATTGAAGAATGTAATTTACGTAATACAATTCTGTCAAACATATATTTGTTTATTCATCAAAATATGAAAGGGATTGAATCACATAATCTACCAAATAATAATGACATTGGTCAGAGATATTTAGACATTGAAAGTAGGAGAGGAGAAGGAACCTTAATACATACAAATCAGGGGAGAACATTATGTTTTGCCATCTTAAAGAATTAATATGAGAAAGGCATACCTCTGTTAAACATTGAAGTGTGAGATTTCTATAAGCAGCAACTGGGAAAAAGTTCAATAGAGTCTCCAACTATCAGAAAACACAAACATGGGATATATAAGTTCAGTATATAGAAACTACAAAAATAACACAAGTCTTCCCTGACCAAAATTACTCCAAATGCAACGTAGTTAGAAAGACAAACCAGTGGAGATTCGAAAATGTAACCAAGAGGAATCCAAGATAAAAAAGCATGTAATGTTGCCAATGTAGCACGTATAAGCTCTGCCCTTTGAGATGCTGATAGTACGAACAAGCATAACTCATGAATGAGTTGAAACTCGCTGTTCATCAACAAACTACTGTAAGACAAAGTGATCGTTTTGCAAATAGAAGATAGGCAAGACAAAACACACTGTTCACCAATTATAATGAAAGAAACGCAAGACAAGCAAAATGAAAAATATATTATCAAAGGAGGACTTTTTAACAGCAGAATAAGGACAGAACCAATTGTCATCGATATATGTTAAAAGGCTTGAAATGCTCACAAATCAGCAAACATGGACAATTAACAATAATAAACAGGTAAAAGAATAAAATGGGCGCTGACACTCAATTTATACCTGTTTAATGAGTGCTTAAGTTCTTTAATCTTTTGTTGAGTCATTTCTCCCCTTGAAAAATCAAAAACCTCCTCACTAAGAAGCTGAACATTTGATGATTCAAGTTAATCAGTTGAAATGAGCCAAATCACACTGCAAAAATTAATTGCTGCAGTACAAAATGCAAAAGAATACCTTCAATATGGCCATGCAATTCTCACATAGAGTTTCACTGCTCTTTGCTGCTGAAACAAGATCAGGAATGAAGCTCTGCCATCTTGCAGGCCACTCATGCTTTAAAACCTGATTTTTCAAGTTCATAGGAAACACTTGTCAAAGGAGCATAATGAGCTAGAATTAATAAGGGTAAATACCTAAAATATTAGAGAAAGCATCAATTATAACACATACAAAACATATGAAATCAAAAATCTAAAACAAGATTAGTTATTAGCAGATCAAGCAGCATAAAGGACAGAGGGGGAATGTCTAGAATCAGACAAAGCCATTACTACAAATGAGTTAGCAAGGTCCTACATAGAAAAGGCCATACATGTTACTTTAGGATCCTAATTATACTACTCATCGTGAGAATAATTTTGTATTGAAATAGCCACAGAAAAGAGGTAGCACACTACCTGAACCAATATAATGTTGAGCTTATTTACATAGAGTCTCTCACTCCTAAAAGATGCTTCATTGCTTGAAAGCTGACCAGAGATAAGAGAGTTCAAGTACAACACAAGAAGCCAGTAATCACATCAGAATAGAAATATGTTTAGTCAGTGAGAAAGCCAGCATGAACAGAATAACACTAGTCAAGAGCAAGCATGAAGATGATCAGTACCTGCACAATAACATCAGAAATGTAGTTTTTGATTCCATCTCTTTGCTCCACAGGCAAAGCATTCCATCGATATTTGATCACACTTTCTAGAACCTGGGAAAAAAAAAGAAATCCATTTGAGCAGCATTACATTTTCCATGACTAGAATAGTGGAATGTGCATACCGTTTTGACAAACTCAAACATGTTCAAAGTTGGACATACTATATAAGTGCATTTATCTAGCTAGATCAGCATTCTGCATTCGAGTTGAAAGCAGACAAATTCACAAAGCAGAGTATATTTACATTCAAGTCAGATAAATCTTAGAAGACCAATCAAAAGTGAAAACTGCAAAAGCTAATGCTAGCAACATTTCCTTCCATTATTCCACTAAAGCAGTATCTATTCAGAGTCCTCTCACCTGAAGAGCAAAGAATTTGGTGTTCAGGTTCTGTGAGTTCTGCAAGATGCGGACAACCTGCAACCATGTGTCTGGGTTGTTCTGCAACTCCCGTAATATCTGGTCGGCCGCTTGTCTCTGTGGCAATGAAATGCAAACCCCGGCTCAAGATTCACACAAAAACTAGTGAAAAAGGGAGCAATGATCCCGAGAAGGAGAACTAAGCCCAAGCAACGACGCCATACATATAGGATTTTATCTTTGCAAAGAATCAAAACCCTAATAACCAAACCCTAAAGCACGATAAAAGTAACAGCCAATCCGCAAAGAAAAACAAAGAAAGCGGGGCAATTGCATTCAAGATCCTAGCACACAAAACCCCCAAAAACCCACGCCAAAACCCAAACCCCAGACAAAGAAAAACTATGGTCAGTAAAGTAATGAACGCCAACCTCGGCCTGCGATCCGGTGCCGTAAAAGGCAGCAACAGTGCTATCAAGCAGAGCAACGTCAATCGGCTGGCTGAGATCCCGGAGCTTCTCCGCCATGAGAGCGGGGGCTCGAGATCGAGCTCCAAAACCCTAGAAACAGTGGGAAAGTTGGGAAGAGATTGAAGGAGAGCGAGGGAGGGAGCGAGGGAGGGATCTTTCGAAATCGAAACCCTAGCTTAGTTTTCAAGCGGTGTTCTGGGGACTATAAATAGGAGACAAAAAGAAACTTCGAAAGGGTTTTCTTTGGGGGTTTAATTAAGGGAATAATCTTGAATTTACATCTTGAACCCTCACCCTTTGCATATTTATTTTTACACTTTTTTTTCGGTTCTTTAGTCCTCGTCTTTTTTCTTTTTTTTTTTAAATATCTCTCTTTCTCTTGAATAAAACATGGAGTGTTTCAAAACATCCACATAATTTAAAGATTAATTTTTATTATCTATTTTTCCAGTCGAAATTTTTTTAATTTTTAAAATATTATCTCAATAAAACAGATTATTTTAGTAGATATATTATCATCAATTTTTATTTTAAATTAAAAAAATGAATAAATCACATTTATTCAATAATAATAATAATACAAAGAGATAAAAAAAACAAATAAATAGAGAAAAAAAACATTAGAATTTTTGGGTCAGAAGTACTGTTTATATACTATAGATGCTGTGTAAATACTGTAACAGTACTGTTCATGGGTTCCCTGTGGGAGGATGTCGTTTTCCTCCCCTCCAAGGTTTTAGAACAAGGGGAATTTATTAACTTTGTTTGGTTCTTGAAATATCTTCTAGACATGCACATGGTAAGAATCTAATTGCCCATGTGATGTTTTGTCCAAGTTAATAAATCTCTGGGGGTCTTTAAGCCACCGTAACTAGGCATCTCCGTATCTGTTTATCCCTTGCCACCTCATTGTGGGGGGGACGTTTTTCTCGTCTTGTCCAAACAAAAAAAAAAAAACAATGAGAGCCCCTAGAGGCTAGAGGTGGACGTATAGACACAACACCATAACAGGTAAAACAAACAAAAAAAAAACAAGAAGGAATTTTTTTAAAATTTCACATGATGCAATTTATCAGTGCAGTTATATTTGAAAGATATAATATTTATAATTACCCACCTTAATA